>OY728151.1:1957853144-1960353144 GCA_963277665.1 Viscum album
GCAGCAGGAGTTTTGAGTTTCAGTTCTAACCTAAAAAGGGAGACCTTTAGAGTTCGAGGATGGCGACCACGTTCTTATACAGGTCTCACCTCGACGAGGTTTACGGAGATGTAGCCGAGGCGGCAAGATATCTCCGAGGTTCAATAGACCTTTCTAGGTCCCCAGCAGGGTAGGCGAGGTGGTTTATCGCTTGACCCATCCACCTCAGTTGCACCAGGTGCACGATGACTTTCACGTAACTCAATTGAGGAGATATGTGCTTGATCCTTCACACATCATCGACCTCAGGGAGTTGGACGTCGATGATAGAGCGACATGCACGAAGGTTCCAGTGGGGATCAAGAATAGACAGGAGCAGATCCTACGAGGATGATCAATTCCTTGGGTGCACTTCCTTTGACAGTACGGGAACCTCCAGGTGATCACATGGGAGCGGAAGGCTCAGATGCGTGCTCTGTACCGCTTTTGTGACCCTAGTTTGTGATGAAGCTTTACGGGGACGTAAAGCCCTGAGGTGGGAGTAATGTAAAGATCCGGAAATTTCAAGGAATTTTTTTTTTAAATTTTCTTTGGAATTTTACAAGAACACAGTTTCTGACAGCGCCTGATTCCGAGGCCCGGTGTGCCCAGAATCAATTTCCGAAGTTTGGCTCGGGTACGTTCAGTGAACGAACGAGCGGGAATTTCTAACTTTTGAACCGGTGCCCAGAATCAAATTCTGAGGGCACCGATGGAACCGTAGCGCCGGTTTTTACTTAGGAATGCCTTTCCTGGAGTTGCGTTTGCTTGGGAGTAGTTGTTTATTAAGGTTGTGGTTTAAGTGTAAAGAAAAATAAAATTTGTGTTACAAATTTTATTTATCTTCATAAGTGGTTATATCCTAAGTGTGGAAGTTGGGGTGGAATCACAAGTTCCTAACTAACCAAGTGAGGATTAAGGTGATGTGGGGCCCACACGAGCCCCAACCCTTCACCTTCCCCTTAACTCTCTTCTACCCCCTTTAAACTCCCTTGCACGTAATGTGCCAAAACCCCTCAAATTCTTAACTCCTTAAACTCCTTAACTCCCTTGAACCCCCCCAATTAAATGTGACTCTTCACTTCCACCTTCATTAATTTTGGAGCCTCTCCACCCATTAATGAAGGATGTAACTTAATGAATTTGAATTATTTTGAATTCATTAAGCTAACCCTATAATAAGGTGTGTTGTTTTATTGTTTGGGGTTGGCTAAATCTTTGTGATAGAGTCATGGAAGGATTGAAGAGAATTCCACCCTCGACGAAGAACACGAAGGACATCTCCAAACATGGAACAACGTCTTGTCGACGAAGAATGCCTTTTCCAAAGAAGAACGTGAAGTTTCCAACGTCGATCCCTTCTTGGATGCCTCCTTCCCACTCCTTCCGGAATAAAGAAGGGAGCGCCTTTCACGAAGAACGCCGACGTCGTCAACGGCTTCTCTTTTCCGATGTCGACGAATCGCCGCCGCCTTTCCGCGACTTCGTCAACACATAACGAAAAGCGAGGTAGGGGTTTGTTGTTGCTTTATTTAATTATTTTCCGTTCTTGGTTCTAGCATGACAAACTTGAGGATGAACGTTTAAGTGTTATCTTCTAACGAGAGGGGGACCGGACCGCACAAACACGGCCGAAACCCCCTCCTTTGTTCTTGAATGTTTCTTGCGGATGAAACGAGATAGCGTGGTGCCGTCGCACCACGCGGGAATCACACGGAAATTATTGCGCGGCGCCGTCGCGCCGTTCCGTGGAAAGAATTATCATGAACACGACGCCGTCGCGCCGCGTCGAAGGAAACCGAAGACCCCGCGGCCGGAGCGGGGCCACGGCGGAGGGGCACGGTGCCGTCGCACCGCGCCGGATGACGAAGGCCGCAGCCGGTTCCGGGCCGCGGCGGATCGTGATTTCCGGCGGCCAGCCGGGCCGCCGGTGCCGGAAGAAGGAAGAGGACTGGCCCTTGCCGGTCCTGTTGACAAGAAGCCGGCCGGCCAGGTCGGGCCGACCGGGTTGGTGGAAACCGGGGGAATTTAATTCCCCCGGGCAGTTATTTGACCCCCCATTATGAGGGGGCCCGGTTTCACAAAGGGGGGGCAGGCGGCCCCCCGTTTCCAGCAAGCTCGGCCTTCGGCCAAGCTGGCAGCGCGCCTTGCGCCGAACCGGCGCGCCTGGCCGGTTTTCCGCGCCGGGCCACGCCGGGCAGGGCCGCGCCGCGCCGAGCCGTGTCGCGCCGCGCCGGGCCGTGCCGCGCCGCGCCGGGCCGGGCCGCGCCGCGCCGGGCCGGGCCGCGCCGCGCCGCGCCGCGCCGCGCCGGGCCGGGCCGCGCCGGGCCGGGCCGGGCTGTGCCGGGCCGGGTCGACCCCGTCCGGGGCGGGTCGACCCGGTTCGGGCCATCCGGGGGGTCTCGGGTCGGGACGGCCCGGGCCCGAAACCCCCGTTACCGAGCGGTTTGGTCAAATTCACGTATCTTGGGCTACGGGCCTCCAAACGACTCGTCGTCAGCGGCAACACAATCCTTGGATCGAGACGGTCGTTTCGGTATACTATACTCAAGGTGCACCTTTATTTTCGGGAGCCTACGTGGTTAAAACTCCATAGTTAAGCGTGCTTGGCTTAGAGTAGTGATCAGGATGGGTGACCTCCTGAAAAGTTTCCCAAGGTGAGTGTGAGACGAAAAAACCAATAACTCTCAGACCGGGCGTCCGATTGATGCACCGTCTGTTGCGTTGAGTTCCTGTTGACGATACGGAACTTTTGGCATCCTCCGCCCGAGTTTTGGATGTATATGGATAGTGTCCGGGTTGGATCGCACCGAAATCCAACCGGGCCCCTAGAACGGAAAAGCTGATATCTTTCTGACAGAACGTCTGTTTGACGAACCGTCAGCGGCGTTGGTGATCGCGTTGAGAAACTGTCCCTATGAGTTTACCCTATGAGAGTTCGGGGTACATTTGAGATACATTCGGGTTTGGTTTGCTCACGAAACCAACCGGGCCCCTGGGACGAAAAGGCTAATAACTCACAGACCGGGCGTCCGATTGACGCGCCGTCTGTTGCGTTGAGACCCCTATGACGTGGCGGTCCCTTGAGATACTTCTTCATGGGACTTTGAGATACTTGGAGTATCGACCTGTAGCTCGTGGAGCGGACCCTCCCAGTGACGAGCGTGCGGAGTACGGAGACCGTGTAGCTGGCTGAGACCCGACGACTGCTGATCGAACGACTCAGTGTGTTACAGAGGTGCGCTTGGTTGTAGCGGCACATGGGAGCACTTGGTTGTAGTGGCAGACCCACGACAAAGTTGCTCTTGGATGTAGCGGCACATGGGAGCGCTTGGTTGTAGCGGCATACCCACGACAGAGGTGCGCTTGGTTGTAGCGGCACATGGGAGCGCTTGGTTGTAGCGGCAGACCCACAACAGAGTTGCGCTTGGTTGTAGCGGCACATGGGAGCGCTTGGTTGTAGCGGCATACCCACGATAGAGGTGCGCTTGGTTGTAGCGGCACATGGGAGCGCTTGGTTGTAGCGGCAGACCCACGACAGAGGTGCGCTTGGTTGTAGCGGCACATGGGAGCGCTTGGTTGTAGCGGCAGACCCACGACAGAGGTGCGCTTGGTTGTAGCGGCACATGGGAGCGCTTGGTTGTAGCAGCTAGCCCGCAGTACTCGATGGGTGGAGTTCATCAATAGTCTTAGGTTAGTGAGCAGTACCTCAGAGTCGTGACAGGACCACTGTACACTCCAGAGACGGAGCTCTTCAGCAGTTACGGTTTCGATAATGAAAATCCTGGTTTGAGCTGAGACTTTTGACCTTGTGTTTACCTCATGATTGAGATGGGTCACTTGCTAACTTAGGTATATGTATGGTAATATACCCGGGTAGTGGTTATCCATTGATTTCACAATCCTTGTGTTTCCTCATGATTGAGATGGGTTACTTGATAACTTAGGTATATGTATGGGCATATATCTAAGTAGAGGTTATCTGTTGAGATCTTCTTTGTGGTTATCCTTGTTGGTTTAGTGAGACCTTGAGGGTCTCGGGGTCCCTACTGAGTATCGTTATACTCACCCCTGCACAGGCTATGCCCGCACCTCGTTGTGTTGGTTGCAGACGACGGGCAGTGCTGACAGAAGCCGAGTGTTCGAGGACTGGACAGTACCTGGAGGTGGACTATACGAAGAGATGGTACCCGGAGGAGGACCTCACGACGAGGCGGTACCCAGAGGTGTACGTGACGACGAGGTGGTACCCGGAGGTGGACCACTGGGCGAGACATACTCGGAGCGGACGGTGGGACCTAAGGAGCAGAGGAGCTATCTGTACCCACCCTTCAGGTGGGATTTCCAGTGGACAGCTCGGCGTAGCAGCTTTACTTTTTAGTTTCTATTTTCCCTTTCGAGTTGTACTTTACAGTTGGGCTTGTATTTCCGGCCCCTTTTTACTTTCCACACTTATTGTTGTACTCAGTTTTTACTTAGTGTTTACTTCTTCCGCTTGTACTCTGTGGTGCTTCTTTTCTTTTATAAAGGCAATGTCTTCCCAGTTATCGGGATTTTACGCCTTTGTTGCTAGTCGCTAGCCCCTGGCCTATGGAAGGCGGGCTTGGCGTAGTCACGGCACGGGCCCCGAGGACGGGTCGTGACACAAGTGACTTGCGCACCCTAAAGGATAACCACCTGGGGTCTTCTCCAGCCTATAAATAGACCCTGTGGGCCCCCCATTTTAGGGGATGAATTTTTCCAGAATTCACAGACAGAGCTCTGAACACCCAAGTCTCCTTCTCAGGTCTTCTGAACTCCTCTAAGGTAATTCTATACCTAGAATAGAAGGTCTAAACAGGAGGAGTAGGGTCTAAGTGTTAGAATTCACTAACACTTGCGCACCTAAATGGTTTTACCCTTAAGGGAAATGAACACACTTGTAAGCCACCCTACTTCTTCACCAGAACTTTCGCTCAATCTTCTGGAAAGCCTCTAGAAATAATACCAAGGGTTTGAGCCAAGTCTTGCCCACATATTACCCTAAGGGATGAAAATCGCACAAGTACCCATGTGTTGCGCAGGTATACCTGCGCGACCAGGACTTGCACACCCACTCAGTACCTATGCGCCTGCCAAGACTTGCGCGCCCCTACCTTCTTGGGTTCCTTTCTTGCCCATTTCACCCCTATTATGTCATTCCACCTCTCCTATTCAAGATTCAGTCTTAAAGACACTCTTCAAAGCCATTTATGGAATGATTTCTCGATTTTTATTCCTTATCTGAAAGGAACTCCATGGAACATCTCTCAAAATATAGTGATTTATAAATCTTTATGTCACTAAAGATTGATATTTAATTCATTAAACCTCATCCTTTAAGATGAGAGAATCCATAACCTGGGCTTCATTTTCAGGAATAAGCCCCAGTCATAATTCTCAAATCAGGGCTTCCTTTTCAAGAATAAGCCCCAGTCATAATTCTCAAATCTGGGCTTCCTTTTCAGGAATAATCCCTAGTCATAATTCTTAAATCTGGGCTTCCTTTTCAAGAATATGCCTCATTCATAATTCTCAAATCTGGGTCTCTTTTCAAGAATAAGTCCCAGTCATAATTCTCAAATCTGGGCCTCCTTTTCAGGAGTAAGCCCCAGATCCCCTAAACTGGGCTTCTTTTTTAGGAGTAAGCCCCAGTCATAATTCCCCAAATTATGGCCATCCTCCTCAGGATTAAACCCCAAACCTTAATTCCTTTAACATGGGCCTCTTTTCAGGAATAATCCCCAGTCCAAGTCCACATTAATTTGGGCATCTTCTTTAGGAGTAAGTCCCAAGTCCCCTAATATGGGCATCCTCCTTAGGAGTAAGCCCCAGTCTTAAAGTCTCAAATATGGGCATCCTCCTCAGGAGTAAGCCCCAACCATAATTCCCTTAACATGGGCCTCCTTTTTCGGAGTAAGACCCAGTCTCAAATATGGGAATCCTCCGTGGGAGTAAGCCCCAAGTCCCTTAATTTTCAAATCCCTTTAACCTAGGACTCCTCCTTAGGAATAAACCCCAGTCTTAATTTCTCTTAACCAGTCATAATTCCTTTTGATCTAGGATTCCTTCTCAGGAGTAAAACCCAATCATAAGTCCCCTCCTAACTTGGGAATCTTCCTTAGGATTAAGCCCCGAAATTAGAGTATCCAAATCTCCATGAAGCACATATACCTTTATGTACCATGTTCATGGATTTCTTCCCTGAAGTAAATCGTAATGCTTATCTATTTTTGGGAAGTCATACATACATAAGCCCCACATCATTTCTTATGATTGCACCTTACATGGCACAATTGTCTAGTTTAACCAATACCTCTTGTTTCTCACACCGAGCATGACTCGCGTGAGCTTAGAGTGTAAAAGTAATTATGAGATCTTTCTTTGAGCCATCAATCATAAACATCATACTCCCTTACTCAAACTATGTGGGTTCTGATTCCTTTTCCAAACAAAGGCTATGTAGGTATACCATCTGCGGGTACGATCCCAACACCGAAATAATCTATGTCCTCCTGAATGACAACAAACTTCAAGTGCCCCACTGAGTGGATTTAAAACCAGTATGGTCATCATAATGACCAAGAGACTTTATGTATTTAAGGATACCATCAACTAAGAATCTCTAACAAATATAGATGATTCTCTATCGATGAATAACCATGAATACATATAAAAGATTCTCTAAATTTCCTTCATATCAATCATTGATTGTCATATCTAAAGGAAAGCGCATTTTATACTTGGTAATGTAATAAGGATTCACGAACATAACTTAAATCTATAAAGAGAGACCCAGAGTAGACAATAATTCCCCTAAAAAAGGTGTGATGAGTCCGACCTCCCATCCTCTCGACCAATACAAACTCCTAAGCCTCATCAGTTCACAACTAATGAGCACCTTCCTTTGTAACGTAGGTCCAAATGGATATGGAATCATTCGATGTATCTGGTTCTACGAACAAACCCGTTAGAAACCGATTGGAATGTTTGAACCTTCAATCAATGAGGTCATCACCGATTCCAGAGGGAAACAACCCTATATTCCAAACATAGGATGCCTCTTTCTCCAAATAAGAGATGCCTTATCCTCCAAGCATGGGATTCCACTAGTCCTATCTACATGAATATAAACTATAGTACTTCCTATCTTAATGAATGATAGGATACCTCTTCCCCATACGAGAGATGACATATGCTCCAAGCATGAGATGCCAATAGTCCTATCTACAAGACTATAAACTGTAGTAAACCCGATGTTCCAAACATAGGATGCCTCTTTCTCGAAATAAGAGATGCCTTGTGCTCCAAGCATGAGATTCCACTAGTCATATCTACATGACTATAAATTGTAGTACTCCCTATCTAACAAATTATAGGATGCCTCTTTACCCATACGAGAGATGCCTTATGCTCCAAGAATGAGATGCCAATAGTCCTATCTACAAGACTATAAACTGTAGTACACCCTATGTTCCAAACGTAGGATGCCTCTTTCTCCAAATAAGAGATTCCTGGTGCTCCAAGCATTAGATGCCAATAGTCCCATCTACCAGACTCTAAACTGTAGTACTCCCTATGTTCCAAACTTAGGATGCCTCTTGTTCCAATCAAGAGATGCCTTTTTCTCCTAGCATGAGATGCCACTAGTCCCATATACATGACTATAAACTATAGTACACCCTACGTTCCAAACATAGGATACCACTTTCTCCGAATAAGAGATGCCTTGAGATCCAAGCATGAGATGCCACTAACCACATATACATGAATATAAATTGTAGTACTCCCTATCTAGAAAATGATAGGATGCCTCTTGCCCCATACGAGAGATGCATTATGCTCTAAGAATGAGATTCAAATAGTCCTATCTACAAGACTATAAACTATAGTACACCCTATGTTCCAAAAAAATGCCTCTTTCTCCAAATAAGAGATGCATTGTGCTCCAAGCATGAGATGACACTAGTCCTATCTACATGACTATAAACTGTAGTACTCCCTATCTAACAAATTATAGGAAGCCTCTTGCCCCATTCGATAGATGCCATATGCTCCAAGCATGAGATGACAATAGTCCTTTCTACAAGACTATAAACTGTAGTGCACCCTATGTTACAAACATATGATGCCTCTTTCTCCAAAATAAGAGATACCTTGTGCTCCAAGCATGAGATTCCAATAGTCCCATCTACAAGACTCTAAACTGTAGTACTCCCTATGTTCCAAACATAGGATGCCTCTTGTTCCAATCAAGAGATTCCTTATTCTCCTAGCATGAGATGCCACTAGTCCCATATACCTGACTATAAACTGTAGTACACCCTATGTTCCAAACATAGGATGCCTCTTTCTCCAAATAAGAGATCCCTTGTGCTCCAAGCATGAGATTCCACTAGTAATATCTACATGACTATAAACTGTATTACTCCCTATATAACAATTGATAGGATGCCTCTTGCCCCATACGAGAGACGCCTTATGCTCTAAGCATGAGATGCCAATAGTCCAATCTACAAGACTATAAACTGTAGTACACCCTATGTTCCAAACATAGGATGCCTCTTTCTCCAAATAAGAGATTCCTTGTACTCCAAGCATGATATGACACTAGTCCTATCTACATGACTATAAACTGTAGTACTCTCTATCTAACAAATGATAGGATGCCTCTTGCCCCATATGAGAGATGCCTTATGCTCCAAGCATAAGATTCCAATAGTCCTATCTACAAGACTATAAACGATAGTACACCCTATGTTCCAAACATAGGATGCCTCTTTCTCCAAATAAGAGATTCCTTGTGCTCCACGCATGAGATGCCAATAGTCCCATCTACAAGAAACTAAACTGTAGTACTCCCTATGTTCCAAACTAAGGATGCATCTTGTTCCAATCATGAGATTCCTTATGCTCCTAGCTTGAGATAACACTAGTCCCATCTACATTACGATAAACAGTAGTACACCCTATGTTCCAAACATAGGATTCCTCTTTCTCCAAATAAAAGATTCCTTGTGCTCCAATCATGAGATTCCACTAGTCATATCAACATTACTATAAACTGTAGTACACTCTATCTAACAAATGATAGGATGCCTCTTGCCCCATATGAGAGATATCTTATGCTCCAAGCATGAGATGCCAATATTCCTATCTACAAAACTATAAACTTTAGTACACCCTATGTTCCAAACATAGGATGCCTCTTTCTCCAAATAGGAGATGCCTTGTGCTCCAAGCATGGGATGCCACTAGTCCTCTATACATGATTATAAACAGTAGTACTACCTATCTAACAAATGATAGGATGCCTCTTTCCCCATATGAGAGATTCCTTATGCTCCAAGCATGAGTTGCTAATAGTTCTATCTAAAAGATTATAGACTATAGTACACCTTATGTTCCAAACATAGGATGCCTTTTTCTCCAAATAAGAGATGCCTTGTGCTCCAAGCATGAGATGCCACTAGTCATATCAATATGACTATAAACTGTAGTACTCCCTATATAACAAATGATAGGATGCCTCTTGCCCCATACGAGAGATGCATTATGCTCCAAGCATGAGATGCCAATATTCCTATCTAAAAGACTATAAACTATATTACACCCTATGTTCCAAACATAGGATGCCTCTTTCTCCAAATAAGAGATGCCTTGTGCTCCAAGCATGAGATGAAACTAGTACTATCTACATGACTATAAACTGCAGTACTCCCTATCTAACAAACGATAGGATGCCTCTTTCCCCATATGAGAGATGCATTATGCTCCAAGCATGAGTTTCGAATAATCATATCTACAAGACTATAAACTGTAGTACACCTAATGTTCCAAACATAGGATCCATATTTCTCCAAATAAGAGATGCCTTGTGCTCCAACCATGAGATTCCACTAGTCCTATCTACATGACTATAAATTGTAGTACTCCCTATCTAACAAATGATCGGATGCCTCTTGCCCCATACGAGAGATGTCTTATGCTCCAAGCATGAGATGCCAATAGTCCTATCTACAAGACTATAAACTGTAGTACACCCTATGTTCCAAATATAGAATGCCTCTTTCTCCAAATAATAGATTCCTTGTGCTCCAAGAATGAGATGACACTAGTCCTATCTACATGACTATAAACTATAGTACTCCATATCTAACAAATTATAGGATGCCTCTGGCCAAATACGAGAGATGCCTTATGCTCCAATAATGAGATGCCAATAGTCCTATATACAAGACTATAAACTGTAGTACACCCTATGTTCCAAACATAGTATGCCACTTTCTCCAAATAAGAGATGTCTTGCGCTCAAGCATGAAATGCCAATAGTCCCATCTACAAGACTCTAAACTGTAGTACTCCATTTGTTCCAAAACTAGGATGCCTCTTGTTCCAATCCAGAGATGCCTTATACTCCTATCATGAGATGCCACTAGTCCCATCTACATGACTATAAACTGTAGTACACCCTATGTTCCGAACATAGGATGCCTCTTTCTCCAAATAAGATATTCCTTTTGCTCCAAGCATGAAATTCCACTAGTCATATCTACATGACTATTAACTCTAGTACTCCCTATCTAACAAATGATAGGATGTCTCTTTCCCCATACGATAAATGCCTTATGCTCCAAGCATGAGATTCCAATAGTCCTATCTACAAGACTATAAACTGTAGTAAACCCTATGTTCCAAACATAGGATGCCTCTTTATCCAAATAAGAAATACCTTGTGCTCTAACCATGAGATGCCACTACTCCTATCTACATGACTATAAACTATAGTACTCCCTATCTAACAAATTATAGGATTCCTCTTTCCCCATACGAGATATGCCTTATGCTCCAAGCATGAGATTCCAATAGTCGTATCTACAAGACTATACACTGTATTACACCCTATGTTCCAAACATAGGATGCCTCTTTCTCCAAATAAGAGATTCCTTGTGCTCCAAGCATCGGATGCCACAAGTCATATCTACATGACTATAAACTGTAGTACTAACTATCTAACAAATGATAGGATTCCTCTTGCCCCATATGAGAGAATCCTTATAGTCCAAGCATAAGATGCCAATAGTCCTATCTACAAGACTAGAAACTTTAGTACACCCTATTTTCCAAACATAGGATGCCTCTTTCTCCAAATAAGAGATGCCTTGTGCTCCAAGCATGAGATGCCAATAGCCCCATCTAAAAGACTCTAAACTGTAGTACTCCCTATGTTCCAAACTTAGTATGCCTCTTTTTCCAATCAAGGTATGCCTTATGCTCCTAGCATGAGATGCCACAAGTCCCATCTACATGACTATAAACTGTAGTACGCCCTTTGTTTCGAACATAGGATGCCTCTTTATACAAATAAGAGATGCCTTGTGCTCCAAGCATGACATGCCACTAGTCATATCTATATGACTATAAACTGTAGTACTCCCAATCTAAAAAATGATAGGATGCCTCTTGCCCCATTCGAGTGATGCCTTATGCTCCAAGCATGAGATGCCAATAGTCCTATCTACAATACTATAAATTGTAGTACACCCTATGTTCCAAACATAGGATGCCTCTTTATCCAAATAAGATATGCCTTGTGCTCCAATCATGAGATGCCACTAGTCCTATCTACATGACTATAAACTGTAGTAATCCCTATCTAAAAAATGATAGGATGCCACGTGCCCCATACGAGAGATATCTTATGCTCCAACCGTGAGATGCAAATAGTCCTATCTACAAGACGATAAACAATAGTACACCCAATGTTCCAAACATAGGATGCCTCTTTCTCAAAATAAGAGATGCCTTGTGCTCCAAGCATTAGATGCCACTAGTCCTATCTACATGACTATAAACTGTAGTACTCCCTATCTAAAAAATGATAGGATGCCACTTGCCCTATACGAGAGATTCCTTATGCTCCAAGCATGAGATGCAAATAGTCCTATCTACAAGACTATAAACTGTAGTACACCCTATGTTCCAAACATAGGATTCCTCTTTCTCCAAATAAGGGATGCCTTATGCTCCAAGCATGAGAAGCCACTAGTCCTATCTACATGACTATAAACTATAGTAATCCCTATCTAACAAATGATATGATGCCTCTTTCCCCATATGAGAGATGCCTTATGCTCCAAGCATGAGATACCAATAGTCCTATCTAAAAGACTATAAACTATAGTACAACCTATGTTCCAAACACAAGATGCCACTTTTTCCAAATAAGAGATGCCTTGTGATCCAAGCATGAGATGCCACTAGTCCTATCTACATGATTATAAACTATAGTACTCCATATCTAAAAAATGATAGGATGCCTCTTGCCCCATATGAGAGATGCCTTATGCTCCTAGCATGATATGCCAATAGTCCTATCTACAAGACTATAAACAATAGTACACCCTATGTTCCAAACATAGGACACCTCTTTCTCCAAATAAGAGATGCCTTGTGATCCATGCATGAGATGCCACTAGTCCTATCTACATGACTATAAACTGTAGTACTCACAATCTAACAACTGATAGGATGCCTCTTGCCCCATACGAGAGAGGCCTTATACTCCAAGCATGAGATGCCAATAGTCCTATCTAAAAGACTATAAACTGTAGTACACCCTATGTTCCAAACATAGGATGCCTCTTTCTCCAAATAAGAGATGCCCTGTGCTCCATGCATGGGATTCCACTAGTCCTATCTAAATGACTATAAACTGTAGTACTCCCTATCTAACAAATGATAGGATGCCTCTTGACCTATAGGAGAGATGCCTTATGCTCCAAGCATGAGATGCTAATAGTCCTATATACAAGACTACAAACTGTAGTCCACCCTATGTTCCAAACATAGGATGCCTCTTTCTCTAAATAAGAGATGCCTTGTGCTCCAAGCATGGGATGCCACTAGTCATATCTACATGACTATAAACTGTATTACTCCCTATCTAACAAATGATAGGATGCCTCTTGCCCTATACGAGATATGCCTTATGCTCCAAGAATGATATGCCAATAGTCCTATCTAAAAGACTATAAATTGTAGTACACCCAATGTTTCAAACGTCGGATGACTCTTTCTCCAAATAAGAGATGCCTTGTGCTCCAAGCATGAGACGCCAATACTCCCATCTATAAGACTCTAAACTGTAGTACTCCCTATGTTCCAAACGTAGGATGCCTCTTGTTCCAATCAGGAGATGCCTTATTCTCCTAGCATTAGATGCCAATAGTCCCATCTACATGACTATAAACTGTAGTACACCCTATGTTCCAAACATAGGATGCATCTTTCTCCAAATAAGAGATGCCTTGTACTCCAAGCATGAGACGACACTAGTCATATCTACATGACTATAAACTATAGTACTCCCTATCTAACAAATGATAGGATGCCTCTTTCCCCATACGAGAGATGCCTTATGCTCCAAGCATGAGATGCCAATAGTCCTATCTACAAGACTATAAACTGTAGCACACCCTATGTTCCAAACACAGGATGTCTCTTTCTCCAAATAAGAGATGCCTTGTGCTCCAAGCATGAGATGCCACTCGTCCTATCTACATGACTATAAACTGTAGTACTCCCTATCTAACAAATGATAGGATTCCTCTTGCCCCATATGAGATATGCCTTATTCTCCAAGCAAGAGATTCCAATAGTCCTATCTACAAGACTATAAACTGTAGTACACACTATATTTCAAACATAGGATGCCTCTTTCTCCAAATAAGATATGCCTTGTCCTCCAAGCATGGGATGCCACTAGTCCTATCTACATGACAATAAACTGTAGTACTCCCTATCTAACAAATGATAGGTTGCCTCTTTCCCCATATGAGAGATGCCTTATGCTCCAAGCATGAGATGCCAATAGTCCTATCTACAAGACTATAAACTGTATTACACCCTATGTTCCAAACATAGGATGCCTCTTTCTACAAATAAGAGATGCCTTGTGATCCAAGCATGAGATGACACTAGTCATATCTACATGACTATAAACTATAGTACTCCCTATCTAACAAATGATAGGATTCCTCCTTCCCCATACGAGAGATGCCTTATGCTCCAAGCATGAGATGCCAATAGTCCTATCTACAAGACTATAAACTGTAGTACACCCTATGTTCCAAATGTAGGATGCCACTTTCTCCAAATAAGATATTCCTTGTGCTCCAAGCATGAGATTCCAATAGACCCATCTATAAGACTCTAAACTGTAGTACTCCCTATGTTCCAAACATAGGGTGCCTCTTGTTCCAATCAAGAGATACGTTATGCTCCTAGCATGAGATTCCAACAGTCCCATCTACATGACTGTAAACTGTAGTACACCCTACGTTCCAAACACAGGATGCCTCTTTCTCCAAATAAGAGATGCCTTGTTCTCTAAGCATGAGATGCCACTAGTCATATCTACATGAATATAAACTATAGTACTCCCTATCTAGAAAATGATAGGATGCTTGTTTCCCCATACGAGAGATGCCTTATGCTCCAAGCATGAGATGCCAATAGTCCTATCTACAAGACTATAAACTGTAGTACACCCTATTTTCCAAACAAAGGATGCCTCTTTCTCAAAATAAGAGATGCCTTGTGCTCCAAGAATGAGATGACACTAGTCCTATCTACATGACTATAAACTGTAGTACTCCCTATCTAACAAATGATAGGATGCCTATTTCCCCATATGAGAGATTCCTTATGATCCAAGCATGAGATGCCAATAGTCCTATCTACAAGACTATAAACTGTAGTACACCCTATGTTCCAAACATAGTATGCCTCTTTCTCCAAATAAGAGATGCCTTGTGCTCCAAGAATGGAATTCCACTTGTCCTATCTACGTGACTATAAACTATAGTACTCCCTCTCTAATAAATGATAGGATGCCTCTTGACCCATATGAGAGATGCCTTATGCTCCAAGCATGAGATGCCAATAGTCCTATCTACAAGACAATAAACTGTAGTACACCCTATGTTCCAAACATAGGATGCCTCTTTCTCTAAATAAGAGATTCCTTGTGCTCTAAGATGGAGATGGCACTAGTCCTATCAAAATGACTATAAACTGTTGTACTCCCTATCTAAAAAATGATAGGATGCCTCTTGCCCCATATGAGAGATTCCTTATGCTCCAAGAATGAGATGCCAATCGTCTTATATACAAGACTATAAACTGTAGTACACCCAATTTTCCAATCATAGGATGCCGCTTTCTCCAAATAAGAGATTCCTTGTGCTCCAAGCATGAGATGCCAATAGTCCCATATACAAGACTCTAAACTGTAGCATTCCCTATGTTCTAAAATTAGGATTCCTCTTGTTCCAATCATGAGATTCCTTATGCTCCTAGCATGAGATGCCACTAGTCCCATCTACATGACTATAAACTGTAGTACACCCTATGTTCCAAACATAGGTTGCCTCTTTCTCCAAATAAGAGATGCGTTGTGCTCCAAGCATGAGATGCCACTAGTCATATCTACATGACTATAAACTGTAGTACTCCCTATCTAACAAATGATAGGATGGATCTTTCCCCATACGAGAGATGCCTTATGCTCCAAGCATGAGATGCCAATAGTCCTATCTACAAGACTATAAACATTAGTACACCCTATGTTTCAAACATAGGATGTCACTTTCTCCAAATAAGAGATGCCTTGTGCTCCAAGATTGAGATGACACTAGTCCTATATACATGACTATATACTGTAGTACTCCCTATCTAACAAATGATAGGTTGCCTTTTTCCCCATACGAGATATGCCTTATGATCCAAGCATGAGATGCCAATAATCCTATCTCCAAGACTATAAACTGTAGAGGCATCCTATGTTCCAATCATAGGATGCATCTTTCTCCAAATAAGATATGCCGTGTGCTCCAAGCATGAGATGCCACTAGTCCTATCTACATGACTATAAACTTCAGTGCTCCCTATCTAACAAATTATAGGATGCCTCTTTCCCCATACGAGATATGCCTTATGCTCCAAGCATGAGATGCCAATAGTCCTATCTACAAGACTATAAACTACAGTACACCCTATGTTCCAAACATAGGATGCATGTTTCTCCAAATAAGAGATACCTTGTGCTCCAAGCATGAGATGCCACTAGTCCTATATACATGGCTATAAATTGTATTACTCCCTACCTAACAAGTGATAGGATTCCCCTTGCCCAATACGAGAGATGCCTTATGCTCCAAGCAAGAGATTCCAATAGTCCTATCTACAAGACTATAAACTGTAGTACACACTATGTTCTGGACATAGGATGCCACTTTCTCCAAATAAGAGATGCCTTGTGCTCCAAGCATGATATTCCAATAGTCCAATCTACAAGACTATAAAATGTAGTACTCCATATGTTCCAAACTTAGGATGCCTCTTGTTCCAATCAAGAGATGCCTTATTCTCCTAGTATGAGATGCCGCTAGTCCCATATATTTGACTATAAACTATAGTACACCCTATGTTCCAAACATAGGATGCCTCTTTCTCCAAATAAGAGATGCCTAATTATCCAAGTATGATATGCCACTTGTCAAATCTACATGACTATAAACTGTAGTACTATCTATCTAACAAATGATAGGATTCCTCTTGCCCCATACGAGAGAATCCATATGCTCCAAGCATGAGATTCCAATAGTCCTATCTACAAGACTATAAACTGTAGTACACCCTATGTTCCAAACATTGGATGCCTCTTTCTCCAAATAAGAGATGCCTTGTGCTCCATGAATGAGATGACACAAGTCCTATCTACATGGCTATAAACTGTAGTACTTCCTATCTAAAAAATGATAGGATTCCGCTTTCCCCATACGAGAGATGCATTATGCTCCAAGCATGAGATGCCAATAGTCCTATCTACAAGACTATAAACTATAGTACACCCTATGTTCCAAACATAGGATACCTCTTTCTCCAAATAAGAGATTCCTTGTGCTCTAATAATGAGATGCCACTAGTCCAATCTACATGGCTATAAACTATAGTACTCCCTATCTAACAAATGATAGGATGCCTCTTGCCCCATACGAGAGATGCCTTATGCTCCAAGAATGAGATGCCAATAGTCCTATCTATAGAACTATAAACTATATTACACCCTATGTTCCAAACATAGGATTCCTCTTTCTCCAAATAAAATATGCCTTATGCTCTAAGCACGAGATGCCACTAGTCCTATCTACATGACTATAAACTGTAGTACTCCCTATCTAACAAATGAGAGGATGCCTCTTGCCCCATACTAGAGATGCCTTATGCTCCAAGCATGAGATTCCAATAGTCCTATCTACATGAATATAAAGGGTAGTACACCCTATGTTCCAAACATAGGATGCCACTTTCTCCAAATAAGAGATGCCTTGGGCTCCAAGCATGAGATGCCAATAGTCCCATCTACAAGACTCTAAACTGTAGTACTCCCTATGTTCCAAAATTAGGATGCCTCATATTCCAATCCAGAGATTCCTTATGCTCCTAGCATGAGATGCCACTAGTCCCATATACATGACTATAAACTGAAGTACACCCTAAGTTCCAAACATAGGGGGCCTCTTTCTCCAAATAATAGATTCCTTGTGCTCCAAGCATGAGATGCCACTTGTCATATCTACATGACTATAAACTGTATCACTCCTTATCTAAAAAATTATAGGATTTCTCTTGCCCCATAGGATAGATTCCTTATACTCCAAGAATGAGATGCCAATAGTCCTATCTACAAGACTATAAAGTGTAGTACACCCTATGTTTCAAACATAAGATGCCTCTTTCTCCAAATAAGAGATGTCTTGTGCTCCAAGCATGATATTCCACTAGTCCTATCTACATAACTATAAACTATAGTACTCCCTATCTAACAAATGATAGGATGCCTCTTGCCCCATAAGAGAGATGCCTTATGCTCCAATAATGAGATGCTAATAGTCCTATCTACAAGACTATAAACTGTAGTACACCCTATGTTACAAACATAGGATGCCTCTTTCTCCAAATAATAGATGCCTTGTGCTCCAGGAATGGGATGCCACTAGTCCTATCTACATGACTATAAACTGTAGTACTCCCTATCTAAAAAATGATAGGATGCCTCTTTCCCCATACGAGAGATGTCTTATGCTCCAATCATGAGATGCCAACAGTCCTATCTACAAGACTATAAACTGTAGTACACCATGTGTTCCTTACATAGGATTCCTCTTTCTCCAAATAAGAGATGTCTTTTTCCCCAAGCATGGGATACCACTAGTCCTATCAATATGACTATAAACTATAGTACTCCCTATCTAACAAATGATAGGATGCCTCTTGCCCCATACGAGAGATGCCTTATGCTCCAAGCATGAGATGCCATTAGTCCTATCTACAGGCCTATAAACTGTAGTACACCCTATGTTCCAAACATAGGATGCCTCTTTCTCCAAATAAGATATTCCTTGTGCTCCAAGAATGAGATGCCACTAGTCATATCTACGTGACTATAAACTGTAGTACTCCCTATCTAACAAATGATAGGATGCCTCTTGCCCCATACAAGAGATGCCTTATGCTCCAAGCATGAGATGCCAATAGTCCTATCTACAAGACTATAAATTGTAGTACACCCTATGTTCCAAACATAGGATGCCTCTTTCTCCAAATAAGAGATTCCTTGTACTCCAAGCATGAAATTCCACTAGTCCTATCTACATGACTATAGACTGTAGTACTCTCTATCTAACAAATGATAGGATGCCTTTTGCCCCATATGATAGATGCCTTATTCTCCAAGCATGAGATGCCAATAGTCCTATCTACAAGACTATAAATTGTAGTACACCCTATGTTCCAAAAATAAGATGCCTCTTTCTCCAAATAAGAGAGGCCTTGTGCTCCAAGCATGAGATGCCACTAGTCCTATCTACATGACTATAAACTGTAGTACTCCATATCCAACAAATGATAGGATTCCTCTTTCCCCATAGGAGATATGCCTTATTCTCCAATCATGAGATGAAATTGTCCTGTCTACAAGACTATAAACTGTACTACACCCTATGTTCCAAACATATGATGCCTCTTTCTCCAAATAAGAGATGCCTTGTGCTCCAAGCATGGGATTCCACAAGTCCTATCTGCATGAATATAAACTGTAGTACTCCTTATCTAACAAATGATAGGATGCCTCTTGCCCCATACGAGATATGCCTTATGCTCCAAGCATGAGATGCCAATAATCCCATCTACAAGACTATAAACTGTAGTACACCCTATGTTCCAAACATAGGATCCTCTTTCTCCAAATAAGAGATGCCTTCTGCTCCAATCATGGGATGCCACTAGTCAAATCTACATGACAATAAACTGTAGTACTCCCTATCTAACACATGATAGGATGACTCTTGCCCCATAAGAGAGATTTCTTATGCTCCAAGCATGAGATGCCAATAGTCCTATCTACAAGACTATAAACTGTAGTACACCCTATGTTCCAAACGTAGGATGCATCTTTCTCCAAATAAGAGATGCTTGTGCTCCAAGCATGAGATGCCAATAGTCCCATCTACAAGACTCTACACTGTAGTACTCCCAATGTTCCAAACTTAGAATGCCTCTTGTTCCAATCAAGAGATTCCTTATGCTCCTAGCATGAGATTCCACTAATCCCATCTACATGACTATAAACTGTAGTACACCCTATGTTCCAAACATTGGATGCCTCTTTCTTCAAATAAGAGATGCCTTGTGTCCCAAACATGAGATGCCACTAGTCATATCTACATGACTATATACTGTAGTACTCCCTGTCTAACAAATGATAGGATTCCTCTTTCCCCATACGAGATATGCCTTATAATCCAAGCATGAGATGCCACCAGTCCTATCTACAAGACTATAAACTGTAGTACACCGTGTAGATGCCGGAAAAGTCCGTTTCTCCTCAAACGAAGTTCCGGATGAGGAAAGCGAGGTCATATTTGGAGTCATAAGCATGTTTCGGAAGGCCCGAAGGCCTTGCACGAAATATCAGAGGCCCGTGCGCAATATTGGCTATGCACACGCAATCCTTCCGGGACTCGCGCAATGGGCCGAGTCGGCGCGTAATTTTCCCCGCCCGACGTCCCTGCGCGACCCTATTGCGCGTCGGGCCCCTATTTCGCTCCGCGCCGAATTGCGCGCCCGCGAGCCGAATTGAGCGCCCGGGGTTGCCTATAAATACAAGGCGACCCCCGACGTTTTGAAGGTTGCCAGAATTCGAAGAGTCGCTCGTGCGCGCAATCCCACCCCCTTAGCGCGCAATGCCGATCTTCAGGTAACCTCATTTATTTCGCGCAAGCAAGCCTGGGGGTTCGCCTTCGCGCGCAACCCCTTTGGCTCCTTTCCTTTGACCAACTCCTCACCCAAAGGCCTTCACGCGCAAAAGAAGCCTCTTGCGCGCAATTGCCCCCCGGGTGCGCGCAATCCAGCCCGATTGCGCGCACCCCCCCCCCCCTTACTAAGTGGCCATTCGTTAAAGAATGGGCCGTTTCCCCCGCGCGCTATCAGAGGCCCGATGCGCGCAATCTACATATTCCGCGCGCAAAGCGCTGGCCCAATTGCACGCCAGCCCGCCCAATTGCGCGCCAACCCGCGGTATTGGGCGCCAAGCTCCTCTTTTGCGCGCAAACCGCCAGGGTCGCCCCCTTTGACCCCCTGAGGGTACCCGCCTGCGTGGTGCCCGATGATCTTCATCCCGGGTTCCCGCACCGTACGTTGTCTTCCCGTGCGGCCCTCCAGGCTCGCGCGAAGTGACACGGACCCATCGACGGCAACCATACGTCCGCGCTGCAAGACGTTAAACTGCCAAACATCTTCGTCCAACATGACGTTAAACTGTACCATGTCCACGCTGGAAGACGTTAAACTGCCAAGCATCTTCATCCAACATGACGTTAAACTGTACCACGTCTGAGCTACAAGGCGTTAAACTGTTCAGCATTCGTCCGCGCTGCAGGACTGTAAACTACCAAGCATCTACGCCCGAGCTACAAGACGTTAAACTGTTCAGCAATCGTCCACGCTGCAAGACGTTAAACTGCCAAGCATCCATCGTCCTCAACACACGACGTTAAACTGTACTTCGTCCGGAAAGACGTTAAACCGTCCGCTTCATCCTCAACACACGACGTTAAACTATACTTCGTCCGGCAAGACGTTAAACCGTCCGCTTCATCCGATCCCGTGCATCACACGCAGGGTCCCCTCCCCCGGTTTGGATGTGGCCCCCACCCGCTCGTCTCTGCAGGGATGTTGGGATTTCCCCTCTTTAGGGACGATTTATTGGAGTGGCCTTCGCCCACGGGGGTAGGGTATTACAAACCCCTAGTTTCTTGTGGGGGACTGCAAATGTGTATCTCCATTGTGCTTCCCCACTGCCGAAGCCAGTAGAGGGCGTGACAGGGATCGAGGTCTCTCACCTTCGGACCAAGTCCCTCTTCAACTGAGCTTTGCCGCACTCAGGTGGCCTCAGTGCGTAAGTCCTGACAGAATGAACTACGTGGACTTTGATCCCTGTCTCCTAAACAGGGTACGTAGGAAGCCTCCCTGAGGTTCAAGACCACCACCTGGTCGTCCCGGTCGTATTCACGTCGGTTCGTCCATCAGTGGACCCCTCCCGGGTTCACATTCGCGTCGATTCACCTATGAATCTGCCCTTGTGGGGGACTGCACATGTGTATCTCCATTGTGCTTCCCCACTGCCGAAGCCAGTAGAGGGAGTGACAGGGATCGAGGTCTCTCACCTTCGGCCAGAGTCCCTCTCCAACTGAGCTTTGCCGCATATGGGCCTCCTTAGAGTGTAAGCCCCAAACACCAGCGTCCAGCATGACGTGAAACTGTGATCCACCCGGCCGTTCCATCCCCCTCTGTGTGAGGTGGTTCGGTTCAATCCTCCGCCCGGCAGCCTCGACCTCCTCGTGAGTCGGCTTGCCATCGTCCAGCATGACGTTAAACAGTATATCTGAACTACGCTGACTTTGATCCGCGCTAACGCGCGGTACATAGGAAGCCTCTACGGGGTCCAAGCTCTTCACTCCATTATCCATCCTGATCCTTACCCCGGCCGCCACATCCCGGTGGGGTCATGCCACTTCATTCCACTCCACCTCACTCGGGAAGCCGCCCATGTGTTGGCCCCAGCATCGGAGGTTCCCCACAAGGGGTTCTGTCATCTGATCCACTCCTCGTGTTGATCAGTCCGATGCCGTCCTCGCTGGACATTAAACTCACGGCATACCCCGTGTTAAACATGGGAAGCTGAGGAAAACCTCAAGTAACGCAGTTCCCCGCACCCAGCGTGGGATGCCTCAGGCCATCACGCCTTCGAGAAGCCCTGTTAGGGACGGAAGGCAGATATGCAGAGCCGCAGTGTTAAGACACGCCCCCAACACCCAGAGCTACCCGGTCTCCTCACCGCAGGTTGCTGCCCCGACCAGACTCCTTGGAGCGTCCGGGCGGAAGCAGCGTAATTAACCGGTGTCCATGAAGATATGGCGCCGGGAACGAGATTCATGAACATTCTTAAATCTATGAGGGGGACCCGGATTAGGCGACGAGTTCCGAGGAGACGTCCACGGAAGGAGGAGCTGACATCCCATCATCCCGGTTTCGATCAAGGAGCAGACGTCCCTGAATAAGGGACGGATGCCGCCCGCCTTTGGAAGGCGGGACTGCGGGGCCACAAGCCGCGCTCCCGTCCCCTCGGGTCGACGGGCGCACGCGCGAACGTGTCCTGGCAGAACAACGTCAGAACAGAAACCCGACTCACATCCGCACCGAAACAAAAAATAGTGAACCCGACGTGAATCTATTCTGCTCAATACGAAGACCGATAGCTTTCAGAGGTGTTGGAAGAATAGCATGTTGCCCGGCCGAGCATTCAGCACCGGGGCACGGAACCCGCCAGGGGCTGGGGGATGGAAATCGGGCACTCCGTCTCACGACGTCGATGGCCTGGGTTCCCCCCACGGAAGGCGTTGTGGCACTAATGGTTGATTGTTGATTCCTTTTCCTGTCAGCATTAATGGGTTCTTCTCCCTGCTTTCAGGAATCAGGTCACCCAATCCAGTGCCCGATCCCTGCCCGCCCACTGGCGCAGGGGGAGGGGAAACACCGATGCGGCTACTCCGCGCGGTCCCGCCTGTTCCACAGCCATCCCAGCAGCTGCAACTGCGGGGCAACCACGCCCTCTCTCCCCCTCGGAGGTCATCCAGATAAGGGTGATCAACAACTTGGTGCGGAGATATGAGGAAGAGGGAGTCATCCCCACCAGGGACATGGCTCGCCTAGACCTCGAGGAAGCTGCACCTCGCCACCAACGCCGCCCCCGAGGGCCGCGCAGGGAGGCACCGCTGCCTACCTCGACGTCTAACCACTTCAGGAGTTTATCCCCAGAACGCTCCGACAGCTCCCTCCCCTATGCGGATGAGGTGGAGGATGTCCGGGACCACCTTATCTGAGATTCGCTCCAGGGATCCGCGATAAGGGATCCTGCCAGGCCACGTTGACACCGCCGCCAGGCTTCTCAAGTCGAAGAACGGACTCTCCACCTGCCTGCGCAGCTAATCCCGAATCGTCTGTCCCGACGCCAACGTCGGGCACGAGCGGGAGAGGATGCCCAACTTGGGGCCCTAGAAACAGCGGCAGCGTTGGCCCAAGCCACTGCTGGCTCCAGTCACCAGGCCCCTGCGCATCCTGAGCAGGGGCACTTCTATGCCCGACCTGGATCGAGGCCCCGACCGCCCCAAAGGCAGGTTGGGTTGACTCTCCCGGTTGCTGGTACATGCAATAGCCACCGCGGACCACCTCGCGGTAGCACTATTCACCAGCAGGGTCTACTCCGTGTGGCCGATCCAAGAGGCATGAGTTATCCCACCTTCCGATCCTGGCCCGGAGGCCTGCCCGGAATCATCTCTCCCCGCGTCCCCTTTGATATCTGTCCCGGTTCTCCTCGCACCTTGGTTTCCAGACCTCTTGGCCCCAGCACTGGTGCGGCCAGAGGACGCCAGGACAGAGATCATCCACGCCCCGAAGAACCACCCAGGGGTAGGAAGGCGAGGCGTCGACGTAGAGGGAGGAATGTTAGGGAATTCCGGACAGAGATCCGACCGGTTCGTTTCTCTGATACAGAGGCGGAGTATGATTCAGCGACAGAGCCCTCCCCCCGATCCCGCTAGTCAAGGGCAGGGGTAGGAATGCGGCACGTCAGCCTCGTACTCCCTGAGAGCGAGATTGATGTGATCCCCGATTCTCTCCGAAGGTAAATCCGGAGTTGCGAGGGCCTGGTAGACCCCCATGGATCAAGCTTGCGGTTGGTACCGGCCCCTCCGGAAGCGCCTTCTGCCTCGATCAGGGAAGCCGAAGACCTTTTCTGGGGACCGACGGTCGAGCCACGATCTAGTGCACCCTCGGCGAGCACCGACGCTATGGCAGGATTTTCGCTCGCCGTCCCGTCCTATCGAGATGTGGTAGTTGGGGCACCGCAACCCTCAGAGGTCGGCCCGGGATATAGAGGCCAATCAGCCTACTCGCCGTATTCACCGCCGGCCAGCCCGTCGTCCCAGCGGCCCGCATCGGCACCACTGCCGGTTCCCCGTCCATTCCCAGTCGCTGAAGGGGACCAAGAAGACCTGGGTCCCGAGTTTGAGTCGTGGAGCTTCTGGACCGTCCTTGAAGAGGGCCACTTCCCTGAGAAGTTTTGGCCAGTCGCAGGACCGGACTTTGATGCACCAGAATCGCTCACCCTGGATGAGTTCGAATGCTTCCGCCGAACTCTCCGGGAGACTCACTCCCGTCTTCACCGCCTAAAAATGCAATATCCCGGGAGTCAAGCACACCTGGAGTATATTGGTGAGCAGTGCCGTCAGATTGACCTGGCCATGCTCCCCGCGGTTCGGCACCCCGGGTCATTTGGGCACCACGAGGTCCTCCAACAACGATGTGTTGAGTGTTTTCAAGTACTACGCAAGGTTATCGAGGAAGCCACCCCCCACGTGTATATCCGTGGATGGGGGTAGTACGCTGCCCTACGCTTCAGTGTGATTCTCCGACAGCCCGATTCGCTGGGTGGCCCTGAGGGTACATCCCTAGGGACGGAAACGGTCAATATGGCTGACCTGTCGGGAGAGGGGAACGACTTGGAACTTCTCGACGGGGGCTCTCCCCCCGAAGACAAGACGTTGTTGGATCCATCGGTGAGAGTTACTCGTCACCAGAGGAACCTCCTGGGTCTCCCCACACCCACTGAAGCACTGACGTTGAGCCGAAACGTCAGCAAAGGTAAAGAGCACGGTGGGGCTATAAAGCCCACCGACCCATCTGCCTCCACGCAGAGGGCAGAGGAGGATCCCAAAAAGGCCACGCTATGTCAACAGCTCGCCGAGCAGAAGAATCTAGTTGACCAGCTCCTCGCCGATCGTGCTGCAGAGCGACGACCTGACTACGGTGATCCTAGGCCAGGACAACAGGGACATGAACAACCACTCCTCGACGAGACTCTCTTGGGCAACCGTGATTATTCCGTGTTTGCCAACAGTGGAGAGGCCATTGCCTATGGCAAGAGGGCGCGGTATGTTTCACCACACCCTCCCGAGCGGCGTGACTACCTGAGAGACCCCGCTCGGATTCCTCCCGTTGCCCCAAGGGCCGCTCCACCCTCCATCCCACGAGCTGCCGAGTTCGACGACCCGACCGACAACCCGATTGAAGAGCCGTGCAATGCGCTCGTGGTTAGAAATCCTCGCCAGGACTGGAACCCATGTCCGGACGATCCAATGGCAGCACTCATCGCCCGCTTGGAAGCCTTGGAGACTCGGCAAGTGGCGATCCCACCGGACGGCAAGCCATACCCAGCATGGGTGGATGACATGCCGGCACCTCCGGGATTCAGGAACCCCACTTTCTCCCCCTTCAACGGGACTGGAGATCCGCCACAGCATTTGGCCCATTTGAACTCGAGGTGCGGGCCTATGTTAGGAACTTCGGCGCAGCAGGAGGCCGCTAAGCTTCGCTGCTTTGTCCAGACACTGGAAGGGACAGCATTTGTCTGGTACAGCCAGCTCCCCGTCGGGTCGATAACTAGCTGGGAGGACCTTCGTAGACAGTTCCTCTACCAGTTCAGTTCCACGACCCGGAAGACGAGTATCACAGACCTCTTCAAGTGCAAGCAAAGGCCTGATGAGCGAGTCGCGGATTTCTTCGCCCGATGGAAGGGTCTCACGTATTCCCTTGACATGCCATTGACTCAGGAGCAGTTGCTGACAATGTGCGTCAGGAACGTCAAGACCGAGCTGTTCCCTTCCTTGATCACTCAGAATTACCCCGGAGGGTTCAGGGACTTCTCAGACAAAGCTCAACGTCTTGAGGAAGCCCTGCAACAGGCCAGTCAGGCACGCCCACTGCCTCCTATGATCCCTGCAAGGAGAGTCAGCAGGGCTGAGCCCGCTGCTGTTGCCCAGATAGAGGCCCCCAGGCAGTTGGAGCTGCTGCCGGTGAGGCCAGCTCCACAGCCTCACAGGAATCCGCCTCCACGGGCTCAGTTCCCGGCCCAGCAGCGGCAGCCCCAAAACCGGCCGGCCCCTCCGCGTAATGTACCGCCACAACCCAGGTGAGATAATCAGGGTCCTCCTCCTCGGCAAGCCCCTCCAGCCCCTCGTCAAGACCACTCTCCCAGGGCCCCGCGATACCTAACTTACACATTTCACGAGGATCAGGTCCCCGGTTATTTCCGGAGCGCCCTGGAGCAGAGGATTGTGTGACTGCCTGAGTGTTGGAGGCCAGAGGAGGCACATCTCACGGATAACCCCCGCTACTGCCCTTACCATCGAGCCCTGGGGCACACCATCCGGTGGTGCTACGTGTTTAAGGACTGGCTCCAAGACCAGATTAACAACAATGTAATCAGGTTGGGCCCAGCTCCAGCACAAGTGGCAGGTGTGTTCATGAGATCAGATGACGATAGTGGCGACGAGGACGAATGGCAGCTGGTCTCCGACCGCGGATCCCAGAAGTATAATAACTGGATGGCCCGCAAGACGATCATTCGCGCCCATGGAATCATCCGTGCGCGCTTGAATCATCCTGAGCCCCCAGAATCTGCGGGTGCTGCTCCGACATCGTCGTCCCAGCCTGCCTCTTCCGAGAAGAGAAAACGGCGGCGGCACAAGAAGGAGGAGCGTGCCCCGCCAGTTCCGCCACTATCCCGCACTCTCGGCGATTTCATGCCCCCGGGGATGGGGGTCCCTCCTCGGATCCGCCCGATGATGAATGATTCGTCCGATGACAGTGTTGGGTACGCTTCGGTTAATACCGTCGAGCTGGTAAATCCCTTTTCGGTTCCCGACGTTGAAGAACACCAGGTGGACCTCCCTAGTGTCCCCAATCGTCGCCACCGTCGGAGGAACCGCAACAATAGGAGTCGCTGGGGCACGACAGTTGGTACCTCCAGCCAAGCCGTGCATGCCACCGAGACTAGGCAGCGGGCTCAAAACCAAGCTCAGTGCGCACAGCCCCCCATCCGGGGATGACGGATTCGCCTCCGCCACTGTTTGTGGTATGGGACCAGGCAGAACCGCCTCAGCCGCGTCGCGACCAGCTCCATCCTGCCACGAGTCCATCCCGGCCTCCTGGCCCCAGTACGGTGACTACTTCCCGGGCTTCAACCAGTGAACAGCGAGATGCTCCAAGCACCAGTCGGCCGCCGGTCCAACCGTCAAGGCCCGTCATGCCTCCAACCGCAGAGCAACCTCCTGCAACCAGGGGCTCGCGCTTGGCAATAAAGTATGATGTCCTGAAGCATTTGGCCGACATCCCAGCAAGGCTCTCCATCCTTGAGGATCTGCGCCTATCACCTGAGATGCGCGAGGCGCTCACTGAAGCCCTAAAGATCCCCCTCCAGTTTGAGACGGAGGTTGCGGCTGCAGAGGCCTTTCACACCGAAGCGATTGAGAACGCCGAATGTCAGGCAGTTATCTCGTTCTATGGTAAGGATGAAGACCCTCCTATATAGGGGCACATTCGTCCACTGTATGTTACTGGCCAGTTCAATGGCCTTGAATTCCGGCGCTGTCTTGTCGACACGGGGTCCGGGATTAATCTGATTCCAACTCGGACGCTCCGGAGATTGGGGTTGTCTGAGGATGACTTGATTCCCTCCGACCTCAGGATCCAGGGGTACGACCGCACCGAGAAAACTCCGGTCGGCAAGATATGTTTGAAGACCCAGTTCAGTTACCTGGTTGCCAACACTGAATTGATGGTGGTCTCTCAGGACACTGCGTATAACGCATTGATGGGAAGGCCATGGCTCCACCTTCATGCGGTGGTTCCCTCATCATACCACCGATGCCTTAAATACTCCCTTAATGGTCGAGTAGGTGTGCTTCTGGGAGATGCCTCTCCTTTTTCCTCATGTGAAGCCCGCTATCTGGACGCGGACTATTACAAGAGCAAGGATAAGCAGATCCTGACAGGTGGGGTTGATCCTGTCGCTGTTGGAAGTGATCCCTGGGCAAGTTTGGATGACGCTTACGTCCTCCCGATCCATCGGTTGGACGTAGCCATGGTCTCGATGGCCTGTGAGTCTCCTGATGAGATGACCGCAACTGCCCATGCCAGCACCAGCGGCCCAGCAGGATCTGGTAGCCCCAATGCAGTTTCCAACGCAGTCTCTCCCGTGGACGATCCCTCCCTGAGTGGAGAGGACGTAGAAGATGCACCCCCAGCCTTTGAGGAGGGCGTCTCCGCCACGGTCGATGAGTTAGTACAGGTGAACCTTGGAACCGAGGCAGATCCAAGACCCACATTGGTCAGTGCCGCCATGCCCTCTGAGGAGCGGCAGCAGTACGTGGACTTCCTCAGACAGCACCGTGATGTGTTCGCTTGGGGCTATGACGAGATGTCGGGGCTAGATCCTCAGGTAGCCGTCCACCGCCTTGGTCTCCCGGCGAACCATCGCGGGTTCAAGCAGCCTCCCAGGAAGATGCACCCATTCCACAGTGCCATGGTTGAGGCTGAAGTTGACAAACTTATCAAAGACAACTTCGTGAGGGAAGTTCAGTACCCCAGATGGCTGGCCAACATTGTGCCGGTCAGGAAGAAGAACGGGCAGATCAGAGTCTGTATCGACTTCCGCGATCTCAACTGCCACAGTCCGAAGGATGACTTTCCCCTTCCGGTGATAGAGCTGTTGATTGACGCCACAGCAGGGTTCCAAGCCCTCTCCTTCATGGATGGATACTCCGGATACAACCAAATCCAGATGGCCCCTGAGGATGAGGAGTTCACTGCCTTCAGGGCCCCCAAGGTATCTTTTGTTACCAGGTCATGCCCTTCGGCCTGAAGAATGAAGGTGCCACCTATCAACGGGCGATGCACCGCATATTCAAGCCAATCCTCGGCACACTGGTGGAATGCTACATCGACGAATTGGTGGTAAAATCGCGCCAGCGTCAGGACCATCTCAAAGATCTTGAGAAAGTCTTTGGCTTCCTCCGGTCTCGCTGCCTGAAGATGAACCCGTTGAAGTGTGCCTTTGGGGTCACCTCCGGGAAGTTTCTTGGATTTGTGGTAAGATACCGGGGTATTGAGATCGACCCAGAGAAGATCAGGGCGATTAGACAGATGCCTCCCACAGGTAACATCCGGGAACTACAAGGGTTCCAAGGCCACTTAGCCTATATACTCCGATTCATCGCGAATCTGGCCGGCAAGTGTAAGCCCTTTTCTTGGCTCATGAAGAAAGGTGCCACATATGTATGGGATAAGGAGTGTCAGACCGCTTTCGAGGAAATCAAGCAGTACCTGCTTCAACCTCCAGTTCTGATGCCGCCTGTATCTGGGAAGCCGCTGGTCCTTTATGTGACTGCCCTGGAACGGTCCCTTGGTGCCCTTCTCGCCCAGAAGAACAACGAGGGAATAGAGAATAACCTCTATTACCTCAGTCACATGCTCCTCGATGCGGAAGTTAGGTATTCCCCCATCGAGAAGAGCTGCCTGGCGCTTGTATTTGCCGTACAGAAATTACGGCACTACTTGCAGCACCACGAGGTACAGTTGGTTTCTCGGGTAGACCCGTTGAAATATATCCTGAGCCGGCCTATGTTGACTGGCCATCTAGCGTGGTGGGCTGTGATTCTCCAGCAGTTCGACATCAGGTATGTGTCTTAGAAGGCCATCAAAGGGCAAGCATTGGCGGACTTTCTGTCTGTTCACCCGACCTCCGCGGATCAGCCGCTGGATCTAGGCTTTCCTGATGAGGCCGTTCTCTCGGTCGATCGTGCCAATCCATGCTGGCAGATGCACTTTGACGGTGCCTCCCGGAGCCCCACCGGTAGAAGACTCGATAATCCTAAGCTCAACAGAGTGGGCTTGGGTATCGTCTTCATTACCCCGGAGCAAGCCGTGCTGCCACACTCTTTCCTGTTGTCAGAGGGTTGTACCAACAATGAGGCGGAATACCATGCCCTCATCACTGGCCTCGAGTTAGCTCTTGAGATCGACGTGCCCCATCTGTGTGTGAAAGGGGACCCTGATCTGGTCGTTAGGCAGATCAATGGAGACTATGTTGTCAGGAAGCCGGAACTTGTGCCATTGCTGGAGTGCACCCTCCTCCTGATGGCCCAGTTCCCTTCTCGGCCAGAAATTGTCCATATTCCCTGGTCGCAGAACGGTCGAGCAGATGCTTTGGCCAGCCTTGCTGCGTCACTCGCAGAGCCTGAACAGGACAACCTGATCATCCGCGTAACACACCGCAGGCTCATCGCTCCCCGTTATCCCGGAGGGAGATCGCAGCCCGTCGGTAAGTAATCTCACCACGGTTTCCCCTGTGCCTGGAGCCCCGAGTACCACAGATAGAGCAGTCGAACTAGCCCCTGATTGGAGGATGCCTTTGTTTGAGTACCTCCAACATGGCATTCTACCGTCGGATCGGGCCGAGCACGAGCGAGTTCGACGCCGCGCATCGCAGTTTGTCCTCCAGAGCAGTCCCGACCTGGAGCAGATCCTCTATAGACGCGGATTTGATGGTGTTCTCCTCCGTTTCCTTCAGGGAGTTGAGATCCCATGAGTCATGCAAGAGGTTCATTCTGGTTCATGTGGTGCCCACCAGACTGGGCCGAAGCTGTCCCACCAGATTCGGAGGTTGGGATACTTCTGGCCCTCCATGATCCATGACTGCATCGAGTATGCCAGGAAGTGCCATGCATGCCAGGTTCATGCGAACTTTGTGCATCGGCCGCCGGAGCCTCTCCATACCACCAAGTATTCTTGGCCCTTTGCAGTCTGGGGGCTGTACGTTGTGGGACCTTACCTGCCGGCGATGGTTCTCCATTGCCGGTTCATTCTGACCGCCACAGACTTCTTCTCCAAATGGGCAGAGGCGATTCCGCTCAGAGAGGTCAAATCCTGTTCTATCGCTGACTTCGTGACCTCCAACATCATTTATCGATTTGGAGTGCCTCACACTATCCTCACGGATAACGGAGCCAATTTCTGAGCAGCCGAGTTGAAGAAGTTGTACACCAAGTACAATATTCGCTCGAACCACACATCTCGCTATCATGCGCAGGCGAATGGACAGATTGAGGCGTTTAACAAGACCCTCTCTAACATTCTGAAAAAGATGGTTGGTCAGAAGAAGAAGAGTTGGCCGGACAAGCTCCCCAATGCCCTCTGGGCTTATCGGACGACGACTCGCAATTCCACCTAGATGACCCCTTATTCACTAGTGTATGGAGCTGAGGTCGTCCTGCCCATCGAGATCCAGTTACCGTCCATGCGCATTGCGGTCTACGACCAGCAAGCGCCGGACAGAGCTGCTGAAGCCCGTCTAGTCGAGTTGGAAGCACTGGATGAGAATAGGCTTCGCGCTTTGCACAACATGGAGAGGCATCAAAGCAGAATGGCTCGAGGTTTCAATAAGAAGGTTTGCCTCCTCTCCTTCCTGCAGGGTGACCTAGTACTGGCCCTAAGAGCACCAATGATCCCCGGCAGGAAGCCACCCAAGTTGGAGCCCAAGTGGGAGGGACCTTTTGTCGTCCACAAGGTCTATCCCAATGGCACGTACTCCCTAGCGACTATGGATGGTGAGCATGTCACTCCTCCCACCAACGCTAGGTTACTCAAGCAGTACTTTGCCTGAGTGTCCATCGTCCCGCATGACGTTAAACTGCACTCTGTCCTGCATGACGCTAAACTGCACCACGTCCGAGCTACAAGACGTTAAACTGTTCAGAATTCGTCCCGCATGACGTTAAACTGCATTCGTCCGCGCTGCAAGACGTTAAACTACCAAGCATCCATCGTCCCGCATGACGTTAAAATGCATTCGTCCACGCTGCAGGATGTTAAACTGCATGCTCCATCGTCCCACATGACGTTAAACTGCACTCCGTCCCGCAAGACGTTAAACTGCATCACAATAACTATGTGTGGCTTGATTCCCATCCTTATGGGATACATAGGACCGCCTGGACACTTGTGTTCCAGGTCCAGCCCCGTCTCTTGGTTGATCACGGGGATCTGCCGTCCTTTGGTTGCTCTCAAGGTGAGTCCTCCTTCCCTTTCCGGTGATCTGTTTACATGTTTTGGGGTACTCCTGTCTATGACCTGTAGTGTCAGATTCAATACCGACAAGTCCTTTGTTACTTGTCGGGCCTCGCGCTTCCTCTTGTTTGGGCCTTCCTGGGCAGCAAATCGATATGAATCCTGCGCTTGAGCGGTTGATGCTCGTTTGCTTGCCTCATCCTAGGCTGACGCGATCAGATGTTGTGTTGCGAATATGGTTAGCAATGTTCTTGATCGCCATGTCAACTCTTTCAGGCTCTGAACATTGGTTGCGCAGTCCTTATCACACTCCGCCTCAGTGCGTTGTGGTGGGAACTCGACACTCTCTCTTCATACTGACCCTCAGTACACCTCTACACGTTAGGCAGGCCAACCAAGGTAATGGTGCCATTCAAGGCTCCCACAATATGAGAACCAATGATATATGCTGATGTCCTCCCTAAGGGCCATGTGTAGCTACACCCTCGTCCCCATGCGGAGGAAGGAGTTGCCCGAACAATCGCGTTCTGGGCCCAGCATAGCTGGAGGCTAGCATCTCTGCCCCTCGGTTGATAGACATATGCAGGCCCCTATCCCAGGATCCTTCTCCTGGAATTGTGCGTGACCGCAGGGCTGGGATGTGTCCCCACCTCCGCTGGGTCCGCCATATCGCAATAAGCGGATTCCTCCATGGTCCGAGCCACACGACCTTAAACTATGTTGCCTGGTCTTACCACACGACCGTAAATTGTGATCGTCTTGGCCGCCCGATGAGAAATGGCACTGCATCGTGATGTTCTCCTCAGGGGACACTCACGTTGGGCGCTGGTTAATAACCATGCCATTTATCAATGCCTTTCATGGCATGATTATTGTGGCGACGCCAGGGATTTCTTAATCACAGGCATGTCGCTGCACAAAGAAAAACCATCCACCTTTAAGGACAAATAAGAAATATCAAATACCACTCCTTTTGGGTGTGAGGGCCAGACCCGCACCCCTCCCCGCGCTGGTGCCCGATTGTGTTGCGCCGCGCTTCAAGAACTACGTGTGGCTTGATTCCCATCCTTATGGGATACGTAGGAACGCCTGGATGTTTGAAACTTTGGGTCCAGCCCCCACCTCTTAAAAGATTCCCCCTTCTCTTGGGAATCCGCCGCCTTCGGGTCACCCTCAAGGCGTTTCCCTTGACCCCTTGCATTGGCCCACCGGTGTCAAGAGCACTCTGGTCTATTGCCAGGAGGGTCAGGTTCATCTTGGTCAGATTCCTTCCACTTTTCAGGCTTCATGCTCCCCTTCATTCGGACCCATCGCCTACGCCCTGGGTGGAACCCCCGTGAGCGGTCTGGATACAATTCCTCAATGCTCTCCCACCGATTCGGGCTGGTGCCCCCAAGGGCCTTGGGAAGCAAATCGATATGAATCCTGCGCTTGAGCGGTTGATGCTCGTTTTCTGCCTCGTTCCATCAACGGTCAGTGCGATATTGATGCTGCTTTTCCGCCACAGTCGGCAGTACTCCCATATCTTTACGCCGGTGCCCCCAGTCCTTGAGTGAATGGCCGCATGATTCACATTACGTTTTCCACCTCCCATTCTGACCAGGAAAAACCTCGACACTCTTGACACTGTCCCTCAGTGCATCTTCGCATATCCAGGGGATAGGACCACGATGTGGCGTACTTTGAGGTTCTTATGGTCCGAGCTCTAATACCTTAAACTAAGATCTGCCCCTATGGTCCGAGCTCTACGACCTTAAACTAAGATCTCCCTAATCGGGGTTCTACGTCCCGCGTGACGTTAAAACTGCACTCTCAGAACTACGTGTGGCTTGATCTCCAGCCTGATGGAGTACGTAGGAACTCCCGGGCATCTCGACTCGGGTCCAGCCTCAGGGATCGCTAAGTCCCGCCCCTCCTCGTCGCCGGCCATTTGGTCTGGCCTCTGGTAGAGTGGTGCGATTGTGATATTCTCCCTGATTCAGCTCGGGATTCCCCATTGCAATGATGGGAAGCGACAGTTTCCTCGTCAAAGAGGTTCTGTCTGAGAATTGGGGTGATTCACGGCCAGATTAGTGCATCCGTCTAATACGCTTTCCCCACAGTGGCGCAATTTTGGGAGTGTTAGATTCTGTCCGAACAAATCATCACTTTGCCCCACGCTTCGCATGCCCTTTTGATCTGGATTTCCACCCTTGTGTCTGAAGGAACCCCCAAAGCGGTATTGATGATGACATGTGATCCGCCTCCTGCAACATGAATGATGACCTTCGGTCCGTCTATTGCAGTAGTATGGTCGATTGATCCATTGTCCGCTTGCCGTCTTGGGCATTTCCTGGAAGGCTGACCGTCGTGGATTTCTGAACTCGGGACACGCGATTCACCCTTTCTCATTTCCCTATGTTCGGATAAAATCTCAACGCCCCTAGCGTTGTCCCGCTCGTGTGTCGGAACAAGTTGGGGGGATGGTACATTGATTAGGTCTGAGGTCTCCCTTCCTAGGAATGACCTCCCTATTTTCCTTAGAAATCCAGGCCCAATTGTGGATGCCTGAAGCTTGGTTAACTCTCCCGCAAGACAATGAATTTTGGTTGAGCACGTTAAGCCAAAAGATGCAGATAAATATATTGATTCATACAAATGGATCGAAGTATTGAGTAGCGGAAGAAAAAGGTTCCGGGAATGGAAAAAACAAAGCCCCTAGAGATTAGCGTGCTGAATGGATCATTCCAACGCCGCTACCCTTTGGCTGGCGGCCTCCAGAGCTGCTTCTCGCTCTCTGCATGCCCTCTCTTCGTCGGCGGTCGCAGCGCGCAGCTCGCCGATCCTGGCCTGTGCACGCTCCCGCCCAGGACTTCGGCATTCCGGTGTCTCCCTCTGAACCCGATCGTTGCGACCTCTCGCCGATCAGATTCCGAGGGGGGGATTTTGTAGACGCCGGAAAAGTCTGTTGCTCCTCAAACGAAGTTCCGGATGAGGAAAGCGAGGTCATATTTGGAGTCAGAAGCATGTTTCGGAAGGCCCGAAGGCCTTGCGCGAAATATCGGAGGTCCGTGCGCAATATTGGCTATGCGCGTGCAATCCTTCTGGGATTCGCGCAATGGGCTGAGTCGGCGCGTAATTTTCCGCGCCCGACGTCCCTGCGCGACCCTATTGCACGCCAGGCCCCTATTTCGCGCCCCGCCGAATTGCGCGCCCACGAGCCGAATTGTGCTCCCGGGGTTGCCTATAAATACAAGGCGACCCCCGACATTTTGAAGGTTGCCAGAATTCGAAGAGTCGCTCGTGCGCGCAATCCCACCCCCTCCGCGCGCAATGCCGATCTTCAGGTAACCTCCTTTATTTCGCGCAAGCAAGCCTCGGGGTTCTCCTTCGCGCGCAACCCCTTTGGCTCCTTTCCTTTGACCAACTCCTCACCCAAAGGCCTTCGCGCGCAAAAGAAGCCTCTTGCGCGCAATTTCCCCCCGGGTGCGTGCAATCCAGCCCGATTGCGCGCACCCCCCCTTACTAAGTGGCCATTCGTTAAAGAATGGCCCGTTGCCCCCGCACGCTATCAGAGGCCCGGTGTGCGCAATCTCCATCTTCCGCGCGCAAAGCGCTGGCCCAATTGCGCGCCAGCCCGCCCAATTGCGCACCGACCCGCGGTATTGCGCGCCAAGCTCCTCTTTTGCGCGCAAACCGCCAGGGTCGCCCCCTTTGACCCCCTGAGGGTACCCGCCTGCGTGGCGCCCGATGATCTTCATCCCGGGTGCCCGCACTGTACGTTGTCTTCCCGTGCGGCCCTCCAGGCTCGCGCGAAGTGACACGGACCCATCGGCGGCAACCATATGTCCGCGCTGCAAGACGTTAAACTGCCAAGCATCTTCGTCCAACATGACGTTAAACTGTACCACGTCCGAGCTACAAGATGTTAAACTGTTCAGCATTCGTCCGCACTGCAGGACGGTAAACTGCCAAGCATCTACGTCCGAGCTACAAGACGTTAAACTGTTCAGAATTCGTCCGCACTGCAAGACGTTAAACTGCCAAGCATCCATCATCCTCAACACACGACGTTAAACTGTACTTCGTCCGGCAAGACGTTAAACCGTCCGCTTCGTCCTTAACACACGACGTTAAACTGTACTTCGTCCGGCAAGACGTTAAACCGTCCGCTTCATCCGATCCCGTGCCTCGTACGCAGGGTCCCCTCCCCCGGTTTGGATGTGGCCCCCACCCGCTCGTCTCTGCAGGGATGTCGGGATTGCCCCTCTTTAGGGACGATTTATTGGAGTGGCCTTCGCCCACGGGGGTAGGGTATTACAAACCCCTAGTTTCTTGTAGGGGACTGCACATGTGTATCTCCATTGTGCTTCCCCACTGCTGAAGCCAGTAGAGGGCGTGACAGGTATCGAGGTCTCTCACCATCGGCCCAAGTCCCTCTTCAACTGAGCTTTTCGACACTCAGGTGGCCTTAGTGCGTAAGTCCTGACAGAATGAACTACGTGGACTTTGATCCCTGTCTCCTAAACAGGGTACGTAGGAAGCCTCCCTGAGGTTCAAGCCCACCACCTGGTCGTCCCGGTCATATTAACGTCGGTTCATCCATCAGTGGACCCCTCCCGGGTTCACATTCGCGTCGATTCACCTATGAATCCACCCTTGTGGGGGAATGCACATGTGTATCTCCATTGTGCTTTCCCACTGCCGAAGCCAGTAGAGGGCGTGACAGGGATCGAGGTCTCTCACCTTCGGCCCGAGTCCCTCTCCAACTGAGCTTTGCCGCATATGGGCCTCCTTAGAGTGTAAGCCCCAAACACCAGCATCCAGCATGATGTGAAACTGTGATCCACCCGGCCGTTCCATCCCCCTCTGTGTGAGGTGGTTCGGTTCAATCCTCCGCCCGGCAGCCTCGACCTCCTCGTGAGTCGGCTTGCCATCGTCCAGCATGAAATTAAACTGTATATCCGAACTACACTGACTTTGATCCGCGCTAACGCGCGGTACGTAGGAAGCCTCTACGGGGTCCAAGATCTTCACTCCATCATCCATCCTGATCCTTACCCGGGCCGCCACATCCCAGTGGGGTCATGCCACTTCATTCCACTCCACCTCACTCGGGAAGCCTCCCATGTGCTGGCCCCAGCATCAGAGGTTCCCCGCAAGGGGTTCTGTCATCTGATCCACTCCTCGTGTTGATCAGTCCGATGCCGTCCCCACTGGACGTTAAACTCGTGGCATACCCCGTGTTAAACATGGGAAGCTGAGGAAAACCTCAGGTAACGCAGTTTCCCGCACCCAGCGCAGGATGCCTCAGGCCATCACGCCTTCGAGAAGCCCTATTAGGGACGGAAGGCAGATATGCAGAGCCTCAGTGTTAAGACACGCCCCCAACACCCAGAGCTACCCGGTCTCCTCACCGCAGGTTGCTGCCCCGACCAGACTCCTTGGAGCGTCCGGGCGGAAGCAGCGTAATTAACCGGTGTCCATGAAGATATGGCACTGGGAATGAGATTCACGAACATTCTTAAATCTATGAGGGAGACCCGGATTAGGCGACGAGTTCCGAGGAGACGTCCACGGAAGGAGGAGCCGACATCCCATCATCCCGGTTTCGATCAAGGAGCAGATGTCCCTGAATAAGGGACGGATGCCGCCCGCCTTTGGAAAGCGGGACTACGGGGCCACAAGCCGTGCTCCTGTCCCCTCGGGTCGACGGGCGCACGCGCGAATGCGTCCTGGCGGAACAGCGTTGGAACAGAAACCCAACGCACATCCGCACCGAAACACACCCTATGTTCAAAACATAGGATGCCGCTTTCTCCAAATAAGAGATGCATTGTGCTCCAAGCATGAGATTCCACTAGTCCTATCTACATGACTATAAACTGTAGTACTCCATATCTAATAAATGATAGGATGCCTCTTTCCCCATACGAGAGATGCCTTATTCTCCAAGCATGAGATTCCAATAGTCCTATCTATAAGTCTATAAAATGTAGTACACCCAATGTTCCAAACATAGGCTGCCTCTTTCTCCAAATAAGAGATTCCTTGTGCTCCAAGAATGGGATTCCACTAGTCCTATCTACATGACTATAAACTGTATTAATCCCTATCTTACAAATGATAGGTTGCCTCTTTCCCCATACAAGAGATGCCTTATACTCCAATAATGAGATGCCAATAGTCCTATCTACAAGACTATAAATTGTAGTACACCCTATGTTCCAAACATAGGTTGCCCCTTTCTCCAAATAAGAGATGCCTTGTGCTCCAAGCATGAGATGCCACTAGTCATATCTCCATGACTATAAACTTTTGTACTCCCTATCTATCAAATGATAGGATGCCTCTTGCCCCATACGAGATATTCCTTATGCTCTAAGCATGAGATGCCAAAAGTCCTATCTAAAAGACTATAAATTGTAGTACACCCTATGTCCCAAACTTAGGATGCCTCTTTCTCCAAATAAGAGATGTGTTGTTCTCCAAGCATGAGATGCCAATAGTCCCATCTACAGGACTCTAAACTGTAGTACTCCCTATGTTCCAAACATAGGATTCCTCTTGTTCGAATCAAGAGATGCCTTATGCTCCTAGCATGAGATGCCACTAGTCCCATCTACATGACTATAAACTGTAGTACACCCTATGTTCCAAACATAGGATGCCACTTTCTCCAAAAAAGAGATGACTTGTGCTCCAAGCATTAGATGCCATTAGTCATATCTACATGACTATAAACTATAGTACTACCTATCTAACAAATGATAGGATGCCTCTTTCCCCATACGAGAGATACCTTATGCTCCAAGCATGAGTTGCCAATAGTCCTATCTACAAGACTATAAACTGTAGTACACCCTATGTTCCAAACGTAGGTTGCCTCTTTCTCCAAACAAGAGATACCTTGTGCTCCAAGCATGAGATTCCAATAGTCCCATCTACAAGACTCTAAACTACAGTACTCCCTATGTTCCAAACATAGGATGCCTCTTGTTCCAATCAAGAAATGCCTTATGCTCCTAGCATGAGATGCCACTAGTCCCATCTACATGACTATAATTTGTAGTACACCCTATGTTACAAACATAGGATTCCTCTTTCTCCAAACAATATATGCCTTGTGCTCCAAGAATAAGATGCCACTAATAATATCTACATTACTATAAACTGTAGTACTCACTATCTTACAAATGATAGGATGCCTCTTGCCCCATATGAGAGATGCCTTATGCTCCAAGCATGAGATGCCAATAGTCCTTTCTACAAGACTATAAACTGTAGTACACCCTATGTTCCAAACATAGGATGCCTCTTTCTCCAAATAAGAAATGCCTTATGCTCCAAGCATGAGATGCCATTTGTCTAATCAACATGACTATAAACTGTAGTACTCCCTATCTAAAAAATGATAGGATGCCTCTTGCCCCATACGAGAGATGCCTTATGCTCTAAGAATGAGATGCCAATAGTCCAATCTACAAGACTATATACTGTAGTACACCCTATGTTCCAAACATAGGATGCCTCTTTCTCCAAATAAGATATGCCTTGTGCTCCAAGCATGGGATTGCACTAGTCCTATCTACATGAATATAAACTACAGTACTCCCTATCTAAAAAATGATAGGATGCCTCTTGCGTCATACGAGAGATGCCTTATACTCCAAGCATGAGATGACAATTGTCCTATCTACAAGAATATAAACTGTAGTACAACCTATGTTCCAAACATAGGATGACTCTTTCTCTAAATAAGAGATTCCTTGTGCTCCAAGAATGAGATGCCACTAGTCATATCTACATGATTATAAAATGTAGTACTCCCTATCTAACAAATGATAGGATGACTCTTTCCCCATACGAGAGATGCCTTATGCACCAAGCATGAGATTCCAATAGTCCTATATACAAGACTATAAACGGTAGTACACCCTATGTTCCAAACATAGGATGCCTCTTTCTCTAAATAATAGATGCCTTGTGCTCTAAGGATGATATGCCAATAGTCCCATCTACAAGACTTTAAACTGTAGTACTGCCTATGTTCCAAACATAGGATGCCTCTTGTTCCAATCAAGAAATGCCTTATTCTCCTAGCATGAGATTCCACTAGTCCCATCTACATGACTATAAACTATAGTACACCCTATGTTCCAAACATAGGATGCATCTTTCTCCAAATTAGAGATGCCTTTTGCTCCAAGCATGAGATGCCACTAGTCATATCTACATGACTATTAACTATAGTACTCCCTATCTAACAAATGATAGGATGCCACTTGCCCCATACGATAGATGCCTTATGCTCCAAGCATGAGATGCCAATAGTCATATCTACAAGACTATAAACTGTAGTACACCCTGTGTTCCAGACATAGGATGCCTCTTTCTCCAAATAAGATATGCCTTGTGCTCCGAGCATGAGATTCCACTAGTCCTATCTACATGACTATAAACTGTAGTACTCCCTATCTAACAAATGATAGGATGCCTATTTCCCCATATGCGATATGAATTATGCTCCAAGAATGAGATGCCAATAGTCCAATCTATAAGACTATAAACTGTAATACACCCTATGTTCCAAACATAGTATGCCTCTTTCTCCAAATAAGAGATCCCTTGTGCTCCAAGCATGAGATGACACTAGTCATATCTACATGACTATAAACTGTAGTACTCTCTATCTAACAAATGATAGGATGCCTCTTTCCCCATACGAGAGATTCCTTATGCTCCAAGCATGAGATGCCAATAGTCCTATCTACAAGACAATAAACTGTAGTACACCCTATGTTCCAAACATAGGATGCCTCTTTCTACAAATAAGAGATGCCTTGTGCTCCAAGAATGAGATGCCAATAGTCCCATCTACAAGATTCTAAATTGTATTACTCCCTATCTAACAAATAATAGGATGCCTCTTTCCCCATACGAAAGATGCCTTATGCTCCAAGCATGAGATGCCAATAGTCCTATCTACAAGACTATAAACTGTAGTACACCCTATGTTCCAAACATAGGATGCCTCTTTCTCCAAATAAGATATGCCTTGTGCTCCAAACATGGGATGCCACTAGTCCTATGTACATGACTATAAACTGTATTAATCCCTATCCAACAGATGATAGGATGCCTCTTTCCCCATACGAGAGATGCCTTATGCTCCAAGCACGAGATGCCAATAGTCCTATCTACAAGACTATAAACTGTAGTACACCCTATGTTCCAAACATAGGATGCCTCTTTCTACAAATAAGAGATGCCTTGTGCTCCAAGCATGAGATTCCACTAGTCATATATACATGACTATAAACTGCAGTACTCCCTATCTAACAAATGATAGGATTCCTCTTGCCCCATACGAGAGATCCCTTATGTTCCAAGCATGAGATGCCAATAGTCTTATCTAGAAGACTATAAACTGTAGTACACCCTATGTTCCAAACAAAAGTTTCCTAATTCTCTAAATAAGAGATGCATTGTGCTCCAATCATGAGATGCCAATAGTCCCATCTACAAGACTCTAAACTGTAGTACTCCATATGTTCCAAACTTAGGATGCCTCTTGTTCCAATCAAGAGATGCCTTATGCTCCTAGCATGAGATGCCACTAGTTCCATATACATGACTATAAACCATAGTACACCATATGTTCCAAACATAGGATGCCTCTTTCTCCAAATAAGAATGGCTTCTGCTCCAAGCATGAGATGCCACTAGTCATATCTACGTGACTATAAACTTTAGTACACCCTATCTGACAAATGATAGGATTCCTCTTGCCCCATACAAGAGATACCTTATGCTCCAAGCATGAGATGGCCATAGTCCTATATACAAGACTATAAACTGTAGTACACCCTATGTTCCAAACATAGGATGCCTCTTTCTCCAAATAAGAGATGCCTTGTGCTCCAAGCATGATATGCCACTAGTCCTATCTACATGACTATAAACTATAGTACTCCCTATCTAACAAATGATAGGATGCCTCTTTCCCCATATGAGAGATTCCTTATGCTCCAAGCATGAGATGACAATAGTCTTATCTACAAGACTATACACTATAGTAAACCCTATGTTCCATGTAACGACCTGAAATTTTGAATTAATCTTGTTTCCAAATTTTGTGTGTTATTTTATTTTTCATACTCAACAAAACTGTTTCATTTGATAACATGAGTATAATGAAAATGAGACTATTGGGTTTTGACTATTATATGAACGTTAGTCAGTATGATCGTTGAAAACTGAAAGTTGCAAGTGACTTTGGTTAATTAATATAGATTCGATGGCCTCATCTAGTTGTCTCGGGCCAATCGAAGCCCATCTAACGGAACGTGGGAAGGAGGTAGCACCACTGGGCTTTGCTCTGGACCAAACCCTAGCCGAACTTCATTGTGTGAATCTAGAATGAAATCGCCTTCGCGAGAAGTTCAAACTGATTGAAATTTCTACTCGTGTGATGTTGGCCGAGCCGCCCTCAGATTCTCTCACCTTAGCATAGCTTACAGTTAGGTCCTATGCTGGGGTTATAAGGGGCTATGTAAGGAGACTGTAACTGCCTTGTGTAATCCTTTTTTTAAAATAAAAATTAGGACTTCTCTTTATGATGAAGTTTATGAATTTTCAAATGTCCGGATAAATATAGTATGCATATTTTTGATGAATTTTAGAGAAAGGATATTTTAAAAATGTTTATGTAAACCTTAAATAATTAAAAATGTGTAATTATTTTCAAAAAATGGTCTTCTACAATTATGTTCAGAATGAAATTTAGAGTCTAATAAGATCAACTTAATTTTTGATGAATAGTAAATTATGAATACCGATTTTATGTTTAGGATTAGTAATGTGACCAAATGGATTAGTAATCTCACTTCAAGAAAGTATTAATATAATCTAGGCACTTTGATTAAGTAATTTGATTCAATAAAATAGTTAAATAACGATTTCATAAATTATTAGTCAAGTATTCGTTTTTTTCGGGTGAATAGTGTTTTTTAATTAAAAATTAATTTAAAAATATTTAGAAAATTATTTTTATAAAATGGATTTCATTTTTGAACTCATAGCATCGATATTATGTTAAGGTCATTTTTGGGGATTTTTCTATGAAAAATGAATTTTTGATGAATAGTGTATTTTTAAAAAATTAAATTAAAAATATTTAGAAAATTATATTTATAAAATGGAGTTTATTTTTAAAATCAGAGCATTGATATTTGGTTAAGGTGTTATTTTGGGATTTTTCAGAGCGTTGAATTTTCGATGAATAGTGAAAATACAGTTTTAGGGTTTCGGTATGTTTAATAACATAATAACGGTGTCATGATGATGTCATGAGATATTTTAAGGGTTTTCCGACCAAAGGTGATGAATTATTTTATGAGGGGACCCATGCGGTGAATACCATGGGAAACTACCATGGGAAAGCCCATGGTTTTTCCAAAACCACCAATGAGGTGTCCCTTGGCCATTAATGCCTTGTCCCCTCACATTCCCTATAAATACCAATCCATCCTCTCATCCATTCTACTCCCAACTCTCCCACAATGAAGCTCTGGTCTCATTACCTCCCAAGGAGTCCTCCAAAGTTGCCCCAAAGCAATCAATGTCCCAACATTTGAGTTTTAAGAGTTACGTTTTAAGGTAAGGGATCCGACCTCTCTCTTTCTTTTCAAGTAATCTCTTTTATGTCATTCCTTTTATGATCCATGTTATTATGTTGGAGGATGTTATTTTATATTCATATTACTTCCCTTTTCATGTTAATATGATGAGATAACCCCTCTTTCTCTCATCAATTCGTTTTAAGAATGTTTAAGTGACGCCGTTAGGCTGCCAGATTTTTAAGGGATTCTTTCACCTTTCTCATTTTTTAGAGTTCTACTTTCATGTCAAGTCTTTCAAGTTCCTTTTTATTATGTTGGGGTATGATTTCTATATCTATAATACTGAAAGTTTATGTTCATATTATTAGAGAACCTATTTGAACTCGTCAATTCATTTTTGTTGAAGTTTAAGTGGCTTTGTTAGGCTGCCGAATTTTTAAGGGATTCTTTCACCTTTCCAATTTTTCAAAGTTCTACTTTCATGTAAAGTCTTTAAAGTTCCTTTTTATTATTTTGGGGTATTATCTATATATCTATCATACTTAAATTTTATGTTAATATGATGATATACCCTATTTTATCTCGTCAATTCATTTTTGTTGAAGTTTAAGTGGCGCCGTTAGGTTGCAGAATGTTTGAGGGATTCTTTCACCTGTCTCATTTTTCAAAGTTCTACTTTCATGTCAAGTATTTCAAGTTCCTTTTTATTATGTTGTGGTATGATATATATATATCTATAATACATAACTTTTATTTTCATATGATGATAGACCCTATTTTATCTCATCAAATCATTTTTTGTTGAAGTTTAAGTGACTCCATTAGGCTACCGAATTTTCATAAGAGAAATCTTATTTTTGTCTCCTTTCATGTTCTTAATTTCATATGTTATGTCTTTAAAATTTCATTACCATGTTCTTAAATCCTTTATATTTTGTTCCCCTACTGTTTTATGTATCATTTATGAGTGGGTGACCCATGTCCCCACTCTTTTCAATGTTTTCTAAAACCTCGTAACATAGCCTTTATGCTGCAGAATTTCCGTCTCAAAATGTCTATCTCTTTTTATAAAGTTAATTTATTTTATTAAGTGAATACTAAAAGCTAATTATTCTAAAAGGGTATTCACATATATACCAAAATTTTATATTTTAAATTCTGGTATTTACATACATGAGACCCACTTTCCCTTTCCGTGGGTTTAATGTGATATAAAGATCATGTCTTTAAAGCAGTTTTAAAACATTATGATTATGAAATGAAACCCATTTATTTTATTCTATATGGGTTGATTATGAAATGATTGATGATGATATATGTGGCTCACATGATAATAAAGATATGTCAAGGTTGCGCCCTGATAGCGCTCCAATGCATTGGGTAAAGACTTAGTCTCTAGATATGACTATTTTTAACGACACCTTGGTGAATAACCTTGGTAATTTTTAATGACACCTTGGGGATGGAACTTGGTGAAACAAAAATTATTTTCAATATTAAATTTTGTATCCACATCTTCATGTTATGAAAAACTTTATTTTTTTTATTATATGCCTCATGATTTCTTTCTCATGCCTTAAATTTCTTTTTCATTACATTGTTTATGTATCTAAAGTTCATATGTTAAATGCTTCCCATTGTTTCCCTTATTTGGCCTTATGCTCACCCTTTCTTTTGATTTATGTCCCCAGGTTATGAGAGGCAGTAATGAACCTAGGAGGAGCATGAGGAGAATCCTTTCAAGTGTTTAAGAATAATGTTTAATGTTTTCATGTTTTAATTTCCTAGTTTCCAAGACACTAAACCTTAAAGATCCTTGGTTTTGTAAAATGTAATGATTTTTTTTTGTGATAAAAAGGTGGGATGCTATAGTTGGTATCAAATTATGGTTTAGTTATTTGTATAAATTAAGATATGAAAAATTTAGGAAGAACCCTATATAAAAGTTTAAATAAAGTAAATCTTCATAGTATTTTGGTGAGTATTGAGTAAGGGGTTTCCAAGCAAATACATCCCTGTCTGGATACGAGAAGGTAGAGGTGGCTCTGGAACAGATGTAAATAGGGGTAAAACCCAAAAAAACCGCTTTGAGCTAGACTCGAACGGGAACTGGTACACGACAATGGGCCTTGCTGCACTCTTGGTTTAGACACTCCCGAGGGATATGCTTTGTTAAATTCATAATCTTAGTATGAACCATTATTAAAGGAACAAACATAAAATAAAATAAAGATTCACATAAGAATATATGATCATGGATAACCTAGTTTGAAACCTAGTGGATCACAAGTTAGGGTATACTTTTCTTCTATAAGTTATCCTTATATGATTTAAGTTCATTTTCATGATTATTGGCTAAGTATTTAAGCCCCTAATTATACGTTATTTTCTTAGTTAATGGTGGGAAATGGAAGAACATGTACCAAAAACCAATGTGATAGGAAATGAGATGATTGCCATATTAATATGACATAGATGATTAGGGGATTAAAATATGATTATTATTTTGGAAGACGTTCACTATTTTGGGGACCCTATATGATTAAGGTAAATAGATTACTACGGTATTTTCGTTGAGGAGTAAAGCTTGACTTATATTTTGAAGAATAGATGAATTTAAGGTGGACTTATAGTAATTTAGGTTACTTATGGAAATGATTAACCTATCTTGGGTAAAAAATGTTTAGGTTAGCTACTTTTGTTATAAGATGTTAGGAGTGGTTGATGTTGTTTGTAGATGAACAATGAAGATTATTTTGTAAGACTATATTATCAAATCCTTCTTGTATTTGGGTTTCAATCTTAGTTTGGTTTATTTTGAGGAATTTTAAGAACAATTATTTATGGAATGGTCTATGATGAACTTTGGGTAGTACTGTGGAACTTTGAAGATTTAAATTAGTTTTCCTTCCTCTAGGGTTCTTTCTTTTGGAAGATTCGTTTTATCTTACCCTTTCTATTTTTGGGATAATGTTTAAAGATATAAGAAATAGATAGTTAATCTTTGGTGTATTATGTGATTCTCTATAATATGATTCTTGTGCTTTGATGAGACCAAGTAGTTTTGACTGCTCATCATTTGGAGAAAAGATTAGTTTTGGTAGAAACTTATTAAAGGATGAAACTCTATTGGAAGGTAGGTATATTTCCTTATTTTTTTGTTCTATGTAGTAAATGAATTCCTCAAAATTATTAAAAGGAACGTAAAAAAACATTGTTGGTTTAAGCTTCCTACTAGGTAATCAAAGACCATTTACACACATCATAAGTTTGTGATTTTCTTGTGGTTAACTTTCTCCTAATCATGTTTTCTATCACTCTCCCTCAGAACTTGACCCTTTGTTTTTTCTTCCATATCCATGTTTTCCTACATGGAATCCCAGTATGGGTTAACTTGGGTGGCCTTTGTACTTCCTTTTCTTTCTTTTAAAGTAATAGTTTTACTGACTGTTTTTCCGATGTGGGAATTTCAATGAAATTTCAAAACCCAATTTTAAAAAATTGCGAGGACGCAATTTCTTAAGGGGGAAGATTGTAACGACCCGAAATTTTGAATTAATCTTGTTTCCAAATTTTTTTGTGTTATTTTATTTTTCATACTCAACAAAACTATTTCATTTGATAACAAGAGTATAATTAAAATGAGACTGTTGGGTTTTTGACTATTATATGACTGTTAGTCAGTATAACCGTTGAAAATTGAATGTTGCAAGTGACCTTGGTTAATTAATATAGATTTGATGGCCTCATCCAGTGTTCTCGGGCCAATAGAAGCCCATCTAATGGAACTTGGGAAGGAGGTAGCACCACTGGGCTTTGCACTGGACCAAACCCATGCCGAACTTCATTGTGTGAAGCTAGAATGAAATCGCCTTCACGAGAAGTTCAAAATGATAGAAATTACTACTCATGTGATGTTGGCCGAGACACCCTCATATTCTCTCACCTTAGCACACCTTACACTTAGGTTCTATGCTGGGGTTATAAAGGGCTATGTAAGGAGACCGTAACTGCCGTGTGTCATCCTTTTTTGAAAATAAAAAATTGGGATTTCTTCTTATGATGATGTTTATGAATTTTCAAATGTCCGGATAAATATTGTATGCATATTTTTGATGAATTTTAGAGAAACTATATTTTAAAAATGTTTATGTAAACCTTAAATAATTAAAAATGTGTAATGATTTTCAATAAATGGTCTTCTACAATTATGTTCAGTACGAAATTTAGATTCTAATAAGATAAAGTTAATTTTTGATGAATGGTAAATTATGAATAGTAATTTTATGATTAGGATTAATACTGTGACCAAATGGATTAGTAATCTATCTTAAAGAACGTATTAATATAATCTAGGCACCTTGATTAAGTAATGTGATTCAATAAAATAGTTAAATAACAGTTTCATAAATTATTAGTCAAGTATTAGTTTTTTTAGGTAAATAGTGTTTTTTAATTAAAAATTTAATTAAAAATATTTAGAAAATTATTTTTATAAAATGGATTTCATTTTTGAACTCAGAGCATCGATATTATGTTAAGGTAATTTTTGGGGATTTTTCTGAGAAAAATGAATTTTTGGTGAATAGTGTATTTATTTGAAAATTTAATTAAAATTATTTAGTAATTTTTTTTTATAAAATGGAGTTCATTTTTGAAATCAGAGCATTGATATTTGGTTAAGGTGAAATTTTGGGATTTTTCAGAGAAAGTTGAATTTTTGATGAATAGTGAAAATACAGTTTTAGGGTTTCGGTATGTTTAATAACATAATAACGGTGTCATGATGATGTCATGAGATATTTTAAGGGTTGGCCGACCAAAGGTGATGAATTATTGTATTAGGGGACCCATGTGGCCAATACCATGGGCAAATACCATGGGAAAGCCCATGGTTTTGCCAAAACCACCAATGAGGTGTCCCTTGGCCATTAATGCCTTGTCCCCTCACTTTCCCTATAAATACCAAGCCATCCTCTCATCCATTTGACTCCCAACTCTCCCCCAATGAATATCCGGTCTCATTAACTTCCATGGAGTCCTCCCAAGGCGCCCCCAAGTCCTCAAGGTCCCAATGATTGAGTTTTAAGAGTTACGTTTTAAGGTAAGGGATCCAACCTCTCTCTTTCTTTTCAAGTAATCTCTTTTATGTCATTTCTTTTATGCTCCATGTTCTTATGTTGGAGGATGTTCTTTTATATTCATATTAATTCCCTTTTCATGTTTATATTATGAGATATCCCCTCTTTCTCTCATCAATTCGTTTTAAGAATGTTTAAGTGACGCCGTTAGGCTGCCGAATTTTTAAGGGATTCTTTCACCTTTCTCATTTTTCAAAGTTATACTTTCATGTAAAGTCTTTAAAGTTCCTTTTTATTATGTTGTGGTATTATATCTATATATATCATACTTAACTTTTATTTTCATATTATGAGATACCCAATTTGATCTCGTCAATTCATTTTTGTTGAAGTTTAAGTGGCGGCGCTAGGGTGCTGAATTTTTTAAGGGATTCTTTATCCTTTCTCATTTTTCAAAGTTCTACTTTCATGTAAAGTATTTCAAGTTACTTTTTATTATCTTGGGGTATGATCTCTATATCTATCATACTTAACTTTTATGTTCATATTATGAGAGACCCTATTTGATCTCATCGATTAATGTTTGTTGAATTTTAAGTGGCAACGTTAGGCTGCCGAATTTTTAATGGATTCTTTCACCTTTCTCATTTTTTAAAGTTCTACTTTCATGTCAAGTCTTTCAAGTTCCTTTTTAATATGTTGGGGTATGAATTATATATCTATAATACATAAATTTTATTTTCATATGATGAGAGACCCTATTTGATCTCGTCAAATCATTTTTTGTTGAAGTTTAAGTGACATCGTTAGGCTACCGAATTTTCATAAGAGAAATCTTATTTTTGTCTTCATTTCATGTTCTTAATTTAATATGTTATGTCTTTCAAATTTCATTACCATGTTCTTAAATCCTTAATATTTTGTTCCCCTACTGTTTTATGTATCATATATGAGTGGGTGACCCATTTCCCCTCTCTTTTCAATGTTTTCTAAAACCTCGTAACATAGCCTTTATGCTGCAGAATTTCCGTCTCAAAATGTCTATCTCTTTTTATAAAGTTCATTTATTTTATTAAGTGAATACTCAAAGCTCATTATTCTAAAGGGGTATTCACATATATACCAAAATTTTATATTTTAAATTCTGGTATTTACATACATGAGACCCACTTTCCCTTTCTGTGGGTTTAAAGTGATATAAAGATCATGTATTTAAAGAAGTTTTAAAACATTATTATTATGAAATGAAACCCATTTATTTTATTCTATATGGGTTGATTATGAAATTATTGATGATGATATATGTGGCTCACATGATAATAAATATATGTCAAGGGTGCGCCCTGATAGCGCTCCAATGCATTAGGTAAAGACTTAATCACTAGAGATGACTATTTGTAACGACACCTTGGTGAATAACCTTGGTAATTTTTAATGACACCTTGGGGATGGACCTTGGTGAAACAGAAATGATTTTCAATATTAAATGTTGTATCCACATATTCAAGTTATGAAAAACGTTATTTTTATTATGATATTCCTCATTATTTCTTTCTCATGCCTTAAAGTTCATTTTCATGACATTGTTGATGTATCTCATGTTCACATGTTAAATGTGTCCCCTTGTTTCCCTTATTGGGCCTTATTCTCACCCTTTTTTTTGATGTATGTACCCAGGTTATGAGATGCAGTAATGAACCTAGGATTAACATGAGGAGAAGCCTTTCAAGTATTTAAGAAGAATGTTTTATGTTTTCATGTTTTAAGTTCCTGGTTTCCAAGACACTAAACCTTAAAGATCCTCGGTTTTGTAAATTGTAATGAAAGTTTATGTGATAAAAAGGCGGGATGGTATATTCCAAACATAGGATGCCTCTTTCTCCAAATAATAGATTCCTTGTGATCTAAGCATGATATGCCACTAGTCCTATCTACATGACTATAAACTATAGTACTCTCTATCTAACAAATGATAGGATGCCTCTTGCACCATACAAGAGATGCCTTATACCCCAAGCATGAGATACCAATAGTCCTATCTACATATCTATAAACTGTAGTACAACCTCTGTTCCAAACATAGGATGCCTCTTTCTCTAAATAATAGATGCCTTGTGCTCCAAGCATGAGATGCCACTAGTCATATCTACATGACTATAAACTGTAGTACTCCCTATCTAAAAAATGATAGGATGCCTCTAGCCCCATACGATAGATGTCTCATCCTCCAAGCATGAGATGCCAATAGTCCCATCTATTAGACTATAAACTGTAGTACACCCTTTATTCCAAACACAGGATGCCACTTTCTCCAAATAAGAGATGCCTTGTTCTCCAAGCATGAGATGCCAATAGTCCCATCTATAAGACTCTAAACAGTAGTACTCCCTATGTTCCAAACATAGGATGCCTCTTGTTCCAATCAAGAGATACCTTATTATCCTAGCATGAGATGCCACTAGTCCCATCTACATGACTATAAACTATAATACACCCTATGTTCCAGACATAGGATGCCTCTTTCTCTAAATAAGAGATGCCTTGTGCTCCAAGCATGAGATGCCACTAGTCATATCTACATGACTATAAACTGTAGTACTCCCTATCTAACAAATGATAGGATGCCTTTTGACCCATACGAGAGATGACCTAAGCTCCAAGCATGAGATTCCAATAGTCCTATCTACAAGACTATAAACTGTAGTACACCCTTTGTTCCAAATATAGGATGCCTCTTTCTCCAAATAAGATATGCCTTGTGCTCTAAGCATGAGATGCCACTAAACCTATTTTCATGACTATAAACTGCAGTACTCCCTATCTAACAAATGATAAGATGCCTTTTTCCCCACACGAGAGATGCCTTATGCTCCAAGCATGAGATGCCAATAGTCCTATCTACAAGACGATAAACTGTAGTACACCATATGTTCCAAACATAGGATTCCTCTTTCTCCAAATAACATATGCCTTGTGCTCAAAGCATGAGATGCCACTAGTCCTATCTACATGACTATTAACTATAGTACTCCCTATCTAAAAAATGATAGGATGCCTATTTCCCTATATGAGATACGCCTTATGCTCCAAGCATTAGATGCCAATAGTCCTATCTGCAAGACTATTACACCCTATGTTCCAGACATAAGATGCCTCTTTCTCCAAATAAGAGATGCCTTGTGCTCCAAGCATGAGATTCCAATAGTCCCATATATAAGACTCTAAACTATAGTACTCCCTATGTTCCAAACATAAGATTCCTCTTGTTCCAATCAAGAGATGCCTTATGCTCCTTGCATGAGATGCCAATAGTCCTATCTACAAGACTATAAACTGTAGTACACCCTATGTTCCAAACATAGGATGCCTCTTTCTCCAAATAAGAGATGCCTTGTGCTCCAAGCATGAGATGCCACTAGTCCTATCTACATGACTATAAACTGTAGTACTCCCTATCTAACAAATGATAGGATGCCTCTTTCCCCATAGGAGAGATGCCTTATGCTCCAAGCATGAGACGCCAATAGTCCTGTCTACAAGACTATAAAATGTAGTACACCCTATGTTCCAAACATAGGATGCATCTTTCTCCAAATAATAGATGCCTTGTGATCCAAGCATGAGATGCCAATAGTCCCATCTATAAGACTCTAAACTTTAGTACTCCCTATGTTCCAAACTTAGGATGCCTCTTGTTCCAATCAAGATATGCCTTATGCTCCTAGCATGAGATTCCACTAGTCCCATCTAAATGACTATAAACTATAGTACACCCTATCTAACAAATGATAGGATGCCTCTTTCCCTATACGAGAGATGCCTTATGCTCCAAGAATAAGATTCCAATTGTCCTATCTACATGACTATAAACTGTAGTTGACCCTACGTTCCAGACATTGGATGCCTCTTACTCTAAATAAGAGATGCCTTATGTTCCCAACATGAGATGCTAGCAGTCCTATCTACATGACTGTCACTACTGGAAATTTAGGCTATATACACGGTTTCAAACCATAGATATAAGCCCAAAAATCATGGCTATAGGTTATAGCCACGGTTCAATGAACTGTGGCTAGTATTGGCATGGATATAGGCCAACTCCTATAGCCACGATTTCAATCCTTTGTAGAAGGTAAAACATAAAAAAGCCTTATATCCACGGTTAGAAACCGTGGCTATAGATCAAAGTTCAATAAAAAAACACAACAGGCTTGCAGGCCTGCCCGTCCCCCCTGCCCCCTGCCAGTCCCCCCTGCTAGTCCCCCCTTCCAGTCCCCCCTACCCCCTGCATGTCCCCCTTCCCCCTACGAGTCCCCCCCTTCCACCCCTACCTTTCCCCCCTGCCCCTATTAGTCCCCCTGCCAGTCTCCCCTTCCCCCTGCCACCCCATGCTAGTCCCCCCTGCCTCTGCTAGTCCCCCCTACCACCCCCTTCCAGTCCCCCTTCCCCCTACCAGCCCCACCCCTACCCCCTTCCACCCCTGCCAGTCCCCCCTACCCCTGCTAGTACCCCTTCCCCCTGCTAGTCCTCCCTGTCAGTCCCCCCCTGCACCCTGCTAGGCCCCCTTCCAGTCCCCTTCTAGTCCCCCTGCCCCCTGCTAGTCCCCCTGCTAGTCCCCCCCTTCCCCCTGCAACCCCCTGCGAGTCCCCCCTGCCCCTGCTAGTCCCCCTGCCACCCCCTGCCAGTCCCCCCTGCCCCCTGCTAGCCCGCCTTCCCCCTGCCACCCCTGCCAGTCCCCCCTTCCCCCTGCTAGTTCCCCTTCCCCCTGCTAGTCCCCCCCTGCCAGTCCCCCCTGCACCTTGCTAGGCCCCCTCCCAGTCCCCTGCTAGTCCACCTGCCAGTCCCCACCTGCCCCCTGCCACCCCTGCCAGTCCCCCATGCCCCTTGCTAGTCCCCCTGCCCCTGCTAGTCCCCCTACATGGACACCCCCTACTGTACATATGTTGGAGTTTTTCAAAGTAGCAACAGATCAAAATCCTCTCAGAGTACTAGAAGGTTTTCTTAGGTGGTCCAAATAGACTATAGATGAGCAACACTTGGTTTTTGGAATGGTGAATAAAGGCTATAGTTGGGATGCCATTAAAGTTGGGCTATCTATGCTGGAACTGTTTGGTTCTACATGGGATGTTGGTGGATGAAAGGACATAAAGGTTCAAGAAGCACTGCACCGGAAGGAGATCCTATGTGTTCCAGATAATTCTATTATGGAGGGAGAGAAGGATATTGTAGTTATATCCAACAACCGTCTTAAATATGAAATGATACAATATGATGTTTGGAATGAAGAGTGCAAACCAATGTTTCCCATGGTTATAGGTGTTGGAGTTATCACTGCTCTTGGTATCAATGACGATGGAAAGCCTAACCTTTTCCATTTATTACTTTTAGAGGAAAATAAAAAATAATAATTGGTTTCTAGTGCCACTAGTACTTCAAATAAGTTGACTGTAATAGAAAAGAAACATGTCGGCCATGTGCTCCTAGTCAGGAAATTAATTCAATGGTGGTGGTGACGACGATGTTGGTGATGTAAGAAACAATGGTTTACTTGATCAAGATAATGTTTTCTCATGAGTTGAGACTCTTTGAAGCATGTGCAATCAACCAGTAAATGATTTTTGTTAGCGGTTTCTGGATATTCACCTTGAGGACAAGGTGGGTTTTTGTAAGGGTGGAAATTCTTGGAGTGTGGATGTGTGGCTGTCAGTTTTGCTTGGCAGGGATGTCCTTATGTGGGTGTGGCTGGTGGGATGTCCTAAGGGAAACATTGTCTTTTACATTTATTAGTTACTAGGGGTTGGTAATAGTAGGTAGGGTGGATAGTTATTGGGTTGGGGTATTAAATAACGGCGTGGCTAGGAGTTGATCCTTGGGAGGTCTGTGAGGCCCTTTGAGAAGTGGTCTTTCTAGGAGAAGTTCTTCTCTTCCCTCTTCATTTTCTTTTTCATTTTTTTCTTCTTAGTTTGTTGTTAACTCTGTTCCAATTACTTCTACTAGATATAAAAACTTCAACCATATTTTTGTTCTCTTCTTCCTACCTAATCAGTACCATTGTTAGGCAAGACTCCTAAGACTATTCAAAAGGTGTATTTTTATCACTCATTTAAGTAATATTCTCTAGAAAGATATATGTAATAATTTTTTTAGAATCATAATGTACTTTTCATTAAGTGTTGTGAAATGTAGCTGAGGATAGTTTAGTTCGCTCAATTGTACAATGTTTTCAGAAGTGAAATAAACATCGAACTAGAAAAAGCACTCGTTAAATATTCAATTATAAAACCATGGTTATACCGGTTATTATTAAAATAATATATTTTTAAAAATATATATCATTAAAATTTAAACAATTTATTTTCATTATTGGAGTCGGTGTTCCACATCGGACATGAGTGTTTTGTTATCTTTATATTTCCCTATAAATAAGCTCCATGGCCTCTCTTAAGAGGTATCCTGGGTACTAGGTCACCTCTCTTATCATTATTCATGGTATCAAATTGGGTTTGATAAAAGAACCCTTAGTATCGTTCCTCTAAATTGATCTAGGGTTCATTCCCCCCTCCCAAGGGGGGCGGCAGCCGTAAGCCCTTGGCCACCATCACGAGCAGACTCCGCCCCCAGTAGAGCCCTCCTCCCTTCATGAGTGTGACCTCTGCCCATAGTGGCCCTCCTACCATCATGAGAGGCCTCTAATCCCATCGGCACCCTCCTACCATCGTGAGTGCGACCAACAACCCTAGAGGCCCTCCTCCCATCATGAGCATCCTCTACCCCTGCGTGACGGACCACCTGTGCACCACCCCTCCAGCCGATGGCCACTCCTCCTTTCACATTTACCTCATGCACACCCTTATCCTATGGGAAACACCCCATCATAAAGGAATCTACAGCCGCCTCCTCCCTCCAGGCGGACGTCGCCTCCCTCCTCTCCCTCCCTCCAGGAAGACAGTGCCTCTAGGCCCATCCTATTTCGATCACGAAACCTCCTTGTGTGTCTATGCCCCTGCACCCTTTCACTCGACCTCCCATCACCGACTTCTCCCAGTGTGGCTTTCCCGGTGCCTCGCCTATGCAGCTTTCTCGGTGTCCCGTTGACTAGTCCCACCTGTGTGACTTTCTCAGCGCCCCAACTACTGGCCCCACCTATGCAGATTTCCAGTGCTTCATTGACTAGCCTCACTCATGCGGCTTTCTCGACACTCTATCGACCAACCCTACCTGTGCGAATTTCCCGACGCCTCGTCGACTGGCCCTGCCTATGCAGTTCCTTTGCTGCGCCTCAATGAATTTCCACACCACTGATGTAATCCAGTTATTTTAGTGACATCTTCTATCATCCATCATTTTCATCTCGAGGGGGAGATATGATCACTGAGTATTTTTTTTGTCTTGTTTTATAATCAAGATGGATATGTACAGCTTGAGGGGGAGTACTAAAGTGAATTTTAATTGTTTTTCTTTACTTTGTTTTCTTTAATTATGTATTCAAGCTAGGTACACCTTGATTGAGAGGGAATGTTGGATTCTGTGTCCCACATCGGACGTGAGTGTTTTGTCATCTTTATATTTCCCCATAAATAAACTCCAAGACATCTCTTAAGAGGTATCATGGGTATTGGTTCACCTCTCTTATAATTCTACAATCATCAACAATCTTTTATTAACTAGATGGATGTAAAAAAATTATTTTTTACTAAGAGGCAATGAAAATTCAATTACAATCTATGAAATAACAAAAAATGATATCCAAATCACACACTAATTGATCCACGGTATAGAGTGAAGTGGAGACTTATATAATTCTTTATTTATTCTTATTAAAATTAATAAATTATTTAATAAATTAATAAGTATTTTTATTGTAATTTGAAGGGATTTATTGAAAATGGTATGTAACAATGCATTGAAAAATGGTGTGTTCCATTGTATGGGAAAACGGGTGGGAGAGGGGCGTGCCATTGGGAATTCAGCATTTCAAATCATAAATTATTTTAGATTTCAAATTTCAATAGAAATTAAAAAATTTAAAAAATTGAAAGCTTAATCCACAGACTAGTGGTATGCCAGAGGAAGGAAAGCTTCTTTGGTCAAGTCTTCAAATCTTTGGGAGGTGCACCCATTTCAGCTTCTTTTTCCTTTAAAAAAAGTATGGAACTGGGTGAATTTTTTTCCAATTTTGAAAGTTTTTGGCCATTTTTGAACCATTTTTTCGTTTTCCCCATTTCTAAAAGTGCTGGGACCGAACTACTGGCCACTTGACCGATTTCCCAGTTGGACTCGGCAGTCCATTCCGGTTCTGATTACCATGCATTTGTCAGGGATTTTGGTTCTATACTGAACCACTCTAACAACCCAATGTTTTTCAATGGAAAATTCCCTTCTTATATTTATGTCATAAAATAACATGAAAACACAAAATAATGAACTAATAAGTGATAAGTGACCTTTAAACATAAGTTTGTCACTCCTATGTTTGGAATTTTGAAAATCCGACATACACTGTTGTGTTCAAGATGATTTTTGGAGTCTAATGAAACAAAAATAATTTTTGGTGAATAGTAACGTACCCTTAGGAATAGTAAAATACCCTTATGAATAGTAATATGACCCTTATGAATACTAAATCATCCAACATAAGCATTAAATTACCTATGAATAATTAAATAAAATTTAGACATCTTTGAAAGTGAAAATTTGACCTTAATAAATATTTTGGTATTTTGTAAGTCATAAATATTTAATTAAAATTAATTAATTAATTTAAAAGAATATTTATTTCCCTAAAATTTATTCTAAATTATTGAATCAATGCCTTATAGTTTTTAGATAAATTTATAAGACCCTACTTAATTTTTGAAAGCACTATAAAATCAGTTTTAATCTTAAAAACTATTTTTAAAGTAAATTATGAATTTTAATTAAATATTAAATTAATAATATTTAGAAAATTATTTTTGAAAAATGGAATTCATTTTTGGATTCTAAAAGTCTAAAAATGGTTGGGGTAAATTTTTGGGATCTTTCTGAGATACTTGATTTTTTGATGAATAGTTGAATCCGATAATTCACAATAAATGCTAAATAATGTATTAATTGAGTCATCGATGATGTTCTGCTGATGTAAGCCCACTTGGTTCGGGATTACATTATAAAATTACTATTATTGGTCTTTCAAGGCTCACTATTCCTTGTCTTAGGTGAAATTAATAAACTAATCAATTTTATATTAAGGAAACCCCTCTCCCCTCCACTATAAAAGTCACCCTTCACTCCCTCTTTTCCTCACACATCTCAAGCTCTAATACTTCTCTAAACTCTGCCCAAACATCATACCTATCTCCTACCCCACGTCCAAAATCTTCTGGTCTCATGAAAAGGCCAAGACTAGCTTCCTTAAGGAGGATCTCAAGAGGAAGATTTAAGAGGTAATTTCTCTCCCTCTTCTCCTTTAATTTCCTTTCAAGTTCAAGTTCCTTTCTTGATCTCTCCCCACATATATTCATACAAATTGTTTTTTAACTCTATTATTATACATATACTATAATTTTATTATTCTAATGGAATATTATATCACCCCACACCCTTTCCCTCTTCCTTTTATTTCATTAAAGAGAACGTTGTTCATGAGGTGTTAATTTATCACCTTAAAAAACGACATACTTCCTTATTCCATTTCTACCTTCAGATCTGGTCATGAAACCATTTTTATGGTGGAACTAGAATATTTTATATGTATTATGTTCTATTTAAAGTTCTGTAAATAACCTATTTCCATATTACCAAGTGATAAGTTAAAACAAGTTCGTTGTGATCCAAAAACCACCCAAATTGACCCAAATAACCATCATTTAATTCTTATCTAATGATTCATCCACATGGATATAATTTGATTCATTATAAGATCATCCAATATCCTGTAATATCATTAATAACATGTAATATCAGTTTTGGATGTTTACCCATGTTCTACCCAAACTTCAATTTAAGAATACAAGTGAACCACTCAAGAAAACCATAAAAATGAACATCCCCAAACAATGTTTTTAAACTATATAAGTCATCAAAAGGAACATAATATGACATAATGAAACCATAATGAACCCTATTAATGTTTAAAAGGTTCTGGAATTTCTAATTAATGAATATGATGTCATTATACAGGACATTAACGAGAAGGAGGCATTCAAGTACAAGGTAAGGGGAAATTCTTGAACCCAACTTTCATCCTTTGGGTTCTACCTCTTTCACTCCATTTTTGATATGATAACTCCTTAAAGATCATTTTTTCATCATTGTATTTCCTTTTATGGGATATAAATGTTTTCTAATGAATTTTATATCAATACAAATGTTTTCTGAAAGAACTCTTCTCTTAAGAACTCAACGTTTACCTCTCATTCAAGGTTGATGGTTCTTGTATCAAGTATGTTGTTCCCTCTTTCTTTTGAGAACCCAAAGTTTATGAATTTGTTCTTATGAGATGAAACCCATTCCTTTTCATGGGTTAGTTATGTTCATTTATGTTATATGTTCATTGTTCCATGCATGATAAATGATAATGTTATGATGTGATGGGTGCACCCGGAATTATATAGCGCAATATGAATGTTTAAATGTGATGGGTGCGCCCAGAATTATATAGAACTCCAATGCATTGGGTAAAGTGATGAATCTCATGAGTAAATATGAAATGATGTGTGAACAATATGCTAGCTTGTTTCACAAGTATGTGTGGTATTTAACCACTAAGAAATGATGTTTCATTTTTATGCATTTCCACATTTCAAGTCTATTATTTATGCTCCTATCATGTTCATGATCTTTTGACTATGTTATGATTATGCTCACCACATGATATATTGTTCTTATCTATCATCTTACTGGGATTTTATCTCACCCTTTTTGATGTATATCCTCAGGTGGATACATATACTAAGGAGAGGACAAGTGCCAATAAGAAGCTATAGAAGAAGAAATTAAATGAATGTTTATGCTTGATGTTGTATTTTTTATGTATGGTAATAGTTTTCCCAAGACACTAAACCTCTGGATCCTCTATGTGTAATACTATTATGTTTCTTATCTTTGAAACTATGTAATAGTAATGTAAGAAAAGGCCGGGATTCTATAACCACACTTATGTAACTGTGATTTGGTTCAATTCTTGTTATACATCTCAATCTTAAGAAAATTCATAGTAATTTCATTCCATATATCGCGTGTTTAGTTGTAGCTTTGATTGGAGACTTAGTGATTTGATTTCTAAATAAAGTGAGATAAAATGAAGATGGTGGTTCTTTCCTATTATCTCATGTCACAGACCTATTATCACCCAATAGTGGGCTATAAGTTATCACTCCCTCAAAAGTACCAGTCAAAGCATGATGTACTTAATGTGTCTTGGATGCACTAATACCCTCTAGACACAACACATGTTTTTGTACTGATGAGGATTAGTAGGATGTATATGCTTCATTAGAGGAGTATCTCATTCATATTGTTGATTAGAGCGTGAAGACACTCCAAGTTAAATCAGTTCCCCCGGTACAGGTGCTATAACAACATAGTCAAGTACATGAAGAGACCTAGGAAAGGGAAGATGATATATGAGTTTAGCAGCTAGAAATATTCACTAACAATGCCTTTTGAACTTCATAAGATCAACTCGAGGATGAGTTTAATTAATGGGAGGTTGTAATTACCCGCCTTTGCCGGTGGAAGAGGGCTGGAATGAGTGTTTTGCAGGAGGCTGGGGTGGTGGTAGGTGTGGTGGCTGGTGCGGGCTAAATTGCAGGTGGCTGGGGGCTGGTGAGGGCTCGAATGCAGGTGGAAGGGGGATGGAATGCTGGTGGAAGGGGGTTGGTTGCAGGTACTGGGGGGATGGTGTGTGCTGGATGTGGCTAGAGCAGGGCCAAAACATGGCGTAATCGAGGCGTGACCATGGCGTGACCGCCGCGTGACTGCGGCGTGACTGCGGCTTGACCGTGGCGTGACCGCGGTGTGACCGCGGTGTGATCGTGGTATGTTGGCCCGGTCCAATGACATCTACAGGGCAGCATCTTCCGGATGCAAGTGGAAGGGGGATGGAATTCTAGAGGAAGGGGGCTGGTTGTAGGTGCTAGGGGGATGGTGCGGGCTGATTCAAAGGTGTCAGGGGGGCTGTTGCAGGCTAGAATGCTGGTGGCAACGGGCTGAAATGAAGGTGGAAGGGGGATGGTGTGGGCTGGAGCAGGGCTAAATCACAGTATTACCACGACGTAACTGCAGCCTGATCGTGGCGTGACTGCAGCGTGACCGCGGCGTGACCGTGGCGTGACCACGGAGTGACAGCAGCGTGACCGCGACATGACTGCGGCGTGATCGCGGCGTGACCACGGCATGACTGCAGCGTGTTATCCCAATCCAACGACATCAGTGGGGCAGCATCTTCCACTTAGTTTCAAATAGGATGATATGGATCACATGAGGGGATGTTTTCTCAGAAGATTTAAAGAAATGAATGCTAATATGTGATTACTAGAGGATTGGATGACCCCTGATATACCTAATTCGGTGAGGTTTGGATATCTAGCAATGTGTAGGAATACCTAGAGGAATACCCCATGGGATCAAGAAAATCACAGGTTACATAACATCTAATCTGACATTACTGGTACTGTGGGACCCCTGGTCTGTAGAAATGGGATTTTGGTTGGATTTAAATATCACATGCCATGTGACATGGTCACACAATATGGTACCCATCTTAAAAGTCTAACGACACTCAAATAGTTTCTTGGTTCAAACAACCATTTTAATAAAAAGAGGGAAACCCCCTACAGGGATATAAAAAAGGTCAAGTACGATGTGTGCTTTATGACTAACAATGACATCAAGTATAAGGAAAACATCAATGCAATAATGTTAAGCAAGGTATACCACTGTGAGTTTTCACAAACAGCGCACCTCCGTTGGAGGGGTTTTATTACAAAACCGTGAATTATTTATCAAATGAAACAATTGTCTTAACTAACACTTATTCAAGAATTGAAATTTAATATAAACATGAAAAATTAAGAAGGAAACGAAATTCAATTTAAAACATTCTTCAATTAAATAGGCTAGGAGAGGGACCCTACCTCAACCTCAAGGCATGTTTGCTTTTGACGACGACAACTCGAATCTTCCTTTTTTTCGCTTGCACACATATGCAACTTAACATATATATAAGGACAACTAGCCCCTATGTACATATTTTCATGGCCAAATATGCACAAGGGGGTCCTTAGATATATGTTTATACTTGCATATAACCCTTTACACTTACACGCGTATGCATTTTTCATATCTATATATAAGCACACCTAGCCCCAATATATATATTCATACTACCATGAGAGAATATATATAAAGGGGGAACTTATATATGCATATGCCTACCTATGAATACACATGTAAGCCTTCGTCAATGGTGAGTCGAATCCACCTCAATGAAATCTAAAACACACAACAAAAATATAAGGATCCCAAAAATCAAAAAAGCCCTAATTAAAATTGGGCCAAAGAATAAAAACAGAATAAACCTTACCCAAATCTTGAACTCATTGTCTTCAATGATGATGGATAGAACCGGTCTTATCATAAGAAACCACCTATAAGAAAATAGTGGGAAAAGAAATGAGATATAACAACTTCTTATATATATGTGATCAATGTGTCAACTGTACATGATAAATGATACATGAATCCATAACCAACAATAAACAAATAATAAAGGATAATTTTGATATATATATATTAGATGTTATTATTTTATTGGATTTAATGACTATCCTTAACATTTATCTATATATAATGGGGTTTTTGGTAATATTTTAACCAGCCCGATGGCTTAGTCTCTATCTAGGAATGTATAGATTTTAGTTTCACATGATTCTAAACATTTACATAAAAGGGTTTCGTGTATGTTATACATCAGATTAATTTTGATATGTGTGAATATAGTTGGATATTTTTAGTTAAGGAACAAAAATCATGATCTATAAAAGGCGTTAAACCTTAATATATTTCGATTAAATTAATTTGGTTGAATGTATAATATATAAAAACTAAATAATTGGAAGAATGCATATCAAAGATAATATAATGAAATCATAACACTCATTAATTTTACTAAGTGATAGATTCCTTCCAAAGTGAACACTTCTCATGACCATAATCATCCAAACGAGTAGGTTCCACTACTGGAAATTTAGGCTACAGAAATAAAAGACGTTGATTTGTTGTTCATTTACTTCTACTTAGTTCTGGTGTGCGACTACTTGTTAGGCCAGAGTCTTAATGACTTATGATAAATAGTTTGAAAAAAATTGGTGGAGTTCTATTTCTGAGAAACATTTACACTTCCAATTCCAAAAGAAAACCACTCAAATAAGTGTCAGAATAAAAAAAATTCAATAAGCAATCTGGAACCACTTCCCCCTGCCCCCTGCCCCCTCCCCCATGCCCCCTTCCACCCTCCCCCTCCCCCTGCCCCCTGCCCCCTCCACCCTCCCCCTACCCCCTTCCCCCTGCCCCCTGCCCCCTGCCCCCTCCACCCTCCCCCCTGCCCCTACCCCCCTCCAACCTCCCCCGTGCCCCCTACCCCCTGCCCCCTGCCCCCCTCCAACCTACCCCCTGCCCCTACCCCCTGCCCCTACCCCCTGCCCCCTGCCCCCCTACCCCCCTGCCTGGAAGACCTGCAAACCTGCCCCTACCCCTACCCCCTACCCCCTGCTCCATGATTTGGTAGTTTTCCATGGATTCCCTTATTCCTCCCTAGAATCAACCACAAGAGGAATGCTCAAGTGCTTCCCACCCTGTTCCTACTTATCTTAAGGATTTTTATCCTTCTCATCCCATTCTTGTACAACAGGAATAGAGATTTTATCAGCTGGAATTAAAATTCTTCTGATCATGCCCTTCTCCTTTTGAGCCTCCTTGAGAATTTTATCGGGGATACTCAGTGAGTTTACCCCTAGTACCAAGTCCTGACTTCCCACATTCTTACTAGTGTTGAAACTCACTGTTTCCTTTACTTTATGTTTTGAATCAGCAGATGCATCAGTGTCTAGCACAACTTTCTTCTGTATATAAACAAGAACAATATATTTTGCATTCAACTTGAGGTTACTTATAACCTTATCTTGAGTTTTTTTAGTGTCCACCAGATAGATGTCCTTGTTGTAAAAAAAACATATGAATATAACATAGAGAATAAATTTCCTCCCACTGGTGTCATCTCTAACTGAGGGTTACCACCAAACCCTTTACCACTGCTTAGATTAGCCTCATTAATTGGAATAGACAAAGTTGCTTGACTCGCTTTATTTTTCCTTATATCCAGCTTAGAACTCAAAAAAGAAGTAGATTTATATTTCCATTTAGAAGCATATTCATGAACACTATCCAAAATAGAAGTGTTTGAACCAACCAAGGTTGACTGCTTCACCCACTTACCTATTTTCTTACCATCCACCGATGTTAGTACATCAGAGTTTCCAAGACTAGGTTCCACTACCTCATTGGGAACTTTCCCTGTATCTAGATCAGTTCCTAGTGAGCACATGTTGAAACATGAACCTATTCTGTATCCATCGGGGAAGCAGATTCATCTTTACCTGTAATTGAAACACCATTTTTCTTCTATTTCCTTTGTACTGAGGAATAAACACCAACCATAGCAGTGTTCTTATTACCTTTACTATCTCTAGAATTCATAAAATCTTCCTCTTTGAGATTCGCTGCATCCACCTTAGTTTCATTATTTGAGAACCATGGATCTTGAGTCCTAAGCTCTCCAACATCTTGGGTAGTATCATTACATGATTTGCTCTATGAAATCCGATCATCCCGACCTACCTCAACTGATTTAACTATAGTTTCCTTATTCATAAAAATTTGCGCTGGTTAATTAACAACCATCGTAGCAGGAAAGGAGATTCCAGAACCTTTACCATCTTTGTCTCCCCCCATAACATTCCCAACCTAATGAATTTCAAGCTCCTTATCTAGGATTTCCCCATCCTTGGCAGCAACATCATTCACAAGTAGTTTAAAATTACATTGATCAATCAGATAACCAATATTCTTGTAATTGAAAAAATCTTATATTTCTACAACACTTCTCACTCTAGTTCCCAATGAAATTACACTTACTAAAAAATTCAGGTAACCTTTCAAACTCATACGATATTTGAAGATTATAACCATTAACAACAATGAAAATAGTTTCAATGAGAGGCAAAAATAAATCAACCTCAACAAAAAATCTTACAAAATGTCCATATCAAGCACGCTTAGTCTCCCCATTGAATTTTATAGGAATTCCCACAACTGGTTCACTACCCCAAAGGATTTGAGAATTCAAAAAAAAAAACAACTTAAGCCCTGAAAGTGAATCTGAGTTTGAATAATTAAATTCTTAACCGAAGCTAGATCAAAGAGAGGATCCCAATCTTGAAACCTCAAGATTCCAGGTTTGAGGGAGGCAAAACTAAAGCCCTGTGTTCTTGATTTTAATTCATCTTAAGAAGAGGAAAAATCCCCTACCAATCGACACCATGCACCATCCACCGAAGCCCCAAATCTGATGGAACCGCTTTAGGAGATCTTAAATATTCCATGGGTTATTATTCTGCTGCAACATTAAACATCCACGAATTAAATGCTGCATTCTTATAAAATCTCTTCAAGAATTTTAGCATTCGGCTCAATAAAATATAGAGTACCATTTATCATAATTCTTTTATTTTATGAATCAGAACTAGCACTAAGGTTAAAAAATATCTATTCGAGCATAAGAGATATGGTTATCCTTCAAATCATCTCGAATATTCACATTGCAGGGATCCTTCACATCATGATTCATTGGACTATCTTCATCCAAACCCAAAGGCACTTGAATCACGCCATGTCCAGCAGCATCCTTCCTCAAAATCTCTAATGAAATCCTCCTTTGGATTGAAGTAGTACTCCAACAGGAAAGCCATCAATTGAGGGAGGAATAATAAATGAACCAAAAAATGGGAAACATCCTTTAACAAATAAATAAGACCATTGAGTCATTAATTAAAAACGAACAAGACCACCTACCAGAGCTTCGTCCACATCCAGTATTAGTTTCAGATTCAAGAAAGAATAGAAGAAATCAAAGAAATTTTAAAATACCTTAATGATAGGGAATGGGGGTGTCGACCTTGGTGTCCGGGGTGTTGAGGGTTGTGGGGGAGAGCCGTCAGGAAGGAAGGGAGGAGGTGGGGAGGCCGCTCGAAGCAGCTTCGCTGGAGGAGGAGGATCGTGGGGAGGAGGGTCGCAGTGAGGAGGCGTCATGGGTATTGAGGGTTGTTGGCGAGGAGGTGTTGGGGAGTCGTCGGGAAGGAAGAGAGGAGGTGGGGAGGCCGCTCAGAGAAACGTATCTGGATAAGGATGGTTGCAGCGAAGAGGCATCGGGGAGGGAGTCAAGATGTTGAGGGGTTTCGTGGAGGATGGATCGAGCGGAAGGAATGGGTCGAGGTATTCAGCCACGGAGCTGTGGCTAATTGTGGGGGTATAGCCACCGATTTTTTAATCAATGGATTTATAGGCATGGATATATCTCATTTTCCTAGTAGTGTATAAACTGTAATGATCTTTTAATGTTCCAATCATAGGATTCCTCTTGCACTAAACAAGAGATGCCTTATGCTCCAAGCATAAGATGCCTAATTCCATGATTACAGTGGCATAATTCCACGCCCCTTGGAATTATCCCTCTTGTGCACCAGTGCATAGGTGAGGGCCTCAATTCACCAGTGAGTTGGGATTCCCTCATGGCCAGACATGAGGAAGACATTACGGGCAGCTTTCTAGCATAATCCCCATTCACTATTGCCGCTCCATAGCAGCACTCGGGCAGCTTCCTTGCGTAAGCCCCATTCACCATTCCCTCTCCTTAGCAGCACCCGGGAAGCATCCTAGCGTAGTCCCCATTCACCAGTGCCACTCCTTAGAAGCATCAGGGTAGCTTCCTCGTGTAAGCCCCATTCACCATTTTTGCTCCATAGCGGCACCCATTCACCATTGACGCTCCATAGCGGCACTCGGGCAGCTTCCTCATGTAAGCCCCATCCACTACTGTGATCCTAATCAGTGGTAAGTTGTTGTGATCCTATGCAGTGGTAAGTCATTGACATCCTTATCTAGCGGTAAGCCGTTATGACCCAATCCAGTGATAAGTCGTTGAAACCCCCGGTCGGCGGTAAGCTATCTTCAGAAGAACTACGTGGACTTTGATTCCCTACCACGGGGATACGTAGGAAGCCTCTTCAAGGTTCAAGCCCAAAACTATCACCATCCTTCTCCTCAGGCCTCTACCCTAGAATAATTCCCTACACCTTGGGCCACCTAACGCGTAAGCCCCATCTTCGCTTCTCACGAATGCACCCTTCGTGACGTGATCGTCAGGTCTCTACTACCTCTTGTTTCTCACACCGAGCACGACTCACGTGGGCTTAGAGTAAGAATCGACCATGGAAATACCTCCGTCTATCATGATGTTAAACTATATGCCCCCGTCCATCATGACATTAAACTGTATATTTTCTCGCATGACATTAAACTATACATCCATTTGAACTACGAGGTCTTTGATCCATGTCAAGGCATGGTACATAGTAATCCTCCATGAGGTTCAAGCCCACCTCCCATAATTTCTTCACTTCAGGTTCAACCTCGTCCCACATGACATTAAACTACATTCTAGTCTAGCGGTAAGCCGTTGTGACCATCCCAAACTACGAGTACTTTGATCTGTGTCAAGGCATGGTACGTAGGAAGCCTCATGAGGTTCAAGCCCACCACTTGTTGGTAACTCCGACCCCCTCCACGTCGGTTCACCAACACTTGGGCAACCTAGAGTGTAAGCCCCACACTAACCTGAACTAAGTGGTCTTTGATCTGTGTCAAGGCATGGTACGTAGGAAGCCTCCATGAGGTTCAAGCCCACCTCCTCCTAGACCCCTGGTCCTCCTTCACGTCGGTCTTCCGGCATCCAACCTGAACTACATGGTCTTTGATCCGTCCTAAGGAATGGTACGTAGGAATCCTCCATGAGGTTCAAGCCCACCAACACCTGGACCCCTGGTCCTCCTTCACGTCGGCCTTCCGGCGTCCAACCTGAACTACGTGGTCTTTGATCCATGATAAGGCATTGTATGCAGGAAGCCTCCACGAGGTTCAAGCCCACCACTACCTGGACCCTTGGTCCTCCTTCACGTCGGTCTTCCAGCGTCCAACCTGAACTACATGGTCTTTGATCTGTGCTAAGGCATGGTACTTAGGAAGCCTCCACGAGGTTCAATCCCACCACCGCATGGACCCCTGGTCCTCCTTCACGTCAGTCTTCCGGTGTCCAACCTGAACTACGAGGACTTTGATCCATGTCAAGGCATGGTACGTAAGAAGCCTCCACGAGGTTCAATCCCACCACTACCTGGACCCCTGGTCCTCCTTCACGTCGGTCTTCCAGTGTCCAACCTAAACTACGTGGTCTTTGATCCGTACTAAGGCATGGTACGTAGGAAGCCTCCATGAGGTTCAATCCCACCACCGCTTGGACCCCTGGTCCTTCTTCACGTCGGCCATTCGGCATCCAACCTGAACTACACAGACTTTGATCCATGTCAAGGCATGGTACATAGGAAACCTCCACGAGGTTCAAGCCCACCACCACCTAGACCCCTAGTCCTCCTTCATGTCAGTCTTCTGGCATCCAACCTGAACTATGTGGTCTTTGATCTGTGCTAAGGCGTGGTACATAGGAAGCCTCCATGAGGATCAATCCCATCACCCGTTGGTCACTCCGACCTCCTTCACGTCGGTTCACTAGTACTTGGGCAGCCTATAGTGTATGCCCCACACCATCTGGACCAAGGTCCTTCTCCACGTCGGTTATCCGACACGCCTTCATCCCGCATGAGGTTAAACCGCATCCTGGTCCAGCGGTAAGCCATTATGGTCCTGTCATCCAGTTGTTCTAACACCCCTTCATATCAGTATAACACCCCTCTTCCTGAACTACGGGAACTTTGATTCCATGCCATGGGGATACATAGGAGGTCTCTTCGAGGGTCAAGACCAACTTCACATTTTCCCTTTCGATGATCCAATTTAATTCCCCCTCCACTTCTTTCATCCATCCATCATCCCTCTTGATTCTCACCTAGGCCACCACATTCCGGTGGGATCATGCCATCCACCTCCTCGCTGCTCCTAGAAGCACCTGGGCCGCTATCCACGTGTAAGCCCCAGCATGTCTCCGGGTCGTTGTCCTCTGTGTACACCTCGATTCATCAACCCTTCGAACTACGTGGGGTTTGATCCCTATCCTCTACACAGGGTACGTAGTAAACCTCCAAGAGGTTCAATCCCAGCCAATGGTAATCCATGGTGTCCCCCATCCTGGGGCGCACTTCCCCTGATCCGCCCTCAGTGGTGTTCAGATCAGCCATTACGGTGTGACATCTCCCCTCCATGGGGCACACCACCTTGGATCCGTCCTCATTGTGTGTTCTGACCCATCCATCTTTTAGGTGTTCCCTCGGGATATACCAATTTGATCCGTCTCTATGGGACATTCGGATCACCCTCATTATGTCTCCGCAAGATGTTAAACTCGTGGCCTTCCTCGTGATAAACATGAGATGCCTGAGGAAAACCTCAGAAAACATGCCTTTAGTGTAACCGTCTCTGCTAAACGTTAATCTTGCAGCATACCCTGTGTTAAACATGGGAAGCTGAGGAAAACCTCAGATGCTTGCCTATGGAATATGCTTCCCCGCATTCGACGTGGGATGCCTCAGGTTCTGCACCCTTAAGATTCCCTCCTACGAGGAAGAATACAGGTTCCCCAATTTCCACACACCTAGAGTTGCCCCTACATGCCTGATGTTGTTATCTACTCTGACCAAAGGTCACTACCATGTCAAGACCCCATCGAATTTCTTGACAGAAGTAGTGTAATTAACTGACATCGATGAAGATATGGCACTGGGAATGAGATTTACGAACAACGTATTAAATCTATGAGGGAGACCCGGACTAGGTGACGAGTTCTGAGGAGGAATCCACGAAAGGAAGAACCAACATCCCATCATCGCGTTTCAATCAAGGAGCAGACGTCCCTGAACAAGGAGCGAATTTCGCCCGCCGTTGGAAAGTGAGAATGCGGGGTAGCAATAGCGCGTCCTCACAGATGGATGCGCGCGCCCCGACGAAAGCGTTGGAAACATACACACCAGCCCGAATGACTATATACTATTTCACAAGGACCAAAAATAACTTATAGAATGCCCAAAGTGTGCTGTTTCTTGATAAAAGAAATATGAATCTGGTCCTATAAAATTTGTATGGTACTTTCCAATCATTCTAAGGTTTAAGAGCCTATATGGAAGTGAGGAGACTACAGGGAAATTGACATGGCATGCAGGTACAAGAATTAAAGATGGGAAACTATGTAACCTAGAAGACACTCCTTAGTGGAAGAGAATTGATCATGAGTAATCATAATTTGGAAATGATCTGAGAAACCTTCATCTTGTGTTATCTATAGATGGAGTTAATCCTTTTGGTTTTCAAATAAGTACTCATATTACATGACCAGTTATGTTGGTAAATTGTAACTCCCCACCGTGGTTATGAATGAAATGAAAATACATCATTTTATCTCTGCTTATATTAGGACCAAAACAATCAGGTAATGATATTGATGTTTATTTATCTCTATTAATTGATGATTTGAAATTATTGTGGTATTATGGTGTTATGTTGTATGATGCTTATAGAAATGAAGATTTCACATTGAGCACCTTATTGTATGGGATGATAAAGGAATTTCCTTCTTATGGAAATTTTTTAGGATATATATTTAAAGGAACTCAATGTTGTATCATTTTCGAACAAGGTACACGGTCAATTAGGTTAAAATGTTCATAAAAAACCATGTTTATAGGAAATCATAGTTTTCTACCTCAATAGCATAAATATCGATCTTGGACGACATCATTAGATGCAAGTTCAGAAGAATGTACAACATCATCCCCACTAACAGGTGATCAACTATTTGAGAAAGTAAAATATATGTACACTACTTATGGTAAACTATTTTTGAAAAAACTTATGAAAATCGATTGGAAACGGAGATCAATTTTTTTGAATTACCATACTAGAATTGTATGTATGTCATAAATTTTCTTGATGTTATGCATGATGAAAAAATGTATGTGATAGTGTCATCGTCAGGTTGTTAAATGACCCTAAAAAAATAATAATGGAATTAAGTCTAGGCTATACATGTTTGACATGGGAATATGAGAATATTTGGCATTGGTAAAGGGTAACAAATGAACTTTTATTCTTTCGGCTTCTTACACTCTTTCCAAGTAGGAGATATATCACTTTTTCAACTTCTTGAATGACGTAAAGTTTCTAAAGGGATATTCATCAAATATCAAGAACATTGTTTCAATGATCGATTTAAAGTTAAATGGTCTGAAATCACATGAATTCCATGTTTTAATGAAAGATATTATTCCTATATCATTAAATTTTATTTTTCCTAAGAATGTCTATCATACATTAACCAAGATTTGTTTTTTATTCAAAGCTATATAAAAAAAGGTATAGGCCTAGTGAAATTTCTGACTATGGAAAGAGAAATTGTCATCATATTATATGAACTAGAAATGTTCTTCCAACCAACATTATTTGATATGATGGTTCACTTTGTGAGAGAGATTTGACTATGTGGTCTTGTACATTATAGATAGATTTACCACTTTGAATGGTATATGAAGATTTTGAAAGGGTATGTCAAAAATAAAAGTCTCCCAGAGGGTTGTATTGTGGATTGATATATTGTTGAGGAATCCATTGAATTCTATACCAAATACCCCTCTCGTATGGAAAGCATTGGTCTACCAAAATCTCATCACACTGGGTATCTTGTGGGTGAAGGAATTTCTTAAAGAGATATTTTCAAAGTCAATATTATATATTAGGAGTAGGCCCACCTTCATGTTTTTCATAATAGTTTGGAGGTTTCCCAATATGTTGAAACCCACAATGAAATAAATAGGCATTTGAATTCATCAAGGGATGAAAGATGGATATCAAATAAAAATAATCAACAATTTGTAGGATGGTTTCAAGACCATATTTTAAGGAGATAGATTAAAATCTGGATTCAATTTTCGAACGACTTTGATGGCTAGTAAAATGAAAAAGATTTTATGTATTATCTTAAAATAGTCATGTAATTAATGTTTATATGTTTTGTACAAATGAACATGATGAAGATAGTACCATGAAAAATAGTGGAGTTACACTTGTGACTGAAGCGATGCATGTTTCTGGTACTAAGGATAGAAATCCAATTTACGTTAATATGTAATACTTTGACGTCATCAAAAAAATATGGGAGTTAGATTATAAAACATTCCAAGTGAATATTTTTTAATGCATGTGGGTTGATAATAAGAGTGCTATTAAAATAGATGATTTGGGATTCATGAAAGTTGATTTCAATAAGGAAGGGTAGAAAGTCAGACCATTTATAATGGAATTATAGGTAGTACAAGTATTTTATGTTCTAGATCATGTAAACCAAAAGTGGTAAATTATTCTGTTATCGATCCAAACCACTAAAGGGTCAGATGAAAATTCAACTAAGGATAAACCTTTCATTGGGATGTCACAATCATTTCACTGGTCCCAATGTATATGGAATTTTGTTTTTTAGAAGAGACCACAATGAAAGGATTTGGATAGTCGATAAAGGGGTCAAATCGCTTCATCCTAAAAAATATATTTCAATAATCAGGTTATATTTTTTAGTAATATACATCATGCTACCTCATGTTATTATCTATTTTCTGCTGCATTTATCTACTATAAATTAAATGTTAAACCACTTATATAGATAATTAATTATGTATCTGCTAGTTCTCCCAATCCTTAGAAACAACAGTTCTCTCAACCTATTACTGCTCACAGTGTAGAGGAAAAAAGACCTTTTATACATGTTGGTTCTCCCAATCCTGAGGAATAAGAGGTTTCTCAACTTGTTAATGTTCCCAGTGCAGAGATAAAATGACTATTTGAAAATGTTGATGCTACCACTCTAGAGGAACATATTGATGTTGTTGAATATAAGGAAATGATAGGCGATGAAGGAATAACAACATAGAAAAAACAATAGTTTTTTAGTTTGACGGTGTTAGAAAAAATAATCATGGAGAAAATAAAAGGCCTAAAATATGAGGTCAGATGAAATGTGTGGGGATATCATATTAACCCCAAAAGGCCATGTTCAGTAGTTATATTGGAATCATCACTCAGGAATGTGTACCGATTGATGTAGATTTGTATAACCATATTGTGCCCAGGCTTAAGACACTAATGTGGGAATAGATTACGGTAACATTATGATATCATTTCTATATTTTACTAAAAAATAAAATAATTAACCATTGACTTACTCTTCATCCTCCTTTCCAGAGTGCATTTATAATAGATAACTCCCATAAGAAATATGTATTAATTATTTCTAAAAGGATTAACAGAGGAATTCACACAATTATAATGAGAAATCATCTTAAAGATGTTGAAAGGAAAATAAACATGCACCCACTACTTATCTATACACACTTGATAACCCAAGAAGTGTGGGATGTGTTTACTAGTCTTCTTGTGGATGTTTCTTTTCAGGTATATTGTGGCCAGTAATATGTTGTTTGATGATACGTGTATTCATATCTTTGAATAAAAATGTTTTATTCATGAAACAACAACTGTGTGTTGAAAATAAGGAATGGGTAGTAAAACCAATGCACCCCTACTATAAAGAAAGGATGGTGTATGCTTCACATGAAAAAAATTGGTATGTATTTTTAATCTACCAGAATACTTTTATGCAACATGAAACAATAGCATAATTATGTTCCTTTTGTTTATATGTAGACTGATTACTCTAAATCCAAAGTCACTTCCATCCCACTTCATGTGCTATGGAAGGAGGCACATTTAAATAAAGATGGGATTATAATATATGAAAACACACAAGAAGTGTGGGAAACATGTGTAAATATGACATAATAAAAAAAATATTTAAATCGCTATTACATAAAAATGATTTCTTTTTTTTCATATATTTTCTATCTAAAATTATCAAAAGAATCAACAGCACTTGTACTGAATGAACACATACTATTGGTGGCCTTGAAGAGGCCAGAACAGTATAGCCGCGTCAGTGGTGTGGGTTTTCGGGTGACACCCCGAGCATGTTTTGAGAAAAAAATACAATAGGAGTATCAATGTGAATAAATGAAACATATGAGAGAAATAATAGATACCCTTGGAGAATAATTACAATGAAAGGGATATAGGATATAAAATGTTATGAGGGGGAATCAGTGAGAATAAAAAACTCAAGAAAAACCATTGACTAATGATCCCCCACCCTCCACTGGCTTTGAGGAGATCCATTCCCCTCAAAGAGCTATCTAGTCCATGGTAATCAATGTTCTAATAATTGTTTCTTTGAAATGTAAATTAGATAGACATTGATGACTTTTTTGTACTGTTATTCTATAGGGTGACAGTGACTATGATTTATATCTATAAACACCCACCCATTTTCTTATAGTGAGGGCTAAGATGTTCAATATGTAAAATGACATGCTACACAACAAATCAATTCTAAAAGGTTATATGAGAGTGTTGATTAGAATAGCCCATGAGCCGAGCACCGAGCTACCTATTCCAATTGATGAGGAAGATATTCACAAGGTCGAACAAGATGTTGGAACATTCATCTCAAGGATGTAACATCTTGGAAAAAACATATCGATAAGGAGGTATTCATTTCCAATTTATTTTTCAAGATAAACCTTTATTAATTAATGAAAAAATGTCTAAACTGATGAATGCTATTGCAGATAGACAAATGGAAGAGGGTAAAATAAAAGACTGACTCAAATACATCTAAAGGATCGACATACCGATCGAAAATATCTACCGAATGCACCTTTACCCCACCCATTCTATATCCATATTTACTATCATTTAAGGTTTATATGGATACAAAGTTAAAAAATGGTTGTAGTCACATAGTTTTTTGAAGAAAATATGTACATAGATGAAGTTAAGGACTTCATTAGTGTTTATAATGTAAGTTAAATCCTCGACTATGATTGGATAGGCACATTAGTTATAAATTTATAAATGAGGTATGTTTTCATGATTTGATTTTTCAAAAGCTGATATACTATGTTAATTATGACTAAATACATTTCATATTTTTGGAAGGTGTATATATCAAAAAAAAATTAAGGGATTTCCCCATGAATTTTTTTTGGACTCGTTAGTCCTCACACCTCCTCTACAGAACAATAAAAAATAGAATCCAAAAAAAGATGAAATAGTGGAAGGCCTGGTCAAATCATATAAAAGAAAACTTTCAGATGATAGACTATACTTAATACCAATGTTTCAGGGGTAAAACTCTACAATTTAATCTTATAAAATATATTTTAATTTATTTTATTACTTATTCCTTTTGGTATTTTTAGGCAACATTGGATGATCATTGAGGTCAATTTGGATACTCTAAATATTTACTTCATGGATTCAATGCATGGATATCCAATAAACCGACCACACATGATAGTGTTTTTTAATTTGTAATACACTATATCCAATATATTAGAACTAAACATCAAGTTATATAATTTATATTATGTTTTAATGAGGATCCTATTATAATAGGGTGGTGCATAAAAATCGTGAAAACAAGGAATGAGGCTAGGGGATAAGCATAAGGACCATGAAAATTTCTACGATTGGACATGTATGAGGGTATATATAATTATATTCCACTATCCAAACACAGATAAAAAAAATACTTATTCTTCTCAATTTTTCTGCAGTGTATGAAACAAAAAAATAGAAAATATTATAGTTATTATGTTTGTAAATTTATTTGAGAGATCATATTCCATCAACAAACTAGAATCCTTGAATATTTATTTTTGAATATAATTAATATTTTATTTAAAATATTTATTAATACTTTGTGTATTTATATTTTTCAAGTACTACTATGAATGTAGAAAAGACTCATATTCACAAGATGATATAGATTTTCTTAGAAAATAATGAGAAGCATACCTGATGGAAGAATGTACACAAATAGAATGAATATGTGACTTCCATATAAGTAGTGGATTTTTTCATATTTATGTTTAATTTACTTATTTTTATTATTACTCACATAAGAATTTTTTTTCTTATACAAGTGGATTCCTTTGTTCGAGTTAGGGTGGTTTGTTTAAAGAAGATCATACTCGTGAGAGATAGGAATTCAAGGTTGAAACTCAGAATTCAATGATAGGGTAATGTTTTTTTAATAGACTATGTTTTCTATCATGATATTATATGTTCTCTACTACATTAACATAATCTAAATTAAATGTTTGACTACATAATTTAAAAAGTGTCATTCATTAAAAACTAAGAAAAAATGCTCATATTATATTGATAATTTTTTAAAGTGATTCATAAGTCATTTTTTAAATTTAGGAATGAGTCTCATTTCAAACTGATACACAATGGGATTGGTATGACTCAAAATGCATGTTTCGAGTTTGGAATGACATTTTAGTAAAAAAATAAAACTAGTATACTGAAAACTGAAAAAATTCATTTGGATTGTTTTGATACTTTATAAAAATGATCTATAAGTCATTTTTGGCATGTGGAAATCAACTGCACCTCAATATAATGCATGGTGTGGTCGTTATAACTAAAAGTGTCTCTTTTTATTTAAAATTGGAATTAATTTTAATAAAAAGAAAAAGTGACATATTGAAAGCTGATAAAATATATTTGGATTATTTTTATATTTTAGTAAAATTACCCATGAGTCATTTTTAATGAGTGGGTGCCAACCGCACCTCAGTACAATGCACAGTGTTACCGGTATGACTCCTTGTGTGTCTTTTTATTTAAAAGTGACTTTAATTTAAGTAAAAAAGAACAAGTGACATACTAAAAACCGATTAATCACATTTGGATTGTTTTGATACTTTATTACAATAATCCATGAGTCGTTTTTGGCATGTAGGAATCAACCTCACCTCAATCCGACTCACAGTGTTACCAGTATGACTCAAAGTGTCCATTATCAGTTTAAAATTGACATTTTAGTTCAAAACGTGTCCCTCGCTGAAAACGAAGAAAACACCCTCTGATTGTATTGATAATTTAGGATAGTGATTTATAATTCATTTTTGACATGTATGAATAAGTCTCATGTCAAAATGATGCATGATGCAACCGGTATGAATCAAAATGCATGTTTTCATTTTGAAATGGAATTTTAGTAAAAAAACAAAATTGACATACTACAAATTGAGAAATCACATTTGGATTATTTTGATACTTTAAGAAAATGATCCATCAATAATTTTTGATAGGTAGGGTACAAACTCACCTTAATCTAAAGCACGTTGTGACTGATATAACTAAAAATGTGTCATTATTTAAAATTGAAAATAATTTTAGTAAAAGAACAAGTGACATACTCAAAACTGAGAAAACACATTGTATTGTATTGATATATTAATAAAAAAATCCATAACTCATTATTGGTGTGTAGGAATCAACCCCACCTCAATATGATGCATGTTGTGACCGATATGACTCCAAGTGTGTCATTTTATTTAAAATTGACATTAATTTAAGTAAAAAGAAAAAGTGACATACTAAAAACTGATAAAATGAAATTTGGTTGTTTTGATACTTTAGGAAAATGATCCATGAGTCATTTATGACATGTAGGAATCAACCAATCCTCAATCTGATGCATGGTGTGACCGATATGACTCAAAGTTTCCATTATTAGTTTAAAATTAACATTTTAGTTCAAAACGTATCCCTAACTAAAAACCAAGAAAATGTGATCTGGTTGCCTTGATAATTTATGAAATGGATTAATAAATCATTTTTGACATGTATGAAGTAGTATCATATCAAATTGATGTACGATGCAACCTGTATGACTTAAAATGTGAGTTTCCAGTTTGAAATGACATTTGAATAAAAAAACAACTGGTATACTAGAAACCCAGAAAATGAATTTGTATTGTTTTGATACATTAGAAAAATGATCTATAAGTCATTTTTGACATGTAGGAATCAACCAAACTTCAATAGAATGCATGGTCTGGCTATTATAACTCAAAGTGTCTCTTTTTATTTAAAATTGACATTAATTTTAGTAGAAAGAACAAGTGACATACTGAAAACTGAGCAAATGAATTCAGATTGTTTTGATATTTTAGGAAAACGATCCATGAGTTATTTGTGATGTGTAAGAGTCAACTTCATCTCAATATGATGCATGGTGTGACTGATATGACTTCAAGTTTGTCTTTTTATTTTTAATTGACATTAATTTAAGTAAAAAAGAATGAGCGACAGACTGAAAACTAAGAAAACGCATTTGGTGTGTTTTGATAATTTATGAAAATGATCTATGAGTCATTTGTGACATGTAGTAATCAACTAAACCTCAATATGATTCATAGTGTGACTGTTATGAATAAAAGTGTTTGTTATCAATTTAAAATTTTCATTTTATTTCAAAATGTATCCCTCACTGAAAACCCAGCAAACATGCTCCGATTGTCTTGATAATTTAGGAAAGGGATTCATAAGTCATTTTTGATGTGTATAAAGTGGTATCACTTAAAAATGATGTATTATATGACCAATATGACTCAAAATCAGTGTTTCCAGTTTGAAATGACATTTTAGTAAATAAACAAAATTGACCTACTACAAACTGAGCAAACACATTTAGATTATTTTGATACTTTAGGAAAACAATCCATCAGTAATTTTTGATGGGTAGGAAATAGCCGCTCCTCAATCTGATACATGGTGTGACTATTATAAATCCAAATTTCTCATTATTTAAAATTGAAATTAATTTTAGTAAAAGAACAAGTGACATACAAAAAACTAAGAAAACACATTCAGATTGTTTTGATATTTTAGGAAAACAATCCATAACTCATTTATGTGGTATAGGAATCAACCCCACATCAATATGATGCATGATGTGACTAGTATCACTCCAAATGTGTCTTCTTTATCAAATATTGGAATTTTATTAATGTATTCTTTCATATTAATGTTTAATTTATTTCTTTATAGAATTAATAACAAAATATTTGTTTTATTATATAGGAGGAATATTTTTCTTGGGCTGAGATGAATTTTTTAGGAACTGATAGCATGGGCGGACATTTCTGGGAGAGGATCACGAGTGTCAAAATATAAAAATTTAATGTTTATAAATGTTTTTAATTTTTTTGTACAATTGTAAATGTAATTATATAAAACTTTTTTCAAAATGTATATACCAATTTTTTTGTATATACCATGGGAGGAAATTTTTTTATTCATGATGTTAATTAAATGTATATAGAATTGTTTGAAATTACAGGTTTTTGTTGGGTGTTTTTTCATATTAACATCATATTGCAGCTAGCTAGGTCTTTATTAGTGATGAAATTAACTGCAATTTGTTAGTGTTGTTAAAATCATTTTTTTGCACTGTTAAAGGGAATATGTGTAGTAGTGATTTCAACCATCTTAATCACATGTACATTTAATTAAATTCTCCACAAAAAACTAATTTTTATTTCCTAGAAAATATTCCACCCTATCAGAAGAAACTTTTCATGTTGATTCTCTTATACATGATTAACCAATGAACCCACCACACCATGTCATAAAAACTCACATTTTTCTACACCATTTATATAGCTATCAAACAATGTGAATGGAAATCTATTTTGAAATTCAACACCTAGAAATTTCCTATCTCCCAATATGAAACTGAAAAAACTAGTTTCCTTACCATCTTAACAATAATCCATCAAGAAATGACAAACTAGAAAATTCCAAACTTCATGTCTTTTAAATTCAAAGGGGGTCTACATCATCCCACACAACTCATTGAATCATTTCCCTGAACATGTTATGATCACTGTATCTTATATCTACAACCACAACCATCGAAAACTCGTTATTACCAAGATTCTTTGAGTTTAACCTATTCAATTACAATAGGATTCGTATTACCTAGAAATAAGTTTTTCTTCACCAAGATGTCGAGTGTAAATACTTCACACAAATAAATCTTCACTTTCATGCATCATAAAACGAATTTTTTAATGGGATTGGGTTCAATTTAGATACAGGTCAGCATCATATCCTTCTTCTTGATCTTAATAATTAAACTCATCCATATCCTTAACTTCCTCTGATTAGGATCTCCATAAAAAAAATAGTGAAACTCAGTTCCAGCTAGTTAATCTTCTTCATTTTTATTTGTTTCCTCACATGAATTCAGTTCATCTTCCTTTCTTAATGATCATCGATATTGGAAAAAATCTCAACTTCTTCTACATCATATATATATCAAACTTTCATTAAATTGGTAATGATGACAATGACCTCACATGGAATACCTATCATGGCTTCTTCATCTAAAAACACGTCCAGAAAATCAGTCGACATCAATAATGACATGGTCAAGATCTTCATCCACATATGGAATGATTAGTGTATGTTAGTGGAATTTTTTTTTATTATTCATCATGATGAAAAAATCTGGATTCATTAGCTTGTGAGCTCAGATCTCCTCAGGTTCATCATTTTCGGTTCGAGTCTATATAGATCTGGAATCACTGCACTGGTTTGGCTCATCAACAGATTGAACACAGGTAAGCTTCAACTTGCATCGAAAGAGATCATTTGATGCATCTTTGGGAAGCCTCAATCTCTCTAAATAAATTACAGGAGAATCAGGTATGTTGTTTTGAAAAGATATATAATCAGCGACATCGTTTTTCTAGAAGTAAATCAGTTATGCCCCAACACAAATGAATTTATTTATGTGGATAGGTAGTGAAATTTGGATACGTGGAATCCTTCCACATTTCGCTACATGAATATCCATTTGTATTTGGCTATGTAGGTGATTCTAGAAAATTGCTACGTGGTTATCCAAGACAACTGGAGATGTTGGTAATCTAGAATTTCCAAAACAAAAACTGTTGGAACCCAATACATTATAAAATCACTTAATTAATAATCCATAAAAAATAAAATAAAATACAATTATATTTCTTAAATAATAATTAAAAAACAATATATTTAAATAAAATAAAATCTAAACTGATTATTTTATTAAAACAATAAAATATTAACAATTAAAAACAACTTATGTAAAATAATTAATTGATTAATTAGAAAATAAAATAAAGAAGTGATAAAAATTAGAAAAGAAAACAAAATAATTATAAATTCAATGCTAATGATTATTAAATTGTATAAATGATATAAATTTAATATTAAACTTCAACTAATAAAGGAATTAATTTAATAAACCATTAAAATAAATAGTAATTCTAAAAATAATATTTTAAAAGAATCTTAAAAATAAAATAAAAAACTAAAATTATAAAAAAAATATAATTAAAACATAAAATAACTTAATTAAACATAAAATTAAAATATTTATTAATTTAACACCAAATAAATATCAATTGTAAATTAATCAATCAAAAAATTATTTTTCCGGTTAAATCATAATTAAATTAAATAAATTATATATAAAAATAGTATCAAAACAAATCCACATTAAATTCCCCAACATTATGCTTTTGTTTGTCCTCAATGAAACAATATGTCAAATTCAGTAGAATGAAATGAAAATCAAATTTTAAATACTTGATGGGCATATAAAATTGGTTTTCAGAATGATTTCCCCATTGTATTTTCATCAAGGAGTGTATAAATTTACCCTCAAGAAATTAAATATTTTTAATGCAAAACTAATTAAAGTTTTACAAATATGATTATCCATAAAATTTTTAATACAGATTAAACCCACTTCAATTTTTATTAAATTGAAAGGTAAAACATATCTTTACATCTAGAAGAAAAGAATCGCATAATTAGCAATCAAAATAAATTAGACACTATTTGAATGAGAAAACTTAATAATTTAAAGTGAAAAAATAAATAACTCATGCAATAACTTAAAAAATATATGATTGAGTTCAACTTGGATAAGTATTTTCATTTTTTTAATTCATTTGAATGCATATTTTGTGAGTTTAAATCCAAATTCAAAAATGAATGGGAAATTATAAATGTATAACATTCAATTTTTTTTACCAAATCCAACCCCTTTTCAAGTGGTAAATGAAAAATGAATTACCCAACTAAATAAAATTGGTATTAGATAATTAAATCCTTAATGTGGCTGTACAACATTCAAAATTTAGAAAAATTTAGAACCACTGAAAATGATTCAATGAAAATTGAAAAAAAAACAAATTTGAAAATTTTTAGAGGTTTTTCTCTGGGTTCAAATTGTGGTATAGTATATCATGTTTAAAAAACCTTTCCCCCACACTAAAACTCAAATTTTTCCATAATTTTATATTCATGGTGGAGGAACATGTGAATTCAATTTTAAAATTCAAAATGAGTTGGCAATTCAATAGATTAGAAACATGTAAATAATGTCAAAATAAATATCAAAGTATTTTTACCACACAATAAAAATAATTAATGACTCATAGAATGCACAAAAGATTTATACCAGTTTCCACTCAAATCATTCCACTCAAAAATATAGTGTGAAAATTAGTACATGTTCGAGGAACAATTCAAAAATATTTCAAGTAAATCATAGAATTTTCATCACTAATGCACAATAAAAAACATCAAAACCAATAATAATAACAATCATTTTGGAATACCAATTTCAAACATGAAAATAATCTTAAATTTTAATTGATATTTTGTCAAATTATGTTCAAAGTGATAACATCATCAAATAGAACTTAAAAGCATGAAAATGAGCAGAATATTAATGAATAACTCCCCTAAATTTGAATCTATTTTCCCCTTAGCATAAAATCAAAAATACCCTTATTACATTTGAAAAATTATCTCCAGTTAGATCCAAAAATCCTTAATACAAAATAAAATAAACATTTAAGTCCAAAAAAATCAACTCAAGTAAAAAAGTAACCAGCGTGTGGAAAGAAATGGGCTAAATCAAGTTGGTTCAGCTTTTAGCTTCTCTAAAACATTGTGAATTATAAAGAACCATCTTTATAAAGTGGATATCAACATAAAGTTGATTCCCCATGGTGAAAAATAGAATTATATCCTCCCATTAATCTCACTTTATTCTCTGCAATGCAATACTAGGAAATAAAATGAAAAATCCTTACATTGGAAAAGATTAGTACCTTCTTCCACACTTATTCCAAACAAAAAAATTAGGGAGGAAACACCCTAATATATTCCATTATATTAAACTTATAAAAAAAGTATATCCTCTCCCATAGGTTCCTGATTACCTTCCCGAAACAATTTGAGCTGATACTCATTAACAGTTAATGGAACATCCTTCCTAGGATCTTGAATCTACAAAACATAAAATGGAAAAAATGGAGTTATAATAAAAGGTTTATCCCATTTGCAATGAAATTTACCTGGGAAATTTTTCTTCCTTGTTTTTATAGCAACACCTTATATCTAATATGAAATTATTCATTCAATATCATCTTTTCATTCACATCCTTTGTTTTCTCCTAAAAAATCCTATCTTTTCATAAGCATTTCTTCTTATCTCTTTCAACTATTGAAAACAAAGATTCTTCTCTTTTATAACTTTAAATATATTCAAATTACATGGTTTGATAGCCCAAAAATATTTATACTCTAATTCTATAGGCAAATGAAATGATCTTCCAAAAAAATATACTATAAGGTGAGATCCTTATTGGAGTCTTATATGCATCCATATATTCCCAAAAAGCATCCTCAAGCCTTTCTATATAATATTTTCTATTTAGGTTATTTGTTTTCTGAAGAATATGTTTAATTTAACTTTTAGAAACTTCAACCATTCCATTTTTTAAGGGTGATAGGGTGTATAAATTTAATGACAAACCCCAAATATCTTCAACAAATATGTCAAAGTTTTATTACAAAAATGTGTACCTTGATCTATAAGAATAAATCTTATCATCTTGAATATACAAAATGGATTTATCTTGAACAATTGGAACACCACTCTAGCATCATCATCTCTAGTTAGAACATATTCAATCCACTTGGACACATAGTCCATTGCAAGAAGGATGTACAAATATCCAATGAAATTTGGGAAAGGACTAATAAAATTCATTCCCCATACACTGAAGACATCATAAAACAACATAGGTTTTTGTGGAATCTCATTTATTTGGGAAATGTGTCCTTAGAATTGGAAATATTTACAAGTCCTAAAATAATCATTAGAATCATTGAAAATGGTGTTCCAAAATAAACATGAATCTAGTACTTTACTAGCAGTCTTTTTTGGACCAATGTGACCTCCATAGATCAAACTATGGAAAAACATCATCACTAAAGAAATTTTATAATACATGATACATCTCCTAATAATTTTATCACTTCCAAAATTCCACAAGTAAGGATCAACCCACACATATTTCCTTAACTCAAAAATTGATTTAGCAATTATTACATAGAAAACTAGTGTGGAACAATTTCAGAAGCTAAGTAATTCAAAATGTTTGATAAACATATACTTTTTCAATAGTCACACAATACAACTTATCTGTATGAAAAAACTATCTAATGGGTTCAATAAATTATTGAGTTTGAAAAAATTCATTAGGTATCCTACTCAAATGATCAGACACAATTTTCTCAATCGCTTTCCTATCTTTGATCTCTAAATAAAATTCCTAGAGAAATAATATCCATCTAACCAACCACGTATTTAATTTTTTTTTCATGAGATATATGATAGAATAATGGTGAGTTACCAACACATATTTAGATTCCAAAATATGGATTTTGGAATTATCAAGGACAAAAACAACAACTAATAATTCCTTCTCTATTGAGAATTAATTGGACTGAGAAACAACTAAAGTCCTTGAAGCATAGATAATGAAATGTGATTTCCTCTCCACTCTTTACTGAAGAATATTTCCAAATATAATTCTAAATAATTAGTCATTAGTTCAAAAGGAAAATCCCAATTATGTGGTTGAGATATGGTAGGGACACAAGTTTTTGTATTAATTCATTAAATGATTCTTTAAAAAGTTTATCAAAGAAAGAAGGAATGTCTTTATGATGTAGTATTGTCAAAGGAAAAGCAATTTGACAGAAATATTTTATGAATATCTTATAAAACCCAACATGGATAAGAATGATATAATATCCATCACAATATTAGTAAACGGTAATGAAGAAGTAATATAAACCTTGGACTTGTCTACCATAATTCCATTCCAAGACACTTCATGACCATGCCCAATTCCACTCTCAACCACAAAATGACATTTCTCAAAGTTCAGAACAAGGTTTTCTCATTAAAAACTCTAAATATAACCCCTAAAATCCCAGTAAAAATATCAAAATATGGACTATACACTGTAATATTTTCCATAAAAACCTCAATGAATTCCTCAAGAAACTAAAAAAAATCCAAGCATTCATATTTTGATTGTGGCAGTAGCATTACATAGTTCAAATGGGATTCGACGATAAGCAAAGGTTTTCAAAATGAATATGAAAAGTTGTTTTATCCTTGTCATATAAAGCTATTTGAATCTAGAAATATCTATAAATCTCATTTAGGAAGCAATAATCGGACCAAATAGCTAACCTTTCAAGGATTTGATCAAGAAAATACAAGTGATAGTGGTCCTTCCTAGTCACTAAGTTTAGCCTCCTATAATCAATGCATACCCTCCACTTGTTAAGTAACCTAGAAGGCACTAAATCTCCAAATTTATTTTTTAAAATTTTGAATCCTTCCTTTTTAGTAATAATTCTAACTTGACTAACCCATTGACAATAAAAATGGGGTAAATTATACTCACAACCAATAAAGTAGTCACTTATTTCTTAGGCACTTCAAAAAGGGTAGAATTCAATCTCTTTTGAAAATTTCTATCATGTTTGGAAGCGTACAATATTAGAATCCTATTTATAGACAAAAAAGGACTTTTTCTTCAAATAATATTTAAAGAATAGTCTATGGACTTCATATTCTTCCGAAGGACCTCTAAAAGTTGATTTTCCTGCTCATTGTACCTCCTACCTACAATTATAATAATTAATATTTGTTCCTATTAAAAGTAACTATATTTCAAATTTTTAGGCAGTGTTTTAAGTTCAAGTGTGGGTGGGATATCCTATTTGGAAAAAAGGTTCTTTGACTACATTTTTAGCTACTAAACTATCCCCAAGAATAGAAGAATTACAAACTCCTAGATCAGCAGTACAATTTTTTTCAAGTAGTAAGTATTTTTTATCCTCAAAATAAATTTGATATTCAAGTTCACATACATGAGGCGATTATAAAATTAAATGTAGAGGAGAATTTGTGTACAAAAAATCAAATTCATAATAAACATCATCAGAGAAAAAAATAATCTACATTTTGGACATTTTTAGCAGATTTGAAATCAATTTGAGAAATTTTAGGTTCAATTTCACATCGAAATTCGGAATTTATAGCATCATTGCATATTACAAGAGATTCAGAAAAATTCTCATCCTTTAAACTAATATTTTTAAAAAATAATTCATAATTTTCATGTTTAGAAATCCCAAAATAGCATGAAAATTTTCCAAAAACATATTCAATTTCAGATTCATCACTACATTAGATTTCATAACTTTTAATTTCAAAAAATTATTCAACAGATAAGGGTTATTTTACCAAAGAATCTAAAGGTTGGTTATCTGGATTAAAATTAGGAAACAATTCTATGTAATACCATCCAATCATGTTAACTTAGTTTTCTAAATGGTCCTCTATAGGTTGTTTTATTTATTCGAAGATATAAAAATTTATTATATTCCCTCCAAACTCTAAAGAAAGGTCCCATTTATAAACATTGATTATTTCCTTAGCAGTTTTCAAAAATGGTATTCCTAAAATTAATAGTCCATTTGAACTAAATCTACCATCCTCCATGTATAACATGTAAAAATTAGTAGGTAACACTAAATATTTTACTCTTACCAAAACATCGTTAATGACTCCAACTAGCATAGCTAAACTCTTATTACCTAGCTGGATGACAATACTAGACTGATTAAGCTCTACATCCTGTATAGAAAAAAAGATAGAATAAGGAATAAAATTTATGGAGGATCCTAAATCCAACATCGCATCTTCAAACTAATTATCACTAATTTCACAAGGAATAACAAACATACATGGATCTTTGCATTTAACAGGGTGGGAAAATTGGATCATAGAAGAAACACTTCTTCCCAATTTAACATTCTCACCACACTTATACTTCATTTTTTGAGTGCACATATCCTTAATAAATTTATCATAATGAGGTAATTTTTTAATATCATCTAACAAAGAGATATTAACCTATACTTTACTAAAAGTTTCAAGCAGTTCCTTTTCCATTTTAGTTTAAAAAATGTTCTTATCAAGAGGGCTTCTCAAAGGATATGGAGACGTCTCCCTATACATTTTTAGGTAATCATCAACTTTTATTTTCTATTTTTACGATCCCATTAAGTTTCTAAAATCCCTATAAGTTCTTTAAAGTTGAATTTCCTTTTATTTTTTGATTTTTCATGTTCAACTGGTGTGTGGAAAACATGTTCTTTAATAGGTTCAAAAGTTGGTAAAAAAGTTTTTTTAAGTGGATTAACAGATTAATCAATATTCTTTGGCACTTCTTCATGTGATCATTCATTGGTTTCAAAATTTGAACCGTATTTATCAGGTTTTTTATTGTGTTCAACTTGGGGGGGTTAATTTCAGTTACAATTCTCAAAATTATTGCGCTTATATTCCCTCTTCCTCTCTATTTAACTTCATATTGTGATGGAAAATTGCCACTTCTTTAATTCTTCATCCACTAATTTCAGACACCATTTGACCTATTTGGGTCACCATTATTTATAGAAACACTTGTTGTTGTTGAGATATATATTATTATTTTTTAACCATTTCTTCAAGGTGTGATTCATTTATTTTATTAACATGTTGTTTTTGATTTTCTTGATTCTAAAAATTTTAAAAATTCTCATCAACATGATTTATAAATTGAATTTGATTACACCTAGGATGCTGGCCAAAAGTTTATCTCTAGAAATTCATATTTGATTATTAATTTGGCCTAAACCTATTGTTATTCTAGTTATTCAGGCCTTGTTTGAAATTTTGATTATATTTAAAATGCCTAGATTATAAATTATGGTTAAGAATTTGGTTTTTTAGGTTATTATATAGAGGTTTTCAAGGAAATATCCATTACATGCTTTAGGTCCTTCATGAAGTTAAGGAAACCAATCAATGAAATGAACAGTAGTAGAAAAAAAGGTACAATGCATCTGAATGGGATAAATTGGTTCTGGTTGGGATTATGAAGGGATAGAGTTATTCAACATCTACTTCATCATGCTTGTATGTTCACTAGCTGACTCTCAATTCAGCTATTGTCAAAATTGGAAATATATACTTTTGTATCCAGTTTAACATGGATCAAGCCCCTTGTACCAAATTACTGTGAATTCTATGCCATTTTAGAAATGAGGTTCCTAGCATCAAAATGAGCCATATCTACCAATATTCACCTTCCACAATATCAATCATACTCATATCCATCAAGACCAACCCTTCGTAAAAATATTGAATCCAGATTCAATTAGAAATTTAGTGATTTGGGCAGCTAGAATACAATTTTATAAACATCTCCCAATATTCATGTAAAGTCTCCCCTTATAACTGTGTTATCCCATATATATCTTTTCTTAGTGAGGTAGTCCTAGAGGCTGGAAATTTTTTTCCAAAAATGTTTTCTTAAGTTTATGTCATCTCCCTATAGTAGTGGATTGGGAGTAGAAGTACCACTCCTTGACCAACCCATCTAAAGAAAATAGGAACACCCTCATCTTAGTCTGACCCTTACAAATTGTTAGAGTTGGTGTCCTGATAACCAACTATTTATACTTTTATTACATGAATGTACACTTATTATATATTGTTCATTTTTTTGCATGACTATAATATAATATTGTCCTAGAATATTTTTTGCATTAATAAGGTCATGGAAGATCTCCGCTATGATGAGAACCTTGAAATGTTATAACAATATTCTTAAATAATGTTCTATGGTTGGATGACATACTATGATAGGACACATAGTATACAGACCGTCATGTGCGAGTGCTCGTAAGAAGACGAGACTCTCTCATGGAGTTCGCACTTGGTAATCTCCAAGATGGGAGATTATGAGAACAGTCCTTCCAGAAGTAATTCTTCCTGCCTTGGTGTCATCGAACATTTCTATCTATGAGCGTGTGTAATGGTCCTTAGACTAGGAGATTATCATTAACTCATGTCATGACTCGCGCACTTAGATTTTCTGATGAAAACCATCACGAAGACAGTTGCCGGAAAGTAGGGTATGTTGGGTGCGTCACGAATGAAATATTGTTAATGGGTACGCCGAGGAAGGATTTTTCCCTTCAATATTTATGGAAGTAGATATCTTGGGACCTTTGATTGAAATAGAACTATCACCCAAATTCCATGGCCATGGTGTCACGATGAGTTTATTTCTGGAAGTCAAAGAATGACGGATCAAGCATATAGGTTTATGACACTGCCATGAAACCTTCTTGATGAGATATTGAGATAAAGGGATTAAATTACACGACATGCGTTCGTATGAAGTGACATGTCAATGAGGCATCAACTTCTTTCTCTTGGGTGCCTTGACCCGTTTCTCGACAGTAATCTTGGACTTTAGGCAAGCCTGCCTAATGCCATCGAGAAAGAGGCCTAGAGGGTCAAACACTAAGTGTATCCAAGTATCTCAAGTAGAATAAAGATTATTATCATATGTGGTTTAATAATTATTCAATGAATCCTAAATCATTTTAATTTTGGAGGAATAATAAAATGAAAACAAGATATACACATCATGTACATTCAATGTACATGCCGTGTAGTTTTCATTTTGGAAAGGAAATGAAAAACGAGTACACGTTGTGTATTAATGATTACACGTCGTGTAGTTTTTCCAGTCGGGATTTTGAGAAAATAATATCATTTTATTAAATGATATTTATTATAATCAGTGTGGATGCATGTCAAGGAATTAATGATTAGACATGGGGTTTTTTAGTAAGAGTTAATGAAATAAATAAAATGTGTATTTATTTTCATAACTCTATAACCTCAAACCCGATTATAAATATCATCACAACCCCAGCACTTTTCCCTAATTATTGTGTACAAAAATTCTGGAGAATTCTTTCAAGATTGAAAGAACTCTTTCCTCCAATAATGCTCTCAAGACTGAGAGAGATCCTCCTCCATCGGATCAAGGTGATCTAACACGGACAATGCAAGGAAAGGCTTCTCTACGCTATCACCCGGAGATTCCTTTGGTGACGTCTAGAGATACGTGGTGCACATGTGGATCACCTCTAGAGGAATTATACACTTGGCTTCTGCAATGCAACAACGAATCACATTGGAACGTGATCAGAAATATCAACAAAGAAATAACGCCATAAAAGGTACTTCTTGTCAATTAATTAAATTAATTATAATCAAACTGTGATGATCCTCCTCTGTGGTTCCAGGATTATTCTTCTTCTTTGTCTATTTTTGTGATTTGATCCATGGGGTCTGTCATTTATCGTCGTATTGATCCCGGATTGATCATTGATAATGATAAAAATTCATGTGGGTACATCCACCCACGAGCTTCCACTGCGCCCGGGACCTACACCAACACCATGGGGTTTCATGGTTATACACACAATGTGAAATTATTATATGTTCTTATGAGGATCCTCTCCCAAAAAATTGTTGAATTTAGTTAAATAATGAATCAATCTTGAACTAAGCTCAAAATCAAGAGAGATTTCAGGATATACTAGAAAATTTTGTTGATTTTTATCATCAGGAGAAGTGAGATTCTTCTGGGTTCTTCAGTAAACCATGTTTGATAAGTTTTCAAAGTTTTCAATTTTTATGGATATTTATTTTAGTGTTCAATTTTGTGTTTCATTTTTTATGAACTTCCAAATTCTACAAGTTATTTACTTTTTTTGTTCTTCAACTGCTCTATTTCTCATTGTATAAAATTTTTTAGTTTCCGAATTTTCCGAGTTATTGGACATGTAATTGAATTTTCTCAAGACATTTTTTACTTTTTATTTTATATTATTTAAATAGATTAAGATTTGTTTTTAATTTTTATGTTAAAACCCCCTGGAATCTTCCCTAACAATAGTAGAAATTGAATATTAGGCTTTTAAGTCACTTTTAAACCTCTTTCAAATTTTAATCCTAATTATTGTGGTATTTCAGCAAAAAAATGTTATCTCCCAACAAGACTACCCTTTAGGATTATTCTATCAGGTTTTTTATACATTTATATTTTGAATTTTTTTTTGAAAGGATTAAAATTTTTGTAAAAGAAAAAATTACGTATTTCTATCATAAAATAATTAAAATAGTAAAAAAATATTAGATAGAAAGAAGAATAAAGTAAACAGTGTATGGAAATAGTTTGAAACATGCAATGGAAAGTTAATAAAAAAGATAGGAGTGGTCAAATCCACTAGATCTCCGAGATCAAACTTGTTGGGAAATATGGAAAAGCAACCAACGTGCAAACTATTGAAAAGAAAATCCGTAGAGAAAATAAAATCTTTCCCCCCAAATAAAACGGAAGCGCAACAACCCGAAATTAAATGTGCAGAAAATAAAGTTGACACCGAAAATTTTTACGTGGGAAACCCGAAAGGAAAAAACCATAGGACCTAGTCCAGAAAGAGGGATCCACTAAAATCAAGAGGTACACAATAGAGACTCCCCAAAAATGGAAGTAATATCAAAATTAATACTCAAGAATAAAAGTGTTGATCAAATATGGAGAGTAGTAAAGATGATCATCGAAGAAAGGCGATCACCAAATGGGATTTGCTCTCGGTGTTGTTGCTTCCGGTGATGATGAAATGTCTTGACCATGCCTCCTTATATAGGAAGAAGAATCCGTGTCAAATAATGTCATCGCGTCAAAATAGTGTCACCGCATGAATTAATTCAAGCGGTCTTGGCCTGCATTAATACACCCCATTAAAAAAGAAACCATGTGGGCAACATTTAAGGAGGCGTTACGCGGTGCGCTAACCAAGAAGGCACCCAACAAACCCCCCCCTTCGACTCAAGTGGGGATCACCACCAACCCTACAATCTGTCGGCAAGCCTCAAATTTTCCTCTGGGTAAACTCTTGGTCAACATGTCTGACCCATTTTCATCAGTGTGGATCTTCTCAAGCTCTAACTGTCTTGAATCAAGGATGTTACAGATCCAATGATATCGAACATCGATATGTTTCGACCTACCATGAAAAGTGGACTTCTAGAACCAAACAAATAGAACTCTGACTATCACAAAATAAAATATACATGTCCTGATTTAAATTTAGCACTTTCATCCACAACAATTCATTGCATGCCTCAGTAGCTTCAATAAACTCTAACTATGTGGTATATAAAGAAACACATCTTTGCAATTTAGACTGCCAAGATACATCTCCCCCTAAAAAAGTGATCAAATAGCCTAAAATAGACTTCCTCGAATAGATATCTCCTGCCATATCTGAATCTGTAAAGCTACAAAGAATAGGTTCCCCTTTACAAAAACACAATCTCATATCAAAAGTACCACGAAGAAAACCAAAAATGTACTTCACTTCCCTCCAATGCTCTCTACCTGGATTTGATTGAAAACAACTGACCACACCAACTGCATGAGCTATATCAGGTCTAGTACACACCATTGCATACATCAAATCACCAACGACAAATGAATAATATATGTGCTGCATCTTTTCTCTCTCTCTTCATCAGTAGAAGGTGACTGACTGGTACTGAGCTTAAAATGTAAATCAAGAGGAGTACTAACCACTTTCTCTCTATCCATAGAAAATCTATGAAGATCCTTCTCAATGTATCTCTCCTAAGATAACCACAACTTCTTAGCCTTCCTGTCACGGGAGATTTTCATGCCAAGAATCTGTCATGTTGGCCCCAAGTCTTTCATCGCAAAATACTAACAAAGATCCTTCCTTAATCTATCAATTCTAGAAGTATCAAGGCCAACAATTAGCATATCATCACCATAAAGCAATAGTATAATAAAATCATCATCAGTAAATCTCTGAACAAAAACACAATGATCAGAAGATCTCTTTTTGAAACCCTGATGAGAAATGACAGATTCAAAATTCTTATACCACTACCTCGGAGCTTGCTTCAAACCATACAAACTCTTCTTCAACCTAAAGACGTGATTTTCTTTACCTGTTTCAACAAAACCCTCTGGCTACTCCATATTAATCTCCTCCTCTAAATCTCTATTGAGGAAATATGTCTTCACATCCATCTGCTCAATCTGCAGATCTAAACTAGTAGCCAAACCAAGAAAAACCCGAATTGAAGACATTTTGACAACAGGTGAGAAAATCTCATAAAAATCAATACATTTCTTCTTACGGAAGCCTTTGGAAACTAACCTAGCCTTGTATCGTGGAACAGAACTGGATTCATCATTTTTAATCTGATAAATCCAACGATTTTACAAAGCACTCTTCCCTGTCGGTAACTTCACTAACTCAAAAGTGTGGTTGGCGTTCAATGATGTAATTTCTCCCTCCATTGCTGCAACCCATTTGTACTTCTGTTCACTCTTCATTGCCTCATCAAAAGATTCTGGTTCTCCCCCTTCAACAATGAGCATATACTCATCAGGTGAATATCAAGTAGAAGTGGTGCGATGATGAGATGACCTCCAGAGTGGAACTGCGGGTTCATTAATAACCCATGGAACTGGATAATCAGAAACAAAAGGTGCATCAGAAACATTAACTCCAACCTGTTCACCTTGAGCATCATTCTGTACATCAACATGATCATCATAATCAACAATATGAGGTAAATGTGAATCAAAACTTGGCTCAAGACTAACAAAACCATCAGAAGTTAGAGAAGTAGATTTTTCTCCCTTATCAATGTCTACAATAGTCTGATCCTTCTTAAACACTACATCACAAATTCTGACAAGATTCTTCAAAACAGGATCATAGAACCTATACCCAAACTCATCGTGTCCATAGCCATTAAAAATACACCAGTGTGTCTTACCATCCAGCTTGGATCTCTCATCCCTAGGCACATGAACAAAAGCCTTGCAACCAAAAACACGCAAGTGATCGTACCAGATCTCTTTTCCATACCAAATTTTTTTGGGAGTGTCTATCTGCAAAGAAACCGCAAGTGATCAATTGATAATATAAGAAGAAGTAAGTAAAGTCTCACCCCAAAAATGTTCAAGAAACATTTCTTCTGAAAGCAAACAATGAACTCTTTACAACAAAGTCTTGTTCATCCTATCAGTTACACCATTCAGTTGAGGTGTCTTGGGCGGCGTCTTCTGATGTCGAATACCTTCCTGCCTTCAATACTGATCAAAAGGACCACAATACTCTCCTCTATTGTCAGTTCTGTTGTACTCCTCATGTATTAACCATGTTTTAATGTTTACAAATCTCTTTAATAATAAAAAATCTCTTTAATAATCCCAAATCTCATTAATGATCACAAATATTATTCAATCATGTGTATTTATGTTTCAAATTCACTCATGATTTATAATGGTTACGCTCAATCCAATTCATGCATATTTTTGTTTAAGTCTGAATAATGTTATTTGCCTAAGTACGAGACACCGTGACCGAGAAACCGTGACCGAGACACCCTGACCGAGACACCGTGACTGAGACACCATGACCCAAGACATCATGAAGATCAGATACCGTGACACTCAGACACCATGAAGGAGACACCGTTTTCTCAACTTACAATGATTCTGTTTCTTAAAGTATTTTATCGTATTTCAATTTGATGTTTAAAGGTCATATTTTATGCATTTAATGCACTGACATAATTAATGTTTCTTTGTAGACATAGTACGAGGTACGAGGAATGAAACACATGGAACCTTTCGACTAAATCTCATTCATTCGAAGATAAAGAGTAGAGAGTGCCCAGCGACAATAGAGCGCGGTACTGAACAGAAAACAAGCATGTGAGCACGACCACGAAGAACACTTTTTTGCAAGATTTTCAAAGAAATAATTTTCACATGCATGCAATCGGACTCTGTTGAAGAACATACAAAGTACACTGGAATCAAAAGAACATCTTCACATTGTCAAAGCTCATGGAGAACACAAGCTGAATCACGACACTCTGTTTTTCAATACAAAAACCAGAGAAGGACTCAGAAGCATTTCTACTAAATCAAAGGAGTCCAGAGCTGTACTTCAAATCACTAGAGCATTCTAAACTCATATATACTCTCTCTTAGTGATTATTTTACATACCTCTTGAGCAGTGTGTGTACTCTATATATTCCACACACACTAAATCTTGTGCTAAACTGAAGGATTTCTAAATCATTACACCAAACTCTCTATTTCTTTTTACCCACGACAACTGTGAAAGAGGTCCTTGTGAGGCAGGGTTATTGTTTTTTTTACCCACGAAAACTGTGGAAGAGGTCACTGTGTGACCTGGACAGTCTGTGTACTGTGGTTAACCCCAATCTAGAGTGTGGATCAAAGTTTATTTAATATAAACTGATTGGTGGCAGGTGATCACCAAGTGGAGTGGATTAGGTCTCGGCTTGATACTGAACCACTTGTTTCATATCCGTTGTGCTATTTAAATTTAGTCTTCTCTATTTTATGGCTTTATTCCACAATCCAGAAAACTCTAATTTCACTTTGATAGTTAGTCTTGGAAAGAAGTTATAACTGCTTTGTCTTAGTAGGATAACTTCAAAAGTAATATTAATAATACATATTAAGATTATTGAGAATTAATCAATCTTCTAAGAAGTTGTTTAAACAGTCAAACTCTTATAACAGTATAAACTTGCTTATCTAGACTGTATATCTTATTTGGGAAAACCATTTCTTTTAAAATAATATTTTTTTGTAACAGAAATATTTATAGTCACTCAATTAACCCCTCCCCTCTTGAGTGAACTACTCCGACCAACATTTGGTATCAGAGGTTTCTTTATTAGGACTCTGTGTAATATTAATCAACTGTGATTATAGTTGTACTTTAAAGATCTATAAATTTCTGTTAATTATAAATTTCTAGCTCTTTTAAAGTAATTTGTTAGTATGGATAATAGATTGGAAGGTGCTGCAACCAATAGACCACTATTATTTAATGGAACCAACTATGCTCAATGAAAAATTAAAATGAAAATGCATCTAGAGAGTGTGAGATTTGAAATTTGGTCATCCATTATAGATGAATGAAAACTTCCTGTGACTGATAGTATTAAATGGGATGAACCTAAAAAACTTTCTTACAATAACAATTTCAAAGCCATGAATGCTTTATACTATTCCTTAGGAGATGAAGAATTTAATAGGATTTCTGCTTGTAAAACTGCCCATGAAATTTGGGATACCTTGTCTGTCTCACATGAAGGCACATATAGTGTAATGGAAATGAGACTTAATACTTATACTATAAAATATGATAATTTCAAGATGAAACCTAATGAGCCTATTTCTGACATGTATCTTAGGTTCAATGAGATTGTCAACACAATGATTTCTCTTGTAAGAGAAGTCACTGCCAAAGAACATATCATGAGAATTATTAGCTGTTTACCTGATAGATGGAGGGGAACCTCTGTCTCAATTAGAGAATCTTGTGACATCATCAAGCTACATGTAAAATAACTCATTGGGAAACTGATGATATATGAGGAAGAGCTGAAAGTCAACAAAGAAGAGGAGGATGAACCAAAGAGGAAATCCGTAGCATTCAAGACCACCTTCTCAAAGCACAAAGAAAAAGGGAAACTAGAAGCTCTTGTAGAAATTTCAACCACTGAACAATCATAACCTAATAGTGATGAGGAGATGGCTCAATTGACCAGAAGATTCAAACAATTTTACAAAAAGAAGAACTTTTTCAGAAAGCCTAACTTCAAGAGCAAGTATGATGAAAAAGGAAACTGGAAAAGAAGTTACAAAACTGATGAAATTGTATGCTTTGAATGTAAACGAAAAGGACATATAAAGGCTGACTGTCCAAAGATCAAATATAAGAAGAAGTATGAGGATAAGGACAAGAAGTAAAAAAAGGCAATGAAAGCAACTTGGAGTGCCTATGAGGATAGTTCAAGCGACTCAGAGACATCACATGATGAACAAGCTAACAAATCCAATATGTGTTTTATGACAAACACATCTGAGGTAACACTGAAATCTTCTATGCATAATCCATAATATTTTGAAGGGGAAAGTGACTCTAAAAATATGACTAATGAAGAGATGTTTGAATACTGTAACATGCTTGAAGAGACATGAAATGAATTAAAAGATAAATATAAATCACTGAAGAAACAACATGCTCTCACTATAAATGTTAAGTCTGAACTTACTATTGAAAAGGATAAAAATGCACAACTGCTCAAAGAAAACAATGAATTAAAAATGTCTAATGAGCAATTAAAAAGTGACTTAGAAAAGTTTACTAATGGGAAAAATACCCTTAAGCAAATGCTAGGAAAACAAATCGCCCTAAATACAATACTGTCATTGGTTATCAACCTGGTAAAAGAAACCTTGGTAGAACGAATTTTATTTCCAAGTCTGGGACATATAATTTTGTTCCCAGTTTTGGACACAACTCATCTAGATCGAGTCATGATACATACTCTACTGTTTTAAGTTTTTGTGGACCAAATACAGTTTATTTTTCAAACACTTTACATAATGCTTATAGGAAACCTATGAGACAAATATGGGTTCCTACAGCACTTATTAATAATGTTACTAGGAACAAACAAGTATGGGTACCAAAATCTGTCTTTGCTTGATCATGTTATAGGAAAGTTGCTTAAAGAGATCCTGAAAGAACCTATGGTACTTGTACAGTGGGTGTTCAAGGCACATGATAGGAGACTACTCATTTTTCAAGAATCTGATAAAAGTAGATGGAGGACATGTCACATTTGGTGACAATGCCAAAGGGATGATCATTGGATTAGGTCGAATTGGTAACTCTGATTCGATTTTAATTTCTAAAGTATTTTTTGTTAATGGATTAAAATATAATCTGATTAGTATCTCACAATAAAGTGATGATGGATATCATGTTAAATTTGAAAATGATGCATGTAATGTCTTTAATTCTAAAGATGAATTAGTATTTTCTGCATCAAGGTATGAGAACGTTTATTCTCTTAATTTAGATTCCATAACTTCTCAGAATGTTTCATGCTTAAGTGTATTTCATAAATAATCATGGCTCTGGCATAGGAGACTAGGACACTGTAATGTTCACTCCCTTAGAAAGCTAACTAGAAAATTCCTAGTTAAAGGCTTACCCAAACTTGAGTTTCCAAATGACAAAGTGTGAAATCCTTTTCAAAAGGGAGAACAACACAAAATCACTTTCAAATCAAAGAATGATGTTTCTACTTCTCAACCTCTCAAATTGGTTCACATGGATTTTTTTGGACCATCTAGAGTTTCTAGTTTAAATGGGAAGCACTGTGTTTATGTTCTAGTAGATGATTTCTCTAGATATACCTATACCTTTTTCATGGCTCACAAAAGTGAAGACTTCTCTTATTTTACTAAGTATGACAAGTCTGTAGAAAACCTTAGTGGCCTTAAAATTAAATCTTTACGAAGTGATCATGGCCATGAGTTTGAAAATCAAGATTTTGAATCCTTTTTCTCACAAAATTGTTATAGTCACAATTTCTCTGCCCCTAGAACACCTCAGCAAAATGGTGTTGTAGAAAGAAGAAATAGAACCTTGCAAGAAATTTCTAGAACAATGCTTAGTGAATATGACTTACCTATTTACTTTTGGGCTGAAGCTGTTAATACAACATGCTACATAATCAATAGAGTCTTGGTTAGACCAATTATCAAGAAGACCTCGTATGGACTCTGGAACAATAGGAAGCCTAAGGTTAATTACTTTAGAGTTTTTGGTTGCAAAGTCTTTATTCTCAACACTAAGGATAATCTTGAAAAATTTGCATCCAAAAGTGATGAAGGAATTTTCCTAGGATACTAAATATTAATTAAAGATTATAGAGTATTCAATAAAAGAACTAACTGTGTGGATGAATCTATTCATATCAAGTTTGATGAAACAGATCCACATGAGACTAGAACCATCCTAGAAAATCTGGAGGATGATGTATCAAATTTTAACATCAACTCAAAATCCTCAAATTCCTCTATGAAAGAATATGTGAAAACATCTAATTCTAGAAATTATCTTCAATCGAGTCATAATGAACCAGAATCTGTTGATGAACCTGAAATTACTAGTCCCTCTTTTTCTAGAAAGGTTATAACCCTTAGAAACCATCCCTTAGATGCTGTTGTAGGAGACTTAGAGAAAGGAACACAAACTAGAGCTTCTCTTAGAAATCAGGTTGAACATCAAGCGTTCTTGTCACAACTTGAACCTAAAAACATTGATGATGTCATCAACGATTAATTTTGGGTAATGGCTATGCAAGAATAACTTAATCAGTTTGAAAGAAAAAAATCCTGGAAACTTGTTAAAATATCCAAGGACAATTTCATCATAGGCACTAAATGGGTGTTTAGAAATAAAGTAAATGAATCTGGAAATATAGTTAGGAACAAGGCTAGATTAGTTGCACAAGGCTACAGTTAAGAAGAAGGAATTGACTATGAGGAGACCTTTGCTCGAGTAGACAGACTTGAAGCCATCAGAATCCTACTTGCCTATGCTGCACAACTGAAATTAAAACTATATCATATGGATGTTAAGAGTGCATTCTTAAATGGGTATATAGCTGAGGATGACTTTATTGAACAACCCCCTGGATTTACAAATCCTCATTTTTCCAATCATATTTTCAAACTATCAAAAGCTTTATATGGTTTAAAATAAGCTCCAAGAGCTTGGTATGGCAGATTGAGTATTTTTATTATTTCCAAAGGTTTTACAAAAGGAATAGCCGATCCTACTCTCCTTATAAAATGAATTTCTAATGATGTTTTAGTTGTTTAAATCTATGTAGATGATATTATTTTTGGATATTCGAAAAATTCATTATGTATTGATTTTTCTAAAACGATTCAAAACGAATTTGAAATGAGTTTAATGGGTGAACTAAAATTCTTTCTTGGATTTCAAATCTTTCAAAATAATGATGGAATTGTTTTAACTCAAAGTAAATACACTAAATATCTTCTAAAACATTTTGGATTGGATAACACTTAAAGTAGTGACACTCCCATGAGTACCACCTGTAAGTTGGATCTTGATGAAGATGGAAAATATGTTGATCAAACCACTTATAGAGGAATTATTAGAAGTTTACTCTACTTAACTACTAGTAATACTAACATTATCTTTAGTGTGTGTATGTGTGCTCGTTTTCAAGAAAATACTAAAGAATCTCATTTAAATGTTGTAAAGAGAATTTTCAAATACCTCAAGCATACACCCAATCTAGGACTGTTCTATCCTAAAGGACAATCATTTGAACTAGTTAGTTATTCTGATACTAACTTCGGTGGTTGTAAGTTAGATAGAAAGATCACCTCTGGAACATGTCACCTTTTAGGCAAGTAACCAGTATCATGGTGTAGTAAGAAACAAAACTCTGTTGCATTATCTACTGCAGAAGCTGAATACATAGCTATTGGTAGTTGTTGTGCACAAATTATATGGATGAAACACACATTACTAGACTATCGATATCAATTCAGACATGTATCAATAAATTGTGACAACACAAGTGCTATTAACATCTCAAAAAATCATGTTTCACATTCTAGGACAAAACATATTGATGTAAGATATCACTTTTTGAGAGATCATTATCAAAAAGGTGGTATTACCTTGGAATTCATTGGTACTGAATATCAACTTGCTGATATATTCACTAAACCATTAAATTCTGAGAGAATAGACTACATAATACATGACCTTGGCATGATAAATCTCAAATAGATATCTTACTTGTCCTACTATTCAATATTTTACTATGTTTTACTTTACTGTTTCATGATTACAGTTTCTAAGTTATTGTCTCTCATGTTTACGGTCTCACCGTTAACACTTTGTACTCACGATCTGACATTTACTGTCTCACCGTAACACGCAATGACAAGCTCACTCACTGTTTCACCGTGAAGTTCACTCATTGTCTCACCGTGATGACCACTTGTTGTCTCACCGTAATGACCATTTACTGTCGCACCATGATGAACGATCATTGTCTCACCGTGAAAATTATTTATGATTTTCATTAAACCCGTATCGCAGTAATTTTTATTTCATCTCTTTTACTTTCCCGCTTTTTTTTGTGACGTTTGAAATTCCCAAATGATAAAACAAAGAGTTTCACTCAGTTGTTCACCAAGACTTTTCCCTACTCACTCATTTCAAACCCTTTAAACCTTTCAAACCTCTTTCTCCCTCAACCTTCGGTGAATGCCAAGAATTAAGCAACCGTCTTCATCCACACATGAGAAGTGCAGCTCGAAAAAAGAAGAAGATATCACCTAAGCTGACGCCCGAAGGACCGTTGAATCCGAACCTGGTAAATCGAAGTGTTGTTCCTGAGAAAGAAATTTTACCCAAATGGCTCTTGTCTAGAAAATCTCTAGTCCTGAAAGTGTTAAGAGAACAAGGCTGGTTAGAATGGTTCTCAAAGGAGAATAGACCCATTTATCCGAGGTTAGTTTCTCAGTTCTATCAGTATGCGTAGTTTTCTTTTGACACTATGAAATATTTATTGTTAGGAACTTGATTAATGGCCAAATATGTTCCTTCTCATCAAGGTTATGGGTTCCATGCCTTAGGATACCTCTCGATGGAATTTGTGATGATTATCAGAGAGAACCCCCACCTACAACTGATTTCTTTGACCTCGAAGATGCTCTGAAAACCCTAACCAGGAATGGCACCAAGAGAAGGGTCATAGCTACTGAACTTTATGGGGAAACAAGGCTGTTGTTTAAGTTTGTTCAAAATTTGGTTAGTCCAAGGAAATGTGACTTTGCTGTATTAAAGTACCAAGATGTGTTCTTGATTCATCTTATGAAGAATGGATACAAAATCAATCTGTGAAAGTACATCATTCACCATATGTGTGAATTGATCAAGGTTACATCTAGATCCACCACTCTGTTAGGTCATAGGAACATAAGAGTTACCCAATAACCACTACTAAGGCCATGTTTAGGTATAATTCATTATGTGTGACATATAAATGATGGATATTTCAATCTAGGATAAATATTTATTTTGACTTTTTTATTTTTTCCAATATTCAAAAACATTAGATTGTTGAATAAAATGGACTTACATTTATAATTCATAAGGGACCATACTTCTTATGAACAAAATATTTCATTAACATAATCCACACCATAACCTGTTCTAGATCTTGTGATAGGTAGTGCATAACTCAATGTTCCATAATTGACTTCTTAGAGTTTATTCTTTAACCTATTCAAGAAAATACTATTAACTTATGGTAGACACATTAATTATCTATTATGATTTTCCAATACCTAAAATAAGCATTAAAACAATACAATATAATGAAGACACCATATCTATGCAACAAATAATTGAATTCCTAAACAAATCATGGAATTGAAAAGTGAATTGCCTATTAAAAATATTGATCCAATGATGACACATGATCTATCGAATTTCCAAAATTTCGTCGGGAAAAAATAAATAAATCACATTTTCAATAACATTACTATCAATAACATCATATATTATGTGAATCTCCCAACTATGTAATGATATATTTAGTAATAGTCATAAAAAAAATAATTCTGCAAACAATTCTCTTACCCCTTACATTGGTTTGTGACACCCAGGAATGACTTTTGTCAATGTACCTAGAATTCTTGTTCTCTAATATATTATCTTGAAAAAGTAAATTAATAACTGAACCTTCTCTGATAATAATTTTTGATACCCTATACAGGGTCCGCATAACCCATGCCCTGAGCCAGTGGGACACAAGTCGTCTTGTGTGCCTCCCTGTACACCAAATTCTACAGACTAGGAGTGAGGGTGTAAGGGTGGTACAATGAGGAGAACATACCATCATGTTAGTGTAGAACTGGGAAATAAAAAAATATAATCAATATCATAAGTTTAATATAAAAAATAAAAATCAATAACTACAAATGTGTAAATTGTTAAATCAATGAATAAGAAGACGGATAATAGATAACTAAACAACTGAATAAAATAAAAAAAATGCAAATGACATTTTTGATACATTATGCATGATATTATGAAATACAAAAAAGGATTTGGAAAGTACAACATTCTATAAAATAAAGAAAAGTACCAAAAGGAAAAATTTCTCTACCAGCATCTCGACCCTATTCCTGATCCTCTACTCCTAATCTTCAACTACGAATGAATATTGACAACCAATAACATGGAATTTTACCCTTTCAATTCTTGTCGTAAGATAGTCTTATTGGGTATCAAAGGCAACTCGAGTATGGTGTGAGATAAAAATATTTATAGGCCCCACCAACAGTGTCTACATGTAATCTAAATAGTGATCCTAGCTTAATTTTGTGTAGGTTATAGTAGGAATGTAAAGAAATGATAAATAAATAATGTACCACCTACCCAATTTCCTAAAGGACACATGATGGGTCCACCTAATTTAGATCATGGATGGAATTATGTCTGATCATGTATCTATATATATAATATTAAGTATAATAATATATATACTGTTTTGTTCTTTATTTCATCCACTTACACGATCCAACTGTGTGAGGATGACTAATGGCCATATACCTCGAATACTAGTGCTTGTTGGACTGGGATGCAACCCACATATCCAGACCAGTCTAATGAGAATAACAGTTATTGTCAAGGGTATATGCCCTATATCCCAAAGAAGAGCATGAGATGTTATACTACAACAGATGGGATGAAGAGAAAACCATCATGTCATTACTATAATCATGAAACATGGCACCTCAGTCAGTCATCCATATAGTAGCACTAGTGTGAGACACCCTGAACTCATTAATCTGAGGTAATGAGTCTGATTTTCTACCAGGCACAACACTCCTTATCATTATATATCAGCCTATATGAAGGAATATTATAACACCCCATGATTTCATAGTACATCATCTCTTTAATGTAATTTTATTTATTACATTTTATGAAACACTGACTTGGCTTGCGTTATATGCAAGATTGAGTTTCAGTGAAACAACACATTAGTATTATAATTATTTAAACGATATATTTATTTATTAATTAAATATTTTAATATGGATAGTAAAAAATAAATTTCAAAAGACATTTATAATTTTTTTATATAAATAAAACAAATTTATAATGAAATGAATAAGTCTTGTTAAAATAGGTATATATTTAGAGAAACCATTTTCATAAAATAACAACTTTTTATATCCTTTTCTGAAAAATAATAATTTTTTTAGACACCCTTAAAAATCGAATTTAATAAAATAGACATCATTTTTGAATTCATAATATCAAAATTTTATTAGGTTTAATTTTTGATATTTTTCTGAAAACATTCAATTTTTGATGAATAGTTAAAAATACAGCATAGTACATAAAAACCTAATTTTTCATTTAAATAAATATTTTTTATTAAAATTAATCATAAATTAATAATAGATACCTAATACCAATATTATTCCAATATTATTCATTTAATTCATTTTATAATAAAATTAGATATATAAAATTTTATTTAACTTTTTAATGTCTTTTACCCACCTTCTAGGAACATTTGCCAATTTGCAAAAAAATGAAATTTTACCGCTTCTGTGAATTGAATTTAAAAAATTGGACAGAAACAGTTGTCACCAGTATGTTAAATGTAGTTCAATTGTATGAAAATAATTTTTGGTGAATCGTAACTTTTTAATTTTATTTATCGCGGTTAAAGGTAAATAATGTAATTATGTGTAAAAATAATATTGTAATAATATAAAATTACTGAAAAACATATCTTAATTATATTGGATAAGGTTTTTAGACCAAAATAATCCTTATGAAAAAAATATGAAGCTCTTTTATCCACATGTGTTAGATTTGGACATTTATTATATTTTATTTAAAAAAGAGTTAAATGTGTTGAATTCAAATTTTTATAACTAAACCATTTTTCATATATAGTTATAAATATGTTAAATTTGACTATAAATATTTATTATAAATATAAAAATAATTCCTACATCATTGTATTTTGTTTATAAATTTTCCACATTAAATAATTAAAATTATTTTTGACAAAATAATTATTCACAATTTACTTTATTATTGAAGGAATCAAATAAATGATATTATAAATATTAAAATAAATATAATTTAAAATTTTTGATTCCATAATAATAATTTGTATGAAATTTAAATATTATGAATTAATGCATTTTTTCAAAGGAATCATGTTATTATGACTTTTACAAAAATCAATTACTAAATTGTGAAAAACTTGACATAACTAAGTTTTTAAAACAAATACTATTTTATTAAATGATATAAAAATTGTAAAAATCTATAGTTTAGTCAATAACTATAATAGTGATAAAAATGACATAAATAATCCACTTTGGTTTCTCTTAGAATTTTTTAATAAAGATATTAACCATGTAGTATAAAAAAATATAGGACTTGGTAAGAGTTAACTTATTTTACAAAGGATTAAATCTAAAATATAAGGCATGTTTTATGACCTAAACATGTTTAAAAACTATTTATTAAGAGGATTTAGACCCATAATCATATTATCCTCAATATAAATCTATTTGGAGTAATTCAAAAATGAAAATAATTTTATAATAAATTAATATTTCAGTATTTTCCTAAAGTTCCCTCACATATCTTATAAATAGGGAACCTACATTTATTTTAATTAACAACTTCAATGCCATTTTGCTCAGAAAAAACCTACCCAAATCTCCTTCAATCATCCCTCACTTTATGTTATATGAAAAAATTTGCATTGAAAGAAAAATTAAGGAGTCCTTTTGTGCAAATCAAAAGAAGACAGCTGTAGAAGAGGTAATCATTTTATCCAAACCTTCCAACTTTTTTTCATATTCAACTTCCTTTTTCTCTGTTGTTTCCATACTCAAATAATTAATCTAGTAACTTCTACATTCTGAGATGTTTTTTTAAATATGTAACAACCATATTCCTAATTCTCTCAATCCCATGAATGAAGATGTCACCTTATGTAGCACCCTCATTTTGAGGTATGTAACCATTATTTATGCTTTTTTATGTGTTTAAAGTGCATGGGATGAGTTTTTAAGATGGTTGGAGAGTTTGGAATGGTGTTTAATAATTTTGGAGACTTTTTTTAGGGAGCGCTGTCTAAGCATGGTTAGGGAAAACCGTGTCGGTTCTCTAGGAAATCGGGTAGGGGGATGCAGTAGGCTTCGCACGGCGTGCACACAGTTTTCCAAACCATGCGAGGAAACTGTGTAGACCCCTCCTCTCAAGACAGTGTCATGCGCATGGTTAATGCACGGTTTATCAAACCGTGCAAACTAACCGTTAGACCACTTAAAGGAAGGGTTTTTAAATTCAGGCTACTTCGGGCATGACCTATTTCACTCCCAATCTTCTCTCTCTCGATCCTCACTCGGGATTTTGGGTTTTTAGAGGTTTAAGGTGCCCTACCACTCGTTTTGGAAGTGATTAAAAGGGGTTTCTTGGTGATTTTAAGGTGGTTTCTCCCATTTAAGTCTCTCCTTTTGTTTTCATTGTGGTTTTCTCAAGATCTTCATCTTCTTCTCTCTCTCTCTCTCTCGGTTTTTTATATCTACATCCATTTCATGTAGATATAGTGTTGTGGTGGCCTAGGGTGTTTATTTTAGGGCTTTTGGATGATAGGTATGTAGATCTAGAGAGGTTTTTGTGAAGCATTTTCCCGGATTGCGGTGTGGTTGCTTATTAGTCAAATTTTCCAGAACCCAAAAGGTAGGTGGATTCTCTCTTGATAAAAAATGGGTTTCAATAAATATGTTTAATTGAAATGTTTTTTTGTCTTGGAAAACAATTAATGGGTGTTTTCATAAAATGGGTAATTTATTGAAGTGAATTTGCATGTGTTGACAATGGTTGTGTGCTTATTGTACGACCATGGTGCTTTGTGATTGTTGGTTGGATGAGTGTTATGGGTTGTGTGGAAGTGGGTGGGAAGTCTCACAATAAAAGGATATGGATAGTTGTCATAAGAACAACCATTATGGGTAGTGTTCGGGAAGTACTTCTAGTTGAGAATGTAGTGAACGGGATGGTATGAAGTCCCACTGTTTTTGTTTTCTTCTTGTGCATTGCTTTGCAAGATGGAAATTGTTTTGCTAATGTTAAATGGTGAGATGGATTAGGGCATTATTTTTTGGAATTCCAATGGGTACTTGGTTTGGGTGAGGTGGCTTGTTAAGAGTATGTTTGGATCATTGTATTGGTTTTACTTGTGATTATTTTATATAAACTGCCTTCTATAAATGTGCTAACAATTTTACCCTAGTGGCATGTATAGGGAAGTCATTTGGGAAAAACCTACTAAGTATTAGTAATCAGCCCCTTCTTGGGCACTTTGGTGCTTTTGCAGATGTTGTATTCCGGGTTATAGGTAAAGGTATAACATCTCATTGTAAGTTATTCTTAATGATTCTTGGGATATGTGGTGGTGCTCGGAGCATGGAGCTTGGTGTGGAGCTGTGGAGTGTTTCTTGGCTTATTTTAGGTCTCTTGTTTATTCTTCCGCATAGTACTCTGATATTGTGCTTGTTGTATTTTTTGTGGGTTTTATTGTGGAATAATGCAGTTCCCTTTTGGTAATGTATGAGTTGGTTGTTTTGTTGACATGCATCTTGTAGTTTGTTGATGGTGGATCGTTAGGTTGGTTTGTTTTTTCTTAAGAGAAAATCATCTCCCAATGTTTTCTTGAAGCCCCATCATTTATTTCCATCCTTTGGTGCCTTGGTAACATCACTGAAGTCCTAGTAATTACTCGTTTTACTCTCAATCCAATGATAATTGGTGTGTTATTACAAGTGGCAATGGTTTGTTCTGTTCTTAGCATTCAAGGGAGAGCAGTTCTTTGATCCTTGGTGTTGATCATTGTTCATGGTTTTGACATTAAAACATGACATATTCCTTGAGATGGGATGGTAGCAAGGTGTATGATTGTCTTCACTTGGAATGTATGGAACAAAAGGAAATAAAAACCCTTTTATATTGAACTTAAGATACCAGGGAGTTGTGTACATAAGTCGTTGGAGACACTTATCGGTATTAGATATCCCATTGTTGTGGGTGTAGCCAATGATATGATCCTGGAATTCATGGTAGAAATGACCTCCAACTAGGATGCATATTTCATTGGGGTATAATATTCTATGGTGTGATATAGATGTGTTGATTTTGAAAATATTTATTGGGTTTCAAAATGTAAGGATTTGAAACATGGAAACTGGTGGTATTTTGAAAATGGGTTTATTTTCAAAACATGGCTGATTTTTCAAAATAGTGCAATATGGGAAATGTGAACATTTGGAAAGCCTGGTTGTGATAGTTCTAGTGAAATTGAACTAGAATTTGTGAATCATGTGTTGCTAAAATAGAAGGACGTATGGTTGTTTTTGTATTGATAGAAATGGCACTGGGTAGGCATCATAGAGACCAACCAGAGGAGGATACTAAAAATGTGGTCGCACCTGAGCCTCAGGTGAACCAGCAATTAGTTCAATGTAAAGTGAAAGCTTTCCAAGCTATGGAAGGTGGAAATAATGTATATACACCAAGGCACATGGATTATGTGGTTCAGTTTCAAAATTGGAATCCACCCATCATTAGAGGTGATTTGGAGCCGAAAAGGGAAGAAGCATGGTTGAATAGAATGAACTGTATCTTTTAATTCTTGGGAACACTGGTAGAGTTGAAAGTGAAGTTGTCCATGAATATGTTGGAAGATCTTACCCTTTAGTGGTGGGAGTCGGCGTTCCAAGCTAAAATGGAACAAGGTATGACATGGGACGGATTTGAGGAATTTTTTAACAAACAAATCTACCCTCATACATTCATAATATAGTGAATAACAGATTTCATCTGTTTGAAAAAAATAACCTTTCGATAACCGAGTATGCAGTTATGTTTATGAACTTAGTGAGGTTTCACTCAAGGTGGCGGGTAGTACATCGTTGAAAGATCGTATCTTCAAAGATGGTTTGAGGTAGGAAATTCAGTCCAAGATTGTAGTGTTGTGTATAGATGAATATACGGAGATAGTGAATATATCCTCGGTGGCCGAAAGGGATATCTTAGGGGCTGCGAGCGGAGGAAGTGTATTAGTACCTATGGGGAATAGTGGGAACTCGAACACTAGGTTCAAACGGAAGAGGGACACTTGTTTCCAGGGTACGGGTATGACTTAAAATCTAACTATAGCATCAGTGAATCATCATATGAAGCCTCAGAGTAAGCCAAAATGTTATTAGTCTGGTTCTACAAGCCACATCAAGTGGGATTTTACGACACAACCACAAGCATGTCATAATTTTAAGAATATGGGGAACCTTTAGCTGTACTGTCGGAATGGTCCGAGGTCAGGTGTCCATGACACTCCTCAGGGGTCGTATGCCTCGACAGGATGAGGGCAGCAGTATACGCCTCGTCGGTAGAGCCGAGTCTGTCATTATGATTCTAGGAAGACAAAAACTCCTCAGGGAAAAGTATCAGTAGGGATGCAAGGAACAGAGTGTAGTAAGAAAGCAGTTGTTTGGAGGTTAATAGGTTATGATGGATGATCAGTCAGGACCATCAACGATGTGAGGTACAGTTCTTTTAAATTCCATATTTATGCAAGTGTTTTTTGATATGAGTTCCTCCAATTATTCTATTGATTCTAACATCATTGATTTGTTGGGTTTAACGGTAGAAATGATTCTTATGGTTCTCAAACTTCAAACTCCTCTGGGTGAAAAAGAGTGGCGAGCCTTCCTATGTCGAGCATGTCGTGTACTATGGGATGAGGTTGAGTTGATGTGGGACTTCTCAGTGGTTGAGATGGATGTGTATGATATAATCCTGGGAATGGATTGGTTTACAATGTTTAAGGACTACGTTGACTATTATGCATGAAAAATTAGTTTTGTGATGGAGGATGGCGTGAGACATCTCTTTAGAGGGGAGAAAAATTGGAAGCAAGGTGCAACATGCTTATTGGAATCAGTGGTTGGAATGATATCATATGGGTTAACAGCATTTCCATTGGAAGCATTGAAAGGAATTGAGAATATTGTTCTTCTAATAGTCATGGATCAGTTTATGGAGGTTTTTCGAAAATAATTATCAGGGTTACCACTAATGAGAAAAGTGGAGTTTACAATTGATCTCCTTCCAGGGACCAATCTTATTTCAATTATATCTTATCTGATGGAACCATTAGAATCGTGGGAACTAAAAGTGCAGTTGGAAGAGTTATAGAATAAAGGATTCATCCATCCTAGTACGTCTCCATGGGCATCACTGGTGTTTTTTTGTTAATAAGGTTGATGGAACGTTGCAGTTATGCATAGACTATGATATACTAAATCAAGTTAATAGGAAGATCCAATATCCTCTTCCACAAATTAATGATATGTTTGACCAGTTTATGGGAACCCAGTGGTTCTCCAAGTTTGACTTGTGATCATGGTATCATCAGTTGAGAGTATGGAGAGAGTATATTCCAAAAACAACTTTCAGAAGTAGATATAGACATTACGAGTATGTGGTGATGCCCTTTGGTCTAACGAATGCACCATTGGTGTTAATGGAATTGATGAATTATATATTTTAGAGATATCTATATTTTTTGTGGTTCTATTTGTTGATGATATACTGGTGTATTCGAGAACAAGGGTAGAGCATGAGCGGTACTTGATAATCGTGTTGGGGATCTTGAGGGATGTTCGGTTGTATGCCAAATTTTCAAAGTGTGACATTTGGATACAGGAGGTTCATTTACCTTGTCATGTTATTTCTGAGATGGGTGTTTCAGTTGATTCAGATATGATAGAGGATGTTATCTCATGGAAACCACCAAATAATGTTTTCAAGATACGGAGTATCCTTGGTCTAGCTGGGTATTATTGATGTTTAGTTCGTTATTTTTTCATAATTGGATTCTCCAATGACAACTTTGACAAGGACTAATATCCAATTTCAATGGGATGGGAAGTGTAAGAAATGTTTTGAAGATATAAAGGGTCACCTTACATTAACACCAATCTTGGATTTTTCAGAACTAGGGAAAGGGTATATGGTGTATTGTGACGCATCATGATCAGGTTTGTCGTGTGTTTTCATGAAGGGGGATAATGTTGTTTCATATGGCTCATGAAAGCTTATTTTTCATGAGAAGAACTTCCCAACAGATCATTTGGAGTTGGAATATTTGGTTCATTCTTTAAAAATGTGGCGCCATTATCTCTTCAGTGAGAAATTTACTGTCTTTACTGATCACAAGAGTTTGAAACATATATTCTCACAAAGATATTTGAACATGAGGCAAAGGAGAAGGATGGAATATCTCCGGATGTTTGATTTTGACTTAATGTAGACACTGGGTAAGGAAAATTCATTGGATAATGCATTAAGTAGGAAATCATATGCTCAAGTGGTGAAATAAACATCGGATCAGTGGCAGTTGATGTCAGTCATAACCAACATATAGTTGGAATGTGAGGATCAGGGTGACAGAGCGGTCTTATTTCTAGTTTCATTAGTCTCTGACTTGGTTGGTTTCATTAAAGAGGCACATACTTCTAATTCTGAATGTGTGGCGATGAGTTCAAAACACAGTGGAGGGGAAACCATTAAGAACTAGGAACAGAATGTCAAATCAGTCTTCTGTTTTCAAAATAAGATTCTGGTACTAGTGGATTGTCAGGAAGAACTTCTCAGGCCTTATCATAAATCCAAATGGGTTGTCCATCATGGAATTTAGAGAATGTATAAGGCATTGATGGCACAATTTTGGTGGGCTAGTATGAAAAGGGATGTGGTCGGGTTTTTCTCGATATGTTTGACTTTCTAGAAAGTCAAGGTAGAGCATCAATGGACAACAAGCATGTTGCAGTCTTTACCTATACCTGTGTGGAAATGGGATCATATAGTAATGAATTTTGTGATGTCTCTCCCAAGAATGGTCCGGAATCATGATGTCATATGGTTGATTGTAGATCGGCTCACAAAGTCAGCTCATTTCATCCTAATTCATGAATCTCATAAGGTGGAGTATATGTCAAAAATATATATCAAAGAGGTGGTAAAGAGGCATTGTATTCCAGTTGTGATTGTATCAGATAGAGATTTGAGGATCACATCTCATTTTTAGAAATCCTTGCTGCAAGCCCTTAGAAAATAGTTGACTATTACCACGACATATAATCCTGAGACGGATGACCAATCTGAGAGGATGATACAAACCTTGAAGGATATGTTTAGGGCTTGTAAGATTGATTTTGGTGGATCATGGGAGTAGAATATACCCTTAGTGGAGTTATCATATAATAACAGCTATCATGACTCGATCGGCATGGCTCCATTTGAGGCATTGTATCAGCGTACTTGTCTTTCTACACCATGCAAGGTGGAAACGGGTGAAAATTCACTAGTCGGGCCAAGACTTGTACAAGAAACAACAAAAAAGATCCAGTTGATTAGAAAGAAGATAGAGATGGCTCATAGTCATCAGAAATATTTTGTAGATCATCGTCGAAGACCATTTTGGTTCATTTTGGCTAATCATGTATTCTTGAGAATCCCTCCATGGCTTGGACATCATCATTTTGGAAAGAAGGGAAAGTTACATCATAGATACATTGGCCCTTTTGAGATACTGTAACGGGTTGGAGAGGTGGAATATCAGTTGGATTTACCACCACGATTCAGTTTGGTGAATAATGCATTCCATGTATCTCAGTTGAAAAAGTATCAGCATGATCCTGGCCATGTGATCAGATGGGATCACATTGACCTAGATTCGAATGCATCCTTGATAAATATTCCAGTACAAATTGTGGATAAGAAAGAGAAAGTCTTGCGGGAAAACATCATTGACCCAGTGTGGGTTTTACGGAAGTATGGTAAGATTTAGTAAGAGACTTGGGAATGTGAGAAGGAAATGAAAGAGTAGTGGCCGAAACACTTTCAATTGGGTGATTGTTTCCTACATTCCAAGGATGGAATGTATAATGGTGAGAAGAATATAGATCCCCTGGTTTGAGGTATGTATCCTTGGTTTATGATTTTATATGTTTTTAATGTGCATGTGATTAGTTGAGAAGAGGTTGGGAGAGTTTGGAATGGTTTTGTATAAGTTTGGAGGCATTTCATAGGGAACACAGTTTGAGCACGGTTTGGGAAAACCATACGGGTTTACCAGGAAACTGTGCAAGGGGAGGCATTTGGCTTCGAATGGCCTGCACAAGGCTTTCCAAACTAGGTGATGCAACGATGCAGACCCCACCTCTTGATATAGTGGTGTGCACATGGTTAGCACATGGTTTGTCAAACCGTGAAGACTAACCATGCAACCACTTAAAGGAAGGGTTTTTAAATTTGGGCTCTTTTGGGCTTGACTTATTTCACTCCCAATATTCTCCCACTCAATCCTCACTCAGGATTTGGGGTTATAAGAGTTTCAAGGTTCTCTCCCACTACTTTTGGAAGTGATTCAAAGGGGTTTCTTGGTGTTTTGAAGGTGGATTCTTCAGGGTAAGTCTCTCCTCTTGGGTTCTTTGTGCTTTCCTCTAGATCTTTTCTCCCCCCTCTCTCTCCATTTTCTAGATCTACATATGTTTCATGTAGATATAGTTTTGGGTTTGCCTTGGGTGTTTATTTTAAGGCTTGTGGATGATAGGTAATGATATATAGAGCAGTTTTCGTGAAGTGTTTTCTAGGATTGGGGTGCAGTTTCTTGTGGGTCGATTTTGCCGAAACCCTAAAGGTAGGTGGATTCTCTCTGGACTATACATGGATAGAATGATTGGTTTTTGGTTACAATTAAATTTTTTTACTTGAAATAAATTGTGATAATGATGTGAAAATCTTGTTGGAAATCTATTTAGTGATGAATTTGGTGATTTTTGGGAAAATGGGTTATTATTTCTCATTGGGCTTTAATATGAGATTTTAAAATATTGCTTTTAAAATTGTTAGTGGCTGAATATCATAAAAATGGTTGATAAAGAAGGGTTTTCAATAAATATGTTTAATTGAAATGTTGTTTGGCATTGAAAACAGTTAATGGGTGTTTTCTATTTATGGGTGATTTATTGATGTGAACTGGAATGTGTTGAAAATGGTTGTGTGCTTATTGTAGGGCCTTTGTGCTTTGTGAATTTTGGTTTTTTGAGTGTTATGGCTTGTTTTGGTTGTGTGTATGTGGGTGGGAAGTCTCACTATAAATGTTGATGGATAGTGGTTGAAGGAACCACCATTGTGGGTAGTTGTCAAGAAGTACCACTAGTTGAGAATGGGGTGAACGAGATGGGCAAAGGTCTCATCGTTTTGGTTGTCTTGTTGTGCATTGATTTTCAAGATGGAAATTGTTGCGATAATGTTAAATGGAGAGACAAATTATGGAATGATTTTTTGGATTTCCATTGGGTGCTTGGTTTGGGTGAGGTGGCTTGGTAAGAGTTTACTTGGCACATGGTATTGGTTTCACATGTGATTATTTTACATAAACTGCTATATATAAATGTGGTAACAGTTTTATCCTAATGGGGTGTGTATGGAAGTCATTTGGGAAAACCTACTGAGTATTAGTACGCACCCCCCTTCTTTGGAACTTTTTTACTCTTGTAAATGACGTATTCCCATATACAGGTAATAGTAAAACATCTCATTGTAAGTGGTTTGTGGTGATACTTGGGATATGTGGTGGTGCTTAGAGCATGAAGCATGGTGTTGTTCCTTGGAGCGTGTCTTGGATTATTTTGGCTCTCTTTTTTATTCTGCTGCATAGTAATTTTATATTGTGTTGTTATTTCTATTTGTGGGGTTTATTGTGGAATATTGTAGTTCCTTTTTGGTAATGTATGATTTGGTTGTTTTATTGACACACATCATGTAGTTTGTGGACAGTGAATCGTTTGGTTGGTTGGTTTTGTCTCAAGGTAAAATCATTCACTAATCGTTTCTCAAATCCCTCATCATTTATTTCCAGCGTTTGGTGCCATGGGAACGTCGCTTAAGTCCTATTAATGACTCATTGTTCTCTCAAGCCAATGAAAGTTGGCGGGTCATAATACCTTGTGTGCGTACTTACGACTTACCATCTCCACAATGTTGTGTAGTTTGTTATTCAACACTATGTTATTTGGATGGATATAATGATGAGTATTATATATATAAATAATGAAACTAACATTCTAATTTTTCCGTATAATTAATATATCATCCAATTCCACACCTTTTAATCATTAAGGAAATGATTTCGTCGCTCGTACGTACGTATGACTTACCGTCTCCACAACACAATGAGATTCATTTAATCTTTCACCATTCAATGATGATTAAAAATATATATATTATTAATAAGTATGTAATAGATGACATAATAATTATACTTGAAAAATATAAATATGTATTTACATATATTTTATTCACTTACATCTATTCAATACTATATGAAAATGGAAACAACATTCAAGCGTACGTATGAACTACCATCTCATTGAATGGTGTATTCCATTATATATATATATTATATTTATATTATGAATATATATGATATATAAATTATATTATACATTCTGGATGTATGTAAATCATGATCTATGTAATATGATCATAAAACATGTCAAAACATGTAAAATAAACAAACTGATATTACCCTATATGTTGCATTAACTTGGAATTGGTAATAAATGGGTAATAAATGGGTAATATAATGTTATAAAAGAATCATATATGATATCATAAATATTATTATGATTATTATTTAAGTTAATAATATGTCTAAAAACATTATACACGAGTTTTAGACACGTAGACAGATTATCCGATCAAAGGTAAGGGTTAATTCATAAATCTCACTATTATTAAAGATTGTTTATGTGTATGTATGTACTGATACATATTTATCATCCATGTCAGTGTTTCATAAAATAGTTTTAAAAATTAATTTTAAGGGACTATTTGACTATGAAATTATTTTAAATGTTTAAATATTTATTTTTTGAAACCATTCTAATTAATTTCCGTGTCTTCCATATGGTTTTATGGATTTATTTATATGGACATGAATATTTTAAAATGTTAATTCTATTCAATGTTTTCAACATGGTATGGAACATTCTTATTAACAAATATATTTTATTTGAATCCTTTTTAAATTTTGTGACTTTTTAATGACTTCATTAAATGGGATATTTCTCTCAATCAGTTTTAATGACCATTTTCAATTATTTCAACATCATTTACTATATATTATACTTATTTGAGGTTGATTTATTAAAATAAAATATTATATATTGTAATGAATGAGTTATGATTTTTTTTATTGTGGTTGTACTATTTTTATTCCATTCATGGTTTATAGATAATGTATTGACATTTCATTTTCTAGTTTTAATATGAATGATTATGTTATGTTTCACCCTTTTCATATGAAGAATGAATTGGAAATAGTATGTTATGGGTGGTGCCTGCTATAGCCCCCTGATGCATCAGTAGGTATCATGAGAAAAACTAGTGTCTTGGGACAAGGCCTTGGAATAATATTTGTGAATGGTCTTGGCATAAGGCCTTGATGTTGTAGTTAATATGTACACCATTATTCATTACCTCACTATAAAATTAGTTATTAAATGTGACTATTCGACTAGTAGAATGTATATATATGTACATTTTTATAAGGCAATGTTATATTTATTTTTTCATATTGTGTTTTAGTTTAGGTTTAAAATTATACTACTTTTTTATGCATCTTTCCTTAAAAGTTTACAGCTTCTGCTAAATTATTTACTCTTACTAAGCATTTATGCTCACACCTTTATTATGTTTTATTTTCCCAGGATGCTAATATGTGTATTTTGATTTGATATGTATGATTAAGCTTGGGAAATAATGAAATTCTAGAAAGATTGTATATTTTTTGTTTTATGTTAGTAATTGTATTGTAATGTTTATGTATTTAATATATTTTCCAAGACTGCTAAACTGATTGGCCCTTCAGGACATGATTTCTTGTATCCTGAAAATGTATTAAAATATTGCACCGACTCCTAGGTTCTGGGGTCGGGGTGTTACAGTTGGTATAAAATGAAGTTTAACAATAACCTTAGGAAATATATTTTAAAAAACTCTGATTAGATAAAATTAACATAAGATATAATTTGAGGATTAGTATAAATAAGTTCCTAGAAGTTTGGTAATGTGGAGATTCAGTGAGTTTTCTAATAAATAAATAAATTTATGGATATTAGAAGTGGATGTGGTTCTGGTAAAAATGTACATAAGAGTTCCAACTCTGTCATGGTGTTCCAAGCCTGACTTGGTGTAAACTAGTACATTAAAACGGGCCTTAGTGCACATCTAGTTTGACACTCGTAGGTGACATGATTATGATAATTTATAATTACTTTACAAACCAATATAATGGATTTTTGAGTAAATATGTCCTCAATGGAACCATATTTTTAAGAATGTGACTAGATGGGAATAATGTTTTTCAATTTATGTTACGTATTTCACGAGTTTAGAACAATGAATTTTGATTTGTAACCTAATCTAGTGAATAATATTGTTTATAAATGGCGCCTAGTTGAAGGAAGGACTACTCTGCCAATGCACTTATTACAAAGAGTAAGAAGAATCCTATATTTAATGGTCTTAAGCCAATATTTTGAAAGAAAATATCATCCCATTTATTCTCATCATATGACTAAATAGTATCATGTGTTAATAAGATAAGTAATGAATTTTTAGAGTCCTATGGATTTGAAGGGAATCTAGAAAAGAAGAGGTTGATAAAGAGAATGATGTATAAAGGGAAGAAGGGAAAGGAGGATTTTTCTTTATATGATAAGTGTGGAACAAATATTCCTGGGAAGTACTTGAATTGAATGGGTGTTTGTTAAAAGTTTAGAGAAAAGAATCACCATGAAAAATAATTAAAAGGGAAAAAATACTAATATTCAGTGTTTCAGCAATAGTGAAATGGGGAATTATGAAAATAAATTTCCTAATCACCAAGGAAATATATCTCAAAATAATCAAAGGTATGAAGGTCAAGCATACGCTGTTACTACAGTCAATGTGAAATAATTTATGTATTTGTGTTTCTAGATTGATGAATTATTCCATTTGAGTGTTGTGTCAATGATTTTTTAGTTATATTAATTATGGAAATAAATAAAGATTGTATGACAGTACTATTTAATTTAGTATTTGAGATTATATAATACTAAGAAAAGTGACTCAACAACAAGTTAAACATTTTGGAAAATACATATTTTTAAATAATAGGTTGATGACATGAAATGGTTTCCCAGTTCATGCCCCCTATAATAATTTATTAAAAAAATGTATGTAGTATAGACTCGAGGTGTAACGAATTTACACCAGCGGGGAATTAAAGAGGATACATGTAAATGACAAAGAAAAATCAATGAAAAATTTTAGGCCTTCAGTATGTGATCACACCTGTGTTTCTTCCATTTGAGACTCTATTCCAGCATCGAAGCGCTTCCTAATGTTTCAGCAGGTTCACAGTATAGTCATCCTGCATGATATTCCATTCTATGCTGAACTCTTCATCAAAAATTGGGAGCCTACCTTGAGCATTGCCGAGACATGATCTAGTTACATACAAACATCAAGCACCTCCATAGATCGCAAAGCATGATTCAAGAAAAAGATATAACATTTCATTACAAAAGGAAACAGGGTTAGAAGAGTCTTTCCTTCGATTAAATAAAAACCAGTATGAAGGGAATCAGTTTCACAGTAGGTGCAACTAGAATGATGGTAGAAATTTTCCACACAAATTTCCATCAAAGTCAGCTGATCTCTTTAGAGGATACTCAAAGAGTATTCAGAACAGTTCACCAAAAAAGTTCTCATAATGGCACGGACCAAACATCAACCAAAGTGAGTATAGAAACTCCCAAGGACTAGTTATCAGACATACAGCCAGCCATATGCTACGAAACAAACAGATTGGAGAGGATCTAAAAAACCAAGAAGTCGAGACCCTAGAATGTATCAGAAATTAACGTTGGGGTTTTTCTTGTATTCTTTAATTAACCTTGTGAAAATTCTTTTTCTGATTTCAAGGTATGTTTCAGCTGGAACCTGTCTATATAAATATCTTTGATATACTAATTCATCATGTTCTGCCATCCAAGCATAAACTTCCTAACTCACATCATCTTCCCCTAGAATATGAAAAGCATCTCTATAGGCAGGATCCTCCTCCTTAACATAGTTATTTTGTTTATGAATTGGAATCTGATTATCAGTTACAATAGGTTGATCTTGCTCAGTATTTGAAATCCGAGTGAGCTCTATTGAACGAGTGCCGATGGTTCTTTCCAATTGTGTATAATATCTCCTTTCCTAGTTTTCCTAGGGTTAGGAGTGATGAATCCATCATTGTCAACCATGGGTTTTTTCCCATTCTAGACATTGATTTTAGAAAGTTCTCTTCCAATTGAATATTTTGATCTTCATTCTCTTGATAGTTAGCACTGGTTTCCGAGCATTAATCAAGCTCCTTAGTTTGTTTTTCTTGGTTTTCATTAAGCATATCATGATCCATAACCAAGATAGCCGATAGAGTAGAAACATTTTCTATGGAAATCAAAACTACATTGGCAAAATCAGTCCCTTGAGCTTCCAAAACTTGCTTATTATCCAAATGAACAATTGCCTCAGAGTTATCTGATTTCTTAATATAAGAAGAGGGTCCAACCACATTTTCTTTTCACACCTAAATAGATTTTGGGGCCTCAGATCTTGCAGGTCTTCCACAGTTTCTTGAGATAAGACCTAACTTAAAATAACTCTGACAATAATCTAGAATTTCTTCATAAACAACCTCTTGGTAGAAACCATGGTCTACATTTTGAATCCAAATGTGAGAGGGAATTTGATTAGAAATATATACTTCTATACAGATTCTTTCAACTGAGGGATGGGTAAGTTTTTTAGTTACAAATTCATGTTTCAAAGGGTTTACAACGAGTCTAGTAATGGGAAACAAAGCCATATGTTTAAACAAGTGAATCAGAAGACCAGGAAAACCCACCCAGATAGGGAAAATCGGGGGTTCAAAATGTGGATTGAAGTATGGGGTCCATTTGAGGATATTCATTGGACATCCCCCAAAGAACCATGTTTTCCTAATCCAAAGCTGATAGTAATCCTCTTCTGATGCTAACCAGAATATGATATGCGCAGGGGTGAGGAGACCAACATGAAAACCCAAGAAGCCAAGAGATTCAAGAGATGTTCTTATAAATTTCATGGATAGTCTCCACTTTAGAAAGTTCCCAACTAAAAAAAAGCGCAAATCGGATGCATGAAAATTTACCTCCTACAGTATTCTATAATGAATAAGGGAGAATGAATATATACAATAATGTTTTATTGTAATTCAGTGTATTACCATGTTTTAAGAGAATACATGATGAAGTTATTCACATGGTATTATGTGTAAATAAGATATCTTCATTATGTTTTACTACTATATAAATTTTCCGACTATGTGTTTAGACACAAGTTTTTTGGGCAAGTGTAAAGGATGGAATGGATTAAGTTGAGCACATGATATTTTGTTTGAGGGTAAGTCTAATTTATTTGATACATTGACCTATCATTTTTTATTTTAGTAAGCATATAGAGGATTAATGAATTACATGTTGACCATATGATTTATCAAATGTGATTCACGCATAAAAATTATTTTTGAACATTAATTTCCTAGTGTAAGGGATGACATCAAAAGAGATAGAATCCAAACCAAATGATGAGATAATGATTATGACAAGTAATAAAATCAAGTATGTATTCTTGAGTTATTATCTTGATAGATAATTAATTCCACACATTCAAAATAAAATCATCTAAAAATGTGTTATAATAATACTTTATTTTTTTGAACAGTTGATATTTTAAATCATCATTGATTTATGGCTTTAACGCCCTCAATTTTCCTTTTATTTTTCCCTTGTTTGTGATTGATGACCTCCATCACTCCATATAAATATTTACATTTTCCCTCCAATTATGTGTCTCTAATTTCCTCCAATGTGATCTTATTCGAAATCCTAATTTGGTGGTGTCTTTTTCATTACCCTTACCCTCTTATTAAGACTGAATTTTATTAACCCTATTTCTCATGTGGGTTTTCTACAAAGTTATTTTATATTTTCAACATTTTATTTTTGAAGAACAATTTCAAATTGTGAGAACATAATTTATTTAAGGAGGGGAGAGTGTAACACCCCATGATTTCATAGTACGCTATCTCTTTAGAGTAATTTAATTGCTTATATTGAATCCAACACGGACTTGGCTTCTGTTATATGCAAGAATGAGTTTCTATGAAACAACACATTATTATTATTATTATTTAAACGATATATTTATTTATCAATTAAATATTTTAATATGAATAGTGTCAAATTAATTTTAAATTCTATTTATAATCTTTTCACTAAAATAAAACATATATATAATGAAGATTAAAAATTTTGTTAAAAAAGTTATATATTTAGAAAACCTATTTTCTTAAAAGAACAACTTTTTATGTCTTTTTGTGAACAATAATAAAATTATGTTAAAAAACGCCTAAAAATTGAATTTGGTAAAATGAAAAACATTTTTGAATTTGCAATATCAAAGTTATATTATGGTGAGTTTTTGGTATTTTTATGAAAACATTCAATTTTGATAAATAGTGAAAATTATCGCATAGTACATAAAACTTACTTTTTCATTTAAATAATAATTTTTATTTAAAATTTATCATTAATTAAATTTAGATACAAAAAAACTATATTAGTCTAATTTATGGCATTGGAGTCATTTTATAAAAAGATTAGACATGTAAAATTTTATTGAACTTTTTAAAGTCTTTTACCCAAATTCTAGGCACATTTGCAAATTTTCATAAAACGTAATTTTATCGCTTATATTAATTGAATTTTGAAATCCCAACAGACACATTTGTCATTACTAAGTAAAATTTGGTTCAATTGGATGAAAATAATTTTTGATGAATAGTAACTTTTGAATTTTATTTACAGCATTTAATGGTAAATATGATAATTAAAGGTAAAAATAAAATTAATATAATATAAAATTACCCCAACACATGTCCTAATTCTATTTAAGAAATGTTCTTAGTCTAAAAACAAGCTTAGGAATAAATTATGATTTTCTTTGATCAGTTTGGGTTATACTAGGACATTTATTATATTTTATTTAACGAAGAGTTAAAAGTGTTAAATTCAAATTTTAATAAAAAACCCATTTTGAATATAGGGTTTTACACAAGTTAAATTCAACTATAAATATTCATTATAAAGATAAAATAATTACTAAATCATGGTATTTGATTTATAATTTTTATACATTAAATAAGTAAATTTCTTTATGACACAATAATGATTCATTATTTTCCTTATTAATGAAGGAATCAAATAAATGATATTATAAATATTAAAATTAATATAATTTTAACGTTTTGATGCCATCCAAGAATTTTAAGGATGAAATTGACATATGAGGTATGATTTAATCCATTTGATTCTAATTAATCAAGTTGTCACAACTTTAACAAAAATCCATTATTAAATAGTGTCAAAATTGACATAAATGAGTTTTTAAAACAAATACTAATTTATTTTATAATATAAAAATCCTAAAAATCCATAGTTCTACCAAATAACATGGATAGTGATGAAAATGTCATAAATGATCCAAATTAGGTTCTCATGCAATTTTATAGTAAAGATATTAACCATGTAGTATAAAAATACAAGAGGATGTGATAGGAGTTATATTATTTTACAAAGGGTTAAATCTAAAAGATAAGGATAATTTTATAACATAAACATGTATAAAACATATTAGTTTAGATAATTTAGACTTATACTCATCATATCCTATAAATAAAACAATTTGGATTAACTAGAAACCAAAAATTATTTTATAATAAATTGACATTTCAAGCTTTTCTGAATGTTCCCCTCACATATATTATAAAAAGGGCACCTCCATTTCTTTTAATTCACACCTCCTCTAACATCCCAGGTAAATAGAGAATATGATATTTTCATATTTAATAACATTTTTTAATTAAATATTAATTTTACTTTAAATGTTATTCTATTTTTTATGGGTTACCTATAACGACCCATACTTTACATACATTGTAATTTCTTCAGAATTTAAGCACACTTATTACAACATATAACAAAACCAGGAAAGGACCATATAGGTATAGTGTCTTTAGAAACTGGGAAACAAAAACAACTGGTTTATAGAGCGTCTACACTGTCTCCCATTTATTTTGTCATATCTATAGTCCCTTTTGGCATATCTTACTTAATAACCTTCTTCTTGACCTGGGGAAAGAAAACATACAAAAGGGTGAGCTCAAATGCTCAGTAAGGGTAAACAAAAGAAATATCAATCACATCATATACATAAGAACATAACTTTTGGAAATCTTAACCTGCAAAAGAAGTCATAATCTCATAACATGGGATAAATCATAGTAGTGAAATGTAATCCCAATAATCATAACATAAAACATGAAACTTTGTGGAATACACACATAATCATAGAGAATCATTTCTTATTAGTCAAGGCTCATTACCAAGACTATCTTAGTGGACAGAGTCCATTTCTGAACCGAGTTCACTCCTCGTTTCAGTCCTGTTTCACTGAACCGGTTTAACCTGCCTTTCCAGCTATGTCTAACTCATGATATATAAAATCTTTACACAATGAATTGGAGGGAGATATAGGTCCCACCCAACTCATAATGATACCATTCTTATGTGTGCCACAAAATCATAAATCATACATCATTGCATAACCCATGTAGTAAAAATGGGATTCTTAAACAACATGACATCATAAAAAAATTCAAATAAGATAAATAAATTCATAAAAATAATTCCATCACAACATAATCAAATCAATGTAATAATAGGGATAAACACAGAACCCTATATTATCTTAGATGGAAAATAATTTTGATAAAGCACTTGAACTCTATTCTTGAGGAAAGTATCCTTTCTACTTCAAACCATTTTTCCTTTCTTAACATGTCATACAATTTTAATCTAAAATAATTTGATTAAAAATAAACATGAAAACTTGTAAAGGTAGCTTCTTGGAAATAATGTTATAAAAATCCATTAATGTCGTATAAGTTAAAAAAAATTCTTCTCGTCCTTTTGTCGGAAAAGTCAAAAAGTACCTCGTACGAAAAATTACAAAATATTCCTTTCATATCTTTTACTAAAAACTCCCTGAAGGGTAAAATTGGATTTAAACAATTTTAGGTGGATGGAAATAATATTACATATTGAGGAAACATGGATGTGGATGATAAAAGACACCCCAGTAAATACCAAAGTATAAACAATCTCGGATAAAAATGAGATTGTGATATTTTCCCATACCTTAGGTCCGATTTGTTTCGTATGTGTCAAAACTCCTATATAATTATTTAAATAATGTTATTGATTTATTCTAGAATCATACTTATTTTTATGATGTCATATATGGTCATATTCTTAGCTTCTTATTAGTAATATTTCATTACTACTTGTTTATTCGGGTGTTTATTACTTTTTGTTCTTATGCGTGTTTTGTCGAATAAATTCTTATAATTCTTTTTAGGTTATAGATACCTCATTTACAGAATGGTATTAGTGTAATATATATCATATTTATTCACTCAATTAATTTATATAATCATTATGCAATGAAGATCATGTAGAACGAGTCGCATCACATCGTGGAGACGGTATTCCGTACGTATGCACGAGCGATGATATCGTTCCCATGATGGTGAAATTGTATTGGAGTGTATGTATACTATTTCAGAATCAATATCACTTTATAATAGTTATATATATTCATTATTTACACCATTATACCCATCCAATAAAGGTGGTGGTGGAAAATAGATTACACCACGGCGTGGAGACGGTATTCTGTACGTACAAACGCGCGGTGATTTCGTTTTCCGTAGGATGGATAGATGGTGAAATAGGGTTGTTTAATACTTATAATAACATATAATTATATGAGTGATACTTATGTTATTACTTCATAATGAAACAACTAAATAAGAAGAAGTGGAAGAAGAAATAAAGATGAAAGAATCGGTAATGGACATTACCAATTCTTTGAAGTGCTTCTTTGAGACCTCCTTTTAGGGCACTAAAATTGGTCTATGAAGAAGATTAGGACCTCTAGGATGTTTCTAGGGAAGTGGAGAGGATAAATTGGCAGGGGTAGGACAAGCATGAAGGCTCAAAGTGGTGTGAGGAAGAGGGGGAGGAGGTGCCCTTTTATAAGGTAGGAGGGGGGCTCCATTAGAAAAACTAAAAATATTATTTTATTATAAAGTAAAGTTCGGGTTTAAAAAGCTCCAAATTGATTTATATTTAAGCTAAGGTGGGGATTGGTCTAAATCCTCTCATCCGATAGAATTTAGACAAGTTTAGGGTCCTATTTTAACCTTATCATTTAGTTTATGTAAAATAATTTTACTTTTACTGTGTCTTCTTGTGTTCTTATACTATAAGGTTAATAAAATTATTATAACAAGCCAAACGAACCCCAAGTTGTCTATTATTAATATATATAACCTTATCTATGTCATTTGGCCGAACCTTAGATTTTTAGGAATAAAATAACAATTACTAATATAATATTTGTTTTAAAAACTATTTTATGTCAATTTTTACACTATTTAGTAATTGATTTTTTTGAAAATCATAACAGAATGATTAGTTCGAAAAAAGTTAATTAAATCAATACTAACATGTAATATTAACCTAGAAAAGTTGTGGAATTCATAAAAAGTATCAAATTACATTTATTTGGGTATTTATAACATCAATTATGTCAATATTTCATTAATAAGATAATTACTGCATCATCTTTGTGTCATAAATAAATTAACTTATTTAAAGTCTAGAAATTACAAATAAAATATCATTATTTAGGAAATATTTGTAGCTTTCTAATGAATATTTATAGTAGAATTTATCTTATGTATAAACCTATATTAAAAATGATTTTCTTATGAAACATTGATTTAACTATTTTAACCCTTCTTTAAATAAATTAATAATAAATGTCCAAATCTAATCCAAGTGGGTCTAAATGGTCATATTTTATTCCTAAAGTTGTTTTTGGTCGAATTACACTTATCCAATAGAATTAGAACATGTGTTAGTGTAATAATAATATCATTTTTACCCTTAGTTACCGTATTTACTTTTAACCATGATAAATAAAAGTAAAAAGTTACTATTCACCAAAAATTATTTTCATCTCATTGAACCAAATTTTACTTACTGACATCAACTGTGTCTCTCGGATTTTTGAGATTCCACTCACAGAAGTGATAAAATTAAGTTTTATGAAAAATTCAGTTTTTTTAACTACTACTTAGTGGTTTCACTATTCATCAAAAATTGAAAGTTTTTAGAAAAATACCAAAATTTTACTCTAGGCTAATTTCGATATTCCGAATCCAAAAATGAAGTCAATTTTGAAAAAAAAATTTATAAAATTTTAAAAAGTGGTTATTACTATTCATGACGGCTAGTTTTAATAATACTTTAATAGCATATTGTTGTTTAGTGAAACTCGGTATTGCATATGACGCAAGCTATCGAGGAAGGCCGCGGTTGCGTGTAAAGCAAGCCAAACTAGTGTTGTGTGTAGTGAAAGATTCCTTTGATTATTTATATAACATAAAAACAAAATATTTCTCATAAAAGTCTCGGGTGTTACATTCTTCCCCGCTTAAAATGTATTTCACCCTCGAAATTCGTCACTTTGTAACAAACAGATGAGGATACCTCGCCCTCATCATATCCTCAAGCTCCCATGTAGCTTATTCTAATTGGTGGTTCCTCCTTAAAATATTCACCAAGTGAGTGGTTTTGTTTCGTAGGACTTTTTCGCTACGATCCAGAATCTCTATCGGCTGTTCTTCACAAGAAAGATCTTGCTCTAGTGGTACAACTTCTGAGCTGAGTACATGTGAAGGATCAGGTATGTACTTTCTCAGGAGAGATACATGGAACACATCGTGAACTTGAGAGAGATTTGGTGGAAGCGCCAATCAGTAAACTACCTTCCCAAAATGATCCAGTATTTCGAAAGGACCGATATACCTAGGGTTCAACTTTCCCTTCTTTCCAAATCTCATTACTATATTCCAAGGAGATATTCGTAAGAACACTTTATCACCCACATCAAACACTAAGTCTTTTCATCGGTTGTCGGCATAACTTTTCTGTCGACTCTGAGATGCTCTTATGTGTTGTTGAATAGATCTGACTTTTTCTGCCATCTCATCAACAAATCAGGTCCTAATAGATTTCTTTCCCCAACTTCATCCCAGCAAGTTGGAGTCCTGCATTTCTTTCCATAGAGAGCTTCATAAGGAGCCATCTGAATACTGTAGTGAATGCTATTATTATAAGAAAATTCCACCAAAGGTAGGTGTTGATCCCAACCACCTTTGAAATCCATAGAGAAAGCTCTCAACATATCTTCTAGAGTTTGAATTGTTTTCTCAGACTGACCGTCTGTCTGAGGATGATAAGCAGTGCTGAAACTCAACTCTGTATCCAGAGTATGCTGAAGACTTCACCAGAACTTTGAGGTAAACCTTGGATCCCAATCAGATATAATAGAAAGTGGTACTCCATGAAATCTTACCACTTCCTTTACATATATCCTAGCAAGCTGATCCAGAGATAAATCCTCTATAATAGAAATGAAGTTTGCAGACTTTGTAAGATGATCAACTATGACCCAGATAGCATTATTGCCTTTGGATGTTTTAGGAAGTCCGGTGACAAAGTCCATAGTGATGTTTTCCCATTTCCATTCGGGTATGGGCAATGGTAGTAACATTCCATTAGGCTTCTGTCTCTTAGCTTTAACTTACTGACAAACCAAGCATCAAGATACATATTCAGCAACATCTCTTTTCATTCCATCCCATCAGAAGTACTCTTTCAGGTCCCTATACATCTTTGTGCTTCCAGGATGAATAGAGAATGAAGAACTATGAGCCTCATCCAGTAGATCCTTCTTTAATTCCGGGATGGGAGGAACACAAACCCGATTCCTGAACTTTATTATTCCATCACAATCAAGGCTGGATTCAAGAACATTTCTCACCTTCTTTTTTAACTCGACATCTTCTTTATGTGCCTCTTTAATCATCACTTGTATAGATGGTTGAACATTCATTTGAGAAAGATACGATGTTTCCCCTTTCATTATAATTCCAAGATCCATCCCTTGTAAATCCATAAATATTGGATCTTTTGTGATCCTCATCATGGATAAACAGGAATGGTCTTGTCGACTTAATGCATCTGCCACCTTGTTTTCTTTCCCAGGGTGGTAATGAATTGAGCAGTCGTAATCCTTAACCAGCTCCAACCATCTTCTTTGGCACATATTCAGCTCCTTTTGTGTGAAAATATACTTTAAACTTTTATGATCAGTATAAATGTCACTCCCTTCTCCATAAAGATAATGCCTCCAAATCTTTAATGCAAAGATTACCGCAACTAACTCCAAATCATGAGTTGGGTAATTTTTCTCATGTATTTTCAACTGTCGTGAGGCATAAACTATCACTATATCATTTTTCATAAGAACACACACCAATACCTTCTTGGATGCATCACTGTAGATCACAAACCTTTCTCCACTACAAGGCAGTGTGAGCACAGGTGCACTGGATTACCTTCTTTTCAACTCCTTGAAATTCTCTTCACATTCCTCTGTCCAGAAAAACTTAACTCCTTTCCAAGTCAACTTTGTGAGTGGATTAGATAATCGTGAAAAATCATTCACAAAACATCGATAATATCCTGCAAAACCAAGAAAACTTCGGATCTCAGTTTCTGTTGTTGGTCTCGGCCATCTTTCGATAACCTCTGTTTTTGCTGGATCCACAGATATCCCCTATTTTGAGATTATGTGACCCAAAAATGAATATTTTTGAAGCCAAAATTCACACTTGGTAAATTTGGCATAAATATTCTCCTTTCTCAGGGTCTTCAATATAATTCTCAAGTGATCTTCATGTTCTTCCTTGATCTTTGAATAGACAAGAATATCGTCTATAAAGACTACCAAAAACTGATCAAGATAGTCTCTAAAGACTCTATTCATCAGATCCATAAAGATAGTAGGGGAATTAGTAAGACCAAATGGAATCACTATAAATTCATAGTATCCATACCTTGTACGGAAAGCCGTCTTTGGTATATCCTCCCTTTTTACCCTTAATTGATGACTCTCTGAACGAAGATCAATCTTGGAAAAGTATTGAGCTCCGCGTAGTTGGTCAAATAATTCATCAATGCGTGGGAGAGGATATTTTTTCTTGATAGTGATCTTGTTAAGTTCTCGATAATCAATGAAAAGTCTCATTGATCCATATTTCTTCTTAACAAACAGAATAGGTGCTCCCCAAGGTGATGCACTAGGGCGTATGAACCCCTTATCACAATTCTCTTGGAATTGCTTCTTCAATTCCATCAACTCAATTTGGTCCACTCTATAAGGTGTCTTTGAAATAGGCAATGCACCCGGTACGAGTTCTATTGAAAACTCAACTTCACGATTTGGTGGAAGACCCGATAATTCCTCCGGAAAGACATCATCAAAATATCGTACAATGGGAATATTCTTAATCGTGAGTTTCTCACCAACCATTTGAGATAAATTACCTTAATTTAGTGGAATCAAGACCCATAAGATGGAAGAAATTTCCACTGGATGGTTATGTTCATCCTTGCATCGATAGATGATCCTAGATTGATCTGGAATATGAAATGTGACTTCCCTTCTTTCGCAATTGATATGAGATCCATATAAAGAAAGCCAATCCATGCCAAGAATCACATCAAATTCCACTATAGGAAGGATCACAAGATTTTTAGGATGCACTTTCCCACAAACTTCGATTGGAGAAGAATTACAAACTTTTGATGTGACTGTTGTTCCATTAGGGGTTTTGACAGTTAACTCAACATCTAATTGTTGCGGTAATACAGTAATATCCTTAGAAAATTCTTCAGAAATAAAGGAGTGGGTGGATCCAGAATCAAATAAAACATTTTCTACTTTAGAGTGGATAGTAAGTGTACCTTTCACCACATCGTTATTGTACTCTACACCACTGATAGAAATTTCTTGTGAATTTCCTTTGTCTTTAGCCTTAAGAGTTTGTTGACGTCGACCATCATCATCAACCCTTGGATTTGGGCATTGATTGGAATAATGACCCATCTCTTTTCACTTGAAACATTGAAGTGTATTAGGTTCATTCTGTGTATACCTTCCTTTGTTTGCATCATTAGACATCTTCTTCCCATCATTGCAGTATCCAAATTCTCTATGACCTTCCTTTCCACTTTGGAAACATTTACTTGTCCCTTTATGAAAACTCCCTCCATGTTTCTTTTCACACTTTGAGCATAAGGGAAAGCTCATCTTCTTTTCAGTGTGCTCTTTAGATTTTCATTTGAATTCCATTTTCCCATTCTTATCAAACCCATAAGACAGATGGGTTACTCCAATATCCATCTCAACTTTGAGAGCACATTGAACGATTTCCTCGTAGCTATTAAAGTACCTTATGGATAACTCCTTCGAAGACTTGGTTTTAAGCCACTAAAGAATCGATTGATCTTACTCTCATGTTGGATAATAATACCATAAGCGTACCTTGAATGTCTTGTAAAATTTTCATCATAGGTAACAACAGATTCATCATCCTTTTTCTTTAGTTCAAGAAACTCCTTCTCCATCTTTGTTTGGAGAATATGAGGGAACTACTTATTGAAAAATAAGTTCTTGAACTCATCCCATTCCATGGTCTCAATTTCATCTCTTTGCCTCACATTCTTGATAAGATTCCACCATTGATCAGCGTCACCTTCCAAACGATACACTACTAAGATGACTTTATCATGATCAGAACATTGAAGAACTGAAAATATATTTTCAGTAGTATTAATCCATTGTTCAACAACTAATGGATCAGTAGACCCGCTGAATGAAGGTGGACGCTGCCTCATGAAGGATTCAACAGAATGTTGCTCCTTCCTTTGCTCGTTTGGAAGTCCTGCATGATTCATATCTTGAGAAAGTTGAGTGAGCATGGCTACAAGATTTTGCATTCCATCTCCCATAACGTTTCGTTGCTCAGGGGGACAATCATTGAATTGCCTGTCGCATTCCGCATTAACACGGTTCCTTCGGGTTCCAGCCATTGACTAAAACCAAGAAGAATAGTGTGAGAAACACTAATTATAATAGGAAAACCACATAATCAAGAATAAAATTTCACACTTAAGGTCTTATCCTAGGTTATTAATGGCCATGTCTAAAACACTAAGATTGTGTTCTATGCTTAGACTTATCCTTAGGGTTCTTACTAAGGCTTTCATATCCTAGTTTCCAAAGGTTGACTGTACCTTTCCTCTGATACCAATTATAACGACCCATACTTTACATACATTGTCATTTCTTCAGAATTTAAGTACACTTATTACAACATATAACAAAACCAGGAAAGGACCGTATAGGTATAGTGTCTTTAGAAACTGGGAAACATAAACAACTGGTTCATAAAGCGTCTACACTGTCTCCCATTTATTTCTTCATATCTATAGTCCCTTTTGGAATATCTTACTTAATAACCTTCTTCCTGACATGGGGAATGAAAACATACAAAAGGGTGATCTCAAATGCTTAGTAAGGGTAAACAAAATAAATATCAATCACATCATATACATAAGAACATAACTTTTGGAAATCTAAACCTGCAAAAAAATCATAATATCATAACATGGGATAAATCATAGTAGTGAAATGTAATCCCAATAATCATAACATAAAACATGAAACTTTTTGGCATACACACATTATCATAGATAATCATTTCTTATTAGTAAAGGCTCATTTCCAAGACTATCTTAGTGGACAAAGTCCATTTCTGAACCGAGTTCACTCCTCGTTTCAGTCCTGTTTCACTGAACTCGTTTAACCTGCCGTTCCAGCAATGTCTATCTCATGAGATATAAAATCTTTACCCAATGCATTGTAGGGAGATATAGGTCCCACCCATCTCATAATGATACCATTCTTATGTGTGCCACAAAATCATAAATCACACATCATTGCATAACCCATGTAGTAAAAATGGAGTTCTTAAACAACATGACATCATAAAAAAATTCATATAAGATAAAGGAATTCATAAAAATAATTCCATCACAACATAATCAAATCAATGTAATAATAGGGATAGAAACAGAACCCTATATTATCTTATATGGAAAATAATTTTGATAAAGCACTTGAACTCTATTCTTGAGGAAAATATCATTTCTACTTCAAAACATTTTTTCCTTTCTTAACATGTCATACAATTTTAAACTAAAAGATGTTGATTAAAAATAAAACTGAAAACTTGTAAAGGAAGCTTCTTGGAAATAATTTTTTAAAAATACATTCATGCCGTATAAGTTAAAAAAAACATTCTTCTCGTCCTTTTGTGGGAAAAGTCAAAAAGTACCTCGTACGAAAAATGACAAAAGACTCCTTTCATATCTTTTACTAAAAACTCACTGAAGGGTAAAATTGGATTTAAAAAATTGTAGGTGGATGGAAATAATATTACATATTGAGGAAATATGGATGTGGATGATAAAATACACCCCAGTAAATACCAAAGTATAAACAATATCGGATAAAAATGAGATTGTGATATTTTCCCTTACCTTAGGTCCGATTTTCTTCATAAGTGTCCAAACCTCCTATATAATGATTTAAATAATGTTATTGACATATTATAGAATCATACTTATTTTTATGATATCATATATGGTCATATTCTTAGCTTCTTATTTGTAATATTTCATTACTACTTGTTTATTCGGGTGTTTATTACTTTTTGTTCTTATGCGTGTTTTGTCGAATAAATTCTTATAATTCTTTTTAGGTTATAGATACCTCATTTAAAGAATGGTATTAGTGTAATATATATCATATTTATTCACTAAATTAATTTATATAATCATTATGCAATGAAGATCATGTAGAACGAGTCGCATCACATCGTGGAGACGGTATTACGTACGTACGCACGAGCGATGATATCGTTCCAATGATCGTAGAATTGTATTGGAGTGTATGAATACTATTTAAGAATCAATATCACTTTATAATAGTCATATATAGTCATTATTTACACCATTATACCCATCCAAGTAAGGTGGTGGTGGAAAATAGATTACACCACGGCGTGGAGACGGTACTCCGTACGTATGCACGCGCGGTGATTTCGTTTTCGGTAGGATGGATAGTTGGTGAAATAGGGTTGTTTCATTCTTATAATAACATATCAGTATATGAGTGATACTGATGTTATTACTTCATAACGAAACAACTAAAGAAGAAGAAGTGGAAGAAGAAATAAAGATGAAAGAATCGGTAATGGACATTACCTCTTCTTTGAAGTGCTTCTTTGATACCTCCTTTTAGGGCAATGAAATTGGTCTTTGAAGAAGACCAGGACCTCTAGGATGTTTCTAGGGAAGTGGAGAGGAGAAATTGGCAGGGGTTGGCCGAGATTGAAGGGTCAAAGTGGTGTGAGGAAGAGGGGGAGGAGGTCCCCTTTTATAAGGGAGGAGAGGGGCTCCTTTGGAAAAACTAAAAATATTATTTTATTATAAAGTCAAGTTCGGTTTTAAATAGCCCAAAATTGATTTATTTAGAAGATAAGGTGGGTATGGGTCGAAATAATCTCATACAATAGAATTTAGACAAGTTTAGGTTCCTATTTTAACCTTATCTTTTAGATTAAGTAAAATAATTTTACTTTTACCGTGTCTTCTTGTGTTCTTATACTATAAGGTTATTAAACTTACTATAACAAACCAAACGAACCCCAAGTTGTATATTATCAATATATATAACCTTATCTAAGACATTTGTCCGACCCCTAGATTTTTATGAATAAAATAACAATTACTAATATAATATTTGTTTTAAAAGCTATTTTATGTCAATTTTGACACTATTTAGTAATTGATTTTTGTGAACATCATAACAGAATGATTAGTTCGAAAAAAGTTAATTAAATCAATACTAACATGTCATATTAACATAGAAAAATAGTTTAATTAATAAAAAGACTCAAATTACATTTATTTGGGTATTTATAATATCAATTATGTCAATCTTTCATTAATAAGATAATTACTGCATCATCATTGTGTCATAAATAAATAAACTTATTTAAAGTATAAAAATTACAAATAAAATATAATTATGTAGGAAATATTTTTAGCTTTCTATTGAATATTTATAGTCGATTTTATCTTATGTATAACCCTATATTAAAAATTATGCTCTTATTAAACATTGATTTTAACTATTTTAACCCTTCTTTAAATAAATTAATAATAAATGTCCTAATCTAATCCAAGTGGGCCTAAATGGTCATATTTTATTCCTAAGGTTGTTTTTGGTCGAATTTCACTTATCCAATAGAATTAGGACACGTTTTAGGGGAATAATAATATCATTTTTACCCTTAGTTACCCTATTTACTTTTAACCGTGGTAAATAAAAGTAAAAAGTTACTATTCACCAAAAATTATTTTAATCTCATTGAACCAAATTTTACTTACTGAAATCAACCATGTCTCTCGTATTTTTGAGATTCCACTCACAGAAGTGGTAATATTATGTTTTATGAAAAATTCAGTTTTTTTAACTACCACTTAGTGGTTTCACTATTCATCAAAAAATGAAAGTTTTTAGAAAAATACCAAAATTTCACCCTAGGCTAATTTCGATATTCCGAATCCAAAAAAGAAGTCCATTTTTAAAAATAAAATTTCAAAAATTTCAAAAATTGGTTATTACTATTCATAACGGCTAGTTTTAATAATATTTTAATAGCATATTGTTGTTTAGTGAAACTCGGTATTGTGTATGACGCAAGCTATCGAGGAAGGCCGCGGTTGCGTGTAAAGCAAGGAAAACTAGTGTTGTGTGTAGTGAAAGATTTATTTGATGATTTATATAACATAAAAACAAAATATTTCTCAAAAAAGTCTCGGGTGTTACATTACCCAACATGCAACAATGTGTTTTTTCAAAAATCGTATGTTGCACATAAGGCTGGGTCATATTAAAAAAATACTAATATGACAATATTTTAAATGATAGTTAATGCATAGATGTTTTATTTGATGGAATGAGTTGAGCTATCTAAAATATGATTATATATATTTGTTAAATATTTTTACATTTATACATTAATAGTTGGAGGCTTAAAAATTGAATAAATTCAATTTTAAGAATAAATACTCTAATATTGTTTAAAAGGTCGATTTATAGCCTTTTAATGGAGAACCCTTTTTAAATATTGGTTTTTTCACTTTTATTATTTATATTTGTAAAAATAATATTATACATCATAATTGGGACATCAAAATTTACTTCGGAAGAAATTTTCGTATTTTAATGATAATGTTAATATTTTTAATGAATAGTGAAAAATACTGCATTTTAAGTCAAAACTTTTTTTCATCTAATTTATTTAAATGGTTAGATTATATTTTTAGAATGTTTTAAAGTTTAATTGGATTATATTTTTACATTTTAATACAATCTTTTTAATTGGATGTAATTTCAATTTTAAACTTTTCATAAACACATGTTAATGTTTTTGTAGTTGTTACTTCTTAAAAACACGCTTTCTAGTTTGGACAATAGAAAATAATTTTAAATTAATTTATGAAACTTATTTTTCATTAATTTGGTAAAATAAACATCATTTTTTAATTTATAATATCAAAATTATCTTTGGAATTTTTTTTTTCTGAAAACGTTCAATTTTTGATGAATTGTGAAAACAATGCGTAGTAGTTAAAAACTGACTTCTTCATTTAAATGAAATTTTACCACTTATGTGAATTGAATATAAAAAACTAGAAATACATTTTTTTCATATGTATGTAAATTTTGGTTCAATAGGATGAAAATATATTTTTTTTTTGAAAAATAACTTTTGATTTTTCATTAACGCGATTAAAGGTAAATAAGGAAATTCAAGGTGAAAATAATATTATAATAATATAAAATTACCTAAAATATTTTCCTAACCTTATTGGATGTTTAATTTACTACCAATAAAATATTTTGGTGAGACTTATGGTTTTTTAAATCTGTTTTTTATTATAGTGGCATTAGAAACATTTTATTTGAAGTAAACATAAAAATATCATAAACATGTATTGTTTTTTAAAAATAATTGTAATGCGGGTTATATTATTGATATTTGGACTATAAATACTCATTGTAAAGATAAAATTACTTCAAACATCATGTAATTTTATATATAATTTTTAAAAATAATATAAATAAATTTATTTATGACACAATGATGATGTAAGGATTGCATCATTAATGAATGTTTTAAATAAATATGATTATAAATAATAAAATAAATTTATTTTGAAACGTTTTAGGCCATACACGAATTTTAATGATTAGTTTGACTTTTTTATATTTTAATTAATTATGTATTTTCAACGTAATCAAGTGGGTTTAGATTTTTTAAATGGTCTTGATATGAATAGTATACAAATTGACAGAAATGGGGTTTTAAATCAATTAATATTTTATAAAATGATTAAATAGTCATAAAAAACTAAGATTCATCAAAATTACAAATATAATGTTACAATTTTCATTAATAATACATTTTGGGTACCTTTTAATTTTATTGTAATTATATTAACCATATGGTATGAATATATAAGAGGGTCTGGTAAAGGTTAAATAAGTAAACAAAGGGTTAATAAAAAAAGAAAAGTATTAAGAAAACTTTCCAAAACCTGTCCAATTATTATTGGATGATTTTATTTCGACACATATTCACCTTATCATTGAAATAAAAACTTTTTGGTTGTTGTGGAATTGGAAATCAATTTATAATAAAACAATACTTTCAAACATTCGTAAAGAGCCCCTTCCCCATATACAAAACCATCACCTCTATCCATTACTCTCTCCTCTAAATCCTCTTTGTCTCATCTATAATATGCCCAAATAATCTCAAAACATCCTTCTCTTCCAGATATAAGCCTTATATTTGGCAGAAGGTACTTCAAGAATTCTTTATTGTTCAAACCAAAGGGAGTTACCCAATTTAAAGGTAACATCTACTCTCGAGTTCTTTTCAATTATTTTCCATATCCAACCCCCTAAACTCACTATATTACATTCTCATACAACAAAAAAATTAGCTACAATATACTATAATTTTTTTATGATTATGAATAAAACTTAACATCCACACACCTCCATCTAATAGATATGAACATACTGTCTCTATGGACACCGAACAACTCCCTCAAAAAATAATGATTGTTCAATTATCTCCTACCAAGTCTAATCATGGAAATTATGATTGAATTATATTTATATGTAATATATATTATATTTATATTATCTCTATGCTTCTGTATTTTTAATTTATATAATTACTTTACCGTTTCCGTAATGGGTAAATATGATAATTTCATTTGGGGAAATGTGGACTACTGCCCCCTCAAAGTGAAATGAATCGTTCATGCCATAAACAGAACATATAAAGGAAGGAATTAATGAAATTTTATATTATATTATACTGTAATTATAATATACCTATGTATTATAATATTTTCATTCCATTAAATATGAAATAGAAATTAATGTAGTGTTCATGTGTACGTACGACTTTCCGTCTCATGAAAAGTGCATTTCATTTATTATAACCAATTGTTATGTACTACTAAAAATAAATATATTTACTAGATATATATTATATATATGACATCTAATTCATGAATATAATTCTGTAGATAATGTACTTTTGACCACGTAAGCAACTTGTAATTATAAGAAGTTTATTTTTTACTCAACTTACAAATATCGACAAAACATCAGTTATTAACATAATATATAATGTAATGTTTATAACTTGGTAATAAGTAATATAAAAGGTATAATAAACTTGAAAAATGATCTTAATAAATTATAAATTAACTTTAGTTCATTATTCAAGTGATTAAAAAATGAATGAGTCATGTCGGACAGGAGGTAACGGACACCATCTCAATCACCTTTCATTGGGGCATATATTGATTTATACAAGGCTTTATTTTATATTATGTATAAAACCATTTTACTTTTCACAACATTCAAAGGAAATATTTTTTCTACGTTGCGTTTTACTAAACAAAAAATGGCATGTTACTTTTTAACGTACGATGTGACGACGACCTTTCTACCTCCACGAGCGTTATTTGATATTTGGCTTCCTTAACAAGCCCTAATGTTTTTAAAGGAACATAAATACCATATAATCCATTAAGTATTTTTTTATTGGAAATGTTTGTGATAATGGATTGGTTATGTCAATTTATTTAAATGAAATATTTTGATTGAAATGTGGAAATGATATCTTTCATTTATGTTTGATTAATGTGTTATGAATATTTTATGGTTCTTGGGAATTGATTACGGATTCCGATGGATTGATGATAAACCAATGGCGGTTGAGCCAAATATATCTCTCCAATGAAATGGGTAATGTGATAGAGGTAACCGTTAATGTTTTTTAAAAAAATATTTAGGGAATATACTATGATGGGTATTCTGAATATAACTCCCATCGTAGCTGTGAAAAATACAAAGTATGTTATGGATGCCACAAGTTACCATTATAATTTGTGATTACTTTGTGTTATTCATAAATCTTATGATTTCATGATGTATTTTAAAGATATTTTTTTTTGGTTTGTAATGATATAATAATGCTTTCTATTGTTATTTTATAAACCTTAATGATCATTTTATGTTCATCCCATGTTTTTGAAATGTTTTTCACAGGATATAAGGAAGGGTAAGAGAAAATAAGGGTTCAAGAAGATTTATATCAATAAAAGAATTCTTGTTTTCTTTTAAGAGTTTATTTTTTAAAAAATTGATACTGAGTAGAAGAGTCTACTTGTCATATTTGAGATGTAATGTAATAGTTATGACCTAATTATCTAAAACTCAAAACCTAAAAAGACGCTCAATGTGATTTATCAACTTAATTCAAAACTATGTAATTCTTAAAGACAAGACCTTATAGTTGGTATAAAAGGTTGGTTTAAATAACTTTACGAGTTAATATATAGTTAAATTAATATCCATAAATTAATTTATGTTATGATTGAAATGATATTTCATTTACATATTTCCATGTTGCTTTGCCTTAGATATTTTTTTATTCAGAATGGTTTTCTATAAAGGAAATAGTAAAGCTATGATGGGATGACATTTAGAGGAAAAAACCTTCTAAATCAGCAACCTGAGATGGTCCGAATCATAATTGAGGAGTTTTTTACAATGATGGAATAGTTTAATCAAGATATAAATGGTGGTGGTATCGATGCACAAGATCACACAGATCAACCATAGAGGAACATGTCAGTAGTAGAGCATTTCATGAGGAAATATTCCCCATCATTCAAGGGATCATATGCCTTGTGCTAGCTGAAGGGTGGATTAAATCACTAGAGAATATTTTTGATGTCATGGTGGGTTAATAACCTCAAAATTGTATTCTTTTATTTACCATTTTTATTTTGAAGCCGATCGACGGTGGTTAATGGTGAAAAATATCAGGTATTGTGAGGATATTAATGCTCTTGATTGGGATGAATTCAAAGGTATGTTTCATGAGAAATATTTTCCTAAGGTGGTTCGTCTCTGGATGGAAACAAATTAATGGAATTGAGGAAGGAGGATGACTTAGTGGCTGCTATGGAAGAAAAATTCACTCGACTGGAATGGTATGCTCAAAATTTCATACAAGATAATGATAGAAAAATCAACCATATTTTCATAGGATTAAATAAATTTTAATGAATGGATTTAGCTTCTTGTCAGTTCAAAAGTTATGAAAAACTTGTTCTATGTGCTGAGAATGTGGAAATGGAGTTTTCTGATGATTAGGTGTTCCTTGAAAATAAACGGAGTAAGAATTTGAGGTGGATTATGAAAGGGAAGAACTATTCAAAAATGTCTAATGGTAAGAAACTTAAAATTACAGTTTTAAAAAATGTGGTAAAAATCATTCTGGGCAATGTCTTTTGTATTCTGGTAAGTGCTATCGATGTGGTAAAATGAGACATAAGGCTCATAATTTCTCGGAAAAAGATTATGGTAATGGTACGAACAAATATAATTTACAGTTAGTAAAATGTATTAAGTATAATGAAATGGGTCATTATGAAAATGAGTGTTCAACGGAGAACTCAGCTAAGAGAATGTAGCTAGACTATAAGTAGAAAGGGGTGTTGGAATCCTTTATAACTACTTCAAAAGATGTTGGGGCATCGAATGAAGTTGTGTCAGGTACACTTTTGGTTTATTCATATTATACCAATGTGTTTTTTGATTTTGGGTATACACATTCATTCATTTATGAGATGTTTTCTTTTAAATTGGGAATTCCATCTCAAGATATGAATCATGATCTTGTGTTAAAAGAACTAGGATGAAATATTGAGACAAAAAGAAATTATAAGAACCTTGTTATCCTTTTGTGCTAAAAGAATCTACCTGAAAACCTTATTTTTTTCCTCTAGTAGAGTTTGATGTTATTTTGGGTATGTATTGGCTTTTCTTTTATCATGCTAAGATTGATTGCAGAGCTAAATGGGTTTATTTTAATAATGAATTTTAGTTTGAGTACCACCATGAACCATTAATTTTGATAACATATTAGGAATCTGGGAAACTAGTAAAAGATGAAAATAAATGTTATCTTGCACATATTGTTAAAAAAGAGGAACTGTTCAAATTAATTATGTGCCAGTGGTAAATGAGTATCTTGATGTTTTTACAGATGATTTTCCTTGTATAATACATGATTGGGAAGTCAATTTTTTTGTTGACATAGTTTTTAAAGCTAATATAATTTAATAACCCCCTTATAAAATGGAAACAATTGAACTTCTAAAGTTAAAGAAAAAATTGTATGAGTTGTTAGTTAAAGGTTTCATTCAACCTAGAACATCACCATTGGGTGATCCGATATTTTTTGATAAAAAAATATATTTTAATGAGACTTTTCATTTATTATATAGCATTGAATAACATCACTGTTATGAAAAAGTATCTCTTTCTTCATATCGATTATTTGTTTGATCAGCTCCAAGGAGCTCAATATTTTTTGAAGATTGACTTGAGGTCAGGGTAAAATCGGTTGAAAGTAAAGTAAGAAGACATTCCTAAGATTTTGTTTCATACTAGATATGGCCATTATGAATTTTTATTTATGCCTTTTGGGTTATCCAATGCACCTACTATATTCATGGATCTTATGAATATAATTTTCTGTGAGTTCCAGGATAAATTTTTGGTTGTGTAAATTGATGATATTTTGGTTTATTCCAAAAATAATAGAGAACATGAAATTCATTTAAGGGTTGTCTTGGAAACATTAAAAAAAGAAATTTTATGGGAAATTATGAATGTTTGAGTTTTGGTTACATTAAATTTCATTCCTTGGTCACATTGTTTCAAAAAAAGGCATAACGGTTGATCCTTCTAAAATAAATTTTTTTGACAAGTGGCCAAGACCCAAAACTATAATGAGATTTATAGTTTTTATATTTGAGAAGGTAATTACCTATGTTTTGTTAAATTTTTTCACGGTTATCTATCCCAATTACCATGTTAACTTGAAAAATTGTTAATTTCATTTGGAAAAAATAATTCAATTATAGTTTTCAGGAATTGAAAAGAAGATTAGAAAATGATCCAGTTTTGTCACTACCATCTAGAAATGGTGAGTTTGTTATCTATAGTGTTGCTTCGTTGAAAGGACTTAGTTGTGTCCTTATGTAGAATAATTAGGTAATTTCTTATGCTTCATATCAGTTGATACCTCATGAGTTAAATTTCCATAAACATTAATTGAAATTAGCTTTTGTTGTTTTTTCTTTAAAAAATTGGATGTATCATTTGTATGGGGTAATGTGTGAAATATATACTGATAAAAAATGTTTGATGTATATAATTACTCAAAAATAATTAAACATGAGACATAGTAGATGGATAGAATTAATCAATTATTATGATTTCCCTATCCATTACCATATTGGAAAAGAAAATAAAGCGGTCGATGCTTTGTGTATATAAAGTAATGATACATTATCCATGTTACGTTTGGAACAAGGTACTTTGATTAATGATATGCTGATATTTTGAATATAGGTTGTTGGTTCAGTAGATTCCTTTGTTTTGTTTCGGGTGTTAATGAAATCATCTCTATTAGATAGAATTAAGCAAGCACAGAAGGAAGACAATGGGTTGCAGAAAAAGGTAGAGCTGGTCTAGAAGGGTATGTTGCATGATTTTAACATTTCGAATGATTGTGATTTGATATTTGGGAAGAGATTATGCCTAACTTGTGATTCACAGTTGAAGAAATAATTTTTATGTGAAGATCATAGTTCTCTATTTTTAGTTCATCCTGGTAGTACTAAGATGTAATAAGATCATCCAGAGTATTACAGGTCAGACAGAATGAAAAGAGATATTTCTAACTTTACTATGATGTGTTTATCTTCTCTATATGTTAATGTAGAGTAGAAGTTACCGAAAGGGATGCTTCTTCCATTACCAGTTTTAGAGTGGAAATGGGAAAATATATTCATGGACTTCATTGTGGTATTACCAAAGACATATTTAGGTAATAATTCAATTTGTGTTATTGTTGATCGATTTACTAAATCTTCTCATTTTCTTCCCATTCGAGATACTTTGTCACTAAATCAAATTTCATAGTTGCATGTTAAAGATATATTCCAGATGCATGGAGATACCCTCTCCATTGTATCTGATTGTGATCCCAAGTTTACTTATAACATTTGTAAAGGAAATCAGAAGTCGTTGGTGCTGAATTAAAATTTAGTATAGTGTTTAATCCACATTCAGATGGACAGTAAGAACGAAGAAATCAGGCATTGGAAGATATGCTACAAGCTTACATAAGGGATTACCAGGTATGTTGGGACCAAAAAATTTCATTGTTTGAATTTTCTTATAATAATACTTTTCATTATAGTATAAAAATGAATCCATTTGAGGAATTATATGGAAATCAGTGCCGAACTCTAGCTTTTTGGGATGATCTAGGTGAAAGGAAGTTGATGGGACCAAAATTTGTAGAAGAGATGGAAGGAAAAGGTCAATTGATTTAGAAGAACAATAAAATAGGTCAGAGTAGGTAGAAAAGTTGTGCAGATCACAAGGGAAATGATAATTCTTTTGAGGTAAGTGATATTATCTTTCTCAATGTTTTCCATGAAGAAGTGTGATGCGTTTTTGGCAATAAGGGAATATTGACTCCATGGTTCATTGGACCCTATGAAATTCTGGTGAAAGTTAGATTAGTTTCATATAGAGTGGATTTACCCCCATGATTATCCCATGCACAAATTTTTTTTCATGTTTCAATTTTGAGGATGTATATTCCAGATCCATCTCATGTTTTGAGTCCATAGGTTGTTTAGTTGGAAGAGAATCTTTCATATGAGGAACAAGCAGTCCAGATTCTTGACCGCTAAGAGAAAGTGTTGCAGAATAATGTAATCCATTAGGTAAAACTGTTGTGGAAAAACCATATGGTTGAACATGAAACATGGGAATCTAAAAATTCTACAAGCTATAAATACCCCCACATATTTTATAAGTGAATAGAATTGGGGAGACGCAATTTCCCAAAAAGAGAAAAGGATGTAACATCATAGGTAAATAAAAAACATGATATTTTCATATTTATTAATATTTTTGAATTAAATATTTATTTTACTTTAATGGTTATTTTATGTTCGCTGGAATACCCAACACACAATAATGGGTTTCTCCCAAAATATCATGTTACACATAAGGCGGAGTCATGATGAAAAATAATAAAATAATATTATTCTAAATGGTGGTTAAGGCCTAGCCATTGTATTGGAATGAATGAATAGAAATAACTAAAATATGATTATAAAAGTTTGTAAACTGTTTTTACATTTATCCAATAAAATTGAAGGGCTTAAAATGTGAATGAATCCAATTTTAACCACATATACTCTAATATTATTTAAAAGGTTGATTTACCACCATTTGATAGAGAACCTTTTTTAAATCTCGTTTTTCTCACTTTAATGTGTTTTATTTTACAAAATATTATTATTCTTCATAATCAAGACATAAAAAATAACTTTGGATAAAATTTTGGTATTTTTTTTATAATGTTCATTTTTTAATGAATAGTGAAAAATACTTCATTTTAAGTGAAAAATTGACTTGTCATCTGATTTATTTAAATGGTTAGATAATATTTATAATTAGTTTTAAAGTGTATTTATTTATATCTTCACTATTTAATCCAATTTTTTATCATTGGATGTAATTTCACTTCAAAATTGGACATAAACACATGTCAATATTTTTTAGTTGTTACCTCTTAAAAACAGGATTTCTAGTTTTGAAAAAGAAAATTAATTTTAAATTAATAAATGAAAATTTTAAGCTTCTAATTTTATATAATAGAAATCATTTTTTAATTTTTAATATAAAAATTATCTTTGGGTCAATTTTTTATATTTTTCTGAAAACGTTCAATTTTTTATGAATAGTGAAAACACTAAATAGAAGTAAAAAAATTGACTTTTTCATTTAAATGAAAATTTGCCGCTTATGTGAATTGAATTTAAAAAATCTGACATACCTTTTTATCATCAGTATTTAAAATGTGGTTCAATATGACGAAAATATTTTTTTTGGTGAATTGTCACTTTTGATTTTTATTTACCACGGTTGAAGGTAAATAAATTAATTCAAGGTAAAAATAATATTATTATAATATTAAATTATCTTAACAGTTGTCCTAACCTTATTGGATGAGTCATGGCCTACCCATACAATCCTTGGGTGAGACATTTGTCCTTTGAAAGCAATTTGGGTATGATAATGACATCAAGGACTGTTTAATTAAAGTAAAAATACAAATACCACAAACATGTATTTTTTTCTAAAACACATTTCCTGTGGGAATTATATAATTGATAATTTTAACTATAAATAGTAATAATAATTATAAAAATATTTCCTACATCATGGTATTTTATTTATAATTTTTAATAGTTATATAAATAAATTTATTTGTGACACAACGATGATGTAATGATTACTTCATTAATGGAAATTTTAAATAAATTAGATTGAAAATATCAGAATAAATTTATTTAAAAACTTTTTAAGGCATAAAATAATTTTATTTATGTTTATTATTTTTTATCTTTTAATTAATTATGGGTTTTGTAAATAATCATGTTTTTTAGATTTTTTAAAAATTCATGACATGAATAGTATAAAAATTAACATAAATGAGTTTTTAAATCAATTAATATTTTATTAAATGATAAAATAGTCTTAAAAATATAGTATGCATCCAAATAATATATATGATGCTAAAAATGTCATTAATGTTCTATTTTGGGTATCTTGGATTTTTATAGTAAATATATTAACCATATAGTATGAATATATAAGAGGACATGGTAAATGTTAAATAAGTTAACAAAGGGTTAAATAAAAAAAATAATGATTAATAAAATATCCAAAACAGGTAAATTTCTAATTGTGTGATTTAATTTTAACTTATATGCACCTTATATTCGAATTGAATAAGTATTGTACCTTTTGAAACTGAAAATCATTTTATAAAAAAATAATACTTTCTAACATTCCTAACGATCCCCTCCCCCCTTATAAAAAGTCATCACCTTTAACCCTTACTCACACCTCTCAAGGCCCCTTTGGTTCATTTATCCTCTATGCAAATATCCTCCCAACTGTTCTATCTTCCTCCTATAAGCCTTAACTTATGTATAAGGAACTTCAGGAAAGCCTTTGTGTTCAAACCAAAGGGAGTTACCAAATTTAAAGGCAATGTCTTTTCTCGAGATCTTTTATTTTATTTTTCTTGTCCATCCCCCTAAACTCACATTATTTCATTCTTCTATAACAAAAACATTATCATCCATAAACTAGTATGTTTTTATTAGGATTATTTCAACTACACTTCCACACATCTCAATATAATGGATACAAATATACTGTTCATGTGGACAACGAACGACGACCATACAGAACAAATATTGTTCAATTATCTCATACCACATCTCATGGTGTCCGTTAGGAGGGAATAATATTTATATGTGATATATATTATATTTTAATTCGATATTTTATTCTTTATTTTTTATTTATAGCATACCTTTATGGCTTCTATAATGGGTAAATATGATAATTTGGTTTGGGGAAGTTCGAACAACCACCCCTCAATGTGATATGACTCATTAATGCGATACGTGGGACACATAAAGGATTTAATTACTTAAATTTTTAATTATTTTATAATGGAATTATAATATACCTATTTATCATTATTTTTTGTTCCATTAAATATGAAATAGAAAGGAAAGTAGTGTTTATGTGTACGTACAACTTATCGTCTCCATTAACAGTGAATTTCATTTCTTATCTCCAAATTTTATATACTATTATAAATACACACACATATATATATTTATATATAGGATTATATTATATATATTATTTCTAAATCATGAATATCATTATAGAGATACTGTTATTTTGACCACATGAGAAACAAGTAATTATAAAAGATCATTTTTGGTTCTAGTACCAAATTTTGAAAAATCAACTATTATTAACTTAAATGATTATGTAATATTTATAAAATGGTAGTAAGTAATATAAAATGAATAATAAACATGAAAAAAGTTCTCAAGAAAGTAAAAACTATCTTTATATTATTATTAAGGATATTAAAGAACAAATAATTCATGTCGGACATGAGGTAAGGGACTTCTTCTAAATCACCATTCATTGATGCACATTTTGATTTATACACGACTTTATTTTATATTATGTATAAATATTATTGAATTTTTACTTCATTCAATGGGAATCATTTTTATACATAGCATTTTACTAAATGAAAAAGGGAAGGATTCTTATTAATGTATGCAGTGATAATGACCTTTCCACTACCGTGGGCATTACTTGATATTTGGATTTTATAATAAGATGTAATGTTTTTAAATGGAAAATAAATACCACAAAATAATTTACATATATTGGTATTAAAAATGGTTTTGATAATTGATTGGTTGTATCAATGTATTTAAATGAACTATTGTGATTGAAATATGGAATTTTTTTTGTTTTTTGTATTTTATGTGTTATGAATATGTAATGGTTCTTGGGCATTGTTTATGTATACAGGTGGTTTCGTGATAAGAATAGGGAATGTGAGCTTCAGATAGCTCTATAATGAATTGTGTAATGGGGCAGAGGTAAATGTAAATGTTTCTCCAAATAGATTTGTGGAATATACTATGACGGTTTTTCCAAATTTAACTCCCTACGTAGATGTGAAATCTACAACCTATGTTTTTTAAGGATGCCACATGTTACCATTAAGATTTGTGATTAGATTGTGTTATTAATAAATATTATGATTACATGAGGTATGTTAAAGATATTTTGTTTTTTATGTAATGACATGCTGATGTTTTCATTCTTTATTTTATAACCCTTAAAAGTATTTTTATGATCATCCAATGTTTTTGATTTTTTTTTCACAGGATATAATGTAGGGTAAGAGAAAGGAATAATTCAAGAGATTTATATCTCTAAAAGAGTTATTTTTTTTCCATTTATATGTTTCTTATGAAAAAATTTATACTGAATAAAAGTGTCTACTTTTTCATATTTGAGATGTAATGTAATAGTTAAGGCCTAATTCTCTAAAACTCTAAACCTGAAAACATTCTCAATGTTAATTATTAACTTAATTAATGATTATATAATGTTTAAGGTCGAGGCCTTATACCTAAAATTACCCTTTTCATTCCCATAACCTACCGAAATCACTTCCCAAAGACCCTCACTACATCATAGAGTAAAAATTTGGGTAGAATGCCAACTTATGGAGTACTTTTTTTCAAATAAAAATAAGACACCTTGAGAAGAGGTAATCGTTTTATCCCTTCATTCAATGTTCTTTTCTTATACCACTTCTTCATTATCAATTGTCTCCATACAAAAATAACTACTCCATTACCTTCTACATTATGATATGTTATTATAAATATGGGCCAACCATATTTCTTATTATATCCATCCTACGAATGAAAATGTCACAATGCGTGTGTACGTACGACTTACCATCTCCCCGTCATGGTGTAATTTTTTATTCAACACTGTATTATTATTGTTGATATAATGATGATTATTATGTATATAAATATTTTAATTAACATGATAATGATTCTGTATAATTAAAATACCATCCAATTCCACAATTTTATTCCATTATAGAAAATATATCGTCTCTCGTGCGTACGTAAGGCTTACCCTTTCCACAACGCGATGAGATTCATTTGCATCTTCACCATTCAAGGATGATTATGAAAATATATATTATTAAATAGTATGTAATATGACATAATAATGCTCCTGAATGAATATATATATATATATATATATATATTTATGTATTTACCTATATTTCATTCACTTACATCCATTCAATATGATGTGAAAATGGAAACAACATTCATGCATACGTACAACATACCGACTCCATGAATGATTTCTTCCATATTATATATATATATATATATATTATATATTTATATTATGAAAATATATGATATATAAATCATATTATATATTCTAGATGTAATTAAATCATGATCTATGTAATATGATCAAGAATAAGAGGTCAAAACACGTACGATGAACAAAGCGATATTACCCAAAATGTTGCATTAAATTGGAATTGTTTAAACAATTGGAAATATAAAGTTATAAAGAAATATTATATGATATCATAAATATTATTATGATTCTTCTATACGTTAATAGTATGGTTAAAAACATTATATATGAGTTTCAGACATGTAAGGAGAGTATCCGATCTATGGTAAGGGTTAATTCCTCAATCTCATTATTATTTGCGATTGTTTATGTGTAAGTATGTACTAGGAAATATTTATCATCCATGTCCATGTTTACTAAAATAGTTTTCCAAAATATTTTTTTAAAGGACTCTTTAACTAAAACATCATATAAAAGGTTTAGATATATATTCTTCGAAACCTTTCTCATTAATGTCCATGTTTTCAAAACTGTTTTAAAGATATATTTATATGGACATAAGTATTTTAAAATTTTGATTCCATTCAACGGTTTCAATGCAGTATGAGACACTATGATTCAAAAATTTCTTTTAAATGAATTCCTTTACAAATTTTGTGACTTTTAAATGATTTCAGGAAAAATATATATATCTCTTAAAGAGTTTTACTGATCAATTTCAACTTTTTCAATATACTTTATTGGATATTATTATTGATCGAGGTTGATTTATTATAATAAAATCATAAAAATTGTATATAATGAGTTATGATACCTTTGACTATGAATGTTATATTTTTATACCATTCATGGTATATGGTTAACGATTTGACATTTCATATGATATTTTTAATTCAAATGATTATGTTATGTTTCACCCTTTCCATACAAGGAATACATTAGACATAGTATGTGAAAGGCAGGACCCGCTATATCCCCTAGATGAATCAGTACGTGTCATTAGAAAAAAATTGTGTCTTGGAACAAGGCCTTGATAGAATATTTGTGAATGGTCTTGGCACAAGGCCTTGACATTGTTATTATTATGTTCAGCATTATGCATTCCCTCATTATAAAATTAGTTATTACATATGATTATTAGATTAGTAGAATATCCATGTACATGTTATAAGGTAATGTTTGATTAATGTTTTCCATATTATGTTCTGGTTTAAGTTTAAAAGGATGATATTTTTATTATACATCTTGTCTTAATAGTTTATAGCTTCTGCTATGTTATTTACAATTACAGAGCATCTGAGATCACCCCTATATTATGTTTTATTTTCCTAGGATTATATGAAGTGTTTTATGATATGATATGTAGGGTTATACTATGGGAATAACGAAATTATTGAAGGATTATCTATGTTGTGTTTTATGTTAGAAATTTTAATGTAATTTTCATGTGTGTAATCTATATTATAAGACTGAAAAACTGATCGGCCCTTCGAGACAGGATTTTTTTTTATAATTCCAATGCATTAGAATAATGCACAGAGTCCGGGATTCTAGTGTTTGGGTGTTACAGATATTATAATATAGCTGGCATGGAGAACCTCTTCCCATCTATATCTTTTACATAACCCACATATATATAAAAGAGGAATATTCATTTACAATTCAATACACAACTCATAATCTATCATTAATTTCATTTTAAAAATAATCACAGGAATGGTTATTTATATATTAACCAACACATGAGTCAAGGACCTCTCACCCACGTCATGGGACAAAACCAATTCTATTTAAATATCAAAATTCATTAAGACAAGGGAACCAATTGAATTCTCTCAAGTGTCAATTTGATGGGTTAGGGTAAATTCATTTAATGGATACCACCATCTTTAATAGACCATCCTATAAAATTACATTCACTTGATCCAATTCATATAACTCATTAATGACATGGTAAAACCATTGATAAGGCTCAAGTCAAAAGGGTAAGTGACATAGATAAAAAGTGAATTTTCTACTTGGGAAATAACACGTCTAAGAGTTCCAAACACCATAGACGTTATTTGGATTCATTTAAAATCAAATATATTAATGGAAATTGAATTTATAATCCATTCTCGTGGTTAAATTGTGTTCTAGGGAAATTGGACTAATTGTCTAAAATTTCCAATTCTAAGTGTCACACCACTTGGTTTCCCATAAGTGTTGAAACAAACCTCTAAACCATTAATCATTATTCATTTACCATGAAACTATAACATAGTATCGATTATATATGATGTAATCCACATTTTATATATTCCTGGAAAATGATGGCATATGGAATGATGATATAACTATGAAACAACCAAAAAAAAATTTAAATGACACAACCACCTACCTTGAGTCCGTAAATGAATCCTCACTCGATATCAACCACAAATTCGTAGCAGGATGGAAGAAATCTGAGAAATAGTCAAACTATTTGAAAATAGGGTGAATGATCTTATCTCTAAATAGTTTAATGGATGGAAACATAAACATAGATAGGAATAAAGGGACTATGTGAGGTTATCAAGACATATCCAATTCTTCCGAAAAATTGAGAATCAGACACTGGAGCTGAGAGTTACTCTAATGCCTACTTTAGGGTGTTATTGAGCTCAAAGGGTAGGATAAACAATGTATTCCCATTTATAGTAAGATGAGTGAATGGTAAAATGACATTTATGATTAAATGAAGTGAAAAATAAAAATTATACCCAGAAATACAATGTAATTGGTTTAGGCGCATTGTTTTCCAAATCATGCTCAAATTATGAACGATTGTTTGTAGAGAAGGTAAAATAGTATGGTTAGAAACAATTTTTTACTAACCATGTGTAGACCATGGAAATGGGATATGTCCCGTGTCTTCAACAAGTCATAAGACCGTTTTCCATTGGTTGAACAGCTATAGAAAAACCATACAACATTGCCTGTTTTTTCATATTATAGTGATCAAAGCTTTTTACATGCCCCATAGACACCCATGACCCCATTAGATGGATTAAAAATCAATATTTGGTTCAATTAAGGTATTCAATAACAAAAACTAAATACCTTCATTGAAATTAAGGGATATTAAAGAATTATGTTTCACACTTCATGTGCTACATGGAGAACAAGTTATATGAAGAACGTCATGTATCCTTAAATATCTTATGTAAATATGAAAACCATTATATGAAGTGTTTAATATCATGAGATCTCCTGAGATCTCATCAAATATACCCATTATTTGATGGTGAATAATTTATATGTGAAAATATATTAACTTATTATTGCATGAATTGTGTATTATGTTTGTGCATGTAGTTAATGAAATGGAGCATTGATATCATGCTATACACCTATGTGAAAGAGTAGTTAATAGTGCATACATTACATGAGAAGGTAACAAATAATTATTATATAGAGCACATAAAAAATAAAGATAATATTATCATATACAAGGTTTTATAATGAAATCATATAAAAGGAAGTTCATTTCTACTTTTTGGATTGAAAGGGAAGAATAAATGACTTTCAGGAAGAGAATGTCTGAAAAAATACATGTAGAAAAATAAAAACTCATTTATTTTTGTTTTTGATTGTTCTATATTTGTTGCAAAAATATTTTTCACATAAATTCTAGTTTGAAGTTAACAAGAACGTGATTAAATTTCACTAAATTTGAATGGTTCTTCTATTCTTTTAATAAACATATTTAAATGATTATATTTATTTGGTTGTTTGTTATTAGATTATTTCCAAACCAAGGAAAATAATATATACCCTTAATGAGTATCAAACATTAAAAATAGCTATGTTCTTGTGGTTGTTATTTTTTCACCAAAAACATATCTTCTTAATAAGAAGCGAATGATGTCACATAAGGAAGAAAATATAAAAGGAAAGGATAATTGATTCACCCACTCCCTCTTACTGATCATAGAGATAATTATTGGTCCTTCCTAGTGGTATAAGTATGAATCACCCTTTTAATGAATCTGTGGATGTTTTCTGAAATGATATGATACTATGGATGTTTAAAACTCTATGAATAGTTATAGGATTAATGTATTCAATGGGTCTAAATATGATATTATGAAAGATAGGATTTTACCTTATCATATGTCCATTAGTAATATTTTTCTTGAAGTTGTTAGAGATGGATTCCATCCTCGTCTTGAAGGTGTTTAATTAATAGATTATGATTATAAATATTTAGAAAATAATAATTGATACAGAAATTATATACTTTCATATATCATAGAATGTTTAATTCATAGAGTTAAATGTATATTAATAGATAAAATAATCTCAGATAAATTTATGAAAACAATTGAAAGAAACATAAAAATAAAAAATATTAAGTTACAAATATAGATTTTTATGTATGAAGATCATATTATGAGTTAAAATGAATATATGGGTTAATTATTTTTATGGTTGAAATACATTTTAAGGACCAAAATATTGTTTTTGTTAGAATTTTGGGGAGAAAAAAAATGATGAAAATATCCTAATAATTACTCCTGATAAATTTGATATGAATGGTTTAAACATTAATGTTATAGACTCCAAGACTCTATATCTAGGTGATATGCTCAATTCCGTCACTACATATGATATGATAATATAAAGTGTGATAATGAACAAGGAAAATGATTAATGATAAATTTCATTCAAATATTCCCTGAATGGAATGTATGAGAATTTTATTTAGAAATAAGTAAGTCAATCTGACACTAAATATAAGGTAAATTAAACTTTTATGGCGGTTATGTGTGTAATTTGTAAAAATGTACACAAATGATTTTTAATGTACAATGGAAAGATACAATTGAATTTTTATGGTTGTGGATCAATATGAAATTTTAATGAAAATTTTCATTGAAAAAAATGATGATGAATAAATTAATCGAGATTTAAAAATTCAAGAAAATACTTGAAGAATATGGAAAAAATTGAATCATATTCTATGGGAATGTAAAATAGATTAAAAAAATAAAACAAATGAGAAATTACTTATTTATGTGTGATGAAGAAGATTATCCTGAATAAGAAGACAATATATTCTTTAATGATGTTTCTGAATAATTACTTATTGAAAAAATTATTGCTGAAAAGTTATCCGGTGGAAAAAATAGTATCTCTGAAAAGAAGGAACTAAAAATGAATTCAGGGTAAAAATGGTTGAATGAATTTCTTGAAAAACTTGCAAGACATGAACTATAGATTAATAAGTTGAAGAAATAAAATATTATAAAAATTAATCAAGAAACTTTTATGACGAAAAATCATAGTTTTTAAAAGTGACTAATAATCTAATGACATTGTTTTGAAAAAATATCTCCTCAATTTGAATCTTGAAGATGATTTAAAAGTAAAATATAGATATTTAAAACACATTTTACAAAAAATTTATCTAGTATAGAATGAAATTGAATTTTTATGAAATGTAGTTACAAAATTGTGGTCAATGTTCTAAATATTTTTAACAAAAAAATGATCAATATAAATATTACTTTATGTTTGATAAGAAAGATAAATCTGGTCAAAATAAAAAGAAATTTTAGAAGACTAATTTTGAATCCAAAAAAAGTAGAGTTTACAAAAACAATGTTTTTAAAGTTTTAATGTGCAAAATGAAAGTTAATACTAATTGATAGTATCTTTAGGGTAATAAAAAATGTAAAAAATCAACCTAAACAGTGTTACATAATAAAATACCAAATTGGGAAGTAGTAAATTTGATGAAATGCGTGTTAATTTTACTAGGTAGTTTTAATGTTACAAAAGGAAATATTCCATTTTTGGTTATTACTAAAATTGTGGATCACTTTGGAATACAAAATATATGTGTTGGTTTACACATGAACATTATATATAATAAAAGATAAGTTAGAGGTAATGTTTTAGGGGTGAGTCAAACCACTCAACGAATACAACTTGAGAAATTCAGTCTGAAGAATGAAAAAAAATTCCAACAACTGGAAATGATTTTTAAAATACGTGATCATCTTAGAGAATTTTAAAATGGATTTATTGTCATGATATTGAAACAAAAAAATATATACAAAAAATCTCAGAAGACCCTTTAGAATAATTAAATGGTTTGGAAAAATCCTTAGTTGTTGAAACTTCTCTCAATGAAATAATAGGAGAATAACTATCGATTTTAGATATATGATATTTCTCACATATAACAGCAATTTATTGACAAATGTGAAAAATGGTAAAAAAGGTAAAATGAAATTTTTAAATGAAGAGCAAATTAAAATTAATGGTGATGAATATTCTATTTTCTATATGGATAAGTAGAAATCCAAAAATTTACTTATTTATTAATGTGATGAGACACAATTTGTTAGTTGTTTCACAAATTTATGATCAAGATAAAAATGTTATTTTCAAAAAATAAATTTTTATACTTAATATAATAGAAGATGAGAAATTCGTTATGAAAGGCATAATAAATTATGAGAAAATTATTCTATGTTAGGGATATATTATGTTAATTATATCTAATAATGATAAGAGAAAATAATATGACATAAAATGATAGGGAATATGTTAAAAATTATTATGAGTAATCTATCAATGATAGAATGTATTTGTGACATTTTTAACATGATATGAAGGAGGGACTAATGTTTTTCAATTTTCCCAAAAAGGGAATATTACAAACTAAGATCATAAAAATATTTAGATTCATTATGTATTCTCTTATAACTTATTCACCTTAACATTTATAGTCACATTAGTCAGTAGTCAAAAAATTGAGACGTGGATATTATTTCTTTTCTTTATGACATTAATTATATTACATGTATTGAGTTTTTTGAACATAAATAAATGAATCTAAAATTGTTTAATACATTTGGGAATGTGAATAAAATGTATGTGTATTTTTAGTGAATAAGATTGAAACTGATAATAATGGTGAATATAAAAGTAGAGAATACATATATTTTTGTGAAAAAATAGAATTCATCCGGATTTTAGTTCAGTATAATCACCATTGTAGAATTATGTCACCGAAAAAAGAAATATAAGATGGGTGAATATTAAATATGGAATGTTGATTTAAAATACTTATTGATATTTTTATGTAATGTTATCAAAGTAGTAGTTTATTTTCCAAAACAATTTTTTTATTATAAATAATCTAATATGGAGGCTTTGGAGTTTTACTACGAAGAAAAAACATGTTTGAAACACCTAAGGGTGTTTATAATCACTTGCATTATAATTGTCAAGGGTGAGAATATTGGGATATCAAATCAGAGAGGAGTTGATAGATTTCATTCCCCTCCTATGGTACATTATATATGTATATTAATAAATAAACATAAAATATTTATTAATTAGAAGATGTTAATTTTTTTGGATGTTTGATGAGAATGTTTCATAAACAATTGTATATGTAGAAGAAATGTAAGATGATGTGGATTCATTTTAACAATGTGACAATGTTCATAAAAATATAGAGGTTGCATGATATGAGGATTCCAACATCATAATATCTTGTGTGATGAACAAAATTTTCACCTCATCCAAGGTTGAGGAAGCAAGTGGATGTTCAAAATATCACTAGTGATCATCAAAAATAAGTTCAAAAAAATATTTTCATGTATAGTTTCAAAAATTTCTTTATATTATAATTTTTATCCAAAAGATGTTGATTAATATTTTGAGAATGAATAGTGGGTAGATTCTATGAATGAATATCTAGATCAGAATGCAAAGAATTATACATTAGAAATTTTTTCCCAAATAAAAAAATAAAAAATTTCCTTATTAAACTGTGGGTGTTTAAAAAAATTGGATAATTAAAGTGACTGATAATAAATATGGATAGACTTGTTTATAAATTTTATTCACAAATAAAATTCATTGACTATAATGATACCTTTTCTCCAATGTAATTAATATAAACTATCATAATTTTTCTATATATTTTTTAAATATGAAGATATAAAATAATATAGATGAGTGTCAAATTTGCATTCTAAATAGAGATCTAGATGAATGAGTTTATATTGATATTCCATATGTCATCATGATTTGGAAAGATGGATGCTATATTTGAATGTAAAAGAAATATTTTTATGGGTTGATGTTATCTCATAGATCCAGATATTCTTAATCATATACTTTTTTATGGAATAAAAATATCATAAATGGAAGTGTTGATAGGAATATATACATAATGGAAAAAAATAGGTTTATCTCATTGGTATTTTTTTATGTTGATGATATTATATTGATATTAAACGATTAATAAAAATTAGAGAGGTTAACTAAAGACATGAAGAGACTAACTGGGATTCAAATTCTAGGATAAGTGAAATGATTTATTAGATTCTTAACGTAAAAAAAGAAGAAGTAATTTTTCCTATCTAAAGATAAGTATGATAATGAACATATAAATAAGTTTGATATCTAAGAAAAAATCCCAGTTTTCACACCAATGCTAGTGGAAACAAAATTTTTCTATTTTTGAGAAGTAAAGTAGGTAGATCCTAACTAGTACATAGGGATGGCTACAAGTTTATTATATCTAGTTTCATATATAGATATTACAGTGTTTTTTGATACACTCTGTTATGGGAATCAATGTTCTTAAAAAGAATATTATCTCTTGGATGGAAAAATAATTCTCAAATATATCAATGTAATAATTGATTTTGGGAAGAAATATGAAAATGAAAGAAATATTTATTTATTTCATTATATAGACACATATTGGAAAGGAAGTGTATATGATTGAAAATAACCACTTTATTGAGTTATTTTCCCTAGAGAAAGATATTTTATATATTATATAAATAAATTGAAAAATATACCTCTCAGTATAGTAGATGTTGAGTTTTTTGATCATAAACAAGCTTCAATACAACTTATATATATAATGATACAGTTATATGATTTATTTTTTTTGATGTTTCCCATTCTCTTGGGATATAGTAATAAACATTATATTAACCACAAAACAAAACCAATGCACCATTCTCATTATAAGCACACTAATATCAAATATCACTTCATCAAAGAGGATGTGAACAAGAATTATCTAATGGTGGAGTTTATTATTATAATTTATAATGTTTTTGATATTTTTATAAAACAATTATTTAATGAAACAATTCATAATATGGGTTTAATAATAGGAATTCAACCTCCCTTTCATTGTGGATAATGTATTTTACACTTTCCCCTCTCACAACATGCCATTTGTTTGTTTTTTCATGGTGGAAAATAATGTTATTGAATAATTATATCCATTAGTATGTATTTTACATTTTGAGGGAAGGAATATATTTATGGGGGATTCTTATAATAGGCAAAGAATGATTTCATCATGTCAAAAAATTTAATATTTTATTTAATTTTTTGTATGAATAGTCTTGTTCTTACATTATGATGTTGTTAAAATTCAATGTGTAAGGAAAATAATTTTTAAGAAGGTGTAATAATTGTTTCTTCAATCACTTCTTATGGATAACATGGTATTTTTATCAAATGATACATGTTTATTACACAAAAATATATAATGTAGGCTTAGAATTTATAGATAAATATTCTATTCATTCTGTTACAAAGTTCAAGTGATTTATGTTCCTAGTATGAAGAAAAAATAAAATTTGGAAGATATTTGGGACCAAGGATGATGAATATGATAGTAGTAATAATGCTTTATTGAGGGGTGACTTTTATTGAAATATAGTATCTACAAAATTTATCTATATATAAATATCCTAAGTTTATATTTTCATAATTATATTCTCATGAAGGTCCTGATATGCTTTTAATCATTACACATTTTGTACAAAAATGAAGATGATGACAATTAATATTATTTAAATTAATGATTTATTAGGAATTTATATTCCAAAAATATTAAAATAAGAGAAATTAAAGATATCAATGAAAATATTTATTCCATAAGGTCAATGCATAATATTGAAGATAATGAAAATAAGTGTTTTTATAAATATTAGCTAAAGAATATATAGAGTCAATAAGAAAGGTATAATATTATTCATGAAAAATTATTGAAGAGGAAATATTATTATATTACATGGAATTTCGGTTTTGGGAATTATTATATGATATAAATTAAAAATATATGTTTTTTTATTGTAAATAAGTAAAACTTGACTATCCAATCCAACTAAAGAGATAGATTCTTTTTTGAATTGAATGTGGAAGCCTAAAAAACATGGCATATGCACCTAACATAGATATAATGGTGATAAGGGGTATTAGGAGCTCTTATAGGGATCATGCGTAGTGGGAAAATCATTCATGTGGAGTGTTCATGATAGAATGTTGTGGGTGCGAATATTGGCCCACCCCATTTGGGTGTGTGATATGTTGTTGTGTATGAACCCCATTGTCGTGTTAGAAGATTAGTGAAATAGAAATATTTTAAATGTGGAGACCAAATAGATATGTGTTTGATAAAGTTAGAGCACATTCAGATATTATTGATACATATTTAAATTATAAATAATATATGACATCCATCATATCAAAGGAGATACAATGATTATCTTCTTGCATATTTTCATCTTCAACCATCAAATCATAATGGGTCCCTTTGCAACGGAGTGATACATGTTGTAAGAATCCACATATAGAGCTGTGATCATGATCAATTTATAATCCAGAACGTCAGATGATCATATATTAGAGCATCCACCATGTTTCATTGATTTTCATGTAATATAATGTTCGATGAATTTTCTTCTACCAAGTATAATATTAAATTTTCTCATGAATTTCGTATACTGAATTTCATGAATGTGATAATTATCATATGCATCTGATGAGTCCATTGGGAAAGGGGAGATATCATATTATTCAGTGTAAGTACCTATGATAAAATACACAATTTTTTTGAAATAATATACCAAGCCATAATTGTATTTTTATATATTTATGGATAGATGTGAAGAAATATTATAGTTTGATTATGGGGGGTGTGAAATCTCCTATATTAATAAATATAGAAATGAGATAGTTCTTACCAATAATTTTTATGAAGCTAAATTTTTAAAAACACCATATCACCATAAACACCCATTTTTTGAAGATGGGATTTCACAATACACTTTGGTCAGGAAGATGATTATCATCAAACATAATTCCACTATTTCAAACATGAAGTGATATATGAAGACTCAGTTAGAAGAAAACTATTTGGTTTTAATCAGCCATTACATAAATATCCAAACCCAAAAATGAATGTTGCAACTACATGCATTCTTGTGAAAGCTATTGACAAATTCACTCTGATTTGTGAAGTAGAAGAGGTTAGTAGTAGAATAGTGAATTCTAGTTTCATAAAAGGGGTATGAAGGTCAAATATACCGTTTATTCCATGAATTAGCGATATCATAAGAACCACTTTCTTGGAAGAGTTGGGGATATTGAATTAATTACATGATAAAATAATGAAAAAATAATACATAAAAAAAATAAAATAAAAATATTATATTTGTTATGTTTTTGGGTTGAAAAATTAATTTTTCAGAAGGATGTTCTTGCCTACTTTTAGGAAAGAAAGATAATAAGAAATAAGTACATTCTTGAATATTAAGTGTGAATAAATACAACAAACCCTATGAAAACTTACTAATTTCATTTATTTAATATTCTATAGGTTTCAAGAAAATATTGGTAACATGATTAACTATGAGAAGAGAAATTCACTTTTTTAAAGTGAAAAAAGTAAAAGGTTATTCTCTTATTACTACAACCATATTGAAAGGATTATTTTCTTGTTATTTTGTGGTATTAAGTTATTTCCAAAACATTTCAAGTAGTATGTCATCCTATAGAGTAGTAAACCTTGTAAATTACTATTATCCTATAGTTGTGTTTCTGTTATTTTTTTTTCTAGTAAAGTCAAATGTCATTAATAGAAGGTGAATGTTTTTTCAAAAAGAAGAAATTATAATTTAAAATATCACAGATTCAACCCTCCCGTACTCAGTGATAACAAAAATACTGATAGGTACTTTCATAAAGTCTCCATGTTTTCATAGAAAGAAAAAACGTGGGAGGATCTAATTCATAGATGGGTTTAATATTCTATAGTTCCTATAACATTTTCCATTTATATGATCATAAATTTTCCCCATATATAGTCATACATACCATAATTTCCATTGATATGTCATAGTACATCAAATTACCAAATCATGATACAAGTGAGATTAACACTGAATATATTTCAAGAATTATTTTCAGTTAATCAACAGCCACTAATCACTTCTCATCACAGTTGAACTTCACAACATTTTATCTTAAAATAGCTATCAGTGATTCTAGAATTTAAAAATCCTAAATGAATTATTGAAAATATCCATTCAATCCTAGTGAATTATGAATCTAATAAATCTTTATTCAATAATATCACTAGTTTTACATAATTAGAATCAACAAAAAAATATGTGTATAGGGATCACGAGAGTACAAAAAAGTTCCTTCTAAATTCAAAATATTAATTTTCGATTATTCATATATATATCTATCACATCATCAATTATTCTTGAAAAAATTCTAAAATATTTTCATTATCTTTTAAAAATTATGAGTAATAATAAAATATCATTCGTAATATGTCACATATATGAATTAATTTAAATATTCATTTAAATTAATTTCTATTTTTCTTTGTTTTGGGGTTTTCCAATGCATTATTTGAGGAAAGAGTGAGTTTTCATTATCTAGGCCAAAAAATAATCTTATTTCCAGATTTAAAAACCATTTTTGTTTCATTTATAACTCATTAATTTTTCAAACTTTTTCACCCATTGAACATACAACAAGGCCTCTCCTGATCTATTAACACCACCATATTAATTTTTACCATTTTAGAATCCACAATCATGGTGGTTGTGATATTATTTAAGGAATTGGGAAATCACATAATCCCATTTACCATTAAAAAAAACATTTTTTTAATTTAATATTATTTTCAATTTTTATGCTTGTTTGTTGATTCCAACTCTCACCTGATCGCACTGATCCTAGGAGTGTCCCCATTCTATTTTCCCCCTAATTGGAGCTCATATGCATCCTAAATTAGGGGAAAACATCTTAGAATTTCTCAAATCATCCACATTTGAAGAGGTAAATTGTTTCCTAATAAATTCTTAAATTTTTAATCTTCTTCCCAAATTTTAGTTCTCACTTGAAATTCTCAACCTTATTCAAAACTCACATGAATTTTTGGATGTATGGAAATTACTATACTAGTGTTTTTGGGGATATTTCTTTATGATCCCTCAAGTAAGTTGATCTCCTTCCTTCTTCCTCCCATTTTCATAGGATTTCTCCCATTTTTTTGGCTTTCTTCCATTTATTATTGAAGTTCCTAATTTTCAGTAAATTTGGAATCTAACCTAGGGTTTTATGTAGTTTTTCTTGGTCTAATGTTGGGTTTTTATTTATTATTTAACTCCCTTATTGTGCAGGGGTGGTGTGGGTGAACATTCGTACAAGGAGTTGGTGTTTTGGTACTTTTGGTAAGTGATTACATGTGTAAGCACAATTAGATGAGTTATATTTTTAGGTATCTCCTACTCCAATGTTCTTAATAAAATTGTTTTTGGTGGAATTTGATTAGAAAATATTTTTCAAGTACCAATTTTTTGTGAAATTGAATGTTTTACATGTCCATTCAATGTTATTCAGATGTTCTCTCCCTTGTAAAATTCCATTTGATAACTGTTTACCTTTATAAGATTCATTCTTAAAAATTATTTCCACCACTTCTTGTTTATCTAAAATGGCATGATTTTTATCTTGTATAGATTACTATATAGAATCCTTTTGGTGATATTCTATTTGCTTTTGGATAGAAATATAAATTTTCCTCTTTTATGTATGTATACTTTTACATTTTGACACACGTAATGGCAAGGCCATAATTGATGGCAGTTCTGGTAGCTAGTTTTTTCCTTGGTGTGGTGTTGCGGAGACATCTTGTGGGTGATGAAACCTTGTCATATGGAGATATTGGGACTATTTTCATGCTACATTATTGTGTATTTGGACCCCTTGTACCATTTTTGAACATATTTATTAATTTATGAGTTTTAGTCAAGGATTTTTTAGTAATAATTTTTTAGATTCAGTTTATTGTTTTCTTATTATTATTAAATGATTCTAAAATCGAGTAAATCATTCCCAAACCATAATTCATGATTCCCAGTCACTTGTGCCATCCCATGGGGGTAGGGAAATCCCTTCGGTCTATGTCCCAGGCCGTGTTGGGTGCCAATTTCAATGGAGACCAGATTTAGTTTGTGACATAAGAACCACAAAAAGAAAATGATTCATGTATTTTTGGAATGATATTGTTTTAAATTATATAAAAACTACATGATAATTAAAAAACCAACAAAATATTACTAAGAAAATGTAATTTATCCACCTTCTCTTGAAGGATGTTTTTATAATTTATTCTTCCTTCACCCTCAACTATTGATATCCCTATCTGAGTCCAATCATTAAAAACCAAATCATCCCTTGAAACTAGCATGACGAGTAATCACGGTGAGAAATTATGTATTTTTTTATTCACCATGTCCTAATATGAATTTTGGTACTAAATTCAAAACAAAAATCCATCATTATATTTCTTAATAAATATATCTAATGTCACCCATGATGAAACCCTATGTATAATACATCCAATACACTACAAATGTTCTAACTAAACATTAAATTATAATAGATCATTTTGATACAAGAAATATAAATTATAATATATCAACCTTTTACATTCTAAAACATTGATAGATAACTGCACATATCTCTATGTTGTCATCCAAAATAATACTTCAAGAAAAAAGTTGGGTGAACCTTCCAATATCGTGATTAAATAATATTGATATAAATATTATACAAAAACAATAATCAATCCCACTAATGAGATTTTTAAATCTATTCGATCATAAACAATATATCCATCTTGACATGGATAAATGTTATACTATCCCCAAAATGTTTGAACACATACAATAGTTTAATAAAAAGTTGTTTTGTTACTAGGGAAGTTAATCTGACCATCAAACATCTTCATCCACAGTACTCTGATTCGGATTCCTTCTATAATAATTTAAAAAACTAATAAGCCCCATTAGATTTCAACATTTACTATTTAAATAAATAAATGTGTAATTGAACCATATTCATATATTGTCATGATAAGGATTATCAACCATTATGAAATAATCCTTCAAGTCAACATGAAAATTTAAATGATCAATTACTCATATTATTTTCAAATAATGATATTCACTCTTCAATAAATTTAAATATTATAGTTGATGTAATGAGGTACCTCATACAGTCATAGGACCATCATATGATTCCATTGATGCATAATCTTAGGAAAAAACATCATGTATTCCTAATGATCTTGAAATATATGAGGGATATTGACTATAATATCATGTAATTTGTCACTCTCTATATAGTTTTTCGCACAAAAGATATTTAATACATATATCTAGTCAAAATCCCAATTAGTATTGTCTGATGCAAATTACATAAATTTATTATGTGTTCATTCTTTCTTCAAGTATAACATTCTCCGATCTATTTCGGAATTCATTCTTTATGTGTGTTATGCTATCACATTGGAGAAACCCATGTTTCTTCATTCAATAATAATAATTCGATCTAATTTATAAAATATATTTCCAGGAGAAAACACATGTATCCCAAAAAGGATTGATATATTTCTCATATTCCACTCCCTCTACGGTAGTGGCTTCTAACTAGAATTAAGAGTCTCAAAAAACCAGGTTGGGATAATGTAACTTCAATATTATTGAAACTATAATATCTAAATAAAATAATTTCTCATAATAGAATATAAAATTATATTGAAATGATACAAAATTATAATGAAAAGAGAAATGAAACTAAAACATTACAATACACACTAAAAAAATGAAATTATGGCTGATGATACTGTTATACATCAGTAATATATAACCCAACTACTGATCATAATATATATACATATACATAAAACCGGGATACCCAACCCATAGAATTTGGTCTCAACTAAAACTTTTTTCATTATTACAACTATGAATATCTAGATTAGTCACCAAATTTAGCATCTATGTCATGAAATGCATTCCTAATATAAGGATCATAAGTCCAATTAATTACATATGTAAGGTTTGAGCATAAACCATATAATTACACCCAAAGATAACTCTCTTAATATTAAAAAGTATTTATGTTTTTTAATATATTTATTGAAATGGTTCCCTAAATAATCACATTTATAGATAATTCCAATTTTTGACAAGATAATAAGATGACCTGATGATTTACTCATATATTCATTGGAAAGTTCTTTTATTTTATCATTATTCCCATGGTATGATCACAATAATTTGGTGAATGGGTTATGAAAAATAATAATATTGAGCATGAGGGAATGTTTTATCATGTTTAATAATAATAAACAATAGTAATTTGGTTATCCCCCTAAATAAACAATAAGGGTGTACATGCTCTTACTAATCAAAAAAAATTACTGAATTGGTTGTCACCTCTCATAAAAATAAAATTGGTGATCCGGTTTCCACCACTGCAGACAAGTTTACAAGAGAATGGGTCATCAGCATTTACAATGCATTAAAAAAATTGGTTATCAATTGTAATTATAATAAACATGGCTGAATGTGTTATCACCATACACAAAAAAGTGAGTAGATTAACACTAATCATAATGCATGGGTGAATATGTTATACCCTATCATAATAATAAACATGGTTGAATGTGTTGTCACCATTAGTAACATGAGTATAGTTGATTGGTTCATCACTAGTCATAATTCAAGCATGAATGAGTAATCACCTCTCAACAAAATAAACACTATTAAATGAGTTATCCCTAAATATTAACCATAGGGATAAATTGTTTATCACTTATCTAAATTCAGGACTAAACCTATTATCACCGATAATAATTATAAGAATGGGTCAAAATGTTGTCACCACTCGCAACACTATTATGGGTGATTGGGTCATCTACACTCATAACACATGATTGAAAATGTTATCACCATTCATAGATACAAAAATGGGTTAATGGGTTATCACCAACCCATTGTCATATTACTCATGGATTAGGTCCAACCATATTTCATCTAGGCACATCAGTTTTATTATGATATCATAGCAGACTAAGTTCCCCTATTGTTAACCTATATAGTATTCATGACCTCTATCAATCCCATGGGTCAATAAATATATAAAAATAGAAAAAATTATGTGACATTCATGACAAATATCACGACAGTCACCATTCTTAACTCATAACGATAAACTATAATCAGCCTAAAATTGTACCTAACACATCTTGATAATCTGTGTGTCCATTTTTTTCTAATATCCCCAAAAAATAATAAGAATTATTAAACCAACATACTATGTATGGATTGAACATCCGAGGATCAACACACCTTCATATAAACCACCACTCATTCATTTTATCCTATATTCTATTATATTTAATAACTATATCAAGGCCCCAAGGTTGAACTATTATCTAGTAGTTATGTGAAAATCTACCCTCAATAGGCAATTTTTCATAATAATATTTGGATAATGTTGGTCTATGTCATTATTATGTTTTCACCTCATGATTCACCTCTGTTATGATGAGTTAGTGTCTTAGGATTCATAAAACTATAACCATATATGAACCCCGATGTGAACCAAACATTGATGACCAGTCACATAGTCTAACCTATGTAACAAACAATTTTTTTTAAACTTAATTAAATACCATTTGTAATGAAATTATTTACACAAAACATGAAATCTAAAAAAATATAGAATGTTATAATTATTTCAAAAAATTATATTTTATATGTAGTAGTAACATAATGATGCAATCGATGTAAATAAATAATGTTTAGAAAAACAAAAATAATATTAATTTAAAATAAAATTTAAATAATTGACACTATTATTATAGATAAAAAACTAATAAAATGTATTATAAATAAAAAAATTATTTTAGAAATGGATACTTTTTGTTTTTTATATATTTATGTGTAAGAGTACTTTTTAAAGTATAGTTAATATATAAAAAAAGATTTCTTATAAAAATAGATTTTTATTAAATTTTATAATTTTATAATTATATAGTGATTATAAATTTCTAGATGATAATTTGAAAAAATAACATCATATATATACTTATCAAATTAATATTGTCATTGAAATTAGTTTTTTTTGGTAAATAAATTAATTTTAGCTGAATAGTGGGAATACTGATTTTATTAATGACATCACTTTTATCAAATTATTTTATTATATTAATAAATTTAAAATTTTGAAAAGATTTTCCTATAAAATTATATATATTATTAAGTAAAATTAATCTTTTTAAAATACTATGTTGAATTGATAAACCCCATCTCATTTTTTTTTAAAATTTATGGGGTGTTTTAAGGACAAATATTTTTAATTATATTGTTTAGATAATTTATACATAATTAAATGAAGTTTTTGATTTCATTTAATGTTTTATAAATACAATATTAATTAATTTTATTAAAATTAATCAAAATTAATCTCATTTTAAATTGAATCATATGAATAAATATTTTTTCTTAAATGTACAGTTTTCTAAAAAATTTGTTTTTACATGTTGCATGAACTATCATTATTATTAATATTAGTACACATAGAATATTAATTTGATAAAAAAATTACTATTTTTTTAATCAAAATTTAGAATTATTTAATATTTCCAATTATTTTTGTTATTAAATTAATTTTGTTTGTATTAATGATAATTATATTGATAAGGGCGAAAAAATTACATGAAATTATTGTTTTATTAAAACAATTGAATTTATATAATTTTATTAATTACATTAAATAATGATTCTAATATTTTGTATAAACACAAAAATAAAAATACCAAGACTAATTTAATTTAACATTAATTATAAATACATTTAAGCACTTGGTTATTCGAACTTCTTTCATGGAGTTATATAATTTTTTATATACATCAATTTCTATGAAATTAAATTACAATTATGTTCTATTATTTTTTCTAGAGAAATTATTTTTAAAACCAAATATATTTTCATGAATGGTTATATTTTCATTTTCTTTACTATAATGGACACACTTTGAAAATAGACTCATAATTATTACTTTTACATCAATGAAGTCAAACTATTTTAATTTTTTTTTTCATGATTCCACATTCATTATTCTCAAATGATGTATTTATCATGATGTGATTTAATATATGTTAAAATATTTTGATTTTGTTTGAAATGATATTTTGATACCCATTAATACTTATGTTAATGTTATGTGAAAAAGAAGTCTATTTTCCTTACATTCATTACGACATGTTTTTGAATGATTTTATGTTTCCCACATATGTATAATTTACGATTGTTGGTCTCTTACATAACCCTTCAATGAATTGTTACAATATTATATCTTATGATATATACATGCCTTGATATAATGGGATTATTTACATAGGCATGGGAATGATGAGTTTTCTCATAGTTTCAGTTGTAGACATAAGGAATTTGTTCATTTCAGTAAGAGAAAAATGAGTTTTTACACATCAGTTTACCAATTCTTATTTTTTTCTTATTTATAAATTTATGAAAAAATTTATGCCTTTTAATCATTTTATGATATTTTTCAAGATGAATTTAATTTAATTGAGGTGAAATTTTTTCTTGATTATAATTTTTTCCTAAATCCTGAACCATATTTTATGTTTTGATGTTTTATGATTTCATACAAATATTTTTATGATATTATGTATATCCATCATATTTTGGGATTATCAAACATTATCATATGATTTATTATATTGATATTTATATTTGACTCATATTTTCTTCATACTTATGATCTAATACATAATAATATTTCCTTTACCATAATGAACATTTCAACACACCCATTTCTTATATTTAAATTACTAAGGTTCTGAAGGTGATTAAATCAAGTGATATGTCTTGGAAAGGGTAAATAGGATAATAATAATGTAAAAATGTCTCCATGATTAATGAAATATTTTGTTTCTGTAAATAATTTACAAGACACTATACATTTTAGACCTTGGATTATGCTACATTTTTATGATATTTTATTTAAATAATGAGATTATTATAATATTTATTTCATGTTTAGTATTGGTCACTACATTTGGTTTTCAAACATGGTTTAATTTTTTTGTGATTAGTTTATAGAAATTTTGAAAAATCCTTAAGGAAAAGTATAAGGGACGAGTGTATGTATATGATAACATCCTAATGTTTGGGTAAATTATTGATTATACAGGTTTTTAGAATTTAATACATATATAGTCAGTATAAGTGGATTTGGTTTTAAAATAGATTCATTTAGGGTTAATGACCCCAAAAAAGGATTTCATATAAATAATGTCCATTATTTTGGATCCTAGTGAACTATCCTTTACCGTGAATCTATTTTGAATCTCATGGGGGGTATTGGATGGTTAATCAAAATATATTTTAAAACATATGATTAATGATTTGAATACGTATTTGTTTTCTAGTTATAAATACAATCGCGGATAATGAAGATTAAATCCTTAGGATTCAAAACATAATAAATTCACCTAACCTTGAAAATCCTTCCTCTTATTTATAGTTTATTTTTAAGCATTATTATTAATTTATTGGCACTCATTCCTAGTTTTCATTTATTAATTGTAATGGATGGAATTAAAGAAATATGAAGTTAACATTGGGTACAATGGATAATGTGTGAATTTTCCGAACTATAAACCTAATGAGATTAAGAATTTAATATAAAATATAATAGAAATTACCTCCAAACATTACCAATCTATGGTAAAAAAACAAAACCATGATGAGATCTTAAATAATCTAATTACAGAAAACACAAGATTAAGTTGTTTATGTGGTAATATTGACTTTATTTTATAAATTCTTTTAATCCAATATTTATTGTGAAATGGGATAATTAAATGGAAAATATATGTTTTATACTCTACTTATTCATCCCCAAGATGTTTTTTTGTGGTCTATGATTTCGAAGATGATTGTGACCAGTGGTGGAGTCTATTTTAGAAATCCATGGAAAAGGATGACATTGATTCTACAGAATGGGAAAAGTTCATGAATATAATTTTCACTATCTATTTTCCATTGATTATTTACAGAATAATATAGTGGAGTTTTTAGAATTTATGGAAATGTATTATGTGTATATTGAGTATTATGAAGTATGTTTCATAATACAGATGAAGTAGTAATCATGGATTAACTCTGATACCACGATTAAAAATCATCATTTATTTATAGTATTGAGTACTAGTATTGAATGGGGGTTATCCATTAGCGACATTTAAGTCTTTATAGATATTTTTCATTTTTCTTTTATGGTGGATATGAAGAATATAATCTATCATATTTTTTTGGAGAAATTAAGAGGAATGTTGAGTGTTATGTATAACTGATGATAAAACTCTTCTTGGGAATAATGAACTATTTAATAAGTATAATAAATGTGGTAATAAGAATCCAAAAAGTTGTATGAAGGGACTATGTATGTTTTTCATGCATTTTAATGAAGGAAAATAATCATACAACTATTTAACCAACGAAAAGAGGCCAAAAAATAAAATAGAAGAGAAAAAATTCCCTACTAATTATACACCCATGGTAAAATAATTCATGTGAATTGAGTTCATATATTAAGTAATTAATTTCCCCCACACTTTGAAAAATGAAAAAACATTCCCAATAAACATTACATACCATAGTAACATATAAAGGAATTAATTATCACTACTGTAAAGGTAATTCATAATTTTTGTGCAATGCGAGATATACTTGATCTCTTTTATAGATCCACTAATACCACATTTTATTATGGTCCATCAAATTATATTATATCACACAATATTTCAAAGAACTTGAAGTCACCGTCCCATTCAATGGATGCTGAACTATAAGAAAACCCATTGATGGAATAGCAATCATATCAAATATTTACAAATATTATTGGATTTTTTAGGGAAGAAATATGTTTCAGATCTAATTATTATTCCTTTGGTTAAATTTGAAATTATATTGGGTATGGATATGATTCTTATATAAATAAACTTTTAGTTTTTTATAGGAAAGCCTAATTTCAAATACCAAATAATCCAACAATCATGAATCAATTGACGGAATATTATTAACACCCTATAGAATCATAGGATATAATGTGAGTTATTGTACCAAAAAATAAGGGGCTCATGACACCAAGGGTGGGGAGGATGATGAAGTTGATAAAATAAACATTGTAATTAAATATAACAATATATTTCTAAACGAACTACATACTCTTCCCTGAGAGTGGTAGGTTGAGTTATTAATATAACATATACCTAGATCCATGCACATATGAAAGATTTTATATATAATACATCCATTGACTTAGAAAAAAAATAGGAAACATAAAGATAATTTGTAAAATAGTTCATGTTCCCTAGTGATTCACCATGGGGTGTGCTGGTCTTTATGCTCAAAATAAGTATGTATCTATGAATCTTGTGATTTATTATCATGAGTTTAATAATACCCTGAAAATAATTCATATTATACCATTTATCAATGATGTATTAACAAAAATATGAGAATATAAATACATTAAAAATGATGGTCTTGAATATGTGTAGCATTAGTTGGGGGAAAAGTGTTGATTTATCTATGATGTATTTTGGTACAATGATTGGGAATTGAGAATTTATTTTATTACTATTTTGACTTTCCGAAGATCCTATTGTCTTCAAGGATCTAATTAATTTAATCATTAGATATTACCTTGATCAATTGGTGTTTTTATTTATGGAATACATTATTATATATCCAAAGATAGTGGATGATTATAGAGATAATTTTTGAATTGTGTTGAAAATAATGAGAAAGGAGAAATGACAATTCAAATTTACCAAGTGTGAATTCTGGATATAGTATATATCCTTCTTTGTCATACAATCTAAATAAAGGGAGTATCAGAAGATCTATAAAAGATGGAAGTTATTGAGAAATGGTCCATACTGGCTACTATAATATATATCTATAGTTTTCATGTGTTATAAGGATGTTACATATTATTTGTTAGAAATTTTCAATTATAATAAAATACACTAACTCGGTTGACATTAATGAATGTGATGTTCCTTTAGATGATGGAATGTGAAGAATGTGTTATGTAGCTGATTTAGAGTTCATTGAATAATTTTGTACTTATATTTCCATACAATATGGAGGGGTTTGTAATATATAATGATTATTTAAAAAATGTTTTATGTTCTTTCATCATACATAATGATAAGGTAATTAATTATAGTCAATACCAATTAAAGAAACATGAGAAAAATTAAATGACACATGATTTTGAACTGGAGTTTGTGATCTTTTAGTGAATGATTTAGAAAATTTTATCTATAGAGAAATGATTGAAATTTTTATATATATACTTATCATAATTGGTTGAAATATTTATTCCCATAGAAAAACTTTATATTCTACAATATTGATAGTTTTAGTTGACAAAATAATTTTATTTCTCAATATATTACAACATAGGGATGGAGAATATGGTATATAACTCTCTTATTAGGAAAGGTCATGTTTCTATGATGGGTATTGATAAAGACCCAAGACATATGGATTTATAGAGGATAAATCATGTCATTCTAAAAGGGGGAGATAACTCATATCTTTCCTAACAATTTGTTGAACCTTCACATAATATAAAAATTAATAAATCATAAAATTATTATATATAGAGTTTTAAAATGATAACAAATATTCCAGGGTTCAACTTTGATATAGGCATGGTTATAATTTTGGGAACCTAAATATGTGTTCCATAAAAGATGAAATTAATTATGGGATTGTTGGATGATTCATATAGTATATCCTTTAATATTTATCATGGAATTATGAATATGTACAGATATCTATAAAAATTCTAGTTGGGTAGACTGAAGAGAGAGATTACAGATTAAGTTCCTTAATACATAGTAGCCAATATGTTAAATATGAAACAATTATAATTATATGTTATAATAATTACCCATATAGGTATTAAAATTTGAGAGAAATCACCATGAATTTATTCATATGTCTCACCAAAATGTGTAAAATCTATAATGTTATTTCTGTTATACTTGATTTACATATAAATTACATGAATTTTGTTTCCATCAAACATGATTTCTCCCTTCACCAACATTCCATGATATACACACACACATATATATATATATAATGTAATGTAGGAGGATTCCTAGAGTACCATTATACATTGTATCAGATTCAAATATGAGGATTACCTCCCTATTTTGGAGAAGTCTTCAAATAGACTTGGATATCAAGAAGATCATTAACACTACAAATCATCCTTAGAAATATAGTCATTCTAAAAGGATGATTCAAACTCTAGAGAATATAACGATATATTGTTTAATGGATTTCCATTGAAATTGAGATCAAAACCTCCCCTGATAGAATTATCTTATATCAACAGTTTCTATTTTAGAATTAAAATGACACGATATAAAGATCTATATGGGAATAGATGTTGAAATAAAATATCCTAGGATGATGTTGGGGAAATGAATTTGATTGGTCCTGAAGTTGTTTAAAAAAGGATGGAGAATTTTCAAAACAATCAGAGAAAAATTAAAGTGGCATTATTTTGACAGAATAGTTATGAAAATAATCATTGATCACATCTAGAGTATAATTTTATTGAAAATATGTTCCATAGAATATATCTATGGAAGAGAATTATTGTATTTTGGAAAAAGGTAAGATGATACCAAGATGAATTTATCCATTTTAAATACTTGATCATGCTGGGGTTGTCACTTACAACATAACATTGCATCCGCACCTATCCTAGGTGAACGATGTGTTCCATGCATCTCTTTTGATAATGAACACACTAGAACCATCAAATGAGCTAATATAAGAATATATCCAACTTGACGGTGATCTAACATATGTCGAAAAACCAATGGAAATTCATGATCAAATAGATAAGATGATGTGAATGAAGGCCACTCATTTATTCAATGTTATATGGACAAATCAAAAGTTTTACCAGGCTATGTGGGATCCCAAGGATGTGATCACATAAAACTTACTTCATTTGTATTCTTCTATGTAATAGAATTTTGAGGATAAAGTGATTTTATGGGGATTGAGTTTAATGAAATGAGTTTTTCCTCAATAATTCACTATTGTGATGGATGACTTTCTCCACATGAAAAATGGAGACAGAACATATATTATCCATAAAATTAGATGTTATAAATAGTAGTAACATAAAATGTAAATCTATTTAAATAAATAAAAATAAAAAAAGAAATGAAAGAATGTAAAATTAAATATAAATAATCGACATAATTAATAAGGCTGAGTAACTAATAAAATATTATATAATTCATAAAAAATACTTTATTAATGAATACTTCTCTTGAGTTATATATTTATTTATAACACTAATTTTATGTGAATAATTTATTTTATAGAAAAATGATTTCTTATAAAATGATTCTTATGATATTTTTTATATTTTATATACATGTTAATTTTATAGATTTTACCATGATAATTTAAAATCATGAACATCATTATTATATTTTTCAAATTCTTATTAGCATAAAATGGAATATGAAATTTTTTATAAATAAACAATATTCAGGTCAATTATTAAAGTTAAAATTTTATTAATCCCATAACCATTATGAAATTATATTATTATATGAATACATTTAAGGTTTTTGATATCTTTTTTAATTATAAAATTATAGTTTATATTATAGAATTAAATTTTTTATAAATACTATTTCAAACATATTAATATTATGATAATTTGTGAAGCATTTTATGAAAAATGTTTTCCATGTATTTTTTTTATTTAATTATAGCATAATTAAAAGGGTTTTTCATTTATTTTCAAATTAGATAAATAAAATTTTAATGATAATAATTATTTTAAATTAATTGGCATCAATAGAATTTAAAATTATGTCCAATTCATAAATCTATTTTGTGAAAAATAAACATAACTAAAAAATAGGTTTTACATTTTACATGCATTATCATTTAGATTTAATTCAAAAAATATATAAAGTAAATTTTTTAAAATAATTATTATAATTTAGATAATAATTTTTATGTTATTAAATATGTATAATTATATTTTTGGGTATAAAATTATGATTATTATTATTATTGATATTTACTATGATTATGGTGTATCAATTATTTTAAAATTAATATTTTATCAATACAAAACAAATATACAATAAATAAAATTGAATTAACATAAATAGTGAATCTAATATTTTGTATAAAAATGTAACTAAATATATTAACAGTCATTTAATTGAAAAGAATACTAAATATTATTAAAAATATGTAATAGGAAAACTTTTTTTCTACTAAAATGGTTTTTCATGCATTATACATTTATATTAATAAGATAATTTCAAAATATTTAGAAATTAAATTTAATTAAACAAATGTTAAATTTAGTTCGAAAAAACCTAAAAATGCTCATAAATTTTGTCTTATATATTTATTAAGAATCAAATTACTAAAGTAAAAATTGATACCATGATAAAATCTAAAAAGTAAAATGTTATAAAACATTTCAGAAATTCATTGAACCACATTGTATTGTATTTGAGGGAATGGTGGGGAGGATCATATATCAAAAAAACATCCCACATTAAATTTTTTAAACTACATGATCCTTTTATCCTTGAATAGTGAAATGATATAATTGAAATAAATAGGGTGTTTCCAAATATAGCATTGTCTTCCATTATAAAGGGACACCACAGCAACCCTTAAAAAGAAACAAATAATATTCAAATTTCTCCTAGGAATTCATTAAATTTGGTCTCTGAAAACCCTTACCCACAAAAATAATCCCATCTTCAGTCTTATTTATCCTTTGGTCTTCAATTTTAATTGAACTTTCCCGAAAAAATCATCCCTCTGACATAAGTGTTATCATTTTATCATGTTTTTCTTCTTAATATTACTCTTCCAAATATATTATCATTTTAATAATATTTCAAATTTGTTACAATTATAATAATTTTATATTATTAAATTTTTTGGTAAAATGCCTATTTATTTATTTCCATACACTTAACAAAATATAAGAACATCGTCATTATGCTACGTAGACAATCTCCTCCGTAAAGAGACACCATTTATTTTTCATTACATACTTTCATGGATAGACATAATTACGGTAATTATTTATAAATATGATATATATTATATAATTATAATAATAAATTTAAATTTAGGATCCACATCCCATTCTCACATATTGAATAATCGGAGTGCTAATTATGCATATGTTTAGATTACCTCCCCCACAGTGATCTTTTTTTAATTTTTATAAAGTTTTTAATAAATGTTATAAGAATATAAAGATCATTCAAAAATCATAATAAAATAAAAATATTATTATAATTATTATTTTATAATTATATTATGTGAAAATAACTTCCTCCATTACAGTAATTGAAAAAATTGTTAATTTTTTGTCACGTTTTGTTTAGTTTAACCACCTATGTGAACAATCATTTAAAATCAAATTATAGATGACTAAAGTAACATGAAAAAAATATTATTATAATATATTAAGAAAATAGTGATTAGTATATAGTTCTGGAAAGATTTTATGGTTTATTTAACATATAATTAATGTAACATTTTCTCTCTCTTAAATTATAAAAATAATCCTTTATAAAAACAGTTTTCACATTACATAAGAAAAATTTAACATGGAATTCTAAAAAAAATTTAAATCAATACATGTTTAAAAAAAATATTAGCTGATATATAAATATTTAAAAAAATTTAAAATCATTGGTAATGGTATCCTTAGTATAAATATTATATGTATATTTTAAGATATTAACACATGATATTGAATGCAGATTATAATACTTTAAATTAATAAAGAGAATAATTATTAACAAGAAGAATAAATGTAAATGTATACTTGTAAGGATCTTAAATAGGTAATTAATATTTTTATCTTTACTATACAAATATGTTAATGATTTTTTTTAGAAAATCAATGGTAATGGAATGGTACATTGTAACTCAAACTCAATTCATTGAGTTCAATAATTTTCTTATAGAGCTTCATTTTACATGGAATTCCATTATAAATGATGTTACATTTCTGTTTCTAGGAAAAATAGTTTTCAAACTAAATAAATTTTTCATGAATGCTTTTACATTTATTTTTATGAAAATAAATTTTACTACTTGAAATGAGACACTGAACTGAGACTTAAACATCAATTATTTGAATTTTTTTTCAAATAATCAATTGTTATGATTTAGTTTAATTATATTCTAATGATCCAAATCTCATGACGTGGTATTCTATATGTTATTTGATTGTCATTCCTTTTGAAAAGATATTTTAAAACCACTTATTAAATATTTTTGTGTTATATGAAGACCCATTTTCTTTTATGGGTTCATTAATATATTTTTATGATTGGATTTAAGTGGACCAAATTTGTTGGGATGGTAATGGGTGGGGTCCTATATCAGCATCCAAATCATTGGAATAAGATTATAACTCATAAGATATACATGCATGGAAATAATTTGGTTGTTTTCACTATCATGGGCATAATGGGATAGATAACATTTCTTGGAACAAACATAATGATTTTTTTCACACAAGTTGGGGAATACTGATTTTTTATAAAAGGATACCTTTTTCTTAAGGTTGTGCTAGATTTTAATGTTTATATCTTTTTTTCATATTTTCCTGTTATTTATCAATTATTATAGGTTTCAATATTAATTTCATTGCAACAAAATTCCATCTATTAAAAAATATTAAATATTATGTATTCCACACCGTATTTCATATTCACATATTATGTAATATATATTTTATGTTTCAGTAACTTTTTTTATGATCTTATGTCACACTATCATTTTTTTAATTATTTTTGATGGTATTGTGATCTATTTCTAAGAAATTTGTTTTTAACCATATTCTACTCACACTTAATATCTCATACATTATGATATTACTTTTCCCAGACTTTTATATTTCAATCACCCCATTCTCACGATACCATTCCCTAGGTTATGAATATGATTATAAATTGTGAGATGTATAGGAAAGGGTCGAGAAAAAAAATATGGAAAAATGTGTTCAAGTGTTATAAAATAAGATGTTTGTGTTACTAATTTCAAAAATACTAAATCATTTGGTCTATTTATTATGAAACTATTGTGAGATTTATTATTTAAATCATGGAATTATTTTACTATTTATATTATATTTACAACATGTCACTATACCCTAGGTGATATCTAAATTTCAAAAATACTAGATCTATGAAGTCCTCTTTCACAAATTATAGTCAAATCCCACAGATTATGTTACACAAATAATAAAAATTTCATAATTATTACTAAGAAACCAATTCATCAACCCATCCTAGTTTGTTGATCTATGAAAATACCATATTTATCACCCTAGAAATTCCCAAAGTTACCGTACACGTATCTAAATGTTATAATAACTATCTAGTTTCCAATATCAATCTTAAATAGTCACAGCGTATATAATTCTTAATTATTTATGTATATGCAATTAATTCATATCTGTTAGAAGATGTTTAATGAATCGAATGAATCCCACTGGCCTCACATGACATGAATGAACTTGTTTATAGTTCTACCTCTGGTTGTTTAGACCCAATTACCCATTCATGAAAATCATAATATATATAATATCATATTATAGGGGAAATTAGGATCCATTGACCATAAAAATTGATGTATCATTTTTATGAAAATTATAACCATCATCCTTCAACATAATGAAATCCATTAGATTTTATATCATGTAAAACATCATTTCATAATTTATAATCAATTTATAATTATTTTATTAACTAATAAATTAGTAATTAAAAAAGGTATAATAATGGAATTATCTCTATGTGATGTCTCATCGTTGGAATATCATGTAATGATAATAAAAAAACTATCAATGATCCCCCAATATTAGTACATACAAAAAAAACAAAATTATAACATCTGTTTTTTAGAACAATTATTATCATCAGTCACGTTTGTTAGATAAAATATAATAATTATGGAACCAAGAGTGGGTGTGTTATGTTATTTCATTCATGGTACGAATTAAGTGTTTTAAGTGATTTTTGGAAAAAATGGTTTGATTATTCTAAGATAATTATTGCAAGATATTAAAAATAATATATAAAGTTATATATTAATATATAAATAAGATCATGATGAAATATTGGTGGTGTCTCCATAAATTAATGTTACCTTAGATTAATCCTTTATTATATAAGATTATATAAAATGAATAAACTAGGGACATTTAAGTGTAAATCATGAAATGATTTTATATTCTATTATTCGGACATGTTTATAGATGAGTAAAAATGCAATGATCTCGAAGAGAGTTTCACTATAGGGAACCAACCCATTATGTAAGGAAATCTACATATAAATATGAACAAAATATATATTTGTAAATTATTGATAATATGAGATATAGTTTTATGAAATATATAATAATCATTTCAGGAAAATATATATTTTTTGTGAAGGTGTAGGAGAATTCAAAGTGAAGTCCCCAAGATAAATTTGTGTGGTACTAGAAAATAATCACTTTTTAGATAAATTTAAAATAGTTGTGGTATATATATATAAAGAATGTTTATTTAATTAAAATGACATGAATATAGGGAGGTCTCAATAAAAAAATCCATTATGAAATTTTAATGACAACAAGACATAATGTATGATTTACTATGAAGTTTAAGCAGATTATATCATTATATTTTATGGGTTTAAATAAGATATTATTTTAGAGTTTTTAGGTTTTTATTTTCATTTAGGATCACACTATAGTAGAGATTATCACAAAATAATCATGAAATTTTTATGATAATCACACCATAATAAATGTTGTCATTCCATGAAGTAGTTAATTATATAATTGTTTTAAAATTTTAACCAATCTCAAATATTGTGGGATATGGTTAATAGAATATTGATGAGAGGTTCAAAGACCCAATTAATGGGTGACATATAGAAACATTTATGTGAAATATTTTAGATATTTTTTATCTTTAAATTGTAGAATTAAAGTTTTAAAGGGGATTAGTTTTTTGTAGTATAATTTGTCCCATCTCGAGATTAATGAGGGAAGAAAATTTTGTGATGAATCTCATTGAATATTTCATTTTTATGAAAACAATGGATGTTCAATGAAAACACCCATACATGATTTTTGTTTAAATATTCTAAGTATTTCTTATTGGAAACCGTGAATTTTCATATTCATTTTTACTGTCTTCTAAATTAGTGGGTAGATAGAATGAAATAGGGATTAGACCTTGGATATATATTGATTATTTCATAAATCATTTAAAATTTTATAGTGGGTAGTGATATAATTTATTATTATGATATAGTGTTCCCATATGCTCTTTGTAGTATCACTATATTTCATTATTATATATGGATATTTTTGGTGTATAATATTGATAGGTTTGAATAGATATTTACAATGTAAGAAAACTATCTGAGTGAAGACGTGAAAAAATTAATAGCTTAATTCACTACTCATCTCCAGTTTATTTAGGATAATAATTTCTTATAACTGTTATCATTTTAAATATGGAGAATACTAATATTGAAAAATTCATTCATATATTTTATGGATCTAGTTACTAAATATTGATGAACTTAATTATAAACCATAAATTATATATTAGACATTGTGTTTACTTAGTTATAGTTCAAGTATTTCATCTAAGAGTTGATATGGGGTTTTCAATGAATCAAAAGGATAGGGAGATACTCCCTACTAATATAGAGACTCCAAGTTACACGGTTGGATAATTATATAATAATACTTATATGATGACGATGAATTATAATTTATTAAAATAAATTTTTTATATTATCACAAATATATACAAAGGCGGTACTAAAGTAAAATAAAAAAACATAAAGTTTTTTTACAATATGTTTTATAACATGATGATAGGAATGAATAATAAACATATACAACTTATTCAAAAATTTAATTGAAGTTTTAGAGGCTGTCTATGGATGTCGAGATGAAATGAACGATACTAAAGTGGATAATGACACTTTTATGAGATTACCACTATTTTTTGAATTTGAATGTGTGATCTATTGAAGAAGGGGTATTGATAATTTATCCCTTAATGATATTACCATGAATATTTTGGAATATAAAATTTGAGTTAACCTAGAGAGAAAATAATTTTTTTATTAAAATGATATCACAATTTAATACATTGAATGAATTGTTATGAATGATACAACAATCCATATTGAAAATTTTGTTGATAAACTTCGTCAACTTGTACTAATAAAATTCTAGAATGTAAAAAGGTTCTATACATATAAGTAACCATAGGACTTCTTCAATTATGTAATATATGTCTCTATAATAGGGATATTTTCAAGGAATGCGTATGAGTAAGGAAATGATAAATTCATTCCAAAATAAAATTAAAAATATAGACAATAAATAAAAATTAAATCAATAAATATATCATGGAAAATGTTTTAATGGAATTGATTTGTGAGTAATGATGTAGACAAAGAAGAGAAATATTTTTATGATGGGGATGCTAATATTATTTTATATTAGGAGGATTTAATGATGTCAATTAGTTATAAAGATAAATTCACAAATAAAATCAAATATGGAATAGAACTTTTTTTAGTTTAATGTTTAACTAATTGGGCCACATGATTAGGTGGATGATAAATGTAAAAAGATTCCAAAAAATAGTGGGTTGATAGAATATTCAATTGAATATGTGGACCAACATATTGATTAAATAAATTAGGTAGAAAAGTTATAATAACAAAAATGGTCTTCTCAATCTATATTTGGGGATTTTTTTTCATTTGTTGGTAAAGATAAAATAACAATAAAAAATGATAAATTAACTCATTAATCCGTTTTTTTGGATAGAAAAGACTGGGTTGAATCCCATAAAGGATAAGTGTTTACATAAAGAAATAAATTTTAATTTAAAATTATATCAATTTACCAATGAATAATTTTTAGTGTATAAATTTAACGGATGAATAATTTTTGGAATTATATATGAAGATGAAAAGGTGTTTATTATATCCAAAATGACTATAACCCCAATTTAAAAGGTAATATTTAATTTTTTATTGATTATAATTCATAACATTTATTAAAAAAACTCATTTAAAAGGGAAATATAAGGATTGATATGTTCCCCAATCATTGATGGTTTATTAATATTTAATGATCTATCTAAATTATGGGGAAATGTGAAGACATAAAAATAATATAATTCCCCTGATTCCATGATAATTTTGTTTCTATTACATTTATAAAATTATTATTACTTTGAATAATAAGGAATCTTTAGAGGAGAATTATATAGGTTAAACAAAAGAGGAGGAAAACACATGCTACAACACATAAATCATCCAAATTTTATAGTTAATATTATCATCAACAGAAATTTTCAAAAGATTCTATGAATTATTAGAATAAACGGATAAAAAATTACAACATTTTAAACCAACATATAATTAATACAATGGAACCATATGTGGTTCCATTTAATTTTTTTTCACACCTGAGGATGATGAATAAGATCTCAACGCTTGTACGGAATAAAATAAAGAGAGATAAAGCCCTGTTTCATCCTAAATGGGATTCTATTTGATGTAAAAGAATAATAATGTGAATGAAATAATTTTATAAATTATATTAAATGAAACAAATAACATCATCACTTGTATTCTTAATAATGGGTGTTCATCCCACAAGATTTGAATTATGAACCTCTTGAATAATATGAAATGAAATGTTGATAGAACAATTTACTTGGAAAAGATAGTTTGTTTTATATTTAAGTAAAAGGAATAAAATATTTTATTATATGTTTTAAAATATCAAATCCCAATATGTGGATGGTCTATGAAACAATCCTTTGAATGTTAGATAAAATTGTGAATCAAGACATGAATTTCTATTCAATAATAATATACTCTTGATAAAATTACATCTTATACCAATTTTACTTTTAAGAGATCAATTATTATATGTTATAAAAGAAGCTAATAGATATTGTAATCAAATGATAGTGTATATCTACTAAAAAATCGTAGATAATTTGTCAATACATAAGGCTATATATGAAATTCAAAATCTTTAATAAGATCAATAAAAGTATTATGACCCATTAGTATATGTGAAAATGATGGTAAATACTTACAAGATTATAATGATATTAGATTCAATTATATTGGACCATGTTAACAAAAATGTGAGATCGACTAAAGTTTCTTGGAACACAAGTTGAGAGGTATTTTATCGTATTTTTTGATTATTGAGCAAGAATATGATATGTAATATTTATATAAGGAAAATATATCTCATTTATTGTATCTAAAATTTTTGAATGAGAAATGAAAATTAAATTGAACAAGTGATCATTATTTCTTGTTTGGAAAAAGAATATTTATTCAACTTATTATAAACAATAGAGTTATTGATGTGGCACTTATTTTCTACATTTTTCACTTTGTTTTGCTTTTAATGTATATATAATGATGAAACAGTTATGTAATTAATTTTTTAAAATTATAGATTTAGTAGCTTTTAATATTTAAATTATTGATATTTCTATAAAAAAAATTTCATGTTATTCTTGAATAATGAGTGTGTCAAGCCTTTTTTATTTAAAATTTTTCAATTCAAACATTATACTAAATTATTAATTTTTATTTTTAATAATATTATTATTGTGATTTATGATTTTCATTATTTTATATCTTTTTTATATAGGTTCTTTTTTTAATATTTTAATTTCATTTATATTTTGTCTAATATGTAACTATTTCTTCCAATAAATTTTGATCAAAATATTAATTATAAAATTTAATTATAAATAATTAGTATTTAAATCCTTTGGTTTCAGGTTTTTTTAATCATTAATTAATGTCATTTTAATTTTTGATCAATTATTTCATTTCATAATAATTAATTTTATCTACCATTTTAAATTTATTAATTAATCACCATAATTTTATTCATTTCAATTTAATTTACATTATTTATTTTAGTGAAGGGTTTAATTTATTTTTAATTTTATATTGATCTATAATTTTATCATTTTTCAATTATTTATAGGTTCAGTTTCATCATTGTTTATTTATTTTATTTGGTAGTAGTATAAGATAATTATTGTTCATGTAATACAAAAATTTACATAGATTCTTAATTATTAAATAATTCGTTTTCTCTATATAAATGATTCATTTTCACACCTACTAAACAAGATAATTATTTTAATGTTCAAATGATAATTTACTCTATTCAATTAAAATAATATTTTGATTACCCACTTAAGAAAAATTATCATCCCCTAGCTTAACCAAAATTTTGGACCAAAAGAATGGAAGGTCAAGATTACAATTTGGAGAAATACATTAATATTATATTGGTTGAACTAAATGCTAGATAGGGGGGAATTTTTGTATAAATATTGATATCTCCAAGATATATGTGTATAGAGGTTGAAGCAAGATGATCATATTGATGTTTTATGGATGATAAAGGTACCAACTAGATTCGAGGATAAGGAGTTGTTGTTTTCTGATAGAAAATCATTCTGAATTAGAACTAGGTTCAATAAAAATTATTTGATAATGAACTCTATCAAAATGATTTATATCAAATCAATTTCTAGAGGAGGTTAACGGAGCTTTCATTAATGTTCTTTTTTAAAATACAACCCCAATCCATGAAATTACATGAGTTTATAGTATAATGTTACACCACTCACATGAGTTCAATTGATTCTGAGTGTATTTGAATGTAATGATCATTTCTATACCGTTTTATTATTGAGTATAACTCTACTATTTTTTTAACTATAGTCAAACAAAAGGATGAACATGACCATGATGATTTCCAGGACTATTTTTGATTATTTCATACACATGATGGTTTAAAAAATGTTATGTCATAATAGAATCAATAGATGATACTATATCTATGGTTGGAGTCAGAATCATTCAAATTGGATGAATCCTATTCTTGTTGTTTCATCATTGACGTGTAATTGATGTTTCAAGAACTTGATTTTTGTTGGAGTAGGGTTTTAATATGTTTTTGGTCTATATAGTTTATTTTTAACCAAGGTGTATCAAACCCAAACCCAATATCCCATATTCCATTCGTATATTATCACACTGGCATAATATATTACGAATCACACCAATATGGATTTAATATATTAGTAGTGTTTATAAGGGAAACAATAACTGATTCTTAAAATAAATTTAATTTCATAAATTACAACATTTCTTTTCAAGAATAACATTACTCCCTTAATAAAATCCTTCAATCTCAATCATAGTACACATTATGGATTCATAAGAAAAGAAAGTAAATATGGGGGATCTCAAATGCATAAAAGGGTTATATACAGAGGAATTAATCATGAATCATTAATCATAATCGATATGAAAAGCTAAATAATTTAACACACATTTCATTTAATTAAAAAAATGAAGATGTAAGTTCATCCAAAGTAATATCAATGAAAAAATCTTGCAGGTAATAATAAATATGTAAAAGTAAATAACTTAATAGAAATTTCAAGTAATAAATAATATAAGATGGGGGTTTATCCAAGGATATTTTCAGTGCATAAATCACATGGACATCAATTAATATTGAAAGGAAAATAAATAAAAGCACATAAAATTTAATCATTAACATTAATATCATATTTGGATGAGGAATCATCAATATGGAAAGGTAAAAAACTAAAAACACATTACATTTAAATAATATATTTTAATGAAGTGCATCTCGAGTTAAAATCCTTAAAAAAATATAAACGATAAGAATAACTAAAATCTAAATAAAGGAAAATATAAATTATTTGATTTCATGTTTCATAGAAACTGGATACTTTTACTATATAGATCTATCATCATGACATTTTAAGACTGATCAGTAGAAACCCATTAAACTAATGGTAGCCAACTGATTCCTCCTACAAGACTACCGATTCATTGAGGGGATATATAATCAGTTAAAAACAATTTATTAAATTTTCAATACGTTCTTAATCTATCAAATATTTTATTTAATTCCTAAATTATGTTATTTTTCATAAAATTTCTATATTTAGTAAAGAATACATATTTATCATTATTTCTATAGATAAAAAATTTATTTCAATGTAGAGCACCGTATTTTAAAATGATATATGGTTTACAAAATAAACATATCCAAGCCAAATAATATTGATATTTATGGGAAATTCAATTTCCAATTATCATAGGAAAGATAAAATCTCATGGGAAAGTTATTTACTTCAAAAAATCCCTAAAGAGAATTTCTATGTTATCCTTGGTAAAAATAATCAAAAAAAACTGGAAAAAAATATGTATGGTATTAAGAAAACATATCCCTAGTGGATTATATGTAATATAAGGGGTTTTTGTCATTAAAAAATAAAAATACCATAAAAATATGTTTAATATCATTATTGGGGAAAATATCTTTTTCAGTTTGAATATCTTTTTTTGAAACATAAAATATTTTGAAAATACATTTGGTTCAATATCAATTTTTAAGAACTCTAAATTTCCAAAAATATTTCAAAAATATTTTTATTAAAAATATCCATGTAAAAATAAAAATTATCATTCATTAAAATGAAAATCATGATGGTGGGTAATTTCATACATGTTGTAAAAGGTAAAATGTAAGTTTATTTTCTACTAAAAATGGTTATAAAAGATCAATTTTCATATAAATACATGAGGATCCAATTTATGTTTTTCAAAAAAATTCAAAATGGGTAAATATACCTTTAAAAAATAATTTAGAAGAGGATTAATTTTATTAAATCAATTTCAAAAAATAGTTTTTAGTAGAAAATAAATTTCTAAATGAAAAGAGAAACGAATTTATATTTTTTAAACCATTTCTATGTTATTTTAAGTAATAAAGAGTAATAAAATGGTACTACTAAGTGAAAATATCATGAGTAACTATTGGATGAGAAAATTTTATTGCTTTATTATATAATTATCAAATATTTTCCTTTAACTGAAATTCATGACTTAATAATCCTAATGAGAATGAGAATGTAAAATAAACCCTTAGAATGATTACAACATTAAATTGAAAATTATTCAATGAATCAATTATGTTTGTGAACAATAAATCCAAATAAAATATGTGGAAACACAATATAATAAAATCATAATTCTTTACAGAAGAATACTATACTATTAAATAGATAAAATATGTAATATAATCCAATGAAAATAAATTGAGTTATAAAATAATTTACCACAAATTAAATATTATGTAAAATACCCTTGGGTGATATTAGTAATATTTAGAAATAAATTACCATGAACTATGAATTAATAATGACAATACATGTTATAGTGGATGTAAATAAAAAATAAATTTTAATTATTGCATAATATCAAATAAGTATCAATGGAATGTATAATGAGAGGAATTCTATTACCATACACTTCCATTTTATTGAATGTAATGTAATATCATGTATTGTAATTCTAAAGTTGTTATACACTTATTAAAGAACCATATTAATTTTAATATTATAATATAGGATATATTTCTTGCCTCTTATAACCCTCATAGTAATAATCAATACTTCTTTTCCTTCTTTCTATGTTAATAGCCTTGTTATCTCATGTGTGTTTTGTCATGAATGTTCCAATTCATGATCATATTATATAGTTATATAATATAAATAATCTTAATAATGAAATAACTATCATATCTTCACATAAATTATAATTTCAAAAAGAATCATAAATGATTTTTTTAAAAAATGGACTATTAAAATCATAGTGATGGAAGGTTAGAGGAACGCATGAGTAACATTTACATTTTTTAGTGATTATTATGGAAAGAGGTAAATTTATATAATATAATTAAATAATTATAATAAAATCATATATAATGTATCATTTCTTAATGCAAAATTATATATATCATCTGTTTGGTGTGGTGACAAAAAGGGAGTCACATTATTTTGTGAAGGCAGCAGTCCACATGTACAAAATCGATGTTATCATCTTTCATTAAGAGAAAGTGTAAGCAATAAAATGATATAAATTATTTTTTATATAATGATAAATAAGTTATTAAAAAAATAACTATGTCATTTATATCATATATACTCATTAACTTTATCCTTATAACTAAAAATATAATGTGTTTTTGATAGACGACTCAGATCACTTCAGAACACGGTTGTCCACCAAACACATGATTAATGTTATCATATCTGCTATTGTATGGAAAGTAAAAAAATGGAATATATGATATAATGACTCAAAATTTATACTTTTTATATATATATTATATATACTTTATACCTATTATCAAACCCAACTGTAAATGGTGGTAGACGAAAAACGAATGACATCAGTTCACGAGGTGGTAGACGGCCGTACATATAAATGATGATTTCGTAACCAATTTAATGAAAGTGGATGTATTTATAGTTCATTTTATTTATTAAAAATAATATATTTATATAGAATCTATTTATTATATTATATAATAATGGTTTAACAATAATTAAACAAGTTTGATAATGAAATAAATTAAAAATGATTGTTGAGTAACATTACCGCTTCTTGGTGTATCCTCCTTTGATTTTCACATAAATAATTCCATTGTTGGATTTATAAAAAATAATTATTCAATGATGTGGGGAGGTAATTTTATTTTGGAAGGTATTGTCTTTATGAAATAAGATTGAAGGTGATAAGAAGTGAGGAGTGGGGTGACCATTTATAAGTGAGGTGAGTGGAAGTGTTGTAATTTTTTTAAAATATTCAATCCTTTCCACGTTATAATCATAACAAATGACTGAAAAATTGTTTATTAGTGAACCTAGAAGATTTATTGTCTAAATATTGTTAGAAAATTGGTGTTAGTGATGTTTATAGGTCATTTTAACCATTATCTTCATAGATTAACCCCTCAATAAATCAGTTTTTACCATAACCATGGTAAATGATTTTTAATTCTTTCACAATTCATTTCGGATAAAAAATAAGATTAAATTATTAGAAATGATAAATTATGATAAATAAAAATAAGGAATATATTTCTCCAAAATTAAATTAATATACTTGGGAAAATTTTAACTATAAGTAGTCGCACATACATGATGAGAAAGCATGGTTTTAATATATAAATGTTCATATTTTACAATATTTTTATGTATAAAATAAATATATTGTAAAGTATTGGGGTGTTATATTATCTTATATTATTGGTGATTCTTGTAATACAATATATCAAATAAAATTTTCATATTTTTATAATTTTTTGGGTGTTACATTCTCCCCACCATAAATAAATTGTATTCTCACAATTTGAACATGATCTTGTAAATCAAGGGGATGAAAAATTGAATATAATGTTATTGAAAAAAACATCATCAAAGGTTTAATAAAATATCCTATTAATTATATATATTGGGATATAAAAATTATATATGTAATAACACATAACTGGGGTTCTGCGTTTGAGACCATTAGAGGAAAGTTAATATATAAACATGGAGGAAAAGTGTATATAATTAGACAGAGTGAAAGAGGTTATTGATCCAAATAAAGAGAGTCATCAACAGAGAGATAAGGGACTCAAAACCATAAATTATTCATGATTTAGAAGACAATTTGATTTATCAATATTTTAATTGGAATTTTTTTGTTTTAATATCAATTCTTAAAGTCGAGGAACTATTTTACTCTTTACAAATAAATGTAAATTTATTTAGTTGATAAAATTATTTTTCAAGAAATAAATTTAGTTATTTAGTTTTTCATAAATACAATTATAATTTTTTAATTTCTCTAATAAATTAATTTAAAAAATGACATTTGTTATTCCTAAATCACTAAAATTCAATTTGAATGAATTGTATGATCCATAAAAGAGTGACAAGTATATCTGTATCTCTCTAACTATTTTCCAAACCAAATATGTCGATCACAAGTTATCCTATAAAATAAATAAATCTCTAAACATAAATGTAAACCCATTGTTTAATCATTAATATTTATTTTTCAAAACCTTTAAATTAAAAAAATACATTTTAACCATGTAATCTCATAGGCTAGTGGTTGGATCTAAACACTTATTGTTCTTCTGTCACGGGTTCATGCCCTGTGACCTTTTCAGATGCACCGAGTTGTCACAAAAAATGTGGAGACTTCTTGTTCTAAACCATATTAATATAATTACTATAAAATTACCTATTAAAATTCTATGGAAATACTTGATGTAAAATTTGTCATTAAATAATATTTTTATTATGGTTTTCAGAACAACCCTTTTTTCATAGTCTACTAATATTATTTTATAATTATTAAAATTTCATTAGTGGTAATATTAACAGTAAATGTAACGTCCCAGTTCCGGAAGCCACCTAGAGGAGCCCCGTACCCTTATGGTCACATAGCCTCAAGCGGATTTCCATGAACGCTATAGGCTGCTGACTAGAAGTGAGGGTCTTAGGTGTGATGGTGGAGAAACTATGCCTTCATTGGATGAGTACACAACGGATGTAAAAAATTATAAACAAGAGCGGAAGCAGTAAAAATATCATACCCAAAAATAAACAGCTGAAAACTAATTGAATAAAATCGAGCACATATATATAATGATGCATGATAAATATGTCTAGAAAAACAGGAAAACAAAGCACAATGCTGAAATACATTTCTAAACGAAGTACAAAAAAAAATAGTTATCATCTCCACAACATCGCAAGCCTAAGCTTGGTCCCGTCCTCTCTAGCTCTACATCATGTCAAGTAACTGAAATAGAAGGACACTTTCCCTTGTCTATACCTGCAGTAATATAATCTGTTTGGGCCCAAAAGTGTGGCCCAAATAGGGTGTGAGACTAATCCATGTAAGAAACCACCATGAGATCCATGTCTAACAGTCAATGAGTATATGGAAGGTAAAAGTACAAAAAACAGTTAACATGAAGGAAATAAATAGTAAATAATCCATAGTTTCAATATCATGAAACAACTAAGAAAGAAGATAAACACAACAGGTAACCCTCTAGGAAGAACACTCAATCTAACCCCTCTGGTCCTACCTAAAAAGTACATGAAACCCTCTGGGAAGGACACTTAGTCTAACCCCTCTGGTTCAGTTTAATCTTAGACTCTCTGAGGAAGAACTCACTGTCAATTCCCCCTATAGTCTCGTATCGTAAGTAAAGGCACTCTAGGGAAGCACTTACATCACATTCCCTCTATGGCCTGCGTCGAGTAACTACGGACACTCTGAGAAATCCCTCAACGTCAATTCCCCCCTGCAGGCTCGCATCGTAAAAATTATAAAAAGACTATAGTGAATCCCTCAACGTCCATTCTCCCTATGGTCGATAAACCTAGTTCCCATAGACCTGTGTAAGTCAAGCAAGTGTATCAGTGAATATCAGCCAAGGTAAACCTCAATAACTACTTGGATAGCATTATAAAACATAACAACATTACAAAACAATAGTCACACCATCCTACATTACTAGGCATGGGAATGTAAACAACCTCCTAACATTCAAACTTGATCCAAATGTCAAAACAAAAAAAACATGCATTGGAAACATAACTAAAGAACATCAATTCACCCTATTCAGAATCAATTATCATATACTCGAGCATACAAGTATAGAAGGAAAATATTAGGACTAAAATGGTAAATTTGCAATACCCCGTTCATGGGTATTAGGAAATTTTGAACATATAACTCAAGGAAATTCAAAAAGAATGGTAGAAACCACCTACCTCGACGTTAAGAGATTTATATATGTGAACCTCGAGGCATGAATCACCTTAGAACTTCAAAGATCGACTAAAACTCCTAAAAGGATCAACAAAGGATTACTTGAGAAAGAGAAGGAATCATGAAATGATGCTCATGAAGAAGAGAGAGCTTACCATGGAAATCCCAATACAATCATCAGTGGTCGAAACAGAGTTCAGATGCTCAGTTGGGGGCTCGTAGGAAGATCGCGACCGTATGGGATCTCTTGGATGAACAAGACCTATAAGAAGAATTTTCTTGCAGTTATACGCGACCCTAGTGTGTTTAATATAAAAAATACATGTTGTGTACTTTTTAAGTACACATAGCGTAATTCCCTTTTCCGTAATCCACTTTAGGTGGCCTCCACGTCACCCCCACAAGGCCGTGTGGATGGCAGCTACACTGCCAGAACATGACAACCTGAGGTAACCGAGTACACGATGTGTAAGTAGAAAATATCCAGAAATTTTTCATTTTATCAAAAATGACTAGAAAAATAAAATATACCTGAAAAAAAGTATCTGGGTTCTTAGAAACACCCCCCTTAAATAAATTTGTCCACGAATTTCCCTATCATGGTGTAGAAGAAGAAACCTCAAACAGCTTTGGCCACTGGGCTCGTACATCGGCCTCCCTCTCCCAAGTCTCGTCATGTACTCTCCCATGCTTCCAAATCACCCATACAAGAGGGACACACCGAACATAGAGAACCTTCGTACTTCAATCAAGAATCTAGATTGGATGCTCCTTGAATGATGCATCCACATCCAAATAAACCTATTTGGGTTGGAAAACATGAGACGGGTCTGAGAAATAACATCAAATCTGAGAAATGTAGAAAATGTCATGCATAGCCTGGTACAGCTGAGGTAACTACAGCCGATAGGAAACCGAACAAACTCTTTTAAACACATCCAACATCTCGAAATACCTCAGCGAATGCTTACCCTATCTCCTAATCCTCCTGTGTCCCATCCTCAGGGTGACACACAAGAAAACATGATCCCTGACCTCTAACTCTAGAGGTCTTCTCTACTGATAAGCATAAGACTTATCTGATGACTGTGCAGTATCCATCCTCTTCTGAATCAACTATATCTACTCTATGGTCTCTTTTATAAGACAAGGTCCCAACATAACTGCCTCTCCTACCTCCATCCAATATAAGGGTGATCGTCATGGCCTACCGTACAAGGCCTCATAAGATTCCTTCTAAATAGTTTCTTGAAAACTGTTGTTGTAGGAAAACTCCACAAGAGGTATATGCTTTTACTAACAACCTCGAAAAATTAGGATTCATGTTCGTAGAATTTCCTCAAGAACCTAAATAGTATGCTCGGATTGACCATCAGTTTGAGGATGGGAAGCCGTTCTCAAAGGTACCTGTGTACCCAATGCCTTCTGAATCCCCTGCCAAACCCAAGATGTAAAATGTGCATCCCTGTCCGAAATGATGGTGTGTGGAACACCATGAAGATGTACAATCTCACATATGTACAACCATCCCAACTAATCAACACTAAAGGTATCCTTGATCGGTAAAAAGTGAGAAACCTTTGTGAGTCTATAACAACCCAAATTGCGTCATTCCCTCGAGGTGACCTCGGTATACCTGTCACGAAATCCATCCTGACATCGTTCCAATTCCACTCGGGAATAAGAAACTGATGTAGAAGACCCTCTAGTCACTGATGCTCTTCCTTCACCTGCTGACAAGTGGAACACCTCATGATGAAACATGCAATGTCCCTCTGTATACCTAGCCACCAATACGGATGGTGTAGATCACGATATATCTTGGTGACATCAGGACGAACTGCCCAAACTCAGGAATGAAAGTCTCATATCAGCTCCTTACGTATGTCTGTTGGAACCCATATGTGCCCCTAGAAATGCAATTTTTCATCCTCACCTATGGTCCATCCAGGAATATGGTCCTCACCCAACACGCTCTCCCATAGGACTAGGCCTTCAGAATTTGATAGTTGCCTCACTCGTACTCAATCAATACGGGTAGAGGTAACATATATGAAAGAAAGGAATGTCTACCCCGGTCTATCATGCACCTCAAAATGCATCTCATAGAATAGAGCCATAAGCTGCCACTCACTAAAGGCCTCTTAAACATCCTATATCTAAGTCCTACTCAACGCATCTGCCATTGTGTTGCCTTTCCTAGGCATATAGGCATGTTCAAAGTCAAAGGATTGTAGGTACTCAACCCACCCTCACTATCTAAAATTCAGATCACATTGAGTGAAGATGTACTTGAGACTGCTGTGGTCGGTGAAAAACACAAAATGTTCTCCTAGAAGATAATGTATCCAACAACGTAAGGCATGAAAAACCGCAGCCAACTCAAGATCTTGTGTCGGGTAGTTCATCTCATGTGGTAACAACTACGGAGACCCATATGCAATGAATCCCCCCCTGCATAATCACAGCTCCCAGCCTGATACCTAAAGCATCACAATACATAATAAAGATATTTCCATTCTCTTGCAAGACTAGTATCCGTGCTGAAGGCAATCACTCCTTAAACTCTTGAAAGGCTGACTTGAAAGAATCTGACCACAAAAATATTGCACCCTTCTTAGTGAGACTCATTAGTGGTGCTACTAAGCGTGAAAAGTTTTGTAGGAAACATATATTGTATCCAGCAAGCCCTAAAAAACTACGCACCTCAAAGATGTTGTTCATATTATCCCAAGACACTACTGTTCTCACATTCTCTAGGTCAACTGACACTCTTGTCTCTGAGATAACATGACCAATGAAGTTAATATGATCCATAAAAATGTGACATTTTGAGAGCTTTTCATGTAACTGATGCTCCCTCAGTGTACTCAAAATGATCTCAAGATGGGTAGCATAGTTGTGTTGAGTGTGAGAGTACACCCATATATCATTCACGAAGCCCACCATGAAGGAATCCAAGTATGGTTGGAACACACGGTTCATCAGTTCCATGAAAACTGCAGGCGCATTCGTGAGACCGAACGACATAACAATATATTCATATAGACCATACCTACTCCAGAAGGCTATGAGAGGTATATAAGATGGTCTAACGCACAACTGATGTTAATCGGACATCAAGTCAATCTTCAAGAACACTCGGGCTCCTCGAAGATGATCAAAGAGACCATTAATCATTAGTAAAGGATATCGGTTCTTGACCGTCAACTGGTTCAACTTCCGATAATCCACACAAAACCTGAGGGTGTCATCTGCCTTCATCACATATAGGACATGCGAACCCCAATGAGACGTATTGAGTCTGATGAAACCCTTTGCCTGAAACTCCTCCAAATGCTTCTTGAGCTCCTGAAACTCTGGTGTAGCCATCCTATAGGGATGAATCGACACCGGTGACACTCCGGGAACAAGCTCAATAGAAAATTCTACCTCATGCTCTAGAGGTGAACCTGAAAAGTCCTCTAGAAAGATGTCCCTGAAACTATCCACAACTAGATAAAATTATAACATAGAAGTACCCTGATCATCTGGATATAAACCTGAAATATGGGTTGTAACTCCTCCTAACCCATGATTCTTTAGACTCGCTCTGCTCGCCTGGACATCCCACTCGCCCTTATTAATAAACGATATTCCCTATGGTGATGTGAAACTCACCATGCGGTGATAATAGTCGAAGATTTCCGAGAAGATAACTAGACAGTCCATTCTGAGAATGACATCATAACCTGTCATCTCTAGGACATAGAAGTCCCATAAATAGTTACACCCGCCAACATTTAGATGGAACTCTTTATACTGATGTACACTCATCATTCTAGAACCCAATGGAGTGTCTAGTGTCATGATTTCAGTAGAAGAAAAGATATAGAGCACAAGGCTCTCCACAACCGAAACAGATATAAAGCTATGGAAGCCCCTATATAAAAAAGTACAGAAGATAAAATTGAGGCAACTAAGATCGTACCTCGAACTATAGAAGGTCTAGTATCCTGCTCATGATGGGTCTACTCCACTACAAAGGTCTGGACTACTCCACGAACTTATGACCCTGCCTGACCACTCGGAGTTGATACACTATGCTGGCGCTGAAAGACTGGAGACTGAACACCACGACCATGAACACCACCTTGTCCTAAGCAACCAGAAGTCCTCTAGTTCCCTAACTGGTGAGGAACTAGTGGTGCTTCTCCCAAACACAGAGTCAGAGAAGAACCCCTCTCACGAGCTGTTTGTGAGAAGATATGACAGAAGTGTTGAAGGTTTCCCAACTTGCATTATGATTTGAACTCCACTGGGTCTCTCCAGAAGTGTGGAATCGTATTACCACTCTTCCCACACTAGTAGCAGACCACCTGTATACCAGAAGAAGTGTCTCACCTCCTTGAATCACCACGTGAAAACTCCCCGCGGCGCTTCCTACTATCAGTATGAGAGATCCTAACTCTGGATGTCGAGCCGCCCGTGCTCACAACTATGGAATCCCTTAGATTGCACTCTATGATCGGTGCCTGGTTGACGATAGAAGTGATATAAGTCAACCGGAAGATGTTCACCTGCGATTGGATGTTGTTCCTTAGACCGTTCTCGAACATCCTTGATATGAATAAATCATCACCTCCTAAAAATAGAATGAAGTACTACTGTTCGGTAAAGAGGGAGGAATACTCCATAACAAAAAGAGTACCCTTCTCTAGATGCATAAACTATTGGGGTCGATTGGCCCTGAGGGTATCTGGATAGAAGTATCCATAGAAGATGCACGAGAACTCATCCCACACCATAACGTGCTAGTTTCCCTCCTATGAGATCACATCCCACCAACTTTTGGTGGAGTCCTGAATCATATAAGTATCAAGCATGACCCTCCTCTCTGGAGGCATATCAAGATTCTCAAAGATTGAAAAAATGTCTTGTATCCATGACTCTGCATCCTGGGTTCCTCCATCCCCTAATAAAGCATGTGGATATTGCTGCGGAAAGAACCGCGTCAATTCTTCCATCGACAGGGCAAGAGGTAGGGCCCCTTGAAAGGTCTGCATCATCCTCAAAAAGCCTTCCCTGTATTGTGCATCAACACATGTGTCCGGTATAACGGTTGATCCCAAGACTGGCACAATAAGAGGATCTATGGGTATTCTCTGATCAGCCACATCTGGTGTTCGATCACTACCCTAAAACTGGTTCACAATCAGAGGAAGTGTCAGTGGCATGTCTCTACAATGTCAAATTCACTATTTTGATCAATATTATCAAGGCTGAAAATTGGACGTATAGGTAGGGAAAAGGAGAAAAAAAGCATTCAAGTTTTATAAAACATGACTACATGGCATTTATGTGCCCTACACGATGTGTTCCCTTATGTCATTCACATGGGCGTGTACTCCAGCCAGAACTAGTCATGTAACACCCCATACAAATAGCGTGTTTACCAAACTGCCCGAGTCCTACACAGTTAAGCCAAACGGATCTCTTAAAACAAGACTACACGGCGTGATCACGGTATAAATGACATGTACTAGACAAACATCACCTGCCCCGTGTTGTTAGTGACATGGCCTGACACATGGCTCACCCTACACAGTGTGTTCAAGGAAGAAATGGAATCTACTTGAAAGGATAACACCAACCCATGTTGTTAGTGACATGGCCGGGTACCTAGGTCAAGATACACAATGTGTCCAACTGGTACACGGTGTGTTATCACCATACTATTCCCATCCTGTGTCTCTTCCCACATGGCCGATGACACGGTTAGTGAATACATGGCATGCACATAGAGTGAATGGAGTGTACGTAAAATAATTGTTTCTTCCCGAAAAGACAAACACATAGCATGTAGTCAAAACTACACACATTTATTCTAGGTTTTTCCAGACAGGAAGCCTCAGAAACTACTCGGCGACCCAGAAAAACACTGAAATGAACATTGAATGTTCCAAATTGCGATCTGTGAGGGCCTATACTCCCCGAGAATCAAATAACTCCATCTTATACATGTTATAAACAAGATAAACAAGGAAATGATCCACTAAATTCTGATCCATAAGGGCCCATAACACCTCAAGAACCAAATGAAGGCGTTCATTCAAACAAAACCTTACACAAACAATACCCTATCAAACGGTAGGTATTTTGATCAAGGAATCTATCACAACATCATTCATATTCTACACAACATCTATCAGAACAACATGAAATGGATTATTCATCCTAAATATCATAGCAAGAATGCATGACATTTGATTTCCTAACATGTGCATATATGATGCATGAGATGGAGTAACCTCATCTCATCAGGTTTCAATAGAAATAGAATCTCAATAACATCAACAATAACAACAAAAATTATGTGAATCACTCTAGGTGAAATAAAATCAACTGTAATAATTGAAAAACTATAAAAATTAAAATTAAACGTGGTAGATTGGCTTTTCCCTACACATAGGTTAGCTACTGATGGGTATAGCTTATTACCATGTTCTAATTTTTTCCTATCCCTGGCTATAGGCGCCAAACAGTATGTCAAGAAGAAAGGAGTCCTCTGATACCACTTTGTAACATCCTAGTTCTGGAAGCCACCCAAGGGTGCCCTGTACCCAGTTGATCACATGGCCTCAAGCATATGTCTCCCAACGCCAGAGGCTGCCGACTAGTAGTGAGGGCCATATGTGTGATGGTGGGGAAACTATACCCTCATTGGAAGAGTATACATCGGAATTAAAAAAATTAAACACAAGAATGGAAAATGTATTAATATCATACCCAAAAATAAATAGTGTAAAACTAATAGAATAAACTAGATCACATATTTATAATGATGCATGATACATATTTCTAGGAAAACTGCAGAGGAAAGGACAATTCTGAAATACAGTATTAAAACAAGACCAAAAGAAAAAAATTAATCAGCTCCACATCATTGCAAGCCTAAGATTGGTCCCATGATCTCCCGCTCTACAAAATTTCATGTACCTAAAGTAGAAGGGTGCTTTTCCTTGTCTATACCTGAAATAATATAATCTGTTTGGGCCCAAAAGCATGGCCCAAACTGTTTGTGAGACTATTCCTAGTAACAACCACCACGAGATCCGTGCCTAATAGTCAATGAGTATATGGTAGCTAAAAGTACAGGAAACAGTAAACAGGAAGGTACTCAACAGTAAACAATCCATAGGTTCAATATCAAGAAACAACTAAGAATGCAGATAAACAAACAGGTAACCCTCTGGGAAGCACACTCAGTCTAACCCCTCTTGTCCTACGTAACATGTACAAGAAACCCTCTGGCCAGTACACTCAGTCTAACCACTCTAGTTCAGCTTAAGGATAGACTCTCTGAGGATGCACTCACCGTCAATTCCCCCTATAGTCTCGTATCGTAACTAAAGGAACTCTAGTGATGCACTTATGTCACATTCCCACTGTGGCCTACATCGAGGAACTAAAGACACTCTGAGGAAGCACTCAACGTCCTTCCCACTTGTGGTCTCGCATCATAAATATTATAAAGACACTCTAGAGAAGGCCTCCGCATCCATTACACCATGTTCTCATGGCCCCGTGTTAGTCAATAAAGTGTAGCAGCGCCTATCGGCCAAGGTAAACCTCAAGGACTACCTATCTTGAATTCTACAGCATAACAGCATAACAGAAGAAAAGTCACACCATCCTACATTACCAGGAATGGGAAAGTAAACAGCCACCTAATATGAAAACTAGAACCAAAGGTCAAAATAGGAAAAACATGAATGGGAAACACATCCAAGGCATAATAATTCACCCTATTCGCAATCAATTATCATCTACTCAAGCATACAAGCATAACAAGAAAACAAAATGGATAAAAAGGTAGATGCGCAATACCCCGTTCATGGTTATTAGGAAAGTTTACACATGAAACTCAAGGAAATTCAACAAAAAGGCACAAAACACCTACCTCTATGTTAGGAGATCACTATATGTGAATATCATGGCTTGAATCACCTTAGAACATCGAAGATCTACAAAAACTCTTAAAAGGTTCAACAGAGGATAACTTGATAAAGAGAAGGAATCACGAAACGAAGCTAAAGCAAAAGAGAGAGATTACCGAGGCAATCCCAATGCAGTCGACGACAGTCAAATCAGAGATTAGATGCTCGGTCAAGGGCTCAGAGGAAGATCATGGCCGTACAGGAGCTCACGGACGAACGAGACCTAGAAGAAGATTGTTCTGGTGATTGGACATGACCCTAGTGCGTTTAATGAAAAAAGAAAATACACGGTGTGTACTTTTAAAGTACATGGCATGTACTTTCCATTTCCATACTCCACTTTAGGCGGTCTCTAGGTCACCCCCACATGGTCGTGTACATGGCCGCTACACGGCAAGCACACGACTACCTATGGTAACTGAGTACATCGCGTATACTCATAAAGTACATGTAACACCCGTGATTTTTATGAGAAACGTTTTCTTTTTATGTTATATACATCATCAAAGGAATCTTTCACTACACACTACACTACCTTGGCATACATTAAATGCAATCGCGACCTTCCTCGATAGCTTGCATTGTACGCAATACCGAGTTTCACTATACAATGACTTTCTATTAAAATATTATTAAAACTAGCCATTATGAATAGTAATACCCACTTTTTGAAATATTATAAATTTTATCTTTCAAAATGGGCCTCATTTTTGGATTCAAATTATCTAAATTAGCCTAGGGTGAATTTTTCGTATTTTTCTGATAACTTTCAATTTTTGATAAATAGTGAAAACACTGAGTTACTATTTAAAAAATGACTTTTTATAATTATTTATTTTAGGTCAAAATTGATACATAATACCTATATAAGTTCAACTTAATTCATTGGAGTCATTTTATAATAATTTTTGATATATTAAAATTTTATTGAACTTTTTACCGTCTTTTACCCATCTCCTAGGAGAGTTTGAAAATTTACATAAAACATAATTTTACCGCTTTTGTGAGTGTAATTTCAAAATCCAAGAGACACGGTTAACATCAAGGAGTAAAATTTTGTTCAATAAGATAAAAATAATTTTTGGTGAATAGTAACTTTTTACTTTTATTTAACACGGTTAAAAGTAAATAGGGTAATTAAGGGTAAAAATGGTATTATTATTGCCCTAACAGTGTCCTAATTCTATTGGATAAGTGTAATTAGACCAAAACAACCTTAGGGATAAAATATTACCCTTTAGGTCCACTTGGATTATATTAGGACATTTAATATTATTTTATATAAAGAAGAGTTAAAATAGTTAAAATAAAAGTTTAATAACTACAATATTTTTAATACAGGGTTATAAATAAGATAAATTAGACAATAAATATTAATTAGAAATATAAAAATATTTCCTACATAATGGTATTTTATTTATAATTTTGAGACTTTAAATAATTTAATTTATTTATGACACATTGATGATGCAGTAGTTAACTTATTAAGGAAATATTAACATAATTAATATTATAAATACCCAAATTATTGTAATTTGAGAATTTTGATTGATTAAACTAATTTTATAGGTTAATATGACATATTAATATAGATTTAATTAAATTATTTCGATCTAATCATACTGTTATGATTTTAAGAAAAATCAATTACCAAATAGTGTAAAAATTGACATAAAATAGTTTTTAAAACAAAAATTATATAATTAATTGTTATTTTATTCTTAAAAATCTAATATTCGGCCAAATGACTTAGATAAGTTTATATATATTAATAATGAACCACTTGGGGTTCGTTTCGCTTGTTATAGTAAGTTTATTAACCATATAGTGTAAGGAAACAAGAAGACACGGTTAAAGTTAAATTATTTAACTTAGAGTTAAATATAAATGAAAAGGATAAAATAGTTACCTAAACTTGTCTAAAATCTATTTGTTGAAAGGATTGCGACCCATCCCCACCTTAGTTTCGAAATAAATCAGCTTGGAGCTATTGAAAACCGAATATGACTTTATTATAAAATAATATTTTAAGTTTTTCCTAAAGTGCCCCTCTCCTCCCTTATAAAAGGGAACCTCCTCCCTCTACTCCTCACACCACATTTAGCCTTCAAGATCGGCCAAACCCTGAAAATTTCTCTTCTACTCTTTCCTAATAATATTTTAGTGGTCTTGGTCTTCTTCAAAGACCATCATTAGTGCCCAAAGAGGAGGTTTCAAAGAGGCTTGTCGAAGAAGAGGTAATATCTGTTACCGATTCTTTCAAATTTATTTCTTCTTCTACTTCCTCTTATTTAGTTGTTTCATTATAAAGTAATAACTTCAGTATCACTCATATACTAATATGTTATTATAAATATGAAACAATCCTATTTCACCCTCTATTCATCATACGATAAATGAAATCACTACGCGTGCGTACGTACGGAATACCGTCTCCACGCCGTGGTGTAATCTATTTTCCACCACCCCTTACATGGATGGGTATAATGGTGTATATAATAACTATATATTATTATTGTAAAGTGATTTTGATTCTTAAATTGTATACATACACTTAAATACAAATCTTTTATCATGAGAACGATATCATCGCTCGTGCGTACGTACGGCCTACCATCTCCACGATGTGATGCGGCTCGTTCTACATGATATTCAATGCATAATGATTATATAAATTAATTTAATGAATAAATATGATATATATTACACTAATACCATTATGTAAATGAGGTATCTATAACCTAAAAAGAAGAATAATAATTTATTCGACAAAACATGCATAAGAACAAAAAGCAATAAACACCCGAATAACAAGTAGCAAAGAAATATTATTAATATTAAGATAAGAATATGACCATATATGATATAATAACAATTAGTATGATCCTTGAATAAGTCAATAACATTTTTTAAATCATTATAAAGGAGTTTCGGACACGTACGAAGCAAATCAAACCTAAGGTTAGGGAATATCTCACAATCTCATTTTTATCCGAGATTGTTGATACTTTGGTATTTACTGGGGTGTATTTATCATCCAAATCCATTTTTCCTCAATATGTAATATTATCCTCCTAAAATTTATTAAATCCAATATTACTCATTAGTGAGTTTTTAGTAAAAGATATGAATGGAATCTTTTGTCATTTTTTAGTACGAGGAACTTTTTGACTTTTCCGGCCAAAATATGAGAAGAATGTTTTTTTAACATATACGACATGAATGTATTTTATGATTACATAGAAAATTATTTACATGAAGATTCCTTTATAGGTATTCAAATTTATTTTTTATCAACTTATTTTAGTTTAAAATTGTATGACATTTTAAGAAAGGAAAAATGTTTTTAAATATAAAGGATATTTTCCTCAAGAATGGAGTTCAAGCATTTTATCAAAATTATTTTCCATCTAGGATAATATAGGGTATATCCCTATTTTTACATTTATTTGATTATGTTGTGATGCAATTATTTTTATGATTTCCTTATATGGATTATGTTATGTTGGAATGATGTTTAAGAATCCAATTTTTATTACATGGGTTATGCTATGATGTATGATTTATGATCTTGTGGCACACATAAGAATGGCATCATTATGAGATGGGTGGGACCTATATCTCCCTCCAATGCATTAGGTAAAGATTTATATCTCATGATATAGACATGGCTGGAATGACAGGTTAATCTGGTTTAGTGATATAGGACTGAAACGAGGAGTTAACTCGGTTCAGAAATGGACTTTGTCCTCTAGGATAGTCTTGGCAATGAGTCTTGAATACTAAGAAATGATTCTCTATGATTATGTGTGTATGACACAAATTTTCATGTTCTGATTATTTGGATTACATTTCACTACTATGATTTATCCCATGTTATGAAATTATGATCTCTTTTGTAGGATAATATTTTCGAAATGATATGTTCTTATGAATATGATGGGATTGATATTTCTTTTTTTTACCCTTACTAAGAATTTGAGGTCACCCTTTGGTATGTTTTCTTTTCCCCAGGTCAAGAAGAAGGGTATTAAGTATTATATGCAAAAAGGGACTCTAGATATGATAAAATAAAAGGGAGACAATGTAGATGATTTAAGAACCCTTTGTTTATGTTTCCCAGTTTCTAAAGAAACTATACCTATACGGTCCATTCATGGTTTGTTATATGTTTTAATAAGTGGGATTCAATTTTGAAGTAATAACATTGTATGTAATGTATGGGTCGTCATAGTTGGTATCAGAGGAAGGTAATAGTCAACCTTTGGAAACTAGGATGTGAAATCCTTTGTAAGAACCCTAAGGATATATCTAAGCATAGAACACAATATTAGTGTTTTAGAAATGGCCATGAATAGCCTATGATAAGACCATAAGTGTGAAATTTTATTCTTGATTATGTGGTTTTCATATTATAATTAGTGTTTCTCACACTATTATTCTTGGTTTTAGTCAATGTCTTGAACCAAAGGAACCGTGTTAATACAGAATGCGATGGGCAATGCAATGATTGTCCCCCTGAACAACCAAAAGTTATGGGAACTGTAATGAAAAATCTTATAGCCATGCTCACACAGCTTTCTCATGTTATGAATCATGCAGGACTTCCAAACGAGAAAAGGAAGGAGAAACATTCTATTAAATCCTTAATGAGGCAGCATCCACCCTCATTCAGTGGGTCTACTGATCCATTAGTTGCTGAACAGTGGATCAGTACTACTGAAAAGATATTTTCAATTCCTCAATGTTCTAAACATGATAAATTCATCTTAGCAATTTATCATTTGGAAGGTGAAGCTGATCAGTGGTGGAATCTTATCAAGAATACGAGGGCAAGAGATGAAATTGAGTCCATGGAATGGGACATGTTCAAGAACTTATTTTTCAATATGTAATTCCCTCGTATTCTTCCAACAAAGATGGAGAAGGAGTTTCTTGAACTAAAGCAAAAGGATGATGAATCTGTTGGTACCTACGAAGAAAATTATACAAGACTTGCAAGGTACACTTCTGGGATTATTATCCAACCTGGGAGTAAGATCGATCGATTTTTTAGTGGCTTAAAACCAAGTCTTGGAAGGGCGTTAGAATAAGGGACTTCAATAGCTACAAGGAAATCGTTCGATGTGCTCTCAAGGTTGAGATGGAGATTGGAGTAACCCATCAGTCATATGGGTTTGATAAGAAGATTGAAATGGAATTAAAAGGAAAATCTAAAGGGAAAACTAAAAATAAGATGAGTTTTTCCTTAGGCTCAAAGTGTGGAAAGTAACATGGAGGGAGTTATCTTAAAGGGACATGTAAATGTTTCAAATGTGGAAAAAAGGTCATCGGGCATTTGAATGCCCCAATGATGGGAAGAAGATGTCTAGTGATGTGAACAATGAAAAGGATACACAGAGTGTACCTCCAACACTTCAATGTTAAAAGTGCAAGGAAATAGGGCATTATTCCAATCAATACCCTAATCCAAGGGTTGTTGATGATGATCGACGTCAACAAACTCTTAAGGCTATAGACAAAGGAAAGTCACATGCAATTTCTATTAGCGATGTGGAGTATTATAACGAAGTGGTAAAATGTATACTTACCATCCACTCTAATGTAACAAATGTTTTATTTGATTCTAGATCCACCCACTCATTTATTTCTGAAAAATCTTCTAAGGGTATCACCATATTACCTCAGCAGTTAGATATTGAGTTAGCTGTGACAACCCCTAATGGCACAACAGTCACATCAAAAGTTTAAAATTCTTCTCCAATTGATGTTTGTGGGAATTTGCTTTCAGTAAATCTTGTGGTCCTTCCTATATTGGAATTTGATGTGATTCTTGTCATGGATTAGATTTCTTTATATGGAGCTCAAACCAATTTCCATAGAAGGGAAGTCACATTTCATATTCCAGATCAATCTATGATCGTCTATCAATGCAAGGATGAACATAACCTTCCTTTAGAAATTTCTTCCATCTTATGGGTCTTGATTTCACTAAATGAAGGTTATTTATCTCAAATGGTTGGAGAGAAACTCACGATTAAGAATATTCCAATTGTATTGAAGTTTGATGATGTCTTTTCGGAGAAATGTTCTGGTATTCCACCAAATCATGAAGTTGAGTTTTCAATAAAACTCGTACCGGGTGCTTTAACTATTTCAATGACACCTTATAGAATGGCCCCAATTGAGTTGCAGGAATTGAAGAAGCAATTCAAAGAGAATCATGATAAGGGATGCATACACCCTAGTGCGTCACCTTAGGGGGCACCTATTCTGTTTTTTAAGAAGAATGATGGATCAATGAGACTCTGCATTTATTATCGAGAACTTAACAAGATCACTATCAAGAACAAATATCATCTCCCATGCATTGATGACTTATTTGACCAACTACATGAAACTCAATACTTGTCCAAGATTGATCTTCATTCAAGGTATCATCAATTAAGGGTCAAAAGGGAGGATATACCAAAGAAGGATTTCCATACAAGGTATGGACACTATGAATTTATAGTGATGCCATTTTTTCTTACTAATTACCCTGCTATCTTTATGGATTTGATGAATAGAGTCTTTAGAGACTATTTTGATCAATTTCTTGTAGTCTTTATAGAAAATATTCTTGTCTATTCACAGAGCAAGGAAGAACATGAAGATCACTTTAGAATTTTATTGAAGACCCTGAGAAAGGATAAGCTTTATGCCAAATTTACCAAGTGTGAATTTTGTCTTCAAAAAGTTTCATTTTTGGGTCACATAATTTCAAAAGAGGGGATATCTGTGGATCCAGCAAAATAGAGGTTATCGAAAGATGGTCGAGACCAACAATAGTAACTGAGATCCGATTTTTTCTTGGTTTGGATGTATATTATCGACGTTTTGTGAAATATTTTTCACGATTATCTAATCCACTCACTCGGATGACTCAAAAATGAGTTAAGTTCATTTGGACAGAGGAGTGTGAAGATAATTTCAAGGAGTTAAAAAGAAGATTATCCAGTGCACCTGTGCTCACACTCCCGTGTAGTGGAGAAAGGTTTGTGATCTACAGTGATGCATCCAAGAAGGTACTGGGGTGTGTTCTCATGAAAAATGATATGGTGATAGCTTATGCCTCACGACAGTTGAAAATCCATGAGAAAAACTACCCAACTAATGATTTTGAGTTAGCTGCAGTAATATTTTCATTAATGATTTTGAGGAATTATCTATATGGATAAAGGTGTGATATTTATACTGATCATAAAATTTTAAAGTACATTTTCACACCAAAGGAGATGAATATGCGCCAAAGAAGATGGTTAGAGATGATTCAGGATTATGACTTCTCAATTCATTATCACCAAGGGAAAGAAAACAAGGTGGCAGATGATTTAAGTTGAGAAGACCATGCTGGCTTATCCATGATGAGGATCACAAAAGATCCAATATTTATTTATTTACAAAGGATGGATCTGGAAATTATAATGGAAGGTGAAAAATATTATATTTCTCAAATGAATGTTCAACCATCTATACATGTGAAGATTAAAGAGGCACAAAAAGAAGATATAGAGTTACAAAAGAAGGTGAGAAATGTTCCGGAATTCAACATTGATTGTGATGGGATAGTAAGGTTCAGGAATCGGGTTTGTGTTCCTCCCATCTCAGAATTAAAGGAGCTACTGGATGAGGCTCATAGTTCTTCATTCTCTATTCATCTTGGAAGCACGCAGATGTATGGGGACCAGAATGAGTACCTCTCGTGGGATGGCATGAAAAGAGATGTAGATGAATATGTCTCTCGATGCTGGGTTTGTTATCAAGTTAAAGCCGAGAGACAGAATTCTATGGGGATGTTACAACCATTACCCATATCAGAAAGTAAATGGGAAAACATCACTATAGACTTTGTCACTGGACATCCGAAGGCAATAATGCAATCTGGGTCATAGTTGATCGTCTTACGAATTCGACACACATCATTACTATTAGAGAAGATTTCTATCTGGATGAGCTTGCCAGGATATATGTGAGGGAAGTGGTAAGATTGCATGGAGGAAAACATTCCATTATATCTGATTGGGATCTGAGGTTTACCTCGAAGTTCCGGTGAAGTCTTCAGCATACTCAAGATACAAAGTTGAGTTTTAGCACTGCTTATCACCCTCAGACAGACGGTCAGTCTGAGAGAAAAATTCAAACTCAAGAAGATATGTTAAGAGATTTCTCTATGGATTTCAAAGTTGGTTGGGATCAACACCTACATTTGGTGGAATTTTCATATAATAATAGATTTCACTCTAGTATTCAGATGGCTCATAAAGAAGCTCTCTATGGAAAGAAATGCAGGAATCAAACTTGATGGGATGAAGTTGGGGAAAGAAAGCTATTAGGACCTAATCTTGTTGAGGAGATAGCAGAAAAGGTCAGATATATTCAACAACACATAAGAGCATATCAGAGTCGACAAAAATGTTATGTCGGTTACCGAAGAAAAGACCTAGAGTTTGAAGTGGGCGATAAAGTGTTCTTATGAATATCTCATTGGAAGAGAGTAATGCGATTTGGAAAGAAGGGCAAGCTGAGCCCTAGGTATATTGGTCCTTTTGAAATACTGGATCGTGATGGGAAGGTAGATTACCGATTGGCGCTTACACCAAATCTCACTCAATTTCACGATGTGTTCCATGTATCTCTCCTGAGAAAGTACATACCCGATCATTCACATGTACTCAGCTCAGATGTTGTACCACTGGAGCAAGATCTTTCTTATCACGAATAGCTGATAGAGATTCTGGATCGTAGCGAGAAAGTCCTACGATACCAGACCACTCACTTGGTGATAGTTTTATGTAGGAAACACCAATTAAAAGAATCTACATGAGAGATTGAGGATATGATGAGGTAGAGGTATCCTCATCTGTTTGTTACAAAGTGATGAATTTCGAGGGTAAAATTCATTTTAAGGGGGTAGAATGTAACACTCAAGATTTTTATGAGAAATATTTTGTTTTTATATTATATACATCATCAAAGGAATCTTTCACTACACACAACACTATCTTTTCTTTCTTTACATGCAATCACTACCATCCTCGATAGCTTGCATTGTACGCAATACCGAGTTTCTCTAAACAATGATATGCTATTAAAATATTATTAAAACTAGTCATTGTGAATAGTAATAACCACTTTTTGAAATTTTATAAATGTTATCTTTCAAAATGGACTTCATTTTTTGATTCGGAATATCGAAATTAGCTTAGGGTGAATTTTTGGTATTTTTCGGAAAACTTTCAATTTTTTATGAATAGTGAAAACACTGGGTAACTTTTTAAAAACATAGTTTTTATAAATATTTATTTTATTTAAATTTATTTTAGGTCAAAATTGATACATAATACCTATATAAGTTAAAATTAATTCATTGGAGTCATTTTATAATAATTTTTGATATATTAAAATTTTATTGAACTTTTCACCGTCTTTTACCCACCTCCCAAGAGAGTTTGAAAATTTACATAAAACATAATTTTACCACTTCTGTGAGTGGAATTTTGAAAAACCGAGAGACACGGTTAAAATCAGGGAGTAAAATGTGGTTTAATAAGATAAAAATAATTTTTGGGGAATAGTAACTATTTACTTTTATTTACCACGGTTAAAAGTAAATAGGGCAATTAAGGGTAAAAATGGTGTTATTTTTACCCTAACACATGTCTTAATTATATATGATAAGTGAAATTCGTCCAAAAACAACCTTAGGGATAAAATATTACCCTTTAGGTCCACTTGGATTAGATTAGGACATTTAATATTATTTAATATAAAGAAGAGTTAAAATAGTTAAAATCAAAGTTTAATAAATAAAAGATTTTTAATATAGGGTTATAAATAAGATAAATTGGACTATAAATATTCATTAAAATGATAAAAAATATTTAATACATAATGGTATTTTATTTCTAATTTTTATACTTTATATAGTTTAATTTATTTATGACACAATGATGATGCATTAATTACCTTATTAAGGAAATATTAACATAATTGATATTATAAATACCCAAATAAATGTAATTTGAGACATTTCATGAATTACACTAATTTTATAGGTTAATATGACATATTAGTATTGATTTAATCAACTGTTTTCTATATAATCATGATGTTATGATTTTCAAAAAAATAAATTACCAAATAGAGTCAAAATTGACATAAAATAGATTTTAAAACAAATATTATATTATTAATTATTATTTTATTCCCAAAAGTCTAAGGTTCAGCCAAATGACATAGATAAGGTTATATATATTAATAATTAACCACTTGGGGTTCGTTTGGATTGTTATAGTAAGTTTATTAACCATATAGTGTAAGAAAACAAGAAGACACGGTAAAATTTAAATTATTTAAATCAGAGTTAAATCTAAATGACAAGGTTAAAATAGTAACCTAAAATTGTCTAAAGTATATTGGTTGAGAGTATTTCGACCCATCCCCACCTTATCTTCTAAATAAATCAGTTTTGATCTATTAAATACCGAATATGACTTTATTATAAAATAATATTTTATGTTTTTCCTAAAGTGACCGTCTCCTCCTTTGTAAAAGGGAACCTCCTCCCTCTCCTCCTCACAACACTTTGAACCTTCAATATCGGAAAAATCCTACCAATTTCTCTTATCCACTTCCCTGTTAATATTCTAGAGATCCTGGTCTTTTTCAAATACCGACATTAGTTCCCTAAGATGAATTTTCCAAGAGACTTGTCGAAGAAGAGGTAATATCCGTTACCGATTCTTTCAAATTTATTTCTTCTTCTACTTCCTCTTCTTTAGTTGTTTCATTATAAAGTAATAACATCAGTATCAATAATATAATGATATATTATTATAAATATTAAACAACCCTATTTCACCTTCTATCCATCCTACAGAAAACAAAATCACCGCGCGTGCGTACGTACGGAATACCGTCTCCACGCCGTGGTGTAATCTGTTTTACACCACCACCTTACTTGGATGTGTATAATGGTGTAAATAATAACTAAATATGATTATTTTAAAGTTATTTTGATTCTGAAATAGTATATATACACTTAAATACAATTCCATGGTCATGGGAACGATATCATCACTCGTGCGTACGTACGGCATACCGTCTCCATGATGTGATATGACTCGTTCTACATGATCTTCAATGCATAATGATTATATAAATGAATTGAATGAATAAATATGATATATATTACAATAATACAATTCTATAAATGAGTTATCTATAACCTAAAAATAATAATAGGATTTTATTCGACAAAACACGCATAAGAACAAAAAACGATAAACACCCGAATAACAAGTAGCAATGAAATATTATTAATACAAAACTAAGAATATGACCATATATTATATCATAACAATGAGAACGATTTTGGAATAAGTAAATAACATTATTTAAATCATTATACAGGAGGTTCAGACACGTACGAAGTAAATCGGACCTACGGTAAGGGAAAATCTCACAATCTCATTTTTATCTGAGATTGTTTATACTTTTTTATTTACGGGGGTGTATTTATCATCCACATCCATGTTTCCTAAATATTTAATATTATCCTCCTACAATTATTTAAATCCAATATTAATCATTGGTGAGTTTTTAGTAAAATATATGAAAGGAATATTTTGTCATTTTTTAGTATGAGGTACTTTTTTACTTTTCCGTCCAAAGTAAGAGAAGAATGTTTTTTTAACATATAATACATGAATGGATTTTATTATTTCATAGAAAATTATTTCAATGATGCTTCATTTACATGTTTTTAATTTTATTTTTTTCAACTTCTTTTAATTTAACATTATATGACATTTTGGGAAAGGAAATTTTTTTTGAAGTAGAAAGGATATTTTACTCAAGAATGGAGTTCAAGCATTTTATCAAAATTATTTTCCATCTAAGATAATATAGGGTTTTGATTCTATACCTATTTTTACATTTATTTGATTATTTTATGATGGAATTATTTTTATGATGTCCTTTTATGGATTATTTTATGATGGCATGATGTTAAAGAATCCCATTTTTAGTACATGGGTTATTCTATAATGTATGATTTATGATCTTGTGGACCACATAAGAATGGTATCATTATGAGATGGGTGGGACCTATATCTCCCTCCAATTCATTGAGTATAAATTTATATCTCATGATATAGACATGGCTGGAATGACAGGTTAATCCGGTTCAGTGATACAGGACTGAAACGAGGAGTTAACTCAGTTCTGAAATGGACATTGTTCGCTAGGATAGTCTTGGCAATGAGTCTTGACTACTAAGAAATGATTCTCTATGATTATGTGTGTATTACACAAAGTTTCATGTTATTATTATTGGTATTACATTTCACTACTATGATTTATCCCATGTTATGAAATTATGATCTCTTTTGCAGGTTATGATTTCCAAAATGTTATGTTCTTATGAATATGATGTGATTGATATTTCTTTTGTTTACCCTTACGAAGAATTTGAGCTCACCCTTTTTTATGTTTTATTTTCCCCAGGTCAGGAAGAAGGGTATTAAGTAAGATATGCCAAAAGGGACACAAGATATCATAAAATAAAAGAGAGACAATGTAGATGATTTATGCACCAGTTGTTTATGTTTCCCAGTTTCTAAAGACACTATACCTATACGGTACTTTCATGGTTTGTTATATGTTGTAATAATTTTGCTTCAATTTTGAATTAATAACAATGTATGTAAAGTATGGGTCATTATATTACATAACATGTACTTTGAAAATTTCTAGAAATTAATCTTTTTTCTAAAAAACGACTAGAAAAGTAAAATATACCTGAAAAATTGATCTGGGTTTTTTTGTAAAGGTTATAAATAAATTTATAATTATGTATAAAAAAATAATGGATTAATTAATCAAATAATGTTTCCACTAAAACATTTAATTGATATAAATTTCTCCCAAAATATCCTTAATCTTGGTATAATACAAACACATAAAACCCAAGAAAAGAGTTTTAAGATATTTTAAATTTGGCCCAACATAAAACATCAATCCCATAATAGTATCAATATATATTTTGTTAATGAATAGACATATTCCTATAATAGTAAAACAATCCCTAGATGTCTCTTAATACTTATCACCATATTACCATTGGTAATATAATTTTATAATTTAATTTTTTATCATGATACATAAATAGTTCAACCATTTTATTTTAGCATATATCTTCCCATGGTTTATGGGTTAAATAATAATGGAGGGAATTGATTCGGAAAATTCCCATGTTCTTCACACTTATTATAACAAACAATAAATGGTTCCCTAGGATGCAATTTATTTCCTTATATAATACTTTTCATTTTTCATTGGAAAGCATTTTTTTACACTTATTCTTAACACAAAATTAATTTTCCAATCCCATTATTACACATTATATTCAATTTAAGACACCAATGTTTTATAATAGGAAATTCATTATCATCATCGATTCAAATACTTAATAATGGGTGGTAAAAATGTGAATTATCCTAAGTATATCCACCATGGGTTTCAAACCTTGGCAGAATTAAAGAATATTATAATCCACTAGGAGATGATTTAGTAAATCCTAATGTTCCCATTTTAGTGTTATTACCCCTAGGTAAATATTTTCCAAAACTAATTCCACTTGTTTTATCCATACAAAGACTTATTTCCTAGAAAGGCAACATAATCTGTAAATTAGAAAAACATTTGGAAGTTATTCTATACTTATCCTCAAACTATATCATAAGGTAATGATCTATAATATATGTTTTACAAAATATAGTTCCCGAAGTTTCTACTTAAATTTCTCTCATACCAAATGTAGAGACCCAAGAATCAGTAGCCCAATTTCGATGTCTTTTTTATTATATTTGTATAAGAAATAAGGATTCCCATCCTAAAGGACCAAATAGATTATTATTGTTGATAAACAAGAAATATATATGAGTATTGCATTATATTTAAAAGCAAAATTTACAACATATTTTATTTCTAGAAGAAATTATTCCCTCTAAAATATGCATATATTGAATATGTAGTTCTCACAGTTGATTCATATGAAAGGAAACAAAATAAGGGTGAGAGAAAATGATCAGTAAGGGTTAATACAAAGGAATAAATCTTGAAATATTTAGAATAATCAATATAGAATTGAAAATAACATAATAAAATGACTTGTAATAAATGAAATGATAAGGATGTGTATCTAGATATAATATCTTTGCAAAATACCATATATAATAATGAATATTGAAAGAAAAATAACTGAACAAACATTTTAGGTAATCAAATAACTAGAAGTAAGTGAATCCAGAGAAAATATCAATGAAAAATTTTAGGTGTAATAATTAATATGGAAATAAGAACATCCAATAATATATTACATTAACTTAATATCAGGATCATCAAAATTGGACAAGAAATAATCAGTATGTGATGCTAATTAACTGAAAAAACATGTAATTTGATAAATATATGAGAATGAAATGTATGTAAAGAAAATATTTCTCTGAAAATATCATGGTTAATAATAAAAATATTACTGATCAAAGAAAATATCAATTACCATATATCTTGTTTCCTTGGAACATGATACCATTAATTTCATAATCTATCCTTAATAATATTTAAAACCCTAGGGTAAAAATCTATTTATCTAAGGATAGCCAACTAATTTGTCTCATTAGACTACTAATACATCAAGGGGGTATCTGTAACTGGTCCCCACCCTTTTATTGTAAGTCTAAATCATTACTAAAATATAAAATATTTGATTTAATTCATAAAATATTTTTCTTATCTTCAAATATCTACAATTAGTATGTAATATTGATTAATTAATATTTACCAACATAAATAAATTAATTTCAATATAGAGAAACATATGCCTAAATGTTATAAAATTTATGAAATAAACATATCTATGATATATAATATGGATATTTAGGGGAAATTTCTTGTAAAATTATCATTGTAAAGTGATCATTTAAAGGAAAAGTTATTGAGTACAAAAATTAATCAAGAAGTTAATTTCAATACTATCCTTGGTTAAATAAACATAAACCATATAAAGGAATAATACATTATAATTTATAATAATTTCAACTTAATTTCATGAGTAACTAGTGGAGGATAAAATCATTTGGGTTTTATAGACAATGATCCAAAAATTTCTTTAGAGTGAAATTCAAGACTAAGCAATCTCGATTAGAATGAGATAATGAAATAAACCCTTCCAATGATATTAATGTTGAAGTGATAATTATTAAATGAATATATTATGTGTATCAACTATAAATCCATATAAACAAATGTGTGTATAATATAATATAATCAACACTCATTACAAACATAATCATTTAATATCAATGATAATGAAGAAGAAATATAACCTAATGAAAGGAAATTCAGTTATGAAATTATTTACCACTATGTAAATCTTATGTCAAACCCCCTTGTATTAAATAATTAATGTTGAAACATAATATACAATTAATTATGAACGAGTATTAATATTACATTTAAATTGGAGACTATATAGACTTTGTACAAGTGAATTGGTGTATAATTACAAATAATTATCAATAGAATATTGATGGAGACAAAATCCCCTACCTTACACTTCTATTTGGTTGAACTTGATTTACACACTTGTATAGTTATTTTAAACAACTAATTAACTTATAAAATAATAATAATAATTTTTATAATATCATATATGTTCCTATTTATATCATCTTATCAGCCATTCGTAAAACTATTTCATTATTTTCATTGTTTAGAGTGTTAATTTCCTTGTTTTCTCATATGCGTTTCACCATGAAAGATTTGTTTATTGTGTATATTATATAGTTCTATAATTTGAAGAATAATAATCATGAAATAATTATCATATTTTTACATCAATAATACCTTTAAAAATAATAATCATATACAGTTATTGAAAATGTAAAATGTTATAATCATAGAGATGGTAGGTCATATATATGCATGAATAACATTTCTATTTTCCAATGATCATTATGGAAAGAAATAAAGTAATATATTATATATAAAAAATCGTAAAAATATCATATATTCCTTATTATTTCATTAAAAATATTTTATATATCTTTCATGTGGTTTGGTGATGAATATAGAATCACAAATATTTCTTGAAGGTTGTAGTCCACACGTACATGAATAATGTTATCATCATTCATTGGGTGAAAGGGTAAGAAAAAAATGATATATGTTATAGTTTCAGAATGATAAATATTTCTATAATATAAAAATTATATCAATTATATCACATATATTAATTAAATTTAACCATATATCTTTCCATGTAATGTGTTATTGAAATACGAATAGCATCACATCACGTGGTGGGAGTCCTCCGTACACATGAGCGAAGTTATTGTATCTTCTTTAGGAAAAAATTTAAAAATTTATATTTCATATAATGACACCAAAAGTACAAATGGGTTATAAATATCATATATATATATATATATATTATATTCATTATCGTACCAAATCGTGAGAGGTGGTAATGAAAAAATGAATGACATCAGCAATCAATGCGGTTATCTGCCGTACATAGAAATGATAATCTCACAACCCATTTGATGGAAGTAGAGGTGTTCATAAGTCATGAGAATAAGATAAAATCATATTACTATATTTATTATACATTCTATACTATATAATCTTTTTTTAATAAGAATTGTATGAGTTAAAAGAATAAATAAAATAAACGCATTAGTTGAATAACATTATCTCTTCTTTGGGTATCCTCATTAGGATTGCATTAAAATACCTATTAGGATGGATTTATGTACAACATAAGGATTTCAGAATGTGGGGAGGTAACTTTGAATGTGATTTTGGGAAGGTCTTGGATGAACCTCATAGGTTTTAAGGTGTGAAGTATATAGGATAAGGGTGACCTTTTATAAGTTTGTTGAGTGGAAAACATGTAATTTTTTTTAAATATTCAGTCAGACCAATGTTTTTATCATGAATGAAGCGTCCCAAAATGGAAATTATTGAAATTATAATATTTTATTTCTAAATATTCCCATAAAATCGTTTTTGGAAATGTTTTTATGCTATTTTTAAAGATTATATTTTTGGTTTAACCCTCGGTTAATCAGTTTTAACCTTAACTAAAATGTATAACTATTACTATTTTAACTAGTCATTTTGATTAAAAGTTTTTTATCTTAATAAAAATTATAAAATATTATGATACCAATTATTTATTCCAATTTTCAAAACACATTTCACATAAGTGAAAAATAATTAATTTATAATTTTTCAAAAATACAAGATGATAAATCAGGCTTTTAGAGAGAATATTCTTACATTTATAATTTTTTAGATCTAAATTAATTATGATTTTGATACCAATTACTTGAACATGATTAATTTGAATTAAATTTAATTAATTTTAATTTAAAACCATTTATAAATTTTATTTAACACTTTAAATTATTTTATTAAAAAAGTCAATTTTCAATTAAAATTCAGTATTTTTTAACATTCATTAATAACAAAACAATTAAAAATTACAAAACATTATTGTTAATATAATTTTGTTATTAATATTTCAAAAATACATATTATCTTTTAAAAATAAATTTCATAATATTTCTAAAATGTAATTGTAAATTATTTGTGAAAAATGAAACTAAACCATCTTTTAGACAAAGTAAAGGTTTTCAAAAATCTTTTAATTTTCTTTTAAATAATACATGATAAATTTAAAATTAACAAATATACCTAATTTTTATAATTTAGTTAGTAATATTAATACCCTTTCTTCTAAAAGTATGGTTAAAAATATTAAATAAAAATAGTTTTACATATTTGTTCATTAAAACTCTTTCTTATGTGTATCAAATGCTATTGAAGAAAATCATTTTTGTTTATATCATTTGATATTGAATGAATTAAATTTATTCTAAATGAAATATATTGTAAATTATTATGGTGATATATTCTCTTATAATATTTATTTTATATGTCATATATGTGATCAAATACAGTGGTATTTATTTATAATTTTGGAGTGATACACAAGGGTTATTCCATTGTTTTAATCTCAAAAGGACGAGGGTGCGTTGATTGACTTGGTGAACAAGGATGGATGATTTTTTTAATTATTATTTTTTTGGATTTTTTTTCATGTAAATGTTTAAAATGGTGACGTGGGAGCTAATCATATTTGTGTATTATCGTCACTAAGATATAGAAGGCTACGACCACTATGTTTGATGTTATGTTGGGATTTTAAGATGATAGAGATCATGAAGCGTTTTCCATAAGTGGAGAATATGGTATTGGATTGGTTCTGGTTTAATAAAGAAGATTATGAGTTACCAAAATAAGAGAAGTTATTATAGATTTGTGTTTACCATTAGTAGTGTGAGCTCTTCATGTAGTGGCATTTTTATTATAGTTGTGTATGTTTCATTGATACATGTCATAGTCTTTTTAGATTTTGAAGTATGATTGAAACATACATGGGGGTAAAAAGTTTTGGGGAGGGTGATTTAAATTTTCCCATGGAGATGGTGAAACAAAGTTAAGGTTTATAAGTGGAGTGATCTTCTGATTAGGTTCTATTATACATTTTTCTCTAGCTTTATTTCAAATAGTTCATGTGGATTTTTATAGTGGGGGACTGAATTATTCTATTTTGGGGGTCAATATTTTCCTATTTTGGGAATATCGAATTATTTTTTATTGGGGACACACACCCTCTCTTCTATTATTTTATCACTTTTACATAATTCTCTATTTTGTAAATAATGATTTTTTGTTATATTTTATCTCTTCATGTGTGATATCAATCAAATGTACATAGAGGAATAATATGTGGATGTAGTTCTAAGAGGGAAACATCAAATCATCATAAATATTGAATATATATTTTATTATGTCAATCTTCTTTACTCTTGGAAGTTAATTATCATGAGTTGGGGAGATGTGATGATATACTCATTCACTTGAACAATTTTTAACACTCATCACTTTTTTATTTTCTTAATTTTTTTAATCAATATAGTAATTCAAAAGAATAAATTTTATATATATACCAAGTCACAATCAAATTTTTATGGAATATATTTCATAAAAAAATATTTGATCTAAATATTTTTCCCAAATTATGGAGTTATGTTCTATATAATGTAATTTTGAATGTGATTGTTCATTTTTTATAGTGTGAGTGGTTCTTATGTCATGTGATTGAGTATGTGAAACATGAGGTTTATCATTTGTATTATAATATTTATATATCAGTGATATTATTTAAGGATTTGAACAATATGGAGTTGGTTTTTTCTTGTTTAATTTCATTTATTCTTCTCTTCTTGTTTCTATTTCTCTTATTATTTTCTATTTTTGATGATCTCTATTTCAATTCACCATTTCCATCATTATATCTTATTTTATTTTTTTGTTTTTAAACTAGATGATAACACTAAATGATTTTTTAGGAAATACTAGGACGATCACACTACCTCCTTGAGAATTACCCATGGGATAGCCACTATGCTATTTCTACAGAAAATATTAATGTGTCTTTGATAGAACAAACAACCTTATTTATTAATCCTATAATGAGGAATAATGTTTTGTATAAAATATAGGTATTAAAAAATAATTTTCTACAATGGCGTACCATTTACGGTTGTTACATTTCTTGTTTTGGTAGTTGAATGTGTTTGAAAGAGGTTCAGAGATTGTCTGGAGATGTTCAGTTGCTAAAGTCTAGATTTAGGGAGATTACATGTCGAATAAGTGTATTACATGAAGTGAAATTCTGTTTTTGGGATTTTCCAGAGGGTCTCAAGATGTATACATATTACACATGATGTGAGATGGTGTTTCGTGACTTTTAAAATATCGGGGTTAGAAAAATTAAATAAAATAAAGCAGAAAATCATTTTTTTGGAGGAAACTGAACCCTAAGTATGGAATGATGTGAAAGGGTGTTACACGTCATTAAATACCTCAACCAGTGAAATTTAAAATTTCTTTTCAAATGAACTTTTATTCATTCATTAATTGTTTCTTTTTACCTTTTGTTTTGAGAGAACCATATGCACCCTAATGTGTTCTTAAAGGACTATTCATCCATCCCTTATCCATTGATTCTTGTGGATTCTCTTTGGTGATCCATGGTTGATCTGTGGTGAGTTTTCTTCTCTTTCTCACTTATTATCTTCCATTCTTCACATGGGGATCTTCTCTGGAAATGTTTCATTTGTCTGGGGTACATTTCAGTTTCATTTTTAACACCATTGGATTATTGTAGTTTAATACATAGTACTTCATGGGATGGTCTTGGTTTTCAAGAGGACTCGTATTCTCTATACAACGCACAACAAGTTGGAAAGCTTCTGTATGATATTATTTTCTTTGTTTCTCCTTATTGAGTATCATGTGGGTGGGGTTTCCATTCATTTACCTATAAGATTTGGTTATTCTCAAATAATTGAAAATAAATAAATTGGTTATGTTGAAATTTATGGGTAAAGGGGGGTTTTCACATGTTTTTACACATTTATTGTTACTATGATGTGATGGATTGTACAAGATAAACACCCCCATTGAAAATTGTGGCAATTGGTGGGTATGATTGTGCTAGTTTACTTGTGTTGTATAGACCTTGTTTTTAGTGATCATTGTGATAACCTTAAATGGAATTTGACTAATTACATATATTTGGCTAATGAAATGGTTTCCTTATTATTTTGGTTAGTGTGATAATTCCCTAATGAATTAATTTGGAATGTGATAAAATCCCCATTATAAATCATTAAGATGATATTTCTGTGATGTGATGTGTATGGTTTGTGATTGTGGAGATAATGGATTGTTTGGTCATTCTTGTGAGATGATGATGTTATGGTTTTCTGTTCGTACATTTTTGGTGGTGAAGGTATGGTTTGTTTGTTTGTACCTATGATAAGATGATGTGATGGTTTGTTTGGCCATGCTTGTGGGGGGGATGGTGTGATTGGACATGCTTATGGTATGGTGATGTGATGGATTTATGGATGTGCTTTTATTGAACAAACATTATGGAACATTTTTCTGGTTGTGAAATATGGTTGTGTGGTGCTAGATGCTCGAGTAGTGATGGAATATGTTGAATAATTATATCATAATGATTAAAATGTCATGGGTTGGTTAGGATAATGTGATGAAAGTGGTTAATGAAATATAATTATGGTTTTTGTGATCAAATTTGGTTGATGCTAAATTATAAAATAAATGATGTGTTAAATGAAGAAGAATTTTTAGCCACATTTTATGTCTCTTTACTATATAAAATGACAGTTATAGATACAAATTAGTACATTTAGATGTGGAAGTAGAAGTGATGGTGTTATTAGTTGGTTTTTGTGGTTGTGAATCCATATATTTGTCCAGAGTATTTGAAACTATATATACACTTATACGTTATTGTGATTTTTATATGCACCCGACCCACGTTGAGAACAATGTTCCAAACTACTGCATAGTCACATGAGGGTGTTTTTTCCAACATCCAGTGAGGAGTAGAAATGTATGGGTTCCAGATCATTTACCCTCCCTCTCCTAAGCAAGTTGCGTATTGCAAAGGTTGTGATTGTAATATTTCTATTTGTGCATCAGACAGTAGATTTTGTATTCCATGTGTGTTTGGGATAAGTTGTGATTTTCTTTCCCATGTTTTGTTGGGATATGTTGTAATGTGTTGTCTCAGGTGTCTTCAAGATGAGTTGTGATGTGCCTTCGTAGGTGTCTTTGGTATGGAATGTGATGAGATGTGATATAATGTGCTCTGCTTTGAGGCATAGGTGTGTGCGGGTGGGGAGGGGGAGTGTTGTGTGGCCTATGTTTTTGTGGTCGGGATGCATTATGAGTCCTTGGTATATGTGGGTGGGATGTGTTGTTCGGCCAAGGATTGTGTAGTCGGGATGTAATGTGTTATAAAGAAAGGATGTGAGTAGTAGGATGTACAATTTTGGGTGAAATTTGAATACTAATGGGAATGTGGTGTGGGGAACCCAATCATTTATGTTCATTACATTATATTATATTAGTTGTCTTTCATTACATACCGAGCATTCCTTGGTGAGGTTGGGATGGTTAACATACCATGATAAGTGTTACTTGGCTCTAATGTTTTATCAGAGAGGAATTAGTATGATTATTTCACATGCGCATGAGAGACTTTGGTTTTTTTACTGAGTATACATGAATTCTCACCCTACATATATTAAACTATTTTCAAGTTTCCAGGAGGATTACATGGACCTTGTTGTGCATTGCATACTCGAGCCTTAGGACAATTTATTTTTCCCTGAATTAGAATTAATTTTGGGTATTTACTTTGGAGAATTCATTACATCTGTATTAGTTCAGATTATACTTGAATTTTGGGATAGTTTCTGGATTTAATATATATATAGGTCTTGAGTTTGTTTTTTGATGACTAATCATATCTCATAATTTTTTTTCTTATAAAGGGTTATTCCATCCATATTTTGATATTTTTACACCCTTGTTACTAGTTCCCATCCTTGGGCCTACTAGAGATGAGACTCTGGGGTAATTATATCTCTTTCTTTATTTCTATCATATGATGGGAATCTTTGGTGGGAGGGGGTCATGACAATCTCATCATTTAAAACATCAAAACAAAAAATGGAATTGAATGTGTTGATTTAAGGCTGAATAGCATGACAAAAATCATTATTATCGAGATTGGTATCTATAAAATCTATAGTAAGGAAGCGGTACAAGTGCTGATATATAAATAAAATTTGGAATTATACAGATTTACATATAATATAAAAATTATGAAAAATGTTGCATAGAGGTACTCCATGAGCAATACACTTTATGTTTTTTGTCAAATAACATTACATCAAGGATAAAAATGGAAATAAAAAATATATAGAGATTATATGGAAGAAATGGAAATTTATTGGATACTCATTAAAGAGTAAATAAAATAAGTGTTATAAAAATAAGTTGAACAATATCATGGAAATAATATAATTTTAGTGGTTTTAAAGAAGAATGTTAAAATAATTATTTAATTATTTATTTTATTGAAACATGTTAGGAACAAGAATACATGACTACTAGAAATTCTAGTGGATTACACAATCTGATTTATTAAGATAATTTTGAAATTTAATAGATATATGTAAATGTTACTAGATATAACCGACCAATAACTCAATTGAGGGTTATAAAGTGCTTAGGATGATGAATAAAATATTACTTTTGATAAATATACTCTTAAAGAAAATCATATTATGAAAATCGAAGAAATACAACATTTTTAAATGAGGAAGAACATTTTCTATTTAAAGAAGAAGCTAAAAAAAGAAATGGGTCAATGACATGAATGAGGAGTTGCATCAATTATATTTTAATTGAAATTTAGAGGTCATGAAGAGGAAAAGAGATCAGTACACCATCAGAAAAATGAGGGTGTTTAAAAAGAAATATGATGACCATATAAAGGTGATAAAAAAAAGAAGTAGAGGTTTCTAAGTGCTATGTTCAAGTTGATGGTATTTTTGAGAATTTTTTTTAATTTAATGAAATAAAAAATAAATAATGATTTTATTTATAGAGTATTTTCAATAAAATTTTAAAAGATATAAATTAAATGGCATGGAAAAATATTATAATATATTTCTGGAAGAGAAGGTATATAGAGAAAAACTGGTAGGTGTTCATATTATTAGTGATGAATCCTAGGTGTGATGTTTTAAAGAGAATTTTTTTTGAAAGAATATATTTTTGAGATCATGGAAAAATCATTCAGATGATTTCTTAAATAAGATTTAATTTTGAAGAGGTGCTTCAAATCATAATCTATTTGTGAAATAAACCATGTAACGAAATTTTATGGTGAAATTATATATTAAAAACATAATTTTAATGAAAACATAATATTTAATGAAAACATGAAAAAATTAGTTGATTATTTTACATAGTTAATGAGATTTGAGTTTGAAACAAAAATGATGGTATTGTTCAAAAAAATTTATCATGTTTATAAATAGTCAAAATCATGAATACACACATTATTCCTAAGAAAATAAGAAATGGAACTACCTAGGAGGTTTGAAATGAACAAAAAAATCCATTATCCGGATTAATTATAGTTAGAATAAATATTAGAAAGCTCACAATTAGAAAATCATTTATCCTAACTCTATATTAAATGATGGTTGGTTGTTTTTTAGATATCACCCTGAAAATGTTTCCTATAATTTATGTTTCATTTTTGTGGCTCATTTTCGATGTTTTACCCATGAGGAATATCTCTCAATTGTAGAACAATCATTAAGTCTATTCAGGGTATAATTAGTTACAGTGAAATGTACTTTTATTAAAATGATTACATATTTTATTCTTATTAGATGAAAACAAGGTGATAGATGTTGTGGATATGAAATCAACATGTGATGAAAAATTCATTATCATAAAAAAGTGAATTGGTTATATTTTCAAAAGAAAGAATGTAATTCTATGAGAAAAAATTAAGTGAAATATATCTCATCCATAAATTTATATAACCAATTATAATGGATGAATAAAAAAATTAGATGATCTTTGAGAAAGAGTTATTCTATAATTTTTTGAACATTATTTTAATAAGAGGAAAACCAATCTAACAATGAATTTGGTAAAACACTCATGATCACAAAATATTGAGACTCTATATTACACTATTAATGAGAAGGCGTCATATGAAATAAACATAATAGATCATGACGGTAAAAATCAATAAGTATAAGATATATCCAAAAATCCATTTTCCACAATATAACATGAGAATCATCAGATGAACCCTAGTGTTCAAACACCTATATTAATTTATGGAGGTTTTGAAATTCCATAATTACCATATTCATATATTTTTTTAGTGATATGTTTATATATTATAGAATAATATGTTTTAGGATTAATTTATAAATGGGATAAATAAAATGATATTAATAATGAAAACATTCTAATCTTGTAGAAAATTTATAAATTTTTTGAAAAAATTTCTGTTTCATTTTATAATTATTGGTAAATTTCATTCTTAATGTCTTTTTCTCTACACTGAGCATGGATAACATCACATTATAGTAATTTAAGGGTTATTAAATTTCTTTATTGATCATAGAGTATATTTTTAATAAAAAAATTTGGTTTCAATTTGTCCTTATAGTTGAGAATGTTGGAACAAATCCTCTTAATGGATTTTTTTGTTAGCTTAAATAGAATAATTATGGGACCATGTATTGAATATTAGGGTTCATTATCTATAATTCCTGAAATAATATTTCTATTTGATATCTATATATCATTTTATTTAATATTGGATAATTATTTAATTAGATAAGAGATTGTTTCATATTTTATATACCGAAGGATTGATGATCAAGGTACAATTCTATTGTTAACAATATGAAGGGATGCAACACTATTTTAATCGATTGATACGTATGAGTAGCTTCAGATTATGAAATCTGTATAAGATTTAAATAATGAGCTGAATGTGTTAAATTTGTATTAAGAGTTTGTTATAATTTTTAAATATAGATAGATAAATATTTCTAGGGTTGGAAGAGTGTTTCACAGTGACACAATTTTACATGATACCGACGATTCTATGTAATAATAAATCAGGAATACATAAGATTAACTAAATTAGAATGTAGGATTGAGTTTTATTAAAAGTGTCTGTCACGACCCGTCCTTGGGGCCCGTGCCGTGACTACCCCAAGCCCGTCTTCCATAGGCCAGGGGCTGGAGACTAGCACCAAAGGCGTAAATCCTGTTAACTGGGAAGGCATTGCCTTTATAAAAGTAAACAAAACACCACAGAGTACAAGCGGAAGTAAAACACTAAGTAAAAGAGAAGTGATGAAAAGTAAATGGGACAGAATACAAACCCAAAAGAAAGTACAACTACAACTGAAAAAAGTACAACATAAAAAGACAACAGTTGGAAGGACGGAAGTGGCTCCTGGGTCGTCCTCCTCGGATCCTACCTGAAGGGTAGGTACAGATGGCGCAGCTCCTGGATCGTCCACCACGGATCCTACCTGAAGGGTAGGTACAGATAGCCTCCACAATGCTCTCTCCCTTCAACCTCCTCCGAGTGTTGTCTCGCCGTGAAGTCCACCTCCAAATAATGACTCGTCATGTAGTCCAGCTCCGGGTACTGACTCGTCGTGTAGTCCACCTCCGGGTTCCATCCAGTCCTCGAACACTCGGCCTCTGTCAGCCCTGCCTGTCGTCTGCAACCAACACAACGAGATGCGGGCATAGCCCGCGCAGGGGTGAGTATAACGATACTCAGTAGGGACCCCGAGACCCTCAAGGTCTCACTAAAACCAACATGGATAACCACAAAGAAGGTCTCAACAGATAACCTCTACTTAGGTATATGCCCATGCATATACCTAAGTTAACATGTAACCCATCTCAATCATGAGGAAAACACCAATATCATGAAATCAACGGATAACCACTACCCATGTATATGACCATACATATACCTAAGTTATCAAGTGACCCATATCAATCATGAGGTAAACACAAAGGTCAAAAGTCTCAGCTCAAACCAGGATTTTCATTATTGAAACCGTAACTGCTGAAGAGCTCCGTCTCTGGAGTGTACAGTGGTCCTGTCATGACTCCGAGGTACTTCTCACTAACCTAAGACTGTTGAGTTACTCCTCCTGTCGAGTACCGCAGGTCATCCACCCAGACACAGTAGTGCTTCCCGCCGAGGTATGTCACCCAAAAAAAGTAGTGCACACCCCCAAGTAGCCTTCTGAGGTACTCTCCGGATGAGAACCGTGGGTCTGCACTGTCACAAAGGTAGTGCTCCGTACTCCATGGGTCTGCACCCAAACAGAGTAGTGCTCCGTCCACTGGGCAAGTCGACTCACTCTAAGTCGAGTCGGTCAAGCAGTCGTCACGTCTCAGTCGGCTACACGGTCTCCTTACTCCACACGCTCGTCTCTGGGAGGGTCCGCTCCACGAGCTACAGGTTGATACTCCAAGTATCTCAAAGTCCCACGAAGAAGTAACTCAAAGGACCGCCTCGTCATAGGGGTCTCAACGCAACAGATGGTGCATCAATCGGACGCCCGGTCATGGAGTTATTAGCCTTTCCGTCCCAGGGGCCCAGTTGGTTTCGTGAGCGAAACAACCCGGCCGTATCTCAACTGTACCCTAAACTCTCATAGGGTATACTCATAGAGACCGTTTCTCAATGTGATCACCAACGCCGCTGACGGTTCGTCAAATGGACGTCCATTCTGATAGATAACAGCTTTTCTGTTCCAAGGGCCCGGTTGGATTTCAGGTACAATCCAACCCGGCCACTATCCAATAGAAACCAATACTCGGGCGAAGAATGCCAAGAGTTCTGTCTCATCAAGAGGAATTCAACGAGACAGACGGTGCGTCAATCGGACGCCCGGTCTGTGAGTTATTGGCTTTTTCGTTCCAGGGGCCTGGTTGGATTCGTGAGAGAACCAACCCGACCACACTCTGACGACATCCAAACATCGAGCGTAGTAAAAAAAAGATCCGTCTCACATAGAGAAATCCATAAAAGTCGACGGCACGTCAATCGGACGTCCGGAGCTCAAGATATAAGCGTTTCCGCTCCGAAGGCCCGTTTGGTTTCGTATCCGAACCAACCCGGATGAACCCAAAGTATTCCAAAACCTTGAGTGAGATATACCCAAACGACCCTCTCGTTCCAAGGATCGCTACGCAACTGACGGTGCATCTATCGGAGGTCTGTAGCCCAGGATATGGGAAAACGAACAAAGAGGGTCCGAGAACGGGGGGTCTGGGCCCGGACCGATCCGGCCCGACCCCCCCTGGGTCGGCCCGAACCGGGTCGACCCGACTCGGGACTGACCCGACTGGGCTCGGCCGGCTCAGTCCGGCCCGACCAGCCTGCCGCGGCTCGGCCAGCGCGGCCGAGCGGAAGCCGCGGGCAGTGTGCGCGGCTCCCCCCCTCGCCGCTAATTGAAGCCGGCGGCAAACCGCCGCCGCCAGCCTTCCACGGACCACCGGACGCGCTACGGTGGTCCGTTTGTCCTTCCGTCTTCGCCAACGGTCCTCCCGGGACCCGACCTTCACTGAGAAGGGATTCAAATGCCATAGCGTCCTGCTTCATCATCATCCGTCGATCCGCACATCGATAAACAAGCTGCGGAGGGTTGTCGGGCCGTGTTTGTTCGGCCCGCGCGCTCCGCGTTAGGTGTTATCAATTGTCAAAAAAATAAAAACATGATTTTAATCATTGAAGAGGGTATAATTTATCAAAAATAAATTATACGAACACCTTGCAATCAAAAACCCACGCACGAGAGTTTAAAATTTGAATGCGCGGCGTGACGATGTCGCGCATTCTTGCCGCTCGATCCCACGCGGCGTGACGATGTCGCGCATCCTTTCCGCTCGATCCCGCGCGATGCGACGGCATCGCATCAATTTCATTCGATCCGCAACAACAAGAAAAAAAAGGGAGGGGGACGACCTTGTTTGTGCGGTCCGGCCTCCTCCCGTTAACTGATATCATGCGGTCCAAATAGACGCGGATAAAAGACGGAAGAGAATCACGTATAGAAAACACATAAACCCCCTACCTCGAGCGTGGCTTGAAAGCGGTTTTCGTCATGGAGAAATTCATCACAGAGAAACCGTCGCGGAAAGAGGATTTGAAGATGACGTCGGGGTGCGTCTTAGGAGGAAGCGGTGTCTCCTCACATGTTGCAGTGAAGAGGAAGGAAGGCACGTCGTCGTTCTTCGTGGAAGAATGGTGATCTTCGTCGGAGAACGATTCGTTCTTCACGTTCTTCATCGATGAAGAAGATGTTCTTCAAGCCTCCCAAATCCTCCCAAGTCCTCTCCAGCAATAAAGGAACCAACCAAAAATAAATTAAGTCACACTTAATTTATTAACTCAACATGGATTTTGTAATTCAAGTGTTTGAATTTCAAAAACTCACATTAAACTCACTACATTAATGTGATAAGTTATTAATCTTAAGTTAAAAATATTAATGCTGAGTTGAGGGGGTTAGAGGATATGAAGGGGTGGGGTTCATCTGGGCCCCACCACCCTCATAACCTCCCATGGGAGGTTGGGTAGTTACCCAACTTCCATCCAAAGTATTTAAACACTTAGAGTAAAATAAAAATTGTTGTTAAATTTTTATTTTTAACTTCCACAATTTTTATCAACTTCTCTCGAGTAAAAAAAACTCCGGAATAGGCGTTCATAAGCAAATACTGGCGCTGTAGTTCCATTGGTGCCCTCAGAATTTGATTCCGAGCACCGGTTCAAAAGTTAGAAAAACCTGCTCGTTCGTTTACTGAACGTACCCGAGCCAAACTTCGTAAAATGATTCTGAGCACACCAGGCCTCGGAATCAGGAGCCGTCAGAAACTGCATTCTTGTAAAATTACAAAGAAAAATAAGAAATTTTTTTTTCTTTGAAATTTCAGGGTCTTTACATTACTCCCACCTCAGGGCTTTACGTTCCCCTAAAGCATCAACACAAACAAGGGTCACAAAAGTGGTATTGAGCACGCATCTGAGCCTTCTGCTCCCATGTGCTTACCTGGAGATTCCAAACTACCTACGAAAAAAGACAAGAAGAATCAACCATCCTCGTAGGACCCGCTCCTATCGAACCTCAATCTCCATTGGAACCTCTGCAAAAGTCACCCCATCATCAAAGACCAGCTCCCCATGGTCAATGATTTGTGTCGGGACGTGCACGTATCTCGTCAGCTGAGATACGTGGAAGAAGTCGCGCACCCTGTGTAACTGAGGTGAATGGGTGAAGCGGTAAACCACCTCGCCTACCCTGTTGGGGACCTAGAAAGGTCCATTGAACCTCGGAGATATCTCGTCGCCTTGGCTACATCTTCGTAAACCTCATCGAGGTGAGACCCGTATAAGGACGTGATCATCATTCTCGAACTCAGAGGTCTCCAACTCCTGTTTAGAATAGAAACATAAAACGACTGCTACCACAAGGGTAAGGTTGACCGACTCAAGAATGATCGGCTGCACCCTCCTATGCAAGAGTTACCCTGCGCTGCCTGGGGTTTCCTTTTTGCCGATCAAGGAAAACCCATCCCGACGTCGTAGTTAAACCACAACCTTTTTGCCTAATACTGTCAATTTGTGTATGAACTGTCCAGTCTATACTCAAATCAACGTCGTAAGGCCTCGACACTTCCACCAAGAGATTCCAACCAAAACTCTCGCCTCGAGGGTCTGACCACACCGTCGGCGTAAGTGTGATTATCGAGTCTCCTCCCAAGGTATCTCCAGACGTGAGGGTCAAGTCCACGGCTCTCGGAAACTCTAGGTTGTGAACGATATTTGTGAAAGCCAGGAATGATTCATATCGATGTCCATTACTACAGTAGCTAGTAGTGGACACAGACTGTCCCTTGAATCATTTTTAGAGCCATTTGGTCACACTCCTTGACCGCATGCAGCCGCACTCTTCCTCCTCCATCCAGCTCCCTGAGCCTGGCGGGGATAACTAAGGCGGGTGGTTGTAGCGTGTTAATATGTACACCACCTCATGCTGCTCTCCTCGCTCTACCTCCATGTCTGCTGCTTCGCAGACTCATATCTCCTTTAGGATTCCTCTTATGGAAACATTTAACATGCCAGAGTCTCTAAGACTTGTGCCAGTTTCCTGTTTCTTACTGTACTGTCTAGTCTTCATCTGCTCTTGGATGATCTGCACCTTCATTGCCTACGATCTGAAAGAGCTGCTAAAATTCCCCTTTGCCGAAAAGAGAAACTCGGTCTCATCTCCTGGATGAACCACACCCGTTGCCTAATATGGTCAATCCTGACATGAAAGATGTATTCATGCCATGGATGACATCCTAAGGTCTCGACGTAACTACCAAGAGATCCAACTGTCACTCTCGCCTCCAAGGGTCGAGTCACACTGTCGGCATCAGTGTGAGGTCACTGGCTCTCCTACAGTAGAAATCTCGAACGTGAGGGTCAAGTCAACAGTTTCAACCGGGACCACTCAGTATCAACCAAACAAAAGGACAAGAAAGAAAACGAAGAGAAGTGACTTTTTATTATTGCAGCTCATAGTACAAAGACACGAATACAACAGAAACATGGAACTATAAGTACAAGGGATGTATCCACTAGTTCCTCTCCTTTCTACCTGCTTTCGGAGCTCTACTCCCTTGTCCACTGCTCGGCTGTTGCTCAAGCACCCGCCGCTGCTTCTGCCTCGGTGGCTCCTCCAACGCCTGCGGATCAACTGTACGAGGAGTCAGACAGTCACGTGCCATGTGACCCTTCCTGCCACATGAGTAACACTGTCTGTTTCTGGCACGCCTGGCTCTAACCCTACCCCGGGTGCCCCACACCACCGGTCCTAAAACCCGAGATCGTCCAACTGCTGGTCTAGTCCACCTGGACCTCTACATCATCTATCTACTTCCCACAGATGAATCGTCTACTGATCGAAAAACATGCGGCAAAGGCAGAAGCTCCTGTACACGCTCGGGGTGTAGAGCTATTGGCAAAAACTACACCCTGAAGAAGGTCTCTAAGTCTTCCCATGCGAAGGTCATCCCATCGCAAAACTGAAAAAAGTGGCTCCACCACCTGCCTGCTGCTGCCTGAAGGTGGCTGGCAGCAATGATCACCATGAAGTCTGCCGGCGTCCCCACTAGCCTGAAGACTCTCACCACAGCCTCCAGCCAAACCTCATCTTCCAGCGGGTCCGTCTCTCCCCAGAACCTGGGTGTCCTCTAGCGCTGGAACTGGTGCAGCGCGCTCAAGTGTCGTGCATCACCTACTGATGGGGCTGGTGGCATCGGTGGCCCACCATATGGTAGTACCGCTGGTGCCTACGCTGTTTCCTCAACTGCAAGAGGGCCCTGTACCAAATCCTCGTCGCTCGAAAGGCTGTCAGTACGCACATCCCTCTGGGCTTTAGCTGGTCGTCCGAGAAAAGGCATCCTGAAATAAACAACGTGACACAGTCAAACAATTATACTTGGTGAGATGACCTGGTTTGAGATGATATTTAAATAAAACTTCTGGAAAACACACATGCAATCAGTGTTTTCGTGCGCAAAGTCGGAATTCAGTTGTCATGGTCCTGGTGTATGGATACGTCGGCCACCCGCACCAACACTGGACTCCCTGAACTAAAAAACACACTCGGTACTCTTAACACTATTTCTTCACAGAAAGAAAAATATCAGAGTTATTAGTTCTGTGGTAGAACAGACTCCTATGATACCAATTTGACACGACCTGTCCTCGGGGCACGTGCCGTGACTACCCCAAGACCGCCTTCCATAGGCCAGGGGCTGTCGACTAGCACCAAAGGCGTAAATCCTGTTAACTGGGAAGGCATTTCCTTTATAAAATTAAACAAAACACCACAGAGTACAAGCGGAAGTAAAACACTAAGTACAAGAGAAGTCCTGAAAAGTAAATGGGCCAGAATACAAACCCAAAATAAAGTACAACTACAAATGAACAAAGTACAACCGAAAAAGACAACAGATGGAAGGACGGAAGTGGCTCCTGGGTCGTCCTCCTCGGATCCTACCTGAAGGGTAGGTACAGATGGCGCAACTCCTGGATCTTCCACCACGGATCCTACCTGAAGGGTAGGTACAGATAGCCTCCACAATGCTCTCACCCATCAACCTCCTCCGAGTGTCGTCTCGCCGTGAAGTCCACCTTCAGATACTGAGTCGTCATGTAGTCCACCTCCGAGTACTGACTCGTCGTGTAGTCCACCTCCGGGTACCGTCCAGTCCTCGAACACTCGGCCTCCATCAGCACTGCCCGTCGTCTACAACCAACACAACGAGGTGCGGGCATAGCCCGTGCAGGGGTGAGTATAACGATACTCAGTAGGGACCCTGAGACCCTCAAGGTCTCACTAAAACCAACATGGATAACCACAAAGAAGATCTCAACAGATAACCTCTACTTAGGTATATGCCCATGCATATACCCAAGTTATCAAGTAACCCATATCAATCATGAAGAAAACACCAAGATCATGAAATCAATGGATAACCACTACCCAGGTATACGCCCATACATATACCTAAGTTATCAAGTGAACCATCTCAATCATGAGGTAAGCACAAAGGTCAAAAGTCTCAGAACAAACCAGGATTTTCATTATCAAAACCGTAACTGCTGAAGAGATCCATCTCTGGAGTGTACAGTGGTCCTGTCACGACTCCGAGGTACTGCTCACTAACCTAAGACTGCTGAGGTAATCCTCCTGTCGTGTACCGCAGGTCAGCCACCCAGACACAGTAGTGCTTCCCGCCGAGGTACGTCACCCAAACACAGTAGTGCACACCCCCAAGTAGCCTGATGAGGTACTCTTCGGACGAGTACCAGGGGTCTGCACTGTCACACAGGTAGTGATCCGTCTGCCATGGGTCTGCACCCAAACAAAGTAGTGCTCCGTCCACTGGGCTAGTTGACTCACTCCAAGTCGAGTCGGTCAAGCAGTCGTCACGTCTCAGTCAGCTACACGGTCTCCGTACTCCACACGCTCATCTCCGGGAGGGTCCGCTCCACGAGCTACAGTTCGATACTCCAAGTATCTCAAAGTCCCACGAAGAAGTATCTCAAAGTACCGCCTTGTCATAGGGGTCTCAACACAACAGATGGTGCGTCAATCAGACGCCCAGTTTGGGAGTTATTAGCCTTTCTGTCCCAGGGGCCCAGTTGGTTTCGTGAGTGAACCAACCCGGACATATCTCAACTGTACCCCGAAATCTCATATGATATACTCATAGGGACTGTTTCTCAACGTTATCACCAACGCCGCTGACGATTCGTCAAACGGACGTCCATTCTGAAAGATAACAGCTTTTCCGTTCCAAGGGCCTGGTTGGATTTCGGTTACAATCCAACGTGAACACTATCCAACAGCAACCAAAACTCGGGTGAAGAATTCCAAGAGTTCTGTCTCATCAAGAGGAATTCAATGAGACAGACGGTGCGTCAATCCGACGCCCGGTCTGTGAGTTATTTGCTTTTTTCGTTCCAGGGGGCTGGTTGGATTCGTGAGCGAACCAACCCGACCACACTCTGACAACATCCAAACCTCAAGAGGAGTAAGCCAAAATAACTGTCTCACTTGGCGAAATCCATCAAAGTTGACGGCACGTCAATTGGACGTCCGGAGCTCAAGATATAAGCGTTTCCGCTCCGAGGGCCCGGTTAGTTTCGTATCTAAATCAACCCAGCCAAACACAAAGTACTTCGAAACCTTGAGTTCAATATACCGAAACGAACGTCTCGTTCTAAGGATCACTACGCAATTGACGGTGCATCAATCGGAGGTCCGTAGCCCAAGATATGGGCAAAATACCAAAGAGGGTCCGAAAACGGGGGGTCTGGGCCCAGACCGACCCTGCCCGACCCCCCCTGGGTCGACCCGACCCGGGTCGGACCCGGTAGGGCCCGGACGGCTCGGTCTGGCCCGACCGGCCAGCCGGGGCTCAGCCGGCGCAGCCGGGCGGAAGCCGCGGGCGGGGTGCGCGGCTCCCCCCCCCCTCGCCGCTAATTGAAGCCGGCGGCGAACCGCTGCCGCCAGCCTTCCGCGGACCACCAGACGCGTTCCGGTGGTCCGTTTCTCCTGCCGTCTTTGTCAACGGTCCTCCTGGGACCCGACCTTCACTGAAAAGGGAGTCAAACTCCATAGCGGCCTGCTTCATCGTCGTCCGTTGATCCGCACATCGATAAACAAGATGCGGAGGGTTGTCGGGCCGTGTTTGTTCGGCACGCGCCCTCCGCGTTAGGTGTTACCAATTGTAAAAAAAATAAAAACATGATTTTAATCATTGAAGAGAGTATAATTTATCCAAAATAAATTATACGAACACCTTTCATTCAAAAACCCATGCACTAGAGTTTAAAATTTGAATGCGCGGCGTGACGACGTCGTGCATTCTTGTCGCTCGATCCCGCGCGGCGTGACGATGTCGCGCATCCTTGCCGCTCGATCCCGCGCGGTGAGACGACACCACATCAATTTCATTCGATCCGAAACAACAAGAAAAACCAAAAGGGAGGGGGACGGTCGTGTTTGTGCGGTCCGGCCTCCTCCCGTTAACTGATATCATGCGGTCCAAATATAGGCGGAAAAAAGACGAAAGAGAATCACGTATAGAAAACACATAAACCCCCTACCTTGAGCGCGACTTGAATGAGGTTTTCATCATGGAGAAATTCGTCGCAGAGAAAGGATCGCGGAAAGAGGATTTGAAGAAGACATTGGGGTGAGTCTGAGGAGGATGCGGCATCTCCTCACGTATTGCGGTGAAGAGGAAGGAAGGCACATCGTCGTTCTTCGTGGAAGAATGGTGTTCTTTTTCAGAGACCGATTCGTTCATCATGTTCTTTGTCGATGAAGAAGATGTTCTTCAAGCCTCCCAAATCCTCCCAAGTCCTCTCCAGCAACAAAGGAACTAACCCAAAATAAATTAAGTCACACTTAATTTATTAACTCAACATGGCTTTTGAAATTCAAGTGTTTGAATTTCAAAAACTCACATTAAACTCACTACATTAATGTCATAAGTTATTAATCTTAAGTTAACAATATTAATGGTGAGTTGAGGGGGTTAGAGGATATGAAGGGGTGGGGTTCGTGTGGGCCCCACCACCCTCATAACCTCCCAAGGGAGGTTGGGTAGTTTCCCAACTTCCATCAAAAGGATTTAAACACTTAGAGCAAAATTAAAATTGTTGTTAAATGTTTATTTTTAACTTCCACAATTTTTATCAACTTCTCTTGAGTAAACGCAACTATGGAATAGGCGTTCATAAGCAAATACTAGCACTGCGGTTCCATTCGTGCCCTCAGAATTTGATTCCGAGCACCGGTTCAAAAGTTAGAAAAACTCGCTCGTTCGTTCACTGAACGTACCCGAGCCAAACTTTGGAAAATGATTCCGGGCACATCGGGCCTCAGAATCAGGTGCCGTCAGAAACTGCGTTCTTGTAAAATTCCAAAGAAAATTAAAAAAAAATTTCCTTGAAATATCCGGGTCTTTAATGTGTCATAGAAACACTATATTAATATATTTTTGATCATGGAGATGAGTGTTTTGTCATAGTGATTCATTATGAGAAATTGGTGTGGTTCTAGAAATACCAAGAATCTTTAAACCACAACAAGATATAGGTGTGTTTTATATTGAGTGATCATTTATACCAAATAACATAAAAACTTATAGGTATAAAAAGATATTAATCAAAATCATAATTTAGATGACAATAATACCAAATGGATGATTTTTATGGGATTTTAATAAGATCAAGCTGCGATATTTAGGGGGATTAAATAAGATATTATATAAAGAATTCATTCATTTGCATATTTACTAAGAATAAAAATATAGTATAGATATTCACTCAATAATCAGGGCATTTTAATGATTATTATACCAAAAAAAATTCTATTAAACGATAAAATATGTAATTCCAGAAATATTTCATAATTCGAATCTACTACAGATTTTATTGGATTTATCTCCACTATGGATAACATATTAGTTGTTCAATGAAAATTTCGCAGCCCTTATTAATGGAAACCATTTGGATATTCATAAAGAATTTTTTTATATGTTTTACTTCTATATATATAATACATTTTAGATTAAATGGGTGTTATTTTTAAATATCAATTTATATATTTGTAGATTGGAAAGAGATGATTCTATTGTGAAGAGGATAAAGAGGGAGTGACCCTTAGATAATTTTTTTTTCTTAAATCATGTAAATATCAAAAATTTGTAGATATATTCACCAGTAAAAAGTCCCAATATACATATATGCACCATGTATAATCCTATAGGGTAAACTAAGTAATGTTTTTAGGTTGTTATATTTTTTAATATTTGTATATTTTTCAGGAAAAAGATAGAAATGTTCCAAGAGTTCAATCAAACATGAGAACTAGATTTGAATGTGGAATATGAATAATTGACTTCCTTATTCAATTACCACATAGAGAGTTTTTAAGATTATGGTTTGAACACTCTTATTTGACCATAGTCAACTAAAATTGATGAAAATCCATAAACCATTAATAATGAATATTCCCTCTTAAGAATTGATCTGTAATCTTTTACATTTATCATCCTGAAACATTATGTGTCCACTATAAACAAAATACCTAAAATATAATGGTGATACTAAAATTATTATGTGTAATTATGAATTAAATTCCTAATATATAACACTAAAATTTTATTTAAAATTGAATGGAGATAAATAAGTAAAGGATAATAGGATAACCCACCTCAATTTATTGCTTCCATATATCTTAATTAAACCAAAAAAATAGAAAGAATATGGTGGAAGGATAGGATAAAGGATGGATTCCCCTTACTTTAGTAAGATTTATAAAATACTTATAAAGGGGGTTAGTAATTTTAGGGGTGAAATCCCCAATATCCCCCTACTTTAAAAATAATATCAAATGATTTACCAAGTTCCTTTTTCATTCTTATTTGGTATCGAATCGCCCTCCACTGGCTCACCTCCCATATGGCTACCCAACTGAGTACTTGATAGACTAACACTTGGTACTCTATAATAGCTAATATAATGAAATCATCAAACCTGGTTACACTAGGTACCTAATACACCTATAATGGCTACCTGATGGTTTAAAGGGAACATGGCCACATTACCACCTTACTCTCTTCCACTGCTGAACATTAAAATGTCCAAAAAATGCTCCAAAAATTTTCCAAAATAACCACCATCCTATGCGAAATTATTTGAAAAATACAAATATTAAAATTCAAAATCCTTCTTGTATTTAGTTCAATTAAGGTAGAAATATTTTCAATTTCATAAATCACTGTGGACACAATACATTAAAATGCACACACCTTTCCACTTATCATCACTTAGAAGCCTCCTTATGCAACTCTGATGACACACACTACTCATTATGAGTCAATATTTTATTTTTATTTTAATATAATATTAGTTATAATCATTCAAGAAGAACACCTATATCAATTAAACTATCCCTTACCCTAAATGAATCGTACTATGAAACACTATATATAATGGTCATTCCCTAAATGATTTGACAGAAGAATATTTCACATAATCATTTATAATTATTCCGGAATGCATCTAGAAGTTCCCTGTTTCATCAGCATAATTCAAAACTCAATGGAAAATATAATATGGAGAAGAATATATTTACAGTCTTCATAATGAGGTATCAAAAATAGTAGAAATAATGATTTATCAAGTTTTCAATGTTATACATTCCTATTTGAAAACCCAATCAACACTTGACCACAACTCACTAATCACCACATACAAACATTCAATCCCACTCCTAATATTATTCCCACCACATCTAGCCTCCCTTTATATTATGGTTGATATACATTCGATGAATAGTTAAATTATCCAAACCGAATCACCATATATGTTCATTTATCAAATATGACATCCAAAAAATAATGAGTGAACAATATTTCTTTATAATCACAATTATATATACAATATAATCCCACATCATTATAGATATATCTTGGATTCTTGAACCTGAGAATTGGCATGTAACAATGAACACTACTAGTAAGGTTATCCCAAATGTCACTACCATTAATTATTATAATTCTCATGAATTTAACTTTCCTCTAAAATTTTTTTTATGTTTTAATCCCAACCATTGGATTTACATTATCCATTACCATGGATTAGTAACCATACCACATTTCCTACTTATCTCAATAATGATAATGCAGATCCTTAGTCATAATACCATGATTAATCCATGACCTGATCTTCTCTATATCATCTTGGACATCATGGCGGTCCACCTTATATATTGAAACTTCATTGATGATTTGTTTCTAATATACCTAGTCATGAAAGGTATACCACAATTATAATGTGATGTATTTATTTTATAGGACTCACATATCCAATCACTATGAACACCACATTTCCATATAAAAAAATTATCAAATTTAACTAGTTTCCACTCAACATAGGGTGAATACTCTATATATTCCATAATAATCACATTGATCCCCTCAGTCCCTCATTTTTTCATAGAACCCAACTTTCATCCCACCACATTTCAAAATTAGAAAATGTTTCATAACAAATAAACTTAATTATATGGCCACCAAAATACATTAGGATGAACACGATCTCATGGTATTTACCCATACACTAAATGCACATGATCACTGGCACAAATCATACCTCGTTGTACCGGTTCTCATGAGCCTAGCTATATTAGAAAATACTGAGACCATAACATGGACTGACTCACACCATCATGTTGAAGGAATAATAAACTTATAAATTTATATATTATAAAAATTTGTATTTAATATTTTTAAATTCTTCGAAATCATTATTACATATCACTTGTGATCTCCCATCATGTATAACTAAAATATTGTGATTTTTGGAATAAATAGGGATCTATAATGAATCCAAAACTCCTATATGATAAATCAATTATGAGATCTATTATCATTATCCAAGAATCATAGATCATATATTATGTAGTGATAATTATTTTTTATTTAATTCCATTCTCACCATTATAATGTTGAACATAATCTCTACTATTGCACTTGCAACACATTGATTGTTAAAACCCCAAACTATTCCACCCATAGAAATATAGTACTTGAAATACACTCTCAAACTGGTTTATAACTTCTAGAATTATCTATCAAACATAATTTATAGGATTGTTTACCCTATTAAAATCAACTCATACAATTAGTTGTGAAATATTAATGACCATAAGCTCACTTACCTAATTTTTCAAAAGATAACGACAACAATGTTTGTCTACCACATCAGAATAAAGAATAATTTATAATTCCAATCATATACATAACTAATGAAATACACATGACTAACTTAATATATATTCATACATAACTTATGTGTTATCCTATCTCTAGATCATCATCCAATGCATCCCATATTTAAGTTATCCATGTGCTTAGACTAACCCTTATCTCATTATTTAATATCATACATTACTACCCATATATAAATAAATAAGAAAAGAATTATACTATGTAATTAACACACAAATTTCATGTATTATAACACATTATCTCTGTAATCCCAAAAAAAAAATTTCAAACTATAAACTCATATAGATTCCATTCCACAAAGTAAATCTCACTCTTTATCCTGAAAATATTGAGGAATCTCAGGTTCTATCAACCAAATCCTAGGGATATCATAAATAAAAGATGTCCCAACACCCATACAACAAAATATTGATTCATTGATATTATATGCATGGGAATATCAATTATATCATTCTCTAGTGATTCATATCCCAGAAATTTCAAATATATGTTTTGATTTTATACAGTTCCACTAATAAGATATTTGTGATAATGTTAAATAAGTTATTGTCAATGATTTTTTATAAATGAATCTTCATTTATTATATTAGATCCATTTTATCAACCATAAATAATAAATAAATTGGTATGAAATCCTATATTCAATGCATGGGGAAGGAATTAGCTCCTCCTAGCCCCGTTGGCAAGGAGAAAAACTAATAAACCCAATCAAAATAATAAGCATATAAAAAATAGATCAAATTTATGAATTGATAAAGTGAACTATAATTGAAAATACCTTGAAATATGAATTATTTCATATAGATATTCTAAGGATGAATAATTTTATCTTCCACCCCTGGTAATAAACAGTATTATCAGGATTAACCATGTTATAAATTGCAAATAAAAATAAAAATATATTCTCTCACAACATTTTCTTAAATAATAGCTATTGGCCTACTCATATAACAAGAATTAGACTGACACATATATCTGGAAAACATCATTTTATACTAAAGACTATTGTATTGTGGCATGGGTATGATATAATTTTATAGAGAGACTATACACTCTATATCAATACAAAAATAATATGTAAACAATAATATAAACCATAATCGAATATAACATTACTGTGTATTAATATAGAATTATAATGTTATAAAAACTATATGTAAAACCATACACCATGATATAAATGTGAATCCCTATAATATTATATAACAATACATCAATTCTAGATCATGAAATCTCTAATCACATATAATGGAAAACTAAGACATCAAGTTAAAAAATAAGATCAAATTTCCATTCCTATGAATAACCTCAATCCTTCTCCATATCCCACTAAGATCCTCCACATCACACACTTATTCTAGGGTCTGTGGTAGATATTGTATTCTAATAATATGGTATTCACTCCCATTAGAGTAAAAAAATAGGAATTTAATAAAAAAATGCTACTTGCAACTGCATATAATTCCCCTAATAATGACTATTATATAGTAGTATACAAGTATTAAATGAAATGATGGCCTAAAGAGTCACTAGATTAAATCCTTCGAACTACTGACTTCCTAAAATTACTAATAAATAGGCTTTTAGTAGTACTAGATTTTATTACTACAAAAACATGAATTGATATTGGGTATCTTTATAATCTCTTTTATTTAGCACTGATAAAAGGTACCCATTATTAGTGCCTTGTTTTTAGCACCGATAATGTGTATTGTCTGTCAGTGATTTATTTCAAGTTATTATAAAGATATGGTCTGCCAATTATTTTAAACACTGATAATAGTCATGAATAAAATGAATTAATTAATTAAATTAATAATAATGATGCTTTTATTTAAAAAAATATGGAAAGTTTATTAATTAAACAATTATTAAAATAAATTTATAAATAGATTATACTATATATATGTTATAAATACAAAAAAATAGTATACATTAAATATAGAGAAATATTTAAAATGAATATTAGACAAATGAAAATTAAAAATTAGTAAATTAAAAAAATATTAATGATTTCATTAATTAAATTATTATCGAAAATACAAATAAATATTACATATTAAAAATATAGATACATATAAATGTATATAAGTATGATTAGTATAATAAAATATTTATTCTATATAATAAATAGTTAAATATTATGTCAATAATGGTATATTATTAATAATTAATATGATTTAAAAATAATACCTTTTGACATCGAGTAATGGACATAATGAAATGTCATTGGTTTTTCATTTTAATGGATATCAAATGTATACTATTTTGATTTTACATACATATATGAAATTAATTAATTTTTATATTCAACTCACAAACACACACAAAAAAATTTATATAGTTAATGAAATCTTATATTGAAACAAATACAGCAAATATTTATTTAATTTACTCAAATATAATATTTATTTTTATAATTTCACTATAACATGATACATTTAATATATTATGTATTTAATTAGTAAATTTTCTATATTTAATATTTTTTAATTTTTTACACATATATATTAATTCTTTTTTAATATTTTTTTGTTAATTTTATTAGATCCAATCAATTTATATTATTCATTTATATATATTTATTAACTTTGTTTTCATATTTTCAATATGTATTCATATTAATTTAAATATATATTTATATTTTTTAATAATTTATATTTAATTAATTATACTTATCCATTTTTTCCATTTTGGTAAAGTGTTCTCATTATTAATTATTGAATTTTACTCATTTTTAACACATATACAATTAAGATTAAATATTAATTAATAATTGTAAAAATATATTTATAAAAAAATATTCATAAATAAAAATATTTATAAATGCATATTTAATATATTTATTCATTTATATATTTACACATACAAATAAATAAATATTATTTGTTAGAAAAGTATTTATATAATTATAAAAAAAATTATATATATTTAAATAATTATATAATTATTATAAATTAATTTAAATAATAAATATTTTTACTATATTTATATTTATATAAATTAATAATATATATAATTATATAACTATATATAATGATATAAATATATAAATATATAAATATTATTTTGTAAAAAACAATTTGTATAATTATTAATAATTAATTATATATTATACTAATTAGAAAATTATAATATATATATTCAAATGATAAAAACATTTTCTATATTTGTATTTAAATATATAATATATATTTATATTTTTTTATTTAAACATGTTTATGAAATTTTAAATTAAAAATTATAATTTCAAATCCTTTATTAGTGCATAAGTAAAAAAGAACAGATTAATTGAATCTTTATTAGCACTTTTTTGCACTGATAAAGATTCCTTTTATAACATATTATTAACATAAAACTAATAAAAAATAACTTCATCATATTTTTTTGAAAGTGTTGATAAATGTGCCATGATTTGTTTTCATAGCCAAAACTATCGTGAACATGTCACGATATATGTATCATTCAGTGGATCTCACATTCTTCTGGTGCTCCTATTTTTTGAATCCAAGATTTAATCATGGGTAGAATCGAGGCTCTAACAATTCCTAGGCCCCAATCCAAGGCATAGACGATTCACATGTCGAGTGAATCCACAGCTTGAATTAAATCCAGGTTTTGTGATATATGTACTTTCTCTCAAGTGATTTCAAAGATTCAAACTAATTTATTTTATTTTATCGTCCACCTAACTCATTGTTTAATTGTTTGAAAATATCTATTTTCATGTCATCATATTTTTTTATCAGTGAGACATTGAAATTTTTATCATAATTTTTCTTTTATTCATTAGACAATAATTTTTTCACAAACAATAGTTTGATAAATGATTCACCTTCCAAATTTAAATAGAATTACATAGATATTAGTGACAACATAGTGGAAGAATTAATGAAAAATTTACATATAAAATGGGGTTTTCTTCATTAATTCATCGCATGGGAAGTGGTAGCCAAGGGTTATTCAACTGAAGTGAGTGATTACTCAGACAATTATAATTAGTAAATAGTACTCCAAATACACATATTATAGTAACAAACTAGTTCCTTACATGGGATAAACAATTAGAGAAAATTATGTTAATCGTATTGATCATTTCTATTAAGTGATAATTTAATTGGGAGACCACATTAGTCAAAATATTATATACATAAATTTTAATTCCCCCAAGTATTGATCATTTTTTCTGAAAATATTATAATCATAAACATGTATTTTCATTATTCTTTTTTTATTGGCATCAATTTTTAAAATACCAATTTTTTTATTTTTTCAAAAAATATATAAAATATTTTATGTATAATAATGTTGTATAAGTATAGTGAGTGATTCAAAATGAAATCATTTAAGGAATGACCATGCCCATCAAAACTTTTGTACTACTGGGGAATATAAAAACTATTTTTTTCCACCCCATAATATAATATATAATGATTTTCCAAATAATGACTCTCATTCTTTATAAATATTCCAAAAATTTTAATCTAATTTAAAGAATTATATATATATATATTAATAAAACACAATACAGATGATCTGAGTATAATTATATATGGGTGGAATGAAGGGCATATCACAATACATTGATTTATAGTTTTTGGGTCAATATATATCATAGTGACTAAACACAAAGGGTTTTTTCCAATTAAATCTCAAATATATTATTTTAATTAATAATGATATACTCATTCTAATTAGTAAAAAATATCAACCAATTTTATATTTCCGTCATAAAAATTTATCATCCCAACCATTTTCAAAAAGTATATAAATGTATCATTATATAATAGGATCAAATTTTCACTTCCAGAAATAAATTTCTTCTTTCTAACACAATTACAAATTTTTTTTACCAACCCCAAAATAAGAACATGGGTTGACTAGTTTTTCATACATTTTCCAAAATATATCCATCATTAAAATTATAACACACTAATTATATATTCTTAAAAATAAATTCATTTCCCTCATCACACATCTAATAAACACTATATAATATATACTTTAATACACCTAATAATATATTAGGACTGAACATTTACTTTTATTTCCAATATCATTAAAATGAAAACAATTTATCATAAGATATCCACTATTTCTAAAATAATAAGTACCTATTGAACTTGTAGAAAATATTTAATTACATTAGTCTACCTATAATGTGATATGAACAACCAATATCTTATATGAAAGTAAGTTTCTATTTTTAATCACTTTGTTAAAAATCTAGAAAAAGTCCCTCTTAAATTCCACTATTTTTATAACACATTTCTAATTCTTTATTCACATCCATCTATGTTTTTATAATATTTTGAAAATAATTTATAAAACAATTGAAATTATCTTATGTTCAGTATAGTTCAATAAATAATTTAAATTCATCATCCAATATTACATATGTTAATTATCTCACTTCAATACTATTTTTTAAGAGTGGGTCATATTCCGTTTATCTGAAATCCACTATATCTTCTGTAATTAGTTTTATTTCTCAGTACAACAAAAAATTATATAATATACTCTTAAAATCACCATATAGATAATAATGGACATGAAAATGAAATTTTTTTATAAAGCCCAATCTTTATCAATTCAAATAATCCATATTTTCAACGTATCTAGATAGAATTATTGAATAAATTTATCAACTATGAATTGTTATAAATTTATAATCTTTATCATCATTACATATATTCTTTTCCAAAAATTATTATTTTTCTATTCCATATCAAATTTTAATTGAAAATGATGTTTTAATTTTGAGATGTTTTCTAATATTTTATATACCATTAATATTAAATTTAATAATTCCTTTGGATGTAACATGACTTGTTCCAAAAATTATAATGGAGGTTATAAAATTATTTATATTTTCCAATAATTATTAGAAATTATTTTTAGGTATTAATCATTTTTGGTCTAGATATATTTGTTCCACCCTATGTAATCTCTAATTAATATCCATGTAATTCTCTAAATGTGAGGCATTACACTTCTCAGAGAACTCAATGGAGTACTACTATCATCCTCATCAGCTTCATCTCCACAAGATACGAGAGATGAGTGTCAAACAACAAAATGCAATGATAAATATTCGAGAGATGAGTTTATGAAGAAGATAGATATATATAACATTCAAATTTAGATGAATTCCGAGAATAACACTTACCATAGAGTAGGAGATCTATTCTTAAATTCAATAAATCATTTTATTCAAAGCATATAGAAATTATTCTAACCAATCACATGTTGAGTTTCCCTTATTAAAATTATATTTAACATTAATATTTTATAGTTAATATATTATGTGTATTTATTTATTTATATTACAAAATGAATATTTTATGAATCCAACAGGTGGTATATTAATAAAAAATTGATAGAAAATAATATTCTAAAAAATAATTATGAAGATGAATTTAAAGAGTTCATCCAGTTTTTGATTGATCATAAATATGACCCTTGTCAAATACTTTTTCTATTTTATATTGTATTTATTCAATAAAATTAGTTTGGAAGAGTTGGAAGAACATTTGATTTGTCATAGAATAGATCAGTGATGTAAATGTTGGACTGAACAAAGGGAAAAACTGAACGTGAATACCATTTAGGATGATACTATGGTCTATGGATCATTCGATATGAATACCAGTGTAAATGATGATGGAGGTCACATGAAGAATATAAAAATGGAAATTCAAGATGATTTTCAGGATATTAAAATTCTGTTTGTGAAGTTAAATAGCTATTCGAAGAGACCGTTACATACCTAGTGTACTAATTACACAATGTTTTCAGCATTATCGAAGTTAGATAATTTGAAAGCTAGTAGTGGATGGAGTGACATCATCTTTACAGAACTACTTGATCTCTCTAAATTATTTTATACTGTTTCTTAGGGAACCTGATTCACTTATCAAATGACCAAATTGTGGCATAGAACGATATAAGAAAAATTAATGAGGTCCTTTGAAATATTTTTGGTACATTTATAACATTCCATAGATTAGAATAATATATGGATTTCATGAAACCAGGAGGAAATAGACATGCCATGCACATTTAATAATTAATGGTTGGAACCTAAATAGAAAAAAAATATTTTCCATTGTGGAATAAAATTTATTTCAAGTATCATGAATGTGAAAAAGAGTTGAGATACATTCTCCATGTGTTATCTATAAAAAGAATAAATTATTTTGGTATACAAATAATTACTCACTCCACATGGACCTTTAAGTAAATAAATTATAACTTTTCTTAATGTTTATGCATGAAGCGCAAATATATTAGGTTTTCTCTACTTATATCTGAACCAAAGAAACCAAGTAATGATTTTTATGTCTATTTTGATCCATTGACCGAAGATCTGTAATTTATATGGGATATATGTTTTATGATATGTGGTTCTATTATAAGTGTAGAATCTTAATTAAGATCCATGTTGTATGGTAAAATAAATGTCTTAGCCTCTAATGGAATTTTAATATGAAATTGCATTAATATAATGATAGAGTGTACCATTTATAAAAAATGATCACTCTATGTTCGGTTGAAACATTCCATGAAGTCTATTTTTTGGGACATCAAATTTTTTTACCATGATGACAAAAATACAGATCATAAGCGTCATCTTTCAATTTGAGTAATGAACAAAGTAGAACAATGTCTCCACCAATGGGTGATCAACTATTCATTAAAGTAAAAGATATTGAAACTATTTTTGTAAACTATTTAAAAAACCATATGAAATTTGGTTGGAAGAAGAGATCAATTTTTTATAATGTTCATTATTTGAATTTTTTGTATGTTAGAAATTTTATTGATGTCATGCATATAGAAAATAATGTATTTCATAGCATTATTGGTATGTTACAGAATCTACATGTAAAAATTAAATATGGAATAAAGGATATTTTGGACATGAATAACATGGGGATAAGTTAAGAGTCTTCACTAGTGAAGGGTAAAGGGATGAGTTTTCTTCCCCAATTAGCTTACACTCTATCCAGTCATGAAAAAAATAAATTTTTCCATTCCAATTGTAGTTTAAAAATTCTAGAGGGGTATTTATAAAACATCAAGAATATCGTTTCAATGATTAATTTGAAAATAAAAGGACTAAAATTACACAACTATTGTGTTTTGATGATGTATTTGATGTATTTTTATTTCTATTTCATTCTTCCACAAAAATTCTGGAATGCATTAACTAGACAACATCGTTTTCAAAGACATATATAGTAAAGTTATAGACCCAATGCAGATTACAATAATGAATTAGTATGTTACATTAATAATATAGGAATTATAGATGTTCACACCACCATAATTATTTTATTTTATTATTCACCTAATGGTTCACTTTGTTAGAGAGGTACAACTATTTTTTCCATTCCATTACAGATTGATGCACACCATTGAACAAGAAGTAATGATTCTAAAATGGTATGTCGGGAATCAACATTGTATAGAAGGATTAATTGTAGAATGGTATATTTATATTGAATGTTTTATTATAATATTTGGTCTCATGTAAAATTAATACATGATATGACCGGTATGAGTCAAAGTGTGTGTTTTGGGTTCAAAATGAAATTTTAGTAAAAAAGACTTGTGATGCTCTCAAATCCATGAAAACACATTAAGTTTTTTTAATACATTAATAAAAAGAACTATTAGTCAATTTGTACATGTTGGAATCATCCAAAGAACAATCAGACATGCGATGTGACTGGTATTACTTCATTTTTGTCATTTTATTTATAATTTTCATCAATCTTATTAAAAAAGGCTACTTATGTACTAAAAAATGTGAAAACAAATTCTTATTGTATTTATAAATTAGGAAAACAAAAAATTACTCTTTTGTGACTTTTAGGAGTCACCCATCATCAAAATCTGACACATGATGTTCCCGATATGAATCAAATTTTCAATTTTCTATTTGAAATCGATATTTTAGTTGAAAACGTATCACTCACTAAAATTTTAGAAAATGCAGTCATGTTTTCCAGATAAATTTGGAAATTTATTCAAAAATTATTTTTGATTTATAGGTATTATTCTCCTATCAAAGAGATACATGATGTCAGCACAATGAGTCATAATGCATGTTTCCATTTTAAACTGACATTTTATTAAATGAGACATGTGACATACTCAAAAACATGAAAACACATTTTTATTATTTTAATCCAATAATAAAATGATCCATGAATCATTTGGGATGTTTAGGAAGCATATTCACCCTAATTTGTCACATGATGTGACAGATATGACTCCAAGAGAGACATTTTATTTAAAACTGACATTAATTTTAGTAAAAAAACCTAACCCACTCAATGATGAGTTAAAATAATTGGATTGTTTTTATGAATTAATAAAATGATTTGTATGTTATTTTTAACATATTGGAATTATTCATAAAACAATACAATACAAGATGTCCCAAGTATGACTCACGGTGTCTTTTATTAGTTTAAAATCGACATTTTACTTCAAAAAAATTCATTCACTAAAAACTAAGAAAACACACTGAAATATACATGAAAATTTTAAGAAGAAGAATCATAATTAAATTGTGACATTTAAGTGTCAGTCTCACATTGAACCTATAAATCAGGTGATCGGTATGAGTCAAAGTGTCTGTTTCTAATTTGAAATTAAATTTTAGTAAAAAAAATATGATGTACTCAAAACTAATAAAACACAAATTTTTTTTGGATACTTTAGTAAAATTATCCATAAATAATTCAGGAAATTTAGGAATCAGCCTCACCTAAATCTGAAATATGGTGTGACAGGTATAACTTCTTATGTGTCTTTTTATTTAAAATTAACATATTTTTTTTTTAAAAAAGACAACTGAACTATTAAAAAGGAAAAAATAGTCTTATTAATTTTATACATTAGGAAAATGATAATTAAGTCATTTTTTATGTCTAGGAATTATCCTAACCTCAATATGATACATGATGTGCATGGTATGACTCAGATTTTCTATTATCAATATAAAATTGAAATTTAGTTCTAAAATAATAACCTAATGAAAACAAAGATAATGTGTTCATTTTGTTAGGATAATTTAGGATAAGTATTAAAAAATAATTTGTGATGTGTTGGAATTGGTCTCATGTAATAATAAAACATGATGTGACTAGTATGATTCAAGGTTCAGGTTTCCTTTTTTAAAATGACATTTTAGTAAAGGAGACTACTAACGTATTTAAATATGATTATATGAATTTATATTATTATTATACTTTATAAAAATGATCCAAATAACATTTAGGATTTGTATGAATCAGCATCGCCTATATACAATGCATGATGTGACTAGTAGGGTTCCAAGTAGGTTTTTTTATTTTAAATTAACATCAATTTTATTATAATCGACTAATAACCTACTCAATGTCAATAAAAATCAATTTCATTCATTGTATTCATTATGAAAACAATTTATATGTCAAATTAAGGTGTATAAATCTGTAAAACATCAATCTGATACACAATGTACCTATTATGAAAGAAAGTGTCTGTAATCAATTAAAAATAAAACTTTTTCTTCAAAATGATACACTCACCAAAAACCAAGAAAAAACACTTGGATTGTCTTGAAAATAAAAAAAATGTTTGTTTAAAAAAATTTACATGTAGGAATTAGTCTCACATCAGATCAATACATTATCAGACTGGTATGAGTCAAAGTGTATGTTTCTAGTTTAAAAATTCATTTTCATTAAAATTTTAATCGACCAACAAAAAATAAAAAACACATTTGGATTGTTTTCATAATTTAGCTAAAATAATCAAGAAGTCATTTTAGTCGTGTAGGAACCAGACCCACCTAAATCTGGCAAATAGTGTGACAGGTATGACTCATAGAGTGTCTTTTATTTTAATATAGACATCAATTTTATTAAAAAAGACAACTAAGATACTCCAAAAAGAAAAAAATTATTGATATTGTGTTGAAAAGATAATAATAATATTCATAAGTAAATTTTTAATGTTTATGAATTATCCACACCTAAATGCAAAACACGATGTGCTTGATAAGACTCCAAGTGTCTATTATCCATCTAATTTTTTTTAGTACAACGTGTATCACTCATAGAAAACTACGAGACGATTCTCAGATTGTCTTGAAAATTTAAGATAACAATTAATAGTTCATTTTAGATGTGTAGGAATCAATATCATGTCATAATGACACACGATGTGACTTTTATGAGACACGTACAAGTTTCCATTTTAAAATAAAATTTTAATTAAAAACATAAATAATGTACTCAAAAACTAATAAAACACATTTGGATTATATTCATACATTATAAAAATTATCTATAAGTCATTTGAGGCAAGTAGTAATTGGATTCACCTCAATCCATCACATAATGTGACTAGTATGAATCAAATAGCATATTTTTAATATATAAGTGTCAATTTAGTTTAAAATATTCATCACATTGCCAAAATTGAGGAAGAAAGCCTAGATTGTTTTTTATCATTATATATTGTATTGATTAATTTAATTTCTTTTCAATTTTTCTTTATAATTATATAATTAATAATTATTTATATGATTATTGATAATTAACAGTAAATGGTGTGATTTGAATGAATCAACCAAAATTTAATCTGATATAGAATGTGCATTATATGAATTAATATTTAGTTTAAAATTAATACTTACTATTAGCATCTATCACTATATTATTACTAGTAGCATTGGTTTTTTCGAAAATATCATGTGTCAGTGTTAGGATCAAAAGTCAAAGGAATGTCGATGTATTTGAATTTATGTAATAATTTTTACTTTTGTAAATGTATAATACCATTTTCGAAATTTCTGTAGTATAGTGTTTTTATTTAAATTTCATTTCAATAATGGATTATACCACTCTGGTCCATCCCTTTGTGAAAATATATTATTTAAGGTGTTTATCGAGGTCAAGGAGACTAATTTTAACACTTTGAAAAATTCCTTGTTTTACGAGCAATGTTTCCATAACAATGAGTCAGGAAATAGTGACTTTCCCAATGGTGACTCGTCAAACGATGAATTTTCCAAAAAAGACTCATCCAATGGTGAGTATTTTAAATGTTACTCACCCAATGGTGAGTCAAAAATTGGTGTCTCTTCCAATGATGACCAATCTGTTGGTGAGTCTTCTAGTGATGACTCGTCCAATGGTGACTCGTCTTACCGTGACTCATACAATAGTGAATCTTATAATAGTGATTTGTCCAATGAGACTAGTATAATGGTTACTCACCCAATGGTGATTCATCCAATGGTGTGACAACTAATAGTGAGTCATCCTATGAATACTCATCAAACGATGACACGTTTAGTGGTGACTCATCCACTATTGACTCATCCAACTCTATCGCGTCCAATGGTGAGTCCTGAAAAATGTTTCGAACATACAATAATTTCACCCATTTAATTTTATATTTTACATAAAATAAATCCAAATCCATTTATAATGGTTTTAAGGCCAATTCAAATCCTATAAATACTATAAAAGTTTTCCTAGGGGTCCAGGTGCCTTTATTTGGTCACAACAATTAATCTTTACTAGATCATCCTTTACTGGAAAATAAAAACCATATAACAAATGGTGGTTCATTTATATTTTCAAAAGGGTTGAGATACCATCATACCTTGTTCTTCATTATTTTTATCCTTTGAATGAGAAACTTACAGTTCTTCCTACCATATGATTCTTTTGATCAAACCATAATCCTGAGATCATGTTCCCCTTGTAGTTTATCCTCCAACATGCGCACCCCTTGTTTTTGGGAAACCAGGAAGTGTTGATCCATTAGAAATATAATGTATGTTCTACCTCCATTCTTATTGGTTCTACAATCTCCTTACTCACGAATCTCTATTCCATGTGATGGCATGTGATATCCATCTTATTAATGGAACATTTTTGTTTGATGGTTGTCGCAGTGGTGGCGGGACATGCTAGGGTGAATGCAGTCATTGCAAGAGTGGTTATCATGATATTTTTTATGATCCATTCTTGTAAAAAGAACATTGGAAACCTTTTTATTGAATATATTCATTTTTTACAATTTTTAATTATTTATAATCATAGAGTTATCATGACTTATCACATTGGATCATAATGAAATTGAAATAATAAATATTTTAACCAGATTTTATGATTGAAATAAATTGTGTAGAGATGTTATTGCCTCTTGATGTTCAAGATTGTGTAATATATATGATTTTAATATTTATAATTTCATTATTGATGGAAATTATAAAAGAACATAAAACCAAGATTAATTGTGTATTGATTGTATACAAGATTAAATAGGTGTGTTCACGAATCATGTTTTTTTGTTGTTTTTGTTATTTATTGGTAATTAAATGGATGTATTTATTCACAATAAATTTATTTGGTTAAGAAACCCAGAGTATGATGATTCTTGTCAATAAATGAATGAAATGCTTGTTAAATTACAATTATTATTTATGGGTGATTGGTATCATAGCCCGTTACTTGGGTTTTTCATATTTGGAACCTATGAATAATGAATCAGTTATTTCAAGGTGGAATAAAAACCAGTTGTGTGATAAAAAGATAATTACTTATAGGATATGAGTTACCTGCCTACTTGTAAGGTCCATATTCCTTATGTTTTGGAGTCGTGAGATTTCATTGGGGGTTAAGGCTTAATTCCTTGCTTTGGGGCCCAGAGATCGTTGATATGTTTATTTTCTACTTTCTGTGATACAATGTGATCCTAGGTTGGCTGATCCTTGATGGATATTTTGGTATGTGGTTTCTAGGAGGGCTAGTGGTTGTGGAACAAGATGACTCCAAGAATGGAGAGATGCATTGGTTTTTGCATGTGGGTGTCGACGAGGGAACTGGATATGATGAAACTGGTTGAAGATGAGTATACCCATTGATATAAATGTTTTATTCTTATAGAATATATAGTTTTATATATGCTTTTATTTCCCCACTACTTTATGTAGTTGGTATTTTTTACCATCCTCCAAAATATGTGAAGACATGTGAAGTACTCCAAAATGGTTTCCATGTTTAGCTCCTAATGGATGGATGGGTCTACACTCCTACTATTTGTGGAAAAGAAATGACATGTAGTTAATATACTTAGCACATTGATCCCCTTGTGTTAGGTATCATAGGATGTATTCCTAGAATACATAGAAATATGGAAATATGGAACATATTCACGTTGTTAAAAAATATATAAATGTTTAACCAATGAGGTTGGTGATTGCTGGGATGCAATGCTGAGGTACTATTTCTGAGATGTTGTGGACTTGGTTTAGTTATTCCAGGGGGCATGTATTTTGTTTGTAAGGGTAATGTAATGTAATGTTGATTTGATAATGGTTATTTAATTGTTGGATAATTAAATATATTAAAGTGAAACTGATAAAAAGTGATAAAATAACATAATATAGCTCTTGAAATTGTAGTTTACGTTTTGGACATCTACTCTTAGCAGTGGAAGCCAAGAGTCTGAGGGACGTTTGATGAAGTTGATTCTAAGACTACATTATGGGCATAGTGTGTTTAGGAGCTATATTATATCATGTACCTTTTGTGTTTCTACACAATACCACACCCTTTTTGTTAGGGATACTGACAACCTATGGATTCTGATCTAGGGGTGTTTTGCCCAACATTTCAGTGGATGGATGGATATAAGACTATACCCTTTGGCCCCACTATCTTCTCCAGGTGGTTACCAGTGCTGGTATGTAGAAAGTTTATTTTTTCCCATATATGTGTGTCAGGGGGATGCAATTTATTGTGGTCATTTAGAAAACATATATTATGGATATAGTTTCTTAAGCGGTATTTTATTATAATGTGTATAGGATGGGATGGACTGAGGATCCTTAATTGGTATATGTGTTGTGATGTAATGAGGTATAATAAACATTGTTTGATAGAAGTTATGCAGGCTGTGGTGGCTGTAAGAAATTGAATGGATACCTTTGGTAATGAGGATGTGGTGGTTTGTTGAGCATGGTGCTTTTTGTGGTGCTTCACCGAGGTGTCATCACACTAGCCTTTTTGGATAGAGATTATCCTAACATGTGACATTAGGGAAAATTATCAAACTAGTGGGGATGTGGTAGTGGGTTACCCTTGTAACTATTATTTATATTATATAATCTTTTACGAGATACTTGGTGCGAGTGTCCATGTTGATGTTGGGAACATATATTACCTATTTAGGTGATGAGTTTGTTTCATTTATTGTTCATTTTACATTATCATTATTTCATTTCATTTTAATGAGAGTATTTTTGGAGGATAATACTGAGTATAATGTTACACTCACCCTATATTTATATAAACATTTTTTAGGTCTTTTGGAGAAGCATGGAGATTAGGTGGGTCACTAATATCATGGGATGTGAGGGAGCTATCTAGGTTTCATGTTCGCTGCATTTTATACATCCGTTTGGTACATATAATTTCCTTTTTTCATTGTAGTAGTCATTGAATGAAATTACATATGTGTACTTGGGTTTTATTTTATATTATAGTCCGATCAGTAGTTAGTTTCTAGTTTTCCACAGTTGAGGATTCATGGGTTGGTATAGAAACAATGCAAGCTATGTTTAGAATGAATTATGGACACTATAGACTGTCTGAGACTAGGTAATTTAGACCCCCCTAATATTTGTTTCATGGAAAATTAATCTTATCGTGTATACTAATGAGGTGATAATAGTTTTAGAGTAGAGACCTTGAAAAAGATCATGCATCATTATTTTATTCTCCTGTGTTGGAATTGGTAGAACAAGGGAAAGGAAAAACTTAAATTAATAATATTATACAATTAATTAGTGTTAAAGTTATCCATATTCTAGGTTTTGGATATCTAACTATTATTCCTTTTCATGTATGGATATGGATCGACGTCCTCATTAGGTTCATGTAGAAGATGTCTAATATGTTTCACCACTGAATCACTACAGAGTAGAAGTTGATGATGATGATACCTGGAAAATGACCCTATGAGTGTCTCAGTGCCAGACTCTTTTGAAGTACAAGGTTAAATTTTAGACGAAGTCATATAGGACTTGTTGGAATCAGTTGACATAGTTTTCAGTTTTATTCTTGCTCAGAAGGATCACTTGACATCTTTGGTTGTAACAATTATTCATGGGGATGTGACGTAATAATTGATATTATTCCTAATGGATTGAGTTTAGTTGACAGTCACATGAAAGAAGTTTTGAGAAAAGTTTAGAACATAGTTTCTTTATTCAACCATGAAGGCTTCCAGTCTCTAGGAACTTCTTATCCTTTTCAAGGGATCTCCGGTGTGTAGGTGTTTGGGATCCATTTTAGAAACCTTGTACAATATGCTTCACACCAGTTTCCTAACGAGGATGCCAGATTAAAGAATATCAAGGAGGATTTCCTTTTTTAATCAAGCACTAGGTCACCCATTTTATGATAATTACATATATCAGGGTCATGGAGAGGGTGAAGGTTGTGGAGAGCACGTCAGACAAAACTAGATCATCATGAGGGGGAGTCATCAGTATTCCTCATGAAGTAGATATGTGGTTCGAGGTTCCCAAGTATCCTAATAAAAGTGTTTCTATTCAACCAAGGGTCTCTACCAGCCACCAATCTCTTGTTTCTCTTTGGGAAACACCTCTCAAGCATATTCTAATGGATCAAGCACCAATTTTTAATGTGGATGCCGAGGCCATCGATGACATGAGTACTGGTACATTTTGGGTTGTCAAAATGTAGTAGGTGTTCCTCTTAAGGTTCCTCCACTGAGGTAGTTATAGATGAGGAATCAATAGTAGGTTTCTCTAGATTTTGATAAAAAAAGAGTATATGGGACAATTAGAGTAGATCCCTGGGTTTCTCCTCGTCATTAGTGTGAAGAGAGTGACCAATGGAGGTTATAACTAGGAGGGTGAGAGAGTTTCTAGAGGAAGTTATGGTCATCTTTATGCATTAGTGTTGGCATATCAAGGATATCCAGATATTGATTGTGGGTTTCTTTACTAATTTTCTACTTGGGTTCATGCCTTGTTTGATTCAGGAGAGATGTGGTCCTTCATTCACCTACCCTTGTCCATGCCTTGGGACACGGCTAGGAGAGGCTTCTAGTGCTCTTTGCATTGATTGTGCTAGTTTGAGGTTGAGTTGAGTTGTATGAATTATGTAGAGACATATATCTAGTGACGGGGGATCACTTTTCTTGGGGATATTTTCTATGTTTATGGATAAAACCATATGATGTAATCCTCAATATGAATTATTTGTATTTTATGCTCTCTATCATGGGTTTCATCAGGAATAAGTTTGTGTTCCATGATGATGATGGAGATCCATAAGTGTTTTTTTGGGGAGAAAGACCCATGGATGGGACATAAGAATTTTTCTTCCTGATCATCCCTGATGGATGAGCTAATCCATGGTCATCTGTGGTTCAATAGTTAGCACATCCTAGGGTCATGGAAAAGTACCCTGATGTCTTTCTAGAAGAGGTTCTAGAATTACCCCCTCAATGGGGGATCAATTTTGGGATCAAGGTACATTTAGGAGTGTATTCTATATCGATGTCTCTATATAGTATGACACCATATGAGTTGATGTATCTTCTTATACAACTTTTTGTTCTATTTTAGTGTAGTTTCATTTGGCCAAGAATGTCACTATTGGGTGCACTGGTTATGTTTGTGAAGAAGGATGAATGCATTTTGTAGTTGCATGTCGATTATCACCCGCTTGAACAAAGTGAAAATGAATAACCACTATCCTATTCTGTGGATCGTTGGTTTATTTGATTAAAAAGGGTCCAAGTTGATTATATAAGATAGATTTTTATTCAAGGTATTATCATATATGTATGAAGGATGACGATATCACAGTGACTCCTTTACATTGTCGTCACAGGCATTATGAGTTCATTGTGATTCCATTCAGTGGGAAATAATTCTCTAATTGTGTTCATGGGGTTGATGAAGACTGTGTTCCATGAGTTCCTATATAAGTTTATGGTGGTTATCATTGACTAAATTCTTTTTTAATTCACATTAAATGATGAGAATAAATGGCATCACTAGGTTGTTTTGTGAGTTATTCGCCACAAGAAGCTGTTTGGGATGTTTTAGAAGTGCGTGTCTTAGGATCGAGAAGTTCATACATTATGTAATTTGGTATCCTAGTATGAAGTATCTCTGGACCAATCAATGTTAGTAGCATTTTTTTCATAGGAATCCCCCATGATAGTGGTGGAGGTGTGAAGTTTCTTTGGTCTCATAGGCTATTATAGGTGGTTTATAGAAAAAATAGCTTATGTTAGACCTCCTCAAAAATCATTGACTTGAATAGACTAGCCGTTCATGTGGATTGATCAGTGTGAGTAAGATTTTGAGTATCTGATGGAGAATTTGGTCAGTGCTCCGATCCATTTTCTACCAGCAAAAGGTGTTTAGTTTTTGTTTTTCTGTGAGGCTTCATTTCTAGGGTTATGCTATGTTCTGATGCTTGAGAGAACTATATTTTCTTATGGGTATTGGATGTTACGTCCCAATGAACATAACTATTCCACCCATGAAATCATGTTGTCAATAGTGGGTTTTTCCCTATGATTGTGGAGACATTACATCATTAGTGATCATTTAGTGCTCTTAACTGATCATAATAGCCTAAGGTACATTTTATCCTATTGTGACTTGAACATGAATCAATGTAAGAACACAGTTCTTATTTTTGAGGTACATGTTTCTTATTTTCATTTTTCCATAAGTGTTTTTGGGAAAATAAAGAATATGGGGAAAAATTCCAAATTTTGTGGGTACATGTCATGTAATATTTCACACTCCGTGTACTTTGGCCGTGTGGGATGAGTACACATGGCGTGTAGGCCTATCAGCGATGCAGGATGTAAAAAACTGACTAAAAACCATGTAGTTGTTCGTCAAACGCCATTGTTTCTGACACTTTCTCCGAGGCGCGCACATCCGTCTGTGAGGACGCGCAGCTGTTGCCCCGCATTCCTGCTTTCCGAAGGCGGGCGACATCTGTTCCTTATTTAGGGACGTTTTCTCCTTGATCGAAATGGGATGATGGGATGTCCGTTCTTCCTTCTGTGGATTCCTCCTCAGAACTCATCACCTAGTCCAGTTCTCCCTCTTATATTTAATACGTTGTTCATGAATCTCATTCCCGGCGCCATATCTTCATGGACACCGGTTAATTACACTACTTCTATCAAGACATTCCATGGGATCTTGACATGGTAGCGACCTTCGATCAGAGTAGATGAGAACATCAGGCATGTCGGGGTATCTCTGGGTGCATGGACATTAGGGAACCTGTATTCTTCCTCATAAGAGGGAATCTCAAGGGTGCAGAACCGGATGCATCCCATGTCCAATTCGGGGAATCATATGCCATCGGCATGTATCTGAGGTTTTCCTCAGCTTCCCGTGTTTAACACAGGGTATGTTGCAAGATTAACATCAAGTATAGGCAGTTACGCCAAAGGCATGTCATCCGTGGTTTTCCTCAGGCATCTCATGTTTATCACGAGGTAGGCCGCGAGTTTAACGTCTTGCGGAGAGAGAATGATAGTGATCAGAACATCCCATAGAGATAGAGAAGATTGGTATTTCCCAAGGGGGAATACCTGGAAGTGGATGGATCAGAATGCCCAATGAGGACGGATCCGAGGTGGTGCACTCCTTGGAGGGGAGATGTCACACTGTAATGGCTGATCTGAACACCACTAAGGTAGGATCAGTGTAAGTGCACCCCAAGATGGGGGACACCATGGGTTACCATTGGTTGGTATTAAGCCTTAGAGAGGTTTCCTACATACCCTATATAGACAACAAGGATTGAAACCCACATAGTTCGAAGGCGTGATGAATCAGGGTGTACATAGAGGACAATGACCCGGAGTCATGTTTGGGCATACACGTGGATAGCGGCCCAGGTGCTGCTAGGAGTAGCGAGGAGGGTGGATGACATGATACCACCGGGATGTGGTGGCCCGGGTGAGAATCAGGAGGGATGATGGATGGATGAATGATGTGGAGGGGGAATGAAATGGGACTATCGCAAGGGCGACAATGAAGTTGGGCTTGAGGCTCGAAGAGACCTCCTACGTATCCCCGTGGTAGGGAATCGAAGTCAGCGTAGTTCAGGGTGGTGCCGGTGGACAGACATGAAGATGGACCTTGGTCTTATGGATGTTGGGCTTGAACCTCATGTGGTTTCCTACGTACCATGCCTTGACTGGGGTCAAAGTCCTCGTAGTTCGGGTTGGTGCACCGAAGGACCGATGTGAATGTGGACCTTGGTCCGATGGGTGTCATCAGCGAACCGACGTGAAGGTGGACCTTGTTCCGATGGGCATCATCAGCGAATGAACGTTAAGGTAGACCTTGGTCCAATGGTGGTGGGCTTGAACCTCGTGGAGGATTCCTACGTACCATGCCTTAGCAATAAACAAATAACACATAGTTCAAATGAGGTGTGGAATATAGTTTAACATCATGCAGGACGGGGGTGAACCGATGTGAATGGGGTCGGAATGACCAGGTGATGGTCTTGAACCTCATGGAGGCTTCCTACGTACCATGCCATAACATGGATCAAAGACCTCATAGTTCAGGTTGGACGCCGGAAGGCCGACGTGAAGAAGGATCCGGGGTCCAGGTGGTGGTGGGCTTGAACCTTATGGGGGATTCCTACGTACCATGCCTTGACATGGATCAAAGAGCTCATAGTTCAAAGGGCTTTGTCAGAGAAACGACGTGAAAGTGAACCCGGGGGTCCACTAGTGGTGGGATTGAACATCGTGAGGATTCCTTTGTACCATGACTGGAAATGGATCAAAGTCCTCGTAGTTTAGGAGAAAATGGAGAGTGTCGGAGAACTGATGAGAATAAAGGACCTTGGTCTGATGGGAGATGGGATTAACCCTCAGAGAGGCTTCCTACAAACCATTCCTTGACATGGATCAAAGTCCTCGTAGTTCGGGTTGGTCAGAACGGCTTGCCGTCAGACTGGAATTTCGTTTAACGGCATGCTGGACGAAGGTGGAACCTGACGTGAAGAAATGAAGGGTGGTGGGCTTGAACCTCATGGAGGCTTCCTACGTACCATGCCTTGACATGGATCAAAGAACTAATAGTTCAGTGTGCTGTGCAGTTTAACGTCATGCTGGATGGGGGCATACAGTTTAACGTCATGTTGGACGAGGGCATACAGTTTAACGTCATGCTAGATGAGGGCATATAGTTTAATGTCATGATGGACAAGGGCATACAATTTGATGTCATGTTGGAAGGGGGAATACAGTTTAACGTCATGCTGGACCGGGGCATATATTTTAACGTCATGCTGGATGGGGGCATACAATTTAACATCATCCTGGACGATGGCATACAGTTTAACGTCATACTGGACGAGAGCATATAGTTTAACGTCATGCTAGAGGAGGGCATACAGTTAAACGTCATCCTGGACGGGGGCATACAGTTTAACATCATACTGGATGAGGGCATACAGTTTAACGTCATACTGGACGAGGTCATACATTTTAACGTCATGCTAGAGGAGGGAATACTGTTAAACGTCATGCTGGACGGGGGAATACAGTTTAACATCATGCTGAATGAGGGCATACAGTTTAACGTCATGTTGGACACGGGAATTTCCATGGTCGATTCTTACTCTAAGACCACGTGAGTCATGCTCGGTGTGAGAAACAAGAGGTAGCAAGGAGATGATGATCACGTCGTGAAGGGTGCGTCCGTGAGAAGTGAAGAGGGGCTTACGCGTTAGGCAGCCCATGGTGCTGGGACTTATTCCAGGATGGAGGCCCGAAGTGCGGCAAAGCGCAACGGGAGAAAGATTTGGGACCAGAGATGGATGGCGACTCATTCCCTATCACGCCCTCCACTAGCCTTGGCAGTGGGGAAATACAGAGGTGCATGGGTGCTACCTTCCGCAAGAGAGACATGGGGGGGGGGGCTTATACCAGGGTGGTGGCCCTTCTCCCATGGACATATGACACTCCGATAAGGACGATATCATCCCCTGTGGAGGGTTTGATCCCATCTATGTGGAGGCGACTAGTATAAAGAATGTCCAAGACGGGGGGACCTTGCATTCGAGGCGTGGGGTCGGATCACAGTTTAACGTTATGTGTTGAGGACGAGGTTCTTGGAAGTTTAATATCCTGCAGCTCGGACGAAGCAGGTTCACTCTGCTCCCCTAGGAATTATATGACTGGTACCCTCTGCCCCTTGGGGGAGGGAAGGTACTGGCGTGGCCATGGTGAAGGGGTGGAACCGTCATGAGGATGACAACATTTTTGGGCTTGAGCCTTGAAGAGGCTTCCTACGTATCCCTGTGGCAGGGAATCAAAGTCCACATAGTTCTCCTGATGAGGTCTTACCACCGATTGGGGGTTTTAATGGGTTACCGCTGGATTGGGTGACAACGGCTTTCCGCTGAATGGGGTTGCAACGGCTTACCGTTGGATGAGGATGTCAACGACTTACCGCTGAATAGGATCACAACGGCTTACCGCTGGATCAGGATTTCAATGGCATACTGCTGAATCGGATCACAATGGCTTACCGCTGTATTGGGTTTCAACGACTTACCAATGAATATGATCGCAATAGTTGATGGGGCTTATGTAAGGAAGATTCCCGGGTGCCACTAAGGAGCAGAAATGGTGAATGGGGCTTACGCTAGGGAGCTGCCCGGGTGCCTCTAAGGAGAGACCATGGTGAATGGGGCTTCTACAAGGAAGCTACCCAGGTGCCGTTAAGGAGCGACAATGGTGAATGGTGCTTACGCAAGGAAGCTGCCCGGGTGCCGCTATGGAGCGACAATGGTGAATGGGGCTTACGCGATGAAGCTGCCCGGGTGCTACTATGGAGTGGCAATGGTGAATGGGGTTTACGCGGGGAAGCTTCCTGGGTGCCACTATGGAGCGGCAGTGGTGAATGGGGTTTATTCTAGGGAGCTTCCCGTAATTTCTTCCTCATGTCTGGCCATGAGGGCATCCCAACTCACTGGTGAATTGAGGACCTCACCTGTGCACTAGTGCACAAGAGGGATAATGCAAAGGGGCGTTGAAATCATGCCACTGTAATCATGGCATTAGGCATATTATGCTTGGAGAATAAGGGATCTCTTGTTAAAAGAAAGAGGCATTCTATGTTTAGAACATTGGGAGATCACTAAATTTTAGAGTCTTGTAGGTAGGAATGTTAGCATATCATTCTTGGAGCACAAGGAATCTCTTATTTAGAGCAACATGCATCCTATGTTTGGAACATAGGGTGAACTACAGTTTATAGTCATATAGATAGGACTGTTGGCATCTCATGCTTGGAGCATAAGGAATCTCTCGTATAGGGCAAGAGGCATCCTATGTTTGGAACATAGAGAGAATACTAATTTTAGAGTCATTTAGGTAGGACTGTTATGATCTCATGCTTGGACCACAAGGCATCTCTTGTTTGGAGCAAGATACATCCTATGTTTGGCACGTAGGGAATACTATAGTTTAGAGTCATGTAGAAAGGACTGTTAGGTAGAAGGTTCCTAGATATGGTTGGTGTTGGGACTTACACAAGGGCGGCCCTTTCTGGTTCAACCTAGCATTGAAGAAAAGTTATTGGGTTTGGAGGAGTTGCCTGAGGAATGGTTTGACTCAAGGTAATTAGGGTATTGATGATGGGAATCTCAACTCAAGACATAGGAATGAAACCAAGAGGAATATGTCGACTCAAGGTGTTTCATGGGGTGTGAAGGAGTATCTCAAATCATGATGTTCCATAGGTGGAAGGTGGGTGCACATAATGGCGCAATGGAAAATCCCGACGCCCCGGCCCGAAAAGGTCATGGTGCGACTATCCATTTTTCATGGGGGTCTGTGACGGTTGCGAAGGGACCTGCCTGGAGGGCCAGGACCGCAGCCCGGGAGTGACACTGAGTGGGGGAGCGGGGGCATATACCCCGCAGTATGGACCGGTGGGCGCGAAGGTACGATCCTCACAAAGGATAGGTCTTCGCGAAGTAGCTTCGCGGAGCATGGCCTCGCGGAGGAATGGTCTCTTGCGGAGCAAAGGGATCTCGCGGAGCAATGGGGTCTCACGGAGTAATGGGGTCTCATGGAGCTTGGTCTCGCGGAGCAGCATCGTGGAGCATGGAATCGCAGAGGAAGGTCACACAGAGTATGGTCTCGCGGAGCGGCATCACGGAGCATTGGCTCGCGGATCATGGACTCACAGAGGAAGGTATCGAAGAGTATGGTCTCGCGGGGTGGCATCGCGGAGCATTGGCTCGCGGAGCATGGACTCACGGAGCCTCGGATCGCGGAGTATGGTCTCGTGGAGCGGCATCGCGGAGCATTTGCTCGCGGAGCATGGACTCACGTAGCCTCAGCTCGCGGAGTAGCAACGCGAAGGAAGCTGCTCGCGGAGCATGGCCTCGAGGAGCCGCAATGCGGAGCTCCGCAGACCGGGAGATCGGCCGCCCAAGGGGCGAAGTGGCCGTGGCCATCCGTCCGGAGAAGGGGGGTGAGCTGGGTATTTATAGGAAAGGGGTGCCGCGAAGCAGAGCTTGCGCTGCGCAAATACGGTGCTTACTCCGTGGCGGATCGCGAAGGTCAAAGGGGTTCACGGAGCATCCCACCTCCTTTGCTTCGTGGCGGGTTCGCGAACGTCAAATTTGTTCGCGGAGCATCCCGCCTCCCATGCTTTGCGGCGGGTCTTCGCGGTGCGTCGCGAACGTCAAATAGATTAACGGAGCTTCCCACCTCATTTCTTCGCGGCAGCACTCCGCAATCGCGGAGGGGGATTCACGAATGGGCTTTGCGAACCAGTTTTCCAGCCCAACTTCAAATGTCCATAACTCCTAATCCGTAACTCCGCTCGGGCCCTTCGACCTACCAAACCGAAGCATGAAAAAACATCTACGACAACAAATCATTTATGGAAGCATTTGGAAAATTTGGGGGATGCGTTTTCCGGGGTCTACAACCAAGTAATTAGTCAGCAGGTGAATTGTAAGGCGATGAGAGTAGCTGCAAGCAGAGAAAAAGTACACGTCGTGTAGTCAGGAATACATGATGTGTACTCATGTTGGTAGATGAACAGTGCGTCGGTGAAAAGTAGCTGTCATAGGAACAATTAAAAAGGAAAGTATGCAATGTTTACTTTCAGAGTACATGCCGTGTAGTTTGTTTTTTTCACTTAAAATGGGTAATAGACTCCTTATTCGGTAGAAGAGGCAGTGGACGCGTTTGGAGCACCGGGAGAGTGGGCCGAAGATTGTTGGAGATCCCTATCGCACACCAAGAATCCGTTTCTTCCGTCGTTGATCATGTTTGAACCGCGCGGTTGAGTTTTTCCCTTTCCGTGAGTATTTATTCCCAATTCTTCCTCTAAAAGTTATTTTTTGAGTTTGAATGGTAAATCATTTATCTCAGATCTATGAAGTTCTTGGTTATTTCGGGAGGTTCCGTTCACGTATATCGATCAGGGGAGATTGAGGTAATTGCTCTGGTGTTTTATTCAAACTGTTGAGTGTATTTGTGAACCATTGTGCTACACACCCAAGTTTGTGGTGTCGTATGGCTGGGGCCTTGATTTATTAAATAACTATAATTTCGTAGGTAATTTATTGAATATGTATAACTGTTTTTTGGCATCATTTCTTGGATCCAAGGCCACCCCATGGATGTGTTCCCCCTATTTATCCATTTGGCTAAGATACCCGTTGGTATACCATATCTATAACATTTTCTCTGTTTTCTTGATATGAACTTATATGTATTTCTTGTTATGTGTTGGGATCATCCCATTTTCTTTCTTAGGCTGAGAGAAGTGTTGTTTTTATTCTGTGGGCAGTGTTCGTAATCCTGAGGGTAACATTTCTTATGCCTGCGGGCAGTACCTTCCGTGCCTGTGGGCAATATCTCGTATGCCTGTGGGCAGTCACCTGAGGGTTTCGATTATGATTTACTGAGGGTAAGGATTTTCATGTTTGAGGGAAATATTTTCATTGAATATTTAATTTATTTATTTTTTACGTTGTACCTTCCAAGCTAAAGCACAGACTTGGAATTGTTAAATAATTATTAAAATGACTATATAACTTGTAGGAATGTTTACATTTGGGTAATTCATAGTTTATTGAATTTCATTATTGCACACTACTATTACACATTTTCACTGACAGTCGGGCTCGGGCCTTTGGTGATTGTCTACTGGGATTTATTTCTCACACAATGTTTCAGTCATGTCTTGGCCCCAAACAGATTATATTGACACAGTATTTGATAAGGGTAAGAGTCCCTATCACGGTACATGATTGTTGCAGAGGAGTAGAAGAGCATGAGACAGAGATTATGCTTGCGATGCCACAAAGTTCCTATTACACAACTTTGGTTTTGTTTGGATGTACTTTGTGTTGTATTGTATTTGATTGTAGTGTATCCTATTTTGACTGCTTTTATAGAAATAGGCCATACTGCATCATCAAATATATATGACTTTTGGTTATCTTTTGCTTTAGTACCGTTGTCATTTCCGCTTGGTATTGTTTACTGCTTCCGCACTTTTTTATGATTATATATTTTCTCCGATGCGCTACACTTTGACATCTGAGGGAATAGCTTCCCCACTATCAGACCTAGGCCCTCGCTACTAGTCTGCAAACTATAGTGTTTGGGGAAATGTGATTGAGTTCATGTGACCAAACAGGTTCGGGGCACCTGTTGAGTGGCACTTGGATCTGGGATGTTAAAATAAACATTGGTGGATGAGGTTCTTATAAGATTAAATCATTGAAATTAAGTGTACAATTGAAAATGTGAATGTTGTAGATATTATTCTATTTATGAATTCATGTTGTGACGTTGTTATTGAATTGGGTGATTTCAAATGAGTTATGGAAGAACATTCATCATTATATCTCGATATATTAGAAGTTTGGGGTAGAGGTTGTCTTTTTTCGATGATGGAATCGTTATCTCTAGTGTAGTGGGTTGAAGAGTCCTAGTTGTGGGATAATGAGGTGGAGGTCTAGAGAGAATGAGTTGTTTTTGGTGAGGCACCTAAAGTTCGACTGAGTATGAACAATATTGTGTGTTGTTTTAGGAAAAGATATCCGACCCTCTGGCGTCACATGAGATTGTTCATAGAAAGGTAAATAATTCACCCTTAGAAAAAAAAAATTTGTGACACGAATGTACCATGCTTTGAGAGGTGAGTTTTGCTATCCTGGGATGAAGCGCTCTGTTCTAGAAATTGTTTCTTGATGTTTGGTCTTCATGAAGGTGAAAGCCAAGCACCGTGTTTCTGGAGGTTTCCTCCAACTGTTATATGATTCTCAGTGGAAGTGGGAGGACATCTTGATAGACCATATTACTTGTTTACCCCAAGCTCATAGAGTCTATCAAGTAATATGGATGGTAGTGTATTGTAAGAAAAAAACACCCCACTTCATAGAAATAAAGGAGGAACAATTAGTAGAGATTTTGTCACGGAAATATCTCGAGGTTGTGGGGAGACACCATGGAGTCCCGGGGATGATCATTTCTGATCAAGATACTCTTTTTTACTTCTATGGTGTGGGGTGGTCTCCAAAATTCTCTTGGTTCACAGATATGTCTTAGAACTACTTGTCATTCCCAAACAGATGGGCTGACAGAACATACCATCAAAACTCTTGAAGACATGTGGCGCTCTGTGTCCTGGATTTCAATGGATTGTTCATGAGGCACATACCATTGGTAGAGTTCTTTTACAATATATTTTTCCAGTCCACCATCTTTATGGAACATTTTTATTTCTTGTATGTAATACATTTCCATTTTTAATTGTTCTAGACTTTGCTCAGAGAGTCAATAACTCTCAAGTCAGAACTACTAAAAAGTAAAATAGATCTGGTTTATATGATTCAGAAGAGGATGAAGGCATCACATGATCATAACAAATCATAGTTCGATCACTGGATGATACCTATGGCATTTTATATCAAGTATCACTTGTTTTGAAGGTGACTCCCTATCATGGGCACTGGACCTTTAGTCACGGGTGTAATCTTTCTACCCCATTTGATGGGCCTTTTGAGGTGTTGTCTTGTTTAGAGCCATGGAATATAGGGTATCACATCCATAGTAGATGAGATGGGTACATGTTGTTTTCTGTATGTAGAATATTCCTCATTACGTTCAGGACGAATCACACATCCTTGATTGGGGTGAGATCGATGTTTATGATGATGCAACCTTCGAGGATCGTTCTGTAAAGATACATGACCTCAAAGATAAGGGGTTTCATGGGAATTCTATCCCTTTAGTTTATGTATGGTGGTGGAATGTTGACATGGAGTATATTATCTAAGTATTTGAGTCACAAATACGTGCTCAGTACCCATGTTTTTTTATGTTTATATATTCTATTTCAATGTTGTTCCATTGGTGGTTGAATACCCCTTTAGGTTATGGGATGGATTTATCATGTATCTTATTATGGATTGATATATTTTAAGAGTTATCTTCTATTGGATAGTGTATAAGAGATGGTTTTGGTGGTCACATGGTTTCTCATTGTTCCTTTTTGAATTGTTTTAGCTCTTGTGGTGGTGAATGTCTTGAGTGGTGTCTCATGTGGTGGATGTTAGTATAACCGATTTTTTTGTTTCCTCTCGAGGATTATTAAAGATTATTGAGGATGAAAATGTTTTTAGAGGTAACTAATGTAATGATCTAGACCTCTCTAGTCTATACCTTTTTTAAAATCTAGTGTTTGAGTTGTTTCGGTAAGTTAAGGAGACTTATATCAATGTTATTCAAAATTTCTAGTTTTGTGAATAGATTTTTTCGAATGGTGAGTCTTCCAACGACGAATCATACAACTGTGAATCATATAATGGTGAATTTTCGAAAAATGAATCGTCCAATAGTGAGTCATACAACAATGATCCATCCATTAGTGAGTGGTAAAATGGAGACTTTTACAATGGTATGTTGTCTAATGGTGACTCATACAACGGTGACTCATTGAATGATGACTCATCAAATGGTGACTCATCCAACGTAGAATCGTCCAACATATACTTTTCCAAACACAAATTGTCCAATGGTGACTCATCCAATAGCGAGTCATCCAATGGTGACTTGTACAACAAAGGTTCATCCAACAGGGTCTCTTTCAATGGTGACTCATCCAACAATGTCTCATCTAGTGGTGAATCAACCAATGGTGACTCATCCAATAACAAGTCATGATAAATGTTTCTAGATTCCTATAGTTTCTCCTCTTTAACACTATAATTGACCTAAAATAATTAATCACTTATGTTAATGGATTTGAGGCCAATTAAAATATGATAACTCTTATATATGTTTTTAAGGGTCTGTGTGACTTTACTTGGTCAAAACACATAATCTTGACCAGATGTTCCTTTAATGAAAAATATAAACTATATCAAAACCCCTTATCCTTTTTAATATTTAAAGGGATGAGATAGCATCCTGCTTTATTCATTCTTCATCATTGAATTGGTTTGGGACTCCAAGAGTTCTTCCCCCCATTTGTTTCATGTGATCAAACTAAAATCCTTGTATCATGTTCCCCTTGGAATTTTTTATTTTGCCTGCACATCCCCTGTTTTGGTGAAACAAGGAAGTGTCAATTGTAGTTAAATATAAATTATTTTATATATTTAATCATAAGGTTTCCTCGATATGTTTTCCATCTTTTCTCTTTTAGATGTGATGGAATGTGATCTCCATGTTTTTAATGGATCTTTCTTGGTTGCTGGTTTGTGTGGTGGTATCCCAACCTCCATGGGTGAATACAATTTTTGTGGGAGAGGTGATCATGATCAGTTTCATTGTATATTCTTATTAAAATAACCACAATATATATTGAGTTAGAGGATTATATTTAACACTATTTTATTTACAGACTATTGTAGAGTTTGAATGATTTCTCCCATGGGATTACAATGAAAATGAAAAAATATATATTTGAATTGGATTAAATAATTGGTATCAATTTATTATCAATTTCATTGCCTATTGATTTTATAGATAGTGAGATATTTATGATTTACTTGTTTACCATGTCCTTCTTGATGGAAATTCAAAAATAATGTAAAGCGAAGATAAGTTTTAAAAAGATTTTATAAAGGATTAAAGAGCCATGTAAATGAATCCACTTGTTGTTGTTCTTTTTTTTGAGATGATGGTAATAAAATTAATTCATTTTTTCATGATTAATTGATTTAGTTAAGGAACTTGAAGCATGTTGAAGATTTTTTATAAATTAATTAAATGCATGTTAAATTATTTAATTAATTAATTTGAGATATCTATGATAGTTTGTTTTTTTCTCATAGTTTGAACTTGTGAATAATTAATCTGATAATTCAGTGTGGAATAAAAACTATTTTTTGATAAAATGTTAATGCCAAATAGGCTTTGAGTTACCTTCTTGAATTTAATGTCCATGTACATTATGTATTGGATTCTTGAGAGCTCTTTGTGTGTGATGGTTGGTTGCCTTTATGTGGGTCCAAGAGCTCATGGATATATTTGATTCATGATACTTGTTATGAGACATGTGCCTATGATTGCTGAGTTTGGATGGCTATTTTGGTTTTTGGTGGCATGGAGGCCTAGTGGTTGTGGCAGCAGTTGATGCCTAGAGTGGTGAGATGCATCATTTTATGCATTTTGTTGTTGTGGAGGAAACCATAGATGATGGAATGGGTTAATGATGGGATTAACCATTGATATGAAAGTCAGATTATTGTGGAATTTGTGGTTTGTTAATCTTCTTTACTATACTCACTTCTTGAGGAAGATGGTCTTACATACCCTCCTACTAAATGAGGCGATGATGCACATGGTGTGCCTCATGATATCTATGTTTATCTTCTCAAGAATGCATGGTTTTACACTCTAGTTATAGGTGGAAAAGACTCAAAATGTATTCTATATACTCACTATGTTGAGCCCCTTGTGTTTGGTAGCATTGTATGTTTTCTTTCTTTACTATTCCCACTTTTGGTACATGTAATTTCTCTTTTTAGTTGTAGTAGTATTTTCATAAAAATACATATGTGTACATCATTTTTCATTTATATTTTAGTTTAAGAAAAAATTTGTTGTTGTATATCATATCTCTCTCTCTCACATGTGTTCTCTTAGAGGGTAATGCCACCCATATGTTTATTTTCCATTACCCAGATTCTAGTCACCAACCAGGGGCCTACTGTAGGCAGGACTCATGGGGTTGCTATCTATATTATCTAATTTCTTGCTTAGGAAGGGTACACTTTGATAGAGAAGTTCCAGAAAATTTCATTTATATTTTATATTGATACTTTATTTTTTTGATATATGGTGGTGATTCTACTATTTTTGTGTGCTATTACAGTAGACTGCACTGGTGCTCAGTGTGCTGTTATAGAAAAATCCACTATTACCCTATATAATTGGTATTAAAAGAACTAATAATTTTTCACTTAGTATTAATTTAATGAATTATTATAATGGTACACTTCATCACCACTTCTATAAAAATAGAAAATGGTCTCCTTTATCAGTGCTAAATAAAATCCCTGATAATTTTTTTCTTTTTTCAGAATTTTTTTTTTCACTGATAAAGGATTTTTATTAGAAAATTTTAATTCTAATAATATCCGAAGGATTTTAATCTTTCTCCGGTATTCATCACTTTAGTAGCGCCAATAAATGCCATTTTTAGCACTCTCAAAGGCATATTTTATAGTAGTATGAGAGAAAAACCTAAAGATAGACTAATCACCTCTTTAGTTAGTGCAGGTATGGGATGGGTATTCTCATGTATAGATCATAATAAGAGTGTGAATTGGTTATTTCCTCTCATGGTTGTAAAATAATTGATCATGTTATGACCACACATCAAATAAATTATGGATTGACACCACTAATCAGATTGGGAATCTGTGAATAGATTATCATAACTCCTAACAACTAACATTGGTGAAAGGGTTATCACCATAAATAAATATCGTTGAGTAATAAGTTATCACTAATGATAAAATAGAGGTTAAAGAGCAGTCCCATATCCTAATAATATTAATTTATGAATTTAGTATCAGTAATAGATATAGAAGTATAATTTTTTGGTTTATCAATAATCATATATTTTATGTAATAGTATTATTGCATTTCATGTTAATAGACATGGGTTAATGGGTTATCACTCAAAATAAAAACAATAGTGATCAACTATCATTAATCATAATGAATTTTTGGGAATGTTTGATCTATAATAATAAAATCGTGAATTAATGGATTATTTCCACTTATAGCATGACTATAGTAGAATGGGTAATGTCGTCTAATAAATAATGGTTGGGTTTCCATGGCTAATCCTAATAAACATGAATGAACATGTTTCCACCATAAATAAAAAACTAGTGTGAATGGGTTATCACTACTCACAATGAATATAATAATGTGTTGTTTACTCTTATAATAATAAACATAGATAAATAGGTTATCACCACTAGTAATATGAGAACTGATGAATGGGTCATAATAAATCAAAATTAATTGGTTAATATTAATTAGTTATCGTATAAATGAATATGGTTAATAGAGTTATCAACACCGTGTTTCAGGAGGTTTCCTCCAACTATTATATGTTTCTCAATGGAAGTTGGAGGACATCTCGATAGACCATATTACTTGTTTACCACAAGCTCATTGAGTCTATGAAAAAATATGGATGGTAGTGTATTGTAAGAAGAAATCACCCCACTTCATAGAAATAAAGGAGGCATAATTAGTAGAGTTTTTGTCAAGGAAATATCTGGAGGTTGTGGTGAGACACCATGGAGTCCCGAGGATGATCATTTCCGATCAAGATCCACTTTTTACTTCTAGGGTACAGTGAAGTCTCCAAATGCCTTTGGTTCACAGATATGTCTTAGAACTACTTTTCATTCACAAACAGATGGGACGACAGAACATATCATCAAAACTCTTGAAGACATGTTGCGCTCTGTGTCCTGGATTTCAATAGTTTGTGCATGAGGCAGATACCATTGGTATAGTTCTTTTATAATATATTTTTTACATTCCACCATATTTATGGCACATTTTTATGTCTTGTATGTAATACATTTCCATTTTTAATTGTTCTAGACTTTGGTCAGAGAGTCAATAAATCTCATGTCAGAACTAGTACAAAGTACAATAGAGCTAGTTTATTTGATTCACGAGAGGATGGAGGCATCAAACGATAAAAAGAAATCCTAGTTCGATCAGTGGATGATACCTATGGAATTTGATATCGTGGATCACTTGTTTTGAAGGTGACTCCTTATCATGGGTGCTGAAGCTTTAGTCGTGGGTGTAATATTTCTACCCCATTTGATGGGCCTTTCGAGGTGTGGGCTAGTTTTGGAGCCATGGAATTTCGGGTATCACATTCATAGTAGATGATATGGATACACGTTGTTTTTCACATGTATATGACTCCTCATTACATTCATGACAAATCAAACATCATTGATTGGGGCGACATCGATGTCGATGATGGTGTGACCTTCGAGGACTGGTCTGTAGAGGTACATGACCTCAAGAAGAAAGGGTTTCATGGGAATTATATCCTGTTAGTTTATGTTTTGTGGTGGCACGATGACATGGAGTATATTAACTAAGTATTTGAGTCACAAATATGTGCTCAGTACCACATGATTTTTTTGTTTATCTATTCTCTTTTAATGTTATTCCCTTGGTGGTTATAGACCCTTTTAGGTTTTGGAATGGATTTATCTAGTATCTTATATGTATTTCTATCTTTTCAGAGGTAACTACCACTGGATAGTGAATAGAAGCTGGTTGTGGTGGTCTCATGGTTTCACAATGTTCCTTTTACGAAGATTCTGAGCTCTTATAGTGGTGAGAGCCATGAGAGGTGTCTCACGGGGGGTGAATGTTAGGGAAACCCATTTTTTTGTTTCCTCTCTGGGATTGTTAAGGATTATTGAGGAAGAAAATGTTTTGAGAGGTAACTAATGTAATGATATGGACCTCTCCAGTGTATAACTCTGTGAAAATCTAGTGTTTGAGTTGTTTTTGGAGGTTAAGAAGACTTATTTCAATTTTTATAATAATTTCTAGTTTTGGGAATATTTTTTTCACAATGGTGAGACTTAAAATGATGACTCATACAACTTTGAATCATCTAATGGTGACTTATCCAACAACAAATTGTCCCATAGTGATTCTTCCAACAATGATACATCAAACAGTGTGTTGTAAAATGGAGACTTTTACAATGGTAAGTTTCCTAGTGGTGACTTATACAATGGTGACTCATCAAATGATGACTCGTCAAACGGTGACTCATCTAACATAGACTCATCCAACCATCACTTGTCCAATGGGGAATTTTCCGATGGTGACTCATCCAATAGTGAGTCATCTAATGGTGTCTTGTGCAACAAAGATTCATCAAACATGGACTCTTGCAATGGTGAATCATCCAACGCTGACTCATCAAATGGTGAATCATCCAATAGTTACTCGCCCAACGATGAGTCAGGATTAGTGTTTCCAGATTCCTACAGTTTCTTCTTTTTTAAAACATTAATTGACTTAAAACACATTTAAACCCTTGTTTTAAAATATTTGATGACAATTAAAATCCCATAACTCTTATATCTGTTTTAAGGGTCTGTGAGACTTTACTAGGTAAAAACACGTAATCAAGACCAGATCTGCCTTTAAGGGAAAATCTAAACCATATCTAAACCCCTTCTCCATTTTAATATTCAAAAGGGGTGAGATAACATCCTCCCTTATTCATTCTTCTTGTCTTAAATGGTTTGGGAATCCAAGAGTTCTTCCACCCATACGTTTCATGCGATCAAACTAAATGCATTGTATCATGTTCCCCTTGGATTTTTCTCTATTTCATTCACATCCCCTATTCTATTAAAAATAGGAAGTTTTGATTCTATTTAAATAAAAATTATATTATATCTCAATTCATAAGGGTTCCTCGATCTGTTTTTCCTCTTTTCTCTTTTCGATGAGATGGAATGTGATCTCTATGTTTTTAATGTATATTTATCAGTTGTAGGTTTGTGTGATGGTGTCGCAACATCCTTGGGAGAATACTGTTGTTGTGGGAGAGGTGGTCATGATCAGTTTCATGGTATATTATTATAAAAATAACCTCAAGAAGCTATTAAAGAAGGGTATTAAATGCTAGTCTATTTTATTTTCAAACTATTGTAGAGTTAGAATGATTTCTCCCATGAGATTACAATGAAATTGAAATACTATATATTTGAATTGTATTAAGAATAAGTATCAATTGATTATAATTTGCATTGCATATTGATTTTATAGATAGTGTGATATTTATGATTTACTTTAAAACATGCCATCCTTGATAGAAATTGGAAAATAATGTAATTTAGGGATAAATTATTAAAATTATTTTATAATGGATTAAAGAGTAATGTTAATCAATCAAGTTGTTGTTGTTGTCGTTGTTGTTGTGAGATGATGGAAATAAAATGTATTTAGTTTTGAATAATTAGTTGAATTAGTTAAAGAAACCTGAATCATGTTGATTTTTTTGATAACTTAATTAAAGGAACGTTAAGTTATTTATTTAATTATTTTGTGAAATATATGATAGCTTGTTATTAGTTTTCTCATAGTTGGAACCCATGAATAATTAATATGTGAATTCACTGTGGAATAAGAACTATTTGTGTTATAAAATTTTAATGTATAATAGGTTTTGAGTTACCTTCATGTATTTAAAGGCCATACACATTAGGTATTGGAGTTGTGAGAGCTAATTGTGCATGAAGATTGGTTTCCTTTCTATGGGGCCAAGAGCTGATTGATATATTGGATTCTTATTACTTGTGAGGAAATCTGTGCCTACAATTACTCAGTCTGGATGGCTATTGTGGTTTTGGGCGTCTGGAAAGCCTAGTGGTTGTAGAAGCTGTTGATGGCTAGAGTGGTGAGATGCATCATTTTATTCATTTCGGTGTTGGGGAGGGAACCATAGATGATGAAATGGGTTAAATATGGTATTTCCCATTGATATAAAAGTTATATTATTGTGAAATGTATGGTTTGTTAATATTCTTTACTATACCCACTTTTTGAAGAAGATAGACTTGCTTACCCTTCTCCCAAATGAGTCGATGATGTACATTGTGTGCCTTATGGTATATATGTTTAGCTTATTGAGGATTCATGGTTGTAAACTCTATTTGTAGGTAGAAAAGACTCAACATGTAATCTATAAACTCACTATGTTGAGACACTTATGTTTGGTAGCATTAGATGTTTTCCTAGAATACCAAGAAATATAGAAATATTGAACATGTTATCATTTTTAATAAAAGGATAACTATTTAACCCATGAGGTTGGAGCTTGATGGGATGAAATTCCATGGTAATATTTCTATGAAACCACGGAATCAGTTTCGTTATGCCTGGGGGGCGTGGATCATGGTTAGAATGATAATGTAATGTAATGTGGAACAAAAAAATTTAATTAATGGTTAAATAATTAATTGATTTAATAAAAACTAGATAAAATGTGATAAAGTTACATTATATAGCTCTTTAAATGGTTGTGTTCTTATATGATATTTAGTTTTAGTAGTGGCTGTTAGGAGTCTGAGAGACGGTAGATACAATTGAGTCTAATGGTAGGTTATACCCATAGTGTGGTTGTGAGATATATTATATCTTGTAATTTTATTGTTTCTATATGCTACTCACCATGTTGGTTAGGTGAACTAAATCTAGGGGATTGTGAGAACTATGGGTGTGTTTTTACCAAATATTCTTGTGGGAGGATGGATGGTTGACTACCCCATTTGGCCCCGCTCTTTTTTCATGGTAGTTACTAGTGTACATATGTAGGGCGGTTATTTTTCCATATATATGTGTATAGGGGTATAAAATGTCCAGTGTCAATTTCAAACACATATATTCTAGATTTTATTTCATAGGTTCTACTATAGTTATAACATGTATGGGTTCTGATGGTTTGAAGAATCTTAATCGGCGTATGGTCTATAATGGATTAAGGTATAATACTTGATGATTGATTCAAGTTACGTGGGCTGTGGTGGCTCAAAAAAAATACATGGTTACTTTTGGTTATGTGGTTCTGGTGGTTTATTTCATGATATGCATGTTGGGTTTCTCCACCCAGGTGTCTTTGGGATAGCATTTTTGTTGAGATATGCTCAGGACGTGCGACGTTTGGGCATAGTAGAAAACTATTTTGGAAGTTGTAGTGTGGTACCCTTGAAATTATATATTATATTATACACTCTTTTATTTGGTACTTGTTAAGAGTAGACATGATGAGGTTGGGGACATAGTATACCAGTTTAGGTGGAAAATTTGTTTATCTAGTTTTTCATTATGACTTTGCGTATATTCTTCAGTTTTTCATGAGAGGCTCCGGGAAGGATCATACTGAGTATATAGTTATACTAACTCTATATTTATATAAACTTTTTTTAGAAAAGTTAGAGAAGGGTGGAGATGAGGATGGTCACTAATAGACTGGGGTTTGTGAGAGATGTTCAGGTTTTATGGTCGCTAAAATGTTACTTACTTTTGGTACTTGTAGACTCTCTTTTTAGTTGTAGTAGTATTTGCATAACAATACAAATGTGTACATCATTTTTATTTTTATTTTAGTTTAAGAAGGAATTGGTTGTTTTATATCATATCTCATCCTTTCACATGTGTTCTCTTAGAGGGTAATGCCACAGATATGTGTGTTTCACATTCCTTAGATGCTAGTCACCAATTAGGGGCCTAATTGAGGCAGGACTCATGGGGTTGCTATCTTTACTATATAATTGCTGCCTAAGGAAGGTTACACATTTATATAGGGTTTATTAATAGGTTTCATTTATATTTTATATTGATACTTGCTTTTTGTGATATATGGTGGTGTTTCTACAATTGTGGTGTGCTGTTACACTAGGCTGCACTGGTGCTCAGTGTGCTGTTACATCACAGTCCATTATTACCCTATATAATTGGTATTAAAAGCACTAATATGGTTTCCATTAGTAGTAATTTTACGAATGATGATAATCGTACGCTTTATCGCCACTTATATAAGAAGTGAAAATGGTACCCTTTATTAGTGAAAAAGAGTAGACATGTTAAACATTTTCTTTTCTCATCACTTTTTTTAGCACTGATAAATGATTTTTTATCAATAATTTTTAGTGCTAATAATATCTTAAGGATTTTAATCTCCCTCCGGTAGTCATCACTTTTGTAGCACTGATAAATTCCATTTTTATCACTGCTAAAGGCATATTTTATAGTAGTATGAGAGGAAACCCTAATGATACACTAATAATCACTTTGGTTAGTGCTGGTATGGGATGCGTATTCTCATGGATAGATCATAATAAGAGGGTGAATTAGTTATTTCTGCTCATAAGTGTAAATCAATTGATCATGTCATGATAACACATCAAATATATAATGGGTTGACAGCTATAACCACTAATCACATTGGGAATGTGTGAATAGATTATCATATCTCATACCAACTAACATTGGTGAAAATGTTATCATCATAAATAAACAACTTTGGGAATATGTTATCACCAATGAAAATATAGAGGTTAAAGAGTAGTCACCTGTCATGATAATAATAATTTTTGAATTTAGTATCAATAATATAAATAGAAATATAGTTGGATGGTCTATCAGATCTCACAAATTTTAGAAAATAATATTATTGCATTTCATGTTAATGAACAAAGGTGAATGTATTATCACTAAAAATAAAATCAATAGTGATCAACTATCTTTAATAAAAATAAATTGGTTGGAATGTTTGGCCCATAATAATAAAATTATAGATGAATGAAATATTACCACTTATAACGTGACTATATTTGAATGGGTAATCTCAACTAATAAGTAATGGTTTAAGGGTTTACCATGTCAAATACTAATAAACATGAATGAATAGGTTACCAACATAAATAAAAAACAAGGGCGAATGGGTTATCACTAATCAACATGAAGAGAATATTGTGTTATTAACTCTTATAATAATAAACATAGATAAATAGGTTATCACAACTAGTAATATGAGAATTGGTGAATGGGTCATATGAACTCAAAATTCCTAGGAGAATATTTATTAGATATCAAATATATGAATATGGTTGAGAGATTTAGCAACACCTCATTATCATTTGATAATATGGTTGGGTATATCTGCATTTCATCAAGCTATAACCTTATGATGATGGAATCATGCACATATTACATCTCCTAAGGATCACAAAATAGATGACATGGCCTTAATCTGTCCCTTCGGTCTTTTGATAAATTTAAATAGCACACATATATGTATAATCTAAATCAATATCAAGTGGTCTACCATTCCCAAATAATATCCCTTGACTATAACCCTCAACACATCGTTCTAAAACATCCTAGAAAACCTATCTTCCATCCCATGGGAAACATTATTCACAACATCCCAAGCATCACAAAACTGATATACAGACATGTTCCTGGATATCACATAATACATAACATATAATAACCATGTAGAGGTCACGTTGTTGAACTATTATATACCAGTTATATGATTCTATAATTTTCATTGGTCATCACTCAAAAAACCATTAATCAGATGATATTATATGACATTAGACTATTCACAAGTCATGAGTGACTTCTCCTATGATGAATTTTAATCTTAGGATTCCCATAAGTAATTTCATAGATGGAAATTCTTGAACCCATCCATAATATCCCATTATTTCATAAATAGATATTAAATATAAATATAAGAATATTCATTACATAATATAACAAAACAATACATGAAATGTATATGTTGAGTTTCTTTTGAAAATTGGAAATATAAAAAATTGATACATTAAACATTTATATTGAATTCCACTTATTTAGTCATTACCAGAACCATTTTTGACACATATTTTGTAAAAACATTATTTATATCATTGGAAAAATAAACATAATATAAGGTTAGAACATAAACATAGTATGGTTAAACAAGGTATACATCAATTATCATACGAAATAATTGAAAATTAAATTTAATCACGATATCATGTCATGGGATAAATTATCAAAGTTCATAAATAATCAAGGAACATATTCCATGATATCATAACTTAAGACATGGAATTTTGGAAGACATATAAGAATAAAAATTCACTTTCATATTATAAAATGTTCATTTTCAAGAACCTCATAGTGGGAAAAGTAATTTACTAAACTGGGTTCACTACTTATTCCAATACTGTATTAATGACCAAAGTTAACTCCTCGTTTCAGTCTGGTCTATCACATGAGATATAAATTATTACTTAATGAATTATTGGGGGATATATCTCCCACACATAAAATATTTAAAACCATAAACACTTTCTTGTTAATAACATAATTCATTCATTCAAACCATAAAAAATAAATATTTTTCATAGACATTGTTCATTCATAACATAATCCATGGAAAATAAATTGGTTTCATAAATATCATCTAACAATAAAAATCAGACACTCATAGAAATAATAGGGTTATTATAATTTAAAAATTTCTCCATCAGAGAACAAATAACATCAAATAATTTCATCGTATGTGGAAAAAATATTTAATTGATAACTTGTAAATAATGTTGTGCAAAATATCATTTTCACTATAATTTTTTTAAAAAATATTATGAAATTTAGAAAAAATCACACAAAATCAAATTGTATGATTGTATGGAAATAATAATTTCATTATGTCATAATGAATTTGTAAAAATCTATTCCCGTTGAATATGTAAAAATAATATTCCTGCCATAATTTTTTATGAAAAATAACAACGATCATCATTTGGAAAATGAAAAAAATATTTTTTTCAAACCATTTAGTATAAATACAAACATGGATAGAAAGGAAATTAAAATATTTCAAAATAATAGTAAAAATATTTTAAAAAACATATTTTGGAATCATGAACAAGGAATAGAAATATTTTTTAATTGATTCTTACATATAAACAATCTAGAATAATAATGAGATTGTGAAATTAACCCTTACCCTAGGTTTGATTTCCATTAAACCTATTAAAAAAATTTCTATAATGGTTTATTGAATGTTATTAATTTAGATCATAATAAAATTCATCATTATGCTTCCATATATTATCCCTTTATACCATCTTATCAGTATTTTGTTAATAACATATCATTTTTACCCTTTTTAGTGTGTTAACTAATTCATTTTCCTATGTATGTTTTGTCATATTAGTCCATGTTCTTGTGCATATGATATAATTTAGTATTCTAAAAAATTATATTAAAATAATTATATATATATATTATTAAATCCTAATGTATATATATAATCATTCTTTAATATAGAACATGGAAAATGAATCATATCATGTCATGTAGATGGTAGCTCGTACGTATGCAGAAGCGATTGTATCATTCCCTATATGAAAAAATGGTATGGAAGTGGATAGTGTATTTATAATTCCAAAATGAATGTAATCTTATAATTATGATTTATATCTATAATTTCCATCCTTATAACCATACAAATAAATTTTGGATCAAAAAAAGATCTCACCATGATGTGGAGATGGTAAGACATACATATAAAAGAGTGGTGCTTTTTTTTATAGGACTTATAAAAGGAGGAATATGGATGTTCCATAATAATAATGACATAACAGAAGATAGGTGAAACTAGAGTTGTTACTATATAATGGAAAAAATACATGAAGATGAAGTAAAATAATCTATCATCATAAAAGAATTAGCAAAGATGATTACCTATTCATTGGATAACTTCCTTTAGATCTCCTCTTAGGGGAACTACTTTAGATCTTTCAAGAAGGATATAACCTATAGAATGTGGCTCGTTAATTTTATAAGGTAAATTTTCATAGTATGGAATTTCTTGAAAGATCAATGGGATGTGATGAGATGTGGGATATGGTTCCTTGATTTAATTTAGATGTGGGGAACAAATGGATTTTCATAAAAATTATTAATTTATAAAAATTCAATCTTAGTATAAATACCAAAATAATGCCATGTATTAATAAATAATAAGATATAATGTTGTAATATCATAAATAAATAGATTTTAGATAGGTTTTGGTATTATTCTAAATGTTATCATTTAGAAAAAAGTAGTTAACCTATTTTAATTTTAACTATGGTAATTACATTTTCAGCACTAAAAGGTTGTAATTTTCACTTACCTGATGATAATTAGATCATAAATGAATAATTTTTAACATTGGTATGGTATTTACATTAATAAAATAATTACTATATAGGCGTTCTGTAATTATTTAGTATACCTATTTTGAAACTACAAATTAAATAAAAATTGTCACGGTGAAGATAAAACATCTAGATTTTAGAAGAATATTTATAGTCATATATATTTTTTGTATAAATATATATTAAAATGATATAGTAATTAAAACATTAATGTGACATCATTAACATTTTTATAAATAAAATATTATAAATATGATAATCTTGTCTAAGTGGCCCAAAAATTGGAAAAGAGATTTTTTTATCATTTTTTTTAAGATACAAATTTACATTTATGTTCATTAATGGCAATTTTTTTTCACATGAATACACATAAGGGGTACTGAAGACAAAGAATGTTAAATTTTGTTACATTCATTGATTTAAATAATATATAAATCAATTTTAGCTACATGTGTCCATTGAACAATGTAATTGTGATATATAGGCGTTATGGGTCAAATTTACATATTATAAATAATGTTTTAGAATTTTTTAGTTATGTTTGATATTCATAATAATTTTATTTTTAACTTAAATTACCCAGTTTACCCTTTACTGTGGTAATAAAATTTATCAAGGCCACCATTCATATTGAAAAAAGTGAAAGGGACCTATTCACTAAATCTACACTATCTAAACCTAAATCTGGTATAAATTTTCAAAATGAATAATAGATTATTTTGAATATTTAATTTAGATTAAAAACTGAAAAAATATTAAATATATTTATTCGAAAAATTGGGCTTTTAATACAAAACATATTTTTATTATAAATTCTTGTATGTAATAATTTTCAAATAACATAATTTTTTATATTAAATTAAAATGAAGTAATTAAAATTTATAACTATAACAATGTGTATTTCAACTTCTAATCACATTAATAGAATAGGCAGTTTTAAGTAAAAGTTAATATATTAACCATTCCTAAAGAAAATATGACAAATTTGAGATACTAAATTAAAAAATGAACGCCATTTTGTGAAATCCATTTTCAATAAATTATAAAAAAATTCAAATAATAAAAACTAATTTCTGAAGAAAATGTGTTTTTGAAGAATAACGTGATATTAGAAAAAATAATTTGATTATTTTATAAAAACATACCAATTAATTCATATTGAATTTTTCCTTCATTTTGATTTCATAAATTAGTTATTCGTATTTGTTCATTAAATAAAATGGCTAGGTTATAAAGTTAATTTTATACTAATTGTCTATTTTGGTTTGTTTAAACTCACGATATCATGCAACAAAATCCATTGAAGAATTAAAATTATTTAAATAGAATTTTTTTCATCATATTTCCAAGTGTTACAAAATCCATACAAGGTCCCCCTCCTATTCCATAAATAATTTAAGACATATAAAAAACCCCCCAACTACAACCTTGAGTAGGCCTGGTGTGGGAGATTGGCATTAAAGGTATAAAAATCTGACAAATGGAAGGAATTAGCCTCAATAAATAATTAATGATCAGTTTAAAGGATATTATCTACCATGACACTCCATGAAAAAATATAAATAGAAACCAAAATAGTCCCAAAATTCATGTATAATGTAAAAAATTAAAAATAACCTCCATATAAAAACCCAATTTTACTCATAAGTTAGAAGCTCAGTCAGAACCCCAATGTTCAATCTAGTAATTTGGGAAATGGTCTATGAAGTCCTCCTACAGAAAAAAATTATTTTTTTACAATGGATGAGCATAAAACATGTCAACTGTGGGATATATAAGAAGGTATCTCATGGACATTTGGAATGACCATACTAATTACATAGTAAAAAAATAACAAAACCAACATTCACCTAATAAGTTAAGCTAACCAATATCATCCTCAATATGAGACAGTCAATAAAAAACAACTATTTATTGGTAAATAATATATATCATATTAATAAAAACTGTAGCATGAACCATTAACCCTTTGATTTTACACTCTCACACACCTAAATCATATGTATTGGATCATACAATCCTTCTATAAAATCCTACTCAAAACAACAAAGAAGCTATATCATTCCACACACCCCATATGAAATTGTCCATCACATTCTAACCAAATACACTAGGTTGTAAACATCATAGCAAGAAACCAACATGATACTGGTCATCAAACCCTCATCCTCCCATAAACAAATCCATATATCTAGGATATTAGGGTATCATGAAATTTTATAAAGTCAACATTTCTCCATCCCTTTCCCCTTCATGACCCCCACTAGAAACTATCTCAAAAATCTCATCAAACCAAACCACATATAAACTAAATTTTTAATCTATAATGACAAGTGTGTAAGAACCTCACATTGAAAAGGGAGTTGGGAATAAGGGGTTAATAACCATTCATCCAAATTATCATGGATTTTGGGATAAATCTTATCCCATACATATGTATGTCAAAACATGGTGGTTGATATGGGTGAGGTGTGTAACACCCCAAGCGTCCACGGTACGCTTCTCTTTGAATAATACCGTATTGTGTGTTGTACGCAACTTCGAGTTCTAACACACACCACAACCAATCAAACTAGCCGTTATGAATAGTAATACCCACTTTTTGTAATTTTATAAATTTTACCTTTCAAAATGGACTTCAATTTTTCATTCAGAATATCGAAATTAGCCTAGGGTGAATTTTTGGTATTTTTTAGAAAACATTCAATTTTTGATGAATAGTGAAAAACACTAAGTTATTGGTTAAAACCGACTTTTTATTTAAATAATTATTTACTTTATTTAATTTTATTTCAGGTCAAAATAGATACTTAATACCTATATAAGTTCAATTTAATTCATTGGATTCGGTTTATAATAATTTTAGGCACAAAAAATTTATTGAAATTTTCACAGTCTTTTACCCATCTCCTAGGAGAATTTGGAAATTCACATAAAACATAATTTTACCACTTCTGTGAGTGGAATTTAGAAAATCCAAGAGAAACGGTTAATATCAAGGAGTAAAATGTGGTTCAATAAGATACAAATAATTTCTGGTGAATAATAACTTTTTACTTTTCTTTACCACGTTTAAAATTAAATAGGGCAATTAAGGGTAAAAATGATATTAATATTACCATAACACATGTCCTAATTCTATTGAAAAAGTGTATATAGACCAAAAAAAACCTTAGGAATAGAATATTGTCATTTAGGTCCACTTGGATTAGATTAGGACATTTATTATTATTTAATTCAAAGAGGAGTTAAAAATGTTAAAATCAATGTTTAATTACTAAAGATTTTTTAATATAGGGTTATACATAAGATATATTCGATTATAAATATTCCCTAGAAAGATAAAAATCTTTCCTACATAATGGTATTTTATTTATAATTTTTATACATTATATAATTTAATTTATTTATGACACAATGGTGATGTAGTAATTACCTAATTAATGAAATATTAAAATAAGTGATATTAATAATATCAAAATAAATGTAATTTGAGACTTTTTATGAATTAAACGAATTTTATAGGTTAATATGACATATTAGTATTGGTTATATAAAGTGTTTTATAAGTAATAATTCTGTTATGAAATTATAAAAAAAAATAACCAATAGTGTCAAAATGGACATAAAAGTGTTTTTAAAACAAATATTATATTATTAATTGATATTCTATTACTGAAAATCAATGGATCTTCCAAAGGACTTATATAATGATTGTTTTATTATTAATGGACCACTTGGAGGTCTCTTGGATTTATATTGTATGATTATTAACTATATAATATAAAAATACAAAGAGACATGGTAAATGTCAAACTATTTATCTAAGAGTTAAATATAAATGATAAGGTTAATATAGTGACCCAAACCTGTCAAATATCTATTGGTTGAATTTTTTTAGACCCATAATCACCATAAACTTTAAATAATCCACTTTTTATCCATTAGAAACCGAATATGAATTTATTATAAAATAATATTTCTAGCTTTTCCAAAGGTGCCCCTCACCCCTCTTATAAAAGGGAACTTCCCCTTCTCCCTAATTTACACCATCAAATACTTTTGGGTCGGCCAAAATATACCCAAATATTCTCCCAACTTCACACACTTAAAACTAGAGGCCTTAGTTTGATCATAAAGCCATCATAAGGATCCCTTTTGATCAAATCAAAAGGAAGAACCCGAAAAAGAGGTATTGTTTTCACCACCCTCTTTCATGTTCCTTTCTTCTTCCACTTATTCTTTCTTTGTTATTCCCTTTCTAAGATAATAACTCCAGTATCTTATATATACTATGATGTTATTATAAATATGGTACAACCATATTCAGTATTCTATCCATCCTTTGAATGACATGTCACCATACACGCATACGTATGACTTACCGTCTCCACATCGTGGTGTAATTGTTATTCAAAACATTATTATTTGGATGGGTATAATAATGATGTGTAATTCATGTAAATATTAAATATAACACGATAATTTTTCTGTATATATAATATAACATCCAATTATATATTATTTTAATATCAAAAGAATGATATTGTCTCTTGTGCGTACGTATGGACTACCGTCTCCACGAACGCGATGAGATTCATTCCCCATCCTATCCATTCAAGACTAATTCTCATTTAATGATTAAAAATAATGTTTAAGGACTTGATATAATTCGGGATATGAATAATATACAACTTATTCATAATAAACACGTCTTATGTAACAAAACATATAAAAGAAAATGAGTAAGTTAACACCCGAAACAACGATAATACTAAGATATTATTAACAATACAATGTTACATGATCATATATGATATCATATTAATGTATATTATTCTTGTACAATTTAATAACAATTATTTCACCGTTATACACGAGTTTATCCTAACCTCATCCAAGGAAAAGTACATGTTAAGGGTTTATTTCATAATCTCTTCATTATCCGAGGTTGTTTATACGCAATTATCTATTAGGTCATCTTTATCATCCACATCCATGTTTCTTAAAAATGTATTTCAAAACATTTTTACTATTTACTATACTATGGGTTAAATTCATTTATACCCTTGTTATACTTTTTATAAATTTTTTTGTATGTATTCTTTCTGTCATTTTCCAAACAAGGTCCTTTTTTACATTTTTGACAAAATTAAGGCAAGAATGTACTTTTTAACATATACGGTGGGTGCATATATTTTCCACCATCATAAAATCTTTGAAGCTTACATTATAATCTTGTAATAATATTTTCAATGTAAATGTTATATTTTATAATTATGTGACTTTTAAATTATTTCAAAAAAAGTGATATTTCTCTCAAATAGTGTTGATTTCATCTATGTCAACATCCTTTGATGGATTTTAAGCTTATTTGAAGTAGATTATTATGATACAAAACTTCCATATTTAATTGAATGTTTTTTGATATGTTTGATTTGCGGATGTGTTATTTTTATACCATTCATGGTTTATGGAGAAAGTATTGACATTTCGTATGCTAGTTTTAATAGAAATGTTTATGTTATGTTTAAACCTATTCATATGAGGAAAGCATTAGATTTAATAATTGATCGGTGGAGCCCGCTATAGCTCCTCGATTCATCGGTAGGTCTCATGAGTCAAATTATTGTCTTGGCACAAGGCCTTGACAAAATATAATTTGTAGTCTTGGAACAAGGCCTTGACTATGTGGTTATGACAGTCTGGAATTATTCATTCCATCATTATAAAAGTGGTTATTGATATTCCATGTGATTATTCAACTAGTAGAATATCCATGTGAACAAGTAAATTGAATTATTTAATTTTATATTTTTCATATTATTCTGAAGATCAAGTTTAAAAGTCTTTTGTTTTAGTTATACATTTCCTTAAATGTTAATGTTTATTTATGAACGTTTCCAATATATTGTTATCCTTACTGAGCATCTGAACTCACCCCTTTCTATGTTTTATTTTTCCCAGGATGTGAAAAAGTATTTTATGAATGACCTGTAGGGATAGTATAAGGGGATATGAGTGTGCAGACAAGATGTTGTTGTACTTTTCAATTTATGATGTAATGTAAACTTTATGAATGTATCTAGTTATTCCAAGACTACTAAACTAATCTGTCTTTTGAGACATGATATTTTTTTATCATGCCAATGTTATTTAATAATGCTATGACATTGGGTAACTGGGCTCGGGGAGTTCTAGGGCGCATATAAAGATCACAATTAAAATGAAATATATAATAGAAATAAACATGAAAAATCTACGAGATCATAAAAATAATACCTTCATAACTCAAAACATCATCCCATCTTCTCAAAACCTCCAACACTTTCGATTCAATTCCTTAATGTATTACATGAACCCAAAAATAAACAACCACATTCCATATTAAATATTTTCATTTCATGTTATTTTATTTCTACTTTTTAAAAATAAAATCTATTTCCTTTATAAATCCTGTTTTCTTCGTGTTTAATAATGAAAACATTATCTGCACTTCGAATTTTAGTTCAGAAGTTTATTAGTTATTCCCATCCATGTCATTTTTTCATCATTAGTATTTCAATACATCACTATCTAATAGCTATCACAACCCAATACATAATTACTAACACACATCACGTCCTCCTAATATGAATAACCCTCACATCACATCCACCAAAAATATAGTCTCATCTATTCACCACCACACTAAAAATTTCAACCACCCCACAAATTTAAAAACTGCCAATCACATCACAACCACAACACACCATAACAACATTTCATAGAAACCACCATATTCTAAAACCACATCTCATAAAATCTAATTTCCTATCAGTAAGTGGGATTACATCATATTTAATTAAGTAAATTTTGTGTAATTATTATACAATGTAATATTCTATGGGAAACTATTTTATTAGATAGATATACATTTTTTAGTATTTTTATATGTGTTGAGTATATTCAAGAAGAATAAAGTAGTTCACCATGTTAAAATCCAATATGACTAGTCAATATCAATATAATTCAAAGCTGTAAGGAAATATAAAGAATGATCAAAACATTGGAAAAAAAAATAAAACTAATTTTTGTTATGGAACCTTAACAATAATATTTTCCTCTTTGGATCACTACCTCAAAATTTGTTCTTCAATAGGGCTCACTTCCAATAGGGTGTGGGAGGTAACTTCCAACTTCCACTAGAAAAGTCCTTTTGATGGGGATTAAAAATATAGGCTCATGATTAGAATTTAAATCCATCACTACATATTAGCTATCACAACACAATACATACTGACTAACATACATCGCATCCTCCTAAAATGAACAACCCTCACATCACATACACTATAAATATAGGCTCATCTATTCACCATCACTCTACAAATTTCAACCACCCCACAAATCATAACCACCACAAATAACATCACAACCACAACACACCATAACCACATTTCATCGCAACAACCATATTCTGAAACCACATATCATAAAATCTAATTTCCTTTTAGTCAATGTGATTACATCATATTTAATTCAATAAATTTAGGGTAATTATCTCAGAAAGTAATATTCTATGGTAAACTATATTGTTATGTAGATATACATATTTAGGTTTTTTCATATGTGGTGAATCTATTCAAGAAGCATAAAATAGTTCACCAAGTTAAAATCCAAAATGAATCATCAATATCAATATAAGTAAAATATGTAAGGAAATATAAATCATGATCAAAACATTGGAAAAAAATATATGATTAATTTATGTTAAATAACCTGAAGTATAATATTTTCCTCTTTGGATCAGTACCTCACAATTTGTTCTCCAGTAGGGCTCACTTCCCATTGGGTGTGGGAGGTCACTTCTAACTCCAACTAGAAAAGGACTTGCGATGGGGATTAAATATATAGAGTATTTTATTCCATTACCAACACTACTCCATTCCTTTGTTGGGGGATTAAGGATGAATGTTACATGGAATAATTCACATGCTTTATAAATAAACACACTAGCCATTACCCCTTGATCCCTTAGGCATAAAATGCCTTCAAATTTGGACTCCAAAAATCACCCCTTATTGATTCCCTTGTGAATCAAGTGGTTCCCACAAACCTTTCATACAAATTGACCAACCTATTAAATATTAAGATAATGACCCATAATATTCTCCCCTTTTGATCATTGGATCATGATTTTGTTCTCTAGTAGGAATAACTTCCCACATGTGGGGACTATTAACAAATATAATTCCTAAAAAATATTTTTGATGGTGGGAAATATGGATTATATTTCCTACCTATTAATACATAAATCCCTAGTAGAGGATTTAGGTCAATTCATCATGACGTGAAACCCGTACATCAATTCGTGACACCCTATAGCATACATCTGTTGGCCCCGAGGGCTTACACTAAACATAATTCAGGTACTTTGAGAGGTGATTTGAAACCCCGAGAGGGAGGGTGAATTATTTTATGGATACTATTCAATATTTTCCCACCCATGTGGATTTAACCTCTTAATTATATGTTCAACATGATTTTATCTTGTTGATCATAATACAATTTACATGACCTACCATTATATATTAGATTTCCTCTTACTATAAATTATAAATTTTATATAATGAAAATGTTTGAGTATTAAATTAATAAATCCCAATGAAACATGTGTATATACATTGATAAACAAAAGGCTATCATACATGTGTAATTCAACCAATATTTTTATCATAAAAAAACAACTGAAGTTAGTGCTTGTCACTTATTTCTAGGCCACACAAATCAATATACACTACATATTTATTTTGTGATGGTTAATACAAAAAAATTACCTTTCCTACTGCTTTATTTTATAACACTCAAGGTCACTCTATCTACCATGAATTACATCTCTCACATCTCCCTTTTAAAACACCACATCAAAGGTAAAAATTCTAGATCACATATAAAATCCAATGTAACCTTGTTGATATAGATAATCTATTTTTCAGATGGATTTCTTGGAATCTATAGTTGCTCCATAAAAAATCTATTGTGAATATCACCTTAAGAATATTCAAACCATGATAGGTAATGGAATATGATTTATTAATTTATAATAGAATTATAGAATCCCTTAAGTTTTTTAGATAGTAGTGAACTTATCATTATCTTATTTAGAAAATACTTGGTTGGTTGTCAATGATTATTAATTCTAAAATAATTATGCAACTCCCTGCCAGAATAATACTAGGATGGATTGAATTTTTTTGATGCAATAGCTCCCCCCATTTACTATAATTTTTTATTAGTTAAATATATATTTTTTAAAAATAATTTTTTTCAATGATATAATCACTCTATTCACTTATTTAGAAATATATTGTGGTGAAGAGTCTATGTTTTATGTTTTCCCTGATTAATCAAAGATTTATTTAACATTATTTTAATATTGTCGAGAGATATATCATATGACAAAAATTTTATGCTCTTCTATAGTCAATATCTCATGTGATGTAACTACGAAATTAAAATACATAAATAATTCATATATTCATTATATACCAGAAGTTGTAACTACATATAAATTTGTTTTTTTAAATATATAATATACCATGTCGTTATTCCTCTTCATGCATGTATTTCCATATTTATAAATACAGATAAATGAAGATGGACCAACGATGATCAAATTCCTTAATTTTTAATGTCCAACGATCATAAATCTTAAATCAAATATTGTTAATCATTTATTTATGAATAACCGCACATGTTCACTAGTTTTTTGGGTAGATAAGAGTATCCCAATGTATAATCTATTATTCATGCATTGGTATTATATAATTTCCATTACCTCTATGGTGCTACCAATAAACCTTTACTGAATTGTTAATTTTTCATAGTGAAACAGTCTACAAATCTTTATAACCAAAAACTTCTTTGGTGTAGTTTATTCTCTACACTATAGATATCTATTAAAAGGATAAACACCCAAACAATCCCCACTTACATTTCATGTGTATCTATAAGCACCATGGTGTAGTGGAACTTTTTATTCTACCATGTTTTTTCTTTGCAATGTATCCATCACCATATATTCACATTAAACATCTTCCAGAGTTCAAGATATGATACTATATCATGTGAAAACTATCATTAACACAACATCACATAGACTATGGTGTGGTATGTTTTACTACATCATAGTGTGTATGAAAATATCTAGGGAGTAATATAGTTCATTTTAGTGTGGTTTTTGTGAATTTAAATTTATATTACTACATGTAAGTAAATTTACATGAATACGATGAATATTACTTTACCCATGAATTTAAATCATCAATATCCTTTGTATAGGGATCCTATAAACATTTACCGAATATTATACATGTCTCCAATATACCCATACACAACCTCATGGCCTAGCATGTTTACAACTACAAGACATCTAGTTACCCATATATCAAGATCATATTTGAAATCCATTAACATTATAAATTGGTAATTATAGCCTTAAAAAATTCATAATGGGATTCACTAATACCTAATATTACACATGTTTTATATACCTATAAATATCATTCAATACACTAGAGTTACACATATTTTTTTGAAGAAAATCATTGTGCCGTAAAAATAATTCTAGAGTTTCATTTATTCACTTGTACGTATGTGATGTAGAGTATTATTATAGATTATATTTTAATTAAGATTATGTAATTTCTAAAAAACCCAAATCATATTGTTAAAAAATCCTCTCTAAAGTCAATAGGGTTCAATAATCCCCCGTTGGATTTATTAGAAAATATATCCTTGAAAATATTACATTCAAACCATTTGATCCAACATCATTATTTACTTACACAATTATTTTAAATATAATAGATGGTGGTAGTCTATGTAAGAAATAGAAAATATTGATAAATAAATTGGACATTATATAAAAATATCCTAGTGTATGTCCTAACATCTCCCCAATCAATCATGCTCCTTCATTCAACTACCTGACCTAGGTCACTTTCCCATTATTGGATCCTTGATGACAATGTTTACACATGATTCAAGTTATATGAGTAATTTGTGAGGATAAAATCTAATAGGAAACAATCAATGCATCCATATCATATGTGAAACATATGTATATTGATTTATTGTTAATGAATTGAAATAAATTCACAAATAAGCAAAAAACTATATAGGTCATCAGGAACTAATCAATCTCCCATAAATTTTTTTGATGCACTTTTGATCAATGTTGAAGGTTAATTCATGATTATTCAGTCTTATAATATGAACAAGGTTATATAAATATATCTATCAATAAACCGTCTCATGATGGATAACCACAATTTTATCCACACAAATACAACAATTTTCCCACAACTGACTATCTCCTTGATTGATAAACATCATATAATAAAAATGCATAGTTTAATTTATTCCTTGGATTATACATATCATCAATGAAGGAATACAATAAAATTAAAACACATAGAATCATTTACTCCATGACTCAATTGCCTCATCCATTAACAGAGACCATATAATCAACTCACATAATAATCAAACCTCACATCCATGTTCTCACATTTCTACATATAAACCAACATTATAATAAGTCATTTAATGATATATGGAATTATTAAATTTCTAGTAATGGATTACATCAATAAAGTGGAAACCCACCCTCATTTAATGGATGAATACAATCCCTAAAGAGTAAAAACCTATAAAAGTCTATGAATACCAATATAAAAAATAAGAACAAACCAAAAACAAATATTCAAGTATCTTAGATGTTAGGGATAATGAATGAAATTATAACAATGACTAAATAGAGAGAGCAATGTACAAAAAAAAATAAAAATACTACCAACCAAATTTGCTAGAAACTGATTTTTAATGGACCTGGTTTTCATGGAATAAGAATGAGGAGTTACCTTGGGTTCACTTATAAGGGAGACGATGCGAGTGATGATGAAATCAATGTAAAAGAGTATAATGTTAACAGTGGAATAAATATATATTGAAAATAAAATTTTTTGGCATGGTAAGACATGAATTTTCCCTCACTATAATGATGTAAAAATCCTCCCATGAAAATTGCCTTTACTTACCATGTCACGTACTGAGATGATGCTTGCCTCTCATGGAGTGAAATTTTAGTGTCATTCAACCTTGAGGTGGAGACATCTGTCACTTCATTACCACTATATGTCATAGTGTGACCTATGCTACTCTTGATATTTTGTAAACATTGGGTCTTGTTTGTAAAACTTATTTCTTAGTGGTAATATTAAAAATTATTTCTCTTACAGATGATAATTTTTTGAAATTGGAATCCAATACATTACTCTTGGTGTGAATCTTATTATCTTGGCCTAACCGTCAATCCCTAGACACAAAATTTGACAATCTCAAAGGCTCTTATATGTAAATAAATTTTACTCACAAAAATATCTTATATGTAATTTAAATAAATTATTTTATACTAAAATAAATGAGTATTAATTCATTATTAAAAATATATTTTTCCTTAATGAATTTTTTGGTATATAATATATTTTAAAATAAATTTATTATTTTGAAATAAAATTTATAATAAAATACATTGAAAACAATAATAGAATTATTGAGAAATTATGTAAATAATATATAAGATACAAGGATCCCTTACTCGAGTTGTAAGGGCTCTTGCTTTGCATCCATGAGACCTAGGTTCAAAACAGGGTTGAGTTGAATTTATGTGTCACTATGCAGTACTAAAGCAGCACTGCAGTAGTCACTGTAGTAGTACTATTGCAGTAACTGTAGCAGTTACTGTTCGGTACAGTAGCAGCCAGAACTATTCACCATATTTGTGACTTCGGGCCATAGGGGCTTCGGGCCACAGAGACCGTGGAGTATACCAGTCCACATAGGACATGCCCCAATAGAGGATCAGAGCAACAAGAGTAGAAACCACCTTAAAAAGATCTAACCATATTGGAAGAATGAGAGGGTATGGCTGCCACCATTTGGACCAGGCACTGTGCAGCTTTGTATGTGGCAATACTGGCTGATAAGTAATGAATGGTGGGGAGATAGGTGATCAATAACGCATAAGATGGGGAGGAGAAGTTCTTGTGGGATGGGTCTATGGGTCATATAATGGGTATGGTATGCCTCTGGGCATTTGGATCATGTATTGACGATCAGTCGGGCCTTGTTCTTTGGGCTTACTAGTCATGTATGAGTTCCCCTTCAACCCTTAAAAGTGGGATTATCCATAATAAAATAAAAAAGAAGGCCTTCGGGCCTTTCAGGCTGATATATAAGAAAGAATTATTTATAATGAATAAGAATTTAATGACGCTAAATCGATAAAAAAAGTTGTAATTAAAAAATTATTTATATTAAATATTATATGTTTTGATTTAATTGATAAATTTTTCATTTTGGATATAAAAAATTTATATAATTTTTTAATATATTTAAATAAATGAATTAACATATATTTATTTATTTTAATGTTTCATGAAGTAAAAATGAGGCCAAATTTCTGATTAAAATATAATTTTTATGAAATTCATTTTTATGTGGTCGATTTTTATTATTTAAAATTAGTTTTGAAAAAAATTACAATTGAATTTAATAAAATGGGGTTTTTAAATAATTTATTGAAATGAGGTAAGATGTTCAATTTCAATATTTTGTTAAAAATACATTATTGATGTAAACTTTTAATTTCTCTAATATGGATAATAGGATGCAAGAAATATGTCAAATTAAAAGGTAAATGAATAAAATATGTCCATGTTTATTAATAACAAGTGTGAATAATAGGATGCTTGATCCATTCCCATCACAATTTCTCTTTGGATCCACTTTCCTTTTATAAATAATTATTCCTTACACATTAATGAATGGGTATTTAGAAAAATGCCACTGAAAATCACCTCTAAATAAACCCCTTTTCTACCCAATTCAAGACAAACATTAACTTCATTTCTCATGTGAAAATCTACCCAAATTCACAGTTTTTAGGAAACAAATTTTATCATTAATCTCTATGTTTATCATTTATAGTTATGTTTTTATATATCATTAAATGATGTAAACTTGACTGGGAAGTAACCCATATAATATATTAATCAAAATAAAAATATTTTTTTAAATCAAAATATATAATTACCAAAATCTACATCTATTAACAAGCATGGAGGATTAAAACCATTAAAATTAAAGAAACTTAAAAAGGTAAGTGAAAAAAAGAATAATACTTTTACAACTAGAAAATCACATGGTTTATCTTCACCCTTGAGAATCATTATTAGTTAAACAATACCTATAATGAAAAAAATTATATCAGGAGAATTATTTATATAAAATATAATATGAAAACTATAAGAATGAGAGTGTGAATTCTGAATTTATAAAGGAATGCATTATAGGATGTAATGGGGTAAAATAGATGTCTTATAACCAATATTGAAGGGTATATAATCATCTTTCATAATACTAGTAATCATCTTGCCAGTTTACAATTGTCAGTATACAGTCAATTAAAATTATATTTTTTATATGTTAATAAAATTAATATTTTCATTATAAATATTATATTTGAAATAAAATGAATTATTTTTAAATTTAATTAATAGATAAAAATTCTTGTGGGAAAATTTCACTGATTTTAAAGAGACTATTTTTAAAAATTATGTATTTTTGTTATATATATTGATTTTTAATAATTATATCAATACAATAAATTTCATGCAATTATTAGTAAGTAAATTATTATCATGTGATGAAAAATTGAGGAACGAAAATGAATACTATTTTAATTATTCATCTCTAAACAAAAATGTGTTATTTAAAATCATTGATTTTATTATATATAATATATTAAATTTTTTTCAATATTTTTATCAAATATAATAAAACATATTGTTTATGTTATCAAAAGAAAAATTATTCGTTTATTTATATTATGTATTTTGGTAATAATGATAATATAATTGAATTTTAGAAATATATATTTTCAAATATTTTATTCAATGCATTTTGTATTTTAAATTTATTGAAATAAAATTATCACTATTAATAAATTATTTTAGAAAATTTTATTTCTTATATGTAGAAAATAAATATAATATCCACCTTATGATTACAAAATTGTATTAATTAAAATTAACATCTATTTATGCTCAATAATACTTTTTAAAAAAATCTATTTGTTATGAATTATATATTTTATTACCCTAGAAAACATAATATGTTATTATTTTAGATTTATTATAATTAAATTTAATGTTTATAATTATAAATATACAAGTTATCACCCATTTAAATATTAGTAATTGATATGAATTAAGAATAAGAATAGTTAATGTTTAAAAAATAAATTTTTAATAAAAAATTATTTTTATAAATTAAATATTTTAAATTAAAAGTTATGTTTATCATATTTAGAAATTAATTTTGATTAAATGGACTATAAATTCTTTATAATAATTTAAAAATAAGGAATGGATGTAAATTTTTTTTTATCATAAAAATATTTTATTTTAGTAAACATTAAGTTCCCATATTGATGATAATATTATTGTAAAAAGGATTAAATTACTGGATAATAATTGGAATATAATGAGACATTATATTTAAGTTATGTTATTGAGGGGATTCAAGACCCATATATGTAATTTTCTAATTTTTATCAACCTTCCATTACAAATGAAAACCATATACGTTAAAAAATGATTATTTTAGGAAATAACACTCAAAAAACACTTACAAAAGGACACCATATCTATCCTACTAAAACCACCCATTTCCTAATGAAGTGTCTTTAATTTCATTCAATTTTACATCATATAGAGCCTCTTTAATAATATTTCACCTTCTAGTTCTAGAATAAAATACCAAATTCATCAGTATAAAGGAAGCGTTTCAAGAATGATAAAAATTTTCAACTATGTCAGTGAAATTCTATTTAAGTAGACAGTATATGTTACTAAAGTGATTTTATTATTGTTGAGATTAATGTTTAGAGGGTTTCATCTCAATTTCTTTTTATTGACTGATGTTTCCCAATAATATAAAATTTTATATTATGTGGATTAATTTTCAAAATAGGCTTATTTTATCATTTTTTATGTTTAATTAATGGGATTTAAAATTATTATACAAGATTCAACCTTCATATTTTTTTGTTAAAATTTAAGAAAATATTTAACGGGATTTTATTGACTCAAAAAAGCTTCATTATGTTTTGATCATTTTTAATTCTCTTCATTGTATTTCAATTTCTATCTAGGTAATATATTTCTATCTAAAAGACTCATACTCTTTTTAATTAGGGAATTAAAAAGTAATTTTAAATATCATTATTTATAAATGATTTCATTTAAAAAAATTTATTAGATATGTTATGAATTTTAATTACCAATAACATTTTGAATATTAATTTATTTGTGACTAAATACACTTACAGTGAATTTTAATGGTTTTCTTGATAAAACCTTATATATTTCATTGTATTCAAGATATCTTTGGTATTATCATGCATTTTTACTATTTCACCCTCCCCCTATTTGTTTCACAGTAAAACTATATAAAATTCTATAAGTAGAGAAACCATTATATCCTATTTTTAGTCTACATTTTTCCTACTCAAAGTCCATAATCATTAAAATTTATTATGGAGTCCTTATATATACTTAAATGGGGTTTTATGGTTATTTTTTCATATCCTTTACATTATAAGAAAATAATGATATTTTTTTTTATTTTTTTCATGATTTTTTTCATTTGAATATACTGTTTTGTAAAAAAGTTCAAATAGAATCTTCATTGTTATTGATAACCAAATGAATTCATTTTAGCTATCTTATATCTATTATTTTTAATATTCCTTTCAAATATTTAATTGTTTTGTAAAAGTAATTATAATCATATATTATTTATACACAATTTAGTTTTAATTAAACATTATAAAAAATTAAATTTCTTTTTTAATTTTTCAAATTAATTTTCAAATCTTGTTATAAGATATTTTAATATATGTTAATATCCTTTAATTATTTTTATATACTATTTTTGTCATTCTTTAATGAAACTGTCTACCTTCTTCCTCTTTATGACATAGGCTTATGTTATATAGAATTCATTATTGAAATGTTTTCTTTTTAAAGAGCTTGTTATGATTTGAATAAATCAAAAATGAATATATATTCCTTCAGAAAGAATATATATGGTTTATCAGTATACATGAGATCGACCCATTTTATCCATCCATTGATTCATGTACATTTTTTTTCTCCTAAGATAAAGTTATGGTATATAAGTAGTTAAAAAAATCCAAAAAAAATTTATATGAAATTTTTTATCTGAAGACCAAATGGTTTTGGTACATGGTTGGTTATCCCAGACCCAATAATTTACATTTGTGGTTAGCGTAAGCCTAATATATTATGATACTGTGGTTATACAAATCTATTATGAGATGAAGGACCTAGGGGCTGAACACACTAATGTTTTATGCTCATATTCATGGAAAATATTTATGTCATTTATTATAAATATGTATTGATCAAATATAATTGAATCATGTTTCCGCACTCCCAAGACTCATGTATAAAAAAAGACTTATTTCATAGTTTATAATTTATGATAGATGTTTTATTGGGTATGATTTTCTGATGTATTCTTTTGGAAACATTTTTATATTTTCATACCCACATTTCCATTTTATTCTCACATATGATTTTGGATTGTTATCTATTATATTTAACCATAATAAGAATCTAATAATACCAATTTATTATATTTATATTACATATTATTTGGAGAAAAGTGTAACATATGATATGTTTATAAGGGGGTATAGTATGGTGTAAATATGAATAATATTTTTTAGAGAAATAAAATTATTTATTTGTATATATAATCTCAAGTAAAACTAAACCCATAGGTTACAAAGAGTGATTTTTTATGAGAAATTATAAGTGATCAAGTAAAATATTGTAATATGTATATATGTTATGTTTGATTTGAAATAGATGGAATCAAAGAATATGTTTAATTTTATGTTTTACCATTAGATATGGGACTATTTGTATGGGGGACTTAATTTTGTTTGGATTGGGGTTTAGTTATTTTCCTGGATTTAGATTATTACACAAAGTGGATATAACATAAAAACAAGATTTGTGGAAAAAAACGTGATCTGGGAAAAACATAAAATTACATATGCTAAAATTAATGTGTAATAATTTTCAACATAATAAAATTGATTCTCATTATTATATGATTTATTTATATGGTTATTGTTATTGAAACATACAATACCAATTTTTTAAGGTTATGGATAAAAGAAGCTAAAATATATGTACAAATTAATATGATAGATAGTGCAATCTGATCCCAAAGGAGAAACAAAATCAGATAGAAGTTGTATTGAAAAAATTCATGGAAATTGTATATTAGGTTTTTAATGATACCCAAAATAAAATTAAGCTTCAAAATGAATGAACGAATGAGAAACATAGAACTATGTATTTAATGCATCTGCACCCACCATCCATTTGTGGGACATCTAATCCCCTACTTTTTGATCAATGGACCAATAAAATAGAAAATATATTTTTCATTTTCTATTAATTGACAAAAGAAAAAGATATATTATCCATTTATAATTTATAATGAGATGTATAAAAATGGAGGAAAATAAATAATATCCTGAGGCAAGGGGAAGAAATAAAATCCATGGAATGGGAGGAATTTGGATGTTATTTTTGAATATATATTTCCCCCAAATCCTTTCAATAATATGGTGAGAGAATTCTAGGAGATATAACAAAAGGATAATTAATCAATCATGTCTTGAGGCGCACGACGGGATCATGGGGATGAAACGTGTGCTACCCGACAGTTGATTATAGATGATTGGGTTCTTCTTAATCACTCATACCGGGTGCTCCGTTTTCACCTCGAAACGCCCAATGGTACCATATCCAGCAATACATGGACCTTCTTTCCAAAGGAAGGCTTTCACTGTGTGGTATAACCAGCGATGCTTAGAAACTCACATTGGTTGAGAGGATGGAAAGTTAGGCTCATCACACCCTTTTGTGGGGAATTATTTCCTATTCTGAGGCTCTCATATAGATTTAAGATGTATTCGTATGTTCGTGAATCTTTGGTGTGTACCCAAGCATAGTATCCACGGATTTTTCCTGGTTGGCAATGGTCAGCTGGACGCGGGGGTTTAGAATCATTTATTCCCATGGTTTACCATTCCTCATTGGATTAATGACCCCGATGAGTCTGGACACATGGAGACGGTACTGTTTAAAGCCTCGTAACTAGGCACTCTGGAGTTTATTGTCATCTAGGGGATATAGATAACGACTTGAGCGTTTGGATCAAACTCGTGATATGGGATTCCTACGTATCCTCATGAGAGGAATCAGAACCCACATAGTTCTCTCTGGTATAGGCTTACACTCTATGTTGCCCCGGGTTGATGCAGTGAACCAACATGAAGATGGTTGGAACAACCAGTTATTGGTCTTGAACCTTGGGGAGGCTTCCTACATACCTTGCCTAGGAGACAGGGACAAAGTCCACGTAGTTCGGGTGGGGGTGTTGGAGAACCGACCTGCATGTGGACCCGGGGGTTCGAAGGTGATCGGGCTTGAAACCCTTTGAGGCTTCCTATGTATCCCTATGGTAGGGAATCAAAGTCCACGTAGGTCGAATTGGCATGGGGCTTACGCTCTGGGGTAGCCAGGGGTAATGGATTGGGGTTTACACTCTTAGGAGGGTCAGGGTAATGGATTGGGGCTTACACTCTGAGGAGGCCCAGGAGAGGATTTCATGGTCGATGCTTACTCTAAGCCCACGTGAGTCATGCTTGGCGTGACAAACAAGTGGCAGCAGGGACTAGATGATCACGTTGCGATAGGTGCATCTGTGAGAAGCGTGATGGGGATTATGCATGGGGGCAGGCCAAAAAGTCAGGGCTTACACTAAGGTGGATGCCCATAGTGATAGAGTCCAGCGGCAAAGGGACCTGGCCCCGAAGAAGAACGGAGCAACACCCTTCCCCACTGCGCCCTTCCATGGCTGTGGTGATGTACGGAGGTGCATGGGTGCCTCCTTCTGATGGGTAGTCCGCCACTCCCCGTAAAGGGGAGAAGTGCCAGAGTCTTAACCAGTGGAGGGGCAGAAAGGGGACTCCTGTGCTCGGACACCAAATTACCGTGGGAATGTGAACCCATAAATGCTTCAGGAATCTGCTCAAGGGTCGGAGCAACCCTTTTGCCCTCGCTTACCGTGGGTATGTGAACTCAAAATGGTGCGCTGATTCGCCTGAAGGTTACCTCACACGGGTTTGGCGGCTCTGGTGGAGGCCTCGACTCGAGTCCGATGAATGGTCCAATGAGGGGGTTGTGAAGGATCAGACCGGATTGGAAGGATTTTATCTGGCTCGGGGAATGGGAACTCCTAAGGATTTGGCGGACCACACTGGTGTATGAGGGGTGGCGCCCTTCACGTAGGGAGGTGCTACGTGGCAAGAGAGGCCATCCGCGTACCAGGATGGTAAATAGATTGATGGGAATCCCACGAACCAGGCTGGTTCGCGGCTTCGGGTACGACCCACGTACCAGGTTGGTATGTGGAGGGGTCCACGCAAGAAGCAGCGGCCAAGGGTGATGCCTGTTGGAGGTTCGTCGGTCGGGGCTTTGCCCGCGTAGGAGGGTGCTATGCGGTGCGACAAATAGGGAAAGGGGCACAAACTCCCTGGACCGTGGGGAGTCCATCCATGGAGGGGCCATGGTTCGCGGTCTTCTTTTCTTTGTTATTTTATGTTTGTGGTTCACTAAATTGTTATGCCTTTTTCGGTTCCTTATTAATTCGTTTCCATCTTCATTACTGTTCTGGTTCGCGTACTGGAACATCATTGTTTGCGAAATCGTAGGGTCCTTCCTTCGAAATCCTTCCACCCGAATCTAATAAATATCCTTTTTTATCTTCCCCAATCTCCTTTTATAGAGTGGGGGAAGATATGTATATGTGGTCATGCGGCAGCTTTTGCGGAGGCCCATGACTAGAAACCCGGTTTACAGATGACTTGGTCAATCTGCAACTCGCGGGGCGCATTGAACGCACCTCCCCCACAAACCAAACTATCTCGGGGTGTGCTTCGCAACCGTGCAGGGTTCCGCCTCCATTTCGAAAATGAAAGCGGATGCGGCCTGGGCCGGCTAACGCGGTTCACAGTTGGGGGCGGTTCATGATAGTGGATCGTGTTGGGCCCGTCCTGCTTCGTGCCCGCGAAGGATCCCCGCCTCCGTTTTTCAAATGACAGCAGTCCGCGGAGGCGGTGCCTCGCAGATCTGGCCGCGTACCGTTATCATTGGACCAGTCTACAGACTGGTTCGTCTTGTTCCATCCTTTGAGTATTCTCCACACTTTTCCCCAATTCTTTGGGGGGAAATTGGGTAGAATATCCCTCAGATTAAAGGGGATTCTCATTCTCCTTTGTAGATTTTTCAGGAACCTACAAATTCCCCCCATCTGAATGGGGTCCGGTTGGAATGAGGAGGAGGCCATTCCGATGTAGAGTGGTCCTGAAAAGTTGATGAGTGATTGGAAAGTGCTCTAAATTTTTCCTAATCCAATGGACTTAGCGAGCACAGTTTGACTATTTCTAGGGTTTTTTAAAAAAAGCCCATAAACTTTTTTTATTCTCTGTTAATACCCAAATTTTTATTGGGCCCATTTGGTGTGGACCCAGCAGGTATGGCCCGACTTTTTCTTAGGTCACCCTTTTATGGTTTTCGGCCTAACAGGCTTTGTGCATCTTTTTATGAGCGGTTTAAGTCCCGCTGACGGGACTATCATTACTGATGTTTTAGGTCGAACAACTTTGGCCAGATATGGTGGGGCAAGGGCCCCAATGAGGGTTGGTTGATTAAAAGATGTCCCTATATCCTTCATATCAACGTGGGCAAGCATGTTTAGGTTTGAAAGACATACAGGGCATGTCTCAAGGCATGGGATCCATATCATCATGCAGAGGTATGAAGATAATTTCCTAAGGAAATGTTGCCTTTGGTAGATGGGCCAGGGGCGATCAATATGAAGAGCCACTGAGAGCCTGTTATGAATAGTCGTGAAAAGGTGTTCTTAAGTCAATGACTCTCCATTTCAGATGGCCTAAGGACTTCATGAAATCCCGGCTTATGTAAAACAACATGGATGGCTTGGAGAACCATGAAAACCACCAGGGGTGGTTCGGAAAGGGTGTATGACATCTGAAAGGGTTTGATAACATCTGTATTAATCAGGAGTGTGGACTCAGGTTCCCTGTCGTACCCATTTAGTTAGATCAGAGGATTATTGGGGATTGGCGAAGTTAAAAGTCATGAATCCAGTATATTCATCAAAGTGGAATGGATTATCCTGGTTCTTGGTAATCTCGTCAGTGATGTTCCACTATATTCTGGAAGGGTTATGAAAAAGGTTGGTAAAATTCTGCTCAGAAGATTTCCAAATCCCGGGATGGATTTGGGGGCTCAAAGGCCAAGAGGCGTATGGAGAGAAGAATTGCCTAAGGAAATACTGGATTTGGTAGACGGGCCAGGGGATATCAATATGCAGATCCTCTGAGGGAATGGTATGCATAATCATGCAAAGGTGTCCCTAGGATAATGATTTCATTCTCCCGATAGCCACGAAACTTCATGGAAGTATGAGATTCTGGACCAACATGGGTGGTTTACAAGGGTTCGACTCTTTCTGGGTACATATTGGGATTTATGAAGAGAGGGTTCCTGGATATGGGAGAAACAACTAGGCTAAATTTCCCAAGAATGGGTGAAGTCATTCCTTCTCACACTGGTGTGAGACAGTTGTTTGTGCAGGTCTGACCCGGGTACTAAGGGACAGAGAAAAGCCTCCATTCCTTACTGAATCCATGATAGGTTTGACCTTCTAGTTTAACGTCATGTGAAAATGATAGATTCTAAGCATTTTAATGTCATGCAGTAAAGACGAGGAGAGTTATTAAAGGATGTTGTGCAGTTTAACGTCGTACAGTGAGGATGGGGGGTATTTTTTCTGATGCTGTGTAGTTTTAACGTCGTGCAGCGAGGACAAGGGCATTTTAAATTCCGTGCAGTTTAACGTCATGCGGTAAGGATGGGAATCATTTTTAAAGATTTTTTGCAGTTCGACATCATCTAGCATGGATAGGGGATCATTTTTAAATCCGTGAAAATTCTTACAATTAGAGGCATTTATTTGGATGATTAATGCTAGGTCTGTGTAGTTTCTTTCCAAGTAGAAAAGACATGTTCCATGCAGTTTTAATCATCATGCGGTAAGTACATAGTTACAAAGGCCGACCTTGATCAGAATGTAACTGAGCTTGAACATCACAGCATTCCCAAGACATGTAGGGGTTGATTGGTGTAAATCATGGTACCAAGGATTCTTGGATCATGAGAAATGATATGGGGGCTCTGTGGCTGGAAATCTTACGGGACAAGGAAGTGTGTCGCCTGAGGAAATCTTGCCTTTGGTGAACGGTCCAGGGGCTATCAATATGTAGAGCCGCTGAGGGCATGGTATGCATAGTTATCAAACGGTGTCCATGGGTCGATAACAATCCACTTCTGATGGTCGTGAATGGTTATGTGGATCCGAGATTTTCCAGGCCATGAAGTCTGTCATTTGGTAAGAAAATATCTGGATATGTTGGGAATATTAGTCCCTGGTTGCTGTAAAAGCTTAGAGGGATCCCTGTGTTGATTTATCTTGTGTGCGGGGGTGCCTTCACTCCATGTAGTTTAATGTCATGTGGTAAGGATGAAGTAATCCTAGTTTAGCGGTCATAGAGCTCAGACCATTGGGTGACTATTGTTGCAGTCACTCGAAGGATAACTGAGTAACCATGCTCTGATATACTCTGAACACGGTGTGAGGGGATGAAGGTTATAAACTGTAACTCTGAGGTTTCTCGAATCAGGAGATGTGGTGTGGGGGATCTGAGGCTGGTAAGCGTACAGAGCTAGGAAGAGTATCGCCCGAGGAAATCTTGCCTTTGGTAGATCGGCCATAGGCTATCAATATGCAGATCCGCTGAGGGCATGGTATGCATTTTCATGGAAAGGTGTCCTCGGGTCGTTGACTTTCTACTTCTGATGGCCATGAATGATTAGGAAAATCTAAGAATGCTCACAGTACAGAGTTCGACATGTGGGGATAATGGGGCTCAAGTATACAAGAAACATCTTCACCGCAATTGTCCGTTGAGTCAAAGTAGCCTAGCCCTGGCTTGATGTTCGTAGAGGCAGTTCGTCATGTGAACCACATACGGATACATAGGATAACCATGTAGGGATACCCTGGCAATGTTTGGATGTGAAAGGGGGACGAACATCTAAACCACTACGCCATAAATTTCTGGATCGGGAGATATGATATGGGGGCTCTGAGGCCAGTAAGTTTATGGAGATATGAAGCGTATCACTTAAGGAAATATTTCCTTTGGTAGACGGGCCATGGGATATCAATATGCAGAGCCGCTGAGGGAATGGTAGGCATATTCATGCAATGGCGTCCACGGGTTGATAACTTTAAACTTCCGATGGCCATGAATGGTTATGAAGATCCATAATTATCCGGGTCGTGCAGTATGATGTATGGAGAGGATACATCCCAATGCTCAAGGAGTATTTCCTTCTTGTTTCGCAATATAACTTATGTGGGTCGCGACGATGCTCGCTCAATTTTAACGTCAAGCGGTGAGGGCGAGGTCCATGCAGTTTTAACGTCCTGCAGTGAGGACGAAGTCCGTGAAGTTTAACGTCGTGCGGTGATGACTAAGTCCGTGTTGTTTAACGTCGTGCGGTTAGGATGAAAAAAAACCGTTTGCAGGGTTGTTCTGTACATGGGGGAAATGGAATTTTTAACTTTATTTTGGAATGGCTGGGCCAGGATGTGGGATCCTGGCGTCGCTAAGTACCCTGCAGGGGAAGGAATCAAGCCGTACATAGTTCTCTGAATGGGACCAACCCATGCAGGGTCAATCCATACACGAGGGAAGAGGGTATTTTTTTTATATCCATGCAGTTTAACATCGTGCAATCAGGACGAGGAATACACCCCATGTTGGTCTGGTCGTTACACGGGAAAAATGGCATTTTTTTCTTATCCAAGCAGTTTAACGACGTCCTGTGAGGACAAGGTCTGTTTAGTTTTATCATCATGCGGTGAGGATGAAGTTCGTCCAGTTTTAACGTCGTGTGGTAAGGATGAGGGGTATAAATGCCTATGTTTTCTTTTCTCGGTGGCTGGGATAGGAGATATGATCCTGACATCACTAGGTATCCTATGAGGGCAGGAAACAAGTCACACGTAGTTATTTTTGGAGTACACCCCATGCTGGTCTGGTCCTTACACGGGGGGGACGGGGGCATACTTATTTTATCCTTATCTGTGCGGTTTAACGTCATGCGTCAAGGATGATGAACACACCCCGTACAGGTTTGGTCTGTACACAGGTGGAGAGGGAATTTTTAATCCTTCTTTTCCCTGCAGTTTAACGTCGTGTGGTAAGGAAGAAGAATACACCCCATGCATGGTCTAGTCCATACGGGGGGAGAGAGTATTTTTTTTGAATGGTTGGGCCAGGATGGGGAGCCCTGACATCACTACATATCCTGAAAGGTAAGGAATAAAGACTTACGTAGTTTTATTTGGAGTATACACCCTGTGCAGGTCTGGTCCATATAAGGGAAGGGGGTATTTTTGGCTTCATTTGAGGTGGCTGGGCCAGGGTGTGGAATTCTAGAATCACTACGTATCCTGCGAGGGCAGGAATCAAGCCTCATGTAGTTCTCTCAAATATAATACACCCCGTGCAGGTCTAGTCCATACATGGGGGAGAAGAGGAATTTTTTTGAATCTCATCCGTGCAGATTAACACCGTGCAGTGAGGACGAAATACTCTTAGTTTAGGGTCATAGAGTTTGGACCGTTGGGTTCTTGGCAATTTAACATCCTTCAGCTAGAACAATAAACTCTTTTTGCTATGTGAAATACTTCTTCAGAAATCTCACGTTTGTAGGAGCAGTGGTAAGTTTCCCGTCCAAGGATATCATGGCATATTATCTGTTGGAGTAGTCCTTTTTTATAACATATGGACCATACCATTTGGGATCATGCTTTGGAGGTTTCTTTCCAGGTATCATTGGGGTCTAGAGGACCAACACCAATTATCCTTCCAAGAAATACCGATGACGAACCTTTTTATGGAAGGCTCGTGCGATCCGGTTCTGATATACCTCTAGATGGTGTAAAGTGTGCAACCACTTCTCTTCCAGCTATTCCAATTTTCCTATCCATTTTTTCTGATTGCTCATCATTGGATAACTGATCACAAATGGCAACATGGAGTGAGGGTAATTGGATCTCAATGGGCATGACCACTTATGTTCCGTATACTAATGAGTACAGAGTATCCCACGTAGTGGTGCAGGTTGTAGTTAGATAATCCCACAATTCATGGTGGAGTTTATCGGGCCATGAATTCTTGTCTTTGTCCACCATTTTCTAGAGAATTTTGGACAGGGTCTTGTTGAAAGCCTCTATCTGTCCGTTGGCCGCTGCATGGTAGAGGGATGAGTGGTTAGCCTTGATACCATATTCTTGGTACAGTTTCTCCAATTCAGTGGAATAGAAGTTGGTGTCGTTATTCGCCAATGTGGTATGAGGGATGCCAAATCTGGTGATGATATTGGTTTTCACAAAGCTGACAATGTTTCTTGCCTCGACTTCCTTGAGGGGTATATCTTCTGCCCATTTGGAAAAGAAGACGGTTACTATGAGGATGTATTTCAATTGTTTGGCCATGGTGGGAGGATATGGTCCCACAACGTCCATTCCCTAGATATTTAATGGCCAAGAGTACATAGCCAGATGAAGTAACTCCGGGGGTTGATGTATGAAGTTGGCATGAATTTTTCATGAGTGTCATTTTGCGGTAAAGTGTTCGGAATATCGTGCCACTGTGGGCCAATAGTACCTTGTCCTTTGAACCTGATGGGAAAGATTAGACCCTGACTGATGTGCTCCACATACTCTGGTATGCACTTCAGTCATGACGACAACTGTTTCTTCTCTGTCAATGCATCTGAGGAGGACTCCGTTGAGGCCTCATTTTTAGAGGTCCTCTTAGTGACCCGCACCACCATATAGGAAAAATTTTATTGCCCTTCTCAGTATTTTCTCTCATTCAACCATGTCTGATGGAAGTTCTCCCCTTTGAAGGTAGTTTTCAATGGGGGTCATCCAGCCGGTGGTAGGAGCATATGGCTCAGGGAAAAGACTGTCATCATTTATTTCTTCCATCTTGGACTAAACAAATGGTAGAACCATTCGACGATGTGCAATATTGATAACTATTTCATCCCGGTATGGGTCAGCTAGGGCTGTGACCACATTAGCTAATGCGTCGGCCTGAGCATTCTGAGACCGGGGAATATAGGTCAATGTTGGTTCTGTGGAGAATTCCACCCTTAACACTCAGATGTGGTAAAATAGATGAATCAACTCCTTTTTTGATAGCATAGCCACCATGGACTTGCTTGATGACCAGTTCCGAGTAACCTTTTACCTTAAGGTGCTGTACTTGTGCCTGGAGTGTGAGCTCCATGCCTGCAAAGAGGGCTTGATACTCCGCTTCATTGTTCGTACATCCTTCTGAAAGGAGGAAATAATATGGCAAGGCTACCTTTTCTGGGGACATGAGTATTTTCCCTAAGCCCACCTTGTTATATTTTGGATCTTCTATCTGTTTCCCTATTGGGCTTCAGGGTGCGCTATCAAAGTACATTTCCCATGTTGGGAGTTTCTCTTGAACCGAGAATATGTCTTCATTAGGTAACTCGACATCCAGTATGGTGGTCCCTATCGAGGGGTGCTCTTCCAGAAAATCTGCTAACTCATGGCCTTTTATGGCTTTCTGGGGGAAAAACCTGATGTCAAACTATTGCAGGATGACTTCCCATCGGGATAGGCACTTGGTCAGCATTTGGCGGTCGGGGATGTACTTGAGCGGGTTACTCCGTGAGACCAAATGGACTTCATGATGCTACTAATAATGTCGCAATTTTTGAACTGTGAAGACAAAGGTCAAACAACTCTTCTTGATGTTTGAGTATCACGTTTCAGTATCGATCATGGTTCGACTGAGGTAATAGAGAATGTTTTCACTGCCGACGTCATTTTTTTGTGAGAGGATGGCTCCTAGTGACCACTCTAAGGCCGTCACGTATAGGACGAGAGGTCGTCCTTCAACCCGGGGAATGCACACCAGCGACCTTAATAGGTACTTATTTTGGCTGTCAAACGCCACTTGGAATTCATCTACCAATTGGTAGGTAAACCCCCTTTTCATTAACATAGTTAATGAATTAATTTTCCTACTAGGTTGGATATGAACCGCCTGATGTAGGCCAGGTGTCCTTGGCATCCCCTCAAATCACCTAGATTGTAGAGAGGTGGCAGAATAAGGATATCCTTTTTCTTTTCAGGGTCGACTTCGTTGCCACGATGGCGTACTACGAAGCCAAGGAATTTCCCTGAGGTAACCCCGAACACACATTTCAAGGGATTCAGCTTCAGGCTATGTTATTGGAGTTTGTTGAAGAAGGTTTCAATGTCAGACATTTGATCTAAGTGTTGTATTTATTTGACCACCAAGTCATCCACATAGCATTAAACGAATATCCACAGGAATGGTTTAAAGATACGATGCATGGCATGTTGATATGTGGCGACAGCGTTCTTGAGACAAAACGACATTTCCCTACAATAGAATATTCCTTGTGAGGATTTGAAGGCAGTGGCTTCTTCATCTTCTCAAGCCATCTAGATCTGATTATACCGAGGGTAACCATCCATGAAGTATAGAGCCTCTTACACGTCCATTGCATCAATTAATAACTCGGTGATCGGGACCGGGAAATCAACTTTCGGACAATGCCGATTGAGATCAATGAAATCAATGCAAAAATAGATTTTTTCGTTCTATTTCTTGACAGGGATGATGTTGGCCAACTAGATGGGGTACTGGAACTCCCGAATGAAGCCTTCTTTAATAATATTATCGACTTCAACCTCTATTTTGGAAGCATGGGAGGGGTGTGTTCTTTTGGTAGCTTGTTGATAGACCCGATGGTCTTCCGGCATACCTAAGTGGTGGGCTGTCACTTCGGGATCGAGTCCCGATATTTCTATATAATTATAGGAAACAAAATCCATTTGTGGCTTCAGGAAGGAGGTATATACCTCTTTCTCATTGGGAGACATTGCTGCACTAATGAGAGTGGGCCTTGGGTCTTCCTCGGTACACAAGTTTATTTCACTGAGCACATCCACAGTGGTGGAGATACCCTCCTCAAATGCGGGAGGTGCATCCCTGAGATCATCCTACTCTTCTTCTCCCAAATCCTCATCCTATTGAAACAGAGAGGGGAGACCTCTTGACTCGGGCTCCTGGGAGTCTAGAGGCGAGGCATTGTGGGTGTCCTCACTCAAGTATTCATCCCTAATTTGAGGGTCAGTGGTCGTCTCTGCACATCTATGCTATGGCGTCATAGCTAAAGTCATGAGGACAGTCGAGTGTTTGTCCAGGCATGAATACCTTCTCTCAACATGGTTGATGGGCAGTATGTAGTCTCCACCGAGCTGCGTGAGGGGTCATCAAGAACCATTTCCAGACCATTTGGAGTGGGGATCTAGTCAATACCATCGAGTGAATGATTTTTTATTTTTCTCATAAAACCAGGCGTCAATTTAGTGTGGCTCGAAGAGCTCGAATGGGGCCTTGTTAGTGTGAAATGTTGCACTTTTTCCATTATTGCAATATTTGATACACTCGTTTTAGGATGAAGGAACAACCAAGTTCTTATGGAGCAACGACTTTCTAAGCAGGGCATTGAATTTTTTGTTCTGAGGGACCACCAGAAATTCCGATTAGGCGACAAGTTCGCCAAAATGGGTCTTCAGATTAATTTGTCCCATTGGCTTCAGTTCACTCTTGTCGTAACCTAGCAAATTTGTGGCCGAGGGTATTAAATCACCCTCACTATAGCCCAAATTATGGAGTTTCCATAGGGGAAGGAGGTTAACTCCATATCCATTATCAATAATGTCTTTGAAGATCTCAACATAATCTAGTGTGCTGGACACATATATTGGTTTGATGTTTCCTTGCATGATGGCATAGTCATCTAGATCGGTGAAGACAATCACTACATTGCATTCAGTAGGGCTAGTCTCCGTCCAGTAAATCTTAGTGGTAGCTACCTCAACTTGAAAATATTGGGGGCTGAGAAAGGCTTCAATAAGCGCCTCCCTAAGATCTTCTGACAATATCAGGGCATCCAGGATTGACAGCTTGGTTGGTGGTGACGCCAGCTGCTTAAGGATGTCGTATTTTTTCACCAACAGTCAACGCTTCTCTACTGGTGTGTGAATTTTAGCAGGCACATCAGGAGTTGGAGTATGTGAAGAGGAGGGACCGGCCGCGAGGTCAGATGTCGACAGTGTTCCCGCGTATGGTGGTCTCGGCCCGGCCAGTCTGTTTGTGCGCACTAGGTGGCTAGACATATGTTCCTCTTCTGATGGGTACCACAGAATGACAGGGCCAGAGTGGCCTCCTGTGGAGGTGGAGGGATATTCTTTCTCTTGTTGAGTCTGTTGAAGGGCTCTCCCATGGGTTTCTGCGATATTAACGGTTTGGGCCGGGGTAAAACCATATGGTTGGTTTTGGCCGTGACTACGCCTTCCCCAGTATCTCCTGCCTCTGTGATTCCTCCTCCTGACCCCTTGCGTCGGGAACTCTGGTTCATAACCATACCCTTCTTCAAATAATGATTCCATTAGTTGGATAATGTTTATGGGACCAATGATTAGCTCCTCATCATGTGATAGGTCAACCTGGTCAGCTGTCCCTGATGGTGCCATTTGGTGGGTTGGTGCCGATGGTGACATGTTTGAGGGCATAAAATTCGACAGTTTTGGGGCTAACTTTGGCCTCATTGGGGGATCTTCTTCCTGTGATTGTCTCCCCCTTTTTGATTATGCATGGATGACAGGCTCGTGGAGGGTTGCGAGGCTGATATTGTCAGTTTCACGTCATTAGGTGCTGTTAGAGGCAACACCTGCTGCTGTAACTGAGCTCGGAGTATGCCCTGATCCTGGTTGATAGTCTTCCGAGTCATCCATCTATTAAATTTCTGCCTCTTATTGCTGGTGACTTCCTGCCACCCGTCCCCATTGTCAGAGTCATTGGTAGAAATATATGTCACATGTTCTGGTGGTGGTTCTAGTTTGACCTGCCCAGAGTCTACCATCCTTTGTAGGAGGTCTTTGAAGATGAATAATTCCTAGGTACTATGCCCTACCATTAGATGGTAGGTACAGTAATTCGGCCCGTCATCACTGCTAACTTATTTGGGCCTCCTTGGCACCGGGAGGTGGAGAATGTTTCAATTCATGGCGGTGATGAAGTAGACGCAGACTTGGTCCTCTCGGAATGAGTATATTTTGTGTCTTTGTTCCCCTAACTGGTACAACTTTGATCCTCTCTGATCATCCCGCTTGGGCGGAGGAGGCCACTGATATACAACGTGCCCTTGAAGATTTGGTGGAGTTCTAGGCAGTAGAGCAGGCACAGGGGCTGGCTTGAGCGTGACAGAGGACGCTTCAGCTCTAACAGTTCACTTTGCAGGGGCCTATGAGGCTATTCGGGCCTTCATATTGGTCCGCTGCAGGGATTCTTTAATTCTCTGGGTGATGGCCGAGAGATGGCGGAAGCCAGTGGTTCACTCCACTGTTTTGAGTGGTGTTCACAATTCGTCTTCAAGGTTATCAATACATATGGCCAGCATTTCCTCTGGAGGCATTGGCCTGTTCAGAGAGTAGTTCAGACCTTTCCATCTAGCGATGAAATATGAGGCTCTCTCATTCTCCCTCTGTTTGCGATTCATGAGGTCACTGACCGTTGTTTTGGGAAACGTCGAGGTGAAGTTGAACATGAGCTGCTGCTGATGGTCTTCCCAGTTTTTTATTGACTGGGCTGGTAGACTCGTATACTAGATGAAGGTAGATCCTTTCATGGTCCGTACGAAGCATCTGAGTTTCACTGCCTTTTTGTTGTTCTGGATTTCCCATCATATGGTCCCAATAAGACTAGTAGTGCATCAAGTGTTGTTCCGGATCACCTGAACCATTGAAAATAGGAAATACAGGACTCCAAAATTGGGTGGAGGAGGCGTGTTTCTCACCTAATCTAGGTAGGGATTCCTCTCGGGTTTTATCGGAGCGCGTCAACCTTCCATTGATTCCAATCGAGCTGTCAGTGCTTTGATGGTTCTAGTGAGTCCTTGGTTTACATCCTATTGGGCCTGGTCTTGGGTGTGTGTAACCTGAAGAAATGCCTGAGGATCCAGCTTTTCCAGCACTAGGGGTGCGTATGCCGTTTGTGACACATTCGGGGGGTTCAGGCGTACTCGCTCCGGTTGATTCCAATGAGGAGGGAAGTCTTGATATTCATCCAGATCCACATTTAGGTAGTTGGACGAGCCGGGCGCCTCATTGTGCAGGAGTCCTGGCTGTGCTTCATTTGTCAGTGAAAACCTTGGTCTTTGAGGTGCACTTTATGGGAGTGCAAGGTGTGGCTCTTCATGGGAAGCACTTTAAATAAGATGGTTCCTCTAATGTAGCTCGGCGTTAAGCCACCTCAATTCTTTCATTTCCTCTTCCTCTCGAGTGAACCTCTCTTCGAGCGAAAGTGGATTGTTTTTATCGAGAGAAGGAGTCATCTTAGGGGTAAATGGTCCTTTGTTCTTATCCTTATTGGGAGCTCACAGGGTGAGTAGAGGAAGGTTAGACGAAGGGGTGTCCATATTTATAGTGGCCCTCTGGTTCCGGTTGTGCACACCTGGTGGTTCATTGTGAGTCACAGCCTAACTAGAACCATCGTTTCCCCATCCATCTAGATTTGCATCATCTCTGGTGTCATTAATGGAGTTATCCTCTATGGCATTGATGGATGCATATCGTGGGGTGGAGGAGACGTCATCTTCTAAATATGAATAGGATATCCTGTGCCTTTTGCTGGTCCCCCCCTTGTGTCTCAGGATTACTTTTGGACTCCTTGATGAAGGGTGAAGCGAAGAGTCCATTGATGCATCCTTACGGTACACCTCCCTCTTGGAGGGGATGGTGACTCAAAATATGGGATAGGGCAGGAACCTCCTCTTCTTACTATCCTCCCTAGATGACAAAATACTGATCCTCATGGGGAGGTAGTTGTTGAGGTGGTAAAAATCCCCTCAGCCCTGAGGGTTGGGGCTGGCTCCACTCCCTGGATGTTGAGTCTTTTATCGCTTTTACTGGTCTCACAGGGGCATTTGTTGTTAAAAATTCCCCTATCACTGAAAGCTGGGGTTTTCCCTGGATTGCGGCAGCGGTTGCTACTATCGCTACTTGCTTGATCTAGTGTGCCCCCATTCGGAGGTGAACCGGTTCTGATGCCGAGTTCACCCGCGACTCAATCATGTCTAGGGAGGCTGGTAATGACCGTTGATTGGCCTCTCTTAGGTGAGAGGCTTGTTGTATGCTCTCGGTGGCCTTATTCAGGAGTTCATGGATGGATTGTTCCCATCGGTCCTGAAGCGTCTGGGACTTACTTAAGGCCTGTCTTTGCTGGGTGTGTCGCCATTTTTGAACAGGGAGACCACTCGATCGTTGCCTTTCCTTGATGGCGTTGCAAGACACTACCCCGAACGGGTTATTCTAGGTGGGGAGTGGAGTGAAATGCAGAGATCCATGTTCTCCCCATCCTCTGATATGGACTTTCTTCGGAGCGTTACCAATGAGTCTACACAGCAGGTGCAGCACACAGAGGCAGGCAATCTCAATGTTTCATTTACACCTCCCGGGTCGCTGTTTCCGCGCCGAAGGAAGTGCATCCAGGACGATGTGACGCAGGAGGCCTTCTATTGTCTTGACATGGTCCACATACCCATCATAGGATAGGAATCTTGATTTCAGCCTGCGGAGGGTTTCCCATATATTGGAGAAGATGTCGTGCACACATTCTTCTGACAATGTCTTGGGTATGTCATATTGAGAGGTGGCCATGGGCCAAAACACAACTGTTATACCATCTCTGTCCAGTCGTTTGCTCAGGTGCAACATGTCTGCATACTGCTCCACATGCGATTCCTCTACCTAGTCAGCCCAACTGAGACACTCACCGATAGTGTCGTCAGGGGAAGTGGGGCTAACATGTATTGAATTTCCATGTTGGCAGTTCAGAGTTGGTTTAGATGTTGAATGTGGCCCTAGACCATCTCCTAATCAAAGAAGGGGGTCATTGGCGACTAGTTGGGAGTCTGACATGCTTGATCTCGTCCTTCTGGGGGCCTCGACATATGAGGGATTTTATGGGTTGGATTCAGTAGGGGGAGTACCTTCCTATCGATATGATATGTCATTGCAGGGAGGAACTTCGCAATGACGACCTCAATGGTGAGGACTACTATCATAGCTACCGTAGGGAGGGAACCTGCGGGGTACACCCTAGGGAGGACCCATAGAATTTACCACAACGAGGGGAGACCCTTTTCGTTGATCGACGTCTAGGTTGGTAGGACCTCCACTATCTGTGTCGTAATGGAGAGGAATACCATTACTGCTTGACGCCTCACTGCATAGAGAACTTTTTCAGTTCACACCTTGGGGAGGACCACCAAGGCGTATCGTAGTGAGGGTATGACCTTTTGGCGGCGTAGCATTGTTATGGGGAGGGACTTCACACCAAATACCTTCTTGGTGAGGATGACCATCATGGTTGGACGTTCGATCTGTATCCTGGGGGGACCTTCGAGATAGACTAAGACAAGGGGAGGACCTTCTTGTTGATTGGGGCCATCGCGGTGAGGACATTCGCGATGGAAGCTGCAATGGCGAGAACTACCATTACAGTTTCCACAAGGAGATTTTCTGTGGGGTACACCCTGGGGATGACCTTCAGAATGTACCGAAACAAGGGGAGGTCCTACTCATTGATTGACGTCTCTAAGGGGAGGACCTCTGTTATCAGAGTGGTGAGGACTACCATCGTGATATGATGCCTGGCTGCATGGAGTGTTGTCGCAACGTAACCCCTGGGGAGGACCTTCAGGGCAGGCCACGACATGGGGAGGACCTTCATGTTGTGATGAGACGTCGCTGTGGGGAGGGCCTACGCAGTTGCGACTACGATAGCGAGAGCTACTATCATAATTGGTGGTCCCACTCCATGGAGAGTGTTTGTAGCGTATACCACGGGGAGGACCTTCAGGGTGGAGCGCAGCAAGTGGAGGGCCTTCTTGCTGCTCGATCTTTTGGAAAAGAGTAGGGTCTCATTGACTCACATCAAAAGAGGAGCTCTCGTGATCGATCGTTATACGCCTGCGGGGGAGGCCCCCACGGGTGCTCTGGGGAGGACCTTCAGATCTGCTGGTAGTAACAGTGCGGGGAGGACCTTCACAAATGATACTACCAATTCCATAATATGGTAATGGGTGGGCATGGGTCCGAGCCTTTGATATGTGCTTAGTGTCATTGGGAACCCCAGCTTCCACTAGAGCAGAGTCATGAACCTGCTCTTTATTTTCTGGCTGCCATCAACGCGTTCTGGGTGCTTTCTTGCTGGTAGCAGGGACCGTCTACTGTTGACAATGACCTTCACCATTGGGTCCCTATCTAATTGTGTCCCGTGATGTTGTCGGAATATGATGACGAACATATTGACTTTTCATAGGGTTATATGCATGCTCTGGAGAATCCCCCATGTAGGACAGGTGTCCCCCAGTTGGAACGAGTGAAGCTGCTTTATCTGGTTGCCCTTGAATCACGGAATATGGACAACGACCCACTAGGGCAGAAGAAGGGATGCAGATCTGCTCCGAGGCAGCTATCTCATCTCTTATATGAGTCACCTCAATTGGGGAGACGAGTTCACGGGCCCGATTCCTTGCTGTTTCTTATGATGCAATTACATTTTGGAAAATCTGCAAGATATGATCTGGGATCGATACCTGGTCCTCCATCATTGCCAGGATATGCAGAGAGACATCATTGGCTGGAACAGGTATGAAGGCCCATTCCGGTATCGGAGTTTGAATATCCTTCTCAAGTACTCCAGTGGTCAGTAGGTACTATCAATTATCCTGTGTCGGGGCAGGTGAACGAATCTTCCCATGGGCTAGGAAATTCCGGTTTACCTCTCTGTTTTCAGCCACATCGAGTTGGCGGACTTTACATGTATCCATAGAGAGCTGGCCCTGCATATGTTGGTTTCACACTTTATTGAGTCGGTGGCCTTTTTTTGCAGGGAGACATGCCCTCCTATTGTTTTTCATCGTATCTGGGTGGCGGGCTTTGTTGATTGCCACCACATCAGAATGGTAGGCGTCAGGAGCATATTCTAAGAGCTTGTCCTAAAGGCACTGGGTCGCCACCACGTCAGGTTGGTGGGCTTCACAACCCTGGGTAGGGAAATGTGCCTTCTGGGTAGGTGTCGTCCTGTGTGAGCGACGGGCTTGAGGGAGTGTGGTGGGGATGCGCGCCTGCTCATATGATGGCCTCATGTCGGGATGGCGGGCTTTGGAGGAGCGAACAGGTGTATGTGCCTGCTCATGATAAGTCTCCGTGACTTGGTAGAGGAGCTCCACCTCAGGGACAAGGGTGATGACCGGTCCTTGATTGTATGCTTTCTGTCCTCATCGGGCGGTCTGAGGGGCCGGAGCTCGGGGAGCGTGGGGCTGGATCCTCAGGGCGACATCCTCCTTATCATGAGGATGCTGAGTAGCGGCGTGACAACGATGACATCTTTAGGTGAGGGACTTAGACCGAAACCCCCGTTAAGCGTGGATGAAGTCCTCAGTGTCGAACTCATCTGCGTCCTTATGATAAGGGAGGTACGCGTTGTCTTGTTCCGGGGATAGAATCCCGAAATAGTTTGAGATGACAACAGGGACCGGCTGGATCTTCTTTTGTGGCCGCTGCTGGGCAGGCGACCGACGAGTCCTGGCGGATTGGAGGGTGTGCTTGGCTGCCTCCACAGTGGGGAGAGTACTGTTCACGTGGTATTCTCGGATCAATGCATTTGAGACCTAGGTTTGAAGATGCTGAGTCGGTGACAGGGTTCTTTGTTGGTGAGGAAGTCTAGTAATTGCGTACCATGAAGCACGCACCTACGAGTTCCTCCGTGATGCCATGGGATCGAAGGGAGTTATGAGTGGTACCTGTAAAATATATTTTATCAAATACAAACAAAAAACCAATCAAAGCAACATATGATGACACCATTCATAATTAATGACTTTTCTTGGACCTCCATGTAAGTAAAATGGGGGACATTGTGGGATTATGTAAAATCTGTCATGCTTGGTTAAAGATTCACATCGGGTTCACCATTTTTTGTCTCGCAGTGCATGACGGGAAAATGGGGGAGAAACATGCACTACCCAATGGTTGATTAGATAGGATTGGGTTTTTCTTAATCACTCATATCAGGTGCACCGTTTTCGCCTCGAAACACCCAATGGTTCCATATCCAGTAATTCGTGGACCTGCTTTCCAAAGGCAGGCGTTTACTTGGTGGTCTGAGCAGCGATACTTAAGAACTCACATTGGTCAAGAGGATGGGAAGTTGGGCTCATCTCACCCTTTTGGGGGGAATTATTTCCTATTTCGGGACTCTATTATAGATTTAAGATGTATTCATATGTTAACGAATCTTTGGTTTGTAACCAAGAATAGTATCCATGGATTACTCCTGGTTAGCAATGGTCAGCTGGACGGAGGGGTTCAGAATCATTTATGCCCAAGGTTTACCATTCCTCATTGGATTAATGACTCCGAGGAGTCTAGAATCATTGAGACAGTACTAGTTTAAATCCTCGTAACCAGGCACTCTGGAGTTTATTTTCATCCAGGGGAGACATATAACGACTTGAGTGTTTGGATCGAACCCATGATATGGGCTTCCTACGTATCCTCATGAGAGGAAAAAAACCACGTAGTTCGGTATGGTATGGGATTACACTCTAAGCTACCCTGGGTTGATGTGGTGAACCGACATGAAGATGGTTGGAATGACCAGTTATTGGGCTTGAACCTCGAGGAGGCTTGCTACGTACCTTGCCTACGAGATAGGGATCAAAGTCCACGTAGTTTGGGTGGGGGTGTTGGAGAACCGACGTGCATGTGGACCTGGGGGTTCGATGGTGATCTGGATTGAACACCTTAGAGGCTTCTTATCTATCCCTGTGGTAGGGAATCAAAGTCCGCGCAGTTTTAATTGGCATGGGGCTTACTCTCTAAGTCATCCCTGGGAAATGGATTGTGGATTGCACTCTTAGGATGCCCCGAGTAATGTATTGGGGCTTACACTCTAAGGAGGCCCAAGAGAGGATGTCTTGGTCGATGCTTACTCTAAGCCCACGTGAGTCATGCTTGGTGTGAGAAACAAGGGGAAGAAGGGCCAGACGATCACGTCGCAAAAGGTGCATCATTGAAAAGCGTGATGGGGCTTACGCGTTGGGGAAACCAAAAAAGTCAGGGCTTACTCTAAGGAGGATACCCATGGTGATAGAGTACAGCTGGAAAGGGACTTGGTCCAAAAGAAGAACGGAGCATCACCCTTCCCCACTGCGTCCTTCCATGGCCGTGGGGAAGTATGGTGCATGGGTGCCTCCTTCTGATGGGTAGTCCACCACACCCCGTAAAGGGGAGAAGTGCCACAGTTCTAACAAGTGGAGGGGCAGAAAGGGGACTCCTAGGCTCGGAATCCACATTACCGTGGTAATGTGAACCTAGGAATGATCTGGGAATCTACTCAAGGGATGGAGAAATCCTTTTTCCCTCGCTTACCGTGGGTATGTGAACTCAAAATGGCACGCTGATTCTCCTGAAGGTTACATCACACGGGTCCGACGGATCTAGTGGAGGACTCGACTCGAGGCCAATGAATGGGCCAATGAGGGGGTTGTGAAGGATTATGACAGATTGGATGGATTTTATTTGGCTCGGGGAATTGGAACTTAGAAGTATTTGGCGGACCACACTGGTGTATGAGGGGTGGTTCCCTTCGTGTAGGGAGGTGGTACGTGGCTGGATTGGCCATCCACAAACCAGGATGGTCCGCCGACTGATGGGAATCCCACAAACCAGGGTGGTTTGTGGCATTGGGTTCGGCCCACATACCAAGATGGTACGCAGAGGGGTCCACACGAGCAGCGAAGGCTATGGGTGATGCCGGTCAGAGTTTCCTCGGTCGGGGCTTCGCCCGTATAGGAGGGTTCTAAGCCGTGCGACGAATCGGGAAAGGGGCATAAACTCCCAGGTCAGCGGAGAGTGCATCCGCAAAGGGGCCATAGTTCACAGTCTTCTTTTCTTTGTATTTTATGTTAGTGGTTCACCAAGTTGTTATTATTTTTTTGTTTCTTATTAATTCATTTCTAGCTTCATACCTAGTCTGGTTCACGAACTGGAACTTCGCTATTTGTGAAATCCTAAGCTCCTTCCTTAGAAATCCTTCCACCCGAATCTCATCGATCTCATTTTTCTCTTCCCCCCATCAACTTTTATAGAGTTGGGGAAGATATGTATCTATGGTCATGCGACACCTTTTACGGAGGCCCATGACTGGAAACTCGGTTTATAGAAGACTTTTTCAATCCGCAACTCACAGAGGGCATTGAACACACGTCCCCCGCGAACCAAACTAGCTCAAGGAGTGCGTCGCGGCCGCGCAGGGTTCCGCCTCCATTTCGTGAATGACATCGGATGCGGCCCGAGACAGCTAACACGGTTCACAGTTGGGGGAAGGTCATGATAGTGGAACGGGTTGGTGCCCATCCTGCTTCACGCTTACAGAGGATCCCCGCCTCCATTCCACGAACAACAGCAGTCCACGGATGGGGCGCCTCGTAGAATCGGCCGCATACCATTATCATTGGACCGGTCTGCGGACCGGTTCAACTTGTGCCATCCTTTGAGTATTCTCCAAACTTTTCCCCAATTCTTTAGTAGGAAATTGGGTAGAATCTCCCTTTTATTAAAGGGGATTCTCATTCTCCTTTGCGTATTTTTCAGAACCCTACATATTGGTAGATATAAAGAAAACATTAGAATACATTCAAGTAGTGATTCCATTTTTATTGATGCCCTTGAATAGAAATGTGAACATATCATTATTATTTAAAATTGTCTCCAAAAATAATTATCTATAAGGGTCTTTGTTAGCTATAAAGAGGAAATTTGATGTGCTCAATAGGTATAATAATAAAATTTAAACTCACATTATTCTGTTGTTTTTTAAACTAAAATAAAAATAGCGTTTTGTGGAATCTCAAGTGAAAAATCAAATAGATAAATGAAAATTAATCTTCTGATATATAGAAAATTTTTGAAAAAGAATTAAAGTTACTATTTCCAAGTAAAAAATAAAGAAATATTGTGTATACTAGAAGGATATCAATCACAATATAATTTAAGAGATATGAAGAATAAAAATAATGAAAATATTTTTCTAAACACTAATAGTTTATTTAATTTAGTTGGAACATTAAATTAATTAGTTAACTAATCAAAATGTCAATGATAAAAATAATGAACCACAGTCTTTGAGTATATATTAAAAATAAAAATCCAATGATATCACAAATAAAAAGGCCAGGTAGGAAAATGTTGTGTTTTGAGGTATACTAATCATCCACTAGAGAAATAAAAATTTATTATTTCATTCATGTTTTACCCACTCCATTATATTTGGAAATATTTCAATGGGAACAAAATTTACATCCAAACGACAATATATTTAATTATAATTTAATAATCCTTTTGTTATAGTGATTTCATTACAATTACATAACTCCACTTTTATATATGTTTTAGGAAATTTAATTCTTATAAATAGTATTATTCTCACTTTATTTGAATTTCCTGATATATTTTAAATGTATTAGTTGTCACTACATAGACCTCAGAACAATTTTTGGAATAGGGAATTTACATTTCATATCTTGAATCTACTCGTGATCTTATATTTGGGAAATTATAACTTTGAATCTACTAGTAAAAGTAATTTAAATACACATTTCATAAAATACAATCCTAATGGGTATTTAATTCACGTAGTTTGAAAAAAATAATCAATAATATGGATATTCCAATAATGAAGGGAATGTCGAGTTTCCTAGTTTTAACTAACATCGTGAGGATGATATATCATTATAAATTTAATATTGAGTGTAGTCTATATTACAAATACCCTTAATTATATTCAATAGTGAGAGAAAATTTAAATTTAGAGGAAATAATTTTTTTAAGGCAGGAATACATATCACCTTGTTGTTTTTGACACATTTTAATTTCCATTAAATATTTCTTCCATACAAAATTTTCATATATAATAATAAATTTTATTATTTTTCCTTTAGTTGTAAAAAATTTATAAATGATTGAATTAATGTGATGTGATTTAATTCAATCATATTAGTGAATTGCAAAAAATTACATAAATTACAAACAATCTATGATTACATTCCTTAAAAGTGAATATATTAAAAGTGTAAATTAATAAGAAAATAAAATATTTCTATAATAAGCAAATCCTGTTGATTATATTCACTTCTCAAAACCAATTTTTCTAAAATTAGACCTATAAATGAAAAAAACAACATGAATGGTGAAATCAGGTTATACAATCCAAAATAAATTCTATAGAAATGAGAATTTGTCTTTATAAAGACAGAATGGAATGAATTTATACAATTTAATGAAATAATATAACTATTGTATACTCATTATAAAGGTCTATATATACATGATGTATAATATTTTTAATGTTATTAATACTTTAGAATTATCGGAATATAGCATATATACATATTTTTTATTTATATCATAAAAAATACAATCATTTGGTACAAAATATGTATTTTAATGAAACAAAAATATTTTGGAATTGAATTAATTGATACTAATTCAAATTAGAAAATATCATTGAATCTAATCACACCATGATTATAAATTATAAATTTATATCATATTTCTTACTTTTAAATAATAATATCACAAAATATATAATTAGTCAAATGACATATAAAATATATTAATTAAATAACGGAAATAATTGATCTACGATATGGATAAAAAATATAATTATTGATGTCTAAAAAATGTGTTATTTAAAAACACACTATTTATTATAAATTATAGTCTATTATCTAACATTTGGGAGTATATAATTTTTTAAAATATATAATTTTATATAAGAATAAAATAAAAATTAATTCATTTTTTTAATAATGATAAAATCATTTAATGTTAACAATATTACCTTTCCAAAAATGTTTTTTCAATGTGTTTTGTGTTTTTATATTAACAAAATAAAAATATCCCTATTTATGAATTATTTTAATAAAATATATATTATATATAAAGAGTAATTTAATGTTAATCCAATGATTATTAAAGGGTATTAAAATATAATAAGTTCATTTTTATTATTATAATTACAAGTTCTTTTAAAATATGCATCTTTCATTTTTCCCTAAAAGTTCAATATATAATTGTATAGGGATTAGTCAATTGAAATATCATGATAATAATTATAGAAAAATATAAATAATTTATGTATTATCATTTTATATGAGTTATATATATGAACAGTTATTGTTTTAGAAGTTATTTTTTAATAAAAATCGAATATTATTTATGTATCATGTTCTCATTTAAAACATAAATTTTTTAAATTTAGAATTTTAATAACACTAAATTTATTCAAAATTATTAATAATGATTTTGATATTATATTAGTTGGAAAATTTAATTTTAATCACTAAAATTAGTTACAGATTGAAAAATTCAGTTACCACGATAAAGGTAAAATGGGGTAGGATGAGTATAAAATAGTGGAAAAGAATTAAAATATCCTGAATAATTATATATAATATATTTGAATGAGAGGATAAATGACCCAACTACGTTATTTTAAATTTTTACCATATTTCCATTTAAAATTACATGCACATACAAGAAGAAATGAATATTTATGGAAATATCACTCAAAAACTCCTATAAAATGTACCCTTTGTTACACCAATCTAATCCCTTCTTGCCTTTGGTTCTCATTTGAATATATACTCATTTTTCATATCTAAAATACTAATTAGATGTTTTGTATCTTCTAGATCCATGAATGAATACAAAATCTATTATTATAAAGGAACCCATTTCAAGAATGATTGAATTAATCAAAGAGGATTAAGAATGTTCATGTAATTTTGGAGTAATGGAATTTGATGAAAATTCCTAGAATATGGTATTAATGGTAAGGGATATTCATCTACATTTTCTACCATTGAGTAATTTTTCATTTTAATTACTAAATTTTCTTTTATATGGTGTAACTATTACTAAATTTAAATATCTTATCATCAAACTTGTTTTTAATGATATTAAAATTTTTATTTAATGATCCCATATTCATTCTATTTTGATTCATTTATTACCAAATAATTAAGGAAATTTTGTTGACTCCCTTTATTTTTATTGATTTATGACCATGATTAAATCATTTAGGATGATCTCACTTTCCAATATCCAAATAAATTTCTCTAAGAGGATTCCACTATATATATTCATGGTATTACAATGTAAATTTTATACTCAATATTTAATAATATGTTCCCATTTAATATAGAGTTTATTTAAAATTTAAGGGTATTTAGTTAAAAATTTTATATTTAATTTTATGTTATTTATTGATATATTCAGATATTCATAAATTGATTGTTCCTTCAATATAAATATCATATATTCTCATATTCACTATTTGTTTATTGTGTATTCATATCCTATTACAATTAGCCATAACTTTGGTCCTGAATTTTTCTAGAAAAATATCTATAAGTGTAGCCGACCATCCCTTTTATGTTGGGATGGGGATACATCTTCTAAATTTCTATAATTTTTATATTATTCTAATTTTCCCTTTTCAATACTTCAATTTTTTCATTATTTCATTTTCATTTGGTATTAATATTCTTTATAAAAAAACTAAAGGAATATTATTTTAATATTGTTTTATATACTATTTTATGTAGATTTGGAATTCATTACAATAGTGCGAAAATAATAATCTTTTTATACCATTTTTCCTGATTTATTATATGGTACAATTAATATTCATATTTGGGATGGATAATGCTCATGTTTTTTGGAAATCATTATGGAACCTATGTCTTACAGATGGGTTAATTAAGAGAAGATGAAATAATAAATTTTTTCACGTTCTTATAGAATACATAGTTATGTTTTATCATTATGTGATATGTGGGTCTATTATATCACTCTAATAAATTTGGTATTGTCATATAATAAATGATATAAGGTTTTTCTGCATGGATTTAGGGATCAATCCCAAAATTTTATGGTATACGGGTTGTGAGTGACAACTAAAACGGTTGTGGGTATATGAGTGGTTAGGCCAAGTTCAAAATTAAGTAGAACAAGGGTGTATTGACCAATATGAAAATTTATTGGTATGTGAGCTATTAGGACCCGATGTTATGTTTTTTTATACTATCAGTTTTTAAAATACCAAAAAGGTTTAAGGGTTTTTAACATTAACCTACTATATTTTGGGATGTTGGTTAGCCTACTCCATTATTTAATGAATGTCTATATAGTTATCCTAGATAAATATTTAAAATGAAATTATATATTTTTATAAATCCCCATTAAAATTAATAGATTCAATTATTGTGGAATCTATTCCCCATTTCATTTTAGAGGATTAAATACTAGAGAAACAAATTTTTTTGAAATATTATAGAAATATATTTGCTCGTCTCATTTATTTTTCAAATGAATTAATATTTAATTATGATAATAATTCAAAAAATAATTTTAAATTTCAATTATCTCCCAACATGTACATTTTAACGTCATCATATTGGGATACGTATATTAATAAAAAATTAAGACCCCCTATATTTGGAACTTTTATTTTCTTTATCAAATCAAATCCAAAATTTGTAGTCAATGTGAAAATCTATTTCTGAGATAGATGGAACTGGTCCAGATGATTGATAGACATGTAAATAAACTAAATTATTTAATAAAATATATTTTGGATATTGGGGGGAGTCTAAAATGAAATATATGTCAAAAAATTTAAACATTAATAGTTTTAATATAATAGTAAAAACATTCAACCTAGCATAAGTTGATCCTGATTATTTAATTGGCATTAATGTTGCTATAAATGTACTAATCTATAAGAAATGGGATATTTATATTATATAATATTTATAATTTTCTATTCTCAATAATTTATATGTAAAAAAGCTCATCAAAATTTTAAAATACTTCAAGTCACTCAACCTAGTTTAGATATGTTGATAATATCTATATCAAGGATACATAGATCTATGTACCAATAATTTTAAATGGGAAAATAAAAAATAATTAATCAAATGATTTAATGATTTACATTTAATTAAGATTGAATTTATTATTTAGGATAAAAATTATAAAATTCAATTTTGGTTGAATGAAAAGTAAGATATTCACCAAATATGTAGAATGTTAGAAAATAATGGTTATTTAATGTAAAATTTCATGGAACATACATTTTAATAGCCTATTATATCTCTATTGAATTTTGAATTGGTAAAAAAATTTAATTAGTGTTTTGGAAATATAAAGTAAATAATTGTATATCAAAGGTTACAACTTAATCTTATAACTCATAGAAATAGTCTATGTATAGAGTTAATGTTTCTCATATAGAAATAGGAATATGATATGCAGGAAGGCTACTCTTAATAATTTAAAAAATATTATCCCAAAAATAATTACATGGTGAAGAGAAAAGTTGTTAATTTTTCTAATTAATATTTTGAAGTTATTTTCTATCAATGTATAAAAATATTATAGATCATGAATTATTATTTGATATTTATAAATGAAATATATAATAAAAAACAATAGAAAAGAAAGAAAAAAAATTGTACATCGTCAGAGGTACATATAAAATATAGTTTCTTATAAAGATTTGGTGATGAAAAATACCATATAAACCTTCTTCCAATCTCTCCATGAAAACATTCACGTGATTTAGAATATACATCCTCTTATGATCCTAATTTTGATCCCAATTGAAATTTCTTATGTGAATAATTTTTTATACAAAATAAAAATATTTATTGTATCACTAAATTATTTATCATTCAAAAAAATAAACATAATTTAGTTCATGAAGAAAATGAATAAATGAGAAAAACTAATTCAATATTAAATGTTAATTTTGTTCTGCTCAAGGATGTGTTAAACATGAAGATATTAATTTTATGTGTTATCAATATAATTGTGAAGAATCTAAAAGAATTATGTTATCTTCTATTTTGGAATTAAATGTAATTCATGGAAATGATTTTGAAAGATTGAAAATATAGTTATCAAGATTTTCTCAAATGAATGAGTTCTATTAAAAAATATGAGCATAAATAGAATGTTCAATAGAAAAAGTCTTATTGGAAATGATAATATATTTTAAAAAATGTGTAAGGATCTTTTAGTTAAAATATAAAATGGAAATGATTCAAGTGTCATTTGATATAGATGTAAAATGAAGGGCCATTATAAAAATAAATTATCCTTGAGATATCCATAGTCACATAGGCACACTAATACATTTATCTGTTAATAAATATCATATATATTTCCTATTAATATAAGAATAAAATTATTTTTGATTGGAAAGAATTCATTTTCTTACATGAATGATCCCATGTTTGCATGGGTAAAATAGTACACTCAAAATCTATTTTTCATAGGAATTATGCATTATACGGTCCCAGAAGGAAAAATCGTAAATGGATAGTGAATTATCAGGAAATATTATTCATGATAACTATAAATTTTTATCTTTTATTAATTAGGATGGACGTAATAATACCTTTACTGAAAATTCAATGGCAAAAGTAAATGGTTTTGGAGATGTTTGAATTTAAAATTATATGGTTATTTGAATAGTTTAATTTTTTTAAATTTTATATAAAATAAAATTTTAATATCAAAACATTCTGATGATAATATGAGTGTAATGTTTAAATATGATAAATGAAACTTTTTTATGGAAAATATATCATATTTTATGAAATTATAAAATATAATATTTATTCATTTAAATATATTAAGTTAAATGTTAAAATGTAAAATATTTAAAAGTTAAAAAAACCAAAAATGTTTAATTGAATTGTATGTTGGGAAATTTATTTTTTTAGTTTCTACATAATATATCAAAAAATGAAATTCTATTAGATCATCCCATGGTAAATCTGGATTTTTAATGTATGTTCTTCATGCATAAATAGTATGTAGAAAAAATAGAATTTAAAATCTGTTAATGTGTTAATTTATTCAATACCTCATCATGTTTTTCATTTTTATTCCCAAATCCCCTTGAAAATTTCAATTATATTAGAAAAAAATATGTATTTTTCATTTAATATGACTATAATAGGTTTAAATTTTATATATTTTTTGTTCACACAATTTTGAGACTTTGCCTAGATTTTTTTTATATATACTATTGTAGAATTAAAATTTGCATCTAATATTTTTAATTACAAGTGATAAAGGATATAAATTTTCAAATATATAATTTTAAATTATTTTTTAAAATAATATATATTCTAATGATTTTTAACTCATTAGAAACCGTATCAAAATAGTGGTTTAGAAATTAAAAATTGGACATTAACAGAAATGGATAAGACAATGAAAAATGAATCTAATTTTCAAGAATTCCTCTAGGTAGAAGTTGTTAATATTTCCTTCTATATTTCTTATAAAACTTTGTATATATCATTCTAAATGATACAAATTATGAAATATATTTTTTAAATAATACCATGTAACGAATGAAAATGAGTCAAATAGACATTTCACTGAAGATGTTCTTCCACATAATGAAGTAAAAGTCTGGAAAATTAATCATATCCCATGTAAAACTGGAAAAAATTAAAATTGCAATTACACAAAAGAAATAAGATATTAATATTTTTTTAGACATAAAATTTCCACCAAAATATTCCTAAATAGAAATATATATCTTGTAAAGTGAAGAAAAAAAACCTACGTAACTATCTATCACTTCGAAACCATCCTGCTATGAAGACGTTGAAAATGGGAAAAATTGGAAATCTACACAATACACTTCCAAATTCTAGAGTCCTGAAAAACAACATCCACAAACACCAAAAGGATAATATAGGGTGTAGAAATAATTCCTATTTAGACATCACCAAATAATATATATATGTTATAATACCAATAAAACATTACCTCTATCTTCAAAACATATTCAATTTACAAATAATTATTATTTGAAAAAATAAATTTAAACCATTCTTTAATCCTTTATAAAATAATCTCCATATTCACAAATCCAGGAATAAAAAATGTATATGATATAATGTATAAAGGTATAATAAAAATTGAACATGGGTATACTATAAAATAACCTTATGAGAAACTGAACATAAAATTATAATAACGTAATAAACTAATAAAAAAATGAAAAATCAGACTATCTAGGTTAAAAAATTTGGGTATATGTAGTATAAACATATGAAATCCAAAATTGAGACATAATGTGTATACAAAAAATATAACATATATTGAAATTACACACATTAATATAACATTAATCCCCTTGTGGAATCATAGACACTGAATAGAGAAGCATATTTCCCGATGCACTCGAGGATACCTAATGTTTTACGTTTTCAAAAAAGATGTTTAAATTTCTTTATAACAATATAAAAAATATTTTCAAAGAAAAGAAAATATTATTCTATTCCTAAAACCTATATTGATTCAAAACCACCATTTACTAATTTCACTATGCCCATGGTTTTCACAATAAATTTTAAAAGAAAAATCCCTTAAGAATAATAATATTTTCTAAAAATACATTTTATTAACTATTTAATAAATTTCATTTCATAAAATAATTAAATTTATATGAAAATAATAAAATTAATGAATTTAACATTTTCATAGGTACACCGACCTGATGAATGGAGGGATAATATTTTCCTTTGAAAATGGTTACCAGAACAAGTAAATCACATCCCAATGAAAATGAATGAAGAAAAATGAAAAGGATATGTGAAGATGATATCCCATTTTTTAAAATATGATGGAGAATTACAAAATTAATAAAAACTGAGATAAAAACCAGTTTCAAATAGAGGAATACCACATATTATTGAATGTCAAGAAGAAACAACACATTCAATAAACTAAACCAAGAGAATTGATCTGGGGAAAGATGAATCGCCAAAACCACCTTGAAAAGGGATAGGTTCTATGGAGGTAGAGTGAATAACAAATATGAGAAATATCATACGAGTATAATGATAAAATCAATCTATAAATAATTATTTTTTATTTATGCCACATATTTATGACATAAATCTTATATAACTCATGTATGCTTAAAAAATTCTCTGTTTCAATTACCCCTATCTGATGACATTAATATTTAAAAAAATCATATTTATTGTTTAAATATTTACACAATTGAATATGGTTTTACAAAAAATTTCCAGAAACACAATAAATGTCATAAATATGAGATTTACACCATAATTAACCACTCTATCCATCAACAAACACCATGCTGTACATAAATTTCCCAAAAATATCACACCCCTTAATCGTGACATAATTACTCTTAAAAAATAATGTACCTTTTTAACCAAGGTTTTATAAATCTCTTTAACATGAAAGGTTTTTTTCTAAATGAATTCATAGAGATACAAGATTCACAAATATAGAATGTCACTTATTCCACTTTAATAACTCAAATTCCCAAATACCATGGCTATCCCATCCAAAATACAATATTTCATAGACAAGTTGAATTGCGTTTCCCCGTAGTACCTTTTCCTAGAGATCCACAATCTAAACTAGTTTTTCAATGATAGTATTATGAGTGTAAATATCAAAATATTTCTATTAATTTTTTTGAGAAGGATTCGGTTGATATAACCTTAGCTGGGAGACATAAAAGAAATTGTGAATCGAAATATAATGACATGGGAATTCCAACTGATATGTAACCTTTACAACTTATATAACTATCTCAATGCCACCCAAAAAATTACTCAATGGTTTACATATTAATAAAAAACATATAACTATTATTATAGATAATTCAACTAGATGACTATTATTTTACCATTTACTACAAAATTCAGGCACACATTCCATAAGAAAATCTGCAAGATCCTAAATTTCCTTCTATATCTTCACATCCATCAACAAATGTTATATCGTGCGTCTTTCAACTATATACCCATAACCACTTGTAAGCATTTGAAAAAACTAAATTCATACATCACTTACCTATTTGTTACTATTTAGAGGAAAATTCCTGAAGTCTCACAACCACTCAAACCTAAATCCTCTTAACCTACTCCACCATCATCATGTCCTTTATTGGAAGTAAATTTGATAACAATATTAGTCTATCGATGATCACACCAATCAATTATTTAAAAAATGTGTTTTTGGTAAACAATAACAATTAATGTCATAATAATATATTCCCCCTACCATTCTAGATGGGGTTTGGTTTGATAAAAATATTATGGTCTCTGGTTATCTTCCCCAACTCTTTGGCATGTATGCATTGTGGCATAAAACCTATAATTGGCCATCTCAGTCCCAACATCCAAATATGAAATATATGAACATGGTATATCTTTGTACTCATATCGAGTGTATACCAAAAATAATTAAATTATAAAAATAAACCTAACATATAGACATTAGAATAACATAGATACCCAAGAAACACAAAGCACCATTTGGAGACCGAGATCACTCAGTAGAGGTCTCCCCAAAATTTATTATTTTACATAGTCCGATAAATTGGTTTGTGTCACATAATTGATTCTAACTCACATATTAAATTCTGATTCAACCGTTATTGAATCTAGTAACTCCTTACAACCTTACACATCCACTCCTATGCTAAATTTAGCTTACAAAATCATTAGTAACAACTCCTACACTGATTATTTCAAGGATTGAGTAAGTAACTTCTATGTCAATGTATTTGGGACAATGTTGCCTTCAAGATGAGTGTATGAAATATAAAAATAAGAAACATGGATATACCCAATATATATCCTCTATCTCAAATTTATATAAATCTAAGGGAAAATATCATATATGCTCTTATAAAGAAAACATTTTATTGACAACTCCCAAAAGAGATAGTGACACCACATTTTGGGTGTCGAAGAACCCTATTACAACTAAAGGTAATGGGTAGGGTAGTTCTTCTCCTAAGGGTGTCACTAAAGAAAGCAATAGGAAAAAACCTACTTCCCTACCATCATGACACACCATAAAATCATACCATAAGTATTGAAGAAAAATTCAAAACCCTCACCTTTTTCCAAAATAATCTAAATTGGATATGAAGTCCAAAAATTCCTCAATTCATCAAAATTTATATGACATTTTTTCAACAAAAACATAATACCTTAGGATTTCATGCAATCACAAAATATGTGAGCATGGATAAACACAAAACTTACATCATGGAATAATCATCTATCCTAATGAATCATCCGATCTTAAACACTTATATGATATTCTCCTAGGAAATCACCACCTATATCATTTTCAGATCCATTGAGACACACCTATGAAAAATAAAATCCCAAAAAAATTTCACCTCATAGATAAAAAATACACAATTATGAAAATTATAATACAAGATAAGGTCCATAAGGGTTTTATGATTAATATAAAAATGGTCTATTTTCTTCTTCTATGACATAATGTACACAAAAATATCATCCATGAACAATACCTAAAAATCAATAAAGAACTGGTGAAATATTCGGATAAAAAAATAAATAAATACCATGGGAGAATTAGTGAGTCAAAAATGAAAATCCAAAAAAATTATATTCTTATACTATTTACTAAAAACTTTATTATGTATATCCTGTTCTTGGAATCTCAATAGGTGAAACCCTTACCAAAGTACAATATTTAAAAACCAACCCAATCCTATGGGTTGATCAAAGATATAATCAATTATGGGTAAGGAATATATGTTCATAATACTCACCCAGTTTATTTTTTGACAATGTATACAATATTTGAGTCTCCCATATAACTTCTTAGTAAATATCTAAAGAGAATCCCATGGTCACATGCTAGGATGAAGAAATACCATATCCTTATGGTCTAAGATTTATAATTAAAGTTAATATAACTCATTAAGTTTCTTGTGAAAGGATAGAATGTGAACATGCATCATAGAAATTAGTAATTCAACAGTAATCTAGATCATTATCTATGATGGTAAATTAGAATAATAATCTAGAAACACAGCAAGGTAAACACTTACCACTGCTGGTAGTGTGCATCCCAACTAATAATCAACCAAATCATGGAACATAACTATAAACTTGAATGATATCACCCAAATATTAGAAACAACATTCCTAAACCCTACCGATCTAGAATCCCACTCACCATGAATGACATGAGAGACCCCATTGAGAGATAGAAACTAAACTGGATGATAATAATAGTCAATATATTTGTTAAAATTGATCATATAATCCATTCCATTAATCAAGATAAAGTTTTAATGATAAAAATGGGTAATCCCCCCACTATCTCAATGTCATGTATCATCGCCTAAAAAATTGTGAATTTTAAACTTTATTATGAACACTTTCTGAAGGTTTTGTAATAAATAAATATGAAAATTATAATGTTTAACCATAATCCCATCACATAAATCAACTTTAATGTTACGAAATATTTATTCGTACATGTATCAAATAATGTGACCACTGTAGAGGAATAAATAAACATCATTCTTCTAAAAATATCCTTGTCTACATTAGATTCCCCCAATTCATACTCTGCAAGGTAAGTCTATCCAGTATCAACACATCCATGATAAATCTTAACTGAATAGACATTCGCATTATTCTGGTGATATGATCATGCATTCTTGAATGAATTACCAAGTACATGTGACCCTATTGTGGGTGTTTATTGAGAATCACTACGCTTGGAAACCAATTAATGAAAAAAACATATATAACTAGATTTTCCATAATGATGATAAGTATTGAAATACTCTATAAAGTGAGGATTGATATAACCTAGCCACTGACAATGATAATATAATACCTTTTTATACCGTGATGAATCCCCAAAAACTAATACTAATGAAAACTGGTTACCTTTATGCTTATTTTTATTCCAGATGACACACCCTAGCTAATAACTACACTAACTAAAACTCCACCAAAACCTATTATTCTTGATTTGTTAGAATCCATTATAGACTCATTATCGAATAGCTATATAATTGTCATATGGAACATGCGAATCAATATCAACAAAATATCATTCCTCAGTCATATCTCATACATCCATGATTTTACATAACAAGGCTAATATGATCTGGTTCCCTGTGCACCAACACATAAAAATTGGTGGAATGCACTGGAATTTTGTTCTCCCCTTTCTATATGTTAATAAATACTAGGTCATTACCACGTGGAATGTATCTAAAAAATAGATGATTAAATATTTGTGCTAATTAATTCGAGGTGAGATCTTCATGAAATGTAACATTCATTTTAGAGTCCCACCATTAACATCATTTACCTTTAAGAATGTATATGGAAATTCTACCCTTGATTCATCGAGAGTATTCAAAAAGTGGAAGATCCCCTCAATGTACTTAATAATTTATTTATATCCCTAGGTATTTATGACACCGTGGAATATGGTTGAATTTTTCTTATTAAACACTGATCCAGAATCCATCACTCTTCCTAGGATCCTGACACCCACTTAACCAAATGTCTGAATAGTACAGATTAAAACTCACACAAGAGAAGGACCTATATGATGATTTATTGATGGTAATTTTATTTCAACATCGTATATTTTTCTAGGTTGACATATTCTAAGAGTAATTGATTAATAAACATAAGATAATGACCAATTAGTTTGGTGAAAATTCCCAAATCAAAATTCTATTCTTCCAAAATCCATATTAAAATTCCATTAAATGTAATTATTTAAATGAATTAATTGATTTTATGAAGAAAATAAAATGATTTATAAATTAATGATATCATCTATATGAACTCCACATCTAGTTTAATAAAACAACTTCAAACACATAGTCACAATATTATCAAAAAAGTCCCTGACCACCCATGGTAACATTGGATCAGTCATGAATGCGAGATATCTAGGTCCCTCTCAAAATTATGATAAAAATTATGATTGTAATAACTCTGTTATACTAATGAATTTGAATGTAACATAGGTAGTATCAAAACACATTAGGGTAGGTATTCCCTCTGATACCATCTTGTAATGAACATTCACAGGTCAACTGGACATATCTCCTAAGATAGTACACCACTTAGTGAAGTAAAATAAAATAAAAAATATTCCCATTTTAATAAATGAATAAAGTAAATGAAAAAGTAAAACAATTGAAGAAAGGGAGTATAATTTTTAAAGACATACAATTTGAATCCAATCATGAAAAATTCTAAAGATAAAACATGGATAGTCTTGAAGAAACCTTATGTAAAATACGATGACAACCAAACCATCCCACTATGTTGACAATGAAAATGAGAGAACCTAAAGTGCTAGATATTTCCCTTCCCTTTTCACGATTATTTCCAAATTAAGTATACAACCTCCCAAATATAAATCTTGGGTGTGAGTAAAAATCCAATTATATTTTCATCAAATAATACATTCAAGGTCTAATATGAAAAAAATGGCTATATCATTAAAAAAATCAATTAAAAAAATCTTTTCATACAGAAAAACTATTTTGTAAATAACACTTCTTCTTTCATAAAAAATAAATTATATTAAAAAAGAAAGGAATATGAAAAGTTCATGTTATAAATAATTATGTCATAATAAAAACTAACCACTATTACATGATAAGATAATTGTATGAGTAAAATAACATGAAAATATCATCATTTTATAAACCAATCATATATGAAAAAGCACACCATCTAGGATCTTACCAATGGGTGTACATAATAAAAATAATAAGAACATAAAAATCAAGGCCTATGGTGGATCAAATAAATATAACCTCTAGTCTAATAACCCACACTATAGAGACACAAAACCTCTAGTGGAATCACTCCCACTAATGTGATATGAAAATTTCCCAACACACCCATGGTTAGCTAATGTTCTACATAGGTAAAAAACGTTTTAAATTAATTTGTAACAAAATATAATTAATTTTAATGGAAATGATAATACACAATAGTTTTTGAAAAAATATAATGAACCAAAGTACACATTTAATAATTTAATAAAAAATATTGTGTTCATAAACTATATTAAAATAAAAATCCCATTAAAAACTAAGTATTTTATAAAAAACCCAAATTAATAAAAATTCATTGAATTTAATTTAATATCCAAAATTACATTACAAGTAAAAAACGAATTCATGGATTAACCCATTTTATAGAGATAGATACCTCAAGAATGTAGGGAAAACTAGTATATTTTGAGAATAGAAATTGGGAATGAGTTGATAGGACTCTAAAAGACAAGGCACGAAAGAGAAATTCCTATGATCTATTAATATGGAATCCTTATTAATATAATTTGATGTTAAAGAAAACACCACTGAAATAACAATATCATAAAACCATCATGTGGAGGGAAAGATCTCACATACCTAATAGAAGACAACCAACCACACTGGTGATCAAACGCACTTAGAAAAATGTCCATGGTTGGAGAAATCACCCAAAACTACATAAATAAGAGATGTGGTTCAAGGGGGGATGTGAACCTACCAAATACGATAAAAAGTAATCATGTAGTGTGATTAAAATATATTGGGTCCAAGGATTTACAATAAAATCCCAAAACTTATGGTATAAATATTCTATAATTCATGTGTGTTGAAAAAACATAACCTAAGTTAAAATTACCAACAGGTGATGATCCTGTAATGTTAAAATGGTATTTTTAATGTAAATCCTTACATTACATATATTGGTGTTTCATTATGTTCACTATGTAGGACTTAGATCATATATAATATATTTATTTGGTGAGTAAACTCTTTAGCTAAAACCCAACACCCAGTTCTACATGAAATTCCAAGAAAATTCTAACAACCACAGACCCAGAGTGACTATCTAATAAATAAGAAAATATTATATCATTTTATCCAGGGTGTTACAAAGTGTCCCACTTATGTTAAAAACATATAATTTAATAGAAATTATTTCAATTTCATTGTAATTTATTATATATCTACCACCATTAAAACTATAAATTCATTAAGAAATAATTTATCTTATATATATTTAATTTATGATTATATTCTTCAAAATATATATGAAGATTTTTTCATTTCAAAATATATTAAAAAAACGAATTTAGTGTTGAATATTTTTTAATAAAACAATGTATGGGGATTATTTGAACATCATAACAATTAATTTTTTTAAACCATGTGGATTAATTAATTTTTTTGATTAATATGGTCATATAAATAGATAAAAGACTATATTAGTGGATAATGGATATAATTTTAAGAAATAGTTTATTTTTAAGAAAAACCTTTTTTATGTTGTATGAAGAGAATCTAGAAGAATTATTTTTCTATAGGATTCTCACTTTATAAAAATGTTTGTTTTAATGTATTTTAAAATTTCATTTTTAAAAGATATATTTTTGAATGTTTTTAAAATTAACCAATTGGTTTTGATAATTAACAACAAACTAAACATTTTTAAAATATTTCAAATGATTTTTATTATTTTAAATAAAGTCCTTGATATATGTATCAAAGGTTTTCTATTTTTATTTTATATAATAGTTATTTAAAGGGGGGTGTTTGATCCAACATCATTTATTAAAATGTGTTATAGATATATTTAATTCATTAAAATATAATATTATTGCATTATATTTGGTTAATATTGTTAAAACAGTATAATTATTTTTACAATATAAAAATTGATTTCTCACTATGATTAAGGGGAAAAAATAAATTATTTCTTTTTTTATAAAATTTAATTTATGGGTGATGGTATTTTTGTCCACTGGTCTATGAATGTTAATGATTTAATCAGCATATTAGGTTTATAAGACTATAAATGTAATAATTCATCTATGCCTACATTATGTATGATTTATAGAGATGAATCTATAAGGTCTTTTTATGTTATAAAATTTAGAGGCATGAATTAATTTTTTTTATAATTTTATGCTTTTTAGACTAGTATATTGTTTAGTCCCATCATGTGGATAGGATTTCAATTTAATCCAAAATTTAATTAATTTTTTGATTCTAAATAGTTATATTGTATGTACAAAGTTATTTATGTTGATGTTTATTTTACAATTCTAGACCTTTAATTATTTTATTTAGATTTATTGATTCTTGGCATTGGTGGATGAATGATGGATATGAAAAACAAATATAGGATATTTTTACCCTTTTTGATTGTAACACCCCAAGATTTCATAGTGTGTTACTTTTTCAAAATAATTCAATAACTTGCACTACACGCAACACCGAGTTCAAGCGCACCATGACTTACCAAACAAGCCGTTCAAAAGTGGTTTTGAATAGTATTAATTTTTTTTGAACATTATATAATCCTTATAATTTTAGAATCCATATTATGAGTATCTTAGACATAATTTAAAAACAAAATCATTTTTTCAGATAAAAGATGTATTTTTCAAAAAATGCACTTTTACCAACTTTTAATAGTGAATCCTTTTTAAATGAAATATTTTAAACTTTCATATATTCATTTTGACTAAATAAATTTATTATTTAATGGGGACATCAAAAATTTACAATGTAAAACCTCAAATTTTACACGATACGCTTCTCTTTGAATAAAACAGTAGCCTGTGTTGTACGCAACTTCGAGTTCTAACACACACCACAACCAATCAAAGTAGCCATTATATATTTTAATACATAATTTTTGAAATTTTATAAATTTTATCTCTAAAAATTGACGTCATTTTTGGATTAGGAATATTTAATTTAGCGTGGGGTGAAATTTTGGTACCTTTCGGATAACTATTATATTTTGATGAATAGTGAAAATTACTAAATTCTAATTAAAAACAACTTTTTTAATCAAAATAATTAATGGTGATAAATTATTAATTTTATTGGCTTTAAAGAATAAGTAGAATATATTTTTACCATTTAATACAATGTTGGTCATTGGACATAGTTTCACAATTAAACCGGACATAAACAAGTGTCAATCTTTGGATAGTTATTATATCTTAAAAACACGCTTTTTGTTTTGACTGTGGGAATTAATTTTAAATTAATTTCTACCACTTATGTGTTTTGAATTTGGAAAAATTTATTCCATATTTGGAATCAGGATATCGAAATTGTGTAAATAGGTATCTTTTATTTTTATAATTTTGAATAATTACTTCGGTAAATATTTTATTTACCATGGTTAAAGGGTAAATCCGGTAAATAAGGGTACAAAAATAATATTATAATAATAATAAATTACCCTATAACGAGTCCTATCCTTATTAGTGGATACATTTCCGACCATGTACATCTTTGGGTCGATTTTGGGAGCCCATGGATCCACTTGTAAGTGATAATGACACTATATATTAATTACGTTACAATAAATACAAAAATGTCATAAGCATATATCATTTCGAAAAACAATTTTTACATAGGGTAATATATGTTGGAATTTAGACTATAAATATTAATTAGAAAGATAAAAATATTTCCTAAATAATGGTATTTTATTTATAATTTTTAGACATTAAATAATGTAATTTATTTATGACGCAATGATGATGCAGTAATTACCATAATAGTGAAAAATTAAAATAATTGATATTATAAACACCCAAATAATTATAATTTGATACTTTTTATGAATTAAAATAATTTTATAGGTTAATATGACATGTTAGTATTGACTTAATTAACCTTTTTCTAAGTAATAATTCTGTTATGAGTTTCATAAAAATCAATTATTGAATAGTGTCAAAATTGACATAAAAGAGTTTTTAAAACAAATATTATATTATTAATTGATATTAAATTCCAAAAAATCTACGGTTCGGACAAGAGACTTATATATTGATAGGTGTATCATTAATGGAACACTTAGGGGTCTCATGGTTGTATATAGTATGTTTATTAACTATATAATATAAAAATACAAAGTGACATGGTAATTGTTAAACTAATTAACTAAGAGTTAAAACTAAACGATAAGGTTAATATAGTGACCCAAACCTGTCTAAAACCTATTGGTTGAGTGTTTTTCGACCCATAACCATATTAAAATTTAAATAATACACTTTGGAACCATTATAAACCGAATATGAATTTATTATAAATAAATACTTTATGTTTTTTCTAAAGCGCCCCTCCTCCCCCTTATAAAAGGACCCAACTTCTAACCAATTGTTCACACTTTCAAAGCCTTTTGGTTCGGCCAAAACCTCTCCAAATACTCTCTAAAATTCCCTCACTACATCCTATTGGCCTTATTTTGATTGGAAATCTAACCTATGGGGCTATTTTGATCAAATCAAAATGAAGAACCTGAAGAAGAGGTAACGTCTTCACCACCCTCTTTAAAGGTCCTTTCATCTTCAACTTCTTCTTTCCTTGTTATTTCCATTATAAAATAATAAATCTAGTATCTTATATATACTGTGAAGTTATTATAATTATGGAACAAACAAATTCACTATTCTATCCATCCCTTGAGTGACATGTCACCATACGTGCGTATGTACGGCCTACCGCCTCCATGTTGTGGTGTAATTGTTATTCAATATATTATTATTTAGATGGTTATAATAATGATGTATAATTCATGTAAATAATAAATATAACATGATAATTATTCTGTATATATGATATACCATACAATTATGTATTTTTTTAATATGAAAATAATGATATTTTCACACGTGCGTACATACGGATTACCATCTCCACAACGCGATGAGATTCATTTCCATGTTCACCATTCATCGACGATTATAAAAATATATATTACTAAGAATTATGTAATATATGACATAATAATGATACTAGATATATATATATATATATATATATTTCTATACTTACATATATCGTATTCACTTACTTCTGTTCAATACTATATGAAAACAGAAACAACGTTTATGCGTACGTACGGATTACCGTCTCCATAAACGGTGTTTTCCATTTCATATATATGTCTATTATACAGATTTATATTCTAAATATATATGATATATTTTTCATGTTTTATATTCTGGATGCATTTAAATCATGATCTATGTGATACAATCAAAAGTAACATATTGAAACACGTACGATTAAGAAAGTGATTATTACCCGAAATATTAATTTAACATGGAAATTATTATTAAATGGGTATTATAAAGTCATAAATGAATCATGTATGATATAATAACTATTAATATGGTTCTGGTATAATTTAATAACATACTATAATCTTCGTACACGAGGTTAAACATACCCTCGACTAAAGAAAAGTGCAAGGTAAGGGGTTTAATCTCACTCCTTATTCCCGTGAGATTCATGCCATATTGCCACTATTAACTTCTGTGTGGTGTATGTACTGCCCATAATTGTATTATTTGTGTAATACAATTTAATGTATGCGTATTTACATATTCATTGTATGATACCTCTTTCATGGGTTGTAGGCTTCATAAGCTACCAAATTGGTAAGGGTTAATTCCTCAATCTTATTATTATCCGATATTGTTTATGTGTAAGTATTTACTGGGAAATTTTTATCATCCAGGTCGATTTTTCTTTAAAATGATTTCAAAATGAAGATTTTAAGGATTTTTAAAGGTACTCATTATCATGATCAGAATTTCAAATGTTTTAAAGATTTATCTTTCTAAATATTTTTAATTTATGTCCATGTTTTCAAAATGATTTTAAGGATTTATTTATATGGACATGACTGTTTTGAAATGATAATTCTTTTCAAAATATTCAAAGTGGTATGGGACACTTTGATTGGAAAATCTCTTTTATATTACTTCCTTTATAAATTTTTGACTTTTAAATGATTTTACAGAAAGGATATTTCTCTCAAAAAGTTTTACTCATCATTTTCATCTATGTCAACATCCTTTGATGGATTTTAAGCTCATTTGAAGTTGATTTATTATAAAAAACTTCCATTGAAGGTTTTGTGATATGTTTGACTGTGGATGCGTTATTTTATACCATTAAAGGTTTATGGAGAAAGTATTGACCTTTCGTATGCTAGATTTAATACTAATGTTTATGTTATGTTTGAACCTATTCATATGAGGAATGAATTGGACGTAGTAAGTGAAGGGTGGAGCCCGTTATAGCTCCTTGATGCATCAGTAGGTATCATGATACAAACTAGTGTCTTGGCACAAGGCCTTAACAAAATCATATTCATAGTCTTGGCATGAGGCATTGGTTATGTGGTTATGATAGTCTGGCATTATGCATTCCATCATTATGAAAGTGGTTATTGATATTACTTCTGATTATTAGACTAGTAGAATATCCATGTGAATAAGTAAATGGAATTAAATAATTTAATTTTTTTCCATATTATGTTGAAGTTCAAGTTTATTAGTATTTTTTTAGTTATACATTTCCTTAAATGTTTATTCTTATTTATGAAAGTTTCCACTGTATTGCTTACCCTTACTGGGCGTTTGAGCTCACCCCTTTCTGTGTATTATTTTTCCCAGGATTCCAAGAAGTGTATTGTGATAGATATGCAGGGTTAAGGAAATGGAATAATGGGTTTAATAAAGATTATTTTTGTTGTTTTTGTATGTCTTAAAATGCAATGTAACATTCATGTATGTAATCTATTTTCCAAGACTGCTAAACTGATCGGTCCTTCGGGACTTCATTAATTGTAATCACACTAATGTATTAAATTAATTCACCAACTCTGGGTAACTGGGTTGGGGCGTTATAGTTGGTATCAAAGGAAGTTTAACAATAACCTTGGAAACTATATTTAGATAAACTCTGATTAGAGCACATAGCCCTAAGATAGACTTTGAGGATTAGTATAGAATAACAACCTAGATTTTTGGAATTGTAGAGATTTTTTTGAGTTTAATGAGCAATACATCCCTGTATGGATACGAGCAGGTAGAGGTGGCTCTGGAACAGATGTACCTAGAGGTAAAACTTGAAAACACCACTTTGAGCTAGACTTGAATGGGAACTGGTGCATGACAAGGGGCTTTTATGCACTCTTGGTTACGACACTCACGGGGGATATGCTTAGGATAATTCTCATTTTTTTACAAACCATTATGAAGGGATCATGAGTTTATAAGTACTGAAAGAAAATATTTTTATGATTATGGATTATATCCATAAACTGTTCAACTTGAGTTTGGTATTTTAGAAGTTTGGAATTATTCATTGAAATTTATAAATTGACCTAGTTTATGCTATTGTATAGAAATGGCGCCTAGTAGACGAAATTTGAACTCCCTAAATAAGTATGATCCAAATAATAAGAAGGATCATATCTTTCATGGTATTAACCCATCATTTAGAAGGGAAATAGTCTCCCACATATTATCATAATATAAACTAATAGTATCATGTGTTGATAAGATAAGTAAAGAGTTTACTGAGTCCTATGGCTTTGAAGGGAAGAAAAATAAGAAAAGGATGGAAGATAGAAAGATCGATAAAGGGAAGAGGGAAAAAAAGAAGTTTCCCATATGTGATAACTGTGGGAAGAAACACCCTAGAACTTGCCTGAAAGGAATGAGAGTTTGTTATAAGTGTGGAGAAAAAGGACACCATGTACGTGAATGCAAGGGTAAGTAAATGGTTTCAAATATACAATGCTTTATTTGCAAGGAGTTTGGACACTACACGAACCTATGTCCCAGTCATCGTACTATGCCACAAATGATGCTATGGGATAATAATAAAGTTATGATACTACCACAAATGAAGAGGAATGATTAGAGTTCTTATGTTGATTATGTCATTTGAGTGTTTTATCAACAATGTACTTGTTATAATAATTATGGAGTATATAAGGATTGTAATACAGTACTATTTCATTAAGGACTTGAGATTGTGTGGAACAAAGAAAAGTGACTCAATAGCAGGTTAAATTATAGGAAAATATGTGATTGAGAGAAAGATAAACCATAAAATGGTTCGGATACCGGGGAAGTGATTTTGGAATAACACATGGTTGGTTTGGATAAATTGGATATTCTTGAATACCTTGAAACTGATTAATGATTTGTATATTCCATCATTGTTGGAGTTTACATCATTTTTTTGATAGAAGGAGTATATTCAGTATTCTATAAGTAATAAGTGATCATGAATGCAATCAATAAGGGTTTATGGTAATTCAGGATGTTGCAGTGTTTTAAAAGAATACATGATGAAGGTGTTCACATGTTATTACGTGACAAAAAGGATCTCCATTGTGTTTTCCTTCCTTATAAATTTTTGACTGAAGTATTTTGGATAGTTCTAGTTTGGATTTTTTTTGGATTGCCATAAAAGGACAACCCAGAGGTCGAGCGGCAACCCATCGCGTCTGGCAAGGCCGCGAGACCTGAACCCACAACCAAAGGGCAACAAGGGTGTATCACCTACCACTGGCCCACATGATGTCCTGGATTTAATAATTTATTTTTTTTAAAGATCTTGTAGATGAATTATAAATTCATTTTTTGGAACCCTATACTAATAGGATAAATAGAATATATTTTTTACGTTCAATTAACTTTTAGAGTGAAAGATGAGTTTGTGGTAGAAATTAGCTAAAGGATGGAACTCTACTTTTCAAGAATATAATTTTCTACTTCTCTTATTATATGGAGAAATTAATTATTATACTTTATTTAAGGGATCCTAAAACAAAAAATGTGTTATCCTAATACCCTATGTTTTGTTGAACCGATGGTATTTCAAATCATCATAGATTGATGAATTTAAGGACCCCAAGTTTACACTTGTTTGTGATTGATGACCTCAATCACAACCTATAAATATTTATGTTTTTACTCCAATTAAATGTCTCTAATTTCCACTAATGTTCTCCTAATATAGATCATAATTTGGTGGTGACACTTTCATTTCACTTTTCCTCTTATTAGGACTAAATTTTATTAACCCAATTTCCGATGTGGGTTTTCCCACAAAGATATTTTCTATTTTAAACCGTTTATTTTCGAAGAACAATTTGAAATTGCGTGGACGCAATTTATTGAAGGAGGGGAGAATGTAACACCCCATGATTTCATAGTGTGTTACTTCTTCAAAATAATTCAATAACTTGCACTACACGCAATACTGAGTTCAAGCACACCATGACTTACCAAAAAAGATGTCCAACATAGGATATGAATAATATTAACTAAATTTTGAACTTTATATAATCCTTATAATTTTATAATACATATTATGAGTTTCTTAGACATAATTTAAGAACAAAGTCATTTTATTCAGATAAAAGAAGTATTTTTAAAAAAATGAACTTTTACCAACTTTTAATAGTGAACCCTTTTTAAATCCAATATTTTAAACTTTTATATATTCAATTTGAGTAAATAAATTTATTAATTAATGGGGACATCAAAAATTTACAATTTAAAACCCTAAGCTTCCACGGTACTCTTCTCTTTGAATAATTCACCAGCGTGTGTTGTACACAACTTCGAGTTCTAACACACACCACAACCAATCAATGTAGCCGTTATGAGTATTAATACCTAATTTTTTAAATTTTATAAATTTTATCTCTCAAAATGGACTTCATTTTTGTATTCGTAATATTGAATTTATCCTAGGGTGAAATTTTGGTACCTTTCAGATAACTTTTATATTTTGATAAATAGTGAAAAGTACTAAATTTTAATTAAAAACAAATTTTTTAATCAAAATAATTAATAGTGATAAATTATGAATTTTAGTGGTATTAAAGTATAAATAGAATATATTTTTACCATTTAATAAAAGTTTGGTCATTAGACATAGTTTCACAATTAAACCGGTCATAAAGAAGTGTCAATCTTTTGATAGTTATTATATCTTAAAAACACACTTTTTGTTTTGACAGTGAGAATTAATTTTAAATTAATTTATGCCACTTATGTGTTTTGAATTTGAAAAAATGGATTCCATATTTGGAATCAGGATTTAAAAATTGTGTAAATAGTTAACTTGTATTTTTAGACATTTTGAATAATTACTTCGGTATATATTTATTTACCATGGTTAAAGGGTAAATCAGGTAAATAAGGGTAAAATAATAATATTATAATAATAATAAATTACCCTAAAACGTGTCCTAACCTTATTGGTGGATACATGTCAGACTATGGGCATATTGGGGTCGATTTTGGGACCCCATAGATCCACATGTATGTGATAATGACACTTTATAATAATTAAGTTAAAAGAAATACAAAAATGACAAAAGCATGTATCTTTTAGAAAAACAATTTCTAAATAGGGTTATATATGTTGGATTTTCAACTATAAATATTCATTAGAAATATAAAAAGATTTAATACATAATGGTATTTTGTTTATAATTTATAGACATTAAATAATTTAAATCATTTATGACACAATGATGATGAAGTAATTACCATAATAGTGAAAAATTAAAATAACTGATATTATAAACACCCAAATAAATATAATTTCAGACTTTTTATAAAATAAACTAATTAAATAGGTTAATATAAAATGTTATTATTTACATAATTAAACTTTTTAGAAGTAATCATTCTGTTATGATTTTCACAAAAATCAATTATTGAATAGTGTCAAAATTGACATAAAAGAGTTTTTAAAACAAATGCTATATTATTAATTGATATTAAATTCCTAAAAATCTAAGGTTCGGCCAAAGGACTTATATAATGATATTTGTATCATTAATGGAACACTTTGGGGGTATCTTGGATTTATATAGTATGTTTATTAACTATATAATATAAAATACAAAGTGACATGTAATTGTTAAACTAATTAACAAAGAGTTAAAACTAAAAGATAAGGTTAATATAGTGTCCCAAACCTGTCTAAAACCTATTGGATGAGTGGTTCTCGACCCATCCCCATTTTAAAATTTAAATAATACACTTTTGAGCCATTATAAACCGAATATGAATTTATTATAACTTAATACTTTATGTTTTTCCTAAAGAGCCCCTCCTCCCACTTATAAAAGGACCCAACTTCTAACCGATTATTCACACCTTAAAAGCATTTTGGTACTACCAAAACCTTACCAAATACTCTCTAAAAATCCATCAATTCATCCTAGTGTCATTACTTTGATCAGAAATCCTTCCTATGGGGAAATTTTGATTAAATCAAAAGGAAGAACCCGAAGAAGAGGTAACATCTTCACCAGCCTCTTTAAAGTTCCTTTCTTCTTCAATTTATTCTTTCCTTGTTATTTCAATTCTAAAATAATAACTATAGTATCTTATATATACTGTGATGTTATTATAATTATGGAACAAACAAATTCACTATTCTATACATCCCTTAAATGACATGTCACCATATGTGCGTACGTACAGCCTACCGTCTCCACGTTGTGGTGTAATTGTTATTCAATATATTATTATTTAAGTAGTTATAATAATGATGTATAATTACTGAAAATAATAAATATAACATGATAATGATTCTTTATATATGATATAACATCCAATTATGTATTATTTTAATATCAAAATAATAATATTTTCTCTCGTGCGTACGTACGAATTACCATCTCCACGACGCGATGAGATTCATTTCCAAGTTCATCATTCATCGACGATTATAAAAATATATATTACTAATAAGTATGTAATATATGACATAATAATGATACTGGGGATATATTTATTTATATATATAATTATTTATGTACTTAGATATATCTTATTCATTTACTTCCGTTCAATACTATATAAAAATAGAAACAACGTTTATGTGTACGTACGGACTACCGTATCCATAAACGGTGTTTTCAATTTCATATATATGTCTATTATAAATATTTATATTCTAAATATATATGATATATTTATCATGTTTTATATTCTGCAAGCATTTAAATCATGATCTATGTGATACAATCAAGATTAACATGTTAAAACACGTACGATAAAGAAACCGATTATTACCAGAAATATTAACTTAACATGGAAATTATTATTACATGGTATTATAAATTCATAAATGAATCATGTATGATATCATAAATATTAATATGGTTCTGGTATAATTTAATAACATACTATGATCTTCCTACAGGAGGTTAAACATACCCTCGACTAAAAAAAAGTGCAAGGTAAGGGGTTTTCATCTCACTCCTTATTCCCGTGAGATTCCTGCCATATTACCACTATTACCTTTTGTGTGGTGTATGTACTGCCCATAATTGTATTATTTGTGTAATACACTTTAAGTTATGTGTATTTACATATTCATTGTATGATACCTCTTTCATGGGTTGTATGTTTTGTAAGTTACCAAATTGGTAAGGGTTAATTTCTCAATCTCATTATTACCCGAGATTGTTTATGTGTAAGTATTTACTGAGAAATTTTTAACATCCATGTCCATTTTTCATAAAAATGGTTTTAAAATTATGATATTAAGGATTTTGAAAGGTACACTTTATCAAGATCAGAATTTAAAATGTTTTAATGATTTATCTTTCTAAATCAGTTTAATTAATGTCCTTGTTTTCAAAATGATTTTCAGGATTTATTTATATGGACATGACTCTTTTGAAATGATAATTCTTTTCAAAAGATTGAAAGTGGTATGGGATACTTTGATTCAAAAATCTCTTTTAAATTGCTTCCTTTACAAATGTGTGACTTTTAAATGATTTTACCAAAAGGATATTTCTCTCAAAAAGTTTTACTTATCATTTCCATCTATGTCAACATACTTTGAAGGATTTTAAGCTCATTAGAAGTAGATTTATTATACAAAACATCCATTGAAGGTTTTTTGATATGTTTGAATGTGGATGTGTTATTTTATACCATTCATGGTTTATGGATAAAGTATTGTCATTTTTTATTCTAGTTTTAATTCAAATTTTTTATCATATGTTTGAACCTATTCATTTGAGGAATGCATTGGACACAGTAAGTGACGGGTGGAGCCCGCTATAGCTCCTCGATGCATCGGTAGGTCTCATTAGACAAACTAGTGTCTTGGCACAAGGCCTTGACAAAATCTTATTTGTAGTCTTGACACGAGGCCTTGGCTATGTGGTTATGATAGTCTGGCATTATGCATTCCATCATTATGAAAGTGGTTATTGATATTTCATGTGATTATTCAACTTATAGAATATCCATGTGAATAAGAAAATGGAATTAATTCATTTTATTTTCGCCATATTATGTTGAAGTTCAAGTTTAAATGGCTTTTGTTTTAGTTATACATTTCCTTAAATGTTTATTCTTATTTATAAAAGTTTCCGCTGTATTGATTACCCTTTTTAAGCGTTTGAGGTCACCCCTTTCTATGTTTTATTTTCCCCAGGATTCCAAGAAGTGTATTGTGATTGATATACAGGGTTAAGCCAATGGAATAATAGCGTTCATAAATATAATTTATGTTGTTTTGTATGTCTTAAAATGCAGTGTTACATTCATGTATGTAATCTATTTTCCAAGGCTGCTAAACTGATCTATCCTTCAGGACTTCATTCCTTGTAATCATGCCAATGTATTAAAATAATGCACCAACTCTGGGTAACTGGGGTCAGGGCGTTACATTGATGATATCAATTGAAAAGTTAGTTTGTTTCCCAATAATAATTAATGGGAATTTCGATGATGGCTGATAAAATTTTATGAGAGAATTTATATCTTTAGTAATGATTATCTATCATAAAATACGTATACTTGGACACAAATAGTTGGTAAATTAAAGGGGTTTATTTTTATCTTTTTGATTTACTTTAAAATATGGTTAATTATTTAATATATTTTTTCATTATAAAAAATGGGGGATAATATTGAGATTTGTCCTCAATCCCCATTGTTTATTAGGTTTTTATAACTAAATATTTAGAAATTTATACCATCATACATTAGTTAAGGAAAATGTTTTTGATTACATTTATTATTCTCATGATAATAATTTTATAATTGTTTAATAATTTTATATTATATTGTGTTATGATAAACATGTTCATTAAACAATACTTGAACTGATTTTGGTGAAAAATAAATTACCATATTAGTTCATATCCCTTATTATAACATATAATTTTACTATGTTTTAAAATTAATATAATGTATTGGATTAGTTTTGGATGTCACATGACCATAATATCAATCATAAAAATTTAAAAATGGTTCCTCCATAAGTAATCAATTTACTATAAGAACTAGTGGATTGACTATAATCCTATAATAAATTACAGACTAGTAAAATTTTTATGATTGTTTATTTGGAATTCATTGACTTTCCATTGAAAATTCTTTTTAATCATTCATGATTGAAATTTTTGTTAAGTCATAGATTGACATAATCCTCAATTTTATTAACCACACATTAAATTTTACCTACTGAAAAGAATTCTAAACCATTAACAGGAATAGAAAATTAGTTTTTTTTATAAAAAATAGTTAAACCTACCATAAAAAATAGATTGTATGTATAATAGATATTGTTTTACCATTTTTAAATTTTCATGATTTTTATATTTTTTATATGTATTAATTTACTACATGTTTTTCTTTCGTTGTTTCACTGTTTTATTGATTATATTATTTCATAATTAGTAATTTTTTATTTATATTATATGTATTTTTTTTGAATGAATAAAATTTATATTTTAATATCTATCAATTGGGTTAATGTCTAATGTTTCTTTATTACAAAATCAATAGTTTGAGTTTTAAATTATTTGAATTTTATACGATTTATTCACATGTCTTAACGGTGTTTTCTAAATAATAGTACTGTTATTTATTATAGACATTTATTGTGGTATTAATTTTTTTAATGATTTATACATTAATTTTTTTTTATTTCACATATCATATAATTGACCACAAGGGAATTCTTATTATTATTAGTAAATGGTTATATCACATGTATCATTTATAAGAATTATATATGAAACAATACTCATGTTTTTTAAATAAAATCTGTGTGATTCTTTAGTAATGATGAAATTAAATTGATTTCATACTATACATAATTTTTTCATGAGTAATATTAATGTAAAATGTTATAAATAACCAAGAAAATATTGAGAGGTTATGGATATTTCCAGGTCGTACTCTATGAAAATCATTTATCACTAAATTAGTGCAACTCTATTCATTTTAATACACAATTTTGATCATTTTTGTGGATATATATTGTTTCAACGTCTTGAAATATTCACTATCTCATATAGTTTATGTAGTACTTACTTAGTTCTAGAATTTTATTTTTTTCATTATTTTATTAGGTCATACCACTCATAAAAGTAGTATAGCTAGTTTATGCAACAATAAATTGTCAGATAAGGGTTGTTCCAAATAAGTAATGGGATGGGGTAAAGGTTGTTCCATATTCTAATGAATGTCATGTTTTTTTAAAACCACCACCTTAAAAGTAAGCTAGTTTGGTTGTGAATTAAGGTGTGTAAAATTCATAATTGGTTTTTTCCTCATGGTTTTAAAAATGAATTTTGTTGTTTGTGGATCCCCATAAAAGTAAAATATTCAATTATTGTAATTTTTATTTGTATATGTGTTTATATGATAGATGAGAAGAGTTCAATCATTTATAATTGATCTAATATAAAATATAATTACGGTCATTCAATTAAAAATCCTGATGTGTTAATATCTATAATTTATTATATTTCAAAGAATATATTCTAAGAGGTCGATTAAACCCTTCTAGACCATTCACCCATCCATATATTTGGATATGATAATATTCTAATATTTGTGGCATATTCATTAATTGTGTGTTGTTTTTATGTCATGTTCACATATTATTGACATATGTTTCAAAACTATAATTATTTATCTTTTATAAAAATAGATTTATATATTGATTTATGATTTATGATTTATGTTTCAATGGGTATGGTTTCCTAATGATATATTTATCTTCATTTATTATGGTTTGATTGCAACACGTCTAACAAAATATTACACATGTTCTTCAATTATTATCTCTTATGTCTAAATTTTATGAGTATATTAGAACAATCCTTTATTATACCTTCAATCCATTGTATGTGAAGAATAGTATAAAATTTTATGTTCCTAGAAGGGGGGATATTTTTGTTTGATTGGAATAAAAGAATAAAATATTATAAAATAATTTGTTTGTGTATATAATCTCAAAAGACAGTAAACTTATTGTATATATGGTGTTATTTTTTACATGACATAATGAATTTTCATCTTTAAATTTTTCACAAGTGTGTGTTATGGTCATATTACATCAATTTTTATTTGAAAATATGTTTAATGATTTAATTTTAGTACCATAACCTTGAGTTCAAGTCTATGGTGCTTCATTGAAACACTCTGATTTTAAGAAGGAGGCCTAAATACTTCATTGTCAAGGAACACATTTCTAGAAGGACCGAAATCCTAAATCTAAGGATCTAGTTATTCATAGACCTTTTCAATTTATTTCTCATATTTGAATTTTATAAAACTTATTCACCACTATAATAAAGTTTTCTTTATATCATTCTTGACTCAAAAGAAATAAAATTACAATAAAATAACACAAAAATATTATTCATTCTTTTGTATATCATGTTAATGTTTTGTATGGTTCACTAACCTACATGAATGATGTTATATTATCATCACTATTTAAAACACGAATGAGTGTCTAAAAATTTATAATTAAAATTTATGATATTGAAATGTACATTATCTAACGAATAAGGTTATAGAAGTGTCACCTAAAAATTGAATATTATTTATTTAGAAACACATTGATATTGATAAAATTACCAAAAAAATTATTGTTGTAGATTTTATTCACTTGATTTAACTCCATAAATTAATTAAAATGAACATGTGATTATATGTGTAAAACTTAAATATTTTCAAATACACATTCTTTAAACAGAAAATTTGATGCGTTAGATTCCATTTGATGCTTTCCATACCAAAACTCTGAGTATAATTATTTACTACAACATAAAATTTATTAAATTATTAGATAGTAAAATAATATTGATATGTTAATTCATTTATAAAATAATATTGTTTAAATTCAATTTTGAAAATATAGTTTTGTTTAAAGAGGTAGTTTTCAACAACTTTATTGAATTACCATTTTTTGTAAAATTTAATAAATATAAGTAATGATATCAATAATATGTAATGGTATAATTGATAATATAATTAATAACATCATATAATGGAATCTAGTAAATGGGGTTTTAATGAAGAAAAATACAATTATATTTATATACGGTTAAATGGAAATGTTTTGATTATAAAATTGGTCTTTAAATATTTGTATTTAAGAGGTAATGTTTCTTATTTTTAGTATTAATTTATTTAATTATTGTATATATATGGTACAAAAGATCAAAAAAAATTGATCAATTTATAATCAAATGGTTATAATTTCATATTAATTAATTTGATGTTAAATAATGTTAATTTTTTCCAAAAATACGTTTATTAGAAAAAATTCATTTTTATTATAATAAATTAAATTGATAACTATCGAAATATTATTATTATAAAATTTAATATATTAATTTGTGTAATAATATATTTGAAATATATATTATATAATATTAAAAACACTTATATATTAAAAATTAATTTTTTTAATGAAAATATAATTCCTTAATAAATTTTATTTTCAATTAAATGATAAATTTTATAATTTTGTAATATTAAATTTTAGAAATGAACATATTTTTTATATGAAAATTTAAGAAAATGAAAATTGTTTTTTGGTATATTTCTAAAATAATCGGAAACTTGGTGAATTGAGAAAAATACTTATTTTATAAATACTACTATTCTAGTGATTTTATAATGATATAATAAAAGCATGATTAATTATGAAACATTTTTATTTATCATATATATATATAATAATTAAAATTATGTTTATTTTAAATATTATATATACCTTAGAAATATATTTTGTATATTTTGTACATATGGGTAATGTTTTTATTCAAATATATATTATTCTCAATTTGTCACTTTTAATAATGTTTTAATAAGGTTCCTTTTGGTTTTGTTATTTTTAATGTCAAATAAATATATTTTATTTTTAAAAAATCTAATAAATCCTATGGGAAAAATAGTTATTCATGATTTCGTATAAAATCATCTTTATACTTAAACCTAAATATTTCAAAAAAGGGATTTCTTTTCATTTTGAAAAATTATATTAAAATTACTTTTCACCATTTTAGGATATTGAATATTAGTAATTTAATTCTTGATTTTTAAGCACAATATTCAATTTTTTTTAATGATTTGAATTTCAATTTTACATATAAAAAATTGTTCACATGGTAAAATGTTGTCACTATGACAAATATTAAAGGGTTAACATGGGGATAAACATAGAGATAATGATTCATATATCCATTAAAACTATTTAAATAGGCCATCTGAGAGGATTTAAACATTACAATATTTATATAATAATTTTTTCCTTGTATCCACTTCCAATGATAAAAACATTTGTTATATTTCAATGTTTTTAATATTTACAAGGGTTCAACTTTTCTCTGTTATAAAAGTGAAACTCAATTCCTTACATCTTCACACATATTGAGAACTCTATTTCTTCGAATATAAATCCAAATTCATATTTAACTATTCTTTACATATCTTATAAATCCCAGTAACACTATAAGACCCACCTTAGAGGGAATAAGGTTTAATTTACTTAAAGATATCCATGGAGGAGGTGCAAGACTTAACCAGTTTGTGTCAAAATTATTTATTCTTATAACTCATTCAAAAATATTTTAACCATACCAACCAAACCATATAAATTTATTTACTATAATTAATTGTTATTTTTATTTTGTAACATTTATTTTATACCACCTTTTTATCTTTTGGGAAGTAAAAACTTTTCTCGTGCGCACGTGTGGAATACTGCCTTCATGAATCAATTTCTTTCTATTTTTCATCATCAACCCACACAGTTGATTACATTGAATTATTTAAGGGATATTTATGGTTTTTATAATATAATTATAATTAAATACCTATCAACTTACACTAAAATATATTGTAAAATGATATTATCTCTCTTGTGTACTTGCATACTAGCTCCTCCATGAAAAGATATGGTTTTGTTTTCATTATCGTCTCACATTGATAATCATATGGATAAATTTATGGAATAAATATGATATTTATAATATTTTATTTATTCTAAAATTTAAATCCTTTATCTACCTTATTTCCCATGTTACCATTCTAAAAATAAAAATGTCACCCATATATACTTAGAGACTATCGTCTCTATGACTTGATATATTTCAATTTTCATAACAATTATACATTAATGGTTTTAAAATCATATTTATTTTATAAAAATGATAATTATGACTTGTTATATAGATGATATTACTACAAAAACCTTGACCCGGATCCACTCACTATGATTAATTTAATGATTATGGACAGAATGACCTCAATACATTTGAATTAACAATAATTGGTATAGTAACTAAATGAAAAATGATAATGTTTGACTTAAAATGAAAAATAATTAACCTAAAAATGTTATCAAGAAATTCATGCTTCAAATATTTTTTTAGGTCTTGGTTAATATATGAAAAGATTCAAGATGAGGTGTAAAGTGTTTCTCACCTTAACATCCATTCCTTAAGACTTATTCCTTTCTCACCACCTGTTTTCTTTGTGTAGTGCGTAAGCTAAAATATGTATAAATTTTATATTTCATAACCTAAAAATAAAATTTTTTAATAATAATTTCCAATTTATTACCTTCTGGTTATTTTTGATTCAAAACTTAATAATTTCATATAGTATTTTCTTTTAAATAAATATTTAATTTTCACTGTTAAAATTAATTATATTACATATCCATGTTAAAAAATTATTGAATGTAATTTTTTATACTATAAATATTGTTAAAATAATTTTTTATATATCCTTTAATTTTATAACTTTCTTGAAAATGAATATTTTGAATATTTTCTCAATAAGTAACTTATTAAAATTTTAACTAAAGTGATACAAAATGTTTTTTAATGTTTACCCCATGAGTGAATTTTTTTATCATCATAATTTTTATTTTTTATATATATATATATATATTTTTATTATAATGACCTTATAATTCCTATTATTTTTTAAAAATACTTTTTTGGAGTTTTGAAAATAAAAAAAAAATTTTATTATTTTTATTTGGAAATGAGAATTAAATTTTTTAGGGTCAATGTATTTTTAATGTATTTTATGATGAAAATTTGTATGTTAATAAATTTTTTTCCTCATGGTATAGAGATTTTACATTATTGATGGCTGATAGTGTGCCCAAGGAATATCTCTATAATAAATTGGTTAATGATTAATTCTTTTAATATATAATTTTAATTATTATTGATTTGGATTCTCCTATTAAAAGGGTTTTGTAACAATCATGCATAATTTTCCACCTAAAGAATCCCCTACACTCGCTCTCCATTCAACATGAACGATGTCCCTATCCACATGAATTGGAAAAATGTTCATGTGCATCACATTGTAAACATTTCGGAATGATTTCTAACATAAATAAGAGCTACTTGATTGTAAAATGTTTTGTCAAAATTATAGAATTAAAAATTGTTACATTTGATGTCCATGTAGCATCAAATAACTATAACAATAAATAAATAGGTATTTCAAATAGTCCCAAAAAAATTACACTAAGTCGTCATATTTTCAAAGGGAAAATAAAATCATCTTAGAACAATAAAATACAATATGGTATTATGAAATTCAATAAAAATTACTGAAAGAGAAAAAAATGTTGGATTCCTAGGAATTTTCAATGATAACCAAAAATAAGTAAAATTGAACAAATCTAGAATCCCACTCTATAATACCAATAGTTACAAGCACCTTGAACTCACCCAACATCATCACCAAGAAAAATACACAATTTTAATTGGAACATGGAAAAAACTATATGTTAGACTCATATAAGCATCCTAGTATGTTCCTTGCCCACGAATGTATGAGATTTCATTAATAAAGAAATCAATTATTTTTAGTTTTTATTTAAAAATATAAAATTTTATTTTTCAAACCTAAATTCATTAAATCCAATATGATGTCTAAAATGACTTAATAAAAAAATAAATTTTTTTTTATAAATTTTAAAAATCACTTTGATGAAGTTCTTCAGCCTACTACATTTTTATCATATGACCCATTCTATCAAAAATATAAACCTAATACATGATAGTATGATTCCATATTATTTTTCTAAACAACATTGAAAATAATTTAAAAAAATTACCTGAAAATGATATGCCAATCACACAAAAAAATGACATGATTGTTCGACAGATTGATATTTAAGTAAAATATTTTAATGGAATCATAATGATATAATAAAAGTGACGATATGTTAAAGCACATAAGAGATATCACCTATGTAAATAACTAATCCAGAAATGATTATTTCATCGAATCAAACATTGGTCCTAATGTGAGAAGAAATATAACCTTATCAAATCCAGAGAGGAAACTTTCTAGTATATGTTGTGTCTAAAGTATCCCCAAGACATTTAATTAGTTAACACTGGTCTTAAAAAAATAGAACACCATCCTAGTACAAGTTCTTGACATGACCTCACAGACACTATTAATGTGTGAACCAAGTATTGTAAATAAAATATATATCTCCCCCACAGTTCTCAGGTTCTGATTACTTGAAATAAAATTAAGTTAATTGGAAAATCAAGAAAGATAAATATATAATAAAAAAAGTAAATCTCCCTTTGATACATCACCCTCGCATAGAAAAACCCCTTCTTCATATCATACATCCATTGTAAAAGAACATGACATCCCTAAAAAGGTTGTATTAAAAAACATGTAGTCATAAACAACCCTCCAAAGTATAAATAAATAGGATCTCATAATAAATATATAATATTAATTACAATGTTCTAAACAATATTTTAGCATAAAAATATAGATCAGAATACTGAGCCTCTATCATATCATAAAACACCACTTTAAAAATTTGTAATAAATTCATTAAAACCATAAAACCATTAAAATTATATAACAACATTTAAAACATGTTATTTCCTATCTAAAATACATATTGAAGATAAGGGACATTTATTTCCCTCAAAAAAATTCTAATGACAATTTTGGGAATTTTTATCATAGGTCATGAAAGCCCATTAAATTGATGAATTATCAAGAATTCATCGAAGAACCTATTTTAAAATCGTTTATTGGCCAAAACATCAATATAATACAAATATCTCTATAAAATGTATTTTTAAAAATTATTAATAAAAAATGGATCAAAATATAATTCACGTGGCTAATTTTTTTTCAAATTCCTTATAGGAATTTCCAATAATATTGGACCAAGAAAACATTCTATTTCAAAGTGAAAACATGATATTCATAAGATATAACCTTTATACTAATACCATATTTCATAGAAATAATTATTAAATTCCATTAAGATATCACATATATTTATACAATATAAAATATGATATTTATATAATGATGCAATTTCATAGAATCTTATTCTTGGAAGATGTGGGAATCAAGCCAGATACAGATGAATTTGAGGAAGATTACCCAAATAAATAATGATAACTTCCTTTTAATAAACAATATACCAAAATACTAATGTATAATTACCTCAAACATAAACCCTACCTTACACAAAAAATTAGGGTTCTTGGAGAAAGGGGTAACCTTGGAAATATGCAAGGGAGAAGTAAAAGAAGAGGAATATAATAAAATAAAGATATATTTTACATTCGAATATATTGAAAACCATAATGTGTGTGCCTTGAATACGTGGAGTTAAAGTATGTATCTATGTATTAGTATCCTAGGAGTAAACACAACTAATTTTATTAGAGGATTAGTGAAAAAAGAATTTTTTTTATTAATGTATGTTAATTTTTATATAATTTTTTGGGAAGGCTACCAGGATTCATTACATGGTTTTCCAAACCATGTTCCAAGACAATAAGATTATCCATACCAACTATTAATGATTCTCTATTTAATATGAAGATCCAAAATATTTGAAAATTCATGTTGAGACTGTACCAACTATACTATATCCAACAAAAAATCATTTTAATGCTTGATTTATGGTTACTCCTAATCATGTGGGATGACCTTGAAACAACAAAAAAGATGAAAAAATAAAATTTTATGATGAGAATTTATTAGGGAGTAATGTAATATATGATAATATAAACAACACAAAAAGGAATTATGTGGTAACATGAGGGTTATATAATACTCCCCACCGGACCACATTCCTCTTCAAGAATGTCTGTTGTCAAAAAATATAAGGGGGTAGAAAATAAATGATCTAGAGATTCTTGAACTGATGGTAACTTCCAAACATGATCTGATTTCAGATCCAAGAATCTAGGAACATCCCAAAGAAAAATCATTAATAAATAAAACATAACACTCAATCCAAAATTCCAAATAAGCATATATATATTATTATCTGGCCACTATTTTTTATTTCTATATCAATATAAAACCAAATAAAACTATTGTTATATGAATCCTAAATTAGACTAAACAACCATAATATAAAGTCATTCTTAATACAAAAAAATTCAAAAATGAAAAAGTAATAATAAATCACAAGAAACCTCAAGGAATGACATGAGTTATAACCTTGATCCATAACACACATTGATATCCTAGGGGAAAAAATGGATAACCCTTATATGGGGGATCCCTAAAATTCATGGCCAAACATATTCCACTGCATGATATGAACTCTTGAGTCTCCCACCACAGTTACCCAAATACACACCCAAGGAATCACACATTACTAGTTATCTTGTCTAGTCGGATTCCATGTAAACGGATTCCCCAATATCCTATCGAAAATACAACATGAAAAAACAAAAACAGAATCAATAAAAATCACAGTGAATACTAGAAGAAAATAAATTATGTCTATGTGAATCAATGAAAACTTACTCATATTGAAAATACAATGAACATTGAGGAGTTATCAATATACTTTTTCATATACTAGTCACTATGATGAAGGATCACAAACTGAAAGGTTATATCAAATTTTATGAAATCAATATATAACCCCTTGATAAATACAATTTTGAAAAAATTATTAAATCATTCATTCACATTTATTGGATGTTTCATAAACTCCCCCCACACATGGCTTGATTTGATGAGAAAACCCCATATATCCCTAATCACGAGGCTTCATGTTTTGTGGTATAAATGGGGACCACCTTAATAATTTCCAACCAACTAATACTTTTGTTTATCCTTTATCACTACAAAATGAACGAGGAAGCTGAATCAAGAAATTTGAGATTAGTCATAAGAGCTAGGAAGGTATCGACTGCACCCAAAGATTTGGATTATGGGTAGAATTCATAACTCAGGGAACACATATCAATAAATAATATGATTCATAAAAGTATCATCCCTGATTATTGGCCTTCTATGTTTTCTTTCTACAATTATGAGAGGAATACAATAAATAATAGAAGACATGAGCAACATTCCTTCATGACACGAAACATTAAAAAAACAATGATTTCAAGAGAGGAAAACCAAAAACATACACCCCAAATAAAATATCATTAATTTGACACCACAAAAATAATTTTTTCTCTGAAAATTACTGAAATCCACTATCTAATTTTGAAAAAACCCTCCACCATGTAATTCACATCAATGTAAATTCAAACCTCTCATTGAAAATAATCGACCGTGGTGGAACATACATCACTTGAACTAAAAATATTTTTATAAAAAATAACCTTGTAAAAATGATAATTATCATTCATTGAAATGTCAATCATGATGGCGGGTAATTTCATACATGTTGTAAAAGTTAAAAGGAACATTAATTTTTACTAAAAATTAGTTAGAAAATATCTGTTATCATATGAATAAATAAGGATCCAATTTATCTTTTCAAAAGAAATTAAAAAGGGTAAATAAGTCTTCAATAAAAAATTTACAATAGGGAAATTTTTTTAAAACATTTTAACAAAATAGGATTTTAGTAGAAAATAAATTCCTGAATGAAGTGATAAATAAATTTATATTTTCTTCAAAGAATTTTATCATTTATATTAAGTAATAAAGATTATAATAATGGTACTACTATATGAAAATATCATGAGTAACTAGAGGATGAGAAAATATTTTCACTTTATTGTATGATTATTAATAAATACCTTTAACTGAAATTCATGACTTAATAATCATGATGAGAATGAGATTGTAAAATAATATCTTATAATGATTACCACATGAATGTGAAAATTATTCAATGAATCAATTATGTGTAATAAGCATAAAACTAAATAAAACAAGTAGAAACACAATATTATAAAATCATAATTCCTTATAAAAGAATATTTTAATATTAAGTAGATAAAAGATGTAATATAACCCAATGAAATGAATTTGAGTTATGAAATAATTTACCACAAATTAAATATTACGTAAAATACCCATGGGTAAGATTACTAATATTTATAAATAAATTACCCAAAATTATGAATTAATAATTAAAATACATTTTATAGTGGACATAAATAAAAAAATAAAATTTAATTATTGAATAATATCATATAAGTATCAATGGAATGTATAATGAGAGGAATTTTACAACCATACACTTCCTTTTTATTGAATGTAATCTAATCTCATGTATTGTAATTTTAATGTTGGTATACATTTATTTGATAACTATATTAATATATAAATTATAATATATTATCTATTTATTACATCTTATAACCCTCACAGTAATAATCAGTACTTTGTTCCCTTTTTTCCATGTTAATTGCCTTGTTTTCTCATGTGTGTTTAGTCATGAATGATCATGTTCATAAACATATTATATATTAATATAATATAAATAATATTAATAATGAAATAACTATAATATCTTTAAATAAATTATAATTTCAAAACGAATCATGAATGATGTTTTCTAAAAATGGACTATGTTACAATCATAGTGATGGAAGGTTATAGGTATGAATGAGTAATATTTCCATTTCTTAGTGATTATTATAGAAATAGGTTAATTTTTATAATATCATTAAAGAATTATAATAAAATCATGTATACATTATCATTTCATAAAATATAATTATATATTTCATCCATTTTTTGTGGTGACGAAAAGGGAGTCACATTGTTTTGTGAAGGCAGCAGTCCACACAAACAGAAATGGTGTTATCTTCATTCATTGAGTGAAAGGGTAAGAAATAAAATGGGATATATTTTTTTATAATGATAAAAAGGTTATTAATAAAATAACAATGTCATTTATATCACATATACTCATTAAATTTATCACTATAACTTTATATGTAATGTTTTTGTGAAATACAAATCACATCACTTCACAACGCGGTTGTCCACCACACACATGATTACTGTTATCATATCTGCTATTGAATGGAAAGTAAAAATGTAATATATGATATAATAACTCAAAATGTATAAATTTTTTATATATCATATATATAAATTATATTTATTATCAAACTCAATTGTAAATGGTGGTAGTGGAAAATGAATGACATCATTTCACGAGGTTGTAGTCCGCTCTACATACAAATGCTGATTTCGTAACCAATTTAATGGGAGTGGATGTTGTTTTTTTCATTAAATTGTTAAATAATAATCTATGTATATGGATTCTATTTATTTTATTATATAATAATGGTTTAAAAATAATTTAACAAGGTTGATGAATAAATAGAATAAAATTGATTGTTGAATAACATTACCTCTTCTTCGTGTATCCTTCTTAGGTCTTCATAAAAACTCTTCCGTTGTTGGATTTATAAAAAAATAATTATTCTATGATATGGGGAGGGAATTTTATTTTGGAAGGTAATTTCCTTATGAATTAGGATTGAAGGTGATAAGAAGTGAGGAGTAGGGTGACCATTTTTAAGTGACGTGAATGGAAGAGTTGTTGTTGTTTTAAATATTCAATCCTACCCACGTTTTTATCTTACCAAATGCCTCAAAAATGGTATATCAGTGAACCTAAAAGATTTAATGTCTAAATATGGCCATAAAATTAGTGTTAGTGTTGTTGATAGGTCATTTTAACCCTTATCTTCGTATTTTAACCCCTCGATAAATCAATTTTTACCATAACCATTGTAAATACATTTTAATTCTTTTATAATTCATTTTGGATAAAAAAATAAGTTGAAATAATTAGAAATGATAAGGTATGATAAATAAAAATATGGAATCTATTTTTCAAAAATTAAATTAATAATATTGGGAAAAGTTTAACTATAACTAGTCAGCCATACATGATGAGAAAGCTTGGTTTTAATGTTAAATTGTTCATATTTTACAACATTTTAATGTATAAAATAAATCTATTATAATGATTTGGGGTGTTATATTATCTTATATTATTGGTGTTTTATTTCAAAAAGTATATCAAATAAAATGTTCTTATTTTAATAATTTTACGGTGTTGCATTCTCCCCACCATAAATAAATTGTATTCTCACAATTTTATAGTGATCTTGGAAATCAAGGGGTTGAACAATGGTAAATAACATTATTGAAAAAAACACAATCAATGTTTTAATTCAATATCCTATTAACAATATATATTGGGATATAAAAATTTAATTTGTAATAACATGTACCTGGGGTTCTATGTTTGATACCATTAGTGGAATGTGAATATATAAACATAGAGAAAAATAGTACTTAATTAGAGAGAGTGATAGAGGATATTGATCACAATAAATGGAGTCATTAACAGAGAGATAAGGGCCCCAAAACCATAAATTTTTCATTATTTATAGGACAATTTGATTTATCATGATTTCAATTGGTTCTTTTTTTTAATATCAATTCCTAAAGTTGATAAATTATTTTACTCTCTACGAATAAAAAGGAAAAATAAATTATAAAAATATTTTTCTAGAGAAAAATTTAATGTTTTAGTTTTTCATCAATACAAGAATAATTTTTAAATTTATCTAATTTTTTTACAAAATGATATTTGTTATTCTTAAAGCACTAAAATTAAATTTTAATGAATCGTATGATCCATAAATGAGTGACAAGTATATATGTATGTCTCTAACTATTTTCGGAACCAAAAATGTCGAGAACATGTCATATAATATAATAAATTAATCTCTAAGACTAAATGTAAATCCCATGTTTGATTATTAATATTTATTTTTCAATACATTTAACTTAAAAAAATTACATTTTATCAATTAAATCACATAGTTTTGTGGTAGGATCTAAACATATATTATCCTTTAGTCACAGGTTCATGCCCCATGACCTTTTCAGATGCGCCAGGTTGTTACCCAAAATGTGGGTATTTCTATTTATAAACTATATTAATATATTTACTATAAAATTACCTATTTAAATTTTGCGGAAATACAAGATGAAAAATTAATCATTAAGTAATATTTTTATTAAGGTTTTCAATACAACCCTTTTTTCAGGGTCTACTAATATTATTTATCAATTATTTCAATTTTATTAATGGTAATATTAACAGTATAGATTATCAATACATTTATAATCATGTATATAAAATATAATGGAGTAAGTAATCAAAAGATCTTTCAACTCAAACATTTAATTGCTATAAATTTCTCCAAATATATCTTTAATCTTGGTATAATCCAAACACATAAAACCCAGGAAAAGGGTTTAAAGATTATGGAAATTTGGCCCAACATAGAACCATAATCCCATGATGGTATATATATATCATTTTTTAATGAATACATATATTCCTATAAAATTAACACAATCCCCAGATGTTTCTTAATTTTTATCACCACATTACCATTTGTAACATAATTTTATAATTTAATTTTTTATCGTGATACATAAATAGTTGAACCATTTTATTTCAACATATATCCTTCCATGGTTTATGGGTTAAAAATTTTAGTAGTGAATTGAATCATAAAATTCCCATGTTCTTCACATTTAATATAACTAACTATAAATTTTTTCCTATGATCTGATTTATTTCCTTCCATAATACTTTTCATTTTTATGAGAAATTAATTTTTTACACTTATTCTTAACACAAATGATATTTCTATCCCATTATGACGCCTTATTTTCAATTTATGACACCATTGTTTTATAATAAGACATTCATTATCAACATGTATTCAAATACTTAATAATGGATTGTAATGAAAATGTGATTTATCATAATAATATCCACCATGGGATTCAAACCATGTGTGAATTAAATAATATTATAATGCACTATGTGATGATTTAGTAAATGAGAATGTTCCCATTTTAGAGTTATTACCCCTAGGTAAATATTTTCCAAAACTACTTCCACTTGTTTTATCCATACAAATACTTATTTCCTAGAAAGAAAACATAATCTCTACATTACCAAAACATTTGGATGTTCTTATATACATCTCCTCAAACTATATCATATAGTTATGTTATATAATATAGGTTTTAAAAAATATAGTTCCCAAAGTTTCTACTAAAATTTCTCTCATACCAAATATAGGGACGCAAGACTCAGTAGCCCAGATTCAATGTCTTTCTCATTATATTGTTATATGAAATAAGGAGTTCCATATCGAAGAACCAAAGAGTTAATTATTGTTGACAAACAAGAAACATATATGACTCCTGTATTACATTTAAATGCACAAATTAAAACATATTTTAATTTAAGAAAAAATTATTCCCTCTAAAATATCTATATAATGAAATTGGAGTACATACAATTGATCTATATGAATGGGAAAAAAATAAGGGTGAGAGAAAATGATCAGTAAGGGTTAATAAAAAGGAAGAAATCATGACTTATTAAGAATAATCAATATAGCATGGAAAATAAAGTAATAACATGACTTGTAATAAATGAAATGATAGGGACGTTCATCTTGATATAATATCAATAAAAAATATCATAGATAATAATCAATATTTAAAGGAAAATAACTAAACACACATTCTAGGAAATCAAATAAATATAAGGAAGTTAATCCAGAGAAAATATCAATGAAAAATCTTAGTTATGATAATTAATATTGAAAGAAGAATAACCAATAAATGATTATATTTACTTAATAACATTATCATTAAAATTGGACTAACAAATAATCAGCATGGAGTGATAAATAAATGAAAAACTAGTAATTAAATAAATATATCAGAATGAAATGTGTGTAAATAAAATATTTCAATGAAGATATCCTAGTTAATAATAAAAAAATTCTTCATTAAAGAAAATATCAATTATCAAACGTCATATTTCCTTGGAACATGATACATTTATATTCATGATCTATCCATATAAAACATTAAAATGTTAGGTTAAAAATCCATTTAACCAAGGATGGCCAACTAATTTGTCTCATCAGACTACCAATTCATCAAGGGGATATCTATAATTTTTCCCTACCCATGTCTTATAAGTATAAATCATTCCAAAAATATCAAATAATTGATTCAATTCAGAAACTATTTTCCTTATCTTCAAATATCTATAATGAGTAAGTAATATGGATTTATTAACACTTACCATCATAAACATATTAATTTCAATATAGACAAACATATCCCGAAATTTTAAAAAATTTATGAAATAAATATATCCATGATTTATAATAAGGATATTTTGAGGAAATTTAATGTCAAATTATCATAGGAAAGTGATCATTTTAAGGAGAAGTTATTGAGTAAAAAAATGAATCAAAGAAGTTAATTTCAATAATATTCTTGGATAAAATAAACATAAACAATATAAAGGAATAATACATTATAATTTATAATAATTAAAACTTAATTTCATGAGTAACTAGTAGAGGAGAAAATTATTTGGGTTTTATAGACAATGATATAATAATTTCCTTAAAGTGAAATTCAAGACTAAACAATCTCGATGGGGATGAGATTATAATATAAACCCTTTCAATGATATTAATGTTGTAGTGATAATAATTCAATGAATATATTATGTGTATCAACTATAAAACCATATAAAAGTGTGGGTATGATATATTATAATCAATACTCATTACAAAAAAAAATCATTGAATATCAAAGAAAAAGAAGAAATAATATAACCTAATGAAAAGAAATTTAGTTATGAAATTATTTTCCACTAGGAAAATTTTATGTCAAACCCCGTTGGATTAAATAAATAAAGTTGAAACATAATATAAAATTAATTAAGAATTAGTATTAATATTACATTTAAAATGGGAACTATATAGACGATATACAAGCGAATTGGTGTATAATTACAAATTATTCCCAATAGAATATAAATGCAGACAAAATATCTTACCTTACACTTAAATTAGGTGGAACATGATTTAATCACCTGTATAGTAATTTTAAACATGTAATTAACTTACACCAAGACCATTTTAATATTTATAATATCATATGTGATCCTTTTATAACATCTTATCACCTATTCGTAAAACTATTCTATTATTTTCCTCACTTTGAGTGTCAATTTCCTTGTTTTCTCATATGCATTTTATCATGAAAGATCTAGTTATTGTGCATATTATATAGTTCTATTATTTAAAGAATAATATACATGAAATTATTATCATATTTTACATAAATAATTCATTTTAACCAATAATAATTTTAAAATCAATAATTATATATGGTTGTGTAAAATGTAAAATGTTATAATCATTGAGATGGTAGGTTGTATATACCCATGAATAACATTTCTATTTTTCAATGATCATTATTGAATGAAAGAAAGTAATATATTATATATAAAAAAACTAAAAAATCAATATATACCTTATTTTTTCATTAATAATATTTTATATATCTTTCATGTGGTTTGGTGATGAATATATAATCCCAACAATTTATGAAGGTTGTAGTCCACAGGTACATAAATAATGTTATCATATTTCATTGGGTGAAAGGGTAAGAAAGAAAATGATATTTGTTATGGTTTTAGAATGATAAATTTTATTTAATATAAAAATTATATCACATTAATTCATAAAAGTTAACCATATATCATTCTATTTTAAGAATTTTTTAAATAAAAATCACATTTCTTCGTGTGGTGGTAGTCCTCCGTACACAAGAGTGAAGTTATTATATCTCCTATAGAATGGAAATTAAAAAATTTATATTCGATATAATGACTCCAAAAGTAGAATTGGATTATAAATATCATATATATATATATTCATAATCATACAAAATCATGATATGTGGTAATGAAAAATGAATGACATCAGTTATCAAAGTGGTTGTCTGCCGTACATAGAAATGACGTTCCAACAACCCATTTGATGGATGTAGATGTGGTTATAGGTCATGACCATAAGATTAAATCATATTACTATATTTAAAATACATTGTCTATAATTTAATCTTTTATTAATAAGAATTGAATGATTTAAAGTAAGAAATAAAATAAACACGGTCTTTAAAGAACGTTGTCCCTTCTTTGGGTATCCTTAATAGGATTGCATTAAAATCCTTACTAGGATAAATTAATGCAAAACATAATTATTTCAGAATGAGGGGAGGTAATTTTGAATGTGATTTGGGAAGGTCTTAGACGATCATCATAGTTTTTAAGGAGTGAAGGATATAGGGTAAGGGTGACATTTTATATGTTTGTTGACTGGAAAACTTGTATTTTTAAAAAAAATATTCAGTCATACCCATGTTTCTATAATGAATTAAGCATCCCAAATGGGAAATTATTTATAATGTAATATTTTATGTCTAAATATTTTTATAAAATCGTTTTTTGAAATGTTTTTATGCTATTTTTACCGATTATATATTTTTTTAACCCTTAGTTAATTAGTTTTAACCTTAACTGAAATGAATAATTGTTACTATTTTAATTATTAATTATGAGTAAAAATTATATTTAGCATAATAAAAATTATAAAATATTATGATTCCAAATATTTAATCCATTTCTCAAAATACATTTTACATAAGTGAAAAAATTTAACTTAAAATTAGTCTAAAATACGTGATGACAAATCAGGATTTTAGATAGAATATTCAAACGTTTAAAAATTTTTAGATCTAAATTAGTTATTAAATTGATATTAATTACCTAAATTATATTAATTTATATTAATATTGATTAATTATAATTTTAAACCAATTATGAAATTCATTTAACACTAGAAATTATTTAAACAAAAGTTAATTTTCAATTAAAATTCAGAATTTATTAATTTTTATTAAAAACAAAACCTTTAAAAAATACAAAACAATAATGTTAAGATAATTTTTTTATTAATTCTCCAAAAAAATATATTAGTTTTTATAAATAAATTTCATAATATTGGTAAAAATTAATTTTACATTAGTTGTGAAAAATGAAACCAAACCATCTTGTAGACATAATACAAGTTTTTCAAAAACATTTAATTTTCTTTTAAATGATACATGATATATTTAAAATTAATAAATAAAAATTATTTTCATAATTTAGTTAGTAATCTTAATACCCTTTCTTTCAAAATTATAGTGATAAATATTAAATAATAATAATTATACATATTTGTTCGTTAAAACTCGTTCTTATGTATAAAAAAAGAGATTGAAGAAACTCTTTGTTGTTTGTATCATAAGATACTGAATAAATTAAATTTATTCAAAATGAAATATATTTTAATGTATTATAGTGATATATTCTCTTATAATATTTATTTTATATGTCATATATGTGATCAAATACAATGTTATTTATTTATAATTTTCGAGTGATACATGAGGACTATTCCATTGTTTAAAGCTTAAAATGATGAGGATAAGTTGATTGACTGGGTGACCATGGATGGATGATATTTATTTTTTAGTTGAAGTTTGTTTTTGTTGGATTTTTTTGTCAAGGTACATTTTTAAAATTCTAATGGCCCGGACCTCTTCGGCCCATTGCTTTGTCAAAAAAAGGCTAAGAAGTGTTCTGGAGGGTAAAATGGAATTTTTCCACGCTTTCCAGAATTCTGAAACTACACGCCATGTAGTTTGAGTACACGCCGTGTACCCCCTTTCCGGGTATATCCTGTGTTGGAGGCCATGTCCTTGCTGTGTGGAATAATGGGTGCATGTCGTGTGTCCGATACTACACGCCGTGTAGTCCTTCCCTGCTTACGCTTTACCAGTCAGCAGCCATGTGCCGTGTTGGAGCCGTGTCCTTGCCGTGTGTAATAAATGGGTAGATGTCGTGTGTCTATACTACACGCTGTGTAGTCCCTCCCCGCGTATGTGTTACCCTCAAATCGTGTGTTGACCAGTCAATGGCCGCAGAGCCGTGTTGGAAGCCGCATGGAGACCGTGTGAAATAACCGAGTACACGCCGTGTACTATAAAGTACACAATGTGCACTTTTTCTTTTCTCGCCTATAAAATTAGGGGGTCCCCTCCTCCTATCAACTCACCCCTCCCCTCCCCTTTCCTCTGAGTAGAGTTCTCCCAAGAGACTCGAAGGCTCTTTCTTCCATAACTTCTTCATCCGAGCTCCGATTTATGATCCGTCAGCGGCCACGGGATCATAACGACCAGGCGGAACTTCCGAGCTTGGACCCTTTTTCTTTAATTCGGACTTTCCCTTTCCGAATTCCACCCTAGGAGGTTTTTCCGGGACCTGACAGAAGTGACGGACGCCAACGGACGTCTTCTAAGGTTGATCCAGAGGAGCGTTGCGATCAGAACCTATTGAGGTAGGGATCTTACCTTCGTCTCTCTTGTTTGTGCATCATGCAGGGTGTATGTTCTCTTGTTTATGTGAAACACATTTGAACCAGTTTAATAAAGATAATAAATGGCCTATATAACGGGGTTGGGAAGTTGTGATTTACTGTTAATTAATATCCTGTGATATTATATTGTGAATTGAATGAGCTTCTACCTACTAAAAATCACGGTCGTTGGAGGCCTTTTCTTACACAATTAAATGTTTCCCTCTGCTTCTGGATTTTACTATGGATGGAAACTTTGTGGAATGTGGAAATTGGTTAATCACGTAAAGTTGGATGTTTAAAATCTGGAACCCTTGTGTGATCACCCCGATTGAACAAAATGGAATATTGAACATGTGGGTGTTGGCTTGGATATGTGGCATGTGATGGGGGTGTTTTGTGGGTTGTTGTGGATAGGGTGAGCAGCGGGGCTGCGGTTGACTTGGTTGTGGGTTGGTGTGAATGTTGAGGTTGTAACGGGTAGCAGGGCAGCGATAAATGGAATTAAAGGGATAATGATGTACGGTGCAGTTGTGGTTATGGCAGTTGGCAGTGGGGCTATAGGGTTGGGTTTGAATGTGAACGGACAGTGGGTTTTGAATAATAAATAAAAATTGTGATAGTTAATAAATGGAAGGTCATGGTAATGGAACGAGATTAATAATCAATGGGGTTGGTTGGTTGATAAGAAGGGCTTGGTTGTGCTGCATGTGTTTTCCTAACTTGATTTGTGGATGGAAGGGATATGTTTTATGAACGATCGATGTGGTTGGTTGTGGATAGATTCCCAATAGTTCAGGAACTAAATAAACTAATTCTGCTGAAACATGAAAACCTAAATGGGGTTGGGGTTGTTTGTTGTAAGCATGCTTCATAGTAGCAGTGTCGAGGCACGTGCTCAGTGTCTATGTTTGGAAGCCATAGGTTGGGCTGTGTGTTTGGTATACATATATATATATCTGTACCATTTTTGTTTTATCGCACCCCACCCATGTTGATCACTATGTGCCGAACACTCCCATTTCATGGGAGTGGGTGTTTTCCCTTAGTTACTAGCTCCTTCCTGCTCCTTCTCCCCTAGGATGTGATGGCTTGAGGTGACCTTACACCTAAGACTCTTTGGGTAGGTTTCGATTGGGGTGGTTTTAGCCCAAGACTTTTCATGAAGGTTCTACTGTTTCCCAAGAATCTTCAGGATGAGGCCCAGATGTTTGCGGGTGGGATACGTGGTTGTGAGGCCCAGGTGTGTGCGGGCGGGATACGTGGTTGTGAGGCCGAGGTGTGTGCGGGCGGGATACGTGGTTGTGAGGCCCAGGTGTGTGCAGGCGGGATACGTGGTTGTGAGGCCCAGGTGTGTGCGGGCTGGATGTGTGGTTTGTGAGGCCCAGGTGTGTGCGGGCGGGGAGAGTGTGGCAGCGTCAGGACATTCGCCATTAGGAAGAGCAGCTAACTAAAGGGAAATGGTGTGGGGTACCCAATACTATTGTTCTTATACTACTACTACCTGTCATGATTGTGTTTTGGTGAGTGTGGCTAGTGAGGTTGGGTGGATAGAATTCCATGCTAGGTTTCTTCTATTGTTCTGACGGGACATTAGAATGTCTCCCCATTTGTGCACGAGAGCATTAGGCTTCCCTACTGAGTATACTTGTATGCTCACCCTACATTTACATTCAGGTTTCTAAGAGGACTACCAGGGCCGTGCGAGACCCTACTAGTCGGACAGTTGGAGTTGCTGCAGTTTTTTGTACTTGTTTCCTTTTTGGTATTGTACGTTGAGCTTTCTTGTACTTGTAACCTATTATAAAATTGTTTAAACATGCATGTGGGCTTGGTTTGGGTTTATTTCTATACACTTGTTTATTTTCTTTTTGGTGGTTTACTTGTTCTATTTCCCGATCATAAATAATAAAAAGGGTAATGCCTCCCATATTTGTGAAAACTCATACCCTTGGTACTAGTCGCCACCCCGGGGCTTACTGGAGGTGGGACTCGGGGGTCATTATCTCCCTTTCACCATTACCAGCTCAAGAGGGGAATCTTTGGTGGGAGGGGGTTGTGACCGAATGGTATCAGAGGTGATGGTCGGGAGATAGGATGGAGTCTAGAGTAAGGCACTGTGAGGATTACATAGGATGGTAGGGAGACAATGTTAGTTAATATTGGTGCGTGATATAGGCTAGGGAACACCGGCTAGGACACGGGATTTTAGGGCCCCCCGTGATCTGATGCAAGGACTCTGAGCCTACCGAATTATCAAGTGAGACTACATTGATAGCAGGGTAGAGACCCTTGGGAAGGTACATGCATCATCATGATTGTGTTTTACTTGATTTAGGTGTTCTTGGAAAGAAATTGAAATAAAATAATAAAATAAAAACATGAGTTTTCCTTACTACTTGGGATTAGGAGATCCTTGTTTACCGTACACCTATGGCACCTGGACATCGTCCCTGGGTGGCTCAGATGGCTGAGGCCCTGAAGTTCCAGGCGGTCGATCAGTTGAGGATTCACCGAGAGGATGAAGATAGCAAGTGGTTGAAGACTCTCTGCTCTTTCCAACGGTAGACCCTCAAGAAGTACGAGGGTAGTACTTCAGATACGGAGATGGAGGTGTGGCTTGAGGATCTAGGGATCGCTTTTACCTTGATCCGTGATCAGAGGGAGTATTGGGTTCCCCTAGTAGTCATTCAGCTGATAGGTGCGGTGCGACAGTGGTGGATGCTGTACCTCGGAGAGAGGATAGAGGAAGAGGTTCCATGGGCTGACTTTGAGAAGGAATTTCGAGATGAATTCCTTTCTTCCATGATCAAGGTGGAGAACCCGTAGAAGTTACTATCCCTTCAGTAGGGTAGTATGTCGGTACGAGAGCTGGGGATCATGTTCAAGGATCTCCTGTTCTTTTCTCCGGATCTCTTTTCGGATGAGGAGTCTTGGCCAAGACGTTTGGAGGAGGTGCTTCAGCCTTCTCTCCAGCATGTTGTCACCACCGTCACCCTTCTGACGTACATGGAAGTACAGAGAAAGGAAGAGTTTGTAGAGAGGATGGACTCGCTGGGAGGTGCACCACGAGAGGGGATCCAACCAGGTTCGTCTAAGGGGAAGGCAGTCAGCAGCAGGTCTCCTACGACGGGACCTTCCAGGTTCAGGCCAGTGGGGAGTAGGCCACAACAGTTCCAGTTCAGATCTTCGGGTACTTTTCACTTTTTCACGAGCCCAGGACCGAAGTGTTTTCTTGTGGAGGTTTCGGGCACGTTCAGAGTCTGTGCCTGACCTGAGCTTAGTATGGTGGAGGTGGGCAGGTTCAACACCCACCTCAGCAGCACCAGTTTCCGGTGAGGCCCTTCCAGCAGCAGCAGGACCATGCTCCTCCGAGGGAAGACTTTGCGAGAGGGAGTTGACCACAGGGTGATCCTAAGGGACCTCGACCAGGGCATGGTCGGGGAGGTGGACGACATCAAAGAGGCAGAGGAGCTGGGCGTGGGTAGTTGCAGACAACATATTTGACAGCTCCGGCAGGACCAGAGGTGGTGCGAGGTATGATTTTTTTATTCAGCACTCTTGTTTCTAATTTGTTCTATTCGGGAGCTTTGCACTCCTTTGTTGCACCTGGTCTAGCCCATGCTTTGTGACTAGACGTTTAGAGACTTTCTATACCACTGGTACCGAGTACACCACTTGGAGGCCAGACCAGCGTATCTTGTGTTTTCCTGGGACATGGGCTGATGTTACGACCACATAGATCTAGTGGGGACCTTATTCTGTTACAGATGCGGCCATATGATGTCATCCTAGGCATCGACTGGTTGTTTTCTGTTAGTGCCGTTATCGACTACTTCTGAAGAAGATTCATGTTCTCCGACGTTGATGGGCAGCGCATATCTTTTGTTGGACATAGGAGATATCAGGTGGGAGGACGGCATGTGAAGCCTCTCCTTTATTTGTTAGGCGGGTTATCAGTGGTTCCAGCTGATACAGATATGATGGATGTCCTGGAGGTTGTTGGGGGAGTTCCTTGATGTTTTTCCTGAGGAGGTTGTGACTCTACCCCCTCGACGTGACGTTGAGTTTGGGATAGACTTACAGCCTGGTGCCCGTCCGATTTCGATGGTCCCTTATCGGATGACACCTTCAGAGTTGCGGGAGTTTCGAATTCAGATTGTTGATCTGATAGAGAAGTGTTTTGTTCGACCTAGCGTATCACCATGGGGTGCTCCAATTTTGTTCGTGAAGAAGGCAGATTGTGGTCTCAGGTTCTGCATAGACTACCGAAGGTTGAACCGGGTAACGGTCAAGAACCATTACCCCCTTCCAAGGATAGATGATATCTTCGACCAAAAGACGGGAGCAGGTTGGTCTTCCAAGATTGATCTATGATTTGGATATCATCAGCTGAGGGTAAAGAACAGTGACATCTCGAATACGGCTTTCAGGTGCAGGTATGGGCACTTCGAGTTTGTAGTGATGCCGTTTGGAGTTACGAATGCACCATCTATGTTCATGGGACTTATGATCTTTGTCTTCCGAGAGTTTCTGGACGGTTTCGTTGTTGTGTTTATCGATGAAATTCCGATGTACTCAAGATCCGAGGAGGAGCACGTTGAGAATCTTAGGGCAGTCTTGGAAGTCCTTCGACACCACCAGCTTTACAAGAAATTGTCGAAGTGTATGTTCTTGACACAAGAAGTACACTTCCTCGGGCACGTGGTGTCTCATCATGTAGTATTAGCGGACTCGTCGAAGGTGGAGGCAGTTGTTTCTTGGGTAGCACCCAAGAGCGTGGAAAAAGTTCGTAGTTTCCTGGGGTTAGTAGGTTACTATTGGAGGTTCGTTTTGGACTTCTCTCGAGTTGTTGATCCATTTACAGCTTTGACTTGGATGAACCAGGTCTTCCTATAGAGCGAGCAGTGCCAGAAAGCTTTCGACTAACTGGAGGAGAAGTTGGTCAGTGCTCCCGTACTGAGGTGCCAGAGGAAGGGTTGTTGTATGAGGTGTTTTGTGATGCTTCTGGCCTTGGTATGGGGTGCGTGCTGATGCAGATGAAGGGAGTGATCTGTTATTGGTCTAGGTTTTTACGCCCTCATGAGCGTAACTATGCCACCCATGACCTAGAGCTCGCAGCAGTAGTGTTTTCACTGAAGTTGAGGCGACATTGCCTCTTTGGGGAGTGATTTTTGTTCTTCTCAGATCACAAGAGCCTGCGTTATATCTTCTCCCAGTGTGACCTGAACCTGCGGCAGTAGATATGGGTCGGGTTTCTCCAAGACTATGACTTTGAGATCTCTTACACTGAAGGTAAGGGAAACGTTGTGGCTGATGCCCTGAGCAGTACGTCGCATCCGGAAGTAGTTCGAGAATCCACTGATGCTTGGAAGGCGATGGTAGAGTTGGCTGCCTTGCACTTGGATGCCAGGGTAGAAGGTGTTAGAGGATGTTTGTTTCAGATGATGGTGTAGTCCTCCTTGTTGTATCAGGTGGAAGAGTCCCAGTGGCGGGGACTCCGAGGCGGAAGTGATGTGGGATCGTGTCAATTAGGGGAACGCTCTAGAAGGATGGTCAGAGGACATCTGACATTGGATGCTTTTCCATGGAAGGTTGTTTGTTCCGGATACAATGCGTGAGGGTGTTCTCCGTGAGTTCCATATCTCATCCTTGGCGGAACATCCAGGAGTTTCGAAAATGTACAGAGGCTTGAGGGAACAGTTTTGGTGGCCCAGGGTGAAACGGGCAGTGGCAGAGTTTGTGGCTAAATGCCTAGTGTGTCAGCAAGTGAAGGCTGAACACCGTGTTCCCAGTGGTTTGTTGCATCCTTTATATGTACCTGAGTGGAAGTGGGATGACATCTCAATGGACATCGTCACAGGACTACCGAGAGCTCAGGGTGGTTATGATGCTATCTGGGTAGTGGTGGATCGTCTGACAAAATCATTTCATTTCTTAGCAATTAAGGAGTCAGGCCCAGTGAGTACCTTATCACAGAGGTACGTAGATGAAGTTTTGCGGTTTCATGGAGTCCCAAAGACTATCATCTCATATTAGGATACTTGGTTTACCTCACGAGTCTAGAGGGGGTTACAACATGCTTTTGGCACACAGCTATGCCTTAGCACTGCTTTCCACCCCCAGATCGATGGGCAAACAGAGCGGACTATACAGATGCTGGAGGACATGCTGCGAGCATGCGTTCTGGATTTCAGAGGATCATGGGTATGACACTTTCCATTAGTAGAGTTTTCCTACAACAATAGCTTCCACTCTACAATTGGCATGGAACCATTTGAGGCTTTGTATGGAAGACCATGTTGTTCACCCATTTTCTGGGCAGAGGTTGGTGAGACAGGTGCTCTTGGGCCAGAGGTAGTGAAGAGCACCACAGAGAAAGTCCACCTTGTACGTGAGAGGATGAAAGCGGCTCATGACTGATATAAGTCTTATGCTGATCATCGGAGGAGGCCCTTGGAGTTCGAGATGGGAGATCATGTTTTCTTAAAGGTTTCCCCTCGACGGGGGCAGCGGAGGTTTGGGAAGGAGAGAAAGCTCTCACATAGGTTCATAGGACCATTTGAGGTGTTGAAGCGATTTGGCGAGGTGGAATATCAGCTGGCCCTTCCACCTCAGTTGGAGAGAGTTCATGACATCTTTAACGTCTCCCAGCTTCGTCGGTACTTACACGACGACTCTCATGTTATCGACTGGGGAGAGTTAGACCTGGGAGATGACACGACCTTCGAGGAACGACCAGTCATAATCGAAGATCGTAAAGAGAAGGTTCTCCGTGGACGAACCATTCCCTTGGTTCACGTGTTGCGGAGGCATGGAAGCCTCGAGGAGAGCACTTGGGAGCAGGAGACCCAGGTGCACGCTCAGTACCCGAAGTTGTTTTGACTTTTGTTTTCCCTTGTTCTTCTGAGATTTGTGTTGATGTTGTACTCTGTACCTTTGATATATGGAATGCCTGGCTTGTCAGTTGTGAGACCTTTTGTTTACTGGTTCCCTGGTAATGTGTGAAATGTTCGGATGTGTGGGGAAAGGGAAAAACCAGACCCTTAATCGAGACGCATTAATGTGGATGTGATTGAACCCATGCGGGCAAGTCAGTGCCGCCTAAAGCGGATAATATCTCGACATAGGAGCAAAAATTTTCCAAAAACCACGTGTTCGGGCTGTGAGTTGGTTGTGTGGTGTTGGGGTAGTACGAGTTAAAAAAATCCTAATGTATGAAAGTGGGAAGACCCAATTCTTAATCGAGACGCATTATTGAGGATGCGATTGAACCCGTGTAGGTGATTTAGTGCCGCCTAAAGCGGATAATATGTAACACCCAAGACTTTCATAATAAATATTTTGTTTCTATTTTATATAAATCATCAAAGTAATCTTTCACTACACACAATACTAGCTTGGCTTTCTTAACATGAAATTGCGACCTTCCTTGATAGCTTGTGTCGTACGCAATACCGAGTTTCACTAAACAACGATATGCTATTAAAATATTATTAAAACATGCAGTTATGAATAGTAATAACCACTTTTTGAAGTTTTGTAAATTTTATTTTTCAAAATGGACTTCATTTTTGGATTCAGAATATCGAAATTAGCCTAGGGTGAAATTTTGGTATTTTTCTGGAAACTTCCAATTTTTGATGAATAGTGAAAACATTGGGTTACTATTTAAAAACCGACTTTTTATTTAAATAATTATTTATTTAAATTTATTTTCGGTCAAAATTGATACAGAATACCTATATAAGTTCAATGTAATTCATTGGAGTAATTTTATAATAAATTTAGATATATAAAAATTTTATTGAACTTTTCACCGTCTTTTACCCACCTCCTAGGAGAATTTGCAAATTTAAATAAAACATAATTATACCGTTTCTGTGAGTGGAATTTCAAAATTCTGAGAGACACAGTTGATTTTAGTATGTAAAATCTGGTTTAATGAGAGGAAAATAATTTTTGGTGAATAATAACTTTTTACTTTTATTTACCACGGTTAAAAGTAAATAGGGTAATTAAGGGTAAAAATGATATTATTATTACCCTAACACATGTCTTAATTCTATTGGATAAGTTTAATTCGACCGAAAACAATCTTATGAATAATATATGACTATTTAGGCCCAATTGGATTAGATTAGGACATTTATTATTAATTTATTTAAAGAAGGGTTAAAATAGTTAAAATCAATGTTTAATAAGTAATTAATTGTTAATATAGGGTTATATATAGGATAAATTAGACTATAAATATTCATTAGAAAGAAAAAAAATATTTCCTACATAATGGTATTTTATTTTTAATTTTTAGACATTAAATAATTTAATTTATTTATGACACAAAGATGATGCAGTAATTATCTTATTAATGAAATATTGACATAATTGATGTTATAAATACCCAAATAAATGTAATTTGAGACTTTTTATGAATTCCACTAATTTTATAGGTTAATATGACATATTAGTATTTATTAAACAACCCTATTTAACCATCAATCCATCATACGGAAAATGAAATCACCACGCGTGCGTACGTACGGAATACCGTCTCCATGCCGTGGTGTAATCTATTTTCCACCACCACCATACTTGGATGGGTATAATGGTGTATAGAATTAATATATATGATTATTGTAAAGTGATATTGATTCTGAAATAGTATAAATACACTCCAATACAATTCCACGATCATGGGAACAATATCATCGCTCGTGCGTACGTACGAAATACCGTCTCCACGATGTGATGTGACTCGTTCTACATGATTTTCATTGCATATTGATTACATAAATGAATTGAGTGAATAAATATGATATATATTACACTAATAACATTCTTGAAATGAGTTATCTATAACCTAAAAAGAATAATAAGAATTTATTCGACAAAACACGCATAAGAACAAAAAGTAATAAACACCTGAATAACAAGTAGCAATGAAACATTTTCTAATAATAAGCTAATAATATGACCATATATGATATCATAACAATGAGTATGATTCTGGAATAAGTCAATGACATTATTTGAATCATTATACAGGAGGTTCGGACACTTACGAAGAAAATCGGACCTAATGTAAGGGAAATATCACAATCTCATTTTTATCCGAGATTGTTTATACTCTAGAATTTACTGGGGTGTATTTTATCATCCACAACCATGTTTCATCAATATGTAATATTATTTCCATCCACCTAAAATTTTTTAAATCCAATTTTACCCTTCGGTGAGTTTTTAGTAAAAGATATGAAAGGAATATTTTGTTGTTTTTCGTACGACGTGCTTTTTGACTTTTCCGACCAAAGTACGAGAAGAATTTTTTTTAACTTATACAGCATGAATGGATTTTTGAAACATTATTTCCAAGAATCTTCCATTACAAGTTTTCATGTTTATTTTTAATCAACTTATTTTAGTTTATAATTCTATGACATGTTAAGAAAGGAAAAGTGTTTTTGAAGTAGAAAGGATATTTTCCTCAAGAATGGAGTTCAAGTGTTTTATCAAAATTATTTTCCATATAAGATAATATAGGGTTATGTTTCTATCCCAATTATTACATTGATTTTGTTATGTTGTGATGAAATTATTTTTATGAATTCCTTTATCCTATATGAATTGTTTAATGATGTCATGATGTTTAAGAATCCCATTTTTTTTTACATGGGTTATGCAATGATGTATGATTTATGATTTTGTGGCACACATAAGAATGGTATCATTATGAGATGTGTGGACCTATATCTCCCTCCAATGCATTGGGTAAAGATTTTATATCTCATGAGATTGACATGGCTGGAACGGGCGGTTAAACCGGTTCATAAAAACAGGACTGAAACGAGGAATGAACTCGGTTCAGAAATGGAATTTGTCCACTAAGATAGTCTTGGAATTGAGTCTTGAATAATAAGAAATGATTCTCTATGATTATGTGTGTATGCCACAAAGATTCATGTTTTATGTTTTGATTATTGTGATTACATTTCACTACCATGATTTATCCCATGTTATGAAATTATGATCTCTTTTTCACGGTAAGACTTCCAAAATGTTATGTTATTATGAATATGATGTGATTGATATTTCTTTTGTTTACCCTTACTAAGTATTTGAGATCACACTTTTGTATGTTTTCATCCCCCAGGTCAGGAAGAAGGATATTAAGTAATATATTCCAAAAGGGACTATAGATATGATGAAATAAATGGGAGACAGTGTAGATGCTTTATGAACCCGTTGTTTATGTTTCCCAGTTTCTAAAGACTCTGTACCTATACGGTCCTTTCGTGGTTTTGTTATATGTTGTAATAATTGTACTTAAATTTTGAAGTACTAACATTGTATGTAATGTATGGGTCGTTATAGTTGGTATCAGTGGCATTGGAGGTAGGAATGTATTCGATCCTTGGGAACTCTCACATGTGAGCGTTGGACGAAGAATGGCTCTCCACCAAAGGGCTTCTTGAGGAAATGGATGCCACTGGGGATGGTGGTGTGTCCGCCCCAGAAGGAATATAACCTCCCATGGAGTGCCCTGATAGGTATCAATTATATTCCACTGGAAGTAATTCCAAAACATTATAGTTGGTATCAGATTAAAGGTATAGTCAACCTTTGGAAACTAGGATGTGAAAGCCTTAGTATGAACCCTAAGGATAAGTATAAGCATAGAACACAATATTAGTGTTTTAGAAATGGCCATGAATAACCTATGATAAGACCTCAAGTGTGAAGTTTTATTCTTTATTATGTAGTTTTCCTATTATAATTAGTGTTGCTCACACGATTCTTCTTGGTTTTAGTCAATGGCTGGAACCTGAAGGAATCATGTTAATGTGGAATGCGATGGGCAATGAAATGATTTTCCCCTTGAGCAACCAAACAGTATGGGAGCAGGAATGAAAAATCTTGTAGCCATGCTCACACAACTTTATCAAGCTATGAATCATGCAGGACTTCTAAACGAGAAAAGGAAGGTGAAAGATTCTGTTGAATCCTTCATGCGACAGCGTCCACCTTCAATCAGCGGGTCTACTGATCCATTAGTTGCTGAACAATGAATCAGTAATACTGAAAAGATATTTTTTGTTCTTCAATGTTATGAACATGATAATGTCATATTAGCAGTGTATCATTTGGAAGGTGATGCTGATCAATGGTGGAATATTATCAAGAATACAAGGCCAAGAGATGAAATTGAGTCCATGGAATGGGACGAGTTCAAGAACTTATTTTTCAATAAGTACTTCCATACTATTCTTCGAACAAAGATGGAGAAGGATTTTCTTGAACTAAAGAAAAAGGATGATGAATCTTTTGGTACCTATGAAGCAAATATTACAGGACTTGCAAGGTACGATTTTGGTATTATTATCCAACCTGAGAGTAAGATCGATCGATTGTTTAGTGGATTAAAACCAAGTCTTCGAAGGGCATTAGCCATAAGGGAATTCAATAGCTACGGGGAAATCATTCCATGTGCTCTCAAAGTTGAGATGGAGATTGGAGTAACCCATCAGTCATATGGGTTTGATAAGAAAAGGAAAATGGAATTCAAAGGAAAATCTAAAGAGCACACTGAAAAGAAGATGAGTTTTCCATTATGCTCAATGTGTGGAATGAAACATGGAGGGAGTTGTCTTAAAGGGATAAGTAAATGTTTCAAATGTTGAAAGGAAGGTCATCAGGCATTTGAATGCCGCAACGATGGGATGAATATGTATATTGATGCAAACAATGGAAAGGATACACAGAGTGCACCTCCTACACTTCAATGTTACAAGTGCAAGGAAATGGGGCATTATTCCAATCAATGCCCTAATCCAAGTATTTTTTATGATGATCGACATCAACAAACTCTTAAGGCTAAAGAAAAAGGAAAGTCACATGAAATTTCTATCAGCGATGAGGAGTACGATAAAGAAGTGGTTAAAGTTACACTTACCATCCACTCTCAATTAGAAAATGTTTTATTTGATTCTGGATCCACCCACTCCTTTATTTATGAAGAATTTTCTAAGGGTATCACCATATTACCTCAACACTTAGATGTTGATTTAGCTGTGAAAACCCCTAATGGCACAACATTCACATCAAAAGTTTATAATTCTTCTTTGATTGATGTTTGTGGGAAAGTGCTTCCTGCAAATCTTGGGATCCTTCCTATAGTGGAATTTGATGTTATTCTTTGAATGGATTGGATTTCTCTATATGGATCTCATATCAATTGCCAATGAAGGTAAGTCACATTTCAAATTCCATATCAATCTTTGATCATCTATCAATGCAAGGATGAACATAAAATTACAGTGGAAATTTCTTCCATATTATGGGTCTTGATTCCACTAAATGAAGGTTATTTATCTCAAATGGTTGGTGAGAAACTCATGATTAAGAATATTCCCATTGTACGGGAGTTTTATAATTTATTTCCGGAGGAATTGCCGGGTCTTCCACCAAATCGTGAAGTTGCATTTTCAATAGATTTCGTACCGGGTGCTTTACCTATTTAAAAGACACCTTATAGAATGACCCCAATTGAGTTGTATGAATTGAAGAAGAAACTCCAAGAGAATCTTGATAAGGGGTTTATATGCCCTACTGCGTCACCTTGGGGAGCACCTGTTCTGTTTGTTAAGAAGAAATATGGATCAATGAGACTCTACATTGATTATCGAGAACTTAACAAGATCACTATCGAGAACAAATATCCCCTTCTGTGCATTGATGACTTATTTGACCAACTACACGGAGCTCAATACTTTTCCAAGATTGATCTTAGTTCAGGGTATCATCAATTAAGGGTCAAAGGGGAGGATATACGAAGTATGACTTTCAGTACAAGGTATGGACACAATGAATTTATAGTGATGCCATTTGGTCTTACTAATTCCCCTGCTATCTTCATGGATCTGATGAATAGAGTCTTTAGAGACTATCTTGATCAGTTTTTGGTAGTCTTTATAGACGATATTCCTATATATTCAAAGAGTAAGGAGAAACATGAAGATCACTTGATAATTATACTGAAGACCCTGATAAAGGATAATCTTTATGCCAAATTTACCAAGTGTGAATTTTCGTTTCTAAAAGATTCATTTTTGGGTCACATAATCTCAAAAGAGGGGATATCTGTGGATCCGGCAAAAAAGGGGTTATCGAAAGATGGTTGAGACCAACAACAGTAACTGAGATTCAAAGTTTTCTTGGTTTGGCTGGATATTATCGACGTTTTGTGAATGATTTTTCACGATTATGTAATCCACTCATCAGGTTGACTCGGAAAGGAGTTAAGTTTGTTTGGACGGAGGAATGTGAAGATAATTTCAAGGAGTTAAAAATAAGGTTATCCAATGCACCTGTGCTCACACTGCCTTGTAGTGGAGAAAGGTTTGTGATCTACAGTGATGCAAACAAGAAGGGACTGGGGTGTGTTCTTATGCAAAATGATATGGTGATAGCTTATTCCTCACGACTGTTGAAAACACATGAGCAAAATTACCCAACTAATGATTTGGAGTTAGCTATGGTAATCTTTTAATTAATGATTAAGAGGCATTATCTTTATGTAGAAAGGTGTGACATTTATACTGATCATAAAAGATTAACGTATATTTTCACACAAAAGGAGCTGAATATGCGCCAACGAAGATGGTTGGAGCTGATTAAGGATTATGACTGCTCAATTCATTACCACCCTAGGAAAGCAAACAAGGTGGAAGATGCATTAAGTCGATAAGACCATGCCAGTTTATCCATGATGAGGATAACAAAAGATCCAATAATTATGGATTTAAAATGGATGGATCTTGGAATTATAATGAAAGGGGAAAATAGTATCTTTCTAAAATGAATGTTCAACCATCTATACATGCTAAGATTAAATAGGCACAGAAAGAAGATGTAGAGTTATAAAAGAATGTGAGAAATGTTTCTGAATTCAACCTTGATTGTGATGGGATAATAATGTTCAGGAATCAGTTTTGTGTTCCTTCCATTCCCTAATTAAAGAAGGAGCTGCTGGATGAGGTTCATAGTTATTCATTATCTATTCATCCTAGAAGCTCGAAGATGTATAGGGACCTGAAAGAGTACTTCTGGTGGGATGGCATGAAAAGTGATGTTTATGAATATGTCTCTCGATGCTTGGTTTGTCAGCAAGTTAATGCTGAGAGACAGAAGTCTAAGGGGATGTTACAACCATTACCCATACCCGAATGGAAATGGGAAAACATCACTATGGACTTTGTCACAGGACATCCTAAAACATCCAAAGGCAATAATGCTATCTGGTTCATAGTTGATCATCTTACAAAGTCTGCACACTTCATTGCTATTATAGAGGATTTATCTCTGGATCTGCTTGCCAGGATATATATAAAGGAAGTGGTAAGATTGCATGGAGTACAACTTTATATTATATCTGATTGGGATCCGAGGTTTACCTCAAAGTTCTGGCGAAGTCTTCAGCATACTCTGGATACATAGTTGAGTTCCATCACTGCTTATCATCCTCAGACAGACGGTCAGTTTGAGAGGACAATTCAAACTCTAGAAGATATGTTGAGAGATTGCTCTATGGATTTCAAAGGTGGTTGGGATCAACACCTACCTTTGGTGGAATTTTCTTATAATAATAGCTTTCACTCCAGTATTCAGATGGATCCTTATGAAGCTCTCTATGGAAAGAAATGCAGGACTCTAAGTTGCTGGGAAGAAGGTGGGGAAAGAAAGCTATTAGGACCTGATCTTGTTGATGAGATGGCAGAAAAGGTCCGATCTATTCAACAACACATAAGAGCAGCTCAGAGTCGACAAAAAAGTTATGCCGATAACCGAAGAAAAGACTTATAGTTTGAAGTGGGTGATAAAGTGTTCTTACGAATATCTCCTTGGAAGAGAGTAATGAGATTTCGAAAGAAGGGAAAGTTGACCCCTAGGTATATCGGTCTTTTCAAAATACTGGATGGTGTTGAGAAGGTATCTTACAGATTAGTGCTTCCACCGAATCTATCTCAAGTTCACGATATGTTCTATGTATCTCTATTGGGAATGTACATACCTGATCCTTCACACGTACTTAGCTCAGAAGTTGTACCGCTGGAACAAGATCTTTCTTATGAAGAACAGCCAATAGAGATTCTTGATCGTAGTGAGAAGTCCTACGGAACAAGACCACTCTCTTGGTGAAAGTTTTATGGAGGAACCACTAATTAGAAGAAGCTACATGGGAGCTTGAGGATATGATGAGGGATATATATCCTCATCTGATTGTTACAAGTGACGAATTTCGTGGGCGAAATTCATTTTAAGGGGGGTAGAATGTAACACCCGATACTTTTATAAGAAATATTTTGTTTTTATTTTTATAAATCATCAAAGGAATCTTTCACTACACACAACACTAGCTTGGCTTGATTTACACGCAATCACGACCTTCCTTGATAGCTTGCGTCGTATGCAATACCGAGTTTCACTAAACAACGATATGCTATTAAAATACTATTAAAACCAGCCATTATGAATAGTAATAACCTCTTTTTGACGTTTTTTAAATTTTATTTTTCAAAATTGACTTCAATTTTGGATTTGGAATATCGCAATTAGCCAAGGGTGAAATTTTGGTATTTTTCTGGAAACTTTCAATTTTTGATGAATAGTGAAAACACTGGGTTACTATTTAAAAAACGACTTTTTATTTAAATAATTATTTATTAAAATATATTTTAAGTATAAATTGATACATAATACCTATATAAGTTCAATTTAATTCATTGGAGAAATTTTATAATAATTTTAGATATATAAAAAGTTTTATTGAACTTTTCACCGTCTTTTACCCACCTCCTAGGAGAATTTGCAAATTTACATAAAACTTAATTTTACCACTTCTGTGAGGGGAATTTCAAAACTCTGAGAGACACAGTTGAGTTCAGTAAGTAAAATGTGGTTCAATGAGATGGAAATAATTTTTGGTGAATAGTAACTTTTTACTTTTATTTACCACGGTTAAAAGTAAATAGGGTAATTAAGGGTAAAAATGATATTATTATTACCCTAAAACATGTTCTAATTCTATTGGATAAGTGTAATTCGAACAAAAAAAAACCTTAGGAATAAATTATGACAATTTAGGCCCACTTGGATTAGATTAGGACATTTATTATTAATTTATTTAAAGAATGGTTAAAATAGTTAAAATCAATGTTTAATAAGTAAATAATTTTTAATATAGGGTTATAAATAAGATAAATACGACTATAAATATTCATTAGAAAGATAAAAAGATTTCCTACATAATGGTATTTTATTTGTAATTTTTATACATTAAATAATTTAATTTATTTATAACACAATGATGATGCAGTAATTATCTTATTAATGAAATATTGACATAATTGAAGTTATAAATACCCAAATAAATGTAATTCGAGACTTTATATGAATTACACTAATTTTATCGGTTAATATGACATGTTAGTATTGATTTAATTAACTTTTTTAGAACTAATCATTCTGTTATGATTTTCAAAAAAAAATCAATTACTAAATAGTGTCAAAATTGACATAAAATAGTTTTTAAAACAAATATTATATTACTAATTGTTATTTTATTCCAAATAATCTAAGGTTCGGTCAACTGACATAGATAAGGTTATATATATTAATAATACACAACTTGGGGTTCCTTTGGCTTGTTATAGTATGTTGATTAACCTTATAGTGTAAGAACACAAAAAGACACGATAAAAGTAAAATTAGCTAACTTAAAGTTAAATCTAAATGATAAGGTTAAAATAGTAAACAAAACTTTTCCAAATTCTATTTGATGAGAGGATTTCGACGCATCCCAACCTTAGATTTGAAATAAATCAATTTGGAGCTATTTAAAACCGAATATTGATTTATAATAAAATAATATTTTTAGTTTTTCCAAAGGAGCCCCTCTCCTCCCTTATAAAAGGGAACGTCCTCCCTCTCTTCCTCACACCACTTTGAGCCTTCAAGCTCGTCCAAACCCTGAAAATTTCTCCTATAAACTTCCATATAAACCTCCTAGAGGTCCTAGTCTTCTTCAATGACCAATTTTAGTTCCCTAAAAGGAGGTCTTAAAGAAGCGCTTCAAAGAAGAGGTAATGTCCGTTACCGATTCTTTCAACTTTATTTCTTCTTCCACTTCTTCTTCATTAGTTTTTTCATTAGGAATTAATAACATCAGTATCACTCATATACTTATATGTTATTATATGTATGAAACCACCCTATTTCACCATCTATCCATCCTACAGAAAATTAAATCATCGTGCGTGCGTACGTACGGAATCCCGCCTCCACGCCGTGGTGTAATCTATTTTCCACCACCACCTTACTTGGATAGGTATAATGGTGTAAAGAATGAATATATATGATTATTGTAAAGTGATATTTATTCTGAAATTGTATACATACACTCCATTACAATTCCACGATCATGGGAATGATATCATCGCTCGTGCATACGTATGGAATACTGTCTCCACGATGTGATGTGACTCGTTCTACATGATTTTCATTGCATAATGATTACATAAATGAATTGAGTGAATAAATATGATATTTATTAAACTAATACCATTCTGGGAATGAGGAATCTATATCATAAAAAGAAGAATAAGAATTTATTCGACAAAACATGCATAAGAACAAAAAGTAATAAACACCCGAATAACAAGTAGAAATGAAATATTACTAATAATAAGCTAAGAATATGACCATATATGATATCATAACAATGAGTATGATTATGGAATAAGTCAATGATATTATTTAAATAATTATACAGGAGGTTTAGACACTTACGAAGCAAATCAGATCTAAGGTATGGGAAATATCACAATCTCATTTTTATCCAAGATTGTTTATACTTTGGAATTTACTGGGGTGTATTTTATCACCCACATCCATGTTTCCTAAATATGTAATATTATTTCCATCAACCTAAAAATTTTTAAATCTAATTTTACCCTTCGGTGAATTTTTATTAAACGATATGAAAGGAATCATTTTTCGTTTTTCGTATGAGGTATTTTTTGACTTTTCTAACAAAAGTACGAGAAGAATGTTTTTTTAACTTATACGACATGAATGGATTTCTAAAACAGTATTTCCAAGAATCTCATTTAAAAGTTTTCACGTTTATTTTTAATCAACTTCTTTTAGTTTAGAAATGTATGACAAGTTATGAAAGGAAAATTGTTTTTGAAGTATAAAGGATATTTTCCTCAAGAATGGAGTTCAAGTGTTTTATCCAAATTGTTTTCCATCTAAGATAATATAGGGTTCTCTTTCTATCCCTATTATTACATTGATTTTATTACGTTGTGATGGAATTATTTTTATGAATTCCTTTATTCTATATGAATTGTTTTATGATGTCACGATGTTTAAGAATCCCATTTTTATTACATGGGTTATGCAATGATGTATGATTTATGATTTTGTGGCACACATAAGAATGGTATCATTATGATATAGGTGGGACCTATATCTCCCTCCAATTCATTGGGTAAAGATTTTATATCTCATGAGATAGACATGGCTGGAACGGCAGGTTAAACCGGTTCAGTGAAACAGTACTGAAATGTGGAATGAACTCGGTTTAGAAATTGACTATGTCCACTAAGATAGTCTTGGAAATGAGTCTGGACTAATAAGAAATTATTCACTATGATTATGTGTGTATGCCACAAAGATTCATGTTTTATGTTATGATTATTGTTATTACATTTCACTACCATGATTTATCCCATGTTATGAAATTATGATCTCTTTTGCAGGGTAAGATTTCCAAAATGTTATGTTCTTATGAATATGATGTGATTGATATTTCTTTTTTTACCCTTACTGAGCATTTGAGATCACCCTTTTGTATGTTTTCTCTCCCCAGGTCAGGAAGAAGGTTATTAAGTAAGATATGCCAAAAGGGACTATAGATATGATGAAATAAATGGGAGACAGTGTAGATGCTTTATGAACCAGTTGTTTATGTTTCCCAGTTTCTAAAGACACTATACCTATATGACCCTTTCATGGTTTTGTTATATGTTGTAATAAGTGTACTTCAATTTTTATGTACTAACATTTTATGTAAATTATGGGTCATTATATAATATCTCTACATAGGAGAAGGAATTCTTAACACATATGATTAGGGTTGTTTGTTGGGTTCCTCTTATAACGAGAACCCTAAGAGGTATCTGGTGGGTTTCCTCTGGGTTGGTTTTTGAGTTCTCGGGGAAGATAATGTTTTAATAGGTATCTGATGTAATGACCCGGACCTCTTTGGCCCATTCCTTTGTCAAAAAGAAGGTTAAGAAGTGTTCGGGAGGGTAAAATTGACTTTTCCCACGCTTTCCAGAATTTTGAAACTACACGCCGTGTAGTTTGAGTACACGGCGTGTACCCCCTTGCCAGGTATACCCCGTGTTGAAGGCAGTGTTCTTTCTGTGTGGAATAATGGGTGCACGCTGTGTGTCCGATACTACACGCCGTGTAGTACTTCCCCGCGTACGCGTTACCAGTCAATGGTCGTGTGCCGTGTTGGAGCTGTGTCCTTGCTGTGTGCAATAAATGGGTACACATCGTGTGTCCAGACTACACGCCGTGTAGTCCCTCCCTGCATATGCATTACCCTCAAACCATGTGTTGACTAGTAAACGGCCGCGGAGCCATGTTGGAAGCCGCGTGGAGACCGTTCCAAATAACCGAGTGCATGCTGTGTACCAAAAAGTACACACCGTGTACTTTTTCTTTTCTCACCTATAAAAGGAGGGGTCCCCTCCTCCTTTCAACTCACCCCTCTCCTCCCCTTTCCTCTGAGCAGAGTTCTCCCATGAGACTCGAAGGCTCTTTCTTCCATAACTTCTTCATCTGAGCTCCAATTTACGATCTGTCAGCACCCACAGGATCGTAACGACAAGTTGGAACTTCCGAGCTTGGATCCTTTGTATTTCCTTCGGACGTTACCTTTCCGACATCCACCTGAGGAGGTTTTTCCGGGACCTGACAGAAGTGACGGACATCGACGAATGTCTTCTAAGGTTGATCTGGAGGAGCGTTGCGATCAAATCCTGTTGAGGTAGGGATCATACCTTAGTCTCTATAGTTTGTGATTCATGCGGGGTTGGTGTTATCTTGTTTATGTGAATCACTTTTGAACCGGTTTAATAAAGATAATAACTGGATTATATAACGGGGTTGGGAAGTTGGGATTCACTGTTACTTTATATCTTGTGATATTATGTTGTGAATTGAATGAGCTTCTACCTACTGAAAATCACGGTTGTTGGGGGCCTTTTCTTACACAATTAAATGTTTCCCTCTCCTTCTAGATTTTCATATGGATGGAAACTTTGTGGAATGTGGAAATTGGTTAATCACATAAAGTTGGATGTTTAAAATCTGGAACGCTTGTGTGATCACCCCGGTTAACCAAAATGGAATAATGAACATGTGGGTGTTTTCTGGGATACGTGGCTTGTGATGGGGGTGTTTTTTGGGTTGTTGTGGATTGGGTGAGCAGCGGGGCTACTGTTGACTTGGTTGTGGGTTGGTGTGAATGTTGTGTTGGTAACGGGCAGCGGGGCTGCGATAAATGGTATAAAAGGGATAATGATGTACAGTGCAGTTGTGGTTATGGTAGTTGGTAGCGGGGATGCAGGGTTGGGTTTGAATGTGAACGGATAGTGGGTTGTGAATAATAAATAAAAAGTGGGAGAGTTAATAAATGGTGGGTCATGGTAATGGAACAGGATTAATAATCAATGGGGTTGGTTGGATGATAAGAAGGGCTTGGTTGTACGGCTTTTTTTTTCTAACTTGATTTGTGGATGGCAGAGATATTTTTTATGAACGATCGATGTGTCTGGTTGTGGATAGTTTTCTAGTAGTTAAGGAACTAAATAATGTAATTCTGCCGAAACATGAAAACATAAATGGGGTTGGGTTTGTTTTTTGTATGCATGCTTCTTAGTATCAGTGCTGAGGCACGTGCTCAGTTTCTCTGTTTAGAAGCCATAGGTTGGGCTGTGTGTTTGGTATACCTATATATATCTGTATCTTTTGTGTTTTATCGCACCCCACCCATGTTGATCACTTAGTGCCGAACACTCCCATTTCATGGGAGAGGCTGTTTTCCCTTAGTTACTAGCTCCTTCCTGCTCCTTCTCCCCTAGGCTGTGATGGCTTGTGGCGACCTTACACCTAAGACTCTTCGGGTAGGTTATGATTGGGGTGGTTTTAGCCCAAAACTCTTTGGGCAGGTTCTACTGTTTCCCAAGAATCTTCGAGATGAGGCCAAGGTGTGTGCGGGCGAGATACGTGGTTGTGAGGCCCAGGTGTGTGGGGGCGGGATACGTGGTTGTGAGGCCCAGGTGTGTGCGGGCGGGATACGTGGTTGTGAGGCCCAGGTGTGTGCGGGTGGGATACGTGGTTGTGAGGCCCAGGTGTGTGCGGGCGGGATGTGCGGTTTGTGAGGCCTAGGTGTGTGCAGGCGGGGAGAGTGTGGCAGCGTCAGGATGTTCGCCGTTAGGAAGAGAAGCTAACTAAAGGGAAATGGTGCGGGGTACCCAATACTCTTGTTCTTATACTACTACTACCTATCATGATTGTGTTTTGGTGAGTGTGGCTGGTGTGGTTGGGTGGATATAATTCCTTGATTGAATTCTTCTGTTTTTCTCACGGGACATTATAATGTCTCCCCATTTGTGCACGAGAGCTTTAGGTTTCCCTACGAAGTATACTTGTATGCTCACACTACGTTTACATTCAGGTTTCCAAGAGGACTACCAGGGCCATCTGGGACCCTACTAGTCAGACAGTTGGAGTTTCTAGAGTTTGTTGTACTTGTTTCCTTTTTGGTATTGTACTTGGAGCATTCTTGTACTTGTAACCTATTATAAAAATGGTTAAACATGCATGTGGGCTTGGTTTGGGTTTATTTCTATACACTTGTTCTTTTCCTTTTTGGTTGTTGAATTGTACTATTTACCGATCCTAAATAATTAAAAGGGTAATGCATCCCATATTTGTGAAAACTCATACCCTTGGTGCTAGTCGCCACCCCATGGCCTACTGGAGGCGGGACTCAGGGGTCATTATCTCCCTTTCACCATTGCCATCTCAGGAGGGGCATCTTGGGTAGGAGGGGGTCGTGACAAAAATGGTGATGTGGGAGCTAATCATAATTCTGTTGTGTGGTCACTAAGACATAGAAGGCTGTAGTCATTGTGTTTTATGTTATGTTGGGAGTTTTAGATGGTAGAGATCATGAAGAGTTGTCCCAAAGTGGATAATATGGTATAGTATTGGTTCTGGTATAATTAAGAAGATTATAATTTACCAAAATTTCAGAAATTATTATATATTTGTGTTTAACATCAGTAGTTTGTTCTTTGCAACTAGAGGCATTTTTAATATAGTTGTGTATGTGTCCTAGATATAGGTCATAGTCTTTTCAGATTTTTGAGTGGGATTGAAAAATAAAAGGGGATGAAATGTTTTGGGGGAGGGTGTTTTTTCTTTTAACATGGAGATGGTGAAACACAATAAATTTTTATAGGTGGAATGATCTTCTTATTAGTTTGTTTTATTATTTTTTTTGGTTTTATTTTTAATAGTTGGTGTCGATTTTTCTAGTGATGTACTAAATTATTCTCTTTTGGGGGACAATATTTTTCTATTTTGGGGAGATCAAATTATTTTTTATTAGGGACACAAACCCTTTCTTCTGTTATTTTATCTCCCTTACGTAATTATATATATTGTAAATAATGAATTTATTGTTAAATTTTATCTCTTCATGTGTGATATCAATCAAATGTACATAGAGGAATATTGTTTGGAGGTAATTGTAAGAGGGAAACATCAAATCAACCTAGATATTGAATATATATTTTATTATATATTTATTATTCACTCTTGGAAGATTATTATCATGATTTGGGGAGATGTGATGATATAGTCATTCAATTGAACAATTTTTTACTCTCATCCCTTTTTTATTTTCTTCATTTTTTTTAATCAACATAGTAATTCAAAAGAATAAATTTTATTTATATACCAAGTCACAATCACAATTTTATGGAATTTATTTCATAAAAAATTACTTGATCTTAATATTCTTTTCCTAGATAAGGGTGTTATGTTATATAGAATGTGATTTTGAGTGCGTCTGTTCATTTTTTGTAGTGTGAGAGGTTCTTATGTCATGTGATCAGGCATGTGAAACATGAGGTTTATCTTTGGTATTATAAAATTTATATAGCAGTGATATGATATAGAGACTTGAACAATATATAGTTGGTTTTCTTCTTGTTTAATTTCATTTATTCTTCTCTTCTTATTTCTATTTGTCTTATTATTTTCTATTTTTTATGACCTCTATTTCAATTCATCACTTCCATCACTATTTCTTATTTTTTTGAAACTATATAATAATACTAAATAAATTATTAAGAAAAAATAGTATTATCACACTATATCCTTGAGAATGACCCATGGGTTATCCATTATTCTATATCTAGGGAAAATATAAATGTGTCTTTGAGAGAACAAACAACCTTACATATTAATACTATAATAAGGAATAATGTTATCTATAAAATATTGTTATTAATGAATAATTTCCTATAATGGTCTATGCCTTCATGGTTTGAAACATTGTATGATTTGGATGTTGAATGTGTTTGAAAGAGGTTCAAAGAGTGTCTAAAGAGGTTCAGTTACTAAAGGCTTAATGTAGGGAGATTACATGTTTAATAAGTGTATAACATGACACGAAATTATGTTTTTTGGATTTTTCAAAGGGTCTCAAGACTTAAACTTATTACACATGATGTGAAATGGGTTTTCACAACATGTAAAATATTGGGCTTAGAAAAAAAATTAAAGAGGAAATTCATTTTTTGGAGGAAACCAAACCCTAGGTATTTCATGATCTGGAAGGTCATTACACATCATGAAATACCTTAATCCAGTGAATTTTAAAAATTATTTTCAGCACAACTTTTATTCAATCATCCGTGTTTTCTTTTTACCTCTTGTTTTGAGAGAACTATAGGCACCATGGAGTGTTCTTTAAGACCTATTCCTCCATCCCTTATCCATTGATTCTAGTGGATGCTCTTTGTTGACCTGTAGTTGATCTATGGTGAGTTCTCTTCTCTTTCTCACCTATTTTCTTTTATTCTTCACATGAGGATCTTCTTTGGTGGTGTTTCATTTGTCTGGAGAAATTTTGAGTTTCATTTTTAACACCATTTTCTTAGTGTATTTTTATCCATAGTTCTTCATGGTATGGTCTTGGTTTTCAGGAGGTTTCATATTTTCTATACAGTGCTCAACATGTTGGAAAGCTTCTTTCTGGTACGATTTCCCTCGTTTATCATTATTGTGTATCATGTGGTTGGGATTTTTTTTCATTTACCTATAAGATATGGTTATTCTAAATTAATTAAAAATAAAGAAATTGGATAATTTTAAATTTATGGATAAAGGGGTTTTTATCATGTTTTTACACATTTATTGTTACTATGATGTGATGGATTGTACGGGATAAATACCACATTAAATATTTTGGTTGTTGGTGATTTTTATTGTGCTAGTTTAATTGTGTTGTAGAGACCTTTTGGGTTGTGATAATTGTGATAAACATAAATGGAATTTGGTTAATTACATATATATTTGACTAATGAAATTGTTTCCCCGGTATTCTGGTTAGTGTGATAATTCCCCAATGAATTAATTTGGAATGTGATAAAATCTCTACTATAAATTATATAAATGACATTGATGTGATGTGATGTGTGTGGTTTGGGATTTTGGAGCTAATGGTTTTTTTGGTCATTCTTGTGAGATGACGATGTGATGGTTTTTTTGTTCATACATTTATATTGGTGAGGGTATGGCTTGTTTGTTTGTGCATTTGATAAAATGATGTGATGGATTGTTTGGTCGTTCTTGGGGGGGGGGGTGTGGAATTGTGTGATTGGACTTGCTTATGGTATGGTTATGTGATGGATTTATGGATGTGCTTTTGGGGAAACAATTCTATGGAAAAATTTTTGGGTTGTGAAATGTGTTTGTGTGGTTCTAGATACTTGAGTAGTGATGGAATATGCTGAATAATTGTATAGTAATGATTGAAATGTTAGGTGTTGGTTTGGATAATGAGACGAAAGTGGTTAATGAAATATAATTATGGTTTTTGTGATCAAATGTAGTTGATGCTAAGTAATAAAATGAATTGGGTGTTAAATTGAGAGGAAATGTGTAGGCACTTTTTATGTCTCTTTACTATATTAAATGACTGTTTCAGATACAAATGAATATATTTTGAGGTTTCAGTAAAAGTGATGGTGTTATTAGTTGGTTTTTGTGGTTTTGAATCCATATATTTGTCCAGAGTGTTTGAAAATTTATATACACTTTTACATTCTTGTGATTTCTATATGTACCCCACCCACATTGAGAACAATGTTCCAAGCAATTTCATAGTCACATGAAGGTGTTTTTCCCAACATCAATTGATGAGCACATATGTCTAGGTTCCAACTCATTTCCTATCACTCTCCCAAGCGAGGTAGGTATTTCACATTCCATCATTGTAACATTTCTATTAGTGAATTAGATTGTAGATATGGTATCCCATGTGTCTTTGGGATACGTTGTGATATTCGTTCCCATTTTTCATTGGGATGAGTTGTGATGTGTGGTCCATGTGACTTTAGGATGAGTTATGATGTTCCTTCCTAGGTGTATTCCAGATGAGATGTGATGAGATGTGATAAAAAGTGCTCTGTTTTGAGGCATATGTGTGTGTGGGTGGGGGGAGAGTGTTGTGAGGCCAAATTGTTTGTGGTCAGGATACACTATGGGGCATTGGTATAAATAAAATATGTGAGTAGCAGGATGTACGATGTTTTTGGAGAGTGGAATACCAATGGGAATATGTGGATGGGTACCCTATCATTTATGATGTTTACATTATATTATATTAGTTGACTTGTATTACATAGTGAGCGTGCTTTGTTGAGTTATGAATGGTTAGCATACCTTGATAGGGGATGCTTGGTTCTACTATTTTATCGTAGGGGAATTAGTATGATTATTTCATATGTTAACAAGAGACTTTGGTTTTCTTACAGAGTATACCTGAATTCCCACCCGACATAAATTAATCTATTTTCATGTTTCCAAGAAGATTACATGTACCTTGTTGGGCATTGCATGCTCGGGCCACTGGATATTTGCTATTTCACTATATTCGTATTACTTTTGGGTATTTACCTTGGGGGATTCATTGAATCTATATTAGTTTTATTTACACATGAATTGTGGGACAGTTTCTGGATTTATAATATAAAAAGAGGTATTGGGTTTATTTTTTTGATGACTAATGTTTTCTCTTAATTTTGTTTTCTTATATAGGGTTATTCCACCCATATTTTGATATTTGCACACCCTTATTACTTTTTACTATCCTGGGGCCTACTGGAGATGGGACTCTGGGATCATTATCACTCTTTCTTCATTTCCATCCCATGAGGGGAATCATTTGTAGGTGGGGGTCATGATAGTCTCATCATTTAAAACATCATAATAAATAAAAATTCATTGAATGTGTTAATTTATGGCTGAATAACATGAAAAAAATCATTCTTATCAAAAGTGGTATGTATCAAATTTATAATAAGTAACTGGTACAAGTAGCGATTTATAAATAAAATTTAGAATTATACAGATTTATATATAAGAAAAAAATTATGAAAAATGTTTCATAGAGGTACTCTATCAACAATACACATTATGTTATTTTCCAAATAATAATAGATTAAAGATAAAAAAGACATGGAATAATATTGAGATTATATAGATAAAGGGATATTTATTGGGTACTCATTAACGATTAAAGAAAACAAGAGTTATAAAATTAAGTTGAACAAGTTCATGGAATGGTTATAATACTAGTGTTTTTATAGAAGAATGTTGAAATAATTATTTAATTCCTTATTTGATTGAAAAAAGAGAGGAAGAAAAATATATGACTTCTAGAAATTCTAGTGGATTTCTCAATCTTATGCATTAAAATAATTTAGAAATTAAATCGATATATGAAAAAGTTACAAGATATAGTCGACCAATAACTCAATTGAGGATTAGAAAGGGCTTAGGTCGATGAATAAATTATTATTTGTGATAAATAAACTCTTAAAGAAAATAATATGATGTAAATGGTAGAAATATTTCATTCTTCAAAGTGGAATTTTGTTTTCTATTTAAGGAAAAATATATATTAAGGAAATGTCTTATTGACATGATTGAGGATTTGCATCAATTATAATTGAATCGAAATTTAGAGGTCATGAAGAGGAAAATAGATCAATACATCCTTAGAACAATGAGGGTGTTAAAAAAAATATGATGACCATATAGTGGTGATAAAAACATGTAAGTAGTGATTTCTAATGGATATGTTCTAGTTGGTGGTATTTTCGAGTCATTTATTTAATTTAATGAAATACCCAATCAATAATTAATTTATTTATAGAGGAAGTTCAATGAAATTTTAAAAGCTATAAATTAAAGGGCATGAAACAATTTTATAATATATTTCGTGAATAGAAGGTATATATAGAGAAACTGGTAGGTGTGTATATTAGTGGTGGTGAATCCAAGGTGTGATATTTTAAAAAGGATTTGTTTTGCAATAATATCTTTTTGAGATCATGGAACAATCATTCAGAAGATTTTATAAAAAAAGATATAATTTAGAAGATGTTCTACAAATCATAATCTATATGTGAAATAAACTGTGTAATGAAATTTTATGGTGAATTTATCTAATAAAAACGTCATCTTTAATGAAAAAATCATATATAAGGAAAACATGAATCAATTAGTGGATTATTTTACGTAGTTAATGAAATTTGAGTTTGAAACAAAATTGATGGGATTTTTCACAAAATTCATCATGTTTATAAAAAGTCAAAAGCTTGAATACACATCTGATTCACAAGAAAATAAGAAATGGAACTACCTAGGTCATTCGAAATGAACAAAAAAATAAATTATTATGAATAATTATAGTTGGAATCACACTTTGAAATCTCACAGTTGGAAAATTATTTAACCTAACTCTATATTGGATGATGGTTAGTTGTTTTTTAGATATCACCATGAATTTTTTTTCTATAATTTATGTTTCATTATTTGTTGTTAATTTTCAAAGTTTTCCAAAGGAGGAATATCTCCCAATTATAAAACAATAATTACTTCTATTCATGGTATAATTACTTATAGTGTAATGCATTTGTAATAAAATGATTAGATCATTTATTCCTATTAAGATGAAAACTATTTGATAGATGTTGTGGATATTAAATCAACATGTGAGGAAAAATTCATTTTCATAAAAGAGTTAATTGGTTATATTTTCTAATGAAAGAATGTAATTCGATGAGATAAAATGAATAGAAACATACCTCATCATATATTTATATAACTAATTATTATGGATGAATAAAAAACTAGATGATCTTATAGAAAAAGAGATTTCATAATTTGTGGAAAATTATTGTAATAAGAGGAAAACCAAACTGATAATGAATTTGAAAAAATACTCATCCACAAAGCATATTGAGACTCAATAATATGCTATTAAGGAGAAGGCCGCATATGAAATTAACGTACTAGATCATGATGTTAAAAATCAATAAGTCAAAGATATATTCTAAAATCCAATTTCCACACTATAACTTTGGAATCATCAGATGAAAATTAGTGTTCAAACACCTCTTTGAAATTATAGAGGTTTTGAAATTCCATAATTACCATATTCATATATTTTTTTCACATGCTTCTATTTTATAGCACAATAACTTTTAGGATTATTTGAAAAATTTCTTTACTAAAATGATATTAGGAAGTAAAACATTTGGAGCTTGTGGAAAATTTATACAATTTTTGAGAAAATTTGTGTTTCATTTTGTAGTTATTTGATGATTTCATTCTTAATTTCTTATTTTCTACACTGACCATGGATAACATCATCTTATAGTGATTTATGGGTTATTAAATTTCTTTTTTGAATATGGAGTTGATTTTTATTAGAAACATTTGGTTTACAATTGTCTTTATGGTGGATAATATTGGAACAAATCCTCTTAATGGATATTTTGTTGGCATAAATAGAATAATTAAGGAACAAGGTATGGAGTTTTAGTGTTTATTATCAATAATTCGTGAAATAATATTTTTATCTGATATCTATATATCATTTCTTAATGAATATTGGAGAAATCTTGAATGAGATAAGAGATTGTTTGGTATTTTATATACTGAATGTAAGGTGATCAAGGTATAATATATTTGTTCACACTATGATGGGATGCTAGACTATTTTAATCAATTGATATTTAAGAGTATCTTCAGATTATGAAGTCTGTATAAGATTTAAATAAAGTGTTGAATGTGTTTAATTTTTATTATGATTACATTCCACTTTTTAAATATAGATATAGATAGATAAATATTTCTTTGGTTGGAAGAGTGTATCACAGTGACACAGTTTTACATGCTTCCAATGATTTTACGTAATAATAAATCAGGAATACATAAGATTAACTAAAATAGAATGTAGGATCTAATTTTATTAAAAGTTTCATAGCAACACTATAATAATATATTTTGTAGCATGGGGATGAGGGTTGTCTCACAGTGATTCCTTATGAGAAATTGGTGTGGTGCTAGAAATATCAAGAATCATTAAACCACAACAAGATATAGGTGGGTTTTATGTGGAGTGATTATTTATACAAAATAACATAAAAACCTATACGTATCAAAAAATATTAATCAAAATCAAAATTTGAAAGACCACAATACCAAATTTATGATTTTATGGGAATTTAATAAGATCAAGCTATGATATTTATTATATCAAGTTTTCATTCGTCTGCATATTGACTAAAAAAACTATAGTATAGGTCAACACACTATAATCAGTGTATTTTAATGATTATTATACAAAAAAAATTCTATTAAAAGAGAAAAATAATAATTCCAGAAATATTTCATAATTCGAACCTACCATGGATTTTATAGGATTTATCTCCACTAGGGATCACATAGTAGTTATTTATTGAAAATTTAATAGCACTTATTAATGGAAACCATTTGTATATTCATAGAGAAATTTTGTAGAAGTTTTACTTCTAAATATTTAATAAATTATATATTAAATGGGTGTTAATTTTGAATATCAATTAATATATATGTAGATTGGAATGATACAATTATATTGTGAAGAGGATAAAGAGGGAGTGACCCTTAGAAAAAATGAAACTTTTTTAAATCATGTAATTATGAATAATTTTTAGATATATTAACCAGTAAAATGTCCCAATGTAAGTATATGCACCATGTATAATCACATAGGGGTAACTATGTAATGTTTTTAGGTTGTTACATTTTTTTTATTTTTGTATATTTTTCATGAAAAAGATTGAAATGCTCCAAGAGTTAAATCGAAAATGAGAAGAAGATTTGAATGAGGAATAAGAAAAATTGACTTCCCAAATCAATTTCCACATATATTGTTTTTATTATTTTGGTTTTAACAATATTATTTAACCATATTCATCTAAAATTGATAAAAATCCATGAACTATTAATAATGAATATTCCCTCTTAATAATTGATGTGTAATCTTCTACCTTTATAATTCTAAAAATTTTTGTGTCCACTATAACAAAAATACATAAAATATAAAGGTGATACTACCATGTTTATGTGGAATCATAGATCAATTTCTTAAAATATCACACTAAAATTGTATTTAAAATTGAATGAAGATAAAGGAGTATATGATAATAGGATAACACACCTCAATTTATTGCTTCAATATCTCTTAATTAAACTAAATAAAACAGAAAGAAGAAGGTGGATGTATAGGATAAATATGGAATCCACTTACTTTAGTAAGATTTATAAAATACATATAAATGGGGATAATGATTTTAGGGGAGAAATCCCTAAGATCCCCCAACTTTTAAAATAAAATCAATTGATTTACCATGATCATTGTACATACTTATTGGGCACCGAATGTCCCTCCACTAGCTCACCTCCCATATAGCCAACCAACTGAGTACATTATACACTAACAATTGGTACTATATAACATCCAATATACTGAAATCATCACACCTAGTTACAGTAGGTACATAATAGACTTACAATGGCTACCTAATGGTTTATGGGGAAAATAGACACCTTTCCACCTTACTCCCTTCCACGACAGAACATTCAAATGTTTAAAATGATCTCCAAAAAATTTCCAAAACAACCACAATCTTATGTCCAATAGTTAAAAAATAAAAATATTGAAATTCAAATCCTCCAAGGATTTAGTTCTATTAAGGTAGAAATAATTTTCAGTTCCATAAATAACTGTAGACACAATGAATTGAAATGTAAACACCTTTCCACTTATCATCACTTAGAAACCTCATTTTTCAACACTAATGACACCCACTACTCATTATGAGTGAATATATTATTATTATATTAATATATTATAAGTTATATTGATTCAAGAAGAAAAAAATATATCAATTAAACCATCCATTCCCCTAAACGAATCATACTCTAAAGAACTACATATATTGGTCATTCCCTAAATTATCTAACCAAAGAAGATTTTACAAAATCATTTCTAATTATTCATGAATGCATCTAGAAGTGACCCTTTTCACCAAAATCATTCAAAACTCAATGAATAATATAATATGGAAAAGAATATAATTACATTCTTCATAATGAAGTATCAATAATACAAGAAATAATGATTTATCTAATTTTAAATATTATACATTTCTAGATTAAAACCCAATAAACACTAGACCACAACTCACTAATCACAAAATATGAACATTAAATCCCACACCTAATATTATTCCCATTATATCTAGACTCACTTCAATTTATGGTTGATGTACTCCCAATGAATGGTGAAACTCTCTAAACCGAATCACCACATATGTCCATTGATAAAATATCACATCCAAAAAATACTGAGTGAACTATCCTTATTTATAATCACAATTATATATCCAATATAACCCCACATCCTTCTAGATATATCTAGGATTATTGAACCCGAGAATTGGCATGTAACAATGAACACTACTAGTTGGGTTATCCCAAATGTCACTACCATTAATTATTAAAATTTTCATGAATTTAACTCTCTACTAAACAAAATTATGGTGTAATACCTACTATTGGATTTACTTTATCCTTTAACAAGGTGTATTAACCAAAAAAAATTTCATACATAGCCAAAAAATGATAATGTAGACCCTCGATCATTATACCTTGATATATCCATCACATGATATTCTCTCTAGAATCCTAGACATAATGGGGGTCCACCTTATAGATTGAAACATAATTGATGATTTGTTTCTAATATACCTAGTCACAAAAGGTATACCACAATTATAATGTGATTTATTTCTTCTATCTGACTCACATATCCAATCACTATGAACAAAACATTTCCATATAAAAAAATTATCAAATTTCACTAGTTTCTGCTCACCATTCTGGGAATACTCTATATATACCTTAGTAATCACATTGATCCACTCAATCCGTCATGAAATCATAGAACCCAACTTCCATCCCACCACATTTATAAATCATCAAATATTTCATAACAAGTAACCTTAATTATATGCCCACCACAATATACTATGATGAACATGATCTAATCGTATTTACCCATACACTAAATACACACGATCACTTACACCAATCATACCTCGGTCTATTAGTTCTCATGACTCTATCCATATTAGAAAATAAGAAAACCATAACATGTACTAACTCACAACATGATGTTTAAGGACTAATAAACATATAAATTTATATATTATAAAAATTTGTATTTAATATTTTTAAATTCGTCAAAAACATAATTAAATATCACGTGTGATCTCCCATCATGTATAACTAAAATCTTGTGATTTTTTGGAAGAAATATGGATCTATAATGAATCCAAAACTCTTATATGATATTTCAATTATGAGATCTATTGTCATTATCCAAGTATCCTAGATCATATATTATCCAGTGATAGTTATTTTTTATTTAATTCCATTCTCACTATTATAATCATAAACATAATCCCTACTGTTGCACTTGAAACCCACAGATTCTAAAAACCCGATACTATTCCACCCATAGAAATATAATACTTTTAATCCACTCTCAAAATGGTTTATAACTTGTATCAGTATATATCAAAAATAAATTATAATTTGGTTTACACTATTAAAATCATCTAATACAATTATTTGTGAAATCTTAATGACCATAAGCTCACTCACCTAATTTATCAGATGACCATGGAAAGAATACGTGTCTACCACATCAATAATAATGAATAATTTATAATTCCACTCATATAAATAAGTAATGAAATAAACATGACTAACCAATGATATTTTCATAAATCACATATGTGTTTTCTTATCTCTAGATCATCATCCAATGCATCCCATAATTATGTTATCCATGTGCTTAGACTAACCCTTATCTCATTATTTGACAAAATACATTACTAACCATATCAAAATAAATAGGAAAATAATTATACTATGTACTTAACAAAAAAATATCATGGATCATATCACATTATCTCTAGGATCCCCAAAATTTTTTCAGACAATAAACACTAATAGATTCCATTCCACAATGTATATATCACTATTTATCCAGAAAATATTGAGGAATATCAGGTTCTATCAACCAAATCCAAGGGCACTAAAAAATATAAGATATCCCAACACCCATACCAAAAAAAATTGGTTCATTGATATTATATCCCTGAGAATATCAATTATATCATTCTCTTGCCTTCCATATCCCAGAAATTTCAAAAATTTGTTTTGATTTTATACAGTTCCACTAATATGATATTTGGGATAATGTTAAATATGTTGTTGTCAAAGATTTTTTTAAATGAATATTTATTTATTATATTAGATCCATTTTTTCAACCATAAATAATAAATCACTTGTTATGAAATCTTATATTCTATGTATGAGGCATTAATTATATCTTCCTAGCCCCATTGGCTATGAGAAAACTAATAAGCCCAATCAAAATAATAAACAAATAAAAAATAGATCAAATCTAAAAATAGATAAAAGGATCAATAACTAAATCTACATTGAAACATGACTTATTTCAAATGTATTTTCTAGGGATGAATAATTTTATCTTCCACCCCTAGTTATAACTAGTATTATCAGGATTAACTATGTTCTAAACTGTAAACAAAAATTAAAATATATTCGCTCATTACATTTTCTTAAATAATAGCTATTAGAATACTCATATATCATGAATTCGATCGACATATATCTCTGGAAGACCTAATTGTATACTAAAGACTATAGTATAGTGGCATGGGTATGATAAAATTTTAGGGAGAGACTATATACTCTATATCAATACAAAAATAATATGTAAACAAAAAGATGAACCATAATAGAATATATCATTAGTGTGTCATAATATAGAATTATAATGTTATGAAAAATATATGTAAAATCATACCCCATGATATAAATGTGAAACAATGGCATATTATACAATAATTCATCAATTCTAGATCATGAAAAATCCAATCACATATAATGCATAACTAAAACATCAAATAAAAAAATAAGATCAAATTTCCATTCCTATGAATAACCTCAATCCTTCATCATATCCCACGAAGATCATCCAGCTCACACACGTATTCTAGGGTCTGTGGTTGGGATTGTATTGTAATCATATGGTATTCAATCCCATTAAGGTAAACAAATAGGAATGTAAGAAAAAAATGTTACTGGCTACTACCTTTGATTCCCCCTAATAATTACTACTATATAAGAGTATACATGTATTGAATGAAATGATGGCCTAAACAGTCGCAAAATTAAATCCATCGAACAAATGAGTACCTAAAAATACTAGAAAATAGGTTTTTAGTAGTACTATATTTTATTAGTGCTAAAACAAGAACAAATATAGTGTACCTTTATAATCTCTTTTCATTAGCACTTATAAAAGGTACCCATTATCAGTGCCTTGTTTTTAGCACCAATAAAGTGTACCCTTTATCAGTGATTTATTTTTAGTGATTATAAAGAGATCATCTACCAATTCTTTTTAACACTCATAATAGTCAAAAAGAAAATGAAATAATTAATGAAATAAAAAATAATTATGTTTTTATCTTCAAAAAATTAACCAATTTATTAATTAAACAATTATTAAAAAAAATTTATAAATCAATTATACTATAAATTAATTATAAATACTAATAAATAGAATACATTAAATATAGAGATATATGTAAAATGAATATTGAAAAAATTAAAAATAAAAATTGGTAAATTAATAAAAATATTAATGATTTTATTAATGAAATTATTATCGAAAATAAAAATAAATATTATATATTAAAAATATTGATATAAATGAATCTATATAAATATGATTGGAAGAATAAAAAATATTTATTCTGTATAATAAATAGTTAAATATTTAGGGAATAATTGTTTGTTATTAATAATTAATATGAATATAAATTACTAACTAATTGCATCAAGTAATGGACATAGTGGAATGTTGTCGGTTTTTTAGTTTAATAGATATTAAATGTGTGCTATTTTGATTTTACATACACATATGTAATTAAATAAATTTTATATTCAACACACACACACAAATATATATTTTTAATGAAATATTATATAGAAACAAATACGCCAAATATTTATGTTATTTATTCAAATTTTAGTATTTATTTTTATAATTTCACTATAACAAGATACATTTAATATGTTATGTATTTAATCAGTAAATTTTATATATATATATTTGATTTTATTACAGATAGAAATTATTTCAATTTTTATATTTTTTGTTAATTTTTTGGGATCCAATCAATTTGTATTATTTATTTATATATATATTTATTAACTATGTTTTAATATTTTTAATATGTATTCATATTAATTTCAATATATATTCATATTTTTTAATAATTTATATTTAATTAATTATACTTATCCATTTCTTCCATTTTAGTAAAGTGTGCTCATTATTAATTATTCAATTTCACTCATTTTTAACACATACACATTTAAGATTAAATTGTCATTAATAGTGTTAAAAATATATTTATAAATAATTATTAATAAATAATTATATTTTTAAATGTATATTTAATATATTAATATATTAATATATTTATAATTACAAATAAATTAATATTATTTGTTAGAAAAGTATTTATATAATTATAAATAAAAATATTTATATTTAAATAATTTTAATATTATATGGAATTTATTTAAATAATAATTTTTTTACTATATTTATATTTATATAAATTAATAATATATATAAAATTATATAACTATATATAATTATATAAATATACAAATATATAAATATTATTTTGAAAAAAAGAATTTATATAATTATTCATAATTAATTATATATTATACTAATTAGAAAATTATAATAAATATATTAAAATAACCAAAAATATTTACTATATTTTTAGTTTTATATATTTAATATATATATATATGTTTATTTATTTATACATGTTTAAGAAATTTTAAATTATTAATTAAAATTTCAAATCGTTTATGAGTGCATAGGTAAAAAAGCACAGATTAATAGTATCTTTATCGGCTCTTTTTTAGCACGGATAAAGATTCATTTTATAAGATATTATTAACATAGCACTAATAAAAAATACTTTTATCAGTGTTTTTTGGAATCATTGATAAATGTGCCCTGATTGTTTTTCGTAGCCCAAACTATCATGAACCAATCACGATATCTGTAGAATTCTGTGGAACCCACATACTACTGGTGATCCCCTTTATCAAATCCAAGATTGAATAATGGCTAGAATCAAAGATCTAACTATTCCTAGGCCCTAATCCAAGGCACATCGATTGACATGTCGAGCGAATCCGCAACATGAATTAAATTATGGTTTTGTGATATCGGTACTTTCTCTCAGACGATTTCAATGATTCAATCCCTGGTATGTTATTTTCTCATCCTCCTAACTCATTGATTAATTGTTTGAAAATATCTATTTTCATGTTGTCATATTTTTTATTAGTGATTCATTGAATTTTTTATGATAATTTTTCTTTTATTCATTGCTCAATAATTTCTTCACAAACCGTAGTTTGATAAATGTTTCACCTTCCAAATTTATATTTAATTACATAGATATTTGTGACAACGTAGGGAATGAATTAATGACAACTTTATATATAAAATGGGGTTTTCTTCATTCATTCATTGCAAGGGATGTGGAAGCCAAGGGTTATTCAACTGAAGTGACTGATTCCTCAGACCATTGGACTTAGTAAATATTACTCCAAATTCACATATTATAGTTACACACTAGTTCCGTACATGGGATAAACAATTAGTGGAAATTACATGAATGGTATTGATCATCTTTATTGAGTGATAATTAAATTTGGAAACCAAATTAGTTAAACATTATGAACATACATTTGAAATCCCCCATGTATTGATCATTTTTTCTAATAAAATTATAGTCATAAACATGTATTTTCATTATTTTTTTTTGGCATCAATTTTAAAAATACCTAATATTTTTATTTTTTCAAAAAATTTATTAAATACCATATGTAAAATAATGGGGTATATGTATAGTGAGTGATCTAAAATTAATTCATTATGGGAATGACCTTGTCCATCAAAAATGTTGTACTACTGAGGAATATAAAAACTATTTTTTACCACCTCATAATCTAATGTATAATTATTTTCCAAATAATGACTCTAATTATTAATAAATATTCCTAAAATTTTAAGTTACATTAAAGAATTATATATTTATTACTAAAACCTAATACAAATGATTTGATTATAATTATAAATGGGTGGAATAAAAAACATATCACAATACCCTGATTTAAACTTTGTAGTTCAATAAATATCATAGTGACTAAACACAAAGGGTTTTTTCAATTAAATCTATTATTTATTATTTTAATTAATAAAAATATCATCATTCTAATTATTGAAAAATATCAACAAATTTTATATATTTTTCATAAAAATATGTCATCCAAACCATTTTCAGCAAGCATTTAAAAGTCTCATTATATAATAGGATCAAATTTTCACATGAAAAAATCAATTTCTTCATTACAACACAATTACCAAAAAATTTACCATCCTCAAAATAATAATATATTTTGACTAGTTTTTCATACCTTCGTAAAAATATAGCCATCCTTTAAAATATAACAAACTAATTAATAATTCTTAAAAATTAATTCATTTCCTTCATCACACATCTAATAAACAGTAAATAATATATACATTAATACACATAAAAATTTATTAAGACTTAAAATTTCCTTTTATTTCCAATATATTTTAAATGAAGACAATTTATCATAAGATATCCACTATTTCTAAAATAGTAAATTCTTTTGAACATGTAAAAAATATTTAATTACATCAGTTTACATAACATGTGATGTGAACAACCAATATCTAATATGAAAGTGTGTTTCTTTTTTTAATCCATTAGCATGACATTAAGAAAAAATCCCTCTTAAATTCAACTCTTTTTTATAATTCATTTCTAATTATTTATTCACATTCACATCTGTTTATAAAATATATTGAAAAACCTTTATAAAACCATTGAAATTATCTTATGTTCAATATAGTTCAATAAATAATTTAAATTCATCTTCCAATTTTACAAATGTTTATTTCCTCACTTCAAAACTATTTTTTATGAGTGGGTCATATTCCCTTTATCTTATATCCACTATATCTTCCGTAATTACTTTTATTTCTTAGTATAATAAACAAATTATACTATACTCCTAAAATCACCATATAAAAAACAATGGATAAGAAAACAAATTTTTTTATAAATCCCAATCCTCATCAATTGAAATACGCCATATTTTTAATATATCTAGAAAAAATTATTGAATAAATTTATCAACAATGAATGTTGGTATTTTTAAAATCTTTATAATCATTAGATATATTTTTTCCTAAAATTATTTTTTTCCATTCCATATTAGATTTTAATTGAATATGAAGTTTTAATTTTGATATGTTTTCAAATATTTTATATACCATTAATATTAAATGTAATAATTCCATAGGATGTTACATCAATTATTCCAAGAAATGAAATGTATTTTATAAAATTATTTATATTTACCAATAATTATGGGAAATTATTTTTAGGTGTTAATCATTTTTGGTAAAGATATATTTGTTCCACCCTATGTAATTGCTAATTAATATCCATGTAATTCACAAAATTTGAGGCATTACATCTTTTAGGGAACACAATAGAGTGCTACATTCATCCTCATCAGCTTCATCTCCACAAGATATAGAGGATGAGTGTCAAAAAAATGCAATGATAATTATTCGAGATATGAGATGACGAGGATGATAGATATATATAAAATCAACATTTTGATTAATTCAATGAATAAATCCTACCATAGAGTTGTATATCGATTCTTAAATTCAATAACTCATTTTATTCAAAGCATTTATAAATTATTTTATACAATCACATGTTGAGTTTCCCTTATTAAAATTATATTTTACATTCAAATTTGATGTTGAATATCTTATCTGTATTTATTTATTTATATTAAAAAATTAATATTTTATTCAACCAATATGAGGTATATTAATCGAAAATTTATACACACTAATATTTTGAAAAATAATTATGAATATGAATTTAAAGAGTTCATCAAGTTTTCAATTGATCATAAATATGACCCTGTTAAAAACCTTTTCCCAATTTATGTTTTTGATTCAATAAAAATTAGTTTGGAAGAGTTGGAAGACCATTTTATTTTTCACAGTATAGATCAATGATGTTAATGTTAGACCGAACATGGGAAAAAACTGTATGTGAATACCATTTTGGATGATACTAAGGTTTATGGGTCATTTGATATGAATACCAGTCTAAATGATGATGGGGGTTACATGAAGAAAATGAAAATGGAAATTTAAAATGAAGTTCAGGATAATACTCTGTTGTTTGAGAAGACAAATAGCTATTCCAAGAGACCATTTCATACCAGTTGTACTAAATACACAATGCTATTGACATTATTGAAGTTAGATAATATGAATACTAGTAGAGGATGGAGTGATATAAGCTTTACAGAACATCTTGGTCTCCTAAATGAAATTCTACTAGAAAAAACTAAACTACCAAATCAAATATACGATACTAAAAAAATTATACATTCAATGGGGATTATCATTAAAAAAATATATGTCTCTCTAAATGATTTCATATTGTTTTTTAGGGAACATGAATCACTCATAAAAAGACATAATTGTGCCATAGAACAATATACGAAAAATGAATGAGGACCTTTGAAACATGTTCGATACATTTCTAACATTCTATAGGATAGAATACAATATGGATTTCAGGAATCTAGGAGGAAATTGACATGTAATTCACATACAATAATTAAATTTTGGAACGTGAATATAAAAAACATATTTTCCTTAGTATAATATAATTTCTTTCAAGTATCATGCATGTGGGAAAGTGCTGAGACACATTTTCCATGTGTTATCTATAAATAGATTAAATTTTTTGGGTATATAGAGTTTTACTCGCACCATATGGCACTTTAAGTTGATAAATTATAAATTTCCTCAATGGATATGCATGAAGCGCAAATTCATAATGTTTTCTCTACTTATATATGAACCAAAAAACCTAGTAATGATTTCTATGTCAATTTAGATCGATTGACTGATGATCTGAAATTTATATGTGATATAGGTCGTATGATGTACGATTCTATTATAAGTGAACAATCCTAATTTAGAGACATGTTGTATGGAAAAATAAACGTCTTACCCTCTAATGGAAATTTAATATGATATTTCATTAATGTAATAATGGAGTGTACGATTTTTGAAAAATTATCACACTATGTTCGGATGAAACATTACATGAAGTATATTTTTTGGACATCAATTTTTTTTACCATGATGACATAAATATCGATCATAAACATCATCTTTAAATATGAGTAATGAAAAAAGTACAACATTGTCTCCACGAATGGGTGATCGACTATTTAATAATGTGAAAGATATTGAAACTATTTTTGGAAAACTGTTTTCAAAAAACAATATAAAATTTGGTTGGAAGAAGGGATCAATTGTTTTTAAAAAAATTTATTATTTGAATCTAATTTATGTTAGAAATTTTATTGATGTCATGAATATAGAAAATAATGTATTTCATACCATTATTGACACATTACAAAATTGACTTGAAAAAATCAAATATAGAATCAAGGATTTTTTGGACATGAATAACATGGGGATAAGGTAAGAGTTTTCACTAGTGAAGTGTAAAGGGATGGATTTTCTTCCTCGATTAGCTTAGAATTTATCTAGACAAGAAAAAAAATCAATTTTCCATTCCCATTTTAGTTTCAGATTTCTCGAGGGGTATTCATAAAATATCAAGAATTTTGTTTCAATGATTAATTTGTGGATTAAATGACAAAAATTACCCAACTATTTCATTTTGATGATGTATATGATATATGTTTCTTTCTATTTCATTCTTCCATAAAAACTATAGAATACATTAACTAGACTGCTACCTTTTCATAGACATATATAGTAAACTTATAGACCTGATGTAGATTACAATAATGAATAAGAATGTTGCATTAATAATATATGAACTATAGATGTTCATACTGCCATAATAATTTTATTTTATGGTTCAACTAATGGTTTACTTGGTCAGAGAGGTACAACATTGTGGTCCATTCCATTATGGATTGATGCACACCATTGAAAAATAAATAAGGATTCTAAAATGGTATGTCAAGAATCAATCTTATATAGAAGGTTTAATTGGGGAATGATATATTTATAAAAAATATTTTATTGTAAGAATTGGACTCATGTGAAAATGATACATGATATGAACTGTATGAGTAAAAATGTGTGTTTCGAGTTTAAAATGAAATTTTAGTAAAAAAGACACGTGATGTGCACAAAACCAAGAAAACTCATTTGGATTGTTTTAATACATTAATAAAAAGATCTATTATTCAATTTTTATAAGTACGAATATTCAAAAGCACAATCAGACATGTGATGTGACTAGTATTACTCCACATGTGTCTTTTTATTTACCATTTTCATCAATTTTATTAAAAAGTCTACTTATGTACTTAATAATGTGAAAACATATTCTTATAGTGTTTATAAATTAGGAAAATAATTCATTACTCTTTTGTGACTTGTAGGAATCACACCTCACAAAAATCCGACACATGATGTTCCCGATATGACTCAAATTTTATATTTTCTATTTGAAATTGATATTATAGTTCCAAAACTACCACTCACTGAAATCTGAGAAAACACCCTCATGTTTTCCAGATAAATTAGGAATTTTATTCATAATTTTTTTGATTTATAATAATTAGACTCCTATAAATGAGATACACGATATGGGCACTATGGGTCAGATTGCATGTTTCCATTTTAAAATGAAATTTTATTAAATGGGACATGTGATGTACTAAAATACAAGAAAAACCATTTGGATTAATTTAATACAATAATAAAATGATATATGTATCATTTGGGATGCCTAGTAATCAAATTCACGTCAATCAGTCACATGGTGTCACTGATATGACTCCAAGAGTGACATTTTATACAAAATTGACATCAATTTTCCTTAAAAAGAAAACCAACCCACTCAATGATGAGTTAAAATACATAGATTGTTTTTATACATTAAGAAAATCATTCAAATGTTATTTTTAACAGATTGGAATTAGTCATACATCAATACGATACACGATGTCCCTAGTACGACTCATAGTGTCTGTTATTAGATTAAAATCGATATTTATGTTTAAAAAAATTCATTCCCAAAAACTAAGATAGCACACTATAATTGTCTTGACAAATTAGAAAGAATAATCATAATATAATTGTGACATATAAGTATCAGTCTCACATTGAACCTATAAATCATGTGATCGGTATGAGTCAAAGTGTGTGTTTCTATTTTGAAATTAAATTTTTGTAAAAAAGAAATGTGACATACTCAAAACAAAGAAAACACATTTTTTTGATACATTAGTAAAATTATCCATAAATCATTCAAGAAATTTAGTAATCATCCTCACCTAAATCTAAAATATGTTGTGTCAAGTATTACATTATGTGTGTCTTCTTATTTAAAATTAACATCATTTTTGGTAAAAAAGACAACTGACCTACTCAAAAAGAAAAAAATAGTCCTATTCATTTTTTACTTTAGGAAAACGATTATTATATTGTTTTTTATGTGTAGGTATCATCATCAGTTCAATATGATACATGGTTTTAATTGTATGAATCAAAGTGTCTATTATCAATTTAAAATTGAATTTCAGTTCTAAATGAATCACCCAATGAAAATGAAGATAATGTGTTCATTTTCTCTGGATAATTTAGGATAAGGATTCAAAAATAATTTGTGATGTGTAAGTATTGGTCTCATGTAGTACTAAAACATGATGTGACTTGTATGATTCAAGGTTCATTTTTCCTTTTTAAAATGACATTTTAGTAAATAAGACAACTGACATATTTAAAATTGATTATATGAATTCATATTTGTTATTGTATTGTATAAAAATGATCCAAAAAACATTTAGGATTTTTATGAATTAGTATATCTTATATATGATGAACAATGTGACTGGTAGGGTTCCAAGTATGTTTTTATGATAAATTAAAATCAATATTATAATAAAAGGAAAATAACATACTCGAAATCAATAAAACCCAATTTCATTGTTTGTATTCATTAAGAAAATGATATATATGTCATTTTTAAGGTGTAGTAATCTGTCGAAACTCAATCCAAAACACAATTTTCCTATTAGGAATCAAAGAGTCTGTAATCACTTAAAAATCTAACATTTACATCAAAATTATTCACTCACTAAAAACCAATAGAACACCCTTGGATTGTATTGAAAATTTATAAATATCTTTTTATATCATATTTTACATGTTGGAATTTGTCTCAAATTAGATCAAAACATGATGAGACTAGTATGAGTCAAAGTGCATGTTTCTAGTTTAAAATTTAATTTTTATAAAATTTTAATCGACCAACAAAAAATAAATAACACATTTGGATTGTTTTAGTAATTTTGGAAAATAATAAATAAGTCATTTTAGTCATGTAGGAACCAGACCCACCTAAATCCACCAAAACGTTTGATGGGTATGACTCCCAGAGTGTCTTTTAATTTAATATTGACATCAATTTTAGTAAAAAGGAAAACTAACCTACTCAAAAATAGATATAATTCATTCATATTGTGTTAAAAAGTGAATAATAAGATCCATAAGTAATTTTTTGATGTTTATGAATTATACACTCAAGAATATGAAACACGATGTTCTTGATAAGACTCCATGTTTCTATTATTAGTTTAAAATTTATATTTTATTACAAGAATTATTCCTCATAGAAAACTGAGTGAACATTCTCTGATTGTCTGGAAAATATAAGATAACAATTTAAAGTTAATTTTTTATGTTTTGGAATCAATATCACGTCATAATAACACACGATGTGACTATTATGAGACACGTAAATGTTTCCATTTTAAAATTAAATTTTAGTTAAAAACATAAACGACGTAATAAAAATCTAATAAAACACATTCGGATTATTTTGATACTTTAGTAAAATTATCTATAAGTCATTTGAGACAAGTTGTAATTAGCTTCACCTCAATCCATCACATAATGTGACTAGTATGAATCCAAGTGCGTATTTTTAATATATAAGTGTCAATTTAGTTTAAAATGCTAATCACATTACCATAATTGAGAAAGAATCCCTATATTGTTTTCATATCATTATATATTTTATGGATTAATTTAACTTCTTATCATGTTTCCTTATAATTATATAATAAATTTTTATAGATATGATTCTTGATAATTATCAATAAATGGTTTGATTTGAATGAATCAACCACAGCGTAATTAGATACACAATGTTCATTGTATGAATCAATGTTTAGTTTAAAGTTAACATTGACTATTAGAATCTGTTACTATATTATTACTAGTAGGGGTTGTTTTTTTGGAAATATCATGAGTTAGTGTTAGGATCAAATGAAGAAGGAATGGCGATGTATTAGATTTTATGCAATAATTTTTAATTCGGTAACTCTATAATCCAATTTTCTAAATGTCTATAATATGGAGTTTTAAATATAGTTTTTCTATAAATTTCATTTCTATAATGGATTAGACCTCTCTAGTCCATCCCATTGTGAAAATATATTATTTGAGGTGTTCTGGGAGGTCAAGGGGACTTATTTGAAGACTTTGAAACATTCCCAATTTTTTGAACAATGTTTCCATAATAATGAGTCATGAAATAGTAACTCGCCCAATGGTTCCTCTTCTAACGATGACTTGTCCAACAAAGAATCATCCAACGATAACTCATCCAATGGTGATTCTTCCAAATGTTTCTCATCCAATTGTGTGTCATCAAATGGTGTCCCTTTCAATGATGACCCATCCAACGGTGAGTCATATAATGATGACTCGTCTAATGGTGACTCATCTTACCGTGACTCGTTCAATGGTGAATCTTATAACGGTGATTCATCAAACGAAATTGTTATAATGGTCACTCAACAAATGTTTATTCATCCAATGGCGTGACAACTAATAGCGAGTCGTCCTATGGAGACTCATAAAATGGTGACTCATTTAGTGGTGACTCATTCACTATCGACTCATCCAACTCTGTCTCATCTAATGGTGAATCAAGAAAAATGTTTCATTCTTCCCATATTTTGACCCCTTTGATGTTATATTTGATATAAAATGAATCCTAATTTATTTTTAAGGGTTTTAAGGCCAAATGATATCCCATAAATCCTATAAAAGTTTTCATAGGGGTTTGAGTGCCTTTATTCAATCAAAACAATTAATCATGACAAGATCTACCTTTAGTGGAAAATCAAAACCATATTGAAATTGGTTCTTCAATTATATTTTCAAAAGGGTTGAGATACCATCATAACTTGTTCTTCCTTATTTTGATCATTGGAATGAGACACTCACACTTCTTCTTATCATAGGATTAATTTGATCAAACTGCAATCCTTAGATCATGTTCCCCTTACACTTTTTCCTCCTGCATCCAAACCCCATGTTTTTTGGGAACCAAGAAGTGTCGATCCCTCAACAATATAAGGTATGTTCTACCTCCATTTTTATTGGTTCCACAATCACTCTACTCATGTTTCTCTTTTCATCGTGATGGCATGTGATATCCATGTTTCTAATGGAACAATCTTGTTTGCTGGTTACCACATTGATATCAAGACATCCTGTGGAGAATTCAGTCATTACCAGAGTGGTTGTCGTGATTTTTTTCATGGTATGTTCTTTAGAAAAGAACATCAAAAAAAATTATTCAAGATATTTACTTTATCCTAACATTATTTATTTATAACCATAGAGTTATCAAGATTTATCACATTTTATGATAATGAAATTGAAATAATAAATATTTTAACAGATTTAAGAATTGAAATAAATTGCATAGTGTTGTTTTTGCCTATTGATTTTCTAGACTATGTGATATCTATGCTTTTATTATTTAGAATTTCTTTCTTGATGGAAATTGTAGAAGAACATAAAACTGAGATTAATTGTGTATTGATTGTATAAATGATTAAAAAGGTTTGTTCATGAATCTAGTTGATGTTTTTGTTTTGATTTGATGGAAATTAAATGATTGTATGTATTCACATTAAATTTATTTTGTTAAGAAACATGAATTATGATAATTCTTGTTGATTAATGAATTAAAGGAATGTTAAATTACAAACTAATATATTGGTGATTTGTATCTTAGAAAGTTTCTTGGGTTTCCCATATTTGGAATCTATGAATAATGAATCAGTTAATTCAAGGTCGAATAAAAACTAGTTGTGTGATAAAAAGATAATTCCTTACAGGATATGAGTTACCTGCCTTCTTGTAAAGTCCGTGTTCCTTATGTTTTGTATTTTTGAGGTATTATTGTGGGTTGAGGATTAATTTCTTTATTTTGGCCCTAGAGACCGTTAATATGTTTATTTCCTACTATCTATGATGCCATGTGATCCTTGGTTGGCTGAACCATGATGGATATTTTGGTATGTGGGGGCAGGGAGGCCTAGTGGTTTTGGATGAAGTTGATTCCTAGAGTGGATATATGTATTGGTTTATGCATGTGGGTTTCGGTGAGGGAACTGGATATGATGAAACTGGTTGAAGATGGGCATACCCAATGATATAAAAGTTTTATGCTTGTAAAATCTATGGTTTTTTATCAGCTTTTATTTCCCCACTACTTGATGTAGATGGTATTTCTTACCATCCATCAAAAATAAGTGAACAAATGCAGAGTACTCCAAAATGGTTTCCCTATTTAGCTTCAAAAGGATGGATGGGTATATACTCCTACTATAGGTGGAAAAGATATGACAAGTAATCTATATACTCGGCACATCGATCCCCTTGTGTTTGGTTTCTGAGGATATATTCATAGAATACCTAGAAACAGATAAATATAGAACATATTGACATTGTTAAAAAATGGATAAAGGTTTAACCAATGAGTTTGGTGATTTCTAGGATGCAATGATGAGGTACACTTTCTGAGATGTCAGGGACATGGTTTAGTTATGCCTAAGAGAATAGATTTTGTACGGAACGGTAGTGTAATTTAATGTCGAATTGATAATGGTTAGTTAATTTTTGAATAATTAAATATCTTAAAGTTAAACTGATAAAAAGTGATAAAATAACATAATATTGATCTTCAAATGGTATTGAAATTGATGGACATCTGCTCTTAGCAGTGGAATCGAAGAGTCTGTGGGACGTTATATGAAGTTGAGTCTAAGACTACATTATGGCCATAATATGTTTATGAGCTATATTATATCACATACCTTTTGTGTTTCTCTACACTACCCTGCCATTTTTGTTTGGGAGACTTAAAACCTAGGTATTTTGATTCGGGGGGGGGGGGGGTGTTTTCCCAAAAATTTTGGTGGGATGATGGATAGAAGAATATCCCCTTTGGCCCACCTATCTTCTCTAGGTAGTTACTAGTGCAGGTATGCACAAAGATTAATTTTTCCATATATGTGTGTAGGGGGATGCAATGTCTTGTGGTTATTTCAGACAACTATATTATGGATGTAGATTTCTAATAGGTATTTTTGTATAATGTGTAAAGGATGGGATGGATAGAGGATCCTTACTCGTTGTATGGGTTGGGATGTCATTAGGTATAATACCCTATGTTTGATAGATGTTATGCAGGCTATTTTGGCCGCAATAAATTGAATGGATAACTTTGGTCATGTGGACGTGGTGGTGTGTTGAGCGTGGTTCTTGTTGTGGTGCTTCACCGAGGTGTCTTCACGCTAGCCTTTTTGGATAGTGATTCTCCGGATGTGCGAAATTAAGGAAAATCATCAATCCAGTGGGTAGGTGGTAGTGGGATACCCGTGAAATTATTATTTATATTATATAATCTTTTAGAAGATATTTGGTGTGAGTGTCAATGTTAAGGCTGGTCACTATTAGCATGGGATTTGAGGGAGCTATTTGGGCTTTATGTTGGATGCATTTTTTAAATCATTTGGGTACATATAATTTCCCTTTATACTTATAGTAGACATTGAATTAAATTACATATGTGTACTTGGGATTTATTTTATATTGTTGTTTGAGAAGTAGTTAGTTGGTGTCAACCTTATCTATATATTTGGCATGTTTTCTCTTTGAGGGTAATACCTCCCGTAAGTGTGCTTACTATAACCTTGGTGCAAGTTGGAAACTCGAGGCCCACTAAAGGTGGGACTCGGGGTCACTATCTCTCTTCTATAATTTCTAACCTAGGAGGGGTACATTATTAGAGGAGGGGCCCTGATAGATAGGCATTAAAGGTTTTATTTATGGATAATATGGAGATTGGAGTTAGACAGAGTTGAAGTTTAATGGGTAGGTAGGGAAACAATTCAAGCTATGTTTAGAAATAATTATAGACACAGGAAACTGGATGAGATAGAGGAATTTAGGCCCTCCTTTTATTTTTTGCATGTAACATTAAGCTTATCGTGTATACTAATGATGTGATACTAGTTGTTGGGTAGAGACCATGAAAAGGATCATGCATCATTATTCTTTGCGCCAGTGTTGGAATTGGTAGAACATGGGAAAGGTTATACTTAAATAAATAATATAATACAATTAATTAATGTTAAAGTATTCCGTATTATATGTTTCGGATCTCTAACTGTTATTCCATTTCATTTATTGCTCTGGGTCGACATCCTCGCCAGGTTCATATAGAATATTTCTAACAAGCTTCACCACCAAATCACTACAGAGTAGAAGTTGATGATGATGATACATGGAAAAGGACACACTGAGAGTATCAGTGACAGAGTCTTTAGAAGTAATAGGGTAAATTTTAGATGAATTCATAGAGGACTTGTTGGAATAGGTTCACATAGCTTTTAGTTTGATTCTTGTTTAAAAGGAGCACATGACATCCTTGGTTATGACAATTCTACATGGGGATGTGATGTAATAATGGGTATAATTCATAGGGGATTGGGAGTAGTTGATAGTCATAAGGGAGAAGTTATGAGAGTAGTTTAGAATAGAGTTTTGTTTATTCAACCATGAAGGAATCCAATCTCGAGAAGCTTCCTACCCTTTTTCAAGGGATCTTCAGTGTGAGAGTGTTTGGGATCCATTTTAGGAACTTTATACCATATTCTTCATATTTGTTTCCAAATGAGGATTCCAGATTAAGGATATTTAAGGGCGATTTTCATTCATTGATCTAGCCCTATATCACCAAATATATGATAATTACATATCTCAGGGTCATGGAGAGGGAGAAGGTTGTTGTGAGGATGTCAGACAAAACCAGATCATCATGAGTGGGGAGTCATCTGTATTCCTCATGAAGCAGATATGTGGTTTGGTGTTCCAAAGTATTAGGGTATAAGCTTTTCTATTCGACCTAGGGTCGGTACTATCCACTAATATATTATTTCAATAGGGGAAACACCTCTAAATCATATTCTAATGGATCAAGCACTTATTTTTCATGTGAAGGCTAAGGCCATCAGTGGCATGATTTCTAAAACTTTTTGAGTTAGTCAACATGTAACATGTGTTCCTCTTAAGGTTCCTCCTCTGAGGTAGTTATTGATGAGGAAACAATAGTATGTTTCTCTAGATTTGGATCAATAAAGTGTAGATGGGACAGGTAGATTAGATCCCTGGGTTTCTCACCATCCTATGTGTGATGAGAGAGACCATGGAGGTCGTAACTAGGAGGGTCAAGGAGGCCCTAGAAGAATTTGTGGTCTGTATTATGCATTAGTGTTGGAATCTCCAGAAGATCTAGAAATTGATTGGGATTTCCTTTACTTATTTTCTACCAGAGTTCAAGCCTTTTTTGATTCTAGAGGGATGCAGTTCTTCATATCTCCTACCCTTGTCCTTGCCTTGGGACATGACATATAGAGTCTTCTGGTGCCCTTTTCATTGACTGTGCTAGATTGAGGTAGAGTTGAGTTCTTTGAAGTATGTAGAGACATAGTTCTATTGTTGTGGAATCACTTTTCATGGGGATATTTTTCTATGTTTAAGGATACAACCATATAATGTCATCATCAACATGAATTTGTTGTATTTCATGTTCTCTATCAGGGGTTTCATCATGAGGAATGTTGTTTTCCTTGATGCTGATTGAGATCCATAAGTGTTTTTTGGGGAGAAAGACCCATGGATGAGAGATAAGAATGTTCCATGTTTATCATCGATGATGGATGAGATGATACCAAGTTCATCGATGGTTCAATATTCAGCATTTTATAGGGTCATGGAAGAGTACCCTGATGTCTTTATAGATGAGTTTCTAGAATTACCCCCATAATGGGAGATCACATTTGAGATCAAGATACATCTAGGAGTGTATACTATCTCGATGTCTCTATATAGTATGACACCTTATGAGTTTCTAGATCTTCTTATTCAACTTTTTGGTCTGTTGTAGTGAGTTTTATTCGGCAAATCATGTCCTCATTGGGTGCACTTGTTGTGTTTATGAAGAAGGATGAATGCAGTTTGCAGTTGTGTGTTGATTATCACCAGCTTGAACAAAGTGAAAATTAATAACCAATGATCTATTATGTGGATTGATGATTTATTCGATTAAAAAAGGGACCAAGTATTATTCTAGATGATAGATTTTTAGTCAAGGTACTATCATATATGAATGAAGGAAGAGGATATACCAATGACTACTTTACATTGTCATCACAGGCATTACGAGTTCATTGTGTTTCCATTTTGTGTGAATAATTCTCTAACTATATTCAAGGGGTTGATTAATACTGTGTTGTATGAGTTCCTAGATAATTTAATCGTGGTTTTTGATGACAAATTCCTTTTGTAATCCACATTAAATGAGGAGCATACATGTCATCACTATGTTTTTTTGTGAGTCTTCAACACAAGAAGCAGTTTCGGTAGTTTTTGAAGTGTGATTTTTGAAATTGAGAAATTCATTTTTTATGTCATTTTGTATCCTTGTTTGATGTATCTATGGACCCATCAATGTTTTTAGAAGTTGTGTCATAGGAATCCCCTAATATAGTGGTAGAGGTGTGATGTTTCCTTAATATCACAGGCTATTATAGGTGGTTCATATAAAAAATAGCTCAGGTTAGAACTTCTCATAAATAATTGACATGCGTTCATGTGGATTGATCAGTCTGAGGAAGATTTTCAGTATCGGATAGAGAATTTGGTCAGTGTTTCGATCAATTTATTACCAGAAGAAGGTGTTCAGTTTTTGGTTTTCTGTGATGATTCATGTCTGGGTTTAGGCTATGTTCTGATGCTGTAGAGATCTATATTTTCATATGGGTATTGGATGTTACATCCCCATTAATATATCTATTCCACCCATGATCTCATGTCCTCAATAGTGGGTTTTCCCCATGTTTTTTAAAACATTGCCTCATTAGTGAGCATTTAGTGGTATTTACTAATCATAATATCCTAAGGTATATTTTCTCTTAGTTTGACTTGAACATGCATCAACATTCGTAGATGGGGTTCTTATAGGATTAAAAAAATGAAATTTTTCATACAGTTGGAAAAAGGAATGTTGTAGCTAATATTCTAAGTATGAATTCGTGCAGTGATGCTATTATTGATTTGGGTGATTCTAATGAGTGATGGAAAACATTCATCATTACATCTAGATATGTGAGAAGTTTGGGTTATATGTTTTTTTAGATGATGGCGCCGTTAACTATAGTGTAGTGGGTAATGGACTTCCAGTTGAGGGATCATGAGGTGGAGATCTAGAGAGACAGAGTTGTTTGTGGTGAGGCCCCTGAGTTTGGTCTAAGGATGAACAATATTGTGTGTTGTTTTAGGAAAGGATTTTTGATCCTTTGGCTTCACATGACATAGTTATTATAAAATAAAATATTACATGTTTACCACAAGATCAGGGAGGCTATGAAGCTATATGTATGGTAGTGGATTGTAAGAATAAAACACCCCACTTTATAGAAATCAAGGAGGTGAGATTATTGGAGGTTTTGTCGAGGGAATATCAGGAGGTTGTGGTGAGACACCATGGTGTCCTGAGGATGATCATTTCCTATCAAGATACTATTTTTACCTCCTGGGTGTGGATAGGACTCCAAAATTATTTTTGTTCTCAGATATGTCTTAGAACATCTTTTCATTCACAAACAGATGGACCAATATAACAGTCCATCAAAACTCTTGAATACATGGTTCCCTCTGTGTCCTGGATTTCGAAAGTTTGTGCATGAGGCACATACCATTGGTATAGTTCCCTTATAGTATTTTTTTTCTTATTACACCTTAATTATGGAAAACGTTTATGCCTTGTATGTAATATATTTCCATTTTTCATTGTGCTTGACTTTTTTTAGAGAGTCAGTAATTCTTAGGTCAGAACTAGTATAAAGTACGATAGAGATGGTTAAGATGATTCATGAGAGGATATAGGCATCACCTGATCATAAAAAATCCTTATTCTATCATTGGATGATACTTATGGAGTTTGATATTGGGGAACACTTGTTTTTGATGGTGACTCCCTATCATGGGAAGTGAATCTTTATTCGTGGGTGTAATCTTTCTGCCCGATTTGATAGGCCTTTCGAGGTGTTGGCTTGTTTTAAAGCCATGGTGTATTGGGTATCATATCCATAGTAGATGATATGGATATATGTCGTTTTATGTATGTTGAATATTCCACATTACGTTCAGGATGAATCACACATCCTTGATTGGGGTGCGATCGATGTTTATGATGATGCGACCATCGAGGACCATTCTGTAAATATACATGACCTCAAAGAGAAGGGGTTTCGTGGGAATGTTATCCCTTTAGTTTATGTATTGAGGTGTATTGATTACATGGAGTATATTACCTATGTATTTCAATCACAAATATGAGCTCAATACCCATGTTTTTTTAAGTTTATCTATTTTATTTCAATGTTGTACCATTGGTGGATGTAGACCCTTTTAGGTTATGGGATGGATTTATATTGTATCTTATTATGGATTTCTATATTTTAAGAGGTATCTACAGCTGGATAGTGTATAAGAGATGGTTTAGGTGGTCGCATGGTTTCTCATAGTTCATTTTAGAATAGGTCGAGCTCCTGTAGTGGTGAATGCCATGAGAGGTGTCTCACGTGGTGGATGTTAGTATAATTTCTTTTTTGTTTCCTCTTGAGGATTATTAAGGATTCTTGTGGATTAAATTATTTTTATAGGTAACTAATGTAATTATCTAGACCTCTATAGTCTATACCTTTGTTAAAATCTAGTGTTTGTGTTGTTTTGGTAAGTTAAAGAGACTTATTTCAATGTTGTTCAAAATTTCTAGTTTTGTGAATAGATTTTTCAGAATGGTGAGTCTTCTAATGACGAATCATACAACTGTGAATCATCTAATGGTGACTTATAAAACAATGAATCAACCAATGGCGAGTCATACAACAATGATCCATCAAATAGTGAGTTGTAAAATGGATACTTTTACAATAGTATGTTGTCTAATGGTGACTCATACAACGGTGACTCGTCGAATGATGACTCGTCAAATGGCGACTCATCCAACATAGAATAATCCAACGATCACTTGTAAAAAGGATAATCATCCAATGGTAACTCATCCAATAGTGATTTATCCAATGGTGACTTTTAAAACAATGGTTCATCCAATAGGGACTCTTTCAATGGTGACTCATCCAATAATGTATCATCTAGTGGTGAATCATCCAATGGTGACTCATCCAATGATGAGCCATGATAAGTGTTTCTAGATTCCTAATGTTTATTATATTTAAAACTACAATTGACCTAAAACAAATTTAAACACTTGTTTTAAGGGATCTGAGGCTAATTAAAATTCCATTACTCTTATCTATGTTTTTAATGGTCTGTGTGACTTTACTCGGTCAAAACATGCAATCTTGACCAGATCTTCCTTTAATGAGAAATATAAACTATATATAAACCCCTTATCCATTTTAATATCCAAAAGGGCAGAGTTAAAATCCTATTTTATTCATTATTCATGTTTTAATTGGTTTGGGACTCCAAGAGTTCTTCCCCCCATACGTTTCATGCAATCAAACTAAAATCCTTGTATCGTGTTCCCCTTGGAGTTTTTCCTTTTGCATGCACATCCCTCATTTTGGTGAAATAAGGAAGTGAAAATTATACTTAAATATAAATTATTTTATATCTCTAATCATAAGGGTTCCTCGATCTATTTTCCCTCTTTTCTCTTTTAGATGTGATGGAATGTGATCTCCGTGTTTTTAATGGATCTATCTCGGTTGCTGGTTTGTGCGGTGGTATCCCAACCTCCTTGGGTGAATACAATTGTTGTGGGAGAGGTGTTCATGATCAGTTTCATTGTATATTCTTATCAATAGAACCTCAAAATATATTTAGGCTGGGGATTATATTTTACACTATTTTATTTACAAACTATTGTAGATTTAGAATGATTTCTACCATGGGATTACAAAGAAATTGAAAAAATATATATTTGAATTGGATTAAATAATTGGTATCAATATATTATCATTTTCATTACCTATTGATTTTATAGATAGTGATATATTTATGATTTACTAGTGTAACATGTTGTTCTTGATGGAAGTTTAAAAATAATGTAAACAGAAGATAAATTTTAAAATGATTTTATAAAGGATTAAAGAGGCATGTTAATGAATCCACTTGTTGTTGTTCATGTTTCATTGATATGATGGTAATAAAATGAATTCATTTATTCATGATTAATTGATTTAGTTAAGGAACCTGAATCATGTTGAGACTTTTTGATAAATTAATTAAAGGCATGTTAAATTATTTATTTAATTAATTTGTGATATATATGATAGTTTGTTTTTTGTTTTCTAATAGTTGTAACTTGTGAATAATTAATCTGATAATTCAGGGTGGAATAAAAACTATTTGTGTGATAAAATGTTAATTCCTATTAGGCTTTGAGTTACCTTCTTGAATTTAAAGTCTATGTAAAATAGTTATTGGAGTCATGGGATCTCATTGTTTGTGATGGTTGGTTGCCTTTCTATGGGGCCAAGAGCTCATGGATATATTGGACTCATGATAATTTTTATTCGACATATGCCTATGATTGCTGAGTCTGGATGGCTATTGTGGTTTGTGGTGGCAGAGAGGCCTAGTGGTAGTGGCAGAAGTTGATGAATAGAGTGGTGAGATGCATCATTTTATGCAATTCGGTGTTGTGGAGGAAACCAGAGATGATGGAATGGGTTAATGATGAGATTACCCATTGATATGAAAGTATGATTCTTGTGGAATGTGTGGTTTGTTAATCTTCTTTACTATACTCACTTCTTGAGGAAGATTGTCTTTCTTACCTCCTATTAAATGAGGTGATGATGCATATGGTGTGCCTCATGATATCTATGTTTAGCTTCTCAAGAATTCATGGATGTATGAACTAGTTATTGGTGGAAATGACTCAAAATGTATTTTATAAACTCACTATGTTTATCCCCTTGTGTTTGGTTGCATTGGATGTTTTCTATCTTTACTATTCCCACTTTGGGTACATGTAGTTTCTCTTTTTAGTTGTAGTAGTATTTTCATAACAATACATATGGGTACATTGGTTTTCATTTATATTTTAGTTAAGAATGAATTGGTTGTTGTATATCATCTCTCTCTATTTAACATGTGTTCTCTTAGAAGGTAATTCCACCTATATATTTGTTTACCATTACCTAGATTCTAGTCACCATCTAGGGGCCTACTAAAGGAAGAAATCATGGGGTTTCTATCTATATTATGTAATTTCATTCTTAGGAATGGTACTTTTTTATGGAGGGGTTTCTGAAAATTTAATTTATATTTTATATTGATACTATATTTTTTTGATATATGGTGGTGTATCTACTATTGTGGTGTGCTATTACAGTAGACCGCACTGGTGCTCAGTGTGCTGTTATAGCACAATCCACTATTACCCTATATAAATGGTATTAAAAGCAGTAATATTTTTCCACTTAGTAGTATTTTTATGAATGATGAAAATGGTGCACTTTATCACAACTTCTATAAAAACCGCAAACGGTCTCCTTTATCGGTGCTAAATAAATGCCCTATTAAATTATTTGTTTTTTCATCACTTGTTTTTTCCCTATTAAAGGATTTTTTATTAGTAAATTTTAATGCTAACAATATCTGAAGGATTTTAATCTCTCTCCGGTAGTCATCACTTCTGTAGCACTGATAAAGGCCATTTTAAGCACTGTCAAAGGCATATTTTGTAGTAGTATGAGAGGAAAACCTAATGATAGACTAATATCCTCTTTGTTCAGTGCTAGTATTGGATGTGTATTATCATGTATAGATCATAATAAGAGGGTGAATTGGTTATTTCCTCTCATGGGGGTAAAATAATTGATCATGTTATGACCACACATCAAATAAATAATCGATATACACGTTATCACCACTAATCAGATTGGGAGTGTGTGAATAGATTATCATATCTCCTAACAACTAACCTTGGTGAAAGGGTTATCACCATAAATAAATATCTTTTGGGAATAAGTTATCACCAATGATAATATATAGGTTAAAGAGTAGTAACCTCTCCTGATAATATTAATTTATGAATTTAGTATCAGTAATAGATATAGAATTATAGTTGTATGGTTTATCGACAATCATATATTTATGTAATAGTATTATTGAATTTCATGTTAATGAACATGGGTGAATGGGTTATCACTCAAAATAAAAAAAATAGTGATCAAATATCATTAATCATAATGAATTGGTGGGAATGTTTGACCTATAATAATCCAATTGTGGATGAATGGATTATTTCCAATTATAACATGAACATTGTTGAATGGGTAATCTCAACTAATAATTAATGGTTGGGTTTCCCTGGATAATCCTAATAAACATGAATGAACATGTTACCACCATAAATAAAAAACAAGAGTGAATGGGTTATCACTACTCACAATGAATAAAATAATGAGTTATCTACTATTATAAATATAAACATAGATAATTAGGTTATCACCATTAGTAATATGAGAACTGATGAATGGGTCATAAGAAATCAAAATTCATGGGTGAATATTTATTAGTTATCGTATAAATAAATATGGTTAAAAGAGTTATCAACATGTCATTATCAGGAGATAATATGGTTGGTTATATCCAAATTTATTCAAGCTATAACATTATGATGATTGTATCATGAACATATTCTATCTCTCAAGGATTAAAAAATATATGACATAGCCTTCATCTGTCTCTTGGGTCTTTTGATAAATTAAAATAGCAATCATATATGGATAATCTAAGTCAATATCAACGGTTCTACCCTACCAAAATCATATCCCTAGACTGTAACCCTCAACACGTCATTCATAACACATACTAGAAAACTTATCTTCCATCCCTTGGGAAACATTATTAACATCATCCTAAGAATCACAAAACCGTTATACACACTACTTCTTAGATATCACCTAATACATAAAGTATAATACCATTTTATAGGTCACGTGGTTAAACTATAATATACCAGTTATTTGATGATTTAATTTTCATAGGCCTTCAATCACAAGACCATTAATATGATGGTATTATCTAACATTAGACTATTCACATGTCACGAGTCACTTCTCCTATGATGACATTACTTCATAGGCTTCCAATATGTAATTTTTTATATTAAAAGTCAAGAACCCATCCAGAATAGCCTATCATTTCATAAATAGATATTACATATAAATATAAGAATATTCATTACATAATATAAAAAAACAATTAATGAAACATATAGGTTTAGTTTCATTAGAAACATGGAAATATAAAAAAATTGATTCATTAAGAATCTATATTGTATCCCACATATTTCGTCACTACTAGAACCCTTTTTGACACAACTTTTATAATACCATTCTTTATATCCTAGGTAAAATAAACCTAATTAATGGTGAGATCATAATCATAATATGGTTAAACAAGGGATACATCAATAATCATAAGGAATAATTGAAAATTAAATTATATCACGATATCTATCAGGGGATAAATTATCACAATACATAAAGAATCAAGGAACATATTTCATGAGATCATAACATAAGGAAAAGTATTTTGGAAGACATATAAGAATAAAAAGTCATTTTCATATTACAAATGGTTCATTTCCAAGACCACCATAGTGGGAAAAGTACTTTACTAAACTGGTATCACTTCTCATTCCAATACTGTATTAATGAACAAAGTTCACTCCTCGTTCCAGTCCGGTCTATCACCTAAGATATAAATCATTACCCAATAAATTATTGGGGGATATATCTCCCACCCATAAAATATTTAAAACCATAAAAACATTCTTATAAACAACATAATTAAATCATACATCCCATAAAGAATAATTAAATTTTATAGACATCATTATTTCATAACATAATCCATGGAAAATAAACGGGTTTCATAAATATTATATGATAATAAAAGATAAACACTCATAGAAATAATATGGTTATTATCATTTAAAAATATCACCCTTAGAGGATAAATATCATCAAATAATTTCATTGCAGATGGAAAATAATTTTATGAGATAACTTGTAAATAATTTCGGAGAAAATATCATTTCCACGTTAAAAAAATCTTCTTTTTTTATAATGATATGAAATTTTAAAAAAATAACCTAAAATTAACTTTTATGATTTTAAAGATATCATAATTTCATTAAGTCATAATGAATGTGTAAAAATCTATTCACATTTAATATGTAAAAACAGTTCTTTCCCTAGTTTTTTTTGAAAAATAACGAAGATCATCATTTGGAAAATGAAAATAATATTACATTCATACTATTTAGTATAAATAAAAACATATGTAAAAATTAATTTAAAATATTTCAGAATAATAGAAAAATATTTTGAAAAATATATTTTTGAATCATTAAAATAGAAGATAAATATTTCCAAATTGATTGTTACGTATAAACAATCCAGAATAATAATGAGACTCTGAATTAACCCTTACATTAGGTCTGATTTCCATTGAACCTATTCAAAACCATTTATATATTTGTTTAATTAGTATAATTAATTTAGATCAGAATAATATTAATTATTATGATATCATATATTATCCCCTAATATAATCTTATCAGTAGTTTGTTAATAACATTTCATTTTACCCCTCTTTAGTGTGCTAACTACTTCATTTTATGATGTATGTTTTCTTATATTAGTCCACGCTCTTCTGCATATGATAGAATTTATACTTCTTAGAAATTAGTTTATGATAAACAATATATATATATATATATATATTATTAATTTCTAATATATATATAATCATGCTTCAATGTAGAATGTGGAAAATGAATCACATCACGTCATGTAGATGGAAGCTCCTACGTATGCACAAGCAATGGTATCATTCCCTATATTGTAAAATGGTAAGGAATTGGATAGTGTATTTATATTTAAAAAATGAATATAATCTTTTAATTATGATTTATATCTATTATTTACATCATTATTACCATCCAAATAAATTTTGGATCATAAAAATATGACACCATGATGTGGAGAAGGTAAGCCATATGTATAAAAGAGCAATGCATTTTCTTTTTATTGGTTGTATAAAAGGAGGAATATGGTTGTTCCACAATCATAATGACTTAATAAAATATAGGTGAAACTAGAGTTATTTATATATAATGGAAACAATACATGAAAATGAAGTAATAGAAAAAATAGTCATAAAACAATCGGCAAAGGTGATTACCTATTATTTGGATAACTTCCTTTAGATCTCCTCTTAGGGGCACATGTTTAGATCATTCAAGAAGGATAGTACCTATAGTACGTGGCTAGTTAATTTTTAAGGGAAATTGTCTTGGTATAGAAGTTCTTGAATGCTCAATCGGTTGTGAAGAGATGTTGGGGAAAGTTCCCTTTTATAATTATAATGAGGGGAACTATTGGATTTTTAAAAATATTATTAATTTATAAAAAATTCAATCTCAGTAAAAATTATAGCCTAGGGCCATATATTAAAAAAAAAGAGAATATAAGGTTTTTATATCATCATCCAATACATTTTAGAAAGGTTTTGTTATTATTCTAAACTTTATCATTAAGATAAACATTAGTTAACTTATTTTAATTTTAACTTAGTTAATTACATTTTTAGTACTAAAATGTTGTAATTTTTTCTTATTTGACATTAATTTGATCATAAATGAATAAATGTTAACATTGATATGGTATTGAAATTAATAAAATAATTACTACAGTGGGGTTGTGTAATTATTTAACATACAAATTTGTTCACTAAAAAATAAATAAAAAATGTCATGATGCGGATAAATCTTCTAGATTTTAGCAAAATATTTATTGTCAAATATATATTTTAAGTATAAATATATTAAAATTATATATTAATTAAATCCTAAATGCAACATATTTAATTATTTTACAAATAAAATATTATAAATATTATAATCTTGTCTAAGTGGCCCAAAAATTGAAAAATGGATTTTTATTATCATTTTTTATTAAGATAAAAATTAATATGTATATTCCTTAATGACACATATTTTTTTCACGTGAGGCCACATAAGGGATATTTAAGACAAAGAATGTTACATTTTGTGACATTCTAGGATTTATATATTATATAAATCATTTTTAGGTACACGTGCCCATTGAACAACATAATTGTGATCCATATGTGTTATGGGTAATGTTAACATATTATAATTAATGTTATGGAATCTTTTAGTGATGTATGATAGTCATTAAAATTTTATTTTTAACTTAAATTACCCAATTTACACTTTACTATGGTAAAAAAGTTTCCCAAGGTCACTATTCATGTTGAATAAAAGTAAAAGAGACCTATTCATTAAATCTACACCATCTAAACCTAAATCTGGTACACATTTTCAAAATGAAAAATTTATTGTTTTCAATATTTAAATTAAAAAAATGATAAAAATTTATAAATTGTTATTAAAAAAATGGGCTTTTAAAACTAAATTTTTTTATTATAAATTCGTGTATATAATCATTTTCAAAAAAAATATTAATTTAAAATGAATTAATTAAAAATTAAAAATTAAAAAATATATTTTAACATGTAAACACATTAATAGAATACACAATTTTCAATAAAAGTTAGTATATTCACTATTTCTTAACCAAATATGACAAATTTGAGATACAAATTTAAAAAATAACCATTATTTAGTGAAATACATTTTGAATAAATTATAAAATTGCAAAAATAATAAAAAATCATTTGTGAAGAAAATGTGTTTTTGAAGAATGAAGTGATATTAGAAAAAATGAGGTAATTATTTTTTAAGAACTTAACAAAACATTCATATTAAATTTAACCATTATTTTAATTTCATTAATTAGTTATTTGTATTTTTCTTCATTAAAATAAAAGAGCTAGGTTATAATGCAAATTTTATACTAATTGTCTCTTTTGGTTCATTTAAACTCACTTTTACGTTCAACAAAATCTATTAAAGAAATAAAATTATTTATAGATAATTTTTTCATCAAATTTCCAGGAGTTAAAATTTCCCTACATTATCCCCATCATATTCCATAAATAATGGATGACAGATAATGAACCACCCAACTCCTACCTTGAGTAGGCCTTGTGTTGGAGACTAGCACCGAGAGTATAAAAACTCAAAAATGGAAGTCATTAGCCTTAATAAGTAATGTATCATCTGGGTAAAGGATATTATCCACCATGAAACTCCATGAAAAAATGTAAAGGGAAACCAAAATATTCCCACAATGCTTGTATAATGAAAAAAAATAAAAATAACCTCCAAATAAAAACCCAAAAGTACTCATATGGTAGAAGCTCCTCTAGAAACCGAATGTTAAATCTAGTAATTTGTGAAATGGTCTATGAAGTCTTCCTAGAAGAAAAAAATTGGTTTTTTATACATTGGATAAGCATAAAACACATCATCTGTGGGAACAATAAGAAGGTAACTCTTGCACATGGTGAATTACCATACTAATTCATAAGTAGAAAAATAAGAAAACCAATTTCAGCTAAGAAGCTAAGATAACCAATATTATCCTCACTATGAGACACTCAATAAATAATACATCTATTTATAGGTAAATATTACAAATCATATTGATAAAAATTGTATCCTGAACCATTAACCCATTGATTTTACACTCTCACACACCACAATCATATATCTTGGATTATCCAATACTTCTGTGAAATCCTACTTGAAACACCAATACAACTATCTCATGCCACACACCCCATATGCAATGGTCCATCACATTCTAACTATATAAACTTGGGTGGAAACATCATACAATGAAACCAACATTATATTGGTCATCAAATCCTCATCCTCACATAGAAACATCCATATATCTAGGATAGTATGGTATCATGAACATTAAAGAAGTCAACATTTATCCATCCTATTCCCCTACATGACACCCACTAGGAACCATCTCCAAAATCTCATTAAACCAAACCACATATGAACTAAATTTGTATTCTATAATAACAAGTCGTTATGAACCTCACATTGAAATGAGAGTTGGGAATAGGGGTTACAAACCGTCCATCCCAATTATCATGGATGTTGAGAAAAATCATCCCCAACACATATGGGTGTCAAAACATGGTGGTTGATATGGGTGGGTGCATATAAAGATAACAATTAAAAAAATATAATAGTCATAAACATGACCAATCTATGGGTTCATGAAAATAATACCATCATAACACAAAAAATCACCCCATATTCTCAAAACCTCCAACACTTTTGATAAAAATTACAAATTGTATTATATGAAACCAAAAATAAACAACCATCTTTCATATTCTATATCTTAAATTCATGTTATTTAATATATATGTTTTAAAAATAAAATATATTTCCTTTATCCATCATGTTGTCTTCAAGTGTAATAATGAAAAAATTATCCACATATCCAATTTTAGTTCAAGAGTTTATTAGTCATTCCAATCCATGCCATATGTTTTCATCATTAGCATTTCAATCCATTACTACCTAATAGCTATCACAACCCAATACATACCAACTAACAAACATCACATCCTCCTAATATGAACAACCCTCACATCACATCCACCTAAAATATAGTCTCATCTATTCACCACCACACTACAAATTTCAGCAACCCCACAAATATTAACCACCGCCAATCACATCACAACCACAACACACCATAACCACATTTCATCGCAACCACCGTATTTTAAAACCACATCACATAAAATCTATTTTCCTTTTAGACAATGGTATTACATAATATTTAATTAAATAAATTTGGTGTAATTATCACACAAAGTAATATTCTATGAGAAACTATTTTATTATCTGGATATATATTATTATGTATTTTCATATGTGTTGAGTCAATTCAAGAAGAATAAAAAAGTTCACCAAGTTAAAATACAAAATGACCTGTCGATATCAACATAAGTGAAAGATATAAGGAAATATAAAGCATGATCAAAACATTGGAAAGAAATATATGACTAATATATGTTACAGAACCTCAACTATAATATTTTGCTCTATGGATCACCACCTCACAATTTTTTCATAAGTAGGGATCACTTCCCATAGGGTGTGGGGTTTAACTTTCAACTGCCACTAGAAAAGGCCTTGTGATGGGGATTAAATATATAGAGGATTTTATTCCATTTCTAACATAACTTCATGCCTTGACGAGGGGATTAAGTATAGAGGTTTCATGTAATACATCCCATGCTTCACATATTAACACACTCTAGTTAGTACCCCTTGACCCCTTAGGCATAAAATGCCTTCAAATTAGGACACAAAAAATCACCCCTTAGTGATTCCCTTGAGAATCCAGTGGTTCCCAAAAACCTTTCATACAAATTGATGGACCAATTGGATATTAAGACAATGAACCGTTATATTATCCCCTTTTGATCATTGAATCATGATTTTTTCTCTAGTAAAATTCACTACCCACATGTGGGGACCATTAAAAAATATAATTCCTAAAAAAGACTTGTGATGGGGGGAAATATGGCTTATATTTTCTACCTATTAGTACTTAAATCCCTGGTATATGATTTATGTCAAAGAACCACGTCATGAAAACCGTACATCATGTCGTGACAGCCTGTAGCATATAGCTGTTGGCCTTGAGGGATTACACTAAACAAAACATGTGTTCATTTAGAGGGGATTAGAAACCCTGAGAGAGGGGGGGGGGGGAATTATTTTATGGATACTTTTCAATATCTTCCCACCAATGTGGATTTTCACCTCTTAATTATAAGTTTAACCATGATTTTATCCTGTTGAGATGAATACATTTTACATGACCTACAATTATATATAAGTTTCCCTCTTGATAGAAATTATAAATTTTATATAATGATTATTTTTGTGTATTAAATGAAAAAATCCCAATAACACAAGTGTATATACCTGGATAAACAAAAAGTGATAGTACATGGGTAATTCTACAAATAAATTTTCATCCAAAAAATCACCGAAGTCAGTGCTTGTAACTTTTGGCTTGGCCACACATACAAATATACACTTCTTGTTTATTTGGTCAAGGTCAATCTTACAAATGAAACTTTCGTACTACTTTAGTATTTAACACTCAAGGTCACTATATCTCCCTATAATTACATCTTTAACATATCCCATTTAACACTCTATATGAAATGGAAAAAAATACTAGATCACATATCAAGTACAATGTAATCTTGTTGATAGAGATAAACCATTTTTCACATGGGTTGCTTAGAATCTCTAGTTACTCCAACAAAAATATATTGTGATTATCACCTTCAGTATCTTCTTTCCATGATATGTAATGGAATATGATTTATTAATTTATAATAGAATTACAGAATCCTCCTATTTTGGTAGATAGTAGTGAACCACTCATTATCTTATTTAGAAAATCCTTAGTTTGTTGTCAATGATTATTCATTCTAAAATAATTCTGTAACTCCCTACTAGAATAATACTAGTATGGATTTAATTTTATAGTTGTAGTATATCCTCCCAAGCACAATAATTTTTTATTAGTGAAATAAATATATTTAAAAATTATTTATTCAATGAAATAATCTCTGTATTCTTTTATTTAGAAATTTATTCTGGTGAAGAGTCTATGTTTTATGATTTCCCAGAATAAAAAATGATTTATTTATCATTATTTTAATTTTCTTAAAAGATATATCATACGACACATATTTTATGCTATGTTATGGTAAATATCACATTTGATGTATCTATGATAGTAAAATACATAAATCATTCATATATTCATTATATATCCCAAGGTGTAAGTACATATAAATTTTTTTATAAAATATATAATTTACCATGTCATTTCACCTCTTTATGCATGTATTTACATTTTTATAAATACATAAGATTGAATGTTCACCAACGATGATCATTTTCCTTAGTTTTTAATATCCAGGATCATAAATCTTTCATTAAATATAGTTAATCCTCTATTTATGATTAACCTCACTTGTTCACTACAATTTTGGATAGTTAAGAGTATCCCAATGTATAATCCTCAATTCATGCATTGGTACTATTTCATTTCCATTACCTCCATTGTGCTACTAATAAACCCTTATGGAAATGTGAATTTTTCATTTTGAAACAGTCACCAAATCTTCATAACCACATACTTATTTGTTGTAGATTATTCTCTACACTCTATATATCTATTAAAGGGAACACCACCAAAAAAATCCCCACTTACATTTCATGTGTATCTATTAGCACCATGGTGTAATGGAACTATATATTCTAACTAGTTGTTTCATTTCAATGTATCCATCATCATATACTCAAATTAAACATCATCCATAGATCATGACTAGATACTATATGACGTGAATACTCTCATTATCACAACATCACATAGACTATGGTGTGGTATGTTTTACTACATCATATCATGTATGAAGTTATCTTGGGAGTGATATAGTTCTTTTTAGTGTGGTAGTTGTGAATTTGAATTTATTTTACTCCATGTGTGTATATTTACATGTATATATTGAATATTACTTTACCAATGCATGTAAATAATCAATATCCTTTGTATAGGGATCCAATAAACATTAACTGACTATTATACCTCTCTATAATATACCCAAAGACAACCTCAAGGCCTGAAATGTTTACCACTAAAACACAACCAGTTACCCATATATCAAGATCATATTTGACATCCATTAACATTATTAATTTGTAATTATACCTTTTAAAAATTCATGATGGGATTCACTAATACTTGATATACCACATGTTTCATATACCTATTAAAATCCATCAATACACTACATGTACACTTCATTTATTGAAGAATAACATTGTGCAGTATAAATAATTCTAGAGTTACATCTATGCACCAGTATGTATGTGATGTAGATTATTATTAAAGATTATACTTTAATTATGATTATTTAACTTTTAAAAAACCCAAATCATTTTGTTAAAATATCTTCTCGAAATTCAACAGGGTTCAACAAGCCCCCACTGGATTTATTGAAAAATATATCCTTTAAAATATTATATTCAAACCATCTGATCTAATATAAATTTTCACATTCACCCTTATTTTAAATATAATAGATGGTGGTAGTATATGTAAAAATAGAAAATATGGAAAAATAAATTGGGAATGATAGAAAAATATCATAGTGTATGTCCTAACATATCCCCAATCAATCTCGATTCTTCACTCAACTACCTGACATAGGTCTCTTTCCCATCAACAGATCCTTGACGATAATGTTTACACAAGATTCAAGATGTATGAATAATACGTAAGGATAAAATATAATAGGAAACAATCAATTCATCCATATCATATGTGCAACATGGGTATATAGATATATAGTTAATGAATGGAAATAGATTCACAAATAAAAAAAATCTAGCTGGGATATCAGGAACTAATAGATCTCCAACAAAATTTGGGTTGACCCATTTTTGATCAATTTTGGAGGGTAATTCATGTATATTAAGTCTTATAATATGAACATGGTTATATAAATATATCCATTAATCAACCATCTGAGGATGGATAACCACAATTTGATCCACACAAATTGAGCAATTTTCCCACAACTCGCCTTCTTCTTGATGGATAAACATCATATTATAAAAATTAATAGATTAATTTATTCCATGGATAATCCATATCATTGATGGAGGAATAAAATAAAATTAAAACACATAGAATCATTTACACCATGACTCAATCATATCATTAATTAATAGGGACTATATAATTGAATCACATAATAATAAAACCACACATCAATGTTCTCACATGTCTACAAGTGAACCAACTTTCAAATAAGTCATTTCATGATATATGGAATAATAGAATTTCTAATAAAAGATTACATCACTCAATTGGAAACCCACCCTCCCTTAATGGAGGAATAAAATCCATAAATGGAAAAATCCTCTAAAAGTCTATGAAAACCGAAACAAAAAATAAGAAAAAACCAAAAAAAATATATTCAAGCATCATAGATGTTAGGGTTAACAGAAGAAAATGTAACTATTAATAAATAGATCGAGAAAGGTACATAAAAAATGACAATAATACCAATGAAATATGCTAAAAACTGATAAAGAATGGGCCTTGTTCTCATAGAATAAGAAAGAGGAGTTACCTTGGGTTCTCTTATAAGTGAGACGATGTGAGTGATGATTAAATCAATGTAAAAGGGTATAAAGTCAATAGTGGTATAAATTTAAATTTAAAATAAATATAAATTTTTGTCTTAGTAGAATGTGAATTAATCCCCACTACAATGATGTGAAAATCCTCTTATGAAATTTACATTCACTTACCTTGTCATGTCCTGAGGTGATGCATGCCTATCATGGTGTGAAATTTTAGTGTCACTAAACCTTGAGGTGGAGACATCAGTCACTTTATTACCTTTATATATCATAGTGTGACCTATCCACATCTAGAAATTTTGTAAACATTGGGACTCTTTTCTAAAAATTATTTCCTTATGGTTATATTAAAAATTATTACTCTAACAAAAGAGAATTTTTAGAAATTGGAATCCAATACATTACTAATGGCATGAATCTTCTTGTCTTAGCATAACCGTCAATACCTAAACCCAAAATTTGACAAACTCCACAGCTCTTATATAGAAATAAATTTTTAGTCACAAAAATATCTTATATGTAATTTAAATAAATAATTTAAGACTAAAATAAATGGATATTAATTTTTTTATTGAAAATAGAAATTTATTTAATGATTTTTTGGTATATAATATAATTAAAAATAAATTTATTATTTTCAAATAAAATTAATAAGAAAATAGACCGAAATCAATAATTAAATTATTGAGTAATTTTGTCAATAATATATAAGAGCCAACGAGCCCGTACCCGAGTGGTATGGGCTCCTCCTAGGCATCCAAGAGACTTAGGTTCAAAACCCGGTGAAGGTGAATTTCTGGGTTACTATATAGTACTATAGTACCACTCCTATAAGAACTATAACTGTACTATAGCAGACACTATAGTAGTTACTGTTCGGAACTGTAGTAGTCAAAAATATTCACCAGATTTGAGCCTTCAGACCACCGGTTTGGACCTACGAGTCTCAAGGGCATTCAGGTCATCAAAGGCCTTCGGGCCACAGGGCCTTCAAGCCACATAGACCATGGAGTAGCCTAGTTCACATAGATCAGGCCCTAGAAGTGGTTCAGAGAAACAAGAATATCAACCACCAGAAGAAGAGTTAACCAGATTGGAAGATGAGAAGGTATGGATGCCACAATCAGAACCATGGACTATGCAGCTTTTTATGGGGAAATGCTAGCCGATAAGTAATGCCAGTTTGGGAGCTAGGTGATCTATGATGTATAAGCTGAGGAGGGGCTGTTCTAATTGGTTGGGCCTACGGGTCATGTAATGGGCATTGTATTCCTCTGGGCCTTTGGATCATGTATTATGGGTCAGTCGGGCCTTGTGCCTTGTGCTTACGGGCCATGTACGGGTTCCCCTTCAACCCTTAAAAGGGGGATTATACATAATAAAATAAAAAAGAAGGAATTAGGGTCATTAATGATGATATATAAGAAAAACTATTTATAATGAATAAGAATTTAATGACTCATGATCAATAAAAAAGTTTCAAGTAAAAAATTCTTTATATTTCATATTATATGTTTTTATTTAATTTATAAATTTTTCATATTGGATATATAAATGTTATATAATTTTTTATATATTAAAATACTGGAATTAACATATATTCAATTGTTATAATATTTCAATAAATTAAATTGAGGCCACATTTCTGATTAAAATATAAATTTTATGAAATTGATTTTTATGTGGTCGATTTTTCTTATTTAAAATTTGTTTTGAAAACTATTAAAACTGAATTTAATAAAATGGAATTTTTAATAAATATATTGAAACTAAGTAAGATGTTCAATTTCAATTTTGTGTTAAAAATAATTTATTGAGGTAAACATTTAGTTTCTCCAATATGGATAATAGGATGTATAAAATATGTCAAATGAAAAGGAAAATGAATAAAATATATCCATATTTATTAATAATATGTGTGAATAATGGTTTTCTTGATCAATTTATATCATAATTATTCTTTGGATGCACTCTCCATTTAAAAATAATTATTCCTTAAACATTAAGGATTCAGTATTTAATAAAATTCCACTAAAACTCACCTCTAAATATACCCCTTCGCTACCCTATTCAATCCAAAAATTAACCTTAGTTTTCATGTGAATCTCTACCCAAATTCATAGTTTTTAGGAAACATTTTATATCATTAAAATCTATGTCTATCATTTATAGTTATGCTTTTATATATCATTAATTGATTTAAACTTGAGTTGAAAGTACCACATATAAGATATGAATCAAAATAATAATATTTTTTTCAATCATAATATATAATTACAAAAAATCTACTTATATTAACAAGAATGGATGATTAAATCCAATAAAAATAATGAAACTTAAATGGGTAAGTGAATAAAATAGAATAATACTATTACAACTAGAAAATTCCATGTTTTATCTTCACCCTTGAGAATCATTATAAGTTAAACTAAACCTATAATGAATAAATTGTATTATGAGAATGAATTATATAAAATATAATATGAAAACTATAAGAATGAGAAGTGGGAATTTTGAATTTATAAATTAATTTATTATAGGATGTAAAGTGGTAATATAGTTTTCTTATAACCAATATGAAAAGGTATATAGTCATTGTGTATAATACTAGTTATCATCCTGCTGGTTTACCAATTTTAGTATATATATTCAATAGAAATTATATTTTTTTATATGTTAATAAAATTAATATTTTCATTATAAATAATGTATCTGAAATAAAATAAATTATTTTTATATTTAATTAAGAGATAAAAAATCTTGTGAGAATATTTTACTGATTTTAAAGAGACTATTTTAATAAATTATGTATTTTTTGTTATATATATTGATTTTCAGTAATTATATCAATAAAACAAATTTCATGAAATTATTTTTAAATAAATAAATTTCAAGTGATGAAAAATTGAGATATGATAATGAATACTAATTGAATTATTCATCACTCAACAAAATGTGTTATTTAAAATCATTGATTTTATTATATATGATATATTAATTTTTTTTATCATATCGTGTATGAAAGTTAATAAAACATATTGTTTATATTATCAAATGAAAAATTATTCATTTTTTTGTATTATTTTTTTTTATAATTATTAAATAATTTAATTTTAGAAATATATATTTTCAAATATTTTTTTCAATGCATTATGTATTTTAAATTTAATGAAATTAAATTGTCACTATTAATAAATTATTTTTAAAAAATTATTTCTTTTATATAAAAAATCATTTTAATATCCACCTTATGATTATGAAAAAGTATTAATTAAAATTAACTTCTATTTATGCTCAAAAATATTTTTTTACTAAAAACTATTTTTTATGAATTATATATTCTATTACCCAAGAAAACATAATATATTTTTATTTTAGGTTTATTATTATTAAAATTAATTTTTATAATTATATATATACAAGTTTTCACCTATTTAACTATTAGTAATTGATATGAATTAATAATAAGAACAATTAATGTTTAAAAAATTATTTTTTAATAAAAATTTATTTTTATAAATTTAATCATTTAATTTAATAGTTATGTTTCTCTTATTTAGAATATTATTTCATTTAAATATACTATAAATTATTAATAAAAATTTAAAAACTAAGGAATTTATGTCAATTTCATTTTTAGCATTAAAATAGATTATTGAGGTAAACATTAAGTTCCCATATTGATAATAATATTATTTAAAAAGTGATAAAATTAGTGGATAATAATTGAAATATAATAAACCATTATCTATAAATTATGTTGTTGAGGTGATTCAAGACCCATATCTGTTATTTTCTAATTTTTATCAATCTTCCATTTCAAATTAAAACATTATTCATTAAGGAATAAATATTTTAGGATATCACACTCAAAAATAAATTACAAAAGGCCACCATATCTATCATACTAAAACAACTATTTTCTTAATGTAGTGTCTTTAATTTCAGTCCATTTTACCTCTCCTAGAGCCTCTTTAATCATATTTCTGCTTCTTATTCTATAATGGAATCTAAAGATCATCATTTTAAATGAAGTGTTTCGAGAATGATAAAATTTTTCAACTGTGTCAATGAACATCCATTTTAGTAGATAGTAGATGGTGATAAATTTATTTCATTTTTGTTGAGATTAATATTAAGGGGGTTCAATATCAATTTCCATTTATTGAATAATGTTTTACAATAGAATTTTTTTATATTATATGGATAAATTTTAGTAATAGGCTTCTCGTGTCATTTTTTATGTTTCTTTAATGGGAATTAAACTTATTAGACATGATTGAAGCTATTTTTTTAAATTTTAAGAAAATATTTAACAAGATTTTATTGACTCGACAAAATTTCATTATGTTTGGATCATTTTTAATAGTCTTCATTGAATTTCAATTTCTATCACGGTAATATATTTCTATCTAAGAGACCCTGACACAAATTAACTAGGGAATTAAAAAGTAATTTTAAATCTCATTATTTTATAAATCATTCTATTTAAAACTTGATATTGGATATGTTATAAAATTTCATTACCAATCTCATTTTGAATGTTATTTTCTTTAGGACTAAATTCACTTATTGATAAATGAAATGTTTTCTTGAAAAAACCCCATATATTTTATTATCTTATAGATATTTTTGGGATTATCATATTTTTTAGTATTTCACCCCCCCAATTTGTTGCACAGTACCACTATATAAAATTTTGTAAGTGGAGAAACCATTATATACTATTTTTATTCTATAATTTTTGACCTCAAAGCCCATATTAATTATAATTTATTATGGTTGTCTTTATATATACTTCAATTATTTGTTATTGTTATTTTTTCAGTATCCTTTACATTATTAAAAATATAATTAAATGAAATATTTTTAACTTTTTCTCATTATTTTATTTCATTTGAATATAATTTTTTGTATTAAAGTATAAATATAATATTCATGTTTATTGATCACCACATGAATTCATTTACCTCTATTAAATCTAATTTTTTTAGGAATATTCCATTAAAATATTTAATAGTATTGTAAATGTAATTATAATTATCTATGATTTATAAACTATTTACATGTAAATAAACATCATAAAAAATTAATTAAGTTATTTAAAATTTTCAAAATAATTTTCAATTTCTGTTATAATATTTTTTTCATATATGTCAATATCCTTTAATTATTTTTATATACTATTTGTGACATTCTTTAATGAAAGTGTCCACCTTTTCCACTGTATAATTTAGGGTTATGTTATTTGGAAATCATTTTTGAAATGATTTCTTTTTAATGAGATTATTATGATTTGAATAAATCATAAAGGAATATATGTTCTTACATATTCAATTTATATTGTTTATTTGTATACAAAAAATAGACCCATTTTATCCCTCCATTGAATCAGGTATAGTTTTTTATCTCTTAATATAACACTATGGTATATAGGAAGTTAGAAAAATCCCAAAAAATGTGGAATACAAGTGGTTATCCAATGAAAAAATGGTTTTTGTAAATGGTTGCTTATCCCAGACCCAAAAATTAACATAGGTGGTTTGCAAAATCCTAATAGATTATGGTAATGTGGTTAGCCAAATATATTATGTGATGAAGGACCCAATGGTTAACCAAACTAATTTCTTATGATCATATTCATGATCAATATTATTGTCATTCATTATACATATTTCATGATCACATATAATTAAATCATGTTTCCACAGTCCCAAAACTCATGTTTTTAAAAAAATGACTTATTTCATAGTTTAACATATATGATATATGCTTTATTGGGTATGATTTTCTTAAGTATGTTTTTGGAAAAAAATTTATATTTTCATACCCATATGTCAATTTTATTCTCACATATAATGTTGGATTTTTATCTATTATGATTAACCGTAATAAGAATATAATCTTACAACTTTCTTATATTTAAATTACATATTATATAGAGAAAAGTTTAACATATGATTAGACTATAAGGGGGTACAATATGGTGTAAATAAAAATAAATCTTTATAGAGATATAAAATTATTTATTTGTATATATAATCTCAAGTACAACTAAACCCATAGGTTACGAGGAGTGATTTATCATGAGATATTATGAGTGATCATGTAAAATATTTTAATATGCATATATGTTATGTCTTATTTGACATAGATAATATCAAATAATATGTTTAATTATATGTTTTACCAATATGTATTTGAATATGTGTATAAGGGACTTCATTTTTTTGGGATTGGGGTTTATTTATATTCATGGATTTAGATTATAAAGAAAAGTTGATATAACTTAAAAATACATTTGTGGAAAAAAGGGATATGGGAAGAACCTAAAAATAAAAATGCTTAAATTAATGTGTAATCATTTTCGACGTCATGAAATTTATTTTGCTTATAATATGATTTATAGGTCTGATTATTATTACTTGAATCATACACTACAAAATTTTTTAAGCTATGGATAAAAAAAGATGAAATATAGGTAAAATTGAGTATAACAAATAGCATAATCTGATACCCAAAGAGATACAAAATTGGATAAAAGTTGGAGTGAAAATAATCATGGAAAATTTACCTTAGTTTTTAAATAATAACTTAAAACAATTTAAGCCTCAAAATGAACTAATGAAGGAGAAACATAATACTATGAATTTAATGCATCAGCACCCACCATCCATTAGTGGGTCATGTAATCAACTAATTTTCTATCATCAGACCAATAAAATATTAAATATATTTTTCAGTTTCTATTAATTGTCAAAAGAGAAAGTTGTATTATCCATTTATCATTTAAAATAAGATATATAAAATGGAGGAAAATGAATAATACCATGAGATAAGGGGAATAAATAAAATCCATGGAATTGGAGGAATTTGGAATGGTATTTTTGAATATATATTTCCCCTAAAACCATTCACTAAGATGGTGAAAAAAATTCAATAGTTAAAACAAATGGATAATTAATCGATTCGTAGATATGATAAACTCATTAAAATACATTCATGTAACGATACCATTTTTATTACTATCCTTGAATTGAAAAGTTTTCATATCATTATTATTTTAAAATTAGCTCCAAAAATAATTATCTATAAGTGAATTTATTAGCTATGAAGAGGTTTTTTAATTTTCTCAATTGGTATAAAAATAAATATAAAACTCAAGTTATTCCCATGTTTTTTTTGAAATGAACTAAAAATAGAGTATTGTGGGATCTCAAGTGAAAAATCCCTTAGTAAAAAAGAAAATTAATCTTCTAATATATTGAAAATTTGTGAAAATTAATTGGAGTAACTATTTCTATGTAAAACATAAATAAATCATGTGTATACTTGAAGGACATCAATCACAAGATGGTTTATGTGATATTAAGAATACAAATTATGATATAAATTTTTCTAATCTCTAAAGATTTATTTAATTGAGTTTTAAGAGTAAATAAATTAGTTCACTAATCTGAATTTCAATTATGAAAGTAAACATCCACAAAATATGAGTACATATTATAAATATTTATCCAATTAAATCACAAATCAAAAGGTCAAATAGAAAAATTATGTGTCTTGAGGTGTACTAATCATCCACTAGAGAAATAAAAATATACAATTTCATTCATGTTTTACCCACTCCATTATATTTGGAAATATTTCAATGAGAATAAAATTTACATTCAAATGACTATATATATAATTACAATTTAATAATATTTTCGGTATAGTGATTTCATTAAAACTAAATAACTCCACTTTTATTTATGTTTTTTGGAAAGTAATTTCTTTAAATATTATTATTCTCACTTTATTTTAATTTCATGATATTTTTAATGAATTAGTTGTCACTACATAGAGATCAGATAAATTTTTGGCATCGGGAAATCACATTTTATATCCTCAATCTACTCATGAAAATAAATTTGTGAAATTATGACTTTAAATCCCCTATAAATATTAATTTAAATGCACATTTCATAAAAGACAATCCTGATGTGTATTTAATTCATGTAAGTTGAAAAAAACTCAAAAATATGGATATTCCAATTATGAATGGAATGTTGAGTTTCCTAGTTTTAAGTATCACAGTGAGGTTTATATATCATTATAAATTTAATATTGAGTGTAGTCCATATTACAGATAACTTTAATTATATTCAATGGTGAGAAAAAATTTAAATTGAGAGAACATAATTTATTTATGGCGGGAATACATATCACGTAGAGGTTTTGGACAGATTTTATTCCATTAAAATATTTCTTCAATACATGATTTTTTTATTTTATAATAAATTAAAAATATTTATAATTTATTTGTAAATAATTTATAAAGGTTTGAATTAATTTGAATTAATTTAATTCAATCATAATAGTGAATTACAAAAAATAACATAAATTACATTCAATCTATGATTACATTCCCTAAAAGTGAATAAATTAAAAGATTAAATAACTAAGAAAATAAAATATGTCTATTATAAGTATATCCCGTAGATTATATTCACTTCTCAAAGATATTTTTTCTAAAATTAGATCTATAAATCCAAAAAACAATATTAATGGTGAAAGCATGTTATACAATCCAAAATAAATTCTATAGAAATGAGAATTTTTCTTTCTAAAGACAAAATGGAACGAATTTATACTATGTAATGAAGAAATATAACAATTGTATACTCATTTTAAAGGGGTGTATATACATGATGTATAATATTAGTAATGTTATTACTTCTTTAGAATTATCGGAATATATCAAATATATATATATTGTTTATTTAAATGTTAAAAAATAAAATAATTCGGTACAAAATATGCAATTTAAATAAAATAAATTATTTTGGAATTTAACTAAATGATATTAAATCAAATGAGAAAATTTCATTGAATCTAATCACAAAATGTATAAATTTTTTGTATTTATATCATATTTCGTACTTTTAAATGATAATATCAAACTATATATAATTTGTCAAATGATATAAAAAATATATTAATTAAATAGAGGAAACAATTGATATACTATATGGAATAGAAATTTATTTATTGATGTCTGAAAAATGTGTTATTTGAAAACACACTTTTAGTTAAAAATTATAGTCAAATATCTAAAATTTTAGAGTATATAAGTTCATAAAAAATATAATTTTATACAAGAAAAAAATAAACATTAATTAATTGATTATTTTTTTTAATAATGGTAAGGTCATCTAATGTTAAAAATCATACTTTTACAAGAATGATTTTTCTATGTGTTATGCGTTTTTATTTTAATAAAATTAAATTATCCCTACTAAAATAATATTTTAATAAAATTTATAATACATATAGTAATTTAACCTCCATCTGATTATTATTAAAGGGTATTGAAATATAGTATGTTTATTTTTATTATTACAATTACATGTTTTTTTTTAAAATATGCATCATTCATTTTTCCCTAAAAATTCAATATATCATTCAATAAGGATTATTCTATTAAAATATCATGATTATAATTATAAAAAATATTAATAATTTTTTTATTATCGTTTTATATGAGATAGAAATAAGAACAATTAATGTCTTAGAAGTTCTTTTTTTTATAAAAATATAATTTTATTTATGTATCAAGTTCTTATTTAAAGCATTAATTTCTTATACATAGAATTTGAATAAGACTAAATTTAGTGGAAATTATTTATCATAATTTTAATGTTATGTAAGTTGAGAAATGTAATATTAATCATTTAAACTAGTTATCGATGAAAAAATTGATTTTCAAAGATAATGTTAATATGGGGTAGGACGAGTTAACGTTACTGGTAATGAATTAAAATATTATGAATAATTATATATAATATCTTCAAATGAGATGATTAATGACCCAAATACATTATTTTAATCTTTTAATCATATTTCCATTTAAAATTACAAGAACATAAATGAAGAAATGAATATTTATGGAAGTATCACTCAAACACTTCTATAAAATGTACCCTTTTTTACACCTATCAAATCCCTCCATGCATTTGGTTCTTGATGGAATATATACTCATTTTTTATATCTAAAATCTTAATTAGATGTTTTGTATTTTCTGGATCCATGAATGAATCCAAAATATTTTATTATGTAGGATATCATTTCAAGATAGATTGAATTAATCAACGAGTATTAAGAACATTCATGTAATTTTAGAGTAATGGAATTTAATGAAAATATATGGAAGATGGTATTAATGTTAAGTGATATTCATCTTCATTTTCCGTCAATGAGGAATTTTTCATTTTAAATATTAAATTTTCATTTATATGGTGTAATTTCTACTAAATTTAAATCTCTTACCATCTTATTTTTTATGGTATTTTAATTTTTTTTAATGATCCCACATTCATACTCATTTGATTTTTTTATTACCAAATCATTAAAGAAATTTTGTTAACTCCACTTATTTTCATTGATTTATGACCATGGTTAACTTTTTTTGGATGATCTCGCTTTCCCATATCCATATAAAGTTCCCTAAGAGGATTCCACTATATGTATTAATGGTATTAAAATATAAATTTAACACTCAAAATTTAATAATATATTCCCATTTTATATATAATGTATTGAAAATTGAAGGGTATTTAGTTACAAATTTTATATTTATTTTTAAATTACTCATAGATAAATTTAGATATTAGTAAATTGAATGTTCTTTCACTATAAATCTCATATATTCTCATATTCACTATTTATTTATTCTGTATTCATATCCTCTTACAATTCCACCTATATTTTCTCCCGAATTTGGCTGAAAATATATCTAAAAGTGTAGCCGACCATGCCTCTTATTTTGGGATGGGGATATATCTTTTCAATTTATATATTTTTTTATTTAAATTTTCCCTAGTCTATACTAAAATTATGTCATAATTTAATTTTCAAATGGTATTAATATTCTTTACAAAACAACTAATTGAATATTTTTTTAATATTTTTTCATTAGCTATTTTATGTAGATTTTAATTTCATTACAATAGTGTGAAAATAATAATTCTTTTAGACAATTTTTCATTATTTAGTATATGTTACAATTAATATTTTTATTTTTGTGTGGACAATGCTCATGTTTTTTTTCAAAATCATTATATAACCTATGTCTTCCACATGGGTTAATTAAGAGATTATGAGATAATAAATTATTTCACATTCTTATAGAACACATATGTATGGATTATTATTATGTGATGTGTGGATCTGTTATATCACTCCGATAAATTTGGTAATGTTGTATACCTAATGATATAAAGTTTTTCTAAATGGTTTGAAGGCTGAATCAAAAAATTTTATAGTACATGGGTAGTGAGTGACAACCCAAAAGGTTGTGGTATATGATTGGATAGACAAAGTCCAAAATTATGTGGTACAAGTGTGTATTTACCAATAAAAAAATTTATTGGTACGTGGGTGGTTATGAAAATATGTTATGATTTTTGTATAGTATCAGTTTTCAAAATACCAAAATGGTTTATGGGTTTTTATCCTAAACCTACTATATTTTGGAATGTTAGTTGTCCTACTGTATTATTTAATGAATGTCAATATAGTTATCCTAGATGGATATTTGAACAAGAATTATATATTTTTATGAGTATCCATTATAATTTATAGATTCAAATATTTCAACTTCCATTCCTGATTTCATTATAGAAGATTAAATACTCTAGAATGAATTTTTTCAGAACTACTATAGTAATCTATGTGCTCGTCTCATTTATATATATCAAATTCATCAATATTGAATTATGATTATATTTCAAAAAATAATTTTAAATGTCAATTATCTCCCCACGTGTAAATTTTACCATCATCATATTGGGACACACCTATTAATATCAAATTCAAACCCCTATATTTGGAACATTTGTTTTTTCATTTTAAAATAAAATCCAAATTTTATAGACAATGTGAAAATCTATTTCTAAGATAGATAGAACTAGTCCAGATGATGGATTGACATGTAAATGAACTAAATTATTTAATAAAATATATTGTGGATTTTGCGGGGGGGGGGGGGGGTCTAAAATGAAATATATTCTAAATTGTTTATGCATTAATAGTTTTAATATAATAGTAAAAACATTCAACCTTCCATGAGTTGATCTTGATTCGTTAATTGGAAATAATGTTGCTAGAAATGTATTAAACTATAATAAATGAGACATTTATAATATATAATATGTATAAATTTTTATTCTCAAGAATATATATGTAAAAAAGCTTATGAAAATTTTAAAATACTACATGTCACTCAACATAGTTTAAATATGTTGGTAATAACTATGTTAGGAATGTTAATATCTATTTACCAATAATTTTAAATGGAAAAACAATAAATAATTAATCAATTTATTTAATGGATTACATTAAATTTAAATTGAATATATCATTTAGGATAAAAATTATAAAATACAATTTTGGTTGAAACAGAAGTAAGATATGCACCAAATAGATAGAATGGTAGAACATAATAGTTATTTAATGGAAAAATTTCAAGGAACATAATTAAGAAGAGCTTATTATATATCTATTGAAATTGTAATTGGTAGAATATTTTTCTCAATAAGTGTTTTGAAAAAAAGGCAATAATTTTATATCAAAGGTTACAACTTAATCATATAACTCATAGAAATACTGTAGATATGAAGTTAGTGTTTCTCATATAGAAAAAAAGATATAAAATTCTGTAAGGCTACCATTGATAATTTACAAAAGATTATCCCAAAAATAATTACATGGGTAAGAGAAAAGTTATTAATATTTCTAATTAGTATTTTGATATTATTTTCTCTCAGTTTATACAAATATTATAGATCATGATTTATTTTTTGATGTTTATAAATGAAATGAATAATAGAAAAAAAAATATAAAAAGGAATGAAATGAAATGGTAGATCGTTAGAGGTACACATAAAATATAGATTCCTTTAATGATTTGGTGATGAAAAATAACATATAAACCTACTTTCAATCTCTCTATGAAAACATTCAAGTGATTCAGTATATACTTCCTCTTATGAGCCTAATTCTGATCACAAATAAAATTTCTTATGTTAATAATTTTTTATTCAAAATAAAAATATTTATTGTATTACTAAATTATTTATCTTTCAAAAAAATAAACATAATGTAGTTCATGAAGAAAATGAATAAATGAAAAACACTAATTAGTGATTAAATGTTAATTTTCTTCTACTCAAGGACTTGTTCAAATTGAAGATATTAACATTATGTATTATCAATATAATTTTAGAGAATATCTAAGAATTATTTTATCTTATATTTTTGAATAAAATGTAAATCATGTAAATGATTTTGAAATATTGAAAATATAGCTATCAATATTCTCTCAAATGAATGAGTGCTATTAAAAAATTATGAGCCTAAAAAATTGATCAATAATAAACCTAGTATTGGATATTATTATATATTTCCAAAAATGAATAAGTACCTTTTATTTAAAATATAAAATGGAAATGTTTCAAGTATTAGTTGATATAAATGTAAAATGAAGGGGAATTATAAAAATAAATGATCCTTGAGATATCCAGAGTCACGTAGTCATACTAAAACTTTTATATATTAATAAATATTATTTATATTTCCTATTAATATAATAATTAAATTAGTTTTGGATCCCATGAATTCTTTTTCTTGCGTGAATGATCCCAAGTTTGAATGTGTACAATAGTACACAGAAAATTTATTTTCATTGGAATTATGCATTATATGGTTCCTAAATGAAAACAATAAATGGCTAGTAGATTATCCTGAAATATTATTCATGATAACTATATATTTCTATCTCTTTTTTAAATAGGATGCATGTACTAATATATCTAATGAAAATTTAAAGGGAAAAGTAAACGGTTATAGAGATGTTTGAATATAAAATTATATGGTTATTTTAATAGTTTAATTTTATAATATTTTAATTAAAATAAAATTTTATATAAAAATATTCTAATGATAATAGTATTTTAATTTTTAAATATGATAAATGATTTTTTTTAAAGTAACATATATCCTATTTTATGAAATTAGAAAATGTAACATTTATTCATTTAAATCTACTGGGTAAAATATGAAAATGGAAAATATTTAAATGTAAAAGAAATAAACAATGTTTAATTGAATTTTGTGTTGGGAAATCATTTTTTTGAGTAGATACATAATATCTCAAAAAATAAAATGATGTTATATCATACCATGCTAGATCTAGACATTTTTATGTATGTTGTTAATGCCAAAATAGTATATAGAAGAAATAGAATTTTAAATCTGTTAATATGTTAATGTATTCTATACCTCATCATGTATTTCATTTTTATTAACTAATCCACATGAAAATTTAAATTATTTTAGATACACATAGGTATGTTTCATTTTAGATGACTATAATAGGTTAAAATTTCCATATTTTTCCTTCATAGAAATTTGTAAATTTGCTAAATTTTATATTTTTTATATACTATTTTAGAATGATCAATTTCATCTAATATTTTTAATTATAAGTGATAATGGCTGTGAATTTTCAAATATAAAATTTTAATCTCTTTTTGAAAATAATATATATTGTAATAATTTTTAACTCATTGAACACTGTAAAAAATGGTAGTTTTTAACTTAAAAATTGGACATTATAAGAAGTGGAAAAGAAAATGATAAATGCATATGATTTTCAAGAATTAATCTAGGTAAAAGTTATTAATACTTTTTTTATATATCTTTTTAAATTTTGTATATATCATTCTAAATGAAACGCCTAATGAAATCTATTTAGAAAGAATACCTAGAATTTAACATTTCAATGTACTTTGTTGTAAATCTTACATTCATAGCAGAAAATATTCATTGGATAAAATTGAAATAAAATAATTTATGTTATTTATGTAATTTTGTTTGTATTTAGAAATATAATTTTTATAACAAATGAAAATTATTTTTTAATAATAAATCAATTTTAAATTTATTTAAAATAATATAGATAAAATAAAAATATTATATAGACTGAGATAAGAAATTGTTTCGAGATATTAGATCTATGGATTCTAATAAATATAATTTCAATAAACAAATTGAGGTGAAGTGTAATGAACAAAAATGAGTCAATTATACATTTCACCTGAGATAGTCTTCCACATAATGAAGTAAAACTCTGTAAAAATAATAATATCCCATGTAAAACTCTAAAAATCAATACACCAATTTACACAAAAGAAATAATAAAGTAATATTTCATGAAACATAAAATTTCCACAAAAATATTCCGAAACAGAAATATAAAGCATGTAAAGTGAAGATAAAACCCTATGTAACTATCTATCAATACCAAACCATCCTTCTATGAAGACGTTGAAAATGGGAGAAATTAGAAAGCTATATAATACACTTCCAATTTTATAAGTCCTGAAAAACAACATCAACAACCACCTAAAGAATGATATAAGGTGTAGGAATAATGACTAGTTGGACTTCACTGAATAACTTATATATATTCCAATATATATAAAACATTACCTCTCTCTTCAAAACATATTCAATTTAAAAATAATTTTCATTTGAAAAAATCATTTTTTTAAACCACTCTTTTATCCTTTATAAAAAGATGTCCATATTTACAAATCAAGGAATAATAAATGTATATGATAAAATGTATGAAGGTATAATAAAAATTTACCATGGGTATATTATAAGATAATTTTTTAAGAAACTGACGATAAAAATAACATCATGTGATAAACCTATAAAAAATGAAAAATTAGACCACCTTGGTTCTAAAATTTGGGAATAAGTTGTAGAAAACATATGAAATCCAAAATTAAGGCCTAATGAGTATACAAAAAATATAACATATAGTGACATTACACACATTAAAGTGAAATTAATCCCCTAGTGGTATTACAGACACTAAAGTGAATATCGTATTTCTCGATGCAACCGAGGATACCAAATGTGCTACATTTGCAAAAAAAAGTCAAATTTCATGACCATAATTTTAACCAAAAATAAAAAAAATATTATTCTATTCGTAAAACCCTATATTTAATTATTACCCCTATTTACGAATTTCATTAAGCACATGGTTTTCATAAAAAATTTTATATGAAAAATCAATTTAGAATAATAATATTATCCAAAACTACATATTATTCACTATTTAATCAATTACATTAAATAAACTACATAAATTTATTTGAACATAAAACAATCAATGAATTTACCCTTTTAATAGGTACACCTACCAGATGAATGGAAGGATACAATTTTCCATTTAAAATGGTTACAAAATGAAGTAAATTAGTATCCCAAAGAAAATGAATGAAGAAAAGTTCAAAGGATTTGTGAAGTTGACATACAATATTTTAAAATATGATGGTGAATTAAAGAATTCAAAAAAACTGAGATAAAAAACCCATATCAAATAGATTAAGGCCACATGTTCTTGATGGTCATGAAATAACCAAACTTTCAATCAATTGAACCAAGAGAATTGATCTGGGGTAAAATGAATCACCAAAACCACCTTTAAAAGGGATAGGTTTGATGGAGGAAGAGTGAATAACAAATATGAGAAAAAATCATATAAGTAGAATTATAAAAACAAACTATGTTACCTATTTTTTATTCCCCATATTTATGACACAAATCTTCCATAACTCATCTATGATTAGAAAAGTCTCTGCTTCAATTACCCCTATGTGATGATATTATAATATAGAAAAGGATATTTATTTATAAAATATTCTCAAAAAATAATATGATTGTACAATAAGTTCCACAAGCACAAAAATGTCATAAATAGTAGATTTACACCATAATTTATCTCTCTATCCATCAACCAACACCATATTCTGCATAAATTTCTCAAAAAATACCACACCCTTTGATCTTGAGATACTTTCTCTTAAAAAATAATGGACCTTTTTAACCAAGGTGTTATAATACTCTTCAAAATGAAAGGTTTTTTCCAAAGGAATTCATCATGATCCTATAATCACAAATAATGAATGTCACTTATTCCTCTTTAATAACTCTAATTACCAAATACCATGGCTATCCCATATGAAATATAATATTACATAGACTAGTTTAATTGCATTAATATGTTGTCCCTTTTTATTTATATCCACAATCTAAACTCGTGTTTCAACTATAGTAGTATTAGTCTAAAGATTAAAATCATTCTATTAATTCATGTGGGAAGGATCCAGTTGATATAACCCTAGCTGGGAAACATAAAAAAAATTGTGAATTGAAATCTAATGACATGGGAATTCCAACTCATTTACCACCTTTATATCTTATATAACTATCTCAAAGCCACCCATATAACTCTTCTAAGGGTTACATCTGAATCAAATCCTTAAAAATAGTATTATATATAATCCAACTAGATGAATATGCTTTTACCATGTACTATAAAATTTAGGCACACATGCCAGAAGAATATTCTCAAGAACCTAAATTTCCCTCTATATCTTCACATCCATCTACAGATGGTATATCATGCTTCTTTCAACTAGAAACCCATAACCACATGTAAACATTTAAAAAAAACTAGATTCAAACCTCAAGAACCTATTTGTTACTATTTAAAGGAAAATTCATGATGTCTCAAAACCTCTCAAACATAATACTTCTGATACTGCTCCCCCATCACCATCTCCTTTATTGGGAGGAAATGTGATAACCACATTATTCTATCTATGATCACCCAAATTAATTCTTTATCAAAATTATTTTGTTGTAACAAAATAATTAAATTCATAAATATATATTCCCCCTACCATACTAAAATGGGTATGGTTTGGAAAAAATCTTAAGGCCTCTAGTTATCTTCCGCAACTCTTGGGCATGTAATGAATTTTGGCATGAAACCTTCAATTAGACATCTTTGTCCCAATATCCAATTATGAAAAATATGAACATTGTATATCTTTGTAATCACATGGAGTGAATTCCAAAAAATATGTTTAAATTTTCCAAAAAAACTTATCAAATAGAAATTGGAATAACCAAGATAGCCTAGAATCACAAAGCATCATTGGGAGAACGATACCACTCAGAAGAGATCTCCCCACAATTTTTTATTTTACATTGTCCTAGAAATTAGTTTGTGTCACCTAATTGACTCAAAATCACATATTAAATTTTGATTCAACCATTACTGAATCTAGGTACTCCTTAAAACCATCCACATCCACTCTTAGCTCAATTTAGTGAACAAAATCATTACTAACCACTCCTAAACTGATTATTTCAAGGATTGTGTCAGTAATTTCTAAGTCGATGCATATATGATAATGTTTCCATTAAAATGAGTCTATGAAATATAAAAATAAAAAACATGGAGATACCAAATATAGAATCTCTATCTCAAGTTCATATAAATCTAAGGTAAAATTTTATGTAGGCTCTTATAAAGAAAATATACTATATACAACTCCCAAAAAAGAAAGTGGCACCGCATTTTGTGTGTTGGAGAACCTGCTTCCAACTCATGGTAAGGGGCAGGGTAGTTCTCCTCATGAGGGTGTAACTAAAGAGAACCATAAGAAAAAACCCACTTCCCATCCCTTAGAACACACCACAAAATCATACCTCAAGTTATGAAGAAAAATTCATAACCTTCAACATTTTCAAGGAGAATCTAAATTTGATATGTAGTCAACAAATTCCTCAATTCTTCAAAATATCTATGAAATTTTTTTCTACTAAAAAATTATACCTTATGTATTAATTAACTCACCATAGTTGAATGCATGGATTAGCACAGATTGAACCTCATGTAATAACCATCTAACATAATGAATCTTTCGATCTTAAACACATATATGGGATTCCCCAGGGACACCACCACCTCTATCAATTTTGGATCCATAGAGACACCCCTCTAAAATATAAAATTTCACCAAAATTATACCTCATAGATAAAAAATACACAAATATGAAAATTGTAATACAAGATAAGATCCATTATGGTTTTATGAATAATATCAAAATGGTCTATTTTCTCCTTGTCTGACTTAAAGTACACAAAAATATTATCCATGAACATTACCTAAAAATAGATAATGAACTGGTGAATAATTTGGTTAAAAAAACTATAAATACCAAGGGATAATTACTGAGAAAAAAAGGAAAAACAAAAATGATGAAATTCTTATACAATTTACTAAAAAATTTATTAGGTATATCCTCTTCTTGGAATCTCAATAGGTGATACCCTTACCGAATATCAATATTTAAAAACCAACCAAATCCAATGAGTTGATCAAGGATAACATCAATTATGGGAAAGAGATATATGTTTATAATACTCACCCAATTTAGTTTTTGACAATCCATACAATATTTGAGTCTCCCATCTAACTTCATAGAAAATATCTAAAGTTAATCCCAATGTCAAATGCTAGGATGAATAAATACCCTATCCTCATGGCCAGAAAGAAAAAATATAGTTAATATAACTCATTAGGTCTCATGGGATATGATGGAATAAAAACATGCATCATAGAAATTTGTAATTCAACGGTAACCTTAATTGTTATCTATTATAGTAAAATAAAATAATAATCTTGAAAAACATCAAGTAAAACACTTACCACTACTGGAAGTGGGAATCCCTAACAATAATCAACCATGTCAGGGAACATCACTAACAACTTGAATGAGATCACCCAAATATTAGGAACAACATTCCTCACCCCTACCGATCATGAATCCCACTCACCTTGACTGACATGAGAGACCCCATCGAGAGATAGAAACTAAACTAGATGATAATAATAATAATTAATATAGTAATTAAAATTTATCATACAATCCTTTACAATAATCAATATGAATATTTTATTAACAATAATGGATAAGTACCCCACTATCTCAATGTCATGAATCATCATCTAAAAAATTATGAATTTAAACCCTTATTATGAACACTTTCCCAAGGTTTTGTAATAAATAAATATGAAAATTATAATCTTTAACCATAATTCCATCCCAAAAATCTACATTAATGATGAAAAATAATGAGTCATACATGGATCAAATAATGTAACCACCAGATAAGAAAAAATAAGCTTCGTACCTCTAACAATATCCTGGTATAGAATAGATTCCCCCAATTCAAACTCCGCTATGTAAGTCTACCCATTATAAAATCATCCATGAGCAATCCTAACCGAATAGACATTCCCATTATTCTTGGGATATGATCATTCACCCTTGAATGAATTACCATGTACCTGTGACCTCTAAGGTGAGAGTTGTTTAAGAATCACTACCCTTGGACATCCATTAATGAAAAACCTCATATAACCAAATTTTCCATAATGATGATAAGTATTGGAATACTCTATCAAGATAGGTTTCATATGACCAAACCTCTAACAATGATAGTATAATACCTTTTTATACTGTGGGGAATCCTCTAAAATAAGTACTAAAGAAAACTAGCTACCTTTTTGCTTATTTTCATTCCAGATGACACACCGTAGCTAATAACTGCCCTAACTAAAGCTCCACAAAAACCTATTATTCTTGATTTTTCAGAATCCAGTATAGAAAAATTATTGACAATTATTATAAAGCGTAGATGGATCTTGAGAATCAACATCGACAAAATATCATCCCTCTGTCATATCTCATACATCCAAGATTTTATATAACAAGGATAATAAGATCTGTTTCCATGTGCACCAACACATCAAAATGGGTGGGTTGCTCTGGAATTTTATTATGTCCTTTATATATGTTAATAAATACTTGGAATTTACCACAGGGAATGTATCTATAAAAAATAGATGATTAAATATTTTGGTTAATTAATTTGTGGTGAGATCCTCATGGAATTTAACATTCATTCTAGAGACCCACCGTTAGCATCAGTTCCCTTTAAATATATATATGGAAATATTTCCATTGATTCTTATATAGTATTCAAAAAGTGTAATATCCCATCAATGTACTTAATATTTTATTTATATTCATAGGTTCCTCTGACACCATGGAATATGGGTTTATTTTTCATAGTAAATACAAATCCAGAATCCATCACTCTTCCGGGGATCTGGACACACACTTAACCAATTGTATGAATTCTACAGATTACAACTTCCACTGGAGAAGGATCTACATGATGATTTATTCATGGAAATTATATTTCAAAATCATCTATTTTTCTAGGATTCCCTATTATAAGAGTAATTGTTTAATAAACATAAGATAATGACAAATTATTTTAGGAGAAAATTCCTAAATAAAAAGTCAATTATTCCAAAATACAAATAAAAATTCCATTAAATTTAATGATTTAAATAAATTAATGGATTCAATGAACAAAATTAAATTATTTATAAATGAATGAGATCGTCTAAATAAATTCCACATTCATCTGAATAGGAAAAATTCAAAAACCAAGTCCAAGTATTATCATAAAAATCCTTGACCACCCATGGTAACATGGGATAAGTCGTGAATGTGAGCTATCCATGTCCCTCTCACAATTATGACAAAAATTATGGTTGTAATAACTATGGTATACTAATGAATTTGAACAAAACCATGGTTGTATCAAAACACATTAGGCTAGGTATTCCATTAGATACGATCTTCTAATTAACAATCACAGGTCAATGAGACATGTTGCCCAAGACAGTACACCACTTGGTGAAGTTAAATTATGGAAGAAATATGCCTATTTTAAAACTAAAATAATGTAAATGAAAAAAGTAAAAAATTGAACCAAAAGAGTATAATTCCTAAAGATATACAATTTGAATCCAAACATGAAAAATTGAAAAGATAAAACATTAATTGTCTTGATAAAACCTTATATAACATTCCATGACCCCGAAAGCGTCCCACTACGATAATAATGAAAATGAGAGAACCTAGAGTGCTAGTAAATTCCCTTCCCTTTTCTTGATTCCTTCAAAATAAAATATTCAAACTCCAAAATATAATTTTTGGGTGTGAGTAGAAATCCTAGAATTTTTTCATCAAATAATTATTTTATGGTATCATTTGATGAAAAAATAAATATATAATTAAAAAATCAATTATACAAATATTTTCATACCAAAAAAACGATTTTTTAAATAATACTTTTTTTTCATAAAAATGCCATTATATTCAGAAAGCAAGGAATATGAACAGATCATGTGATAAATAATGAAGTTATAGTAAAAACTAACCATTTCTACATGATAAGATAAATGTATGAGTAAATTACCATCAAAATACCATCAGGTGACAAACCAATGTTAAATGAAAAAGAACATCATCTGGGATCTTACCTATGGCTGTACATACTAAACATTATAAGAACATCAAAATCAAGGCCAATGGTGGATCTAATAAATAAAACTCTAGTGGCATTACACAAACTATAGTGACATCAAACCTCTAGTGGATTCACACAAACTAATGTGATATGACAATTTCCCGACAAAACCATTGTTACCTAATGTTCTATATGGGTAAAAAATGTTTTAAAATAATTTCTAACAAGATAAAATAAATTTTCATGGAAATGAAAAGCCACAATTGTTAATGAAAAAATATTATGAACCAAAATCTACATTTAAGAATTTAATCAATCATACTATGTTCATAACCCAAATTAAAATAAAAATCCCATTAAAAAGTGAATCTTTTATAAAAGACACAAATTAATACCAATTCACTAAATTTAAATTAATAGCCAAAATTAAATTACAATAAAAAATATGAATTCATGGATTAACAATTTTTATTGATACTCTTACATCAAGAACATAGTGAAAACTAATATATTTTGAAAATATAAATTGGTTATGAGTATATATGACTCTAAAAGACAAGGCATTAAAGGGAAATTCCTAGGATCTATCAAGATGGCACCCCTATTAATATAATTTTATGTAAAAGAAAATATCTTTGAAAAAAATATCAGAAAACCATAATATAGAGTTAAATATCTCACATACCTAATAGAAGACAACTAACCACATTGGTGATAAAACTCACTTTCAAAAAATTTCAAGGGGTCAAGAAATCACCCAAAGCCACTGAAATGAGAGATGGAGAATTTAAAACCTTATTTTTAACACTTTCCCAAGGTTTTGTAATAAATAAATATGAAAATTATATGATTTAAACATAATTCCATCACAAAAATCAACATTAATGATGAAAAATAATGAGTCGTACATGTATCAAATAATGTGACCACCATAGAGGAATAAATAAACACCATACCTCAAACAATATCCTGGTCTAGATAATATTCCCTCAATTCAGACTCCACTATGTAAGTCTACCCATTATCAACTGATCCATGAGCAATAATATAAAAATATACATTCCCATAATTCTGGGGATATGATCATTCAATCTTGAATGAATTACCATGAACCTGTGACCTCTAAGGTGAGAGTTGGTTGAGCATCACTACCCTTGGACATCCATTAATGAAAAAACCTCTAATAACCAGATTTTCCATAATGATGATAAGTATTAGAAGACTCTATAAAAAAGGATTGATATGACTGAGCCTCTGAAAATGATATTATAATAACTTGTTATAATGTGATGAATCACCTAAAACTAGTACTAAAGAAACCTGGATACCTTCATGATTTTTTTCATTCCAGATGACACACCCTAGCTAATAACTGCACTAACTAAAGCTCCACCAAAACCTATTAGTCATGATTTTTTAGAATCATGTGTATACCAACTATCAAAAACCCTTATAAAGCTCATATGGAACTTGAGAATCAACACCGACAATATATCATCCCACTGTCATATCTCATACTTCCAAGATTTTACATAACATGGCTAATATGATCTAGATCCATGAGCACCAACACATCAAAATGGGTGGGTTGCTATGGATTTGTATTATCCCCTTTCTATATGTTAATAAATACTAGGTCTTTACCACATGGAATTTATCTAGAAAAAATAGATGATTAAATATTTGGGTTAATTAATTTGAGGTGAGATCCTCATGAAATGTAACATTAATTCTAAAGTCCCACTATTAACATCATTTCCCTTTATGAATATATATGGAAATTCTACCATTGATTCTTATGGAGTATTAAAAATTTGTAAGATCCCCTCAATGTACTTAATTTTTTTTATATTCCTTGGTTCCTCTGACACCATGGAATATGGGTGTATTTTTAATAGTAAACACAATGCCAGAATCCATCACTCTTCTTGGGATCTGGACACCCACTTAACCAATTGTCTGAATGGTAAAAATTAAAACTTCCACTAGTGAAGGAACTGCATGATGATTTATTGATGGAAATTATATTTCAAAATCATTTATTTTTCTAGGATGGCCTATTATAAGAGTAATTGTTTAATAAACACGAGATAATGACCAATTGGTTTAGCAGAAAATTCCCAAATCAAAAGTCTTTTATTCCAAAATAAATATAAAAATTCCATTAAATGTAATGATTTAAATGAATTAATGGATTCTATAAACAAAATTAAATGATTTATAAATGAATGAGTTCATCTAAATAAATTCCACATCCAGTTTAATAAAACAAATTCAAAAACCAATCAAAATATTATCAATAAAAGCCTTGACCACCCATGGTAACTTGGGAATAGTCATGAGTGTGAGCTATCCAGGTCCATCTTACAATTATGAAAAAAAATTATGATTATAATAACTATGGTATACTAATTAATTTGAACAAAACCATGGTAGTATCAAAACACATTAGGATATGTATTCCATTTGATAAGATCTTCTAATGAACAATCAGAGGTTAACCGAACATGTCTCCCAAGATAGTACACCACTTGGTGAAGTAAAATAAAGGAAAAAATATGCCCATTATAAAACGAGAATAATGTAAATGAAAAAAGTTAAAAAATTGAAGAAAAAGAGTATAATATCAAAAGATATTCAATTTGATCCCAAACAAGAAAAATAAAATAGATAAAACATGACTATTATTGAAGAAACGTTATATAACATTCCATAACAACCAAACCATCCCACTACAATGACAATGACAATGAGAGAACCAAGAGTTCTAGTTAATTCCTCTCCATTTTCTTGATTCCTTCCAAGTCAAATATACAAACTAGAAAACATAAATTTTGGGTGTGAGTAAAAATCCTATTCTTGTTTCATCAAATAATTCTTTTAAGGTCTCATATAAAGAAAAAATAGCAATATAATTAAAAAATCAATTATACAAATCTTTTCACACAAAAAAATGACTTTTTAATTAATACATCATTTTTCATAAAAATTCCATTATATTCAGAAATCAAGGAATATGAACAGTTCATATAATAAATAATGATGTCCTAATAAAAACTAAACATTGTTACACGATAAGATAAATGTATGAGTAAATTACCATAAAAATACCATCAGGTGATAATCCAATATTAAATTGAAAAGCACATCATCTGGGATCTTAAATATGGGTGTACATAGTAAAAATTATAAGAACATCATAATCAAGGAAAATGGTGGATCCAATGAATATAAACTATAATGGCAGTACACACACTATAGTGACATCAAGCCTCTAGTGGATTCACACAAACTAATGTGATATGTGAATTTCCCAACACACCCATTGTTAGCTAATGTTATATATGGGTAAAATGTTTTAAAATAATTTCTAACAATATATAATAAATTTTAATGGAAATGAAAAACCTCAATAATTCATGAAATTTTTTTTTGAACCAAAATCCAAATTTATGAATTTAATGAAACATACTGTGTTCATAACCCATATTAAAAAAAAACCATTAAAAAGTGAATCTTTTATAAAAAACCCAAATTAATACCAATTCATTGAATTTAATTTAATAGAAAAAAATTAAATTACAAGAACAAAAATTAATTCATGGATTTTCCCTTTTTATAGATACTCCTACCTCAAGATCATAGGGAAAACTAATATCTTTTGAAAATAGAAATTGGGAATGACTATATATGACTCATAAAGATAAGGCATGAAACAAAGATTCCTAGGATCTATCAAGATGACATCCATATTAATATAATTTGATGTAAAAGAAAACATCATTGAAAAAAATATATCCTAAACACATAATATAGAGGGAAATATATCACATACGTAATAGAAGACAACCAACCACATTGGTGATCAAACTCACTTAGAAAAATTTCAAGGGGTGGATAAATCACACAAAACCATTGAAATGAGAGATGGAGTTCATGGTAGGGATTGAACATACCAAATATGATAAACATCAATCATGTAGTGTGATTAAAATATATTGGGTCAAAGGATTTACAATAAAATCCCAAAATTTATTGTATAAATATGTTATAACTAATGTGTGATGAAAAAACATCAACTAAGGTAAAATTACCACTAGGTGATGATCTTGTAATCATAAAATGGTATTTTTAATGTAAATACTCACATTACTTATATTGTTTTTTAGGTTATTCTCTATGTTGGACTTACAATGTAAATAATATATTTATTTGGCGAGTAAACTCTATAGCTATAACCTAACACCATATTCTACATGAAATTCCCAGAAAACTCTAACAGCCTCAAACCCAGAGTGAATCTCTCATAAAAAAGAAAATTATTATTTCCTTTTATGCAGGGTGTTACAAAGATTCCCAATCATGTAAAAACCATTTAATTTAATAGAAATGATTTCATTATTAGTGTAATTGATTATATATCTTCCAACATTAAAAATATAAATTCTTTAAAAAATAATTTCTAATATAAATATTTTATTTATGATTATATTCCTCAAAATATATATAAAGTTATTTTCATTTCAAAATATATTATAAAAATCAATTGAGTGTTAAATATTTTAAAAAAAGTATATGAATTTGTTAACCATCATAACAATTATAAAATTATTTAAACAATGTGTATTAATTAATTTTTTTGAATAATATGTTAAAATAAATAGACTAAATGCTCGATTAATGGATAAAAAATATAATATTGAAGAAATAATTTATTTTTAATAGAAACCATTACCATTTTGTAAGATGATAATCTTAAAGAATTATTTTTCCACAGGATTCTCATTTTATAAAAAATATTTTTTCAATGTATTTTAAAATTTTATTTTTAAAAGATATATTATTGATTAGTTTTTAAATTATCAAATGGGTTTTGGGAATAAACAACAAACTAATCATGTTTTAAATATTTCAAAAGATTTTTATTATTTGATATAAATTCATCGATATTTGTATCAAAGGATTTCTATTTTTATTTTATATAATGGCTAGTCATAGGGGGATTCTTGATCAAACATCATTAATTAAAAGGTGTTATATATATATAATTCATTAAAATATATTTTTATTACATTATATTTTAATAATCTTGTCAAAACATTGTAATGATTTTTACAATCCAAAATTGAGTTTCAAATATGATTAAGGGGAAAACATAAATTATTTCTTTTTTATAAAATTTAATAAATGGGTGACAGTATTTTTATCCACTACTCTAAGAATGTTCAATATTGAATCATAATATTAAATTTGTAAGATTTTAAATGTATTAATACTACTATTCCTACTTTATGTATGATTTATAAGGATAAATCTGGAATGGTTTTTAATGTGAAAAAATTTTGAGGCACGAATTAAAATTTGTTATAATGTTATACTTTATAGACTTGTATGTTGTTTAGTGCCATCATGTGGGGAGGATTTCACTTTAAACCTAAATTAAATAGATTTTTTGCTGCTAAATAGTTATATTATAAGTAAAAAGTTCATTATATTGAGGTTTATTTTACCATTATAGACCTTAAATTGATTTAATTAGATTTAATGATTCTTGACATTGGTGGATGATTGATGGATATGAAAAACACATCTGGGAGAGTTTTAACCTTTTTAATGATACCAATTAAAAATTCAGTTTCATTCATAATAATAATTAATGTGAATTTCTGTAATGGATGATAACATATTATTGGTGAATTTACTTATCTTGTAATGATTATATATCATAAAAGAGGTATACTTGGACACAAATAGTTGGTACATTAAAGGGGTGTAATTTAATAATTTTTATTTACATTAAAAAAGGGTTAGTTATTTAATATATTTTTTCATTATAAAAAATGGGGGAGAATACTGAGCTTTCTCATCGATCCACATTGTTTATTTGGGTTTTATAACTAAATATTTAGACATTTATTCCCACATACATTTGTTATGAATTTTTTTATTACATTTCTTATTCTGTTGATAATAATTTTATAATTGTTTACAATTTTGATATTTTATAGTGTTATGATATTCATGTTCATTATGTAATTCATGAACTGATTTTTGTGAAAAATAAATTATCGTACTAGTTCATATCTCTTATTTTAAAGTATACTTTTATAATATTTTAAAATTAAGATAATGTATAATATCAGTTGTGGATGTTATGTGACCATAAGTTATCAATCATAAAAATTAATAAATGGATTCTCTATAAGTAATCAATTTAGTATATGAACAAGTGGATTGACTATAATTCTATAATAAATATTAGCCTAGTAAAATTTGAATGATAGTTTATTTGGAATTCATTGACATTCAATTCTGATGAATCACACATGATATAACTTTATTTTAAGTCACATATTGACATAATGCTCATTTTGATTGACCACAAATTAAATTTTACCTACTAAAAAGAATTCTAAAACATTAATAGGTACGTAACATGAGTTTTTTTATAACAAATTTTTTAACCTACAATAACCAATAGATTGTATGTATAATATATTTTGTTTTTCAATCCTTAATTTTTCATGAATTTTTTATTTTTTAAATGTATTAATTTACTACATGTTTTTTTAACTATATTATATTTTATTGATTTAATTATTTCTTAATTACTAATTTGTTATTTATAATATATATTTTTTTTTGAATTAATAACATTAAAATTTGAATATCTATCAAATGGGATAATGTCTGAAGTTTCTTTATTAGAATATTGTCAGTTATAATATTAATTTATTTGAATTCTATAAGTTTTCTTCGCCTTTTTAACGGAGTTTTCTAAATAATAGTAATGTTATTTATTACAGACCTTTATTGTGGTATTAATTGTCTTAATGATTTATAAATTAATGTTTTTATTTCATATATCATATAATTGACCATAAGGGAATGCTTATTATTAATAGTAAATCAATATATCACATGTATAATTTATAATAATGATACATGAATATATTCTGATGATTTTTTTTAAAATAATATTTGTGATGCGTTTCTAATGATGAAATTAAATAGATTTTAGATTATAAATAATTCTTTCATGAGTAATATTCATGTAAAAGGTTATAAAAACCCTGAAAATATTGAAAGGTTATGGATATTTCCATATCATAATCTATGAAAATCATTTATGAGTAAATTAGTGGAGCTCTATTCATTGTAATTCACCCTTTTGATCATTTTTGTGGATATATATTGTTTCCTTGGCATGAAATATTAACTATCTCATATGGGTTATGTAGTACTTACTTAGTTATAGAAATTTATTTTTGCATTATTGTATTTGGTCCTACCACTCACAAAAAGTAGTATAGCTAGTTTATACCACAAAAAATTGTCAGATGAGGGTTGTTCCAAATTAGATAAAGGATGGGGTATTGGTTTTTCATTGTTCTAATGAATACCGAGATTTGTTTAAACCACAACCTTAAAAGGAATATAGTTGGGTTGTGAATTAATGTGCATAAAATATATAATTGTTTTTTTATTGATAGTCTTAAAAATTAATTTTATTGGTTTTGGATCGCCATAAAAAGTAAAATATTCAATTATAGTTATTTTTATTTGTATCTGTGTTTATATGATAGATGAAAAGAGATCACAAAATAATATTTGAACTAATATAAAATAAAATTATGGTCATTCAATTTGTTATCACGATGCATTAATATCTTTCATTTATTATATTTCAAATAATATATTTTATGAAGTCAATTAAACCCTTCTTGACCATTCAACCATCCATATATTTGGATATGATAACATTCTCATCATTGTGGAATATTCATTAATTGTGTGTTGTTTTTATGTCATGTTCACGTATTATTGACATACGATTCAAAACTACCACGAGTCATGTTTTATAAAAATAGATTTATATATTGATTAATGATTAATGATTTGTGTTTTATTGGTTATGGATTCCTAAAGATATATTTATCTACGTTTATTATGTTATCATTGCAACATGTCTGAAAAAATCTTACATATGATCTTCAATTGTTATCTTTTATGTCTAACATTTATGAGTATATGAGATCAGTCCTTTATTATGTATCCACTCCATTTTTTGAATAATAGTATAATATTTTTTGTGCCTAAAAGGGGGTATATTTTTGTTTGAATGAAATAAAAGAAAACAATATTATAAATTATTTTGGTTATGTATCTAATCTCATAGGATTGTAATCTTATTGTATATATGGTGTTATTTTTTACATGACGTAATGGATTTTAATGTTTAATTTTTTTAAATGTGTGTGTGTTGAAGTCATATTACATAAATTTTTATTTGAAAATATGTTTAATGATTTATTTTTAGTACCATATCCTTGAGATCCAGTCTATGGGGCTTCATTGGAAGCCCCTGATCATATAAAGGAGGCCTAAATAATTCATTGTCAAGGAAAACATTTATAGAAGGATGGAAATCCTAAATCTAAGGATATAGTAATTCATAAACCTTTTCAATTTCTTTCTCATATCGACATTTAATAAATCTTTTTCACCACTATAATGATGTTTTCTTTATATCATTCTAACTCAATAAAAATAACATTATAATAAAATAACACACAAATATTATTCAATCCTTTGTATATCCGGATCATGTTTGGTCTTGTTCACCATCCTAGATGAATGATGTAATAGTATCATCACAGTATTTAACATGAATGAGTGTCTAAACATTTATAATTAAAATTTATGATTTTGAAATGTAATTTATCTAACTAATATGGTTATGGAAGTGTCACATAAAAAATGAATATTATTTATAAAGAAACTCATTTATATTGATGAAATTACAAAAAACATTCTTGATGTAGATTATATTAACATGATTCAAATCCAAAAATTAATTAAAATGAACTTGTGATTATATATTGAATACCTAAATATTTAAAATATATATTTTTTAAAAATAAAATTTGATGTGTTTGATGCCATTTGATGCTTTCCAAACCAAATCTCTTGGTATAATTATTAACCACAACTTCAAATTTAATAAACTGTTAGATAGTAAAATGATATTGATATGTTAATGCCTTTATAATACAATTTTTGTCAAATTCAATTTGGAAAAAAATGATTTGTCTAAAAAGGTAGTTTTTAACAAATTTATTGAATTATGAAATTTTTCTAAATTTAATTTTTTAGGAATGATATAAATAATATGTATTGGTATAATGGATTATATAATTAAAAACATCATATAAGGTAATATAAGAAATGACTTTTTAATGATAAAAAATACAATTATATTAATATACCATTAAATAGAAATGTTATGAGTATAAAATTTTTCTATTAAATATTTGTATTTAACAGGTAATGTTTCTTATTTTTGGTATTTGAAATATTATAAATTATTGTATATATATGGTAAAAAAATATGATAAATAATTTCATAATCTATAATCAAATGGTTAAAAATAAACATTAATTAATTTGATGTTAAATAATGTTTTTTTAGAAAACTACTTTTATTAGACAAAATAAATTTTTATTGTAATAAATTAAATTGATCACTATGAAAATATTATTCTTATAAAATCTAATATATTAATTTGTTTAATAATATATTTGAAATATATATTATATAATCTTTAAAACACTTAAATATTAAAAATTATTCTTTCTATAGGTAATATAATTCTTTTATATTTTTTATTTTCCCTCAAATGATTAATTTTATAATTTTTTAATATTAAATTTTAGAATTGAACATATTGTTTATATGAAATTTTAAAATAAACTCAAAATGTTTTTTGGGATATTTCTAAAATAATTTAAAACTTCGTGAATTGAGAAAAATATTGATTTTCAAAATAATATTATTCTAGAGATTTTATAATGATATAATAATAACATGATTAATTATGAAACTATTTAAATGATAATATATATATTTAATAATAAATATTATTATTTTATAAATATAATATACAACTTAGAAATATATTTTTTAGATTTTGGACATCAGGGTAATGTTTTTATTCAAATATATACTATTCTCAATTTGTCCCATTTAATAAAGTTTTAATAAGGTTCCTTTTGTTTTTGTTATTTTTAAAGTCAAATAAGTATATTTTAATTTTAAAAAATCTAATAAATTTTATGGGAATAATAATTATTCATGATTACGTATAAAATAAATTTTATACTTATAACTAAATTTTTCACAAAAATGGGTTTTGTTTTCATTTTGAAAAATTATGTTAAAATTAAATTTCACCATTTTAGGATATTGAATATTAGTAATTTCATTCTTGATTTTTTATCACAATATTAACATTTTTAATTATTTTAATTTCAATTTTAGATATAATAAATTGTGTGCATGGTAAAAGTTTTCCACCATGATAAATTTTAAATGGTTAACATGGGGCTAAACAAAGTGATAATGATTTATATATCTATTTAAACTTTTTAAATTTGATAGTTTATAGGATTTAAACATTAAAATATTTATATAATAAATTATGTTTCCTTGTATCCACTTCCCATGAGAAATACATTTGTTATATTTCAATGTTTTTAATATTTATAAGGGTTCAACTTTTTTCTCTTATTAGAGGGAACTTTAATTCCATACTTATTCTGAAATATTGAGAATTTTATTTCATCTAATATCAATCAAAATTCATCCCTAACTATTCTCTAAATATCTCACAAGTCCTGGTATCACTATAAGACCCACCTTGGAGGGAATAAGGTGCAATCTAATTGAAGATATCCAAGGAGGAGGCGCAAGACTTAACCAGTTTGTGTCAAAATTATTTATTCTTATAACTCTTTTAAAAATATTTTTATCATCCCAACAAAATGAAATGAATCTATTTACTATAATTATATGTAATTTTTATTTTGTAACATGTATTTTATACCACTTTATTAACTTTTGGGAATAAGAAAACTGTTGGATCGGGTTATACCAAATATACCAAAGAGGGGGGGGGGTGAATTGTGTCTTTTAAAGATTCTTCATGAGACCGTGTTCTGACCTTTAATTTTATTCAAATAGATTAATGCATCATAAATTTAAATGGCAAGGGCACACAATGTATAGTGGTTCAGGGAACAGAATGCCCCTAGTCCACTCCACCAACACTTTACTCCACGAGCCTGGTAATTTTCACAATCTATTCCTCTTATTAGAAGACCATTTCACAACTGAGTATATGAAGTTGACTCCTTTACAATATAAGGGAAACAAATCCTTTTGTTTCAATTGCAGAACCACCACAGCTTAGTTTGAGAAGTCAGTCACACAAAATAAAAAGAAGTATTTGTTCTTTGAATGTACATTATCGTTATTTTTCACAATTGCAACAATATGAAATTAACAGTAGATGGATCGTCGTCTTAAAAAATAATTATCTTCATGTAAGAGTCATTCTGAGTGGATTTAGTTGTATTTATATTGAATAATATTTCACAAATTCATCTGTATTAGATTCACAATAGATCTTTGTTGATGATTGTGAGAATCTTTTGTCATGTTTCATATTCTTCAATAAACAGAGCTTTATCGCTCTTCATAATAGCATATCTATAAGTGTCTATTATCTCAAATTTAACTTTGTATACAAAAAAATACAGGTATATAAAGTCATGCTTTCTCCTTTCAAATTTAGATCCACAAAAGTCGCATATAGAATCACGATATTAAAAAATTTGAAATAATAGAGCATCCATAACTCCCCTGAAAATTCCTCATGAAAAGATCCTTTTAAATCGATCGTTTGAGTCATAGATTAAATGATTTGAATCAGTAAACAGAACACTTTAAAATCATCTTTAAACACGGCTTGAAATCAACATAATAATTTTCTTGTAAACTATTGCATAATAATATCATCTTTAATTCTCCGATGCAAAACGTTTGTTTGAACTATATAGAATGTATATTCTGAATGTAAGGTAGATCACATATGTAAGGATGATAATGCGTCCTTCAAATATAAGGTGGAATACAAAGGTAGGATTGATCATCTATACTTCTCTTTTTAACATTCAAACGTATGATAAATGATCCATACATTTATAAGATTCTAAACATAAAGTACATGATCTATACTTTTTGATGAAATGTATGGTTGTTCACAAAATTAAGGTTGATGAACCATACTTTTAAGAAACAAATGTAATGTTTAAATAATTCATATGGTTATTATTCCATACTTTTCCAATCTCCCAAACAGAGGGTTTCTTTTTAACGTAGGGATCCTCTTCCATACATTTCTGATAACGTATGGTTATTTAATCATAATTTTCTAATATCTCACAAAGTATACAGCGCATTCCATCCTTACTCTATGCTTCTCCACATAGGGTATAAACATTGTTTCTAGAACATTCTTAAGAAATTCCCAAATAAGTACAACATGAACAGTGTTTCCAGAACATGCTAATGCGAATAATTTAGCAATTAATTCTCATTGTTCAGGTACATAAATATTTATTCAAGTAATGAGAATTTAATAAATAACAAATTCCTGGAATAAATTTAAAATAAAATCATTAGAAAAAAATTAAGGTTATTTGTGAGCATCAAAAGTATTATAAATAAATATAGTATTGTTCGCAACAATATCCCCCTTTTTTGTAAAAATATTATGTATTGATTAAAACAAAAGTTGCAAAATAATATTTTCCTTTCGGATGATCACAAAACCGTTAAAAATAATATTTCAAATTAACTTAAAAAATTAATTACATATAGTTTAGAATTTTTATTACATAAAACAATATTTAATTTTAACTAAATTATTTAAAAAATAAATAATCATTTTGTTATCCAGAAGCATAAAAATTAATTTCTCCTATAAATTTAAAATAAATATTTAGAACAATAAAAGTACAATGTGAAATAGTTAAAATAAAATGTTGTGTTTATCCAAATTTCTCCCCCTTTTGTGATATCAAGAATAAATATATAATATAGAAGATAACACATTTTAATGTAGCACTGAACATAAATAAATTCTATTATTAAATATCTGTCAATATGTGAACTTGGATTTATAGAATATCTAAAAAAATAGTAAAACTAATAGAGACACACAAATATAGAATGAAACAAAATTTCATTGAAAATTTGTGACAGGTACAATCATCACGAACACAGGAAGAAAGATGTTGTAATGGTATGAGATAGATTCTCTCCCCTCTAAACTACTTCTTTGATTTGTTTCAACTGACCCCTCATCTTTCTCATCATACCATCTCCTAGCTTAATAATATGATCTCTATTCTCCCAATACAGATGAATATTTTTGATCAAATTTACTCTAAAAACTCATTTATCCTTTCTTCCTTCTCCATAAACAGAGTCAACATCACTGTGAATAGAGTCCTTACAGTTCTGATACTTGGTTCACATTAGGTAAAACAGTTAACTTAATACATTTTATTATCTAATAGCACTAAAAAAGGGGCACTATTGGATTGAGGGTCCTGCAATCTGTCATTCATATTTCTCATTGCCTCTCTAATAGCCTGAAATCTTCTAATTAAATTAGGTGAAGTACTAGATGTACTGGCCACACTGAGTCTGAAGGATGTCAATTGTTGCTCCCTGAAATATCTAAATTCCATTAAATATGTCTTCATAACCATAACTGATTTCAACTTTGATACATAATTTAACATTTCCATATTATACACTTCAACTTCCTTATTTGAAACTGAAGTAGCTTTCAGATTATGAAACTTTTTCCTATCCCTTTTTAATGCACTTCGCAAAGATACATTATCAGCTTGACCTTTATTAAACTTTTTGAACAATTATTCCATATAATTATTATCATAATTAGAGTCATTTTGTGCTTGATTCTCTGTTTCAGCTTCATTCTGATAAAAAAACACTATTGGTAATGACTCTACATCAGATTTCTCCTTATCTTTTACCTGAGCAGGTTTTTCTGCTGACTTTTCCTCAAAGACATTCCCAGACTCTTCCACAGAAAAAATCCTCATTCTGCACCCTTGTATGTACATCAAAATAATTTTTATCTTGAATTTCAACATTTGATGGAGGTTTCTAATCATGAGCTTAATCTGCATCCATTTCCTCCAATGGGTTTTCTAAAACAATTTCCTCTTGAAATATATGAGGACTGGCCACTTATACTTCACCAGGAACAACCTCCTTTTCTTCTGCATGTTCAGTTTCTACTCTAACCTCTATAATAGTTTCCACATCAACTAAAACTATTACCACTTCTCGAGCCTCTGCTTCTTTTTCAACATGAGGAGTAATTTCAATATGATATGTTATGGTTGAGCAGTTTCTTGTACTAAAGAGTCTCTAATGAATATGTAGCTTAGAATAGGTTCAGATTCATCTGGGAGTGCTTGAGTAGTTAGTTCAATAGCTTGAGTTACTTGATGTCCTGACCTCTAATGTTCATTTTGACTTTCCATATCAACTGATAGATCAAATTCCTCAAACCATATTCTATGTGATACTGCACTTGTTCTAGCTTCAACTACTCCTTTTGATTTTACTGGTTGGGCCTGAGCACTTTCTTCATCCTATTATGCTCAAATAGACATCATTTTTCCTTTGATAGTGCTCCAGAAATATCCAATTTTTCTCAGTGTACTAGCATTAAAGATATTAATATGGTGACATCTCACTCGAGCATCCACTAATCTTATCATATCTATCATAAACATAATATTTGAGATAAATCATCAAAAGGATAAAAACTCATTCTTGCCTCTAGTTGGAAATAGTAACTGAGATACCTTACCATGTATCTCCGAATGTTCAATTTAATATCACTAATCAGAAAAAAATTAAATACATATCTGGATAAAAAATCTTTTCCATTTCTGACATCCTTGGTGAAATCCAAGTTTTCTCAAACTTAAACAATATCTTCTGGTCTGGTTCCCAGTCCTTTACAAAATTTTTCCTGATATTTTTTGATCCAAATAAAAACGAAAAAATATCCTTATATTTATGTACACTATCCCCAATATTTTTCAAATCAAAATGATAAAATCTCTGATGATGGTAGTTTAAAGTTGTTGCTATCTCTATAGAAGAGATAGAAACATCTCTGTCTCCTATTTTCGCTATCATGAAACCTTTATCTTCACTAGACTAAAATAAATAGATATGAAGAAATAACAAATCTCCACCTCATATAAAAACTCCGTTTTATCACCCTTAAAAGTCTGTTCACGGTTCTGAAAAGCAAGAGCCTGCTTCAACAAGAGTTTCATCTGATATAACCATTCTAGATCTACGGCCATTCTTTGCATAATGTTACTTCCTTTAGAGCGTTGCCTCCTAGAAGATCTGCTAATATCCCCATAGGTTATCAAGGTCTTGGACATTTGTATCGATAATCTCTAAATGTTTGAAAATGGATTACGGTTCTGAAGGTTTTGGTTCAGATTGACAAAGAGTGGTAATTCTTCGTGGGCTATAAAGGGTTTTTGGTAGAAATGAAATGATTCCGAATTCGAAAGGTCTCTTACAGCCTTGATTTATGTGTCATCAATATTCATTAAGTATACATTAAAAAAATAATATTATATGCAAGAAAAAAGAAAAAATATCTATTAAAAATAAAAATTATTTTGTTTAAAAAACAAATAACTAATTTATTTTAAAAATAAATATCAAATGAATAAAACAAAACATTATTTAAAATTAAATAGAACTACCCCTTTAATAAAATCAATCCTTGTAGTGGGAAGTGGTTTAGTAAAAATATCAGCTAATTTAATTTTAGTACTTACAAATTCTTAGAATATATCCATTTTAAGAACATGGTCTCTTAGAAAATGATGTCTGATATCAATATGCTTAGTCCTAGAATGATTAATATGATTTTTTGAGAAATTAATTTCACATGTATTATCACATAAAATATGTGTACTTTAAAATTTTAGTCCAAAGTCCATAAGAGTGTTTTTTAACCACAACACTTATTCACAAAAACGTCCAATAGACACATATTCTACCTTGGCTATTGATTGAGCAACTAAATGTTGTTTCTTACTAGATCATGATACTAAAGATTTTCCTAAAAAGTGACAAGTAACTAAACTAATTTTTCTATCTAATCTAAAACTACCAAATTCTGCATCTGAATATGAAATTAAATTAAAATCAAATGTTTTTGGATAGAGAAGAGATTGAAAACATTTCCTTTTAAATATCTAAAAATTCTATTAATAGTAGTTAAATGGGATTCTTTAGGATATGAATGAAATATTGTACAAAGACATACTCAATATATTATATATGTCCTACTAACAGTATGATATAATAAAATAAAAATCATACCTTTATATATCTTGTTGTCAACTATTTTCATATTTTCATCCAATATAGTTTTCTATTAGTACTCATAAGAGTTGTATATGTCTTGCAATTTTCACATCAAAATTTCTTAATTAAATCAAAAATGAATTTGATTTTATTTAAAATATTTCCAATTTTTTTTGATAAATTTGATGAACTAAAAATAATTTTAATTCTCCCATCATACTCATTTCAAATTCTTTTTGAATTAGATTAGAAAACTCATGACAATGTGATTTATTAGTTAATCCAAAAATTACATCATTAACCTAAATTTTTACCAATAAAATATTAGAATTTATAGTTTTCTTAAAAGTGTTTGATATTCCATTAAAAAAATAAAATCATTTTTCAACAGAAAAGAGATTTATCGCTCATACCAAGCTCTAGGTGCTTTTAAGTCCATAAAGAGATTAAGAATGTTTAAAAATAGAATCGGGTTTTTGTGAATATTCAAAACCAAAATGTTACTCAACATAAACTTCATCTATTAAATAACCATTTAAAAAGGAAGACTTAACATCCATAAGAAATAATTTACGGTTAATATGACATGTATAGGCTAAAATGATTCTAATGACTTTTAATCTAGCTACATGTGCAAAGGTCTCGTCATAATCTATACCTTTTTCCTGATTATATCCTTTATCTACTAGTCTTTTTTTATTACTAGTTATTATTCCTTGATCATCTTGTTTATTTCTAAAGACCCATTTCATTCCTATAAGGGGATAATTATGTGGTCTTTTAACCAAATTCTAGACTTCATTTCTTTTGAACCAGTTTAGTTGTACTTGCATTGATATCATTCAACATTCATCATTTAAAGAATCTTCTATAGGCATGGGTTCCAATTGGAATATAAAGGAAGAAAAATCAACACAATTTACTATTTTACTCCTAGTTTTTATTCCTTTTTCTAAGTCACCTATTACAGTTTCTAAAGGGTGATTTTTTAGGCTCCTTGACTATCTAGGTTGTATACTTATAGGTTCTTTAATGTCACGTTGTTATTGACTAGACTTAATTTTATTTATATCTTTTTTAAAATGACCATTAATGTTCTCAAGTCTCATGTTATCATTAAAATCATGTTCATCTATTTGATATCTCCTTTTCTCAAAGGGATAAGATTTATCAAATTTCACATGAACTAATTCTTCAACAATCCTTGAATTTTTATTAAAAACACTATAAACATGGGAAGTTGCAGAATATCCTAAGAAAATGAATTCATTATATTTTGTATTTAACATACCAAGATTTTTATTGGTTTTTAAGGTGTAAACATTGCATCCAAAAACAATGATGTAATTTACATTAGGTTTTTTTTTATTCTAGAGTTCATAGGGGTCTTTTTCAAAATTTGTCTAATTAAAACTCTATTAATTATATAGCATGTTGTACTTACATCTTCTTCCCAAAAATAGGTTGGAATACAGTATTCATTTAGTATAGTTCAAGACATTTCTTGAATAGTCCTATTTCATCTTTCAATAATTCCATTTGGTTGAGGTGTTCTTGGTGCAGAAAAAATATAATTAATACCCATATTTAAGAAAATGTAATTTAATTCCATATTATCAAATTCTTCACTGTGATAACTTCTTAATGAAATTATATTACAACATTTTTCATTTTAAATAGCTTCTAAAAAACTTTCATATAATTTAAAAGCCTCAATTTAAAATATTAAAAAGAAAATCCATGTAAATCTAGAATAGTCATCAACTAAAACATATACATATAATTTACCAACAATGATTTCTACTATTGAAGGTCCAAAAAATCCATATGTATATGTTTTAGACGTTTAGATGTAACAATTTTGTTAACATATTTGAATGAAGATTTGTGCTTCTTTCCATGTTGACCTGCATCACAAAATCTATCACATTAAAACTTGAGACTAGGAAAATCAGAAACTAATGTTTTCTTAGATTTATTATGTAAAGAATATAGATATAAATGTCCATGTATTCTTTTCCAGATCCATGATTCATTTATATTAGTAGATAAGCTATTTACTTTCTGTTTACACAAGGAATTTAAATCCAATGTTTACACATTATCAGTTCTAGGTGCTCTAAATTTAAGAATTTTTTTGGAAAATAGAACAACCATTTTTAGTGAAAAAATTGCACAACCATCATCACAGAGTTGAGAGATACTTATCATATTGTGTTTCAATACATGTACATAATGTAATTTACATATTGAGGCATCTTCTGGATCTCTAACTGTTCCAATGCCAATTATCTTTCCTTCAGCATTGTCACCAAAAGTGACTAGTCCACCATCGTTTTGAGTCAGTGTAGTGAAATTTGATGATACTCCAATCATATTCCTTGACCATCCACTTCCCATATACCATATAGCCTGGTTATCCTTAGTGACCTACTTACTGCAACGGAATTTAAACAAATTGCTTTGGTACCCATATTTTGTTGGGTTTAGGAGTGTTAGCCAACAATGATCTGGGAATCAAGAGTTGCTTTGATTTTTTAAAATTCTACTAAATCATATAAATCATTTGATACAAAATCTTTCCTAATTCCACTTATTTGAGGTTGTCTTAAGAAACAGTTTTTAGATATATGTCCCCTAGTCCCATAGTAATTAAAATTTAATCTTTATGTGTATGGAAGAAAATAAATCTTGTACAGCTTAGGTTTTTCACCTTTACTTCCAACTCCAAATCATTCTTTCTTAATGATAGTTTTCCTAATAATTTCATTCAAATAGTTTTCTCCTATGGTAAAAATGAGGGCTATAGTTTTATAGGTTTCAACATCATTTGGAGTGTTTTTACATTTAATTCATAATTAGTATAGTTAGTGTTAATTGAATTATACTTATCAGATAACTCCTTTAGTTGTTTCAGTATTTTATGTTTTTCATCTGAAATAGCCTTGTAAATATTCTTTAAAAAATTATTCTTCATAAAATGAGAATCATATTTTTCTTCAAAAATGTTGTAGTGGGATACATATTTCTTATTAGAATAGCTTGTTTCAAAACTAGAGCTTGTATTAGAATCATACGAGTAGTATGATTGTACCTCATCTGTTTCTTCCATAAAGCACATGTTAGCTTTCAGATTTGCTTCTTTTTACTCTGAGTCTGATTTTGAAGATCTTTTGGATTCTTCAGACACTCTCCATGTATCATTCATTGTTTTTTTATCTTTTTGCTCATAATCAATCCTTTTTAATAACTTCTTCTTATTGTCTTCTTTTAACTGTGGACAGTCAGGTCTATTGTGCCCCATTTTCTTGCACTCATAAGATTTTACTTCTTTTTCATCCTTATTGAATTTTTTTTGAAGCATTTCTACTTTCTATAGAATTTACTAAACATTGTTGCTAGCTGAGCCAGTTCTACATCAGATATTTAATGAATCAAAACATTCTTATTTCTCCTTTACTTCCTTTTTCTTTATCATTTTGATTTTACAATTTGATGGGACTTTTAATGTAGTTTCCTATTTGTTGATAAATAACATATTCTCATTTTCATCATCTTGCATATCGTCGTCATACATCATAAGTATTCCAATAATCTCTCTTATGGTTATGTATTTGATAGGGGTGGACTATCTGATTGTAGCAGAAATGCCATTCCATTTAGTATGAAGTACTCTCAGTACTTTTAAAGCCTAACCTTATTGTTTGATTGGTTCTCCTAAAGTAGTTACATTGTTGAAAATTTCAATCAATCATCCATTCATTTTAGTAATGCTTTCCCCTTCAAATATTATGAATGTATCAAATTTATACTTAGCAGTAGTATATATCATTTTCCTAACATTTTCAGTTCCTTCATAATCAAAAACAATTTTTTTCCACATCTCATATGATGTCAAGCATTGAGATACTTTGTTGAATTTAATGGGTCCTAAACCATGTATAATTGTATTCATCACTTTCGAGTTCATATCATATTCTTCTTTAGTAGCTACACTCCATATTTCAGGTTTCTCTGGCTTTTCATATGGAGTCAGAATCATAGAATATACTCTGTATCCATGATTTTTCAAATAAAATATCATTCTCGACTTTCAGAATCCTTAATTTTCTCTACTGAAGTATGATCCTCTTACCATAAAGATTCCCTATCTTGAATGATTCATCTTGCTCTGTGTATAATCCTTAATCACTTTCAGCTTGTTAAGGATCAATCAGACAGCTCAACCTCTAATACCAATTGTTGGTTATACCAAATATAAACATGAGGGGGGTGGGGGATTGTGTCATTTAAAAATTATTCACAAGATCATGTTAGATCATTAATTTTAATCAGATAGATTAATGCAATTTAAATTTATATTGTAGGGACACACGATGTATAGTGGTCCGGGGAACAGAATCCCCCTAGTCCACTCCACCAATTCTCTACTCCACAAGCTGGGGGATTTTTACTATCTGGTCCTCTTAACAAGAGAACATTCCACAATTGAGTACAAGAAATTGACACCTTTACAATCTTATGAAAAATAAAGCCTTCTGGTTCAATCTCACAACCTACACAACTTAGTACAAGAATCTGATCACTCAAGATAAAAACAAGTATTTGTTTATATAAAATACTTTCCTGTTATTCTCCAAATTTGATACAAAATTCAATTGACAGTAGATAGATCGTTGTCTTCATAAATAATTATATTCATGTTAGAGTCATTCATATTCGATCTGGTTTCAGTAGATATAGAAAAATAATTCGCAACTTCAGTAGCATTAGATTCACAATAGATTATCGATGAAGAATGAGTGAACCTTCTGTCAGGTTTCATCTTCTTCAATAAACAGAGTTTTATAGCTCTTCATAACAACAGATCTGTATGTCCTAATTATCTCAATTGTCTCTCTGTATAAAAAAAATACAGGTATATAAATATGAACATTCTCCTTTCAAATTTATATCCACAAAAGTTACCTTTAGAATAGCAATATTCAAATATTAAAAATTACAGAGCAGTCCTAACTCCCCCGAAAATTCTATATGAAAATATCCTTTTAAATTGATCATTTTAATCATAGATGAATGACTTTGATTCAGTCAAAGACGCGATTTAAAATCCGCTTTTAATTCGGCTAAATATCAGCCTAATAATTTGCTTGTAAACTGTTGCATTAAAATATTTTCTTTAATTCTCCAATGCCAAACATAAGGTGGAACTGTATAGAATGAATCTTCTAAATTTAAGGTAGATAAGAAATTTAAGGTTGATGACGCATCCTACAAATTTAAGGTTGAATAAAAACATAGTATTGATCATCCAAACGTTTTTTAAAATTGGTACATATGATAAATTATCCATTCTTTTAAAAACATCAAAATGTATGGTACATGATCCATACATTTTAATGAAATGTAAGGTTGTTCACAAAAGTATGGTTGATGATCCATAATTTTTAGAAAGAAATATAACATTTGAAACTTCTGTACGGTTCTTTGTATATAATATTCCAATATCCCAAATGTAGGGTTCCTTCCTAATGCAGGGTTCTTCTTCCGTACTTTTTCGATAACATATGGTTGTTTAACCATACTTATTCTGATATCTCATAATGTATACATTGGATTCCATTCATACGCTACACTTCTCCACATAGGGTATGAACAGTGTTTCCAAAACACTCTTAAGAAATTCCCTAATATGTAAAGCATGCACAATGTTTCCAGAACACGCTAATGCGAATACTTTAGCAATTAATTTTCATTTTCCAAGAACTTAAATATTTCTTCCAGTAATAAAAATATAATGAATAATAATTTCCTTAAATGAACATGAAATAAAATCATTAAAAAACAATTAAGGGTATTTGTGAGCATCAAAATCATCATAAAGAAATAGAGTATTGTTCAAAACAATCTCCCCCCTTTTAATAAAAATATTATGTTAAGTTGAAAACAACACTTCCTCAATAAAAACTTCACTCGTTCGCACGTGTAGAATATTACCTTCATGAATCAATGTGTTTCTATTTTTCATTATCAACTCACACAGTTGATTACATAGACATATTTAAGGGATAATTATGGATTGTTTAATATATTTATAATTATATACCTATATTCTTACCCTAAAATCCATTGTAAAATGATATTGTCACTCTTGTATACTTGTGGACTAGCCTCTCCATGAAAAGATATGGTTTTATTATCTTTATCGTCTCATATTCATAGTCATAAGGATAAATTTATGTAATAAATATGATATTTATAAAATTTTATTTATTCTAAAATTTAAATCCATTATCTACCTTTTTTCCTATGTTACCATTCGAAAAATTAAAATGTCACCCATATATAACTACAGACTATCATCTCCATGACATGATATTTTTCAATTTTCATTAAAATTATACATGAATGGTTTTAAAATTACATTTATTTTATAAAAATGATAATTATGACATGTTATATAGATGATATTACCACGAATACCATGACTAGGATCTGGTCACTTTGATTATTTTAATGATTATGGACCGAATGACCTCAAAACATTTGAGTTAAAAAAGTTGACATAGTTACTAAATGAAAAATGATAATTATTTACATAAATTGAAAAATAAATAACCTTAAAATTTTATTAAGAAATTTAGGAATCAAATATTTTTTTCAGGTCTGAATGAATATATGAAATGATTTTAGACATGGTGTTAAGTATTTGTCACCTCAACATAAATTCCTTATGACTTATTCCTTTCTCACCACCTATTTTCTTTGTGTAGTCTGTAAGCTACAATATGTATAAATTTTATATTTCATGTACTAAAAATAACATATTTTAAAAATAATTTACAATTTATCATCTTTCGGATCATTTTGATTCAACTATAAATAATTTCATAATGTATTTTCATTAAAATATGTTTTTTATGTTCAATATAAAAAATAATTATATTATATATCCATGTTAAAAAATTATAGAATGTTATTTTTATACTATAAATATTTTCATAATCCATTTTTATATATCCTATAATTTTAATAACTTTTTTGAGAATGAATATTACGAACATTTTCTCAATAGGTTACTTATGAAATTTTTTACCGACGTGAAAAAGAATGTTTTTTAATGTTTACTCCATTATAAATTTTTTTAATCATCATAATTTTTATTTGTTATTTATATATTTCTATCTTTTTTATTTTAATGAATTTATAATAGCCATTATTTTATAAAAAAATGTTTTGGTTTTTTTAATAGAAAAATAAATTTTTACTATTTTAATTTGGAAATGGAAATTAAAATTTTTAGGGTCAATGGATTTTTTTAATGTATTTTATGATGAAAATTAGTATGTTTATAATCATTTTCCTCATGATATAGAGATTTTACATTATTGATGATGGAGAGTGTGCCCAGGGTATGTCTCTATAATAAATTGGGTAAAGATAATTTCTTTTAATAGATAATTTTAATAATAATAGAATTGGATTCTCCTATAAAAAGTGTTTTGTAACAATGCTGCATAATTTTCCGCCAAAACCAACCCCTACACTAGCTCTCAACTCAGCCAGAATAATGTCTCGATCCTCTTGAATTGGAAAAATGTTCATGTGCATCACATTATACATATTTTGATATGATTGCTCAAATAAATAAGAGTTACATGACTGTAAGAAATTTATCAAAATTTTAGAAATAAAAAATGTTACATTTGATGTCCATTTTTCATGAAATAACTATAACAAAAAATAAATTGCTATTTCAAATAATCCCAAACAAATGACACTAAGTCATCAAAATTCAAAGTAAAAATCACATCATCCAAGTACAATAAAATAAAATATGGTATTAGAATATTCTATAAAAATTACTGAAAGAGAAAATAATGTTGGATGCCTTGGAATTTACAATGATAACCAAAAATAAGAAAAATTGAACAAATCCAGAAGCCTACAATATACTACATATAGTTTCTAGCACCATTGAACTAACCCAAAATTATACCCATGAAAAATAAAAAATTTCAATTGGAACATTGAAAACATTATATGTTAGACTCAAATGAGAATCCTAGTATGTCTATATCCACCAAATGTATGGAATTTCATTTATAAAGAAATCCATAATTTATAGTTTGAATTTAAAATTAGAAAATTCTATTTTTCAAACATAAATTCATTAAATCCATTATGATGACCATAATCCCATAATAAAAAAATGAATTTTTGTTTTTATAAATTGAAATAATCACTTTGAAGAGGTTCTTAAACCTAATTCAATTTTATCAAAAGTCCCATTTTAAACAAAAATTATAACATAATACATGAGTGTATGATTCCAAATAATTTATCCGAACATCACTGAAAATCATTTAAAAAAACATACCATAAAATGATAATCCAATCATAAAAAAATTCCATTTAAGTTCGATAGATTGATATTGATGTAAAATATTTTCCGGGATCCATAATGATATAATAAAGGCGATGATATGTTATGTCTCATGAGATATATAACCTATGTAAAAAACTAATCTAGAAATGAGTGTTTCATGGGATAAATTTTTTTCCTTAATGTGAGAATAAATATGACATTATCAAATCCACAGAGGAAAATTTCTAGTATATGTTGTATCAATAGTATCCCCAAGTCATTTAACTAGTTCACACTTGCCTTATCAAAATAGATCACCCTCCTAGTCCTAGTTCAAAACAGGGTCTGAGGGACACTAGTAATGTGTGAACCAACAATTGTAAATAAAATATATATCTCCCCCATATTTCTTAGGTCTTGATAACTAAATGAAAAATAAATGTGATTTGAAAATTAATAAAGATAAAAATATAATGATCATAACGTACCCCCCATGATACATCACCCTCTCATAGAAAAACCCCTTCTTTATATCATACATCCATAATATAAGAACATGAAATCCCTAAAAAGGTTTTAGTAAAAAACATGTATTCATAAACAACCCAAAAAAGTGGAAATAAATAGTGTCCCATAATAAATATAAAATATTAATTACAATGTTCTAAACAATCTTTTACCATAAAAATATTGATTAGAATACTGATCCTCTATTATATCATAAAACACCACTTTGAACCACTATAATAAATTCATTAAAACTGCAGAAAACATTAAAATTTTAGAAAAAACCATTAAAACATATTATTTTATATTTGAAATACATAATGTAGATAAATCAATTTTATTTCTATAAAAAAGTTGTAATGATCATTTTGGGATTTTTTTCATAGGTCATGGATTCCCATTGATTTCAAGAAGAATCATGAATTCATCAAAAAACCCATTATAAAATCGTTTATTGGCCAACACCTCATTATAAGACAAATATCTCCGTAATATGTATTTTATACCATTTTGAATAAAAAATGGATCAAAATAAAATATGTGTTACTCAATTTTATTCAAAAACCTGATAGGAATTTCAAAAAATATTGGACAATGAAAAAATTCTATTTCAAAGTGAAAACAACAAATTAATATGTTAAAACCATCGTACTAATAAATCATTTCATAAAAACAATTTATAAATTCCATTAGGATATCAAATATATTCATACATTAAAAAATATGATATTTATAAAGACTACTACTATATTAAATTCCAAAATGGTGCACTTTCATAGAATCTTATTCTTTTAAGGAGAGGGAATAAATTAAGATGGAGATGAATTTGATGGAGATGGCCCAAGTAAACAATGAAAACTCCCTTTTAATACATAATAGACCAAAATCCTAATGTAAAATTATCACAAACTTAAACCCTTCCTTACACAACAAATTAGGGTTCTGGGAGAACGGGGTAACCTTGGAAAATGTGAGGGAGAAGTAATATAAAGGGAATCTAATAAAATAATGATAGATTTTACTTTGGACTAAACTGAAATCCATAATGTATATGCCTTAAATAAGTGGAGTTAAAGGAAGTATCTTCATATTAGGATCTTTGGAGTTAGCCCAATGAATTTTATTGGAGGATTAGTGAAACAAGGAGAAAATGTTTTTAATGTAAATTAATTTTTATCTTATTTTTTAGGAACCCTACTAGGTTTTATTGTATGGTTTTCCAAACCATGTTCAATGACTATAATATTATCCACCCCCACTAGTCATGATTCCCTATTTTCTATTAAGATCCACATGATTTGAAAAATCTTGTCGAGACTGTACCAACTATACTATCTCAAACAAAAAACCAATTTCATGATTCATTTATGTTTACTCTTAATCATGTGGGATGACCATGAGACAAAAAAAACATGAAAATATGAAATTTTATATACAGAATTTATTAGAGAATAATGATACATATGATAATTTAAACAATACCAATAGAAATTCTATTGTAACATGATGGTTCTATATTACTCCCCACCCAACCACATTCCTCACCAAAAAATGCTGTTGTCAAATATAGAAGGTGGTAGAAAATGAATGATCTGGAGATGTTTGACCTGATGATAACATCCAAATATTATCATAATTTAGATCAAAGTATCCATGAACATCCCAACTAATTCAATAATAAACAAAACATGACCCTCAATCCAACATTCCAAATAATCATATAGAAATTTTATTTTTTAGCCACTATTATTAATTTCTCTAACAATATAAAACCAAATTAAACTATGGTGATATGAATCCGAAATGAAACTAAAAAACCATAGTATAAATTCATCCTTAATCCAAAAAAACAAAAATGGAAAAGGAATAATAACTCATAAGTAGCCTCGTGGAATGACATGAGTTATAACCTTGAGCCATAATAGACATTGAAAACCTAGGGTCAAAAAATGGATAACCCTAACATGGGGGATCAATAAAATTCTATGCCAATCATATTCCAATGCATGATCTCACATCTGAGTCACCCACCATAGTTACCCAAATACAAATCGAAGGAAACACCTAATACTAGCTATCTAGTCTAGTAGGATTCCATCTAAATGGATTCCTCAATATCATACAAAAAATATAACATGAAAAAATAAAAATATAATCAACCAAAATCATGGTGAATACCAGCACCAAATAAATTATGTAAATGAGAATATATGAAAACCCACTCTTCAGTAAATACAATGAACATTAAGTAGTGATCAATATACACCATCGTGGACTAGAAAATATGATGAAGGCTCACAAATGGAATAAGTATATCAAATTTAATGAAATAAATATAGAACCCCTTGATGAAAACTATTTTGAAAAAATTCCTAATACATTCATTCACATTTAAGGGATGTTCTATAAACTCCCCCCACACATTTATTTCTCTGATGAGAAAACCCCTTATATCCCCAATCACGTGGATTCAGTTTTTTTGGGATAAATGGGGACCACCTCAATAATTTCAAACTATTGTAATACTTTTGTTGAAGAATTATCACCAAATTAGAAGGAATAAGCTGAATCAAGTAGTTTGAGATAGGTCCTGAGAGCTAGGAAGGTTTCGACTGCACCAAACGATTTGGATTATGGGTAGATTTCAGAATAGAGGAAACATATATCAATTAATAAAATGATTCAAAAAATGATCAGCCATGATGATTGGCCTTCTATGATTTATTTCAACCATTCTGATATAAATACTATAAATAACACAAGACATGAGCAACATCCCTTTGTGACACAAAACATTAAGCAAAAAATACAATAATTGTGAGGGAGGAAAACAAAAAACATACATCCCCAAATAAAATATCATTAATTTGACACCACGAAAATAAATTTCTCATTGAAAATTACTGAAATACCGTATCAAATTTTGAAAAAACCCATCCACCATGTAATTCAGATCAATGCAAATTAAAACCTCTCGTTGATAATAAATGACCTTGGTGGAACATACATAACTAGAAAAAAACATATCAGGAAACTCATGATTTCCAAAATACTATATCCCATGAAAACAAAATTCCTAAAATTTCAAAACATTTTAAAATCCATAAAACATTCCCAAAAATAAATGTTTAAATCCATCACTATCATAAAAACCTTGAAACAAAAAATTTTAAAGACTAAAATAAAATAACACTCTTTTCAAATTTTACCAACGCATGAATTTTTAAAAAGCTGGAATTTTATAAAATCTTATATATTTTTCAAAATAGACATTTAATACCATAAATACAAAAATCATATTAAAAATATCACACCACCTTCAAATAATGGCCTCTGAAAAATATCCTGAAATGATCTAACACCTCTACAATTAGTCTCAAACAAGGTTAAATTATTTTAGTAGAAATATATAATTGATAGGATAGAAAAAATATAACAGGGAAGAAAGAGTGATACTTTGGTTCCACCATAATGGTAGGGAAAACATGCACAACCTATGCAATAGGAACTGTCAAGGTAATATACAACAACTGAATGGGAACTTCATGATTGGACATACCATTTGAGCTGACCATGCTCCCCAATTTCTCATCTTTTTTCCCTTGAAACCAAAAAATGGCCCCAAAAATAACTAATATATTCAATAGGTACCAAGGCATTGTCATTACACATTAAACTCAATCGAAACAAAAAAACATGAATTCATATTTTTAAACTCGACTACCCATGGGAAAAAAGTATCCAGACATGAAATTGATTTTTACACACTCCACTACCTTACATCTCTAGTTTTTATGGCCCTAATATCTTTTAAACTATAAAAATACCATAAATAATCGTTGGATAACTCATGAATCTAATAATTTCATTCAATAAAGGATTCGATACCATTTGTAATAAAATGGTATATGATTTCACCTAAATTGGCACATGACTCGGCCCACTGCTCATCCGAAAGGATATTCTAGATCCCCATGAGTTGGAAACATGTTTCTTGTAATCATAGGAAACATAATTTGGAATTATATCACCCCTCAAAATATTTTAAATGAAAATTGAATATTTTACAAAATAATGTAATGGACTGTACTGACATAGGATGTTTATGCAGTTTCATATACATATAACTAAAACTAAATAAGTATATCCAATAAGTCATAACCAAATACAATAATTCAACCCTATTTCATTAATACAATTCATTACCCAAGAATGATACATTATATCATGGTATAACTAGATGTAATAAAAGTGACTGAATGAAGAAACAAGGATGGTCATCATCGATGCGACCATGATAACCAAATGTAAAATAACTCAATCAAAGACCAAATTCCAATATATAAAACCATCAATTTCACACATCCTCCTAAGTCCCCTATATTTACACGAAAAACTAGAGTCCCCCTAATTTTCATAACCATCAATATATTACCCAGATATAAAAATCCCAATTGGTCTTCACCCTATAAATCAATGAGTATTCTTTTATAAATATTATCTTAAAATATAGTTCGAGAATACATATATAAAATATATATTTTTTGAAATAGAAATTTAAATACAATAAAAATTACCTATTAACTTGGTAATAATATTGACATTTTTATATTAAATTAAATAAATCACCTTGAAATTTTTTTAACATCCTAATCCATTTTTATCCAACCTCCCCTTTTAAATCATTTTTTAATATCAAGATAATTGGTTTTAAGTAAAAAAATTGTATTTTAAACATCTTTGAAATGATTTTATAAATTAAACAAATATTATAGATAAATCATAAAAAAACAGGAACCATAATTTCAATAATATATAATTTTGTTTAAAAAGTTATGTTTATGAATTTAATCGAACTAGGGGGAATATATGATTATTCACACAATATATATCCCCTATGCAAACCACTAAAAAATAAATGAGTGTGTCATGGGATCTATCATAGGTTATAAATTTAGATAAATTCAATATTTAAAAAATCCACATGGACCAACAACATAAAATATTCGAGCTCAAACTATCTAAAAGTTGTAAAACTAGACCACACTATCATTATCAGAATGGAACCCCTTCTATCCCAATTTACTAAAACTACTGGAGAGACACATGTAGTGTTGACACAAACTACTGCAACATAAATATAGATCTCCCAATTATTACATAAGATCCTATAACTAAATGATATTATAGTTTAAGGGATATGAAATCCCTGATCAACACACCCGGAACGTGAAATAACTCTCACTCACCTCCAACTGACTCACATAGAACAAACACTTATCTAAATCATTCATCCATAGTGTAAATAAAAAAACCCTAAAAGGGATTAAAAATCATCACCTATTGATGAAAAACACAAATATTGGGATAAATACAAATGGAAAATCAAGACGGTATCACAAGAATAAAAAATAATACTTGAAAAATTGTTAAAGAGTAATTTATAATAAAATTATGGCACTGAAATCAGTGAACACTCCATTTAGTAAAACTACAATTTCAATAATTTTTAAATATTATATAAAGGAACACAACCCATTTACATTTAAAATCCCCTATTGAAACATGGTTTTCCTCTTTAAGATCCATAATACAACCACATTAAATATATTTATAATAAACACAATTTTGACATTGCATATAAAAACATACATTAAAAAAATTTAAATTCATTATTGAATGATATTTAAAATAATTTAGATGTAATCATTACATTGTAAAATGGATATCTATTTATAACGTAAATTTCACCATTTGGAACCCAATCAATATCATAATTTAATTCACTTAATTTAAAATATTTCATAATTGTTAATAGGAATTTAAGAAATTTTTGGTAGATGTAAAATCATATTTCTAATATAAAACATGGATATCATAAGGGAATGCATTTAGGGAAAGAATAAATTTCATAGAATTGATTTTGAATCACTATGTTGATATCACATATATTCATAATTTCAATAAATATTTATTTTTAAAGAATAATCATTATTTAAATTCCAAAATTATTCAATTTCATGGGAAAACCTACTTAGGAAGGGAGTACATCAGCACTAAACATATCACCTTAAAAAAAATCTCCCGAATAACTATGATGACCTCCTATATAGGAAATAAGTGATAAAAATACTTGGTTATAAACAACGTGAACATAATACCTATGTTTCATAGAGAATTAGTGTTCGAGGTGAAATTTTAATGATATGAAATATTTATAGAAGATTAAATAGAAGAAGATTACAATAAAAGAAAGATGAATTGTACTTGGAATCACCAGAAAATAAAAAAGGATATACCATGAATTGATGTGAGATATGTTTGTTCCTCCTCCTTTGGATTCATGTATTAGGTTTGAATTAATTGTAATGAATGAGGTGTCAAAAATGAAAAAAATATGATTAGTTATTATGAAAATTCTTTTTATATGATTCTAGGATAGTTTCATGTTTTAAATTCATGATTTTCCCAATCATTCAACAATATTTTTGGGGTAACAAGATTCACCAGTAGTACCTCATTGTTTCCACATATGATTAGTAGGGTTTGAAGAACTATGTGGAGATTATTCCAACTCTATTTCCTCCAATAAATCACCATTATCCTGATTTCCACATTTTTAGTCTAACCCATGTAGGATAAAAATGTTACTCCCATAAATATCCAAAAAACTATCCTGAAAATTATCAAGACCTAAATTGCCCCAAGATAATAAAAAATAATACCAAATAACTAACTTTAGTAACATATGGTTGATACATGTTTTATGAATGAGGTCAATACATGTTATAATATGATATCCCAAGGATACTACACGGTTTCCAATTTTTTTGATGAGTTTTAATGGATATAGTTTGAATTCAAGAATAATGTATTTGAGATTTTATAAATAAATAATTTGTTTTCATGGAAAATATTATTCACAGGTTCTCATGTTTAATTAAAATAAAATTAAGGTTTTTTATGATTTATATGGATTTCAGAAATATTTATTTGATATTTCTTTAACTTGCGGATTGGATTTATTTATATTCAAAATTAGTTTTTAGAAATACGTAACCATTTTTATGGGATTTTATTTTTTCACTGTAATAATGGATTACATTTTTTTTATCACTTATGGTTCTTTTTGGTTTCATCTCTCATTTTGAAATCCTTTTCACATGATATAAAGATATATAGAAAATACAAAAAGATTAATAATTTTTTTCGGTGATTCATCTTGAATGATGAAAATGAGTTTTAATGAATGTTGAGTGTAACAATTAAAATATATTTTTGTCAAAAAAAATTAAATTACAAATAATTTTCCACTTTTTTATTTAATGAAATCCCTATGTATCTAAAACTCTAAACATAAATGGTCCTAGAAATGAGAAAAATGTAAAATCCATTAAATTAAATTCATTATTATGTGTTTTTAAGATGTGGGATATTATAGTTGTTATCAAAGTTTGGTTTTAGAATAATTTATAGTTTATGATATTTTTCAACGTGGAATCATTAGGTGTTAATTTATTAGATATGTATTATAATTTAAAAGTATTATATAACAATAAAGGATAGTTTTTATGGATATTTTTGATTAATTTTTATTAAATAAAATCATTTAAATATAATATGACCAGATTAAGGATATTTAAGTATTAACATTATTCTTATGATTTCTTATTATGATTTTAGGTACTCAAAATACTTGATTTGGTTTTAGTTAATGAATGGATACAATATGGATCAAGTTAATCTAATAAGTGATGTAATATACCATGAATGTTATTTGTAAAATGATGTTATATTATTTAAATGTTTTATGGTAAATATATACATTATGATTAATATGATATTTGAGGTTGATGTAATTTTGGTTAATTAGGATAATGTTTTATTATATTTTTTTGAACATATATTTTATGTATATATAAACATGAAATAAAAAAAATGTGATTTAGAGAGTAGGTAGTTAATGTTATTTTAGAATAACTTCACTATATTTATCATATAATTATTTGAATCAATGTAAATGGTATTTTTCTGAAATAATATAATTTTATGTAAAATTGGTTGATTGTAATTAATGAATAATTATTGAGTTATCATTCAAATTATTATAAGATACTATTTTGAATTTATGGTGATTTAGGTTATTTATATAAAATATTAACATATTCATTTTGGAATACATAATTAGGAAATGTAAATTTTTTGTATGTGAAATTATGAGTAGTTATTGTTGTTTTTTGATATAAGTTAACACTACATTTGAATAATATGTGATGATTTTTTTTTATTTTTTTTATTTATAATTTTATTTAGGCATAAATTGAAGAGGTTTAGGGTTACATATTTATGGAGTTAATTATGTTTAACATTGGGTGTTATAGTCAAGGTTTTAAGTTATTATTTATTAATTATATAGACTATTTATATTTAATATTCTATTAACTTGTGCTACGAAATTTTTTTTTCATTGATTTATGTATACATGAAGAATATGTTTTTATACTATTTTGGATTTATGATCCATTAATAGATATTTTTATTTCTTTATGTATTAATGATTATTCATGTATATTTATCATTTTGAATATTTAATGAAAAAAAAATGGAAAACTACTCGAGACACAATAGAAGGTTGATATTTTTATTATTGAATGAAAATAAATCTTGTAAGCATGTTTTCTTATATTCTCTATCATAATATTTAAATAATTTCTTATACACATTTAATCTAAAGCTAAAACTATCGTGACTTATAAGGTAAATACAACACAGTTATCATGGCATTCAATATGAAACTTATGTATATTTAGGAGTCTCATAGTGGTAAATTCTTTGTTTATGAAATATATTATATATTTTTTGTTTCTTTGTCTTAGCATATAAATTAATGCTCTTTTCAAAAAGAAAATTAATTTATCATTCTAAAAATTAATTTTTTTCCAAATATATATATATATATATATATTTATCAATTCCATATTTCTCCTATTTTCGACTTCTTGAAAGATTCATTATTTTGTATACCAATAAATTAATGGTAATTGATGTCCATTATACATGTTGAAATTGGTTCTGAATATGTTCTAAACCCTTGCAATTTGACATGAGATGAAATTGTGACAATGAAATTTCATTAAGGGAGAAGATTACACCTCGATATTATAGTGTATAATTTCTTTTAAAAATTAATTCATTGTTTTCTATATAATATATTACACAAAGATATAGATTTAAATTTAAAATAATTACTTCTACCCATAATTTAGTGACCTACTATATTGTTAAATGATTTTTTTGTAAAATATGTTTTAAAATAAATGGGGATAAATAGAAGTTAGAAAATATAGTTTACTATAAGGAGATAGTTTTGAAGTATTTTGTTGATTTATGATTTTTTTAAATTTAATATTTTAATGTAATGATGTAGACAATTTATATATATAATTTAATTAACATTTAGTAAAATAACATAAGGGAAAAATTGAAATGGTTATGTAATTATATGGAATACCAGGCCATAAATTCATTTTTAAATAGAAATGATTTTTATAAACATTATTTTATTATATATAATTTATTTAAAAGTTAAATAATTTTATAGAATATGATAATTATTGTAATTTATTTCATAAACATGTATAAAAATATATTAAAAATTCCTAAATTTATTATCTAATGCTTATAAATAAATATAAATTCTTTTGAAAGAAAAATAAGTAATTTTTAGATTTTTTTTTTCATTTTTGTGAAATTAATTAAAATTTTAAATAATATTAATTAAAATACTATTATAATAATATTTAATATTTCAACGTGTTAACTAATATATTTTTTATTTATATGAATTCATTTTAAGAACACTATGTTTTAAAATTTATGTTTCTATGAAATATATTATCTTTATTTAGTGTATATTCATTTAAAATATAAATTTAGAATATAAAATCAATAAAATTAAAGTTAATTTTGACATAAAAATATATAATTAATCATTATATAATATTTATTTCCGAAATAGTTGATTATTGGGTGAATATTGAAGTATAATGATTTTATAAATATTTCTTTTATGATATATCATCATATAATAATAACAAGAATGTTTATAAATCAATTTTTAGATAAAATTTATATTTAATAAGTAATATTAATCATTTAAAACAAAATCTTTGAACTTATTAATATATGATTTATATTTGTGAAATTGAAGTAATGTTTTATTGAAATAAAAAATAATTTGGTTCTTATATTTTAATCCTGTTCCCACAAGGTTACGTTGGTTTCTGGTTGATTTTAATGTCAAAAAATTATACTTTTATTTACAAAATATGAATAATTCCTTTGAAATCAAATTTTTAATTTATTGTAGTATACAATCATTTTTATAGATAATATAATTATATTTCTAAAAACATGGATTCATTACTTTTACCCCTACAAAGATTAAAAGTAATTTTTTTTGACTTTTGGAAATTAAATCAAAAAAATAAAATCCACAATTGGAAAAATAATTTTAAAATTTGAAATGTGGCCAATTTTTTTTCATACTGAATATTTATGATGGTAAAAGATTTTCACCCCAATAAAGGTTACAATGTTTAAGGTAATGGTTAAATAAAGAGATATGAATTAAAATATCTCACAAACTTATCTCAATATTATTGGTTGAGTGGATATATTAATTAAAATTAATTATCATTTAAATTTTGTTTCCTTTTAAATACATTCCATTGGAAGGATAAATATTATATTTTAATGTTCTTAATATTTACAGGGGTTATAATTTCCTCACTTATAAAAAGTTCCTTATATCCTTGCTTATCTACACACATTGTTTAAGGTATCTAGACAAATATCTACCTAATTCATTAAAAAATATCACAGTCATATCCTAGAGGTCCCAATCATACCAAAATATCAATACTAAATGGCATAAAGTGCATTCTAAAGGAATATATCCGTGGTGCGGGTATAAGTAATTACCAAATACTTTTTTCGTAACTTATTAAACTAACTCTGAATATATTAAACACATACTATATTAATTAAATTAGATTCATTAATATACAATAATTATATTATGATGATGTAAAAACTATTTTTACCTTCATTCCATCCTATGAAAAATGAGAACTTCGCTCATAAGTACATATAGAATACCACATCCATAGAGAGTGTGTTTCATATTTCATCACCAATAGACATACATGGTTATAAAGAAATATTTCATGTATATATATGTCTTATATATCCTAATAATTATTATATAAGGACAACATATTATATATATTTTTCACTCCCATCTATTAGAAAATTATAATGTCGTTCATCTGTATGTGTCGACTACCACCTCCATGAAATAATTTGTTTAGTTTCATTAAGATATCACATGTATAGTAATAATGATGGACATAATTAATATATATTATATTTATAATATCATTTTTATGTTTGTAAAGTTAATATTTATCTATATTATTTCATTTTTATTAATTATGAAAATGAAAATGTCTCTCATTTTTACTTACATACAATATTATCCCTGAAAAAATGTATTGATATATACATGATAAAAATAAATGTATGGTACTATGAGTAAATTGAATGTATTAAAATTTTAATTATATAATTATATAGATATTATGGAATCATAACCCCTTTTATGATGAAAACTCATTGATGTTATTTTAAATGATAGGTGCTAAACAAACTCAAAATGTCTGATGAAAACACAACTTATATAATAACCAAATGAATCATTATAACGAATGAAATAAAATAAATGAATATAAAATTTAAAAATATTTTTAATAAATTAAATTATTAATATAATTTTATTATTCACAGTCATTGGATGTAAAAAATGTAATATTAATATGAGTTAAAACATTTCTTTTTGAAATTTCCGTTCACTGAGGATTATAATATTTTCCCATTATGATATATTTTTTTAGAGCATGAAACACCTTGTGAATGTATTTTATTTTAAATTTCTTGAAATTAAAGTTGTTTAAATATCATTTTCCTGCTGTCACCTTAAATATAAATTTCTTTCAAAATTTTATAATGTCAAATGTGTTTTTTATTAATGTTTTTTAAATTTATCCTTTAAAATCATTATATAATATATTCATGTTATTAAAAATATTTCTATAATGATATAATTTAAAATATAAATATAGTTTAAATTCATTTTCAATTATTGTTGACATTTTAAAAAAAAATTAAAAGGGAATCTTTTTAATTTTTTCTGTATGGGTCAATTTTGATTCTTTTTACCAAATTGAAAGATAATCTAGTTTCAATGACTACAAAATGACAACATTTTTAAACTATCATATATTTTATTTATTATAAAAATTCCACTAGAATTTGTTTTTATTTTTCAATTAATATCATATAACAATTATTTTTTTTAAAAATTCAATCTATGAGTTCTAAAAAAAGGGAAAAGTTTTATTATATTTATGTAAAAATGGAATTTTATTTTTATTATAGGATTATATAACCTTTTCATGTGACTTTTGATGAAAAAGTGATGTATTATAAATTTATTCATTATGATATGGTACATGAACATTATAAATGTCGGTGAGTGAGACTGAGATATTGCTTTCTAATGTATTGGGTAATAATATATTATTTCAAGAAAAAATGATGGGGAAAACCAATTAGGAATCCCCCATATAAATTATTCTATGAATGACTCTAACATGGGTTTTAAAAATATTTCATAAGGATGTTGTACGGTTTTAAAATTCCTAAATCTTTTTAATGGAGATATTTTTATATGAAAAAAATGAATTTGATGTGTTAGAAATAATTTTTTTCATGAATAAATAATATCATCACTTATAATGTTTTATCAAGATTAATTCATGGTTATTCTATAATTACTACATGTTTTAATGTTTTTAATAAATTCCATTTCCCTATATGGTTATGATTTATTTTTATGGATTTTTTTTGATAATGGTAATTTTTTAGGGGATTCATATTTATCAAACTAATAATGGGTTTACCTTATTTTAATATCCCTTGTTGATATTTTTGTGCTCATTAAATTTTTTAATATGAATTTAATATGATATATGGGTATAGAGGAAATATAAAAATGACAATATTTCTTCTTTAGTGACTCAAATAAATTGAATATTTTTTGAACGAAACATTAATGTAAACAAGAGAACCTAATTTCATTAAAAATGTAATCGTTTTTGAATAGTTCACAGTGATTTTAAATGGTTTTCTTAATTCATTAAAAAAATAAACCTAAATGTTCATGTTGATGTAATAACAATACACCATTATTATTAAAATTATAATTATTTGTTTCTTAAACTACAAGGTGTTTTAGAACTACTAATAGAAACATAATGATTCATATTACATGATTAATATGAGATATATATACTTGTTATCAAGGAATAACGATCGAAATCACAATTACAAAACATATATAAAATAATCTAATCCTATTTACTAACATATGAAGATGAAAATAATCAACAACATAAAAATATATTTGTAATAAATGACAATAACTGAAGACTCTGAGGGGAAAAATATATGAATAATGTTTTAAAATAAGTGGATATGATAGTTTCGTTTATTAAAATATTGGTAAATGTAGTTTGGACCAAGTTGGACATATAAGGATGTAAGAAATGTTTTTTGTTACAGAGTGGTGTTTTTTGTTGTCAAAGAAGATAAATCAATTCACTTTGAACAATGTTTGTAAACAAGATTATGCTATGCTGATATGTATTTCATAAATTTCTTAAGTTAAGAGAAATTATGATGGAAGCCTTATGAAGGAATGGGGGAGAAATGATGATTCTAGTCATTTACATTTTTGATTGGGAGTAATTATGATTCTGGAAGATTAGGATGTTTCAGAACAATCCATTATAATTATGATGATGCTAAATCCGATCTATGAAATGAGATATATCATGATAGTGAGGTTCGTGATGAAATCTAAATAATGGCTAAGGGATGAATTGAAGAGAGAAATGAAAAGAGAATGAACAATCTGATGGCGGCACAAAATTACAGTTTAAGGTGGCATATTTTTCAAGGGGTTTCGAAATTTTAGGGCCCGAGAATTAAGAGACGAAGAAATTTGTATTTGTAAATGGATGTTGCGCTCAAGATTGATGATGGTTTATATTTCTGTGTTCAAAGAATGTTTCAAGGTCATAAGATCAAAAAATGTAAAAGGGATGCAGAGCGTGAAAAAATAGGCAGAGTTCACAAAAGAATAAAGCCATGTGCGAAATAGTAGCGGGATCAATGAAATATCATCGGGGGGGGGGGGGGGGGGGGGGGTACAAAAAACAAATTTGTGTGTAAAATAGCAGCGGGATGTGTGAAATATCAGCGAGGTGTGTGAAAAATAAAGATGTGCGCTAAATAGTAGCGGGATGCGCGAAATATCAGCGGGGTGCGAGTAAAATAAAGGTTGGGTGAAATATTGGTGGGATGCATGAAAAAATAAATTGTGGCGTGAAATATTAGCATGGTGTGAAATAAATAATTGTGTGAAATATTGTGTTGGTGAATGAAATTTTTTTTTTTCACGCAAGAGGTTTTTCGAGATCAAAAGCTCCAAAAATGGAAAAGGCATGAGGTGCGCAAAAAAGTTAGAGCATTGTGAGGAATATGATGTTGCATGAAAGATTGTTTACGTGCATGATGAGGGTTTTACATGCAGATGAAAGTTTTTTTCGCGGAGTTAAAAGGGCCTATAAATTCGAGGTGACCCCCTCTCATATTGTTTGGATGGACACTTAGAGAAATTATACGCTCTCATGTGCATAAAATTATATGCTGAGTGAGTACTATGAAAAGAAAGTGGTTTGCGCAAAAAAGTGGGAAGGTGTGTGTAAAAGTGGGAAGTTGTGCGAAAAGTTGAATGTTGCGTGAAAAAGGGATGTTGCGGAAAATGTTTTTTCACGCCGAAAGGGAATTTTTATACGCAAGCCATTTGAATTTCACAAACGGTACCCTAAAAGTTGTGCAAAAAAATTGTGGTCTTCACACACATTCTGTCGTGCATAAGATAGTTCTTACCAGGTTCTAGTTAAAAATGTGACGATATATACCTCAGAGAATACATCTGTTCAATTGTAATGAAACACTTAAATAGTATAATTCTCTATTTGTGCAGTGAGGGTGCACAAACACTTGATGTGATCAGGGTATATCCTACTAGTTGTATTCCAAATCAAAGGATTGTTTTCTTTGGTTTGTGTAGAGCTGGATTATTTTCGTACCATACCATGGATGTACCTACTCATATTAAGTAGTGAACCTTGTAAATCGTGTATTCTTGTGGTTGTGTGTGTTTAGCCGAAAAGAAACTCTTTAATAGGAGGTGAAGGTTGTTTCAAAAGGAAGGAAACATGAAATGAAAAAGACATCACGGATTCACCCCTTCCCCCTATCACTGATACATAGATCCTTATTGGGAGATTCAATTGTTATTAGAGGGACATATTCGATTCGATTATTCTTTGTTGATGTGTTTGAAGAGAAGTTGTGATAGAGAATCTAAATTGCATGATCTGTGAGGGGATTCCAATTTCTGCTGGAATGAACTATCACATCTGGAAGGAGAGAAGGATGCCTTATCTCATGTCACTCTGATTTGATGTTCTTGAAACTACATCTTATGGATTTCATCCTATTGATGACAAGGTTCCTCTTACACCTATTGATAATGATGGATGAGATAAAAATGAATTCCTCTGATCTCTTTCTAAGAGTGAGTTTTTAATAGTGAAATGTGTGGCTACAAATTAATAAATTTAAGATAAGTTAGAAAATATATATGAAGGAAATACAAAAGTGAAGAAGGAAAAATTACAAATTTGGAGGCTAAAGTATGAATACATGAAATGGGAGAATCTGAATCTCTTGGGGACTTATTTACAAGGGTAAATGACATTGTCAGAACAATCAGATGTCTTGGTGAAAAGTTGGAAGATTATACAGTTGTTGAGACGATCTGGAGAAAACATCCTGACAAATTTAATGCTAATGTTTCGTCATTGGAAGACAGATACCCGGGAACATTATCTCTGGATGATTTTCATAGCACTCTCAGAACCTACGAAATGGGAAGGGAGAAGTCTATTAGGAGTAAAGAAAAATCCTATAGGGAAATGTTTTTCAGTGATAGAAAGAAAGAGAAGTCAAAGAAAATTCTAATTGAATATAAATCTGGTGAATCTGACTCTAAAAATGAGGTTTTTCAATATTTTGATGAAATACACTCCTTCTTTTTTGAAAATGTGAAAAGAGGCATATGGAAATACAAAGGGAACGCCATTTGTAATGTTCTGAATGTTGAGTTGTTGGACACTTTGCAGCTAATTGTCCTCAAAAAGGGAAATATGAGGATAATGACGAAGACGACAGAAGACCAATAAAGTCATGGAAGAATCAGTGTGGAAAAGATAAATATTAGGGATGAGGTAAGTATAAAAATTTCTTCAAATAAAAAAGAAGAAGCTAGTTTTGAATAATTGAAAAATAATATGATAGTGAGACTGGATCTGAACAGTTTGTTGCTGAGAAATCTAGAGAGATTCAATTTTTTTCAACAGTGAATAATGATGATTATGAGAACAGTAATGCCGAATAAGAATAAAGAAAACTTGAACAGTATCTAAGAGAATAGTTAAATGAATATTTGAGAAATATCAGAAGACACGAGAAGGTAAACCAGAAGTTGATAAATGAAAATTACACATTAAACAATGAAGTAATTTTTCTTAATGAGAAAATAAATTCAGAAAAAGAGATTAATGATATGAATATTTCTCTTGAGAAATCAAAGATTCATAATGATCATCTTGAAGTAAAGCTGAAGGAAAAAAAATAAGAGTTTAAACTTGTCCAACGAAATCGTTATAAAGATAAAAAATGAATATGAGTTTCAAAAAATATATCTCAGAACTCAGTGAATGTTCAAGTAATAATGAAACAAATAAGGATCCACAAAAGTTTCCTTCAAAGGTTGAAATGAAAGACAGAACTGGTTCTGATTAGAACAAGGCTGGAAAGACCAAGTATGAGGCCAAAGTCATCAATGCTGAAAATCAAAAGTGCATAAAAGTCATGAGTCAAGAAAAAATTTTAATACATCTGATACTGATAAATCTAAATCGAGGAAGAGAGTTACAAATGAAAACATGAAGTTTTATTGTCAGCATAGTTCTATTCAGATGATTTTTGAGAAGCATGTTCACAAATCTAATCAGTATAGATATTTTAGAGGGAATTATTTTTTCTATGGTAACTACTGGTATTGTGGTGGATTCAGACACTTATGTGTTGGTTCAACCAAAAACATTACAACTATTCCAAATGTTTTGAAAGACATGGATTGAGGGGGAGTCAATCCTTTCAAAATATGTCATCGTTAAATAAATTTCAGATGGAATCTGAGAAAAGTATGCTAAGGAACATCTAAAGAAGTTTGTCATAGAAAAATAGAAACTAGTGTCCACACCTATTTCAACAGTAGCCAAGTTGTCTATAGATGGAGAAGGCAAGGAAGATGATCAGAAATATATTTGAAAGATGATTGAATGTCTGTTGTATTTGACTTCCTCAAGACCCGATATCTTCTATGCTATCACTTTATATGCATCATTTCAGAGTGCTCCTAAATAATCACATATCATTTCTGGAAAAAGAATTCTCAGATATATCAAAGGCACAACAAATTTTGGATTCTGTTTTGATGGATCATGAAATATTTATCTATTCAGGTATTGTGATGCTAATTGGGCTTGGAGTCCTTATTGATTTTGGGTCACCCAATCCTTTGGGTCAGTACGGATTTCGGGCCACCTTGAAGGCCTTTGGGCCACCTCATGGTCCCCGGGCCACATGATGTTTCCCCAAACACATTACGAAAAAGGAGCATCACTAGAAGAGGATTCAAAGTAGGTGAACTCACTAGAGCAGAGCCAAATGGATTTGTTAGAATGTGAGGGTATGGATATGCCATCAGGACTAGCATATGCTTGCATCGGAATCCTATCCAGACGACCATGTGAAGGTAGAGAGTTACTATCATGATGCAGATTCTGGGGAGGGTCAGTTCCTTGTAGATAGTCTGGTTGAATTCCCTAAGTCCTTCTTGTCATGTAATCTCCTAATCCTACAGGCCATGTAATATCCAATCCTACGGGCCTTGTAAGGGATCCCCCTCATCCCTTGAAAGGGGGGTTATCAAAAATCAATAAAAATGACGTCATTAATGACATTCGGGGGGGGGGGGATGTTGATGATCGAAGATCCTCATCTAGTGGAGTTTTCTTTCTGGGGAAAAGTTCTGTTAGTTGACATACCAAGAAATAGAATTCAGTAACTCTTAGCACTGGTGAAGCTGAGTACGTTTCTTCTTCTCAAGATGAAACTCCAATAATGTTGATGCAGGCTCAATTGGAAGATCTACATGTGGATGTAAATCAGCCGTTTCTCTTGGGTTGTGATAATTAGAGTGCAATCAATCGTACAAGAAATCTGTTACAAAATTATCATTCAATACACATTGATATAAAGTACCACTTCATCAAAGAGCATGTGGATAGAATGAATTAAGGCTGCAGTATGTTCCCACATCTAAAAATGTTAGAGTATATTCACAAAACCATTACCGAAATATCCTTTTGTAAAAATGAGGTTGAACATCGGTTTCCAAACTCTTTGTCATCAAGGTTTAGGTATTTGTTTCTGTCCCCGATCTCATCTTGCCATTGTATAGTGTTGTCAAGGGGCAGAGTTGTTTCATAGATCAATCTTTATGAAAGCATGAATAAAGGGGTAGTTTTGGGTAAGACGTGAATCTAGCATGAATGTGTGTGAACTATTTTAACTGTTTTTTGGAGTGGTTATAGGAAACAATGTTATTTTCCAAAAAATTTGAAGAAGTGAAGAATGCTGATGTAGAAGCATGAATTTTTCTTAAGAAGGCTGGGGAGATATGATCATGATATTTCATAGTAATTTCTTTTGAACAACATGGTTTTAGCTCTCAAAAATTATTTTGTCCTAAAATGAGTTAGCTCACGTAGGCTTAGAATTGTTGATATGTAACCCATTTATTAAGGGTAGAAAGTTCAATAATTTTTGAATCTCGGTTGACAACAAAATCCAAATGGGTAGATTATTGGGACCACGTTGGTCAGATAAGGAAGTAAGAAGAGTTTTCTGTTATAGAGTGTTGTTTTGGGTGGTCAAAGAAGATAAATCAATTCACTTTGTAAAGGGCATGTAAACCAGACGATGCTCTACTGATTTTTTTTCACAAATATCATAAGTTATGAGAACTTGTGATACATGCCTTATGGAGAAAAGGGGGAGATATTATGATGCTAGTCGTATACAGTTTTGATTGGATGGAATGATGCTGCTGGAAGATAAGGAAGTTTCAATACTTTCCATTGTAATTCAGATGATGCTAAATTTGATCTATCAACAAATATATATCACACTAGTGAATTTTGTGATGAAAGATGAAGAATGGTTTGGGGAAGAAGTGAAGAGAGAAATGAAAAAGGAATGGAAAATCTGGAGGTGGCACAAAATAACAGCTTTAGGGCCTGAAAATCAGTAGATGAAGAAATGTGTTTTTGTGAATGGATGTTTCATGCAAGATTGAAGACAGATTAGATTTTTGTGCACAAGGCATGTTTCAAGGTCAGAACATCGAAAAATGAAAAAGGCATGTAGTGCATGAAAAATTGGGTAGAGTGCGTAAAAAATAAAGCGTTGTGCGAAATAGTAGTGGGATGCGAAAAATATCAGCGGGGTGTGAGAAAAATATTGTTGTGCAACAAATAGTAGCGGGACACGCGAAATATCAGTGGTGTGTGCAAAAAATAATGCGGTGTGCGAAATAGTAGTGGGATTAAAGAAATATCAGCAAGGTGCATGAAAAATAATGGTTGCATGAATTATTAGCTGGATGCGTGAAAAAATAAAGCGGTGCGTGAAATATTAGTGTGGTGTGTGAAAAATAATGTTGTGTGTGAAATATTGGCTTGTTGCGGGAAATAGAGAAATGAATATTTTCGCGCAAGAGGTGTTTTGAGACCAAAAGCTCAAAAAATGGCAACGACATGAGGTGCATGAAATATTAGAGCATTGTGAGAAATATGATGTTCCATGAAAGAATGTTTACTCGCATGAAGTGAGTTTTATGTGCAGATTAGTGTTTTTAGCTTAGAGTTAATAGGGCCTATAAATAAAAGGTGATCCCTTCTTAGGTAGAGTGGATCGACACATATAGAAATCCTGAGCTCTGATGTGCGTAAAATTATACGCTATGTGAGTTGCGTGAAAAGAAAGAGGTTTTTGCAAAAAAGTGGTAAGGTTCAATTTTTTTTGAAAGTTTCACGAATAGTGGAAGGTTTCATGAAAAAAGGGAAGTTGCATAAAAATGATTTTTCATGCTGAAAGGGAATTTTTACATGCTATTTGAATTGAATGCAAGGTACCATAAAGGTTTCCTGGAAAACATTTTGTCCTTAAAAAATATTTGGTTGTGCAAAAGATAGTTCTTACTGGCTTCTAGGTAAGAAAGTGATGATTTATACATTAGAGAATACATCTATTCAATTTTAAAGAAGCACTATAATATTGTAATTCCTAATTTGTTCTAAGAGGGTTCACACACACTTGCAGATTGTTTTAATAGTGGTACATGAGTGTAAGGGTATATCCTACTCATTTTATTCCACAAAAAAGGATTGTTTTCTAGTATATTGCGTGGTACTAGATTATTTCCAAATCGTACCAAGGACTTATCTACTCATTTTTAGTAGTGAACATTGTAAATCTCTTGTTCTTGTGGTTGTGTGTGTTTAGAATAAAAGACACTCTTTATCATCAGGTGAAGGTAGTTTCAAAATGAAAGAAACATAAAACAGAAAAGTCATCACTAATTCACCCTTTTCCCCTCTCAGTAATACTTAGATCCGGATTGGGAACTTAAATTTGTATTATAGGGATGGGTTCACATCGTTTTTTCATTACTGATGTGTTTGAAGATACGTTGTGATGGAGAATCTAAATTGTGTGAACAATAAATGTATTTTTATTATTGATGGATGGAACTATCACATCTGGAATGACATAATGATGACTTATCTTATAACTGTGGGATATGGAGTTCATGAAACTACAACTGATGGATTTCCTCCAATTGATGAAAAGGTTCATCTTGCACCTACCGATAAGAATAATCTTGAGAATGATGGAAGATATAAAAATGAACTGCTCCCATCTCTTTCTGATAGTGATTTTTTAAGAGTGGAAGGTGTGGCTACAGCTAAAGGAATCTGGGATAAGTTGAAGAACATATATGAAAGAAATACAAAAGTGAAGAAGGGAAAAATACAAATCTAGAGGCTTAGGTATGAAGACATGAAAATGAGAGAATCGCATTCTATTGGAGACTTCTTTACCAGGGTAAATGAAATTTTTAGAACAATCATATATCTTGGTGACAAGTTGGATAATTCTATAGTTGTTAAAAAGATCTTGAGAATTCTTCTCAAAAAACATGAAGCTAAAGTTTAATAATTTGAGGAAAAATACCTTAAACATTATCTCTAGATGATTTTAGTAGCACTCTCATAACCTATGAAATAAAAAGTGAGAAGTCTACGAAGAGAAAAGAAAATTCCGATAGAGAAACGTATTTCAGTAGTGAAAATAAAGAGAAGTCGATGAAAATTATTATATAAGATAAAGCTGATGAATCTGACTCTGAAAATAAGGTATGTCAAAAATTTTATGAAATACACTCCTTCTTTTCTAAAAATATGAAAAGAGGCACATGGAAATACAAAGGGAACTCCCTTTGATGTTTTTTGAATGTGGAGTTGTTGACCCCTTTTGGATAATTGTCCTAAAAAGGGAAAGATGATGATTCTTGTTTATATGAATCTAGGTATGTTTTATTTTTTAAATTCATGATTTTCCCAATCATTAAGCAATATTGAGGGGGTAACAATATTCAATAGTCTTACCTCATTTTTTCCACATATGCTAAGTAGGGTTTGAGGAACTATGTGGAGATTATTGCAACTCTATTTCCTCCAATAAATCACCCTTTTCCTGATTTCCACGTTTTTATTCTAACCCATGTAGGATAAACATGTTACTCCCAAAAATATCCATAAAACTATCCTGAATATTATCAAGATATAAATTAAACCTAGATAATCTAAAATAATACCAAATAACTTACTATAGTAACATATGGGTGATACATGTTTTATGAACAAGGTCAATACAAGTTATAATATGATATCCCAAGGATACTACACGGTTTCCAATTCTTCTAATGAGTTTTAATGGATATAGTTTGATTTCAAGAAGAATGTATTTTTGATTTTAAAACTAAATAATTTGTTTTCATGGAAAATATTTTTTATAGGTTCTCATGTTTAATTAAAATGAAATTAAGGTTTTGTATGATTTATATGGATTTCATAAAATTTTATTTGATATTTTTTTAACTTGAGGAATGGATTTATTTATTTTCAAAATTATTTTTTTGAAATACATAACCATTTTTATGGTTTTTTATTTTTTCACTGTAATAATGGGTTACATTTTTTTGTCACTTATGGTGGTTTTTGGGTACATCTCTCATTTTTATATCCTTTTCACATGATATACAGTCATATAGAAAAAACAAAAAGATCAATAATTTTTTATGGTGATTCATATTATATGATGAAAATGAGTTTTTATAAATGATGAGTGTAACAATTAAAATATATTTTTGTCAAACAAATTTACATTAGAAATAATTTTCCACTTTTTTATTAAATGGAATCCCTATGTATCTAAAAATCTAAATAGAAAAGGTCTTGGAAATGAGAAAAATGTAAAATCCATTAAATTAAATTTATTATTATGGGTTTTTAAGATGTGGGATATTATAGTTGTTATCAGAGTATGATTTTAGAATAATTAATAGTTTATGATATTTTTGAAATGGGAATCATTAGGGGTTAATTTGATGGATATGTATTATAATTTAAAAGTATTGTATAACAATAAAGTATAGTTTTTATCAATATTTTTATTTATTTTTGGTTAAATAAAATAATTTAAATATAATATGACCTGATTAAGTATATTTAAGTATTAATATTATTATTATGATTTCTTATTATGATTTCATGTAATCAAAATACCTGATTTGGTTTTTGTTAATGGATGGATAAAATATGGACCATGTTAATCTATGAAGTTATGTGACATACAATGAAGGTTATTTGGAAAATGATTTTATCATATTTAAATGTTTTATTGTAAATAGATACATTTGGATTAATATTATATTTGTGGGTGATGTAATTTTGGTTAATTAGGATAATGTGTTATTATATTTGTTTGAACATATATTTTATGTATTTATAAACATGAAATAAAAAAATCTGATTTGGAGAGTAAGTAGTTAATGTTATTTTAGAATAACTTCACTCTATTTATCATATCATTATATGAATCAAGGTAAATGGTATTTTTCGGAAAGAATAGAATTTTATGTTATATTGGTTGATTGTAATTAACGAATAATTATTTAGTTATCTTTCAAATTCTTAGAAGATTCTATTTTGAATTTATATTGATTTAGGTTATTTATATAAAATATTAACATATTTTTTTTTGATTTTATAATTAGGAAATGTAAATTTTTTGAATGTGAATTTACGAGTAGTTATTATTTATTTTTGATATAAGCTAACACTACATTTGAATAATTTGTGATCAAGAATTGTTTTTCATTTATAATTTTTGTCAGGAATATATTGGAGAGGTTCGAGTCCTCACAAAGGCAACACACACCATTTGTCAGCGAACCTCTCGTCCCCTCGACTCCGTGGGAACTGGCCCAAGCCCAACGGTTGGCCACCTTGGGCCTTGCTGGGGGAGTGCGGCGCGCAGGTGGGCAGGCCAGCCCTATACCACGTTACCCATACAACACGTTTGATATGGGGGGAAATGCGGGAGAGCTCTCGAGAGGTGATTCCTCGGCGATTTCTACTCGGTGATTGATGGCAGAATTGTTGGATTTCTATTTTGATCCTAAGGATGTCTTCGTTCCTCCCTCGAAGGTGGTCGCTCCGGGTGATGCTATTGGTTTGGCGGCGAAGGATTTTATGCTAAACCCTAAGTGGAAGGATGATGGCTTGGCTTCCCAAAACAGGGTTTTCTCTGAATCCCTATCTAATTCAGCCTCCCTAAATAAGAGGATCACCAAGAATGGTTCGATTGCTTTTGTTGAAGCTAATCCTAAAGTTCTATAGGATCTCCTTGAGGAATGTAGGTTCTCACTGCTCGCTAGATTGTCGAGAACTCGTAGCGAAGCTCCTGTGAGGGTTGATGAAGTGCGCAATTGCTTGGCCCGAAGTTGGGGGTTCTCGGATTGGCGTCTGATTTCCATCGGAAGAGGTATGTTTCATGTCGTTTTTCCTTCGAAGGAATTGCTGAATATAGCCTGGAGCTTTGGACCTGTTTCTTTGAATCCTGGGTATATAATGGTACAGTAGTGGGATCCTTTATCGCATCCCCTTGCCACTAAGAACTCTTCCACTCAAACATGGGTCCGCATTAAGGGTTTAAACTGGTTTTTTTGGCATCATTCAGTCTTATGGGAAGTTGCCTCAGCCATTGGGAGTCCAATTAAGGTGGATAAGGAGACTGGGCACCCTAGATTTGGCCATTTTGCAAGGGTCTTGGTAGAAATTGATCTAGCATAGGTCCTGATTGACAAAGTTTTCCTTGTTGCTGGGGAGTTTAAGCTGGAACTTGCTGTTCAATATGAGTGGTTGCATATCTTCTGTAAATTGTGTCTTTGTATTGGTCATACTTCTATGCAATGTCGTAGGAATTTGAAGTGTACACTTTGTAAGTCGGTGGGTCATACCTCTGAGCAGTGAAAAACGATTTCGGCGTTGCAGGCTGGTTCTAAGTTGGTTTCTAGAGTAAAGGAGCCTCCAAAGGTAGGCCCTGCCTCATTTGTTGAGGCTGTCCAGTTTGGTTTGGGTAAGCAGTCTGTTGGCCAGCCGGCTGCTGCTGATGACCGATCAGTGGATAAGGAATTGGAACCATCTATTGTTGGAATTACCAGGGGTGATGCTTGCAGGTCATGGGCTGATATTGCTGAAGAGGAGGAAGGGTGTCATCTAATGCATATGGATGCTTCTACAATGGTTACTGAAGTTCAGAAGGAGGCTACGGTTGATGCCCAGCAGGGTGAACATATGCTTGTTGAGGAAGAGGACGGGGTCCAATCGGAGCATGAGGTTGCTGTTCAGGATGATGTCAATGCTGAGTTTGATCGTGCTGCAGTGGCTTCAGCTTGTATGAAGGGTAAGATGAAGACCTTTGATGAAGATGGGTTTCAATTGGTGACGTCGAAGAAGTTGAGGGATGATCCAACCCAGGTAACTACTGTGGGAGCGCGGCTGGATGGTGCTGTGATGGTGGATAGTGGTACTGTATGAGAGGATGTGGTCCAGCAGGTTAACCATTATGATTTATTATTGAAGGGTGATGCTGATATTGGGACAGATGATATTCTGGAGAGTTCAACTCTGCATGTTGCTGATATGGAGGCTGCTCCAAAGGATACTTTGAGCGCTGAGCCGAAATCTTCAAAGCCAGTACTTAATTTCTTTTCTATGTTGGAGTCGATTAATACTCTGGAGTTTGATATGATTAATCTGGAGGGGCTTAAGAAGGCAGGATGTAGCAATAATCGAGATAACACTTTGATACCTGCTGCTGATAAGGGGATGGAGATCCCAGTGGTAGTGGAATCCACTGCTTATAATACTGCTTGCCCTTCTTCTGAGATACAGGTGGTCCAGGATACACAGGAGGTTCGGCCGGTGCATGAAGAGTATCATGCTTCTGCGGATCATAAGGAAGACACTTGCACTGATGTTGGCCTGCATGGGGAAGCTTCCCTTATGGAAAATACTGAGGAACTGACTATGGCAATGGAAGCTGGAAAGCAGAGTGGGCGTGGTCGCCTCCCGGCCAGTCGGGGGGGATCTAGGGGTCGAGGTCGTCCTCAAAAAAGGTGATCTTCTATTTCCTCTGTTTGTTCTTATTGGCGTGGTCTGTTGGACTGTAGCTTTTCCCCCTATTTATTTTCTGCAACTTTTATTTTTCTTTGAATAAATTTTGGGGCATGGGTCTTATGCCCATGATCGAGCCTTCTTGGTATATTGGAGAGATTTAGTGTTACATATTTATGGAGTTAATTATGATTAACATTGGGTGTTATAGTCGATGTTTTAATTTATTAATTATTCATTATATATATAATTTATATTTAATATTATCTTAACTTGTGCTAAGAAAATTTTCTTTTCACAGATTTATATATACATGAAGAATATGTTTTTATACTATTTTGGATTTATGATCCATTAAATGTTAATTTTATTTCTTTATGTATTAATGACTAGTCATGTATATTTATCATTTTGAATATTTTATGAAAAAAATATGGAAAACTACTCGAGACACAACTGAAGGTTGACATTTTTATTATTGAATGAAAATAAATCATGTCAGTCTGTTTTCATATATTCTCTATCATAATGGTGAAATAATTTCTTATACACATTTAATCTAATGCTAAAACTATAGAGACTTATAAGGTAAATACAACTCAGTTATCATGGAATTCAATATGAAACTCATGTACATTTAGGAGTCTCATAGTGGTAAATGCTTGGTTTATGAAATATATTATATATTATAATTTTCTTTATCATAGAGTTTAAATTAATGCTCTTTTCAAAATGAAAATTAATTGATCATTATTAAAAATAATTTTTTCCATATATATATATATATCAATTCCATATTTCTTTTATTTTCAACTTGTTGAAATATTCATTATTTTGTATCCCAATAAATTAATGGTTATTGATGTCCTTTATACATGTTGAAATTGGATCTGAATATGTATTAAACCCTTGCAATTTGACATGATATGTAATTGTGACAATGGAATATCATTAAGGGAGAATATTACACCTCGATATTATAGAGTATAATTTCTTTTAAAAATTAATGTAATGTTTTCTATTTCATATATTACACACAGAAATATATTTAAATTTATAATAATTACTTCTACCAAGAATTGATTGGCCTACTATATAGTAAAATGACAATTTTTTTGTAAAATATGTTTTAAAATAAATGGGGATAAATATAATTTAGAAAATATAGTTTCCTACAAAGAGATAGTTTTGAAGTATTTTCTTGATTTATGATATTTTTTAAATTTAATATTTTAATGTAATGATGTAAACAATTAATATATATAATTTAATTAAAAATTAGTAAAATAAAATATGGGAATAAATGAAATGGTTATGTAATTATATGGAATACCAGTCAAAAAATTCATTGTTAAATAGAAATGTTTTTTATAAACATTATTTTATTATATATAACTTAATTAAATTTTAATTAATTTTATATAATATGATAATTATTGTAATGTATTCCATAAACATGTATAATAATATAATAAAAATTCCTAAATTTTTTATTTAATGATTATAAATAAATATATATTCATTTGAAAGAAAAATAAGTAATTTTTAGAATTTGTTTTTTCATTTTTGTGAAATTAATTAAAATTAAAATTAATATTAATCAATATACTATTATAATAATATTTAATATTTCAATGTATGAACTAATATATTTTTTATTTATATCAAATCATTTTAAGAACACTATGTTTTAAAATTTATGTTTGTATAAAATAGATAATCTTTATTTAGTGTATATTCATTTAAAATATAAATTTAGAATAGAAAATCAATAAAATTAAAGTTAACATTGACATCAAAATTTAAAATTAATCATTATATAATTTTTTTTCTAAAATAGTTGATTGTTCGGTGAATATTGATGTATAATGATTTTATAAATATTTTATTTTTTTCTATGATATATCATCATATAATAATAACAAGAATGTTTATAAATCAATTTTTAGATAAAATATATATTCAATAACTAATATGAATCATTTAAAACAAAATCCTTGAAATTATTAATATATGATTTATATTTGTGAAATTGAAGTACCGATTTATTGAAATAAAAAATAATTTGGTTCTTATATTTTAATCATGTTCTCACAAGGTTACATTAGTTTCAGGTAGATTTTAATGTCCAAAAACTATAATTTTATTTTCAAAATATGAATAATTCTTTTGAATTCAACATTGTAATTTATTTTAGTATAAAATCATTTTTATACACAATATAATTATATTTCCAAAAACATGGATTCATTAATTTTATCTCCAGATCGATTAAAAGTAATTTTTTTGAATTTTGGAAATAAAATCATAAAAAATAAAATCCACAATTGGAAAAATAATTTTATAATTTGAAATGTGGCCAATTTTTTTCATACTGAATATTTATGACAGTAAAAGTTTTTCACCAAAATAATGGTTCAAATGTTTAAGGTAATGGTTAAATAAAGAGATATGGATTAAAATATCTCACAAAATTATCTCAATATTGTTGGTTGTGTGGATATATTAATTAAAATTAATTATCATTTAAATTTTGTTTCCTTTTATCCACATTCCATTGGAAGTATAAATATTATATTTTAATGTTCTTAATATTTACAAGGGTTATACTTTCCTCACTTATAAAAAGTTCCTTATATCCTCGCTTATCTACACACATTGTTTAATGTATCTCGACAAATATCTACCTAAATCATTAAAAAATATAACATTCACATCCTAGAGGTCCCTATCATACCAAAATATCAATCATAGATGGCATTATCTGCATTCCAAAGGAATATATCCATAGTGCGGGTATAAGTATTTACCACTTTTTTTGGTAATTTATTATACTCACTCTTATTATATTAAACACATACTAGAATAATGAAATTAGATTCATTAATATACTATAATTATATTATGGTGATGTAAAAACTATTTTTACCTGCTTTCCATCCTATAAAAAATCAGAACTTTGCTCATAAGTACGTATAGAATACCACATCCATAGAGAGTGTATTTCATATTTCATCACCAATAGACATGGACGGTTATAAAGTAATATTTCATGTATATATATGTCTTATATATCCTAATCATTATTATATTACAAGAACATATTATGTATGTTTTTCACTCCCATCTATTGGAAAATTATAACGTCATTTATCAGTATGTGTCGACTACCACCTCCATGAAAACATTTGATTTGTTTCATTAAGATATAACATGGATATTCATAAGGATGGACATAATTAGGATATATTATATTTATAATATCATTTTTATATTTATCTACTTTATTTCATTTTTATTAATTAAGAAAATAAAAATGACTCTCATTTTTATATACATACAATCTTATCCATGAAAAAATTTATTAATATATACATGATAAGAATAAATTTATGGTACTAAAACTAAATTAAATGTATTAAAATTTTAATTATATAATTTTTTAGATATTATAGAATAATAACACCTTTGATGATGGAAATGAAACGATGTTATTTTAAATGTTAAGGGCTAAACAAACTCAAAATGTCTGATGAAAACACGACTTATATAGTAACCAAATGAATCATTATAATGATTTAATTAAAATAAATGAATATAAAATTGAAAAATATTTTTAATAAATTAAATTTTTAATAAAATTTTATTATTCACTGTCATAGGATGTACAAACGTAATATTAATATGAGGTAATATATTTCTTTTTTAAATTTCCATTCACTGAGGATTATATTATTTTCACATTATGATATATTTTTTAGATAATGAAACACATTATGAATGTATTTAATTTTTAATTTCTTGAAATTCAAGTTTTTTAAAAATCATTTTCCTGTTGTCACCTTAAATATAAATATCATTGAAATTTTTATAATGTCAAATATGTTTTTTATTTATGTTTTTTAAATTTATCCTTTAAAATCGTTATATAAAATATTCATGTTTTTAAATATATTTCTATAATGGTATAATATAAAATTGAAATATAATTTAAATTCTTTTTCAATTATTGTTGACATTTTACAAATTTTTTAAAAGGGAATCTTTTGAATTTTTTCTGTACGGGTCAATTTTGACTCTTTTTACCAAGTTGAAAGATAATCTATTTTCAATGACTAAAAAATGAAAACATTTTGAAAGTATTATATATATTTTTTTATTATGAACATTCCACTAGAAGTTATTTTTATTTTTCAATTAATATCATATCACAATTATTAAAAAAAATGATTTCTTTGAGTTCTAAAGAAAGGAAAAAGTTTTCTTATATTTATGTAAAAATGGAATTTACTTTTATTATAGTATTAAAAAACCTTTTCATGTGATTTTTGATTAAAAAGCGAGGTATTACATATTTATTCCTTATGATATATTACATGAACATTATAAATGTCGGTGAGTGAGCCAGAGATATAGCTTTCTAATGTATTGGGTAATAATTTATTATTTCAAGAAAAAATGTTGGCAATAACCAATTAGGTTTTTCCCATTTAAATTCTTCTATTAATGACTCTAACATGGGTTTTCAAAATATTTCATAAGGTTTTTGTATGGTTTTAAAATTAATAAATCTTTTTAAAGGATATCTTTTTATTTCTAATGAATGTATTTGATGTTTTAGACATTATTTTTTCCGCAAAAAAATAATTTCATCAGTTATAATGTTTTATCAAGATTACATCATGGTTATTATATAATTACTACATGTTTTAATGATTTTAATAAGTTAGTTTTCCCTATATGGTTATGATTTATTTATATGGTTAATTCTTATTTTGATAATGGTAATTTTTTTAGGGGATAAATTTTCATCAAAAGAATAAAGGGTTTACCTTATTTTAATACCCCTTGATGATATTTTTGTGCTCATTCAATTTTTCAAAATGGATTTAAAATGATATATTGATATAGAGGAAATATAAAAATGAAAATATTTCATCTTTAGTGACACAAATAAATTGATTATATTTTTGAACGAAACATGACTGTAAACAGGAGAACCTAATTTCATTAAAAAATGTAATTGTTTTAGAAGCGTTCATAATGATATTAAATGGTTTTATTAATTCATTAAAAAAAATTAACATAAATGATCATGATGATGTAATAACAGTACATCATTGTTATAAAAATCATAATTATTTGTTTCTTAAGACACAAGGTGTTATAGAACTATTAATAGAAACATAATGATTCATATTAATTGATTAATACGAGATATATGAACTTGTTATCAAGGAATGATGGTCAAAATCAAAATTACAAAACATGTATAAAATAATCTAATCCTATTTACTAACACATGAAGATGAAATTAATCAACAACATACTAATATATTGGTAATAAATGACTATAATTGAGGACTCTAAGGGGAAATATATAGGAATAATGTTTTAAAATAAGTGGATACGATAGTTTCATTTATTACAATAGTGGTAAATTTAGTTTGTACCAAGTTGGACAGATAAGGATGTAAGAAGATTTTGTTGTTATGGAGTGGTGTTTTTTGTTGTCAAAGAAGATAAATCAGTTCACTTTGTGCAGGGTGTGTAAACAATATGATGCTCTAATGATATGTATTTCAAAAATTTCATATGTTAAGAGAAATTGTGATGGAATCCTTATAAATTAAAGGGGGATAAATGATGATGCCAATCATATACATTTTTTTATTGGGATTAATTATTCTTCTAGAAGATAAGGATGTTTCAGTACATTCCATTATAATTCTGATGATGCTAAATCCAATCTGTGGAAGGATATATATCACGATAGTGATGTTTGTGATGAAATTTGAAGAATGGCTGTGGGAAGATGTGAAGAGAGAACTGAAAAGAGAATGAACAATCTGAAGGCAGCACAAAATTACAGTTTAAGGTGGAATATTTTTCCAGGGTTTGCCAAATTTTAGGGCTCGAAAATCTTGAGACGAAGAAATGTATTTTTTTTAAATTGATGTTGCACTCAATATTGAAGGTGGTTTATATTTCTGTGTGCAAGGCATGTTTCAAGGTTATAACATCAAAAAATGGAAAAGGCATGCAGTGCGTGAAAAATTAGGCCGAGTGCGTGGAAAAATAAAGTGGTGCGTGAAATAGTAGCGGGATGAAAGAAATATTATCGGGGGTACGAAGAACAAAGTGGTGTGTGAAATAGAAGTAGGATGCGTGAAATATAAGCGGGGTGTGTGAAAAATAAACAGGTGCACAAAATTGTAGTGGGATGCGCGAAATATCAGTGTGGTGCACGAAAAATAAAGGTTGCATGAAATATTAGTGAGATGCAGGAAAAAATAAAGTGATGCGTGAAATATTAGCATGGTGTGTGAAAAAAAGCAGTGTGTGAATTATTTCCTTGGTGCGCAAAATAAAGAAATAATGTTTTTCACGCAAGAGGTGTTTTGAGATCAGAATCTCAAAAAATGTCAAAGGCCTGAGGTATAAAAACATTATAGCATTGCACGAAATATGATATTGCATGAATGAATTTTTACGCGTTTGAAGAGGGATTTATGTGTGGATTATAGTTTGTTGTGTCGAGTTAAAAGGGACTATAAATACGAGGTGACCCCCTATCATGTTGTGTGGATGGAAACCTAGAGAAATCCTGAGCTCTTATGTGTATAAAATTATACGCTGAGTTAGTACCATGAAAAGAAAGTGGTTTTCCCAAAAAAGTGTGAAGGTGTGCGAAAAATTGGGAAGTTGTGTGAAAATTAGAAATTTTCAAGAAAAAAGGGATGTTGCAGAAAAAGTTTTTGCACGCCAAAAGGGAATTTTTTCACGTGAGCCATTTGATTTTCAAAAACGGTACCCTAAAAGTTGCACAAAACAATTATGGTCTTTTCACATATTCTGTTGTGTGTAAGATAGTTCTTACAGGCTTCTGGGTAAGAATGTGAAGATATATACATCAGAGAATACATCTCTTCAATTGTAAAGAAACACTAAAATACTATAATTCCCTATTTGTGCGAAGAGGGTGAAAAAATACTTGAAGTGATCAGGTTATATCTAACTAGTTGTATTCAGCATCAAAGGATTTTTTTCTATCGGATTGTGTGGTACTGGATTATTTCCGTACAATACAAAGGATGTACATACTCTTATTGAGTAGTGACCCTTGTAAATCTGGTATTCTTGTGGTTGTGTGTGTTTTGCCGAAAAAAACTCTTTAACAGGAGGTGAAGGTTGTTTCAAAATGAAGGAAACATGAAATAAAAAATACATCACTAATTCACCCCTCCCCCGCTCACTAATAATAGATCCTTATTGGGAACATCAATTGGTATTAGAGGGACATGTTCGCTTCGTTTATTCTTTTTTTAAGTGTTTGAAGAGAAGTTGTGATGGAGAATCTAAATTGCATGAACAGTTAGGGGATTCTGATTTCTGATGGAAAGAACTATCACATCTAGAAGGAAATAATGATGCCTTATCTTATTTCACTATGATTTTATGTTCTTGAAACTAAAACTTATGAATTTCCTCCTATTGATGACAAGGTTACTCTTACACCTACTGATAAGAAGAATCATGAGAATGATGGAACAGATAAAAATGCATTGCTCTCATCTCTTTATAAGAGTGAGTTTTTAAGAGTGAAATGTCTGTCTATAACATAAGAAATTTAGGATAAGTTGAAGAATATATATGAAGGAAATACAATAGTGAAGAAGGAAAAATTACAAATATGGAGGCCGAAGTATGAAGAATTGAAAATGTGAGAATCTGAATCTCTTGGGGACTTATTTACAAGGGTAAATGACTTTGTCCAAACAATCAGATGTCTTCATGAAAATTTGGAAGATTCTACATTTTTTTATAAGATCTGGAGAATTATTCCTGACAAATTTAATGCTAATGTTTCATCACTAGAAGACAGATACCCTGAAACATTATCTCTGTATGATTTTCATAGCACTCTCATAACCTACAAAATGGGAAGGGAGAAGCCTACGACGAGTAAAGAAAAATCCTAGAGGGAAATGGAATTCAATAATGGAAAGAAAGAGATGTCGAAGAAAAACCTAATTGAAGATAAAACTAGTGAATCTGACTCTAAAAATGTGGTTTGTAAAAATTTTGATGAAATGCAGTCCTTGTTTTTAGAAAATTTGAAAAGAGGCATAGGGAAATACAAAGGGAACTCCCTTTGTAATGTTTTGAATGTGGAGTTGTTGGCCACTTTGCGGCTAATTGTCCTCAAAAAGGGTAATATGAAGATAATTATGAAGAAGAAAAAAGACCAAAAAAGTCATGGAAGAATCAATGTTGAAGGGATAAATATTCTGGATGAGGTATGTATAAAAATTTCTTCAAATCAAAAAGATGAAGCTAGTTTTGAATAATTGAAAAAGAAGATGATAGTGAGACTAGATCTGAGAAGGCTGTTGCTGAGAAATCTAGAGAGATTCAATTTTTTTTTCAATAGTGAATAATGATGATTATGAGAACAGTAGTGATGAAGAAGAAGAAATGTAACTTGAACATTATCTAAGAGAATAGTTAAAAGAATGTTTGAGAAATATCAGAAAACTGGAGAAGGCAAACAAGAAGTTGATAAACGAAAATATCTCATCAAACAATGAAGTAATTTTTATAAATGAGAAAATCAATTTGGAAAAGGAGATTGATGATCTGAAGAATTCTATTGAGAATTCCAAGAATCATAATGATCATCATGAAGTGAAGCTGAAGGAAAAAACCAGAAGAGTTTGAACATGTCCAACCGAAACATTATAAAGATCAAAAAATGAATATCAGTTTCCAAAAATATATCTTAGAATTCGGTGAATGTTCATGTAATAATGAGCCAAATAAGGATCCAAAAAATTTTCCTTCAAAGGATGAAATTAAAGAAAGAACTGGTTCTGATAAGAACAAGGATGGAAAGACCATGTATGTGGCCAAAGTCATCAATGCTGAAAAATCAGAAGTGCATAAAATTAATGAGTCAAGAAAAAGTTCTAATACTTCTGATACTGATAAATCTAAAACGAGGAAGAGAGTTAGAAATGATAAAATGAAGGTTGATTGTCAGCATAGTTCTATAAAGATGGTTTTTGAGACGCATGTTCACAAATCTAATCAGTATTGATGTTTTAGAGGGAAATATTTTTTCTATGGTAACTGCTAGTGTAGTGGTGGATTCAGACACTTTTAATATGTGTGTTGGTTCATCCAACATCATTTCAACTATTCCAAATGTTTTTAAAGACAATTATTGAGGGGGATTCAATCCTTTCAAAATATAAAATCATTAAATAAATTTCAGAAGACATCTGAAAATATGGATGTGAATGTTGAGAATAGGTTTGAACCACTGGAAACTATTTGTGAAAGATGTGATCGACTTGGACATATTGCCAAGAGCTTCCTTAGCGGTTTAGAAGAGAAAAAAAACATTCTTAATGATTCTCAAAAGAAAGTGTTTTTAAAAGCTGAAAGGGACTGGTCCGATAGTTCTGAAATGAAATAGTACATGCTTGTCTATCCAGAACACATTGACTTGGCTAGGAAATTGGTAGAAGCACAACAGAATGTGGAGGAAAAGGAAGAACAAAAATATCTCGTTTTCAAAAATACATTTAAAGCTAAAAAATGATAAAGTCTCGGGATTCTTGATAGTGGGTGTTCCTCTCATATGACAGGAGACCTAATGCTGCTGAAGAATGTGAAAGACTTCAATGAAATAAAATGAAATTTGGAAATGATGATTCCTTAAGGATCAAAGGGGTTGGATCAGCCATCATTGGAAAAGAAAAGATGAAATCATGGAAAACACTATATGTTTAAGGGCTGAAACATAACCATATTAGTGTTTCAAAACTCTATGATGAGGGAAACAATGTTATATTCATAAAATATGTATTTTTTTTGAATAGTGAAAAGGATGGAAATATAATTAAAAGAGACCAACGTACACGAGGGAATTTGTTCCAAGTTGGTGAAGTACAGAACTCCTGTGACATGGGAATACTGGATGAAAATTAGTTATGTCATAAAAGGCTAGGACATAGGTTTCAGAGAAATATGTGAATGTTTTCGAAGAGAGATAGTGTCCGAGATATGCCTGATATATCAAGAATAAGAGTCTGATATTGCGCTATAAGGGATTATTACAAACTATATACATAAGAGAGTTGAACTTCACTCAAAAAATCCCTTGGAAGTCATACACACTGATATATTTGGACCAATATGAAATGAATATACAAATGGACTTAATTACATCATTACTTTCATTGACTACCTTAATCACATTACTTGTGCTACTTACATGAGATATAAGTCAAATGCTCTGAAAATGTTTAAGAGTTTCATGAGGAAAGTAGAAAAGAAATGTTAATATTAACTGGATAAGTTGTGAAATGATAATGGTGGAGAGTATAAGAATGAATAGTTTGAAAGTTACCTCAAGAAACATAGAATTCGGAATGAGTTTAGCTCACCATACACACCTCCACAAAATGGGGTTTCTAAATGAAAGAATTAATGTTTGGTGGAAATGGGGAGAACAATGTTACTTGAACAAAGTATTTGTCATTATTATTTGAGACATTCTATGTGCACTTATGTGTATATTCAGAACCAATTTTTCTATATGACAAACTTTGATATGACTCCATATGAATTGTTCTATTGAAAAACTCCACGTCTAAAACACTTGAGATTTTTTGTGAGTCCATGAATTATAAAGAAGAAAGGTTGAAACCTGTGAACATTTGAGAAATGAGGAGAAGTCATAATATTTCTTGTATATGATCTAGAAGGAAGAGGTCATAGATGCCTTAACAAAGAAACAAGATGAATTGTTGATTCATTAGATGTAAAAGTTGTCGAAAATTATGAGAAAGAAAAGAAGAAATATATTGATGTGGTAGTGGAGTAGGATAGAGGATATTTTGTTAACAATTATGATAATTTTACAGACTGTTTTAATTCTACACAAGAAGAGGAATCTGACTTAGAAATCTCGAGTGATGTGGATTAAGTTCAAACAACTCTTTCTAGGCAGAGGAAACAAGTGGAGGCTCAGAACATTATTGGAGATAAACATTAGAGGGTTTAAACCAGAAGAACAATGAATACTATATCATATACTTTTATTTATTCTAAATTCTAACTGAATGATGAAAATGAAGCATTTGAGCATCAATAATGGGTTCATGCTATGAATGAAGAGATTAATTAGATAAAGAAGAATGATTCATGGGAACTTGTTCCCAATTCGGACAACAAGAACATTATTGGTACAAAGTTTGTTTTCCAGAAAATTCTGAATAAAGAAGGTAATGTAATAAGAATCCAAGAAACATTGGTTTGAAAACAGTATTAACAAATATAAGGCATTGATATTGATGAAACATTTGCTCCAATGGCAAGATTATAAAAAATAAGAATCTATCTTTCTATTACTGCACAATGGGGTTACAAAATCATTCAAATGGATTTAAAATCCACATTCTCGAATGGTAACATTGACGAGGAAGTTTACATTGATCAACATTGAGTATTTTGTATTAGAAATGATGAAAGTTATGTGTATAGGTTGAAGATGTATTTTTATGGGCTAAAATATGCTCCAAGGGCATGGTATACTAAATTAGATAGTTGGATGAAGAAGATGAATTTTAAGAAATGTTCAGTAGATAGAAATATTTACAGTAAGGAGTGTCAAGAGTTTTCACTGGTCGTTATTTTTTATGTTGATTACATTATCTTTTCTAGGAATGATGAGATATCTTGTGATATATTTGATGAGGAGATGAAGAAGTTATTTTAGATTTCCATGTTGGGTGAAATGAAATAATTTCATAGGCTACAAATCTCACTGAAAAATAATCACGTCTTTTTGTCTCATCTAAAGTATGCTAAGGATCATCTGAAGAAGTTTTTAATGAAAAATTTGAAACTATTGTCCACACCTATTTCAAAGGGAACCAAGTTGTCTAAAGATGGAGAAGTCAAGGAAGTTTATCAGAAAGATATTTGAAAGATGATTTAAAGTATGTCATATTTGACTTCCTCAAGACCTGAGATCTTCTATGTTGTCACTTTAAGTGCAATATTTCAGAGTGCTCTTAAATAATCACATCTCATTTCAAGAAAAAGAATTCTCAGATAAATCAAATGCACAACAAATTTTGGTTTCAGGTATGATGGATCATGAAATATTGATCTATTCATGTATTGTGATGTTGATTGGTCTTGGAGTCCTTAAGGATTTGGGGTCACCCAGGCCTTCGGGTGATTAGGGATTTTGGGCCACCATGAAGGCCTTTGGGCCACCTCAAGGTCCTTGAGCCACATGAAGTTTCTCCAGACACAAGACAAAAAAGAAGTAGCCCCAGAAGAGGATCCAGACTAGGTGCACTCACCAGAGCAGAGCCAAATGAATTTTTCAGAATGAGAGGGTATGGATATGCCATCAGGACCAGCCAATGCTTGCATCAGAATCCTAGCCAGACGACCATGAAAAGGTGGAGAGTTACTATCATGATGCAGATGCTGGGGAGGGTCAGTTCCTTATAGATAGTCTGGTTGAATTCCTTAAGTCCTTCAGGTATTGTAATCTCCTAACCCTACCTACCATGTAATATCTAATAATACGGGCCTTGTAAGGGTCCTCCATCATCCCTTGAAAGGCAGGTTATCAAAAATCAATAAAAATGAAGTCCTTCAGGCCATTCGGGGGGGGGGGGGATGTTGACTATCGACGATCCACATCTAGTAGAGTTTTCTTTCTAGGTAAAATTTATGTTAGTTTTCATTCCAACAAATAGAATTCAGTAACTCTTAGCACTGCTGAAGCTTAGTATGTTTCTTCTTCTCAATATGAAACTCAAATAATGTGGATGAAGACCCAGTTGGATGATCTAAAAGTTGATGAAAATCTACCACTGCTCTTGGGTTGTGATAATTAGAGTGAAAACGATATTACAAGAAATCCGATACAAAATTATCGTTAAAAAAATTGATATAAAGTACCACTTCATCAAAGAGAAGGTGGAGAAGAATAAATTAAGGATGGTTTATGTTACAACATCTAAAAAAGTTGCAGATATATTCACAAAACCTTTACTGAAAGAACCTTTTGAAAAAATGAAGTTGAACATGGGTGTCCAAACTCCTTCTTATCAAGGTTTAGGTATTTGTTTCTGTCCCCACTCTAATCTTTCCTTTAGATTGTGTTGTCAAGGGGGAGAATTGTTTCATAAATCCATCCTTATGATAGCATGAATAAAGGGGTAGTTGTGGGTAATATGTGAATCTAGCATGTTTTTGTGTGAACTATTTTAACTGTTTTTTGGAGTGGTTGTATGAAAAAATGTTATTTTTAAAAAAATTGAAGAAGTGAAGAACGATGAAGTAGAATCCTAAAAGATGTTTTGAAGAAGGCTGGGGAGATATGATCATGATATTTCATAGTCACTGCTTTTGGACACCATGTTTTTAGCTGTCAAAAATTATTTTTTCCTACAATGAGTTAGCTCACGTAGGCTTAGAATTGTTGATAAGTAATCCATTTATTAAAGGTACAATGTTCAATAATTTATGAATCTCGGTTGACAACAAAATCCAAAGTGGTAGATTGTTGGGACCAAGTTGCTTAGATAAGGAAGTAGGAAGAGTTTTATTTTATAGAGTGTTGTTTTTGTGGTCAAATAAGGTAAGTCAATTCACTTTGTAAAGGCCATGTAAACCAGACGATGATCTACTGATATTTATTTAAAAAATATCATAATTTAGGAGAACTTGTGATGCAAGCCTTATGAAGAAAAGGGAGAGATATTATGATGCTGGTCATATATAGTTTTGATTGAATGGAATGATGCTGATTGAAGATAAGGATGTTTCAGTACTTTCCATTGTAATTTTGATGATGCGAAATCTGATCTATCAACACATATATATCATGATAGTGAAGTTCATGATGAAAGATAAAGAATGCTTATGGGAAGAAGTGAAGAGATAAATGACAAAGGACTGGAAAATCTGGAGCCGACACAAAATAACAGTTTTAGGGCCTGAAAATCAGGAGATGAAGAAATGTGTTTTTGTAAATGGATGTTGCACGCAAGATTGACAATGGTTTAGATTTTTTGGGCATAAGGCATGTTTCAAGGTCAGAATATCCAAAAATGGGAAAGTCATGTAGTGCCTGAAAAATTAGGCAGCGTGCAAAAAAAATAAAGCGATGCGCAAAATAGTAGTGGGATGCGTGAAATATCATCGGGGTGTGAGAAAAATAATGTTGTGCATCAAATAGTAGCGGGACGCCCGAAATATCAGCGGTGTTTGTGAAAAATAAAGCGGTGTGCGAAATAGTAGTCGGATGAAAGAAATGTCCACAGGGCGCACGAAAAATAAAGGTTGTGAAAATTATTAGCTAGATGCATGAAAAAATAAAGTGGTGCATGAAATATTAGCGTGGTGCATGAAAAATAATTTTTTTTGTGAAATATTGGCCTGGTGCGGGAAATAGAGAAATAATGTTTTTTGTGCAAGAGGTGTTTTGAGATCAAAAGCTCAAAAAATGGCAACTGCATGAGGTGCACAAAAAATTAGACCATTGTGTGAAATATGATGTTGCACGAAAGAATTTTTACCCACATGAAAAGGGTTTATGTGCGGATTATTGTTTTTAACATAGAGTTAAAAGGGCCTATAAATATGAGGCGATCCACTCTCATGTTGAGAGGCTCAACACATAGAGAAATCATGAGCTAAGATGTGCGTAAAATTATACGCTAGGTGAGTTTCATGAAAAGAAAGTGGCTTGTGCGAAAAAGTGGGAAGGTGCGCAATAAAAGTTGGAAGTTGCACGAATCGTGGAAGGTTGCATGAAAAAAGGAAAGTTGTGCAAAAATGTATTTTCATACCGAAAGTGAATTTTTACATGAAAGACATTTGAATTGCGTGCAAGGAACCCTAAAGGTTTCCCAAAAAACATTGTGTCCTTCACAAATATTTGGTTGTGTGTAAGATTGTTTTTACTAGCTTCTAGGTAAGAATGTAAAGATTTATACTTTAGAGAATACATCTATTCAATTCTAATGAATCACTCTAATATTGTAATTCCCTATTTCTGATAAGAGGTTTCAAACACACTTGAAGAATGTTTTCACAGTGCTATATGAGTGTAAGGGTATATCCTACTCATTTTATTCCACATCAAAGGATTGTTTTCTAGTAGATTGTATGGTACTAGATTATTTCCATACCGTACCAATGAATTAGCTACTCTTTTTGAGTAGTTAACATTGTAAATCTCTTGTACTTGTGGAAGTGTGTGTTTAGAATAAAATAAACTATTTAACAGTAGGTGAAGGTAGTTTCAAAAAGAAACAGACATAAAACAAAAAAGGCATCACTAATTCACCCTTTCCCCCTCTCAGTGATACATAGATCATGACTGGTAACTTCAATTGGTATTAGAGGGACAGATTCACACCGTTTTTTCTTTTCTGATGTGTTTTAAGAGAAGTTGTGATAGAGAATCTAAATTCTGTAAAAAATAAAAGAATTTTTATTATTGTTGGAAGGAACTATCACATCTGGAAGGACATAATGATCCCTTATCTTATAACTGTGGGATATGGAGTTCATGAAACAAAAACTGATGGATTTACTCCAATTGATGACAAGGTTCCACTTACACCTACTGATAATAAGAATCTTGAGAATGATGGAAGAGCTAAATATACATTGATCTCATCTCTTTCTGATAGTGATTTTTTAAGAGTGAACGGTGTGGAAACAACTGAAGGAATCTAGGATAAGTTAAAGAACATATATGGAAGAAATAAAAAAGTGAAGAAGGAAAAACTACAAATCTAGAGGCTTAGGTATGAAGACATTAAAATGAGAGAATCTGAATCTTTTGGGGACTTCATTACCAAGGTAAATGACATTGTTAGAACAAACAAATGTCTTGGTGAATGGTTAGATAATTCTACAGTTGTTGATAAGATCTTGAGAATTGTTCTCAAAATATTTGAAGCTAATGTTTCATCATTTTAAGAAAGAGACCCTAAAAATTATCTCTGGATGATTTTAATACCTCTCTCATAACCTATGAAATAATAAGGGAGAAGTATACGAAGAGAAAAGAAAATTCTAATAGAGAAATGTATTTTAGTGGTGAAAATAAAGAGAAGTAGAAGAAATTTTTTATTGAAGATAATGCTGATGAACCTGACTTTGAAAATGAGGTATGTCAAAATATGATGAAATACACTCCTTGTTTTCTAAAAATGTGTAAATAGGCATAGAGAAATATAAATGGAAATCCCTTTGAAATGTTTTTAATGTGGAGCTGTTGACCCCTTTTTGGATAATTGTCCTAAAAAAAGGAGAGTTGAAGACTGTGATGAAGAAGACAGAAGATCAATATGGTAATGGAAGAAACATGGTAGAAAAGATAAATATTTTTGATGAGGTAATGACAAAAAGTTCTTCAAATCAAAAAGAAGAAGCTTGTTTTCAAAATGTAAAGAAGAAGATGAGAGTGAGACTGGATTTGAACTGTTTGTTGCTGAGAAATCTAGAGAGATTACATTTTTTGCAATAGTGAATAATGATGATTTTGAGAGTAGTAGTGCTAAAGAAGAAGAAAGTAAACTTGAATAGTATCTAAGAGAATAATTGAAGGAATTTTTGAGAAATATCAGAAGACTTGAGAAGGAATAAAAGAAGCTGATAAATAAAAATTCCACATTAAACCATGAATGAAATTTTCATGATGAGAAAATAAATTTGGAAAAGGATATTGATGAACTGAAGAATTCTCTTGAGTGTGCAAAGAATTGCAATTATCATCTTGAAGTAAAGATGAAGGCAAATGAAAAAGATTTGGATCTTGCCCAAAAGAAACATTATAAAGCTAAAGAAATGAATATCTGTTTCCAAAAATCTATCTCAAAATTTGGTGAATGTTCCAGTAATAATGAACCAAATAAGAATCCACAATATTTTCCTTCAAAGGATTAAATGAAAGAAAAAACTAGTTCTAATAAAAACAGGGCTGGAAAGACCATGTATGTGGCCAAATTCATCAATGATGAAAAATACGAAGTGCATAAAATCATGAGTCGAGAAAGAATTGTAATACTTATGATACTGATAAATCTGAACTGAGGAAAGGAGTTACATATGAAAACATGAATGTTTATGGTCAGAATATTTCTATTAAGAAAGTTATTGAGATGCATGTTCACAAATCTGGTAAGTATAGAAGTTTCGGAGGGAAATATTATTTCTATGGTTACTGCTAGTATTGTGGTGGATTCGGACAAATAGAAAATATGTGTTGGTTAAACCAACAACATTTACACTATTCCAAATGATTTGAAAGACAAGGCTTGAGGGGGAGTCAATTCATTCAAAATATAATGTCTCTAAATAAATTTCAGAAGACCTCTGAAAAGATTGATGTGAATGTTGATAATAGGTTCCAACAACAGGATACTATTTGTGAAAGTTGTGATCTACCTGGACATCTTTCCAAGGGATTCCTTAGTGTGTTACTAGAGAAACAAAAGTTTCATAATAATTTTGAAAATCAAATGTTATTAAAATCTAAAAGGGACAGGTCTGATTGGTCTGAAAAGAAAGAGTGCATGGTTGTGCAGCCAGAACACATTGACATGGCTAGGAAACTGGAGGAAGCACGACAGAATGTTTAGGAAAAGGAAGAAAAAAATCTTGCATTGTCGAAAATGTTGGAAATCTAAAAAAGGATAACGTCCCCAGATTCATGATAGTGGTTGTTCCTATTATATGACAAGAGACCTAAAGCTGCTGAAAAATGTGGTAGTCTTAAAGATGGAAAAATGATATTTGGAAATGATTAATCTCTAAGTATCAAAGGTGTTGGATTAGCTGTCATTGGAAAAGAAATGATAAAATCCAAGAAAACACTATATTTTTACTAGTTGAAACCTAACCTGCATAGTGTGTCACAACTCTGTGATGAGGGAAAAAAATTTATCTTTTGAAAAGATGGAAATATAATTACAAGAGGACAACGTACAAGAGGTAATTTTTTCCCAGTTGGTGAAGTGCAGAACACTTGTTATATGGGTATGGCAGATGAAAACTAGTTATGGAATAAAAGGCTGGGACATATGTGTCAGAGAAATATGTGTAAGTAATCAAAGAGAGATAGTGTTTGAGATATGACTTATTTTACTAGATGACGAGACTTGTGTTGTTCTATTTGTGAGAAAGGGAATATTACAAACTCTATTCATAAGATAGTTGAAATTCACTCCAAAATACCATTGGAACTCATACAATCAGATATCTGTGGACCAATGAGCAAGCAATATAAAAATGGAGATAAGTACTTCATTAATTTTATTGAAGTCTTTACTCACATTACTTTGATATATACATGAGACATAAGTCAAATGCTCTGAAAATGATTTAGAGTTTTAGTTGGAATGTAGAAAAGAAATACGGTTAGTCATTGAAGAAGTTGAGAATTGATAATTGTGGAGAGTATAAGAATAAAGAGTTTGATTGTCACCTCGAGAAACATGGAATTATGTATGAGTTCACCTCAACATACTCACCTCAACAGAATGTGGTTTCTAAAAGAATTAATCAAAGTTTGGTGGAAATGTGGAGGACTACATTACTTGAACATAGTATTTCTCATTATTATTAGAGGAATTCTATGAGCACTACTATGTATATTGAAAACCAATGTTTCTATAGGCCAAACTCAGATAGGAATCCATATAAACTGTCCTATGGAAAAACCCCAAGCCTGAAACAGTTCTGAGATTTTTGGAGTCCATGCATTATAAAGAAAAAAGGTGGAAACCTATGAGTGTTTTGAGAAAGGAGGAGATGAAAATAACTTTATTGGCTATACTCTAGAAGGAAGAGTATATAGATTCCTCAACAAATAAACATGAAGAATATTTGATTCTTCAGATGTAAAAGTTGTTGAAAATGATGAGAAAGAAAAGTAGTCATATGTTGATGTGGAAGTTGAGAAGGATATAGAAGCTTTTGTTAACAATTTTGATAATGATGCAAGCTATGTTAATCCTACTCGAGAAGAGGAATCCGACTCAGAAATCTCGAGTGATGAGGATGAAGTTCAAAAAACTCATCCTAGGATAAGGAAACCAGTGGAGGCTCAGAACATTATGGGTGATAAGCATCATAATTTTCAAACAAGAACAATAATGAATTCTATATAATATACTTCTATTTATTCGAAAGTTGAAAAAAATGACATAAATGATGCTTTTGAGCATCTAGAATTGGTTCATGCTATGAATAAATAGCTTGATCAGATAGAGAAGAATGATACTTCAGAACTAGTACCCAAGCCGGACAAAAAAAACATTATTGGTACAAAGTGGGTTTTCCGAAACAAGATGAATGAAGAAGGTAAATTAATAAAAAAGCACGATTGGTTTTCAAAGGTTATTCAAAAATTGAATGAATTGATTTTGATGAAACCATTACTCCAGTAACAAGATTAGAACCAATCAGAATCATTCTTGCTATTGCTTCACAATGAGGTTATAAAATGATTCAAATGGATGTAAAATCTGTATTCTTTAATAGTTAACTCGGTGAGGAAGTTTACATTGATCAAACTTGAGGATTTGTTATTGAAAATAATGAATGTTTTGTGTACTGGTTGAAGAAGGATTTTTATAGACTTAAATAGGATCCAAGGGCATGGTATTCTAAACTAGAAACATGCTTTAAGAAGATGAATTTTATGAAATCTAGGGTTGATAGAAATCTTCACATTTAGGAGTGTCAAGAGTTTTCACTGATCGATATTTTTTATGTAGATGACATTATATTTTCTGGGAATGATGAAAGATCATGTGAATGATTTTCTGAGTAGATGAAGAAGTTATTTGAGATTTCCATAATGGGTCAAATATAATACATTCTTGGGATTCAAATCTCATAGAAAAATAATCACATCTTTCTGTCTCAAGAAAAGAATGCTATGGAACATCTAAAGAAGTTTGGCATGGAAAATTTGAAACTATTGTCCACTCCTATTTCAGTGGGAACCATGTTATCTAAATATGGAGAATGCAAGGATGTTAATCAGAAATTGTTTCGAAAGATGATTTGAAGTCTGTTGTATTTGACTATATCAAGACCTAACATCATCGATATTGTCACATTATGTACACCATTTTAGAGTGCTCCTAAATAATCACATCTGATTACCGAAAAAATAATTCTCAGATATATCAAAGGCACAACAAATTTGGAATCAAGTATGATGGCTCAAGAAATGTTGATCTATTTAGGTATTCTGATGTTGATTGAGTAAGAAATTTTGAAGATCGTAGATCCACATATGGTGGAGTTTTCTTTCTAGGGAAAATTTGAGTTAGTTGTAATGACACAAAATAGAATTCAGTAACTCTTACCACTTAGGAAGCTGAGTGTGTTGCTTCTACTCAAGGTGAAAGTCAACTAATGTGGATGAAGAGTCAGTTAAAAGATCTACTTGTTGATGTAAAGCTACCCTTTCTCTTAGGTTTTGATAATCATAGTGCAATCAATATTACAAGAAATATGGTACAACATTATCATCCATAACACATTGATATAAAGTTCAACTTCATCAAAGAGCAGGTGGATACGAATTAATTATGGATGGAGTATGTTTTTACATCTGAACAAGTTGTTGATATATTCATAAAACCTTTACTGAAAGAACCATTTGAAAAATTGAGGATGAACAAGGGTGTCCATCCCCTATCTTATCATGGATATGGTATGTGTTTATTTCCCAACTTTCATCTGGCTTTTGGATAGTGTTTTCTTGGTGGATAATTGTTTCATAAATCTATCCTTATGAAATAATGCATAATGGAGAGTTTTGGGTAAGCTGTGAATCCAGCATGTATGTGTGTGAGCAATTCTAACTGTTTGTTGGAGTGGTTGTACGAAACAATTTTGTTTTCCAGGAAAGATGAATAAGTGAAGAATTTTTAAGTAGAATCTTGAAATATGTTCAGAAGAAGGTTGAGAAGATATGATCATGAGATTTCATAGTCATTGCTTTTGGACATCATGGTTTTGGTTGTCAATAATTCTTGTTTCCTACAATGAGTTAGCTCATATAGGCTTAGAATTTCTGATAAGTAATCCATTTTTTAATGGTACAATGTTCAGTAATTGATGAATATTGGATGACAACAAAATCCAAAGGGGGAGATTTTCGGGACCATGTTGGACAGATAAGGATGTAAGAAGAGTTTTTTGTTACAGAGTATTGTTTTTTTGTTAAAGAAGATAAATCAATTCTCTTTTTAAAGGGAATGTAAACTAGAATATGATATATTGTTATGTATTTCAAAAATATCATAAGTTAGGAGAACTTGTGATTCAAGACTTACGAATAAAAGGTGGAAAAATTATGATTCTAGTCATATATAGTTTTTATTGGAAGGAAAGATGCTTCTAGAAGATAAAGATGTTTTAGTACATTCCATTGTAATTCGAACGACGCTAAATCTGTTTTGTCAAAGAAATATATCACTATAGTGAAGGTCATGATGAAAGATGAAGAATGGTTATGGGAATAAGTTAAGAGAGAAATGAAAAATAAATGGGAAATTTGTGCGCAAGGCATGATTCAAGGTCAGAACGTCGAGAACTGGAAAAGGCATGCAGTGCGTGAAAAATTTGGCAGAGTGCGTGAAAAAAATCGGTGCGTGAAATAGTAGCAGATGTGTGAAATATCAGCGGGGTGTGTGAAAAATAAAGCTTTCATGAAATAGAAGTGGGATTTGTAAAATATCATCAAGGTGTGCGAAAAATAAAGGTTGCGTGAAATATTAGCGGGATGTTTGAAAAAATAAAGTGGTGAAAAAATATTAGGGTGGTGGGAGAAAAATAATGTCATGCACAAAATATTTTCTTGGTGCACGAAATAGGGAAATGAATTTTTTCCCTGCAATAGGTGTTTTGAGATTAAATGATCGAAAAAATGGAAAAGGCATGAGGTTCATGAATAATTAGAGCATTTCGCGAAATATGATGTTGCTCAAAATTTTTTTACTCGCATGAAGAGGGTTTTACAAGCGGATTAATGATTTTTGTGCAGAGTTAAAAAGGACTATAAATACGAGGTGACCCCCTCTCATGTTGTGTAGATTAACACTTTGAGATTTCCCAAGCTCTGAAGTGCTTAAAATTATATGATAAGGTAGGTTCGTGAAGAGAAATTTGTTTTCACAAAAAAGAGGGAAGGTGCAGGAAAAAGTGGGAGGCTTCATGAAAAGTGGAAAGTTGCGCGAAAAAATGTAAGTTGTGAAAAAAAAGGGTTTTCTCGCCAATAGGGAATTTTTACACAAGCCATTTGAATTAGGCGCAAGTTACCCTAATGGTTGCATGAAAACAATTGTGGACTTCGCATAAATTTGGTTGTGCATAAGATAGTTCTTACCAAATTATCGGTAAGAAAGTGAATATTTATACTTCATATAATATATCAGTTCAATTGTAATGAAGCACTAAAATATTGTAATTCCCTATTTGTGCTAAGAGGGTTCACACACACATGCAGATTGTTTTCCCAGTGCTACACGAGTGTAAGGTTATATCCTACTCATTGTATTCCACATCAAAGGATTTTTTCTAGTGGATTGTATGGTACTGGATAATTTTCGTACCATACCAAGGACGTAGCTACTCTTTATGGGGTAGTTAACCTTGAAAATCTTGTGTTCTTGTGGTTGTGTGTGTTTAACATGAATGAAACTCTTTAATAAGATGTGAAGGTTGTTTCAAAAATAAGGAAACATAAAACAAAAACAACATCACTGATTCACCCTCTCCCCCTCTTTCTGATACATAGATCTTGATTGGGAACATCAATTGGTATTAGAGGTATATGTTCCCTTCATTTACAATTTTTTGAGATGTTTGAAGAGATTTTGTGATGGGGAATCTAATTTTCGTGAAGAGTAAGGGAGTTCCAATTTTTTATTGAATTAACTATCACATCTGGAAGGACAGAATGACGCCTTATCTTATTTCTGTGGGATATGAAGTTCTAGAAACTACAACTGATGGATTTATTCCTTTTTATGACAAGGTTATTCTTACACCTACTGATAAGAAGAATCTTGAGAATGATGGAAGAGATACAAATGCATTTCTCTTAACTCATTCTGAGATTGAGTTTTTAAAAGTGAAAGGTGTGGATACAACTAATGTAATCTAGAATAAGTTGAAGATCATCTATAAAGGATATACAAAAGTGAAGAAGAAAAAATAAAAAATATGGAGGATAAAGTATGAAGACATTAAAATGGGAGAATCTGAATCTGTTGGTGACATCTTTACCAGGGTAAATGAAATTGTCAAAAAAATCAGATGCCTTGGTGAAAAGTTGGAAGATTCTTCAGTTGTTCAATAGGTCTTGAGAATTCTTCCAGTCAAATTTGATGCTAATGTTTCATCACTGGTAAACAGGGGCACTGAAAAATTATCTCTGGATGTTTTTCATAGCACTGTCACAACTTATGAAATGAGAAGGGATAAGACTACGAATAGAAAAGAAAAAGCCGATAGAGAAATGTCTTTCAATGACGTAAATAAAGAGAAGTCGAAGAAAATTCATATTTAAGATAAAGCTGGTGAATCTGACTGTGAAAATGTGGTATGTCAAAATTTTGATTAAATTGGATCATTATTTTCTAAAAATGTAAAAAGAGGCACCAAGAAATACAAAGGGAACTCCCATTGAATTTTTTTGAATGTGGAGTTGTTGGCTACATTCCAGATAATTGTCCTCAAAATGGGAAATATGAAGATAGTGATGAAGAAGACTGAAGAACAATAAGGTCATGGATGAAATAAGGTGGAAATGATAAATATTATGGATGAGGTAAGGATAAAAGTTTCTTCAAATAAAAAATAAGAATCTTGTTTTCAAAAATTGAAGAAGATGATGATAGTGAGACTGGATCTAAAAAGTTTTTTATGAGAAATCTAGAGAGATTACATTTTTTCAATAGTAAATAATGATTATTATGAGAGAAGTAGTGCTGAAAAAGAAGAAACTCAATTTGAAAAATATCTATGAGAATAGTTGAAGGAACTTTTGAAAAATATCAGAAGACTTGAGAAGGAAAAATATAAGCTGATAAATGAAAATTCCACATTAAACAATGAACGAATTTTTCTTCATGAGAAAATCAATTTAAAAAAGGTTATTGATGATCGAAATAATTCTCTTGAGAATTCCAAGAATATAAATGATAATATTGAAGTTAATCTAAGAGAAAAAGAAGAAGAGTTGGAACTTATCCAATAGAAACATTATAAAGCTAATGAAATGAATATTAGTTTCAAAATATCTATCCCAAGAGTTGGTGAATGTTACAGTATGAATGAACCAAATAAAGATGAAAATAAATTGCATTCAATGTTTTAAATTAAAGGCAGAACTGGTTCTAATAAGATACAAGCTAGGAAGACCATGTATGTGGACAAAGTCATCAATGATGAAAACTAAGAAGTGCATAAAAATCAGGAGTCAATAAATAATTATAATACTTCTGATACCGATAAATTGGAACTGAGGAAGAGTGTTAAAATGAAAACATGAGGGTTGATAGTCATCATAGTTCTTGGAAACGGCATGCATTGTGCGAAAAATTAGGCAGAGTGCGTGAAAAAATAAGGCGACGCGCGAAATAGTTGCAGGATGTGCGAAATATCAGCAGGGGGCACGAAAAATAAAGCAGTGAGTGAAATAGTAGAGGGATGCATGAAATATTAGCAGGGTGTATGAAAAAAATAGGTTGTGAGAAATATTAGTAGGATGCGCGAAAAAATAAAGTGGTATGAAAAATGTTAGTTTGGTGAGTGAAAAATAAAGCAGTGCACAAAATATTTTCTTGGTGAGTGTAATAGAGAAATGAAGCATTTCACACAAGAGGTGTTTTGAGATCAGAAACTCAAAAATGTAAAAGGCATAAGGTGTAAGAAAAAATTAGAGAATTCCATGAAATATTATCTTGCGTGAATTTTATTTGACACTGATGAAGAGGATTTTATGAGCGGGTTAGTGTTTTTCACACAGAGTTAAAAAGGGATATAAATATGAGGTGGCCCCCTCTCATGTTGTTTGGATCGACACTTAGAGAAATCCTTAGCTCTGAAGTGCATACCATTATCTGATTTGTGTGTTGCGTGAAAAGAAACAGGTTTTCACGAAAAAGTGGGAAGGTGTGCGAAAAAGTGGAAAGTTGTGTGAAAAGTGGAGAGTTGCATGAAAAAAGGGAAGTTTCGTGAAAAATGTTTTTCATGACCAAATATAATTTTTACGGGAAAGACATTTTAATTTCACACATGGTACCCTAAAGGTTTCACGAAAGAAATCGGGGTCTTCCCACATATTCGGTTGTGCATAAGATAGTTCTTACTATCTTCTGGGTAAGAAATTGAGGATTTATACTTCAGATAATACATCTATTCAATTTTAAAGAATCACTAAAATACTATAATTCCTGATTTGTGCTGAGAGGATACACACACACTTGCAGATTGTATTCCCAGTGCTACAAGAGTGTAAGGGTATATCTTACTTGTTGTATTTCACATCAAATGATTGATTTCTATTGGATTGTGTGGTACTGTATTATTTCTGTACCATACCAAGGACGTAGCTACTCTTGTTCATTAGTGAACCTTGTAAATCTTGTGTTTTTGTGGTTTTGTGTGTTCAGTAGAAAAGAAACTCTTTAACAGGAGTTGAATGTTGTTTCAAAAAGAAAGAAACATAAAATGAAAAAGGAATCACTAATTCACCCCTCCCCTTCTTATTGATACTTAGATCCTTATTAGGAACTTCAAAAGATTCTTCTTGAATGTCATGGAAAAAATATATGTTTACATTCTATTATAACTCTGAAATTTATATTTTCTACATATAAATTAAAATTTAGATAAATTTAAAAAAAAATCACAAAAAACCATTTAAATTATTTTCCCCTTATTATATATTGGTTATACATGTCCACTACCAACTTTGTCTCCATATGGTTCACAACCCAACTGAAAGGGTTATCATATGTTTCATTACCATTATCTCTTATTATCAAACAAAAATATGTATTCTCTGTATCCATGATTTTATAAATTATATAGGGTGTCCTAATACAAAATTATACGATATATTACGGTAAATTTACATTGAATTTTAATTTTTTACAAATGATTTTTAAAATATTAATGACATTCAGCATAATTTCATTCAACTACAATATTTTCAGTTTTTCTACAATTATTACATTCCATTATAACATCATTATTTCAGGTTATTTTTAATCAATTTATTATTAAATATATTAATCCATTAAGATATAGGTTATATCCATTTATAATAAATTTTATTAAAAATGATAGGGAAGTTTTTTCCTTTTTTTACCAGTTTTATATTGTTGTTGTTAGGTTTACCTCTTCTTTGTAAAAATAATTTACTTATTATAATGATTCAATAGATATATGATCTAATGATACCATCTATGTTAATTTATAGATTCATATTGATATTTTATTGTGTATTAATTCTGAAAACTCATTTTCATATAATAGGTTAATTATTTTATAATGGAATTATGGATGTTTTCTTGTTAATGTAGAACCCTTGTGTCTAGTTTTTCAATATATAACTGGTTGAAATGGAAATATATGGATGTACAATAAATTGGGTATTTAATTTTTGTATCAAGCTCGAACCCAATACCAGAGATCTAGTAATTATTTTATTATATAGTTTATAAAACACAATATAGATGATCAAATAGGTTATAGAAACTAAGAAAACAGAGAAACTAAAAAAATAATTCATATGAATACATGGAATTCATTATCATTCTATTTCTAATCAATATTTTATATGGAATAATTTTAAGGGTTTTACTGGGAAATAATAAATAATATTGTGGGTGATATTATACACTAATTAAGGTGGGGGGGAAATAAAGTAAATCATTCATGAGAATGAGCATGGAATAATCATCATGGAAGAAATAATCATAAAATACTCATAAAAAAGAAAATATTGAATAAACATATCCCTGGATAACATATTGAAAAATAAATCCATGGGTAACAATAAGATATAATATAGTGATTGAAATGCATAATTTCATAGATCATAATCTTACTGTAAAGTCCTGAATCCATGACATTTTATATAAAAGGTAATGATGCTACTGTTACCCTTTCTTTTGTAGGATGAACATTACCAGAAGATTCCTGTTAGAATTATATTTGTTGAACCTTCCCACATTTTATATACTTATGATATTAATCTTTTTGGGAATACTAAAAAACAAATATATTTTACATAAAATTCATATTTGATCAGTATAAAGATGTTTTTTTTCAGTGTTATTAGATGTCAAAAATCATTTTTGGTTTTGGAGAAGGAGTGTTAATATCTAAAAAAATAGGTTGGCTTTGTATCCGGGTGAGAGGAGAGGTTTCCTCCAATTTACATATCCTGGGGTGATACTTTTCTATTTTAAGGTCAAAAAATGTTATCTGGGAGGTATTTATTCTAAAATAACTAATCAAAAGACAATATGAAAATGGAAGACTATGTAACAAGAATGTAGAATTTTTTTGTCAATTAGGTGATTACTTATATGTTTTTCTACACATTCTCCATATACAAATGTCCTATAGATCATATTAAGGATCTTAAAATCTTGTTTTATAACTTCAATTGAACTAGATATCTTCATGAAAATATTTTAGTAACTATTTCTTTGAGATATTTTTTTTGATCCCATTGATATGGGAGGGATAATAGTTAATGATATTAACCATTTCAATTAACCATTGATTAAAAAATTTACATGAAATCTTATTTCCACTAATGATTACTCTTTATAGTTTCATGTTCAAAAATTCAACTATCATTTACAAAATATATATACCATGTAAATACCCTCAACTGTTTTTCCAGCCATTAAGTAGGCTGACAACGATATCATGTCATGTTCAAGAACGATGGTTTTTAAATACTCTCATATAAACTATTGGAGTACAGAATGACATTCATGGATAATTAATGAAGTGGTTGTTCTTCTTATTTCTTTTATAAGATCTCTTATTTCAGATATTAATCTTATTAAAAAAATTATGAGATGATTCTTACTCTACTGTGAATGGAATTTTCTATATATTAGTACAATGATTGGGATACTTGATTGTGGACACTTAATCTGAAAGTCGTCTTCACCATATGAGAACATATAGGTCATGATATACTATTTTTGTAATCCTATATTCATGTATTATGGATTTTAAAATACCTTTTATGGCACTATATTTTTTCTTATGGTCTAATGAATATGGATGCATGGTTTATCAGTTCAAAAAACCATTCATTGTTTAGGGTTTCATCTAGATTCATCCTGTCATCTTTATCATGAGGCTAATAATCCTTTCAACCATCTATCTGTTCATTATACGCTCTCCTACAAACATTGGATATATCTTATGTTCAACATTTCTTGTAATCTAGATTATGGGATTTCTGAGATGTTGATGAAATCTAGTGCTAAATAAGGTCGTAGTGGGAAGATTAAATGTATTAAATTAACAACTTCAACTACAACTATATCGTATGTGTGGATGGTATGAAATGAGGTTTATTTTGATGTCCCTCTTCATTCTTTTGATGTTTTAGTTTTGGTAAAATCATTGTGATATCATTATTTCCTCTAAAACTCAAATAATATCAACGAAAAAGATATCTATGACATGGTTATTATGAGATCTCTTAGTGTTAATGGAATGAGTAAACAACTATTGGTGGATAAATAAATTAGATGGATTAATCTAATGTCTTAGTGGATAATATTAACACTATTAGGTAATCCTATATTGTACTAGGACCTTCAGGTTGTGGTGGAATCATCCATACGTATCGTGGAATTTTTAAGGTCTATTTTTATAAATTTATTTTAATGGTATTGAAATTTATGCATAATTATGAGCTATTATCAGGGAGGCTATGTATGTTGTCCTATTTTGTTGGAAATTCATATGGGTTGATTCTGATTCCAGTTTGGCTATGGAAATTCTGAATGTGAATTCATGGAATATTATATAGAGAATGTTTCTCCATATGATTTATTATATTTATTTTTTTTGAAGAATCTTCTTCATGATGTCACAAATGTTTACATGGAAGAAAATCAGGTTCTTCATTCTCTCTCCATGAGGAATGTCTTGGACACCATCTCAATATGGTCAATTATTTCTCTATTTTTTTTCATATCTGGTTGATGCAGATATGTGTGACGATTTAGAAATATGACATTGTAATTCTTCTTTATGCTGCCTCTTTGTTGTCATTATTTTTTAATACAATTATTAGGAGAAGGTATCCCTCCCTTTTGATACTTCATAATTTTTTTATTTTTTTAATCTAAATAAAGTTAAATTATTATTCATTTGTAATTGTAAAATACTATTAATTACTATGTATATTTTTTGTAATTGGTTTTATTCATTAAATCAAGTAATTTATTAATAATTGTACTATTAATATTTCAACACCCATATTTTCAATATTTATATTCTAGTGGTATGATTCCTAATGGTTAGATTCAATTTTTTAGATTTCAACATTCATATTTTTTATTATATATAATTCATTTAAAATTCACCATTTAATTATTTAACATAACATCTACACTTGTATACTTTTAATAATGTTTTTTCTTTCTTATTGAAATGTACCTTGTATAGTTTCCCTTCTTCTTCCATTATAACCCACCAAAGTACAATATTATGGTGATTTTATATATTTTTACTTTTTTATGGTTTATGTTTAACTTATTATGAAAATTTTAATTTCATTTTTTTATTTTATTTTATTGTATTAAACCATTTTGAAGAAATAATAAAAATAATTTTATGAAATAATTTTTTACATGGTGAGTTTATTTATAATTGATACATCTCAGGTGTTATATTCTAAAACCATTAAATAATTTTATTAATTATATTTGGGATTGACATCCATACATGAACAAAAGGGTGACGACTCTTCCTCATCAATTCATCAAGATAAAATATGTCTTCCTCGATATTATGACTTCTCCAATGTTATTTTACAACATAAATTATTTATATACAAAACTATTCCAATGTGTTTTTAAGAATATAGATAGGATTATCATTATATAAAGAATTTTTTTTGAGGTCAATATCATCAGTGTATAGTATATATAAATTGTTTGGAATATACTTCCTTATTATTGAGACATGGAAGACTTTATGAGCATTAATGATATTTTTTCCATAAAAAATTATTAATCATAAGTATAAATCTCTTTACAATGTAAAATGGACCCATAAACCGTAGAAAAAACATTCCATTTTACAAAAACCATATAATTCTCTTACATGGTGTAACATTAAGATAAAATGATTACCTACATGGAATCCCATTCCATTCAATTATAAATTATAATATCCTTGTTGTGTCCATTGATATTTATTGATATGATTCTAAATAAGTAAAAACTTATTTGTTTTCTCATTAATGAGTTGTGGGGAGACATTCATCATTTCTATTGTTTCATCCAAATGTTTTTCATTACAATATAACTTCCCATAGATGGCCTCATATGGTTTCATTTTAATTCTTGAGTGGAAGATATTGTTGTATAAAAATCCACTAAAGGTAATTTCAATCCCATGTTCATGGGAAGTAATGGGATCACGAACTCAAAATATACTATATGGTTTCCATATTTCATGAAGACTATCCATTTTTTGAGTATGTTAGGTGGTTCTCACAAGTACCTCTCTGTTAAAATTCTTTTGAAGGCTCCCCAAAAATTCATATGTGAATTAATGGTCATGGTAAAACACAATATATAAAGGTTCACCATGAATTCCAATAATATAACAACCCATACATTACATACATTAATATTACCACCAAAATTGAATAATATTCAATACAAATTATAATAATTCTCATAAATGACTGTATATGTACAGTGTTGTTAGAAACATGGAAACATATATAACCTGTTCATAAAACATTTACACTATGTCTTGCTTCTTTATTCATAACTAGACTCCCTTTTGACAAATATCACACTATACCCTTCATCATTACATTGGGAAAAGAAACATATGAAAGGGTGAGATCATGCTCACTAATGGTAAAAATTGAAATATCAATCATATCATAATCATAAGCCATAAGATCATACCATTTTAATCTCTTATCATACATATTAATGATAGTTATATCATTTTTTTGATAAAATTTTATATTAATCAATGGAAATAATCTAAAAAGTAATAACACAGTACTTGAATTTTTGGTAAAAACACATAATAATAAAAAATCATATCATATTACTCAAGACTCATTACTAAGTCCCCCATTGGAGACAAAGTCCATTAATGAAGAGATCCGCTCATTGTTCCGTCCTTGTATTCCTGAACCGAGATCATTTCCAATTCATTCTATGTATATATTATTAGATATAAATCATTACACAATGAATTTTAAAGAGATATAGGTCCCACCCATCTCATAAAGAAATAATTCTTAAATGTTCCACAAAAACATAAATCATTCATCATAACATAACACAGGGAACAAAAATGGGTTTCTTAAACATAATTCAATCATATTAAATATTAAATAAATGTATTTCATAAAAATAATTCCATGGTAAAAAATCAATTCATGGCAACAATAGGGATAAAATAATAATCATATATAATGAATGTATTCATCTATGGATTTTTTTTAAAAAAACATTTGAAATTAATATATGAAAAAATATCATTTCTTCTTCAAAAACATATTCTTTTCCCAAAATTCATCTCAATTTTAAAAGAAAATAATTTATTGGAAAATAAACCAGATAACATTTATAAGAGAAATCATGAATATAAAACGTTAGGATTTTTTAATAAATCATTCATGTTTTATATGTTAAAAAAACATTATTCTCCTACTTATGTCGAAAAAGTCAAAAAGTACCGCAAATTAAATTTAACAAAATTTTACATTCATACTGTGGAATAAAAATTTTACATTGGGTAAAATTAACTTTAAATTTTTTTGAAGAATAAAAATAATATTTTATAATTACGAAAAATGGTTGCGGAAAATAAATATAACCAAGTAAATACTTATATATGAACAATAATAGATAATAATGAGAATGAAAAATTATCCCTTTTCGGTGTTCTCATTTCCTTTTTTATATATCTAATCCTCCTCTATAATGATTTAAATAATTTCATAGAGATTTTCTAGAATCATAGTAATTTTTAAGTTATCATATAAGATAATATTATCTTTTAATTGTTAATAATATTTTAGTATTACTTGTTATTTGGATATTATCTGCTTTATTTTCTTATGCATTTTCTATAAAAAAATTATGGTTTTTTATTTTTGGTCATAGATATATCATTAAAAAATTATATTAAAATAATATATACCAAATTTATTCATTTTATAAGTTTATATAATCACAATTTAATGATGGTCAGGTATAATGAATCACATCACATCGTGGAGATGGTGTGTCGCACACAGGCACGAGAGACCATATCATTCCCAATATTATTGAATGGTATTGAAGTGGATGTTGTATAAGATTTCATAATAAATATAATTTTATAATATTCATATATATTTATGACATTCACCATTATATTAATTCATGTAATGTGGTTGTGAAAGAAATTGATTACACCACGACGTGGAGATGGTAAGCCGTACGTACACGTGCATTGTGATGTCTTTCTTCGTAAGATGAATAGAAGATGGAATATGGTCATTTCATTATCATAATAACATATCTGTAAACAAATGATTCTTGATTTATTACATTATAATTAAATATCTTATGATGAGGAAGTAGAAGAAAAATGTTTGAAAAAATCTCTATAGGAGAATACCTCTTCTTCGACGCGCTTCTTCTAAATATCCTCATAGAGCACTATAGTTGGTGTTTTTATAATGCCAAAAACTATATAATGTTACTAGGGAAGTATAGATTGAAAAATAGGATGATATGGATGATTATTAGGGCTTAATGTGAAGTGATGAAGTGAGGGAGTACATGACCTTTCCAAATTGAGGTGAGGGCCTCTTTTGGAAACATAAAAAATATTTATTTATATTAAAATGAAACCCCATATATAAAACTAGAAAATTAATAGAATTAAAAGATGATATTAGATAAGGTTTTAATCCCTTAAACCAATAAATTTTTGGAATCAATTTTTTTCAATTTAAACATTATCATTTTAATTAACACGTAGTTATTCAATTTAGATTTTTACAAGGGTAAAAAATAATTCAATAATAAAATTGTGAAATATTTAGGTATTTGATTTAAAAAAAACAAAAAATAAATAAATTAGAACATTTTCTACGATATCATAAATAATATATATTTTTCTAACAAAGTTTTATAGTTTTTAAAAAAAATTAAGAAAAATTTATTTTGATAAATAACTAATAGTGAAAATTTTGACAACATTCATTTCATTGATTTTTAGAAATACTAATATGACAAGTTAAATTAGTAAAAACTGTTTTTTATATTCTTAAGATGTAAATTTCATCAATAAAATTCATTATAAATATTAGTTAACCCATGTAATATATATCTTATCATTTTTAAAACATTTCATTGTTATCTCTTGTAATAAAACAATCAATACATCAATTTTGTATAATTATTTTTTTATAATTAACAGATGAATAAAAATTAAAAAATAATATAATGGATCTAAATATGTTATATTTCATAAGCATATATGTAATATAATTCATATTCTGTAAAATAAAATATTTAAAATGTTATACTTATTAAATTATGATGGTGGAAACTTTAACATAATATTTAGTAAAATAATTTTTGTTTCAAAATTACTTATATAAGGATCCAAAAGGTCACTAACTCTCCCCATGGATGATTATAGTTGATCTATAATCGACATATATGATATGATCATGTGTTTTATTCTTTTAATGGATATTATTTTTATAATAAGAAAATATTATTTATTTTTCATCAACTATATATATTTGGTATCATCACTGTATATGCTATTAAGGTATTTATTTATTTCTTAAAAATTAGAAATAAATTACCCAGATAATGAAAATCAATTAAATTTCAAATGATAATTTATAATAGGATTTATCTTCTATATAACCTAATATAAAATTAATTTATTTATTAAAATTTGAGTGAGACATATTTAAATTTTCATTAAATGAAATAAATTTAATTTCCAAATACAATTCAAGTGGATTTAAATGGATACCATTTAGACCAAAATATGATTTATATCTATGAACACAAATAAAATGATATTAAACACAATTTTTGGGGAATGTTTATAATTGTATTCATACCCTTAATTACTCAATTTACCCTTTTACTATATTAATAATAATTAACGAAGATACTAGTCATAATTCCCAAAAATATAGTAAAGATATTTACAGAAGATGGACCTACTAGTTCTAGTTATGTATTATATTTTTTAAAATTAAAAGATAGAAGTAACAGTAATTAATGAAAAATCAATCTCATAGTTGGAATGAGAGAATGAGTTTTTTAAAAGTTAAAACATTGAAAAACATTGAAATTTTTTTACATATGAATTCAATGTAAAATTATATTTAATGAAATAAATTGTGTTGAATTTTAAAAAAATATTATATTTATACTTTCAAACCACTCAATATTATTATTTATCAATATAATTTTTTTGATGAAAATGATGTTTTCGCCTAAAGTATATTGAATTTTTACTATTTATCAAAACATGTATGTTATCAGAAAAATATCAAAAATACAAACAATATAAATTTATATATCCCTATTCAAAATATCAAGTTTATTTTGACATGAATTTTTTTAAAGTGTCAAAATAATAATTTTAAAGGGGTTCAGCATTAAAAGGTGGGAAATTACGTTTTTTAAAAATGTTGGTTTTTATACATAAAATAGGGTTTATTAATACACTATGAAAAAAATATCTATTGGATGAATTTAAAATATATTTTATCGTGTATAAATTATTTATATTTTATTAATTTTATTTACTAATAGTAATTCAATCAATTTATTAAAACAGACATAAATGTATATAATAGCTGGTAGTGAATGACCTCACTATACATTTTCAAAATATTTTTATATTTATTCCCACTAAGATAATAGATATGTTATACTGGAAATTTTAAATTAATGTTTTTTCACGGCGAGTTTAATCTAAGGAAATTGTGAAACTCATACTATTGAATAAAAATTATTTATAGAAAATATTTTATAAAAACATATAGGTGTTACATTTTACCCAGTTAATTTGAATTTCTCCCTTGATATTCATCACATAGATAAAAAAAGATGAAGATATATCTCCCTAATCATATCCTCAAGTTACAATGTAGCTTCCTCAATATAGATGTTCCTCTAAAAAAATTATCTAAGTGAGTGGCCTTTCTTACAAAACTTTTTCTCTATGATCCATAATCTCCATCGGTAGTTCTTTGATTGAAAGTTCTTGATCCAACAGTATCACTTCAAGGATGATTAAATTTGAAGGGTCATGTATGTACTTTCTCAGGATAGATACATGTGACACATGTGGATATTTAGATAGATTCAGTGGGAGCTCCAATAGGTTGGCTACCTTCCTAAAATGACCTAGAATCTCAAAAGAACTGATATACCGAAGGATTTGCCTTCCCTTTTTACAAATCTCATTACTCTGTTTAGGGAGATATTTGAATAAATACCTTTTCACCAACCTCAAACTCAAGGACGTTTCATTGGTTGTCATCATATATTTTTTGGTAACTCTAAGCTACTCTTATGTGTTGTTGAATATATCTGACCTTTTCTTCCATTTAATCAACAAGATCGGGTCTTGATAGCTTCCATTCCTCAACTTTATCCTACTAAGATGGAGTTTTACACTTATTCCCATACAGGTATTCCTAAAGACCTATATTAATACTAGAATGATATCTATTATTGAATTAAAATTCCACCAAAGTTATGTGTTGATCCCAACCACCAATGAAATTCATTGTGAAAGCTATCAACACATCTTCTAGAATTTTAATTGCCTTCTCATACTATCCATCAGTACACGGATGATAATAAGTGATGAAGATTAACTATGTATCCAAAGTCTTATTAAGACTTCTCCAGAACATCAAATTAAACCTTGGATCATTATTAGATATAATGTAATGAGATACTCTATTCAATCTTACCACTTCCATCACATATATAATGGTACACTGATTAAGGGAGAAATCCTCTCTAATATCAATATAGTTTAGTGAATTCATAAGTAAATATACTATAAACAATATAGAATTATGGATTTTAGATATTTTAGGAAGTATAATGACAAATTCTATAGTGATGTTTTCCCATTTCCATAATGGTATGGGAAATGGTTGTAACAAAAACATAGAATTCGGCTACTCAGCCTTAACTTTCTGATAATCCATGCCTAGAGAGATATACATGGAAACATATATTTTAATACAATCCCACTAGAAATACTCTTTCAAGTCCCTGAAAATATTTTTTTTCTTGGTTGAAATGTGAATGAACAACTATGAAATCATCTAATAGTTCCTTTAATTTTGGTATGAGAGGAACTCAAAACCAGTTCCTCAACCTTATTCTTCAATCACAATCAAGGATAAAATCATGAAAATTTCTCACCTTCATTTATATCTATATAACTTCCTTCAATGCCTCTATAATCATAACTTCAATAGATGGTTGAAAATTTATTTGATAAAGACATTTTTTCTATCATTCCATTAAAATTTCGAGATCCATCCTTTGAATATATATAAATATTGGATTTTTTTGAATCCTCATCACCTAAATGATAACATGGTACTTTAGACCCAATGCATCTTCGATCTTTCTCACATTCCCATGGTGGTAATGTATTGAGAATTAATAATATTTAATCAAATCCAACCGTCTTCTTTGATGAATATTCATCTCCTTTTATGTGAAAATCTACCTTAACGTATTATGATCATTATAAATACAACACCATTCATCGTAATAGTAATTCATCCAAATATTTAATGCAATAATTATAATAGACAAATCCATATCATGAGTGGTGTAATTTTTCTCATGGTGTTAAAATTATTGTGAGGAATAAGCTTTCACCATATAATCTTGTATAAGAACACATCCCAGCCCCTTCTTGTATGCATCACTATAGATCACAAAACTTTCTCTGCTATAAGGAAGTGTGAGAACAGGTGCAGTAGATAACATTGTTTCTAGATCATTGATATTCACATGACATTCCTAAGTACACACAAACTTAACACCTTTTCATTTTATCATGGTGAGTATATTAGATAATCAAGAATAATAATTCACCAAATGTCCATAAAATCTATCCAATCCAAGAAAACATCGTATCTTAGTTTCAGATTTTATTCTTGGAAAACATTCAATAACATATATTTTTGTACGATCCACAAATATCACCTCTCTTGAGATTGTCTGACCTAATAAAGAAATATTATAAATATTAAATTCACACTTGGAAAATTTTTTATAAATATTATCCATTCTTAGTGCCTTTAGTACAATTATCAAGTGATCATTATGTTCTTCCTTTAACTTTTAATATACAAGAATATAATCTATAAAAAATACAACAAACTGATCAAGATAATCAAAAAATACTCTATTAAATAGATCCATAATGATAGTGGGGGAATTATTGAGTCCAAAAGGAATCACTGTAAAATTATAGCATTTATACCTTATATAGAATTATATATTTGGTATATCCTCCTTCATGACCCTTAATTTATGATATCGTGAATGAAGATCGATTTTTAAAGAGTATTGATCTCTACATAGTTGGTTGAATAAGTCATCATTATGGGTAAGAGGATATTTTTTGTAAAAAGTTATATTGTTATGTACTCAAAAACCAATACAATGTCTCATTGATCCATCTTTCTTCTTAATAGACATAACATGTTCTCCCTAATGTGACACAATAGGGCATATGAATCCCTTTTTAAGATTCTATTGGAGTTGATTTCTCAATTACAACAACTAAATTGGATTCATTATATATGGGGTATTTGAAATGGGAATAGAACATGTTATGAGTTTTACTAAAAACATAACATCATGATTTGGTGGAAGACAAACTAATTCTCCAGAAATACATTATCAACCTCCCATACAAAGGGTGTATTCTTAATTGTGAGCTTCTATTAAACCATATATTCTTTAATTAAACGTATCAGGACCCCTAATATGGAAAAAATCTCACTACATGGTCATACTCATCCTTCATTGATAGATGATCATAGATTGATCAGGAATATAAAATGTGACTTCACTTACATGAAAATTTATATAAGTTCCATGAATAGAATTCCAATACCTGATAAGAATAAAATAAACATCAACTATAGGATGGATCACCAGATTTTAATGAAGCAAATTCCCACAAAAATCAACTACAAAATAATTATAAACTTTGGATGCATGCATTGTTCCCTTAGAAGTTGTCAAAATTATATCAACATCTAATTGATGAGGTAATAAAATGATACCCATATAAAATTATTCGTAAATAAAAGAGTGGGTGATCCATAATTGAATAAAACATTTTCTACATTATGTTAGATGATAATTTTATCATTAACCACTTCATTGTTGTCCTCCACATTTCTGATAGTGATTATATGTGAATAGACATTATATTTGGCCTTAAGTGTATCCTGACATTGATCATCATCAATAACCATTATATTAGGGAATTTTTTTCTAATTCCAAATTTCCTTACACTTGTTGAATTGATGTGTAGTAGGTGAATTCTATATATCATTTTCTCTATTTTTATCATTTTACCTCTTTTTTCCATCACCACGACATTCCACATACTGGAGACCTTATTTCCCACAAATAAAACATTTATTACTCCCTTTAAAAAAATGTATCCATAATTAATTCCAAACATTTTTCATAATTGAAAAATCATCATCATTTCACTATTATCTTCATATTTTCCCTTGAATTCCATATTTCTCTTATTATCAAACCCATAAGACCGATGGGTAACTCTATTATCCATCTCAAACATGAGAGAATATTGAATGATTTATTTTTAGCCATAAAATATCCTTATGGATAATTCCCATAGGATACTTGGTTTTAAGACACTAATCAAATTATCAATTTTACTCTCATATTGGATAATAATTCCAGAATAGTATCACGTGTGTCTTATAAAATTTACATCATAGGTACCAGAAGATTCATCATCCTTTTTCTTAATTTTAAGGAACTCCTTCTCTATAATTTTTTTTGAAAAATATAAGGAATATACATAATGAATTTTTTTTTCTTGAACTTGTCCCATTCAAGGGTCTCAATTAAACCTTATTTCCTATTATTATTTATAAAGATCAACCATTTATCAACTACACATTCCAAATGATATAATGATAATATGAGATTTTTGTGATCTGAATTCTATAGAACTGAAAATATTTTTGTAGTGGTATTGATCCATTGTTCATCCACTGATGAATCTGAATACATACTGAAAGAAGGTGAAAACTTCCATATAATGCACTCAATAGAACTTTTATCTCTCCTCTGCTCGTTTTGGATGTCCTATATGTTTCATAGTTTTAGAATGTTTTGTGATCATATATATAAGACATATATCATAAATTTTGGTTTCTCAAGAGGACAATCATTGCATTTCCCATCACATTCATCATTAATCCGGTTCCTTTGGGTTCTAGCCATTGACTACAAACAAGAATTATAATGTAAGAAAAATTAATAAAAATGGGAAAACCACAGAATGAATAATAAAATTTAAAATTATGACACTTTTGGTTTTATTATAGGTTATTTTTGATCATTTCAAAAACACCATGATTCCAACCTATACATCGACATATCATTTTTTATTACTGAGGTTTTCTTATCCTAGTTTCCCAAGGTTAACTATACCTTTCCACAGATACTAAATATAATGACCCACACATTTAATAAATTGATATTACATAAAAATTATAGAATATTCATTACAAATTATAATAAATACATGACAAGATCATATAGGTATAATGTATTTATAAATAGTGAAACATAAATATCTAGTTTAAAAAAATCAACATTTCCCGCCGCTTAATTCATTATAACTTGAATATTTTTGGACATATCTTACATAACAACCATATTAATGGCCTTGGGAAAAGAAGCACATGAAAGTGTGATATCATATTATCAATAATCATAAACAAGGGAAATATTAATCACTTCATAATCATATTACAGAATAACATAACAATTAAAAGGCTAATTACGCATATGAAAGATCATGATTTTATATCATAAAATTTTATAATATTTAATGTAAATAATCCCAAATGTGGAAAAATAACACATTATGTTTTGTTGCATGAAGATAATCATTTTGAATCATCTAATTTTAGTGAAGGATGATTTCTAAAACCATCATAGTGGAAAAATTCCATCAATGAACCTAGTTCACTCCTCATTCTAACCCTATATTTTGAACCAATATCATTTTAAATCCCATCCTTGTCTATATAATGAGATATAAATCATTACACATGGAAATATTGGGATATATATGTCTCACCAATCTTGAAATGAAATCATTCTTATGTCTTCCATAAAATATAAATCATTCTTTTTAGCATAACCCAAAGAACTAAAATGAGGGTTTTAAACATAATTCCATCATAATCCATATAAAATAAACGGATTTCATTAATATCATTACATTATAAACAAAACAAAAATAATAGTAATACTAGGGATTGAAACATAGCCTTATTTAATGAAAATCCACAATCATGAATTTTTTTTTTATAAAAACATGAAATTAATTCTGAAGGAAAATATCATTTCATAGTAAAAACATATTCTATTATCAAAATTCCATAAAATTTTCAAAAAAAAAGAATTTATTTGCAAATAAAAATGAAAAAATTTAGAGTTAGCTTCCTGGATATAAGTAATAATAAAATCATAAAAACCTTTTCTTGTTGTATACATTAAAAAACATCCTCCTTGTACTTTTGTTGGAAAATAAAAAAATTACGTCATATCGAGTAACACAAAAATTCATTTCATACCATTTAATAATAATATACCAATGGGTAAAATGGAATTTAAAAAAATTATTGAAGATTAATAATATTATTATATATTTTTGAAATATTGATGTTGATGATAAATATACCCTAGTACGTACTTACATATAAACAATATCAGATAATAATGAGATTGAAAAATTATCCCTTTCATTTGGTCCAACTTCCATTTTATGAATCAAAACCTCCTATTTAATGATTTAAATAATTTAATTTACTTACTTAATAATCATTGTCAATTTTATGTTATCATATATGATCATATTATCATCTCTTTATTAGTAAATTTTATTATAACTTGTTTTCCAATTATTAAGTTCTGTAAGTTCATATGCTTGTTCTGTCAAATATATTATTGCATCCTTATTAAGACATATTTATATCATTATTATATGTTTCTAAAATAATATATTCTATATTTATTCATTCTGTACTTTTATGTAATCATGCTTTAATGAGGATCATGTATAATGAATCGCTTCCTATCATGGAAACAGTATGTCGTATGCATGCACGAGCGATGATACCATTTCCAAAATTTTTATTTAAGTGGATTGAGTTTAATATTATATAATAAATATAAATTTATAATAATAATTTATATTAAATACTTACTTTATTATACTCTTCCATGTAAGTTGGTGGTGAAAAAATAGATTACACCACACCATGGAGATGATAAGTCGTACGTATGCACACGTAGTGATTTCATTTTTCATTGGATGGATAAAAGAAGGAATATGGTTGTTTAATATTCGTAATTACATCTAATTATATATGTGAGATATGAGTTATTAATTTATAATGAACCAACTCACTAATAAGATGCGAAAGAATAATTAAGTTTGAATGAATCAGAAGAGGAGATTACCTCTTCTTCCAAATGATTTCTCTAAATCTATACCTAGAGCACTAGAGTTGGTCTTTCAAGAAGATCCAAAATTATATAATTTTACTAAATAAGTTGATAAGGTAAAATTTCAGGTTATGGAATACCAATAATAAACAAATTTAACTGAATAGATAAGGGAAGATATTCCCTTTTATAATTGAGTGGAGGGGAAATTTTGGAAAACTAAAAAATATTAATTTAAAACAAAATAAAACGCCATACAAAAACCACGAAAATGAGACAAATTAATGGAATAGATTAGATAAGGATTAAATCTCATTAAATAATTAATTATTGACATGTATTTGTGAAAATTTAAAACTCATTATTTTAATTAACACATTGTTGTCCTATATAATTTTTTACCAGGGTAACAAATAATTCAATATTAAATGGTTAAGTATTTACTTATATAATGTACAAAATACCATAAATAAATAAATAAGAACGTTTTGTACCATATAATAATTATTATATACATGTGAAAAATGTTTGTTATTTTTAAAAAATTCAATAAAACATCATTTTGATAAATAATAGATAGTGTCAAATTTGAAACTATTCAATTCATTGATTTTTGAAAATATGATAACATGTGAACTTCGAACCGACTATTTCATTACATTCATATGAAGAAAAGTTCATCAATAAAATTCATTATACGTATTAATTAGTAGTGAAATACTTCACTATACATTTTCATAAGTTCATTATATTTATTCTATCAAACCAAACGACGAGGTTATAATAATCATTTTATACTGACGGTGTCTTTCAGTTTTTTGAAACTCATGATTTCATGAAATTCATGATATTGAATAAAAATTATATAGATAAAATATTTTATGAAAGCACACTGGTGTTTCAATCAACATCCATGATATAGAGCCATTCAATACATTTCACGGGTAGATCATTAATTTTTTCTATGAAATGTGAAGTATTGTAAAGGTGATACCTAGTAAACCCTATACATCATTTATCATATATTTATCATGTAACCTAGTAATTTTGTAATTTTTGATATTATCCCAGTTCCACATAGGTATAGGGAGAGGTTACATGACACCTTTTGCATGTCTAATCTCAGAATTAACCTATTTGAATACCAAGAATAATAAAACATAATCTAAAATTTACTACTTCATGTAATCCAACCCGAATTTATCATTTATAGATTGAAACATCATGTTACTACCAGACTATACTACTAAGTTTGATCAGTGAGATTCATCTAGTAACCCCATCTTCAACTGAAAATCATATGGTACACATAATATCTTTCCAAATTTCAGCACATATTATTTATAGAAGAACATTTCAAATTTCCCATCATCTATATATTTGATTTTCTTACAAAAAGCCTTTTCATATTCCGAGACTTCTTTTCCTACTCCAGTAATGATTTTTTGGAAATTACTTTAAAATGGAATTATGTACCCCCTTCTCTAAAAATAAAAATAATAAATTTACCAACTCCTTGTATATATGATCCTTTCCAATCCTCGCCATGAATATTAACTCATGATCCTTTATACTCAATTAATATACCACCCTTTTTCACTCCCATAGTGGTAGAATAGTCCACAAATTTTTTCATTATGTAATTCCAACCATCTCATTTTGCTCATGATACTCTTAGTATATTTTAATTTCTACATCAGATGTTTAGGACCAGTATATATGTCACAATATTCATCATAATTGCATTTCCTCATTATTTTTCATAGAAATTATTATGAGTTATAGTTGAAGAAAATAATTTGTATAGTTATTCTATTGAGGCTTAAATTTATATGATGTATAATAAATAACCATTTCATTCTACAAGAAAAAACACCATAGTCCCATTTTCGATGCCTAACTATACATAAAAAACTCATTGTTTATTGATGGTGTGGTTAACATCAGTATATATATTCTTATAATCGCCATTTCTCTAAATTATTCATCATAATTTTAAGACAATCTGAATTTAACCCCTTTTGTTTCATATTGGTTAACATATTATCTACTCAGCACAAATTTGCAACAAATTCATGATAGTAAAAAATATTTTATAAGTAAAATATTTATCTCAATAATATTTATTGGCATGGGAAATTATTTAATAATGTTTATATTAACATGGTAAACTAATATTCTATATTTTTAGAAGAAATATACATGACAAGAAACTTGTTAAAACCAAAATTCCATCATACTGAATTTACTATGTAACTTATTCTCTCTTAGTGTCTCAAAGATGATACATAAATGATTTTCTGACTCTCTATAGATCATAGAGTTTATAAAAATTCCATTAATTATAACTAAAACAAATATATCTATATAATTGATGAATTCTCCATTCATTAGATCCCTAAAGACATAGGGTGCACTCAGTAACCCAAATATTTGTTTTGTTAACTAATAATTTCCATATTTTTAACAAAAATCCATCGTTGCTATATAATCATTATTAAATATGAATAGATGATAACTAGAATGAATATCAATCATTGATAAATACTAATTCCCTTTAGACTGGTAAAATAAATCATGAATTCATGGTAATAGATATTTTTTTATTAATAATGTTTATATTGATTTTCATATACTCAATGAATGTTTTTACAAATTAATCCTTATTAATCACAAATAAAACAAGTTATCACATAGGAAAAAATATAGAGATTAAAACCCGTATCCCAATACTAAAGTTGATATTTTTTATTCCACTAATTCTATAGGAGCCATTCTATATTGGGGAATAGATATGGTATTTCCATCTGGGGTAATATAAATAGGGAATTTACCATCAAAATAAGGCTGTTATCTAGGTAATTACATTAGGAATATATGAATATATTCCCTCAAAATTTACATATAATGTATTCTAAGGACATACTAATTCATGGATTCATCCTCTCTATAAATACTATATGTAATTCACACACATGTATAATAATAAATTCAGATAATATGGTAAGCCATTGTGTGATAATGGGGACTAACTGACACATAATTATGATAATATTATTTTATCTGGGAGTCAGGAATGTCAACTCTATCCAAGATGTTCTTAGTAAATATATAATTTTTTGGTCATACATGGAAAATATTAAAGAGTGTGTTGATATGGAATGGAATAAGGAAATACCTAAATTCGATTCCATGATTAAATTACCAACAAAAAATTCTTTTGTGTCATCGAAATCAACTATATAGATTATATAATCATAGCCTTTATCCATAGACATATTCTAAGGTACAATAATTTGAAACACACGGAATTGATTTAAATAATATACAATCCATTTATAATTAAATCATTAGTCATTGGAAGATTCTACACTTACTTATAAGTCATGATCATTATATCACTTATATTAACATTTATAGAAATCACTCGATATATTCATACAAATCCTAGGGTGGTTCTACTAATAGTTATTTCATGTTGAGAAATATTTTCATAAATTATTTTCCATTTTTTAATTAGTTTAATCATGGATTCCATTCACCATTTTTTTCTCTTAATTTGAGTTGAAATTCAATGAATCAGATAAATATATCACAATCCTGATTTTAGTAGTTATAATATGCTCATATAAGGAAAATTGATGAGAGGCGTGTTCCCTTCAATGAATTTTCTTTTAACCATCAAATAAGTTGTTCATATTTCATTATTGGTTGTTTAAATAATCTTCATGAATCCTTGGAAAAAATTTAGTGTTAGATCCATACTCAAATACATCTTCCTCCAAGATTTTTATGATGTTTATATATTTACTCTTGAAGTTTTCTCATTATTTATATGAAAAATTCATTTAAATGAATATAATATTAATAATCTCCCCCTCCTTATCAAATAACTCATTTTAAAATATATTTTTTTCAATAAATGAACACCACTTGTCAGAATCTCTCTTTAATCTATAGACAACCAAGAGAACCTTACCACAATAATTTTCTATCATGGTATGTAATATATTCTCTTAAGGTATGATCCATTTCTCCATCACATGTGGATAAATTGTTCTATTAAAATATAAATTTTTTTTTTCACAAGGAGAAATATAATATTGTGCCACCATGCTGAGGTACAATGTGATATTTTTTATAGTAAACGATGTTTATCATAACCTACGTCAACATCCCTATATAATCATAATCTATTTCGTTCGTACATAATATCTATAAATATTATTGGATGGGAAATATCTATATTGATTAGGGGTGTTGATGTGGTTTTCATTTCATCTATAATATACCATTTATATATGGGGGGTTATACTTAATTTTCTCATGAAAATAAACATGAACTAAAAAACAATGTTTAATATATCTTAATTTATTAGATAGGTATGTCACGTAATCTAATAATGTTTATATAATACCCTAATTGGTTTATATAGGTTTATGTTATCAAAAATGTTCTTTTAAATCTAATTCTAATGATTTTGAATAAACATAATTTGATAAATACTATAAAAACACCATGGATAGTAACCTATAGTTTGTTCTTATTTTATTACAAAGGTACATTGATCACCATATAAAGGGAAAAATAGTTTTGTTTTCTGAGGAAACTTGATACATGATTGAGTGTTACATTACATAGAAACAAAAAATATACATCTTTAGAATACATAATTATCAATATTATACTCTTTTAAATCCAAATATAGAATATACTAATCTTCTTAGTAAACTAGGGAAAACAGAGACATTATAAATGGTGAGCTTGCAAACCCATTTGACCACCCCAACTTTCTAAAAGTAGAACATTTCATTCAATAGCATATCTGACAAACAACACCAAGCGTGGAAAAAATATAACACCATGAGCCATTATGAAATATTTAGTTTTATTTAAATTTAATATAATAAATTGATTTCATTAAAAAAATTAGTTTACATTATATTACCCAAGGAAGCAAGTATCTTGATGGATTTCATTATATGCAAGATCAAGTTTTATTAAAAAACAATATGCTATAAATATTATTATTTAAAATGAACGTTTACACAATATCAATTGAAATTGCAATTATGAATAGGATTAAATAATGTATTATGATTAACAATTTACATATATTTATTACTTAGATATTGATTAATAATAAAATATCTATACATTTAAATATAAAATGTTTTAAAACCTGTATTCATTAAAAAAGTAGGGTTTTTTGACATTTGCAAACAAAATTTAAAATTAATGTTAAAATCATTATTTTTTTTTGAACAAATAAGCTTTATTATTTAAACTAAAAAATTCATAATTTTCTTATTCAATATTTTTTGTATTTCTATTGAAAAGTTATATTTTATATGGATAGTTATTTTTTTCAATTTTAATTAAAAATTTCATTTTTGTTTAATTTATTTCTAATATTAAACAATTTTATTATTATAAATTAAGGAAATATTGTTTCAGTTTTATATCATTTAATCCAATTTAAGTAATTGTAATCATTTTAATTTTGATTTTTCACATAAAAATTTATAATATTTTGAACATTTTTTCTTTAAAACAACACTTTCTCATCACATATGTGGAATAAATTTTAAATTAAATATTCCAAATGATTGGAATTAAAATTTTAAACATTGATTCCATAATTTTAATTATAAAAATTTATATTTTCCAATAATATCAACTTAATTTTTTGACAAAATATAACTAGTGAAAAAAGAAAAAATTAATTATTGTGGTTAATGTAAAAATGGATTTATTAGGGGTTATAATAGAGTTATAAGTGTTAAATTAACCAAAAAACAAATCTAAATTATATATCATGCCCTTAAATATTCTTTATAATTTATTGTATCTATAATGAAAAATTATTGGAGCCTTATGACATTGAATAATATGGGTGTAATTGAATATTTTATATAATTACAAGTGTCAATCTCAACAAACCTATAAAAGGCCACCCAACTAATCTCGTATTAAAAAATTAAAAATCAAATTGGTTCATAAATTAAGATCCAAAATATATTATATGAATCCACCCAATCATCATATAATACACAATTTTTGTATAAATAAATTCTTGTAAGAACTGGGAAAACGAAAGTAGGATACTCGAAGAAGTGTAAACATTATTCTATGAGTGTTTTTGGTTTATTTTTTTCTCCACATCCATAAATTATTATTAAAAAATAATGATGTTATATAATATGTATCTTATATACAACATTATATATTTATCATAAGGAAGTGAACTACATTATCCTACACTTTAATTAAATAGGTTACAAAATGCTTATTCGTGTGTACATTAGGCTACTGCCTCGTGAACTAATGTTATTCATTTTTTTTAAACATCTCATTGTCAGGTAGGATGATGGATATATATTATAAATATGAGGTTTCAGAAAAAATTATACATATTATTTAATTATGTCATATATACTTTTTAAATTTCAAATTTGTAGGAGATATGATAACTTTTCTCGTGTGTTTGGAGAACTACTGCCTCATGGAGTGATGCGATTGTTTCTTCCCTTACACTTTACTTGGAATACTATAAAGAACATTTTAATGAATATATGAGATATAAATTAAATAATTGTGTTATTAATTTAATATTTATTAATATTAATAGAAAATATATATCATTTTCTTTCTCACCCTTTCACTCAACAAAAGAAGATAACATCCCTCATGTACGCATGGACTACTACCTTCGTTAAATGATGGGACACTTTTTTATCACCACACCAAATTGATGATATCTATAAGTATTTATAAAGAATAAATATGGTATATATGATATTTTTATCATTATTTAATGATAATATATTACATACCTTATTTTTATAATTTCTTTTGAAATTGAAAATATTTCTTACTCGTACGTACGACATACTCCCTCCATGATTATAACATTGTTCATTTTCATAACCGCCAGTAATTATTGGTTTTAAAAGTATAATTGATGTAAAAATATGATAATTATTTCATGAATATCATTCTAGATATGATATAACTGTATAATATTCAAAGGAACCATATCATTCATGATGACGCAGAATATATAGAACAAGGAAATTAACAATCAAAATAATCAAAATTATGAAATATTATTAATGTAATTGTGATAATATGTTATTAAATGATCATATATTATATTATAAGTATTAATATCATTATTATATAATTTAATAACATTTTAAAAACAACTATAAATGAGATTAATGAATTTATAACCAAAAAAAATCCTAGAAAATGGATTTTATATCTATTTTTTTAAATTGATGCATTAAATATTATTATGAACATAATTTATTTTATATTCTGTCTATAAAAAACCTTTGACAAGTAATATCATGAATAATTAATTTTTCATGAATATAATTTTTATTTAATTTTTTTAGATAAGGGGACTAAAAATTAAAAATTACCAAGTGGTTAATATTTTCATAAATCAATTTCTATTTATTGGATTATATTACCCCATAGTTGTCTATGATATTAAAAGATTATGTGTGTGAATAATTTGTGCTATATAGTGTAATTTTCACATGTTTTATTTGTATTTACAATTTTTACACATAAATTATTTATTTATTTTTACACCCTTCAACATTTTGACATTTGTAATGGTTTATTTGATAATATAATTTTAATTGGGATTGTTTATACTTGAATTTACATGAAAAGAAATTATTTGATCATTGGATAAAAATCCATTTTATTTTCCTCTATTGTATTTATTATTTATATTTTTACCTAATGGTATTATTTTTAATTTCTTTAGTACTTAAAATTATTTAGAAAACGTTTTTAAGAATATAATATCTCATTTTAATCTTTAGTCAGAAATATTTTTACTTCTAAAAACAAATTTTAATAAAAAAATGTTTTCAAAAATATTTTATTTCTTTTAATCAATATTTATTTAAAAAATTATAGAAATTTTACTTTTCCTAATTATTTTTGAAAGTAATGTTAATTTCAATTTCAAATAAGGCTTGTTTATATTGTTCAAAATATTGTAATGGAATATTTTTTTAACATTTACCACATAAAGGTGATTTCCAAGCATCATTCCCACTCTAATTTTTATTGCTTTTTTATATTATTCATATATATTTTTCAATGAAAATTATTTTCGAAATTTTTTTGATCATTTAGTTTTAAAAATATATTTTCCAAATGGAATAGATTTTTTCAAAAAGAATGTTTTTAAAGATATTTTTATGGTATTTCCTATCATAAATGTCCAAATTCATTAATTATGAATCCAACCTGTATATATTGTACTAATACCATCTTTATTCATCCTATGGTTGGATTATTATAATTTTCATCAAGGATCTTATTGAAATTCACTTCTTTGATTATTTTTTGTTTTCAATATCATTCCCATAAAATTTTTAATTTCCCATGATTAGTAGAAATTAAATTCCCCATAAATATTCATATTATTTATCATGGATAGTTTATAGTTATTCTATATATAATTTTTATATATGGTGTTCAAAAATAAAATTTATTTTTTTATCTAAATTTTTTTTGATAAATTTATATTCTTTACCCAATACGTATATATGATGACAATGCATATTGTTTATGAATTATGTTAATTATAAAATATATTATGAATTATTTGCACATGAATGTTATGGGTTTTCCTGGTTATAGATATTTTTTCGATGTATCGTTAGTCTCATGGGATTAACAAGTTATTCATCCATAGATAAATATGTTTTTAACCCATAGTTATAAACGTTCTTGGGGGTAGATCGTGATTGTAATGATATCATATTCCTAGGGAAAATTATGCCTAAAAATTAATCTAATCTTTTATTAATTATTCATTAATTATTATCCATGTGATTTTCATAACGACATTAACATTGTATGAAATCCATAGTAAGTTATTTATTAAATTGAATGTGTTTTTAGTTATTTCCATTTCTATATAGATTATGTTTTATCTAATTATGATTGTCTTGTTATCGATTAAATTTAATTTTTTTAGTTACTTTTTATTCTATCTCAATTGTTATCCATGATATTGTATAATAGATATTATCTATAAAAGAACTTTTGTATAAAGATATTGATTTTCTGGAATTTTTTTTATGTTATTTAGCATGTAATACTAAGTATTATCCATTATATTATCATAATTATAATATTTCCATACTCACTTATTTTTATTTTATGGATTTTATTTAATGTGTTTCCATTTATTTAACTTTAAATATTTATTATTATTATTAATATATGATTTATTTCATTATACTTAACCAATATAGAGTGTTTAAAATCAATATTATTGCTTTTTATTCCCAAGAATCCATGAACTAGACTATGACTTAAATAGAAGTATATGGTAGAGGGAATCATGTTATTCTAATAGTTTTTATTTGATAATTCAAATTTAACTTAGACACAATTATTTATCAAGGTAACAAGACTACTAAATATTTTTATCCTTTGGGATGAAATGCCTTATATCATGTACTAATGTAATAATGTATAACTAGGCATTGATATAAAGTTTTCAAGGTCACTACAAGTTTTATCAGAGTATGTTTAATAGAACCCATGGGTGGTGGAATTAGGAAACAAATATATTAGGGATCATAACCCAATGATAAACATTGAGTATATGTATATAAGAAAATCTTAATGTTTTGATAAGGTAAATATTATGTGGTATTTTATATAAATAAATCAATGTTTGGATAGTTGAAGTGAATGTTATTTTATAAAATATGTACCTAAGGGTAATAACTATTAGAATGGGTGAATTAGTATTGACCCAATCCTCAACTAGTTCATGAAAACAGAACTTACTACAAACTTGGTTTGACAATCATGGTGATGTTCTTATGAAAATTAAAATTTTAATTACAAAACACTATAAATTATTTGAATAGATATTGACAATAAATGACTTATATTAATCCCAACGTGTCATAGATAGGAAAGAAATTGTTTTGATGGAATGGTTAAATTATTTATGTGTAGAAAAGTGGTATATAGAAAAAAATCCATGAAAAAAATGAAGAGTATGGTGGAAGGAAATAAATATACTCATAGGGATCCATTTATAATTTGTTTTATTAAATTTAAATAACACGTGAATTGTCCATGTGAATGAGATATTCTAAAGGTAATAAACAAGACTAAGGAAGTACCTATTTTGAAATAAATTATCCATGGTAATTATGTACAAAACATATTTAATTAAATTATGGGAGTATTTGACCAATGGTAATTTTCTTGATAATAATTATGAAATACATAATGGATGTGTTAAATATTTCATGTATAAGTGTATTAATTAACATAAGTGTTATCGATACAATAATGGGTATTTGAAATTACGATTTATCAAAAGTTCAAAGTTTTAAAAAACTCCTTTTGGGATTTATAAAATCAGAGTCTATCAATATTAAGGATATTTTGTGAGAATTTTATGGATATTGAATGATTTAGTGGCTATGTTATTTGAGATATAATACATAAACAAATTAATAGAAATAGTGTTAAAGGTATTGATTACCTTTATTATTAATGTGATAAATAAATTTATTCTAATAACAGTAAAATTATATTATTAGATATTGTGAAACTATATTTATTGAAAACCATAATAGAAAAATATATTAAATCATTAGTTTTAAATCAAGGTTATCAAACATATTTTTTGGCGAATGCTATAGAATTATATTAAAATTTATTTTTAAAAAGAATAACTCACATGCTTGGTGAAAAACAGACATGTCTAACAACGACATAGGTCTTGAATCCATTATAAAAAAGGTAATCTTTTAGAACCTACCACTAAACTACATGATATCTTGGTTAATATTTAATTGATTTAGATATATCAATGGAAAAATAAATATTTATAATGAATCAATGGTCTTGATCTTTAGGTTAAATGATTATTTTATCTTAATATATAACTTTGGATAAAAATATTGGTTTTGAAAAATAGTTAGGGATATACATAAATACTTTTCACTATTTTATAAATCTTATGCTATGTTGAAAGAAAATTTGAGTGATTGGGTCCTAAATAATGATTTTTTGGAAAATAATTTAATGGATAAAGGGATTAATGGGAAATTTATCGAATCTAAAGAAAAGGATAAAATAATGATTATGAAATATAAATATATTGACTATGTACATTTACTTTAATTCATCGACAATAAAAAAATTCTATAACATTATGAAATTGTTCTTAGAAAAAATATTATCATATTATATTCATATTTGATTAATCAAATATTCCATTAAATCATCATAGATTTATAGTTTTCATTCCCTTAACATTCCATTGATTAGTCAATTTCTTATAATCAATGTCCTATATCACACAATATAATTATTTAGGATTTTCGTAAATGTAATTATCTTCAATTTCCTCTAATTTTTTTTATTTATAGAATCCCAGTTATGTGTCATTCTATATTACCTTTAGGCATCCATATATATCTTATTAAGATGATAATTTATTATTTATTTTATAACTTTCATTTTTCAATAAATGTATTTTAAAATGTGTATCCCAATATTTCATAAATCATGTTTAAATTTAATTTATTCTATTCATTTATGGTAGGTAAAATGTTACACCCCAAAATTCAAAATGTATAACATTTTATTCGATAGCATATAGGTCACCGAACCCCAAGATGAGAATAAATACCACTCTATGAGACATTAAGATAAATTTTTTTAAAATAATTTATTTCTCATTATTTCTTACATTACATTAAACAATTATTTTATATTGTGTTACAAAAAACTATTTGTTTATTTGATATATTGCATTACATGCAAGTCATTGTTTTACTAAACAATAATGAACTATTAATATTAATATTTAATATGATAGTTTCCACATACATTATTGTATTGGTGGTTATGAATATGAATTACTAAAAAAATAATACTATATAGTTTAGAAATTCTTAGTAGATATAAATTTATTAACAATAAAATACGAATCATAAAAAAAGAAATGTAATAGGAAAAACAATAAATTTTCTAAAATATGGTTTAGTTGTCATTTTCTCACACGATTTAAAATTAATTTTTAATAATTTTAGAAAATTTATTATTAAAATTAAAATTTTATTTTTAAATTATAATATCAATATTATCATGAAGTTAATTTTTCATATTTTTCAAAAAAAATTGATTTTTTGAAGAATATTGAAATACACTAAATTTTAGTTAAAAATAGACCTTTTCATTTATATAATTCCTAAAGTTAAAATATATATTTAATTTTTTATAAGGTAAAGAAATTTAAATGGTAAATAATGTAATCTAAATTAATTATTTTACACTGTTTTTAATGAATTGTATTTTGAAAAAATTATTATCATTTTATTATTTTTTCTCATTAAAAACATGGTTCCTCTTCACATCTAGATGATAAAATTTAAATATGATTTTTCTTCTCTTATGGTAATGGAAATTTTAAAAATGGATTCTATATATATAATCTTAAAAATTTCTATATTATATTAATTTCAATTTACTTTTTATGAAAAATAAATACTAAAAATTTTAAAAATTAATTACCGCAGTTTGGGTAAAAATGTATTTAAATAGGGTTAAAAATGAATGATATAGGTTAAATTATCCATGAACATTTATAATATTTATTGGATGACCATATTTATATCCTATCCATTATCATAGAATGGAAATTTTTTGGATCATTGTTAAATTAAAAAACATTGCGTGGAATTAGTTTTTAAAAAAATGGCAGGAGTGACACTCACCTCTCTAATAAAAGGCCACTACCAGTCTAATCTACTGAAATCCATATAATCTATTTGTTTTACCTAGGCCCTATAGAAATAAATATAAAAATTATATCCTCACTTCCTAGAATCATTATTTTGGGATGAAATCCAATTTACAAAGGCTTTAGTGTAAACATAAAGATGATACCCAAAGAAAAGGTAATGTTCTTCAATGGGAATTTTTATTTTATTTCTTCCTATTCCTCATTAGTTATTATTTAACCATTATAAAATAGTAAACTCAGTATCATACATAAAAATATATGTTTCTAAATTGAGTTAATTTTCAAAAAAAACCTCAACATCCATTAAATGGGTTGTAAAATCATCATTTTTGTGTACATAGGACTACCGCCTCCCTAACTAAGGTCATATATTTTTTCAATAACACTTATCATAGATGAGAGTGATAATGGATATAATTTATAAGCAAGAAATTTTTAAAAATATATTACAATTTGGTATTTATATCATATATACCTTTTTTTACATTCCATTCATTAGGATATACGATAACATTTCAAGTGTGTATATTGGACTACTGGCTCTTAAAGTGATGTGATTGACCTTTCACTAACTCTATACATGGAAATTAATAAGGAGAGAGTGAATTAATATATGGCATATAAATGAAATAATTATGAAATTTAAAACATTTTTATCGTTCTAAAAATATATTATATTTGATTTTATTTCCTACCCATTTACTCAATGAATGAAGATAACATCATTCACGTTGGGGTGGAGTACCGCCATCATGAAATGATGTGAATCTATTTTCATCACCACCCCACTAAGATGGTATATATAAACTTTTTTAAATAAATAATATGGAATATATGTTATTTCTATAATTCATTGAAGATAATATATTACTTAGATTTATTCCAAAAAGATCATTAAAAATGGAAATGTTACTCTTGCATGTGTATGACCAGATTTTTCATTGATTATAATATAGTCCATATTTTAAAACTATTTTTATGATTAGGTTTAACAGAATTATTGTTGTAAAATAAGATAAATATGTCTTTATTATTTTTATGGAGATGATGTAATGGTATTATATTCACAATAACATGATCAGTCTGGATGAAACATACTTGATAAAACAAGTCAATTAACACCCAAAACAATGAAAATAATGAATGATTATTAAAAAAGGGTGATAAGATGTTATTAAAAGATAATATATGATGTTTTAAATATTAATATGATAATTTTTTAAGTTAATTGTTTTTGAAAAACAATATACAAATCTTAATGCATGTTCACCATTAAAGAAGTGTTAGGTAAGGTATTTCTTATAAATTTCATGTTATTGAGAAATATTGAGATGTTTTGAACCTAATTACAATTATATGATGTATATAAATCCAATTTAGTAATTAATATAATTGATACATAATTATTCATTTCATTATAAGTATCAATTTTAATAATATCATCTATAGGGATTTGAATTAATTGTTTCCCAGTGCTAAATAATTTTAATGTTCAATTTATTTTCATTGGGTTATATTACTCATTTGTTATATATGATATATAGGATTATTTGTGTAATGAATATTGACTATCTATTTGAAATTTGAAATATTTTTATTTGAATTTAAATTTTATACAAATAATCAATTCATTTTGTAATCCTAGTATCATCTTTAAGACATTTTTATGGTTTATCTCATAATCTCATTTTAATCGAGATTTTTTATAAATGAATTTATAAGAAAGGAAATTATTTGAACATGGGATAATAAATACACAAGTTTTAATTTCTTATAGTAATTAATGATATTTTAGGTAATATTACCATTTCTAAATCATTGGTACTTAAAACAATAGGGAAAATGTTTTAACAAAATATGACATCATTTAACTCTTCGATTAGAAATATTTTTTATTAAAAAAAATTGCTTAAAAAATATTCTTATGTCATTTTAAAAATTATTTATTAAATTATTTTGCTTCCCTATTTTACATTTTATTTATTTTTTAATGGAATCATTATCTCATTTTTTTAAAAATGTCAACTTGCATTATATCGATAAAGTCAAAGGAATTTGGATTTTGATTTGTAAATAATCAATAACATTTATAGATATCATGGACAATAAAATGTTTTTATGGTTCCAATTTATGTTTAAGTTATTATTTTAAAATAAAAAATTGTTCAATTTTTTTGTTTTGTTTTAGTTTAATTTGTGATTTCAAAATGAAAAAGAATATTTTTCTTGATGAATGAATTTAAATGTATTTTTTCTTATTTTTATTATTCAAGTACAAAAACAATCTATTCGTACTCTATTATGTATATATTGTAAGGTTACCATCATTATTATTCCATTGGATTTATGATTATTCAGACCAATGATTTTTTTAACATTCACTTCCATGATTCAATTTTGTTGTCAATAATAGTCACATCTAATGTTCAATATCTTGTGATAAATGGATCATAAATTCCCCAAATAACCATGTAATTTGTCGTGTATATTTTTATTATTCAAATTGTATATCATTTCAATATACATTTTTTTACATTTAATGGTTCTCTATCTAGATAAATATTAATGAATACATATTCATTACTCAATACAAATATGGGATGATAATGAAATTGTTTTTGAATTAAATCTATTATATGATATATGAAGAATGATTTGGACATGAAAGAGATGGGTGGGGAATCATTATAGATATCCCCTTTATGCAATAATAGTATCATGGGTTGAATCAATTTTCTTTCCTTGTAAAATATTTTTCTACATTTCGATTTTATGTTTTCTTGAGTATAAATCATGATAGAAATGGTATCATGTTCCTAGGAAACATGATGTCCAATAATTATTATTTTCATCCATTAATAATTTTATTATTATTTTATAAGATATTTTTGTAATGATATCATAGTTAGATTCCATTAATTCTAAATTACTGATTATATTTTATATGTTTTAAGTAATTTACCATAACTTTTTTATTATTGCTTATACAATTATCATAATAATTTAATTGATTAAATTTAATGTGTTTTTTAGTTTTTAACCTTTGAATATTAATTATTATCCATGATATGATTTCACTAATATTATCTTTTGATTAATATTCGTCATATTTCATTGCTTATATGACCGATTTTTTCAGTTATTTACCACTCGATATTGATTATTATCCATGATGTTTTCACAATGATATTATGTTTGGATTCAATTCATTCTAAATTTGTTAACTACATAGAAATCGTGTTATGTTATTTACCTTTCCATACAAATTAATCATTTTTATTTCGGATATATTATATTTTACTTAACCCTTAATATGAAATTGAGCCCACTAGTATTGTTTTATATAGGAATCCATGAAGTATACTATTATGGATATTCATTGATATGGTATCAAGAATAATATTTTTCTTGAAAACATTTACCATAATATTTTTATTAAAATGTAATGTATGTATCTATTATGTGTCTATTTTACCACCAATACTAAACTATTCTATCCTCCAGTATGATATTCCTTCTAACTAAAGACAATTTTATAAGTTAGACACCTAATCCAGGCCATTGACGTTTGGGTCGCTACACTCAGATAGTGGGTAGTGTAATGTTGAAGTAATCATGAGAATGAGAATAAAATAATAAATTCATGAGGAATAATTAAAAAAAATTAAATATTGAAAAAGATATTGTGAATAACATATCTATGGATGATATATTTATAATTAATTTTTTTGGTTATAATAACTAATCCTATAATTATTTTAATGCATAATGTTTGAAATTCGAAAAATACCATTATTTCATTATTCCATGATATCATACATAAATGGTAGGGATTCTCCCATTATCCTACCTTAGTTCTCACATGACTACATCCAGTTCACTATGGTGATATATAATTACAAATCCCACCCATAAAATAAAATAAAATTGAAAATCCATCACATAAAATTTTATTATAGGTTATACATTAAATAATGTTCAAGGTTAAATGTAATTATAAATACTTGTAATTTTTTTAAATGGACCTAATCATACATGGAACTAGCATATGAAAAATGGATTATAAGGGTCATTAATAAATTTTTCTTGTTTATTAATTAGTAATAATTTAATTATGAATTTTATCACCATAAATAAGAATAATATCTGATTCACAATTTTCAAAAAGAACACACAATTAGTGAACTATAAAAAATAATAAATAACAATTACATATCAAGATTAATTATTTTTCATGTGTTTAGGAAATTGTTATTATAGTTTTTGGAGGCCAAATAAACACATAAATAATAAAATATGAAATAAATTATACGATTTACTTTATAATGATTATAATGATTCTCCCTGTCATATCCCCCGAGAGTGTCACACTAGATGCACATTAAAGGCCCATTCACCATACAATAGGATCATGAATAAGAAACAGAAAACCAAATCCGTTCAATGATATTACCCATATATTCATCTATTCTAAAAAAATTAACTTTTAGTATCCATATAAGGATGTATTTTCTTAAAAAAATACACACCTTTTACTTCACTAATGTATAATATTTCTATGGCTGTAGGGAGGTTTAGGTATAACAACAACTTGTGAATTGAGAATAATGTGAGTGAAAGGAATAATCACATGGGATATATGAATTAATAATAGAACATACATTTATATTATCAAAATAATGGGACAATAACTCATCAATTAGATGGATATGAAAAGGATAATGTAAAATGTAAATGTAAAGAGAGAGGAATTCAACCCTTACATCGACATAGAAACATCTATGAATAAATCCATATGAGATAGAGTAATTAATATCATGTTTAAAATATTTAAATTGTTCCATAAAAACATTTAATTAGAAATATATATATATATGGTAATATTAAAAAATATATAATAAATTAATTAGAATAGTAAATAAAAGAGGAGGATTATGGACCCTTACCCATTGATATAGATTTGTAAAGATTTTGAAAAAGACCATATAATCATATAAAATTAATAGAGAGATTAAAGAGACATTGTATTAGTGTATGGGTATTCTAAATAATTTTGGAATAGAGATGAATGGGAGAATGAGTTGGTATTTGTAAGAACAATAGGGGAATTGTCTTATAATTTCTAATCATAGTCCTTGGAAATTTAGGTTGTAGAAAAATAAAAACCATTGCTATATACGTGATTTTGATTCATTGTTGTGTAATAAAATATATTTTGTTAATATTATATTAATTTTATAAACAAAATCCATTATTTTATGTTATTTCTTCCATGCACTAGAAATATCTCAATAAAATAGTATTTTTAAATCCAATATTTATCTTTTAGACCTTGGAAAAATGTATTCAAAATTTAATTTTTTTTAAATTCATTAAAATATTTATTATTTATATAATAAAATATATTATTCTAAGGATTATATTTTTTAATTTAATACATAATTTTATTAACAATATGATTAAATAATTCTTTCGATATATTTCTACTATAATTTACTATTTAGTCAAAAATTTGAGTTTGTCAGAAAATTTTGATAAATTCATTTTTGATAATTTTTATTTCTGACTCTAAATTTTATTTCTTTTTTATTAAAATTATTTTTTATATATGAGAAATTTAATTAATAAATAAAATAATTTTTTATTTAAAAATATGGTATTGTGCACCACGAACTAAAAATACATTTTATGTTCATATATTATTTTTAAAGAAGTAATATGTGTATAATTTTATTATTATTAATTTGTAAATATAACTTATTTTATGTTTTTATTATTTTCAATAGTTTTTATTCATATAATTTTGTACATGTTTTTATAATAGTCATACATCCATGTGTTAGATTCCAACTATCATATCCCCAGTGGTCATATTCCCATTATTAGAATGAATCATTAAGATTAAAAAATGACATTTTACTAATTATATATACTTTATTCTAAATCAATTATTCATATACATCTAATATAATCTACACTTTGCCTATTTATTTGTTAGTTTTTCTCATTTTAATAACAACTAATATCATATAATTGTATTTTTTTAAAGTATGAGAAACCAGAGTTCTAGCTTATTGGGTTGTTGCATATTTTTATATGTATTATGGGAATTCATTTCTAAATTTTAATAAATAGAATTAAATATTTTTATATTTTATTTCATTTGTTCTACCATTATGATTAAATAATAAAATGAACGTTGTACAATAATTCATAACATGTAGTTTTATTTAAAATCGCTAAATATCATGTGTTATATTTATATAACATTAGATTACAGGCGAGGGAGTGTGAAGTGAACCAAATTTATGATGTTTATATGAATAAGGAGTGAATCCAATCCACTATATTATAGAAATTCTTACATCAGGTGATTATGGAATTAGTATTAAGGAGAGACATAAAAAATTATATTCTATTATTATTTGTGTGCCATATTTCTATGTTAATATTTATTTATATATTATGTTTTCAGGGATCATAACTATTGAATCATGTTTCCATACTTATATCAGTTATTTAATCTAATAAACCAAAAGATATATATTATTATATATGATATATAATACTTTTTTAAGATATAGTATCATTACGATATTTTCATATTCCATGGTTATGTTCTTATTCATCACAATTTAATTTTGAACTCACTTATGATATTTGATTCATATATCTTATTTTCATCTTTAATGAGTTTCTGTGATCAACCATTCATGGGCATCCTTTCCACCTGTTGTGAAGATGATTATTATGTATAAAATTTATAGAAGGATATCATGTGTTGAAAATTTTGTAGGAGATGTTGAACCAAAACTATAATCCAAGATGCTCATATAGATAATATGTAAAGATACTATACCTATAGTTTCTTGGTTATTATTTATTATGATACGTAATAAATAATTAGGTTAACTGTTGTAATATGTATCTATGTTATGGTTAGGTCAAATCAACTACTATACTATCATTCTAATTTTATGGATTTGTTACATTTTTGTAGAGAATAGGTTGTCATATTCATGGTATAATAATAAGGGTATTAAAATGAAATCAAAAAAACATTCCAAGAACCCCATATGTTATTAATTAGACACAATATATCATATATGTTTTGGTATCTTTGATTATGATTATCGTGCATGCATATGTGAATTTATAAATTATAAGAAAAATTAATTAAGAGTATAATAACCTTATGATGAATTTTTTATGACTTTAGTAACCTTGGAAAAATTATTCTGTATTAATGAAATGTATCCATGGGTTATTCAGAAAGGATGGGTTTTAACCACCAAACCCCTAAATTTGGTGATGTTTTTGATGATTTGCATTTTCATTATGATTAAAGAGTATTACATTATATCAGAACCCCATTTCACTCTTTCAGTGGAGTTAGATACTTCATTTAAACATTTATGTTTTCGATATCTAAGATACATATCATCTCAAGGATTTCATATACATCTCATGGAAAATGTTGTGATGCTATATCAATATTATGTTCAAACTCATGAACATCGTCAAGCCATTTAAATTTTTTTCTTGGGTCATAATACAATGCATTAAAATTTATCCTATGATGGTCATTAACTTGGTCATATTTTTCTTTTTCAATCTCAATAATCTACAATCTGTTCATTGATATTAATAAGATAAACAAAAATGGATAAATGTTTTGTTGACTCTCCCCCATTAGTTTTTTTCCAATATCAATAAATATCCTAAATTATTATTTAATAAACAATAAATTTATGGAAATATATTAATATCTTAAAAATAATGACCTCCCACCCACTCTAATATTCCCATAAATATTTTGATAGAAAAATCCACCCTCAAAAGTTATAAAATACATATATTAGTTTTTCTTATGTTTTCTTCTCCATTTAAAACAAAATCCATATAATATTTGAGATAAGGGGATAGGTTTTATAACTCATAACCATTATGGAATCATTGAAATGATATGAAATCATAACTAGGAATTCTTTTGTTGATAACTAATTAAGAATTCTCCATAATTAAGAGATCATAATACTGAAATTTTCTTTTAAATCTCAATTGTAACTAATCATAAAATTTATTTTATATATTTATGTATATATTATAATATAGTACATTTACCATAATATTAATAACTTTTGTGGGTTATCTTTATTTCCTTGATAGATTTAATTTTTCATTTCTTCTTATTTTCTATAAATCATTACCTCTTTCATTATTTTACCCCATTGAGAAAAGGATTCATAGATTCGGAAATGTCATTAAAAACAATTAAAAACCATGTGAAACATCTAAATAGAATCCAAAATGAAAAAAATTATCAATAAATTTATTTATCTTATAAGTTGAATAAATGTATAATGTTTTTATCAATTTTATTTGGACATGGGTTAAAATAACATCTCTTATAAAATTTTTACGTAAAATTATGAGGAAATATCTTATATGTCATTTACTATGATATAATTCATTTGATGATCTGAAAACCTAGATTTCCATTTAATTTTTTTGATCTCTCAAGTATACAGAAAATATATTATTCAAATTTTATATTTTCATGTTATTTCATTGATGAATGTTTTATTTTCCTCACTCAATTATAAGAAATTATATTCTTTTTTATTGAGGCATATTGATACATAAATTTATAATTGTAATGTTTCCCCTAGATATTTTTTTCTTCTCCTCTTGTGGAATGATTTTTTTAAACTCTTTTCCTTCTCAGTCATATTTTGTATTCTATTTCCTATGTTAGTGTTTGTCTTCAATATCATGTAACATTAATTGATGAATTTTATTTCATTCAATGGGTTAAGATTTTTCGTAGTCTGCTTAGTGAATTAAATCCCTTTATAATTCATTTAATGCGGTATTTGAAATTAAAGGAACCCATTATTTATTAAGGAATATTCTACCCAATTTTATTACCATTACAATTTTTATATCATAATTTTGATAAAAAAAGTTCTTCTTATATAAATTATACGTATTCATTTACTGATATAAATTTTTGATAATATGAATTTATTTTCCATGAATCACCTTATCTCATTTTTATGGTTTTATCATAATATATTTCTCCTCACTTGTGATTGACATCAAATTTTGGCATCTGAATTGATGTTATTAGACAACGTAAACAAAATCCTTTTGATTATAAAAAATTATCTTATGTTTATCAAACTAGATAGAAATCAAATATGTGTTTTTATAATGTATCATCCAAATTTATAGAAATGAAACAATATGTTCAATAATGTATAAGATACTCCTCATCAGGATTAAACAAATAATAGAATATTATAATTTAAATGTGTATTATATACCATTGATTTTAATTTTGATTTTATTAATAAGAATAAAATATTTATAAAATAAATATATAAGAATTAATTAATATAAATTTATTTTTAAAAAATTTGACAAAAAAATTCAAAATTTTTATAAAGTCATTTAAATAATCAAAAAATATTTTTTTTTCCACTTATGGTTTTTATTGATATTTATGAGTAAAAATTATTATTAATTTACGAATGTTTTGGAATTTTTTAATAAATTATCGGAATTTTTTAAATCATTTTATTAAAAATATTCTATCGTATAATTTTCATAATTTTCATAAAAAGATATAAATATCGGTGATGTTTAAAAATAGAGGATTTGATAAAATACCAAAACCTATGTGACAAAATAAAGACATAATTATGATATTAAAATTTATTAATCATATGGAACGACTAATTAATTATATTATAATGTGAAAATTGTACATTAATAGTAATATAATATGTGACTTAATATATTTCATTCTAAATATGGAAATCCTTTTTTTTGTGCTGACACAGTGCATGTTAAACAATGTGATGTCAAATTCGGTGTATTATAACTTGTAAAAGAGTTGTAGAAAGTACATTCATATCCATTTTATTAAATTCCATCTATAAATGATTATTTAGAATTATACTTTTTAATGTTGGAGTTATATAACAAGAATCTTCTACAACAGAATATGAAATTTCTACAAAATTAAATAAAAGAATAATTAAAAATTAAATAAGTTTTCTTGAGATATAAATGAATAAATATAAACAATGAATGTTTTTAACGGATTATATTTAGAAAAAATAATTTGTTTTAATGATATTAATTTATTTTATGTTTTTATATATGAAATAATTACCTTAAATACTTATGAAACACTGAATCACTTCTTGGTCATGTAAAAGAAAAAATTATTAAAATGATTTTAAAAACTCTATAATAAAAATCATAATGACCATTGAGTAAACAAAAATAATAATAAATATAATTGGTTAGGTATATTTTAATCATAATAATTTAATGGTTTAATTTATTACCATTTGGATCCATATGGTTGACATTAAGTCCTTTGTAGTATTTCATTTTTTCATCCTGACCCCAGTGCGACATACCTATGCCCTAATGTAGTCGGATATGTGACCTTAGGTGTGCCACCCTTATTTTATAGGCTTATGAATAGTAGATATGAGCAAATATATATTAAATTTGGAGACTATAACCTCTTTATAAAAGCAATAGAACAATGGTAAAAACCAATAAAAACCAAAAGGAAATGACCAAGAACTAGATTACTAAAATAACCAAAAAAACTAGTATCACCTGATGAAACCAAAATGAAAATAATATCCATAACTAAATAGTAGACATATAATGAAAAATAAGTGTCAATTTTCAAAATTCAAATAAACAATCAAGACACATATAACTCTCCCATGTTGTTCCGGATGCTCTGTCTTGTTCCCACAACCATGCCATATTCCAACTCAGACATTTAACAAAGTGAACTAGAACATATCCTATTCAAAAAAACATGAATTATATTTGGCATATGATTCAGAATCATAAGTAGAGTGTGACTAAAACCCAGTAGTCCACCTCTAATAGATTCAATAAAATATTTAGTCTAGAACAGTGTATTCTGTGTATAAATTATAAATCCTAAATCAAAATCTAAATAGTTATCACATTTCATTACTCTTTAATTATCCAAATATTTTCATAAGGTTCATGATGATAACCAACACATTAATACCTCCTTTGGACCATGTCAGTGTCTAAAATATCTCTATGAGATATCACATATCATAATATAATGGTCATTATTTATCATTTCGATTCAATTCATATCATGACCATTTGGAAACATAGTCCATTCCAAATATCATGGTCGTAAAACGTCATGTCATGCACCCCAGGGGTCATTGGAGAATCAGTTTATATCTCACACACCTTGGTTATTTAAAGAATCAATCCCTATCTCATTCAATAATTATCAAATTAATTTATTTGGGTCTATTTCATCATGGATAGCACAACGTGGGTATTTGGAGAATCCGTCCATGTATGACAACCAATTTCTAAATCTTTCACATTTACCATGTATATCCCATATGTTAGATTTAAAATGTGTAACCAACAGTAACCATCTAATAATCATTTTTCATCATTTTATCGAATTTTAGTAATCCATACACATAGTTAAAAACTCGATATAATAGGTAATATTATGAACATCTAACCATTTAACCCATTTCAACATTTACTCATATAAACAATTAACATATCAAGGTTTTGTAGAACTTAACATTATTCCCATTAACAACAAATTCAACATTTCATCAATTAAACAATTAAATAATCTCATAAACCATTAAATTTCTTGCCCATAATTCTACCAATTTCAATTTCCCTATGTTTAACCCTATTCATTATCATATCAAAATTCAATTCAATCAATTTAATCTCCAATGAAATTTCCAAATCATGTAAATTTCAATTTCAAATATAGAAAACATAATTAAATCAAGAATATTGTATTTTTAATTTACACCACCTACCAATATATTATTTATGGATTCTCAATAAAAAAATTCTGAAAAATGAAGGAGAACGTTCAATTGCACAATAAAGAATGAGATTTAGATCAGAATCCATGATCAGAGTTAAAATGTATTATATATATGACCACCTAATCATCACCAAAGAATGAAATTTACCCTAAAAATTGAGATAATGATGGGAGAGAGAGAGAAAACAATTATGGATGAGAATATCATTCTTTGAGATGTTATGATTTTTCAATATGATTTTCAATTCATTATGTATGATATTTAGAAAGCCTTGGAAAACATATATAAGTATCTAAAATAAGATAAAACCTTTAGTATTTATTTTTTATAAAATTATAGTGAAGGATGGGGGGTTGGGGAATTTTATATCTAATTTTATAGGAAATAAATCTCACCTGGATAGTTTACTACGCTAGGGTGAACAATTTTCCATCTTGTGACCCCGGAATAGTTTCCTCTCATGTGGGGGTGAATGGTTGCACCAAATAGGGTTAAAATTTATAAAAACCCATGTTACAACCATGAAATACCTCTGTTTATGGTTTTTCATAGTTTGCTGGGGTAGGGTGACTGGTTTGGGAAAATCATGTCCCAACCCTATAGTGCCCAAAACCCTTCTTAAATCCTTAAAATATCACCAAAAACACCTAAGATATTCCTCAACGATAGTATAACCAAAAAAAATATTACCTATAAATTAGAGGAAGACATCACAAGAAATGAATGTGATATTACAATATCCACACCCTATTACAACTCATACGCGATCTATACTCCCAACAATCTATATGAAAATGAGTTAAAAATATATGGCCATTGATCTTTCATATCCAATACTCTCTCATGTTTCCTCCTAAAAAAACTTGGTTTCCATGGTATAGGATCTAGCAGCATTTTCATTCCCTAAAACTCTTTATCACTACATCCCAACATATGTATCAAATAATCCATGAAGGTTGCATCTATCTCGTGATCAAAATCATCCATATAGATCAAATGAGAATGGTTGAGGTGATACCTCTAATGTTGTTACATATGAAAAAAATTATTCAAATATCTATACATATATGGATGCTCCAAGCAGTATGCCACTATCCTAATCCACTCCACAACCTAAAAAATTATATAAAACCTGGGATCCAACATGAACGTCCTCTTAATCCAATGATGAACCAATCTTGGAGACACATGAAGTATAACATGATCATCCATAGTAATATCAAGGGGCCATCTATGTCTATTAGTATATGACATCTTCTCACTATGAGCTATAGCTCTGTGCTTCTGAATAAAGTAAACATTCTATGAATTCTCCAGTTTGAGATTAGTCTAAATAGTTCCAACTCACCAACCTTAATCCAAAATAGTTTTTATCTTCATGGCCTACTATATAGTGCCTCATATTTTTCCATCAGTATAGTTTTCAGATAATTGTTGTTATTAGTGAAATCGAAAAGTCCAAAGTTTTTCCCCTAGGAAGCACTAATTCCATGAATATATTTAGGGATAATATCATAATGTACCTATTTTTACAGTTCTACTTCCCATCAATATGTGGGTGGAAATCAATATATCAAAGTACCTCGTTACTAGGCACTATCTTGAAGTCCTTCTTGAAGAAAGAAGTGAAAGAGAGTCATGTTTTGAAACTATACTCTCTAGACCCCTATATAGATTCATTGTGAGCTAAAGATAAAAATATCTAATTGGTTCACTGATGAAGTCTTCCGTATTGGTAAGAAATGTTATAAATTCACCAATAAATTCAGAATTATCCAAATCGTTTCAATCTTATGAGGGTTCCATAAGAGATCCAGCACAAATTCCCTGGAAATATCAGCCTCTACCATTCCATAATGGGAAGTCACTATATAAAACCACTTGGTCAATAATTCTCATAATTCTCTTATTGACCAGTGTTTCATAATGTTATGAACACTACAATCTCCATTTTCATGCCCAACAACCAATATTTATAAGGTAGATAATGGTACATTTTGGTCAATGCTGGATGTACCTCCTACTTGAATGCTTAAAATTCACACATTAACTCCCCCCAAATACTCAAAAGAACAACTACGCAACCCCATACATAGAGGATCCCATCCTCATTTATTTTCCTATCAGAATTATTCTCCCTACCTTATAGATATTCCTTTAAGGATAATAACACTAGATCCTCCTTCTACCTTTATATAATTTTAGGTTGGGTACATCACAAACTATAAATGATTGAAATTAATTATTAACTCAATATAATGTAAATTATTGGGGTTTTAAATTATTCCAACAATAAATAAATTAAATAATAAAAATATGAAAATGATTATTATAATCAATGGTTTGATATTTGAAAATACAATTATTGAAAAACCTACATTGTTAATAGATTATGAAAATATCCCGTTATTAAAAGTGATGGGGAAAGTACAAATATCATCTTCAATAATCACATTAATAGGTTTACATGTTGGATAACATTGGTGGGAAATGAATTAATGGACATGGAAGGGAAAACTAACACCCACATTCTGATGGAGAGTTACCGAGTACAATGGTCATAATAAAGTGGGTGTTCTGGAGAAGGTTAACAACCAAAAAACCATAAAACAAATTATTGTGAAAAAGGACATTGATAAAATTTTAAATTAGTTAAATATGTTAATATTTTATTTTGTGATTATTTGTCAATAATTTATAGATTTATTTACTATATAAAAACATAAGGAAATAATCCTACAATATATGTTTCTATTTCGTCATCATAATTTCATCATTTTGTTGTTTTCAATTAATAACATACTCCATCACATTAATATATAAAATAATTTTTTCTAAAGCACGAAAATTCACTTATAAGTGATCGTAATACCCTTTAAAAAACGATTTACTTTTATCTCATTCTATTTGATGAAACCATTATAGTTAGCACAAGTTATTCAATATGAATAAATATTCTTGTGGAGAAGTAATAAATTAGAAAATAAAACCTCAACCAATGTTCAACTTACACCATTTTTTATATGGGTACCCATATAAACCTTCCAAAATTGCAGATATCATAGCCTTAAAAATTAGGTGATAGAAATTAAAAAATTTATATCGCATTAATCTCTCAAATAACAAGATGTTTCACTTAATCATTACATAAAAAACATGTGAATTCCTTCATCATTAAATCTATTCAAATATGGTAAATACCAAAATTACCATACACACTTATTGAAAAAATGAATAATTTAAATATTCTTAAGTAAAACACATTTTATTAGTAATATTCCATAAATAAAGAATTTTTTTTAACTCCATCAATGAAATAATAAAGAAAATGTTAAACATATAAATAAATAGTTCCATGGTAGCTAGTACTGTCCAATTTACATGAACTATAACAATATTTTCTTTATAACAATATCATTATCACAAAATAAAGAACAAATTAAGGGTACTAAATCTTGTGTTTCCAAGAAATTAAATATTACACTATGTTACCTTTTTAATTAATATTATATACATGATTTAAAATATATTATGAATTTGTCCTATAATATAATATTTATACACTTCATAATTATTATAACCAGACAATCAAAAATAAAGTACATTTACATCATATGAAAAGGTTCTAAACAAATAATCAAGTTAATCTTTACACTTCATCTATATTAATATCATAATCTTGAACATGATCGCTTAGCCTATACTATGCTATATTCTCTTGAATCTTAGAGAATAAATTTCCATTGTACCGCATATACTTATAGTTGAAACACTGAATTACAATGCCTTATTTATTTTGTTTTCTTTATTTTTCTCATTGACCATTTATCCCACATTTATAAATACACCAATTCCATTAAAGCATTTAATAGGTTTATTTTTTCCACAATTATCACATGTTGGAAAATCCTTCATTCCCTAAACACCTATATTTGTATTATTTACTATAATATTCAAATCTTACATCCATTTGAATGCATATGTCATGAGGAATTCATTATCATTCTTGAACTAACGTAAAAAATCTCACCGTACAAATGAAAAATTTGAAAGACCATTACCCTTTAAAGAATCTCATTAAGTCCATAAAATAAATGGTTAATATGACACTCCATGTTTAATATGTAATCAATATAATAGAAAGATTACAATATACATAGAAACAATTTATTATTTCTTGTTATTAATTTTAAATAAATTTATCTTCATCTCATTTTGTTTTTTTGGTAAATATTATTTAATGAATGTTTTCTTTGAAATAATTTCATTCCATGAGATATATATCCACATCCCCCCTATATTATAGATAAAAAACCAATAATGATATATATCACATTCGAGATAATACAATATAAGTGAAATAATTTTCTTTTCAACACATCCCAATTCTATAGATATATTTTCCAGATACAAAATAAGATTCATAGCTTATATTGGATTAGTTGTCACACTAATTGATGGGGGCCTCAATCAAATAATGTGATATAATATCGGGGAATATTAAATTTTGAAGAGGTTTCTCCATACAAGAAGGGTTATGTTTCATATCTAGATTATGTTACACTATTATATCCATATCATGCTCTATTATAATACCAACTATATTGGATTTCACAATAGGTAAATATCTACATTGACGATGATTATTGACTCCCCTTTTCCTTCTAGATCCCATTTCTAAATAATGGAATATACTATTTTAACTCCAAAAATATCAATTTTCAATAATAATTTATACTAAAAAAATGTAAAATACATAACATAAACTAATCTCTTAATTAGAAGCATGGTTTCATTAGGAATACCTCTGTTTTTAAGTCCATCATAATGTATTGTAAAGAAAGTGTGATTTATCCCAAGAAAATACCTCAAGAGTGTCAAACTTAGTTCACATTGATGATCATTATCATTTTCTAAATAATACTGGAGTCAGTCATGATATTACTTTTTTCTAAATTTTTACCACCAGATGGCTCTATTCAAGAACAATTTATTCTTTTATTATCTCAAATATTATATAATTGAAGAAAATTACAAATAATCTATACATTACCAATATTATATGATGTTATTATACTCTTATTATAAATATTTATCATATGGTTATTATCCCTAATATTTTTTTTCTAAAACATTTAATCATGGATTATACTAAACATTTTTTAATACTATCTATAATGACCCACATCTTATTAGCTCAAAGCTAGTGGTTTACATTATTATATGGGAATAGATTCAAGAAATCACCCCATAAGGGAAAAAACAGTAAATAATTTTTTCAAAACTGGATATAAAATGACCCCAATTTCACATTAGGAATATAAAAAACATAATATATATATATATATAATGAATATACTCAACATCCTTGATAACTCATCCAAAGGAATCATCTTCATAACCATGAGAAATGAAAAAAATAAGGGTGAGATAAAATGCTTAATATGGGTTAAGCATTATCGATGCTTTCATGAATTAATAAGATTAAAAAAATGTAAATGTAAATAAATTAGAACACATTCCATTTAAATAAATTTTTTACCATAAAAAGACAATGAAAAATCTATATGGTATGGTAAGTAGACGAAAACACATGGAAATTAATCAATATGTTGATAATGATGTCAATACATAGATAATATGATAGAGAAAATAATATTTACAATAAAAACATAATTCATAATGAAGAAAATTATATATTATTAGATTTCATGTTTTCTAGGAACATGATACTTTTACCATCAATACCATTCGTAAGACTGTTTAAAACATAATGGGTGAAAACCTATCTAATTTTTGAAATGGATTCATCTCATTAGACAACTTCTGCATCAAGGATATTTCATTAATTTATCCCCAAACCATGAATTTCATGTAAATATCATTACTCATATATCTAATAATAAATATAATTCATAAAAAATTTCCCTTAACAAATATCCATATTCTTCAAAGGATATTGATTTATGAATAATTTTATAGTTAATCAAATAACATTCAAAATAAACACCATATATAAAAATAATATTTGGCTTATGAAATAAACATATCCATAAAACAATAATATGAATATTAAATATAAATTTAATGTTAATGTAAAAATGATTTCAAGAAAGTGATTGTTTCATTATAAAGTTAACAATTCTAAAAGAAAATGAGATTGTAAAACAAATCTTACCATTTTGTAATATTCATGTCAAATCAAATTGGAAGAAATAATGAATAATGAAACATAAAATAAAATAAAAATTTAATTTTTCATGATATTACACAACAGTGGGTATGTATATACGCCACATAAAAGTTAATTGGTTCATAAAAGTAAATATGTTTCAATAAAATGTAAATTGAAGGGAAATCCCTTACATCACATTTTATTTTGGTGAAAATCATTTAACATCATGTGTAGTGGTTTTAAAAAAGTTATTACCTTAAAAAATAAATATATTAGTATTTATGATATCATATATGATCATTTTATATCATATCATCTAATTTCGTTAAAAATCCTTTATTATCTTTTTTGTTTTAAGTGTTATCTTTCAGGTGTTATTTTTAATAAATTTTTTTGAATGTTATGATTATTTTATATATTATATAGTTTCATCATATATAGAATAATAATCATTAAATAATAATCAAATTTATACAATATTTATACTTTTAAGAGGAATCATGATTGATTGTTATGAAAATTATGTTTGTTGTGATGAAGGAGACGATAGGTCATATGTACCCACAATTAATGTTTCCATTTTTCAATAATTATTATAGAAGGGATGTAAGTAAAATTATTACATTCACATAGTGAACATTATATAATATATACCATATTATATACTTATTTATATAATCCACATAGTGTGTCAATGAAAAAAGACTCACATCTCTTCATGAAAGAGGTAATCCACACATAGATGAATGAGGTTATCATTTTTAAATAAGTATGAAATAATTAAAATAATATATATTTATATAAATTATCATTAAATAATGATATATATTTCATGAATAACATAATTATTTCATTTATATAATATTTAATAATTTAATTTATATCCACCCCCTTCCATGTAAAGCTTTAGTGAAATACAAATCAGATAGGTATATGAGGTGGTAGTCCATCGTACACACGAGAAACATTATCCTATCTCATATATAATTAAAATTATATATATATATATATGATATAGTTAATCTATAAGAATAAATATGTTTTAAATATCATATACATAGTTTTATCCTTTATAATTGTAACACCCCAAGCTTCTACGGTACGCTTCTCTTTGAATAATGTGATAGCGTGTGTTGTACGCAACACCGAGTTCTAACACACACCACAACTAATTAAACTAGCCGTTGTGAATAGTAATACCTACTTTTTGAAATCATATATATATTTTATATTTCAAAATGGACTTCATTTTTGGATTCGGAATATCGAAATTAGTCTAGGGTGAAATTTTGGTACTTTTCGGATAACTTTCATATTTTGATGAATAGTGAAAATTACTAAATTTTAATTGAAAACAACTTTTTTAATCAAAATAATTAATAGTGATAAATTATGAATTTGAGTGGTTTTAAAGTATATTTAGAATATATTTTTACCATTTAATATAATGTTGGTCATTGGACATAATTTTACAATTAAACCAAACATAAACAAGTGTCAATCTTTTGATAGTTATTATCTCTTAAAAACACGCTTTTTGTTTTGACAGCGGGAATTAATTTTAAATTAATTTCTCCCACTTATGTGTTTTGAATTTAGAAAAATGGATTCCATATTTGGAATCAGGATGTTCAAATTGTGTAAATAGGTAACTTTTATTTTTAGACATTTTGAATAATTACTGCGGTAAATATTTTATTTACCATGGTTAAAGGGTAAATCCGGTAAATAAGGGTTAAAAAAATAATATTATAATAATACAAAATTACCCTAAAACGTGTCCTAACCTTATTGGTGGACACATACCCGACCATGGGCATCCTTGGGTCAATTTGGGGACCCCTTGGAGCCACTTGTATGTGGTAGGGACACATTATATTAATAAAGTTAAAATAAAAATAAAAATGGCATAAGCTTAAATCTTTTAGAAGAACAATTTTTACATAGGGTTATACATGTTGGATTTTCGATTATAAATATTAATTAGAAAGCTAAAAAGATTTCCTACATAATTATGTTTTATTTATAATTTTTAGACATTAAATAATTTATTTTAGTTATGACACAATGATGATGCAGTAATTACTAAAATAGTAAAAAATTAACATAATTGATATTATAAATACCCAAATAAATATAATATGAAACTTTTAATGAGTTAAACTAATTTTCTAGGATAATATGATATATTAGGATTGATTTAATGGACTTTGTTCGAAGTAATCAATCTGTTATGAGTTTCACAAAAATCAACTATTGAATAGTGTCAAAATTGACATAAAAGAGTTCTTAAAACAAATATTATATTATTAATTGATATTAAATTCCTAAAAATCTAAGGTTCGGCCAAGAGACTTATATTATGATAGGTTAATCATTAATGGACCACTTGGGGGTCTCTTGGATGTATATAGTAAGTTTATTAACCATATTATATAAAAATACAAAGAGACATTGTAAAAGTGAAACTAATTAACTTAGAGTTAATACTTAAAGATAAGGTTAATATAAGTACCCAAACCTGTCTAAATTCTATTGGATGAGTTGTTTTCGACCTATCCCCACCTCATACTTTGAATAGTCAACTTTGGAGCCTTTGGAAACCGAATATGAATTTATTATAAATTAATATTTCTAGCTTTTCCAAAAGTGCCCCTCACCCCTCTTATAAAAGGGCACTCCTCCTTCTCATTTCTTCACACCTTCAAAGACTTTTGGTTCGGCCAAACTCTGCCCAAATACTCTCCCAACATCCCTCACTACAACCTAGAGGCCTTAGTTTGATCAGAAAGCCAACCTAAGGAGCCCTTTTGATCAAATCAAAAGGAAGAACCCGAAGAAGAGGTAATGATTTCACCACCCTTTTCTAAGTTCATTTCTTCTTCCACTTCTTCTTCCTTTGTTCTTACCATTCTGAAATAATAACTCCAGTATCTCACATATACTGTGATGGTATTATAAATATGGTACAATCATATTCAGTATTCTATCCACCCTTTGAATAACATGTCACCATACGTGCGTACGTACGGCTTACCGTCTCCACGTCGTGGTGTAATTGTTATTCAATATAATATTATTTGGATGGGTATAATAATGATGTGTAACTCATGTAAATAATAAATATAACATGTTAATGATTCTGTATATATGATATACCATCCATTTATATATTATTTTAATATCAAAAGAATGATATTGTCGCTCGTGCGTACGTACGGACTACCGTCTCCACGAACGCGATGAGATTCATTCTCCATCGTATCCATTAAAGTATAATTATCATTTGATGATTTAAAAATGATGTTTAAGGACTGTATATCATTCTGGATATGAATAAGATACAACAACCATGGCTTATGTAACAAAACATATAAAAGAAAATGAGTAAGTTAACTCCCGAAACGACGATAATTCTAAGATATTATTAACAAATCAATGTTAAAAGATCATATATGATATCATATTAATATATATGATTCTTGTATAATTTAATAACAACTATTTCACCATTATACAGGAGGTTAACCTACCCCAACCAAGGAAAAGTACAAGGTAAGGGTTATTTCACAATCTCTTCATTATCCGAGGTTGTTTATACGTAATAATCTACTGAGATATCTTTATCATCCACATCCATGTTTCTTAAAAATGTATTTAAAAACATTTTTTATGGGTTAAAGTCATTTATACCCTTGTTTGAATTTTTATAAGAGGTTTATAAAGGAATCTTTCCGTCGTTTTCAAAACAAGGTCCTTTTTAACCTTTTCGATAGAATTGAGGTAAGAATGTTTTTTTTAACTTATACGGCGGGTGCGGTTATTTTACGCCGTTATAAAATCTTCAAAGATTTCCTTACATGCTTATAAGAATATTTTCAAAGAAAATGTTTTATTTTATATGGATCTTAAATGTTTTCAAAATGAAAGGAGATATTTCTTTAAAAAGAATTTTGATTTCATCTATGTCAACATCCTTTGATGGATTTTAAGATTATTTGAAGTAGATTTATTATGATACAAAACTTCTATATTGTATTGAAGGTTTTGTGATATGTTTGACTATGGATGTGCTATTTTTATACCATTCATAGTTTATGGTGAAATTATTGACATTTCGTATGCTAGTTTTAATACGAATGTTTATGTTATGTTTAAACCTTTTCATATGGGAATGCATTGGACTTAATAAGTGACGGGTGGAGCCCGCTATAGCTCCTCGATGCATCGGTAGGTCTCATGAGACAAACTAGTGTCTTGGCACAAGGCCTTGACAAAATCTTATTTGTAGTCTTGGCACGAGGCCTTGGCTATGTGGTTATGATAGTCTGGCATTATGCATTCCAACATTATGAAAGTGGTTATTGATATTGCATGTGATTATTCGATTAGTAGAATATCCATGTGAATAAGTAAATGGAATTATTTCATTTTTATTTTTTCCATACTATGTTGAAGTTCAATTTTAAAAGGCTTTTGTTTTAGTAATTCATTGCCTTAAATGTTTATGCTTATTTTGAATGTTCCGCTATATTGTTATCCTTACTGGTCATTTGAGCTCACCCCTTTTCTATGTTTTATTTTTCCCAGGTAGTGAAGACGTAAATAATGAATGACTTGCAGGGATATTATGAGGGGTTAATAGTGTGGATATGAATACTTTGTTGTTGTTGTAGTTTTTCACTTTGAAATGTAATGTAAAACTTTATGATTATATCTAGTGTTTCCAAGGCTACTAAACCAATCGGTCTTTCAGGATTTGATCTTTCTTGTGATCATGCCAATGTTATGTAATTAATGCACCGACTCTGGGCAACTGGGGTCGGGGCGTTACAGTTGGTATCAGAGGAAGTTTAGTACAAACCTTGGAAACTAGATTTAGATAAACTCTGATTAGAGCACGTATACCTAAGATGAACTTTGAGGATTAGTATAGAAGAACTTCCTAGAATTTTGGTATTGTAGAGATTTTGTGAGTTTTCCGAGCAATACATCCCTGTCTGGATACGAGCAGGTAGAGGCGGCTCTGGCACAGATGTACCTAGGGGTAAAACCCGAAAACACCGCTTTGAGCTAGACTCGAACGGGAACTGGTGCACGACAACGGGCCTTGCTGCACTCTTGGTTACGACACTCCCGGGGGATATGCTTAGGATAACTCTCACTATCTTTACAAATCATTATGAAGGGTTTATGAGTATATACTTCCTCAAAGAAAACATTTTTATGATTATGGGTTATATCCATATATAGTTCAATTTATGTTAAGTGTTTTATAAGTATGGGATTATTTATTTTGATTCATAAACTGATCTAGTTTATGCCATTGTTTAGAAATGGCACCTAGTGGAAGAAATGGAAACCGTATCAATGCACGCACTCCATGTAGGGATTTCCCTCCTGCTCAAGATAATTATAGTGGGGCTGGTGATGCAACTGGTGCTGATCAGCTAATCACCATACTGGGACAACTTACTCAGGTTATGAATAATAACCTTACCCGTATGGAGCACCCTGATCCGCAGCGTGGAGGATCAATGTTAGATCGATTCATGAGACAGAAACCACCAACGTTCAATGGGAATACAAATCCCTTAGTAGCTGAGCAATGGATATTTTCCCTAGAGAAAATATTTCAGGCTTTGGGGAGCAGTGAAAGGGAAAAAGTTATCATGGCAGTTTACCGCCTCACTGGAGATGCTGATCAATGGTGGTCATTGATTCAGAACATGAAGGAAGATGATGAAGTATCAAATATGGAATGGAGGGAGTTCAAAGATCTGTTTTTAGAAAAATACTTCCCTCGCGACCATCGAGCAGATATGGAAAGGCAATTTTGAGTCTGAGACAAAAGGAGGATGAGAATGTCACAAAGTATGAGGCTAACTTTACAAGGTTAGCGAGGTACGCTGGTGATTATATTCGTAACCCAAGAAGTAAGATTGATCGTTTCTTTGATGGGTTAAAACCATTTCTCCGTCGAGCGTTAGTCTCACAATCCTTTTCATTGTACGAAGACATTGTCTCATGTGCTATCAAGACCGAAAAGGAATTCTCTAAGTCTTATGACTTTAAAGCAAAGCAAGAGAAGAAGAGACCTGCTGATCAATCTGGGAATGGAAATAAGGGGAAGAAGGGAAAGGTTGAATATCCATCTTGTGGTAAATGCGGGAAGAAACATCCTGGTACATTCTTGAAGGGAATGGGAGTCTGTTACAAGTGTGGTGAAAAAGGCCACCAAGCTCATGATTGCAACGGGAAGAAGGAAGCTACCAACGTTCAGTGCTACAATTGTAGGGAGATGGGGCATTATGCAAATGCATGCCCTAAGCGTCAGGAGAACTTACCTCAGAAAAGGCCAAGGGATCAAGGCCAGGCTTATGCTATCACTACTGCTGAGGTAGAAGCTCCGAAAGACGTGGTGGAAGGTAATTTAATGGTTTCCTCAAGTTTAGAAAATGCATTATTTGATTCTGGATCATCGCATTGTTTCATATCTTCCCAGTTTGCTAAGAAAATTAGATATTTCCAATTTGATTTAATAAGGGAGTTGTCAGTTAAAACTCCTAAGGGAAGTATCGTTGCAACAAAGTTTTGTGAATCAGTCCCCATTAGAGCACATAAATTTTCTTTATCTGCTGATCTCATCGTCATACCTATGATTGAGTTTGATATAATCCTCGGTATGGACTGGCTTTCGGACTATGATGCGAAGATTTATTGTAAGAAGAAAGAGGTTACGATTCTTGATGATAATGATAAGGAACACCTTATTTTTAGAGCAGAATCGTCACCACCTAATTCTTATTTAGATCCACCCTCAATAGCTCAACTAAATTCAATTATTGGGGAGGAAGAGAATGAAATAACTGCGGGTGAGGAAAGGAATGTTCAAATAGAGGATGTACCTGTTGTGAAAGAATTTGTAGATGTATTTCCAGAAGATTTACCTGGACATCCTCCAGAACGAGAAGTTGAGTTTTCTATTGATTTGATTCCTGGATCAAGGCCTATATCGAAGACCCCTTATAGAATGGCCACTGTAGAGTTAGTCGAACTAAAGAAACAACTAGAGGAATTGAGTAATAAGGGATTTATTCGCCCTAGTGTTTCTCCATGGGGAGCCCCTGTTCTTTTTGTTAAAAAGAAAGATGGATCTATGAGGTTATGTATCGACTACAGGGAGATTAATGCTATAACGATAAAGAACAAGTATCCCCTACCTCGTATTGATGATTTATTTGGCCAACTGCATGGAGCTCAATACTTTTCAAAGATTGACCTTAGATCTGGATACCATCAGTTGTGTGTGAAGAAGGAAGACATTCCGAAAACAGCATTTCGAACCAGGTACGGGCATTACGAGTTTACTGTAATGCCGTTTGGATTGACTAATGCACCCTCTGTATTCATGGATCTGATGAATAGAGTCTTCAAGGAGTATCTCGATGAATTTGTGGTGGTATTTATTGATGATATCTTGGTATACTCCAAAACCTACGAAGATCATGAAAATCACTTGCGCGTTATCTTGAAGACTCTGAGGAGGCATGAATTATATGGGAAGTTTAGAAAGTGTGAATTCTGGCTTCAGGAGATTTCTTTTCTTGGCCATATTGTCTCTAAAGATGGAATCTATGTTGATCCTTCTAAGACCAAGGCAATACAAGAATGGCCAGCACCTACGAGTATAACTGAGGTACGTAGTTTTATTGGTTTGGCAGGTTATTATCGACGTTTCGTCCAGAATTTTTCCCGATTGGCTAACCCATTAACGAAGCTCACACGTAAAGGGGTTAAATTTGTTTGGACAAAAGAGTGTGAATAATGTTTCGAAGAACTGAAGAGAAGATTAGTCAATGCTCCTATATTGACTCTACCATCAGGGAATGATGGGTTCGTTATTTATAGTGATGCATCGAAAAAAGGACTTGGCTGTGTCCTTATGCAGAATGATAGAGTTATTGCCTATGCATCACGACAGTTGAAAATTCATGAACAAAACTATCCTACTCATGATCTTGAGTTAGCAGCTGTGATCTTTGCTTTGAAGATATGGAGGCACTACCTCTATGGTGAAAAATGTGAGATTTATACTAATCACAAGAGTTTGAAGTATATTTTCTCACAAAAAGAACTCAACATGAGGCAAAGGAGATGGCTTGAATTACTCAAGGATTATGATTGCACGATACACTACCACCCGGGGAAGGCAAACAAGGTGGCAGATGCTTTGAGTAGAAAAGACCATGGAGTTCTGAACATGATGAGAATTGAAAGGGATCCAATTTTCATGGATCTAGAGAAGATGGACATGGGAATAACTAGGGAAGGTGAAACATCAATGCTTTTTCAAATGGTTGCCAAACCATCTTTACTAGAAAGGATTAAGAGTTCTCAGACCGATGATGAAGAATTCCAAAAGAATATTAAAGCTGTGAATGATGGGAGATTGAGAGACTTTGTGTATGAAGATGGAATTTTGAAATTCGGGAAGAGACTTTGTGTTCCCGATATACCTGATCTAAAAAGGGATTTGCTGGATGATGCTCATAGTTCCAATTTCTCTATACACCCTGGGAGCACCAAAATGTATAGAGATTTGAAGGAACATTTTTGGTGGGACAACATGAAGAGGGAGATTGCTGATTTTGTGTCAAGATGTATGGTTTGTCAACAAGTGAAAGCTGGAAGGCAACAGCCTGGAGGAGTCATGCAACCTCTTCCCATACCGGAGTGGAAATGGGACAATATTACAATGGACTTTGTCATGGGGCTACCAAAGACTCCTAGAAGGAACGATGCAATATGGGTTATTGTTGATCGTCTTACCAAGTCAGCACATTTTCTTGCTATAAGAGAAGATCTACCCCTGGAACGTCTAGCAAGACTATACATTAATGAAGTTGTGAGACTTCATGGAGTACCCCTATCAATTGTTTCTGATCGTGATCCCCGTTTTACTTCAAGATTCTGGAAAAGTCTTCAGAAATCCCTGGATACTGAACTTCATTTGAGCACTGCTTACCACCCTCAGACAGACGGACAATCAGAACGGAATATTCAAACCTTAGAAGACATGTTGAGATCTTGCTCACTTGACTTTCAGGGTATGTGGGATCAATATTTACCACTGGTAGTATTTTCCTATAACAATAGCTTCCATTCGAGTATACAGATGGCACCATATGAAGCGTTATACGGAAAGAGATGTCGTACACCAACCTGTTGGGATGACGTTGGTGAAAGAAAACTTGTAGGCCCAGAGCTGGTGGAGGAAACGGTGGAAAAGGTGAAAGTAATCCAAAATCACATCAAAGCAGCTCAAAGTAGGCAGAAGAGCTATGCCGATAATCGAAGGAAGGATTTGGAATTTCAAGTCGGTGATCATGTTTTTCTGAAAGTATCTCCGTGGAAGGGAGTCATACGTTTTGGTAAGAAAGGTAAATTGAGCCCCAGGTACATCGGACCTTTCGAAATTCTAGAACGAATTGGGGTTGTAGCTTACCGATTGGCAATGCCGCCAAGTCTCTCCAAAGTTCACGATGTGTTCCACGTATCTCTGTTGAGAAAATACATGCCTGACCCAACGCATGTACTCACCTATGAGGAATTAGAACTGGAACCCGATCTGTCTTATTGTGAAGAGCCCGTCAAGATTTTTGATACGAGAGAACAAGTGCTGAGAAACCGGACGACGCGTCTGGTAAAAGTTTTGTGGAGAAACCATAAGATGGAAGAGGCAACGTGGGAACCCGAGGAACTTATGATGAAGAACCACCCGAGTCTTTTTATGCAGTAATACCCTAGAAATTGCGAGGACGCAATTATTTGAAGGAGGGGAGAATGTAACACCCCAAGCTTCTACGGTACGCTTCTCTTTGAATAATGTGATAGTGTGTGTTGTACGCAACACCGAGTTCTAACACACACCACAACTAATTAAACTAGCCGTTGTGAATAGTAATACCTACTTTTTGAAATCATATATATTTTATATTTCAAAATGGACTTCATTTTTGGATTTGGAATATCGAAATTAGTCTAGGGTGAAATTTTGGTACTTTTCGGATAACTTTCATATTTTGATGAATAGTGAAAATTACTAAATTTTAATTGAAAACAACTTTTTTAATCAAAATAATTAATAGTGATAAATTATGAATTTGAGTGGTTTTAAAGTATATTTAGAATATAGTTTTACCATTTAATATAATGTTGGTCATTGGACATAATTTTACAATTAAACCAAACATAAACAAGTGTCAATCTTTTGATAGTTATTATCTCTTAAAAACACGCTTTTTGTTTTGACAGCGGGAATTAATTTTAAATTAATTTCTGCCACTTCGGTATTTTGAATTTAGAAAAATGGATTCCATATTTGGAATCAGGATGTTCAAATTGTGTAAATAGGTAACTTTTATTTTTAGACATTTTGAATAATTACTGCGGTAAATATTTTATTTACCATGGTTAAATGGTAAATCCGGTAAATAAGGGTTAAAAAAATAATATTATAATAATACAAAATTACCCTAAAACGTGTCCTAACCTTATTGGTGGACACATACCCGACCATGGGCATCCTTGGGTCAATTTGGGGACCCCTTGGAGCCACTTGTATGTGGTAGGGACACATTATATTAATAAAGTTAAAATAAAAATAAAAATGGCATAAGCTTACATCTTTTAGAAGAACAATTTTTACATAGGGTTATACATGTTGGATTTTCGATTATAAATATTCATTAGAAAGCTAAAAAGATTTCCTACATAATGATGTTTTATTTATAATTTTTAGACATTAAATAAGTTATTTTATTTATGACACAATGATGATGCAGTAATTACTAAAATAGTAAAAAATTAACATAATTGATATTATAAATACCCAAATAAATATAATATGAAACTTTTAATGAATTAAACTAATTTTCTAGGATAATATGATATATTAGGATTGATTTAATGGACTTTGTTCGAAGTAATCAATCTGTTATGAGTTTCACAAAAATCATCTATTGAATAGTGTCAAAATTGACATAAAAGAGTTCTTAAAACAAATATTATATTATTAATTGATATTAAATTTATAAAAATCTAAGGTTCGGCCAAGAGACTTATATTATGATAGGTTAATCATTAATGGACCACTTGGGGGTCGCTTGGATGTATATAGTAAGTTTATTAACCATATTATATAAAAATACAAAGAGACATTGTAAAAGTGAAACTAATTAACTTAGAGTTAATACTTAATGATAAGGTTAATATAAGTACCCAAACCTGTCTAAATTCTATTGGATGAGTTGTTTTCGACCTATCCCAACCTCATCCTTTGAATAGTCAACTTTGGAGCCTTTGGAAACCGAATATGAATTTATTATAAATTAATATTTTTAGCTTTTCCAAAAGTGCCCCTCACCCCTCTTATAAAAGGGCACTCCTCCTTCTCATTTCTTCACACCTTCAAAGCCTTTTGGTTCGGCCAAACTCTGCCCAAATACTCTCCCAACATCCCTCACTACAACCTATAGGCCTTAGTTTGATCATAAAGCCAACCTAAGGAGCCATTTTGATCAAATCAAAAGGAAGAACCCGAAGAAGAGGTAATGATTTCACCACCCTTTTCTAAGTTCATTTCTTCTTCCACTTCTTCTTCCTTTGTTCTTACCATTCTGAAATAATAACTCCAGTATCTCACATATACTATGATGTTATTATAAATATGGTACAATCATATTCAGTATTCTATCCACCCTTTGAATAACATGTCACCACACGTGCGTACGTACGGCTTACCGTCTCCACGTCGTGGTGTAATTGTTATTCAATATAATATTATTTGGATGGGTATAATAATGATGTGTAACTCATGTAAATAATAAATATAACATGTTAATGATTCTGTATATATGATATACCATCCATTTATATATTATTTTAATATCAAAAGAATGATATTGTCGCTCGTGCGTACGTACGGACTACCGTTTCCACGAACGCGATGAGATTCATTCTCCATCGTATCCATTCAAGTATAATTGTCATTTGATGATTTAAAAATGATTTTTAAGGACTGTATATCATTCTGGATATGAATAAGATACAACAACCATGGCTTATGTAACAAAACATATAAAAGAAAATGAGTAAGTTAACTCCCGAAACGACGATAATTCTAAGATATTATTAACAAATCAATGTTAAAAGATCATATATGATATCATATTAATATATATGATTCTTGGATAATTTAATAACAACTATTTCACCATTATAAAGGAGGTTAACCTACCCCAACCAAGGAAAAGTACAAGGTAAGGGTTATTTCACAATCTCTTCATTATCCGAGGTTGTTTATACGTAATAATCTACTGGGATATCTTTATCATCCACATCCATGTTTCTTAAAAATGTATTTCAAAACATTTTTTAAGGGTTAAAGTCATTTATACCCTTGTTTGAATTTTTATAAGAGGTTTATATAGGAATCTTTCCGTCGTTTTCAAAACAAGGTCCTTTTTAACCTTTTCGATAGAATTGAGGTAAGAATGTTTTTTTTAACTTATACGGCGGGTGCGGTTATTTTACGCCGTTATAAAATCTTCAAAGATTTCCTTACAAGCTTATAAGAATTTTTTCAAAGAAAATGTTTTATTTTATATGGATCTTAAATTTTTTCAAAATGAAAGGAGATATTTCTTTAAAAAGAATTTTGATTTCATCTATGTCAACATCCTTTGATGAATTTTAAGATTATTTGAAGTTGATTTATTATGATACAAAACTTATATATTGTATTGAAGGTTTTTTGATATGTTTGACTATGGATGTGCTATTTTTATACCATTCATAGTTTATGGTGAAATTATTGACATTTCGTATGCTAGTTTTAATACGAATGTTTATGTTATGTTTAAAAATTTTCATATGGGAATGCATTGGACTTAATAAGTGACGGGTGGAGCCCGCTATAGCTCCTCGATGCATCGGTAGGTCTCATGAGACAAACTAGTGTCTTGGCACAAGGCCTTGACAAAATCTTATTTGTAGTCTTGGCACGAGGCCTTGGCTATGTGGTTATGATAGTCTGGCATTATGCATTCCAACATTATGAAAGTGGTTATTGATATTGCATGTGATTATTCGATTAGTAGAATATCCATGTGAATAAGTAAATGGCATTATTTCATTTTTATTTTTTCCATACTATGTTGAAGTTCAATTTTAAAAGGATTTTGTTTTAGTAATTCATTGCCTTAAATGTTTATGCTTATTTTGAATGTTCCGCTATATTGTTATCCTTACTGGGCATTTGAGCTCACCCCTTTTCTATGTTTTATTTTTCCCAGGTAGTGAAGAAGTAAATTATGAATGACTTGCAGGGATATTATGAGGGGTTAATAGTGTGGATATGAAGACTTTGTTGTTGTAGTAGTTTTTCACTTTGAAATGTAATGTAAAACTTTATGATTATATCTAGTGTTTCCAAGGCTACTAAACCAATCGGTCTTTCGGGATTTGATCTTTCTTGTGATCATGCCAATGTTATGTAATTAATGCACTGACTCTGGGCAACTGGGGTCGGGGCGTTACAATAATACCCATCCATGATAGGTTGAAATGAAAAAACAAATGATAAAGACTCCCAAAAAGGGATTCCCCCAAACACACAATTGATGATTGCATAACTCATTTTATAGAATTGGTGATGGGTTGGGGTCAATACCTTATTAAAAAAACATTCCATTATATTTAATATTTATAATTTAATAAATTATCATGGAATAAAAAAATTTATTATGGCGGAGAAAGAAGTAAAAAAAGGCTATCGTTGAAAAACATTATCTCTTCATCAGGTATCCTCCTTAGGTATTCACTAAATCTTTTAAAGGATTAATTTATATAATAAATAATCATTTTATTATGATGGATGGTATGTGTGAATTTATTTATTTAGCTATTATAAAATAAAAATAAGAATTAATATATGAATAATTGTAGGGATTGAGTTCCATTTTATGTATGAGGAAAGGTGGCATACACATGGGTATGCAATATTATTCAGTATTAGGAGGTCAATATTACATAAGTGGCACCATTATTTATAATTTACTCTTTTTATGTATTTTATGATTGTAAAACACATACAAAACACTATGAATCACATTTTTTATACATTTTGATACTTAACATACAAGTTTTATTATTGTTTCCATTTTGGGATTTCACTATGATAACTAGTATTTTCAACAACGGTAATTTATAAATTAAACATAAACTAAAATGAGATTTATTATTTAATATATAATAAATAATTATAAATATAATATAAAACTTAAAAAATATAAATTCAATGTGTTTTTTAAATTAATATTATGTTAATCATATGTAATGTGTAAAAACACTACATTAACCTTAACTACTCAAACATAGACTTAACAATTTATGTTCTAAGAAGTTAATTATAAAAGATAATTTGGTCCAGTAATGTAAAATATATGATATTATTTTCATTTAAAAATTACTTTTTATTAAATACTATTTTTTAATTTTAACCCATTTGATGAAATATAATTCATCAAAAAATAACTTTAAATTCCATTTTTTAAAATAATTAATTAAATTGAATTTAACAATTTCAAGATAATTATGGAATTCTAATATATATTGATAACTCTATTATATAATGATTTATTCATAAAGAAATTTATAACACAACAATTTATTCAATTTGGTTCCCTTTTAATATTTTTTGTATCATTAAATATATTTATTTATTAAATAAATATTTATTTTTTTGGGTTTCTTAATCATTTAATGTAATTATTTAATCTCAAAAAAATTGAAATAAATAATCATGATTAAAAACAAATTATATATCAAATGGATTTATATATAAACTAATTTATTAGTTTTTGTCCAATCCCATGGCTTTATAGATATTAAATGTTAGATAAGAATATTTTCCCCTTTTCATTACATAACATATTATATGGGTCCTATTCAAAGGAATGTGGTAATAAATTTACATATTTAAGAGAATATGACATCAAGGATATAAATAAATTCATACAATAAAATTAATATAATGTTAATGTTATTTTTTCATTTATCATTCTTGTATAACCCCCACATAATCCCATTTTACATTAGCAATGTTAATTAATTTTTACAACATTCATTACCCGTTTTGGATAAATATTATTTAAAAAATATAATAATGTATAAATTATAATTATTCCAAATTTGGAATACATTCTTACTAATTCATTTCCAAGAAGTGGGAACATTTATCTTAAAATTATTCACATAGATGTTACAAGAAGTTATGGTTTTAAAGTGAAAATGCTCAAAACATTGGAATGATTATATTTCTAAATTCAAAAAGAATTTGATTCCAATTACATAAATCTATCAAATATATATACAATTTAACTAATTTTACCTTATAACCAATAAAGAATATAACATAACATTATAATATATTTATATATAAATGAAGTTTCATGTAAGAATTCATCATTTTTCAACATTCTTTGGAAAATGAAATATTTCCAAAATATATAAACAATTTAGCATAAGATAATATTGGTATTAATATTTGAAATTTTATTTTTATGTTTTCAAATAAATTTTAACTTATAATATATATTTAATTTTATAATATGTGTGATAAGTGTGACTAAATAGTGTTTTCATTAAATCTATTGTTTCATGCATCACAGGATATAAAAAAAATTTAATTTACTAATAAAAAATACATTTTAATGTTTTGGTGTGTTAAAAAAGTTTTATAATATAATTTAATTTATAATGATAAATTTTCAAGAAAATGTATATTTTTTTATAAAAACTTGATGGGAACATAATAATTAGAGGTAAAAGTTGACTTTCATTTCATTAGAAATATAGATTTTGATAAAAAATTCATGTATTTTGGAGGAATAAAATAAAATTGGAAGAATAAATAAATTTACGCTTTAATTAATGAGTTTTTCTTTATGATGGATATATTATATGATTCTAATTAATATAAGCAATCCTATTAAAAAGAAATTGTAAAAAAAATTATTACACCTTTATAAAATATTAAATTATCAGTCATTGAAATAATAATCATGAAATGAAACATTATTAATATTGAGTAAATATATATTCTTTTAAATTACATAAAATGGGAAATTTATAAACAAAAAATGTAAATAAGTGTATAGTACCAAATATGTGACAGTATAGTGGAATTTAGAAAAAATTACTTACCTTATGTTTGACTTTCATCATAAGTTAATTTTAAATTTTTATAACAATATAACATTATCAAAAATATAAAATATAACCATATAAATATCTTTAGAATCCCATATGATCCATTTATAACATATAATCACCTATTTTATAACATATATTTATTATTATCATTATTTCTGTTGTTAACTTATCGATTTCAAATATATATTTTAATTAAATAGTCATATCCCATGTATATAGATTATCATTCCATCATCTATTATTTTTAATAATGAAAAAATATAATATATATTCATTATCTATATATTTTATAATCTTTTTAAAAAGTAACATATAGAAAAATGAATTATGTGGTTCATGAAGATGAATACTGAAATGTACACATGAATACACTTTTAACATTTTGAAATGTTTAATGATGGATATGTAAAAAATAATTCACCATTAAATAATAATAATTTTATCATATATACCATATATATTAATAAAATCAATCATTTTTAAAATCCATGTCATAAAGAAATTAAAAAGAAATCACATAGCTCCATATAGGTCATACCCCACATATATATACAAGCAACAATATAATTATAAAATAAATTAAAAGTAATGATGGAAAATTATATATTATATATCAATAATCATAATCATATCATAGATATTATATTCAATTATGATATCCCTATTTATTACAATTTATATAAAATGGTGATAAAAATTGACTTTTATTGAAATGTGCACATGATATGCCATGTGTACTTAGGAGCGGTGTATTCACTTTTCATAGGATATAAAATAGGTTTAAAATGCTGTAAAATAATACTAATAACATGTATGTTTACATAGGACACTTAATATATTTGTTTGGGATGGTTGAAATAGATTATGAGGATACATATGACGAAATAAACATGAATGAGTGGGGAATGTTGATTATATATTCTTTGATAAACATCCTTTGGATCCCGTTTTATGTATCATTAAAATGGTATTTTTAGAATAAAATAACCTCTAAAACATGTATAGATATGTTTATATGATAATTTTGTTGAAATTTTTGAAGATATGTACCTCAAAGTGATGTAAACAAAACAAATAATGGATGTCCTTTTATTAGGGAGGGGAGGAGCACTCAAATAATTATTCAAAATATCAAAACATAATAAAGTCACATTCATTGTAAAATAGTCCCCAAATGACATTTACTAAATGATAAAGATGATATTATCCTCATATTATCATCTAATCTAATGTATATAAGTTTAGATATCCCTTTAAATTATAATATTTTGAGTATCACCTATGTTATAAAATTTTTCCCTTGGTCGTGGTAAAAAATATTTAAATATTAGAGGGACATAATTTTAAATATAGGGGAAATTTTTTCACATAAATGTAAATGGGTTGATATTTTTTACCATATAATACCCCCATTTATTAGTTCAATACTTTTATTCTTCATAAATAATTTAATAAAATATTGTTTATACAATACACAATTAATGTCATTTTTATGACATTAATTTAATTTTCATATAAAGATGTCAATACATACATTTATTTAACATAAAACTTACAAAAATACATTACAAATTATATTTATATTAAAAAATTCTATATCTATAACTCTCTAAAACAATATTACATTTAGATTTTTTAAAATCATTTTCAAGGTTTTTCTACAACATGCACTAGCACTATGTCAGTGTTGTGCATGGATTTAATGAATCTATATCTCTAATATAAATATAGAATAACTCATCAAGAAAATAAATTCATCAAAATTTAGTATAACCATTTTGAAATTAAAATAATTTTTGTTATCCCTATAAAAAAGTATTATAGATATTAAAAGAAGAAAGTGAGATTTTTTATTTTATCTATTGCATAAATATTAGAAAGGTAAGAATAAATGTTAAATGTAAATGTAGTCATATGTTCCAATTTTTGATAACTAGACATTGATTAGTCTTGTATATGTAAATAAAGCCATGTTTTGGAATGAGCATTAATACTTATAACATTTCATTCTAACCTTGATTACCTGATTTATACTTTAACAAGGTTATACATTTTACAAATGTTTTATTTCATAATATGTAAAATTAAAACATAATTATTTATCAAATCTAAAACCCCTTATTAAAAAATAGAATCTAATTTATCAAATTCAATTCATATAATTACATAAAATGTATTTAAATTACACTTGAAAAAATTCAATGTTAAAATTTTTCGTAGAAAAATATTTTTTTCCCAAAATATTAACTTATATTAAAGTCCTAAAAATAGATGAACATAATATAAATAAAAAGGATTTTATATTAATTTAATAGTAAATAAAAAATATAAAAAATAATAATTACTTTATTTATATAAAATAATTGACTGCTTTAAAAAGGTCTTCATTTTAACCATTCACTACAAATTATATATTTTTCTAAAAATATTACAATTTCATGCTAACAAAATAACTACATGATGAAAAAATTATATAATTTTTACATGGTAAAATTTTAAAAAAAAATCACTTCTTTCTGAAATTTTTTGTTGTGGGTAATGATAGATATAGAAAATGATATTTCTTTATTGAGTAATATATTACAAATCCATGAGGTGTCATGTTCTACCTCCCTTATAAGAATTTATGCCTAGAAACTCCTTCTTCCTAGTTAAAAAATTATGATCATTAATCCTCAGAATATCCTCATGTTCCAACATAGTTTCCTTAATTTTATTATTTCACCACAAAACATTGACTTGTATAGTAAAATTTTCTTTTTAAAACTTTTTCTCAATGATCTAGAATCTTCTCTAATTTTTACATATAAGATATATATTACTCTAGTTTTATGACCTTTGACTTTAATATATTTTATGGATTTTATATTTAATTTCATTGGAGATATACATGAAAAACAACATGAAATAGATAGAGTTATAGTGTAATCATCATTTGATTAATTAATATTTTAACATGGTTAAGAATTTCAATGGAATTGATAATTCATCATTATTTGTTTCCAATATTTAAAAACATAAAAAAAATTATTCTAATTAGTGACCTAAAGGAATAAATTGGCCCAAACTATAAACTTTTAATAACATTAATGATTTTTAGAATAATTCTTTATAAACCCTATGATTCTCAGGTTTACTATTGAACATATCTATCCTTCCCTTCCATTTCCTCTAATTGATCACATCCCAATAACTTTGATTCTATTACTTCATCCCAACATGTTAGAGTTTTTTACCTCTTATCAAATAGGTATCCTTAAGGATCCATTTGAATGATCGATTAAATGTTTGTTTTGAAATAAATTCATACTAAATGAAACAATTTATCATATAAAAAATTAAATTACATAGAATACGACCTAAACATTTATTCCTGAGAATTAACGGTCCTCTCATAATGAAAATTAGTTTGAGTATGATAAGGAGTAATGAATTTCAAATCTATATCCATATCCTAAAAAAGGTTTCCTTAAAACATATAGCTAATCCTAAAATATAGGTATGTTGTGATTTATTATTGTAATACATGTAATCTCACAACTTATTGTATAACATAGTAATATTAAGAAGATATAAATATTATATATTATCAATAAAATCTTATTATTTCATATTGTATTCATCTACAACACAAACAGAATTATCCCCTACTATTATATTGAGTGAGTTTGACAATTATATCCTCAAAAATGTTTTCCTATTTTTATTATGGTATGGGTAATGGTTATAACAACCCTTTTTAATTTTTCTCATAGCCCAACTTACTGACACAACAGGAATCATAATACATATTTTTCAATATAACCCTTAATGTTTAACCACAAAATACTATTTCATACATACAAATGACATCGTAATTCTAATATGAATAGATAATTATGATTTGTTTTTTTTCATCCACCTACACCGTCTTAAGGTTCTGTATTGACAAAACACAAACATTGTTTTTGATCCATATTTTTTTATCATGATCGTGGTTGAAATCATGAACATTCTTAACCTCCCTCTTTATTTATGCATCTTTCATATATTCCTTCTTCATTATCCCATCAATGTATGGTCGAATATCCAGATGAAAATTATTAGACCTATCCTCATTCCTCAATATTTCATGTTCAGAAATCAGCATAATAAAAAATATTTGATCATTTAAAATCCTCATGTTGTAAAAATTACCATGGTCTTTCCAACTCACTACATCTCCACCACGTCCACCATATCTCATAAAAATTTTATTGAGTAGTCATAATAATTAATCTACACAAATCATCTTCATAGGAATATATTCATTAATTTTTTGTGAATATATATGTTTGATGATTTCATAACCAGTATATATATCACACCATTCAAAAAATTGATAATTCATCCAAATCATTAATTATAAAATTACCACTTCTAACTCCAAATCAAGAGTTGGGTCAATTTTCTCCTGAATTTTAATTTGGAGGGAGGCATAAGCTATCAACAAAATATTATACAAAAGGACACCTCCATGTACTCTATTTCATGCATTAGTGTATATCACAAACTATTATCCACTATATGGTATTATAAGAATAAATTCCCTGACTAACATTCCCATAATTCATTAAAACACTCATAACCATAATCATAACATAAAAGCTAATCTCAATTTCTGGTCAACATAGTTATTGGATTAGTCATTAATGAATAATCTCTCATAATGAGTTTGTAGTATCCAACTAACAATTGGAAACTACAGTTCTCAATTACTATGGTTGTATTATATTTTTTTCAATATCCTCTATTATTTAAGGATCTAGAAATATACCCCCCACATGAAATTATAATACCCAAGAATGAGAATATCCATAGAATATATTAACACATGGTAAATATTATATATAACTTCTGCATCCCCAGGTTTTTTAACACAATACAAATATTTTGTTCATTATAATTCTATATCTTTAAATATATAATAATATCATATATAAAGGATAGAATAAACCAATCAAGGTAATATCTATAGAATATATTCATTTAGTCGATTAGAATAATAGGAGAATTTGAATGTCCAAATGGAATGAGCATAAATTCATAATGATCATGCCTTGTACATAAGGCTTCTTTGGGTATAGCCTCTTTATTGACCCTTATCTGGTGATATCTATATTGATGATCAGTCATGGAAAATATTGACCACGTTGGAATTGATTAAAAATATCATTTATACAGGATAATGGAAACATTTTCCAAATCATGATCTCATTAGGATACTAATAATAAATTCCAATATACATTTAACCATTTTTATTATTAACAAAAATTATAGGTTGACCCCATAGAGATGTACTAGGTAAAATAGAACCCTTATCAATACTCTCTTACATCTATTCTTCAATTCCTATTTATCATTAAGGGAGATTCTATATAGAGTCATTAAAACAGGTGTAGCACCATCTACGAGATATATTGAAAACATAGCTTTTTTAGTCATTGTATGCTTATGATACTATTCTTTAATGATATTAGAAAACTATCATAAAAAATGAATACAATCAATTTTATGTTTCTTCAAAACCATATAAGACAAATATACCACATTAATAGTTATTAAAACCCATATGATGGCTATAATTTCCATTGGGAGTCCAGGTTGATCCTTGCACCAATATACTATCACCGGTTGATTTGGAATATTGAGTATGACTTCCCTTCCTTGATCATTGATATAGGATATATACATAGAGGTGAAATTGACACCCAAAATTATTTTACATTAATCCCGAAGAATAATTAAATGATTTTTAGGAAGTCCATTCTCATACACCTCTATATGATATTAGTTATAAACATAGGATATGATTATTCTCCCATTATGAGTTTTACTTCCAACTCAATACAAATCATTATGGTGGTGATATGGAATCTATAGAAAATTATTTTTATATAGAAGTGTGTTTTGGACTTATATAATATAAAAAATGTCACTTATAGAATTGATGATAAGTGTATATTTAACAATATATCACAGAACATCCAATTTTATATAATAATTCCATGAAGATACCATTCTTCAATTGGATTCTCCTATGGATGGTTCTGTTGATGTATTGGGAAGTCATTTGAATAAGACCCTACATCTTTATAATTGAATGATTGGATAATAATGGTTTATTTCTTTTCCACACATTCATTAGCTAGAATATCCTTTTCTACCCATGTATAAAAAACCCTTATTTCCTTCATGAATATTACAAGATTCTTTCCCACTATTTTTACATGATGTAAATTTCTTTGTTCCCTTAATATTATTTTATATGTTACATATTTCATGGTGTTCAACAAAACTCATATTTTCTTAATTTTTCATAAAGACATAAGATCTGTAAAATTATTTTTCTCTAATTATGGTTATTGATATTATATCATTGTATGATAATTTTTCATAGAAAAATGATATATTTGGAGGCCCAACTTAAGCCCCTCAATTAAAATGTCAAAATTTATTTCCTTATTACATATTTAGTTTGAAATAAATTTTTGGAAATCATTAATGTAAACATCATACTCTACTACACATTCCTCTCCCTTTTACATTAATGTTATGAAAATAATCTTCATTTTTTCTCAGTGTTACATAGGTAAATATTTCTCAAAGAATATAATTTAAAATTACATATATTCAATAATTTATAATTCTTCATCCAATTTATAATTATGTAGTGGTGACCAACATTTATCATCATATGCTATCCAACAAAATCCTTCTGGAATATCATATTTTACTTATATATATTCCAAAATCAAGAAATATATCATCCACAAACTTAATCAATTGATATTATAAAAATATATTTGTAAATATATAATTATATAGAGTACTATATCACTTGAAGTCATCCAGCATAGGTTAATCACATTGTGGAATAAAAAAATTCTCTATACGGTAAAGGTTATTCATTATAATCTATGTCAGAGGCCCTCACATTTCCACGATCTACTTAGTTCTAACAGATGTTGTAAATTATTTCCCAATAATACATTCCTTAAAATGTCTACATTGTTTCCATTCCCTTTAATTATAGACATCATCACTAAATAATATCACACAATGAGTTATATAATCATCTGCATTAAATTTTTTCCATAAAATAAAATTCCCAATAATGATACATTTTTTCAAATACATGTAATATATGACCATAATTTCCATTTTATCACTATTTTTTTACAATATGGTTCCAATTATTGTAATAAAATTTATCTAATACCATATAGCGACCATAACACTTTCACATTACATTACACAATTTTAAGAATTATAATACATCAGAGTACAAGACAAGGGTTGTGAATTATAATGTTTTGAAGACTATGTACATAAAACGAAATACATGGGAATAAACAAAAATTCATTATTTAATCTTCAAATTGAGCTCCTAACATCAATTGTGTTCTAACATATGCATAGGGTACCCTGGGGAACACAGGAACATAGGGATGAGCTAAATAGCTCGGTTAGAGAATAACCAAAAGAACGAAGCATTATCACATGGAATATAAGGAATGACATGATGTTATAAAAAGTCATGTAACATAAAAAATATGAACATATAAACATGAAACCATATAAAAATGGAGTCATAGAAATGTGTCAGCAATATAAAACATGACTTTAGTTTGAGTCAAGGATAACCTCTATGATCATTTCACATAGTAGCACAATCCAAGGCTAACCACCAAGAACATCACACCACCACAATCAATTATTATAGTTTATTGAAAATCCACTTTAAGGGTAAGTGGGAACCTATAGAACATTCATCCAGCATTGAGACACAACCTTATAAAACACCCATTACATAGAAAAATTTCAAAATGAAAAACCCAACCATTCACTTCGCCTTGAATGTCAGATGCAACCTGTTTCAAAATTCAAAATATACCAACATGAAAACCCCACATAGACTCAACAATATCGCCACTGAATGTACCATTTAAAAATTTGAAACTAAAACTGTTGTAAACTATCATCGTGCCTCTTTCACCATCTCCTCGAGATGCACACATCGACAATGAAGCAAGATTGTTGTACCACCGCAGCCCCTTGTCATAGTCGTTGAAAGAAACAATCAGATACCATCATCGCTGAGGAGTATCTGTCATCATCACCGCTGATAAGAAACCCGTCGTCGAAGTTGAAATCAAACCCGAACCACAAATTGGAACACCACTGAACAAGAATCAAATAGATTGACTGCTGGGAATAATCATACAAACCTTCAATGATAGCAAGAGGACAAAAAACGAAAAACCAAATCCAACATCAAGGAGGAACATTGACTGTCGTCGAACCACACATCCCAAAACCCAATTGTAACCCCCACTCCAGATCCGGCCAGGATTAGAGCAGTAAATCTTAGGGTAAAAGAAATGGTTTAAGCAACAGATGACTCTGAATGAAGGCACCATCAACAAGGCAGAAATACCAAGGACCATCAAAATAGAATCGAGGCAACCTAGGCCAAGAACAATACATATAACATCTCATGAGACATAACATTACCTGATGCATTGAAGAGATATCTATGTGAACCCACTATAACATTTCATAAAAATGTTTTCCACATAATGAATCATATGTAATATATCTCACATAAACATAAGTTTCACCAATATAAAGAATTGGGTACCAAAATATTGTCATATAGTATAAAAAATAATTTTATCCTAAAATACTCAATCGAAATAAAATAAATAATATAAACATTGAAATTCATAATTGATAATTGGCTTGTATCATGGTAGGTGTTGTCCAGTATAAGTGACCACAAGTAAGAAAATTATTCAAGAATATTTAGCAAAAAAACATTTTTGAGCGGTTTTAAGTAAAACACTATAGAGCCTTTAAAATAGAAAACAGAATGATTCTTTATACAAAACCTAAAGTTTACCATGCGGGTTTTTAAAATAAAAAATAATTATTTTATAAATAAAATATTGGATTAAAAAATGATAGAGATAACTTCATATAGGGTAAGAATTCTTGAAGTTACCATAAAACATGATTGCTTATTGGAGGGACTATAGCAGTGGACACACTATAGCAAAGACGGGCACTCTAGTGATGGCAGAAACTGTAGCAGTGGTTGTAACAACTAGGTTTAGGTGAAAACACATACACCCTGCCCTATCATGGTTGTGAAGTCCAGGAACACCAGGTACCACTAGTTGTCCTTCAAACATGTGGTCCTAACCCTAGGGCCCACCCACTTGCCCGAACGGGTCATCTGACTAATGACAGTCTCCACATTCCAGCACATGTCCTCTCTCGTGTGACTTTTCTCCACTCAAACACACCCTGTAAAACATCCCAAAAGGTAACCCATCCTAATCACTACTGCACATCAAGAATGCTTAACTGTGGGGTTCTAATTAATATGTCTCCCGAAAAGAAAGGAACTCCTTGTTGACATAGTCTTATAATTTAGTCATTTAACCCTTTATCATTTTTGGGGTGTTACTATAACCCCCACCCCCACGATTTAGAGAATAAAATCCTCATTGAGGAGACTAAATAAAAACCCATGTAGTGCACCAAACATAAGGCTGGCTACCACTTCTGATACAAAATGTAACAACTGAGTCCAAATGATAGCACAAACACCCCACATAAACATGTATGTCGGGTCCTGGCCCGCCAGGTACCACCATTTGCCCCGCAAACATGTGGTCCCATCCTTGGGGCCCACCCATGTGCCCAAAAAGGTCATCTAACTAATTAAATTCACCACATTCCAACACAAGTAATCTCTAGTGTGCTTTGTCCTCATTCACACACACGCTGGGAGACTTCTTAAAAGGTCACCCATCTTGATCACTGCTTCAAGCCATGCACACTTAAATGTGGAGTTATTATCTAGAAGGCTCTCGATAAGGAAGGTGCACCTTGTTGACATGAGTCATATCATTTATTCATTTAACCCTTTGTCATTTTGGGGTGTTACAGTGGTGGTATTTTATAATATTGTAGCAGTATTATTCATAGACTGGGCCTTGAACCAAAAATTTCGAAACTACGTGCTATGTAATGGGATATATTTCCAATGGACCTTTGGGCATTATAAGGGGTCTTCCTATACCATTTCAAAAGAGGCCTTTAATTTTCTATAATAATAATATTGAGGCTTCATCCCCAATATTTTGAAATGAACAGATCTCTTATTTCAAATTATTAAGGAGAAAATCACTTAAAATCACGAATTTCCTTGAAAGAGAATATTGTACGGAACATCATAAAGGAGTTTGGGACAATCACATAACATATAGAATATGATAATATAAATAATATATAAAATCATTTAGGTAAAACAATTATAATGAAACCCAAATAAATAAAGGACGTTTAGGTTGAATCCCTTACAGAATATCATCACAGTATTGTGCGTACTTAAGAAGGATTAATTAAAGAGAATGGCGTGTGTCATCATTTAAAAATCAATATAAAAATATAGGGGATGTGTGTAATCATACCCTATCACTATGAATTACACATAAAATGGTATAACATAGAGGGAAATATTAAATTAAAGTAAAATTGAGAGGATCCCTTACCTTTAGTCTGATGATGTTCTCCACTTGATATCAATGACCTGAATAATAAAATTAGGTTATTAATTAATAATTATAGATCCTATTACATTTGTATAATATTTATTATAATATTTTCAAGTTCATTTATTACCATTCTGATTGGTTAGGATATACAAATTCATTATTCAGGTCTATTTGTTACTTGGTTTTAGTGATCTATTCATTTATATTCATGTTTGTATACATATGTATAATGATTATGGTTATGAAAAATGTAGTTATATTTATTATTGAACATACCTAATGTTAAATGGATAAAAATTTAAATTTTTTACTTGTAGTGACGTTGGATCATTATATAAAACATTTATGATATATGCTTGGATTATTGTTCTAATTTTTCTCATAATTAACAGGTTTTGAATTATTATTTTACATCATGTGTGACATAGGATTCAAGAATAATAAAAAAAGATAAAAAAAATTAGTAGTCTATTTTAATCATAAAAATGGTTTCTTGGACAGAAGAGAAGATGAAAATATAAATTGATAAACCTTCATCCTTGAATGTGATAAATTAACTCATCTGAGAGAGTGTTTTGTTTTATTGTAAAAGGAAGGTGAAATGAGAGATGATAATGAATTATTCCCTATGAATAAAAATATTCTAGTAAATTTATGTTACTAGAGTTTTCATACCATTTGGTTTAAGGGATTTAAGGACAGGAAAATTAAAATAAAAGAACTTGAAAGGAAATATAAGAGTTGGAAAGAGGAATTTACCTATTGAGTTTATCTTCATCGTTAACCTCTTAAAGGGAGGGGTTTTCATATTTTGAGCAGAAAAAATGCTAAAGGATGTGGGGAAGGATGTTTGGATGAGATTTCAGAATAATTTATGTTAGGTTCAATGAATTAGAGGAGTGAAGGGAAGAGGGGATTGTCAGTGGGTTTTATAGTGGAGCAGAAGAGGGGTTTCATAATATTATGATCATTAGATTATTATTTGACAATAAATCAATCAATAATGATGAATCTTGTTACCAAAAACATAAATATGGGTATGTAAGTTTTATCCATAGGTCATTTACATCTTCTATGACTCAAGCATGATGTAGAAATTCTGCTTTTAACATTTATTGTGAATTATTGTATTTTATTATTCAAAAAAATTATTTATTTTAGAGAAACAACAAAAATTCACCCTAAAAGTTTTCAACAAGTCTATTAAAAAAATGAAAGCCATTTTTCAAAAATAAATTTATGAATATAAATAATTTAATTTTTAATTAAAATTATAATTTAGTTGAAAAATACATATTTTAAAAATATAAATGACATTATAAAGCTTTCAAAAATATTACATGGACTTATAAAAATATTATAATACCATAAGATATAAAATTATAGATTTATTAAAAAAAATTATGAAAAACATTTTCATTTATATTTAATAATTAATTATAATTAATTATTCTTTGCTTACAAAAAAACCAATAATTTTACTACGGTCATATTATCACATATAAGGTACATAAATTTTATATATACACTGATGGGGGAGGATAATATTTTTTTAGAATATTTACTTTTCATAAGGGTCATATTTATATTCAAAAGGGAAGGTTATTGTCCCCGAGGTTAAGTAACTATTCACTAAAAAAATATGTTTTTTTATCAGACTACAAACATATTACTAATCACTACCGTCTATGTCATATTTTTTAAATTCAACACCCAAAGGATTAAAAATAATTTTTAAAGATTATATAGCACATTGTAGTTAATTGTTTTGTAATTTTAGGTTATTATATGAAATGTTTATAAGAAAAGAATTTCCACTGATAAACATTTGGTTGTAACCCATTATTAAATTTCACCCTCAATATTTTGTTTTGAATTATAAGCTATAAATTAATTCAGATATATTTACTTCATAGCTTCCTCTAGTTCCCATGATACTTTTTCACACTTATGTTTCCCCTAAATTACATTCACTAGGTGAGTAGTCATGTTACATAAAAAATTATCTCTATAATAAATGATCTTTATAGGTTATTCCTCATAAGAATGATCATCCTCCTATTATGCCACCTCTGAAGAGAGTACATGTAAATGACCTGCTTTGAACGTCCTTAAGTGGGATTCATAACAGACATCATGTACTTTGGACATTTTAGGTGGATGTTCCAATCGATAGGCCACAGATCTGACTTGATCATAGATCTAGAAGGGGCCGATATACTTGAGACATTACTTTTCTTTGTTCTCGGACCTCATGTCCTTCTTCCATGCATATATGCGTAGAAATACCATGTCCTTAACTTTGAACTCAAGGTCTTGATGACAATTTTCTGTATAATTCTTCTGTCAAATTTGGGATTCCTTGATGTGCTGCAAAATGGTTTTCACCATATCCACCATTTCATCAACCATTTCATCTCTTAACTGCTTATTATCACTTACTACATCCATACACTTTAGTGTTCTAAACCTTTTTCAATAAAGGGCTTCATATGGTGCCTTATGGATGCTCAAGTAGAAACTGTTGTTGTAGGAGAATTCTACCAGTGAAATATTTTGGTCCCACCATCTATTGATGTCCATAAATCTTTACCACAACATATCTTAGAGTGTTTTAATAATTCAATTAGTATGTCCATAAATTTAAGGATTATACGCCGTATTGATGTTCAGTTCAGTGCTCAGAGCATGTTAGATACTTTTCAAGAACATCGATGTGAATCTCAGATCACATCCAGATTAAATAGACAGTTTTACTTGATCCAAACTCTCCACTTATTTGATTTAAATCCATTCAATATTATTCAATGAGAAGTCATCTCAAATTGCAATAATGTGATCTGTCTTCATAAGAAGATCCAAAATGACCCATATAGCATAGTTTCCTATATATTTCCTATGATGCCCAGTGAAGAATTCCATGGTAATGTTCTCCCACATCCATGTTGGTATTGTAAATGGTTTCATCATCCTCTTAGAATTATTTCTTCCAGCCTTAACTTGTTGACAACCTTATCACATTGATGTATACTTAGAAATCTTCTTCTTCATATTGTCCCACCAAGAGTTCTCCTGGATATCTCGATACATCTTTGTGATCACTGGGTGAACAAAAAAGGTAGAGCTATGTGGGTCATTAAAAATATCCTACATTATCTATAGATCACATGGTATACATAATCATGACCCAAATATTAAAAATCATTACATTTCAATTTTGAAATTAGGGGATTTCCCATCTTTGATAGCTTCCACCCATTTCTGAATTTCCACATCATTTCATTGAGAATCCATTATTTTCTCCATGAGGGATGGTTGAGAAATCATTTGAAAACACATTGTTGATGTTCCTGCATTAATTATACCCATGTTTATCCTCTCTATATTTATTAACATCATATCCTTTTCAATTATCATCATTGATAAAGATGCATGATTTTTTCTATATATGGAATTGGACACCTTATTTTCCTTATCGGGACAGTATTGTATTGAGGAGTCATAATCCTTGATGAGACCTATATACCATCATTGGTGCATATTAATATATTTATGTGTGAATATATTTTTGAGAATCTTATAGTCAATATATATCACAATGTTCTCCCCATAGAGATAATTCTGTAAGTTTTTTAACACAAAGATCACGGCTACCAACTCTTGATCATGCGTAGGATAGTATTGATCCTAGATTTTCAAATAACTTGAGGCTTAGGATATCACTTTATAATTGTTAATGATCAAATTTCATAATACTTTTTTTAAGCAACATTGTACGCCACAATGAGTTCTCCGCTTGATGGATGTTTGGGTATCGGTGCTTTGATAAGCAACTTTTTGAACTCCTTGAAATAGTGTTCACATTCATATGTCTAGAAAAACACTACTCCCTTCCATTGGGCTTAGTAATTGGATTTTAAATTCATGATAAGTTCATCAAAAATCATCGATAACACCTAGACAGACCCAAAATGCTTTGTATCACCATTATAGATGTTAGCCTAGGCCATTCTTCAATCGCCTTTGTCATGGAAGGGTCCACAGATATTGTTTTTATATTGATAATATGCCCCATGAATAATACATCGTGCACCCAGAGCACACATTTACTATAATTTTCATAAATATTCTTCAATATCAAATTTATTAGCACATTATTCCCATGATCACTATGTTTCTCCTTGCTCTTGGAGTATATCATAATATCATCGAAAAAGAATACCAAAAATTCGTCGAGTTAATATCTAAAGTCACTATTAATTTAATCAATGAAAATTGTTTTAGCATTAGTGAGTATATAGAGAATAACTATGATATCATAGATTCTATACTTCGATCAAATGGTATTTTTTGGAATATATTCCATTCTTACCAATAATTAGGGATATCCTGATTGAAGGTCCACCTTAGAGAAATATTTTTCCCCACGAAGCTGATCGAAAAAGTAATTAATCCATGGTAGGGGATTCTATTTGATTATCATGATTATATTGAGATCATGATAATAAATGCAGTGGCACATTAATCTGCCCCTCTTATTGTTGACGAAGACTACTGCACCCCTTGGTGAAGCATTAGGGAGTATAAAACCATTCACTAGATTCACCTGTAATTGCTTCTTCATCTCTTCTAGATCAACAATGTCAATTCTATAATGTGTTTTTGATATAGTCAAAGATATATGAATATGATCAATTGATAAATCAACCTCTCATTTAGGAGTAAGAGAATAAAACTCTTCATGGAATACAATAGTGTAATCACTCACGATGGGCATTTTTTCAAGCAAGGATCTCTCCTTTATCTCAAAAAATTGAGATATAAATTTTTTCTCATAAGGAATTAATATTAAAACTTGATAAAATGATTCTAATGGAGATTGATCTTCCTCCTTACTAATGTAATGAATTAGGGGATTCTTTGGGATATCAAGAGTGATCTCCATTTCCTGAGATTTTATGTTCTCATTGTATAATTGTGGCCAATTCATGCCCAAGATAGTGTCAAACTCCACTAAAGGAAGTATCATTATATTTTTTGGAAATTCAAATCCACAAATGTTAACCGGGGAAATGATATAATCCATGGAAAAAATAATATCCTCATTCGTGGTTCTCATATATAACTTTTCCTCAATTTTTTGAGGTGGTGTTATAACATTTCATCTAAACATAAAATATATGAAAGAACACGTGGGACCAGAATCCAATAGTACATCCTCTATTCATGAATAAATAACTAGTGTACCTGTAACCATGCCAATTTGTGGTGTCTCCTTGGTAGAAGTGATATAATAATCCCTTCTGTATTTCCTTGGAGGATATTGCTGATTTTCTTCGACAACCCTCAACTTAGGAAAATTGTTCGCATAATGCTCATGATCCTTGAAGTTTTAAAACTGCACTATAGGATATGTTTTGACCCAAACGTTATTTTCATCTTCCACATTAGAAAGATTCTTCATATCCCATCGGCAATTTTTAGACAAATGTCTCGACTTTCCACATTTGAAGTAATTATTGTTTTCCTTTAGATTTCTCCCTATATGACTCTTCCCAAAAAATTTACAAGTTGTATAGTTTGGATTCTTTCCATAAATTTATTTGTTTGATGAACAACACATGTGGTTATCCATTTTTTTCATTATGTATATGGGCTCGTGAGACCACTAAAATTATCCAATATTAATATCAACTTTAGGTTCACAACAGACAAACTCCTCAAAGCAGTCGAAGTCTCGAATCTCCAACCATTTTTGTAGACTCGACCATTGTCTGCTAAAGAATAGATCCACCAAAATTTTATTGTTCATGACTAAGCCAGAGGTGTACCTTTCTAGCCTTCTAAAGTTTTCTTTATATGCCTGGATGGACTCATCTGTCTTTTTCATGAGTCGGTGGAACTCTCTTTCCATCTGGAGATGGAGGGTTTGAGGAAAATATTTGTTATAAAATATCATATTGAATTACTCCCAATAAATGAAATCAATTTCCTCTGGGGAAATTGTATTCATGATTAGTGTCCACCACTGATCAGCTTCCCCATCAAAAAAATAGACCTCCAGTACAACATTTTATTATTTAGAGCAGTGGAGGACTGAAAATATTGTTTCAATGGAGTAAATCCACAATTACATGAAGTTGGGATTTAAAGACCCACTAAACACAGGTGTCCTTTACTGCATGACAGATTTTACCGAAATGTTATCATTCCATAAAGGAGGAGGGTGTTACACGTGATTCAATTTATTATTCATGACTTGAACCTGATGAGAAATTACTATCATGATGTTTTGAGCACGTGTTCCCATCATATCAGGCATATCCTTTGGGTAATCTTGACATCTCCTATCACATTATTCAATATAATTTGTTCTATATTTACTACCATTAACTAAGAAAAAGAATGAACAATTAGAGAGATTGAATATATTTTTATTGAGTATAAAATGGATTCATTTAACATAAGTGGATAAACTTGTAAAGGACAATTATATACTATCTTGTGATTCCCTATGCTTCAATATAGGTTATCCTTGATCAATTTCATAACTTATATTATTATGTGACTTTTTAATTCCCTTAATAATATTATGAACTATGATAAAAAATTTACTCAATTATATCCCCCCAGGAGTATCAAACTGAGAGTGCAGCAAGGCCCTTTTCGTCTACTAGAATTCCCCATGTTAAGTCTGACACTCATTGTTAGATATTTCACTCTTAGGTAAATCTGTACCAGAGATGATTGTACCAATTTGTATTTTGAAATTGATGATTTTTTTTATAATCTTATTACTATATAAAAACCATAAATTAGGTGTATTTTCTTATACATAGTCTCATCCTTAAGGTTTTCACTATGGGGCTCTATTCTTAATCTCCAAAAATAACAAGACAATCCTATGATACCATAAATTTCCACCCTAGCCTTTTCACCTAACATTACATGATTTCAAGCATAATTATACCTTAGCGTACAAGCCAAAGATCGTGAATTATAGTGTCTTGGAAGGATAGGTACATAAAACTAAAAATGTGGGACTAAAAAACATGTATTTATTTAATTTTCAAATTGATCTCCCATCTTTCATGTGCACAAACAATTTCATAGGGTACTATTCGGAACACATGAACAAAGGGATGATCCAAATAACCCATTAAGGGAATAACCATAAGAATAAATCATTAGCACAAGGAATATAAGGCATGACAGGATGATATAAAATGGAATGTAATATATAGAATCTTAACCTATACATGTGGAATCATATAAACATAGAGTCATAGAAATGTGGAAGAATCATAAAGCATGACTTTAGTATGAGCAAGGCTAACTTCCAAGATCATTTCTCATAGTAGCACAAGCCAAGGCTCACCGCCATGACCATCACACATTACATCTTATGAGACTTAACATTTACAAATGCATTGGACTGGTTTCTAAGCACAATAATATTAACATTTAATGAATAAAATTTCTAGATAAATAATCATACATCATTAATCATACATAATCATAAGGGATACTCCTGGAAGGAATTGGGCACATAATCATGTCATAAATCATAACAATTGGTTGTATCATAAAAAAATACATGAATGAGATGAAATAAAATATAAATGGACATTTATTAAAAATAATAGAAATTTATGATGGAAATTTATGTCAAGTAAAATTGGCCACATGTTAGAAAATTATTCATGAACTCTTAGGATAAAAAATATTTTTGAGCGGTTTTAAGGAAAATACTATAGATACATTAAAATAGAAAAGGGAAAAATCTTTTATAAAACCCAAAAGTGATCTAAGATGGTTTAACTAATAAAAAGAATTTTTTTATAAAGGAAATGGTGGCTTAAAATAGAAGATATAGTTCACTTGAAATCAAGTAAGAATTAGAGATGTTCCCTTAAAACAAGTTTTCTTATCAAGAAGTATTAAGGAGGAAATCACATAAAAACATGATTATCCATGAAATAAAATATATAATAGAACTTGATACATGAGTTTGGGAAATTCACTTTGAATTTACAATATGATCATAAGAAGAATAGATAACCTCATTTAGGTAAAAATAAAGATAAATAAACCCAAATGAATAAAGGAGGCTTGGGTTAATCCCTTGTAGATTATAGGCATGGTATTATGTGTAATTTATAAGGATTAATGAGAGAGAAATGGGTTTCTCATCATTAAAAAATAAATATTAATGTATGGGAGATGTTTTAAATCACACCCCATAATTATAAATTATATTTAAAAGGGCATAACATATAGTAAAATCTTGAATAAAAGTCAAATAGAAAGGATCCATTACTTTAAGTAAGATGGAGTTCTCCACTTGATATCGATGACTTGAATAGTAAAATTAGGTTAATTAATTAATAATTCCAGAACCTATTCTATATATAGAATATTTATTATAAAATATTTATGTTAATTTATAAGAATTTTGATTTGTTATGAGGTTCAACAACAATGTTCGGGTTAGTTTGCTTACTTGATTTTAATGATTACTTAACATATATTCATGTGTGGATAAACATGTATGATGAAGGTGGTTGAACATAATTGATGATATTTTTTATTATTGAACATCAATAATGTTACATGGTTGATAATTTAGTGTTGTTACTTGGAGTTATGTTTAATCATTATATAAAACATTGATGATAAATGCTTGGATTAAGTTGGATATTTTTATCATAATTAACTTCTCTAGCATTTTTATTTCACATCAAGTGAGAAAAAAAAATTCCAGAACAAAAGAAAAGATAAAATAAATATTTAATAGTGTTATTCAACTATAAAAATGGTTTCATGAACATAATATTATGTGTATATAGAAATTGATAAACAACATCCTTGAATGTGACAAATTAACAAATCTTGGATAGTGTTTTTGTTTCAATAGTATCAAAGAAGGGGAAATGAGAGATGATAATGAATTATGCTATTTACATAAAAAATTTTTAGAACATGTATGTTAATTGATTTATAATACTATTTGGGTGACGGATGATGAGTAATGAAAAAAATAAAAGAAAAGAACATGAAAGGAAATACAAGAGTAGGAAAGAGGAATTTAACTCTTTAGTTTATATCTTTGTGAACCTCTTAAGAGGATAGGTTTTAGAATTTTGATGAGACCAAAGGCTGGAGGAATTGGGGAAGGATGATGGGGAGAGATTTGGGCTGAAATTATGTAATGAAGAAGGCTTGAGAGGAGTGAAGAGAAGAGGGTAATGTGGGGGATTTTTAGAGTAGATGCGAGGAGGGTTTTGATAATATTATTGTCATTAGTTAATTATTTTTCCATAAGACAAAAAATATTTGTGATTAACTTTTAAAAAAATCAATTTGTGCATGTTTTTCAAACCAATGTCCATTTACATCATTCCTAACTCAAACATGATGCTAAAATTCATTTTTTAACATTTATTGTGAATTATCGGATGTTAATATTCATAAAAATTCATTTATTTTAGAAAAATACCAAATATTTACCCTAACCATTTTTCAATGTGTACAATCAGAAAATTAACTACATTTTTATAAAATAATTTTCTAAATATAAATAATTTAATTTATAAATAAAATAATAATTTACATGAAAAATACAGATTTTAAATCTACAACAGTCTTTATAATGCTTTCATAAATTACTGAAGGCCTTATAAAATTATCTTAAATCATAAGACATAAAATTCTATATTTATGAACACCTTTTAGAAAAATACATTTCATTTTAATTTAATTAATTAATTATATTTATTTATTTATGAATTGAGAAAAAACCAATAATTTTACTATGGTGATATGATCACTTATAAAATGTATAAATTTTATTTATATACTCAGGGGTGAGGATAGTATTCTTTTATGTGATTTAGTATTTATAATGTTCATATGACAATTCATAAGGGTAGGATAATATTCATAAGGGTAGGCTACTATTCACCAAAAATTAGGGTTTTCTTATTGGACTCCATACATCTTTCTGATCAAAACTGCATATGTCAGATTTTGAAAATTCAAAAAAATAAGTATCAAAATAATGTTTGAAGATCACATAGCACAAAATAGTTCATTGTGTAGTAATTTCACATGATTATGTGACAAATTTATAAAAAATTAATTTCTATTGGAAAGCATTTCGTCGTTATTTACCATCTATATAAAACCCAAATAAATTAACTTGGAGCTCATGTCTACATTGTTAAATTGGTATAATATACAAGGGATTCCATCACCAACGATCAATTTGTTTAATAGTCTTGAAGAAATAATACATACATGATAACCATATTAAATTTGAAAAATAAAATAAATAGCATAAGAAACATTTTTAATTCATTGATATTATTCCTAATATCATTCTTCATTTCATATGGAAAGGGAAGATATAAAAGGTGAACTCAGATATATATTATGGGGTACATACAATAGAAACTATCATGTGTAAATACTGGAAAATCAAAATTTTATGATAAATACATGAAAATATATATCATTAAATCAATAACTTGAGCGTAAAATGAATCCATGGATAATGATAATGTTTTAATCTCATGTATAATTATATAAAATCCATATATAAATGTAGTAATCTCAATAAATTTAAATATATGTAAAAAATTTTAAAATTCCCCCTTCAAAAAACATTAGAATGATTATATAAAAAATATATATACATTTATGGATAACATGAAATATTCCTAATAAATAATGGGAATAAATAAAAAGAATTTTTTTAAAGAAATTTTTGAATAATATTCTCATGGAATAAAAAAAATAACGACAAAAAGAGTAATAAGTTAAAATTTCCTTTTATAATTTTTTTTATGTTCCACAGAGATGAAAATTCGGATGAAAAATATAAATAACTCAAATATAAAATGTATATGAAAATATTTTCGTTTTTTAGGCATATATTATAAAATTATAAAAATATATATGAATTCTCAGATAATTGACATTATAAAGTAAATTGTTACCTTTTAGAAACATTTAAATTAGAATATCTTAATAGTGTATATGTAAATTGAAACATTAATCATCATGAATAAATATATATTCATGTTAAATTCATCAATGGAATATTATATACAGAATGTAATTGTAAATAGGTTCACAATAACAAATATATCATAGTGGACTGGAAATTGACATGAAATCACTTTCCTCAAGTTTAACATTCCTCTTAAGTTCTATTAAACTCATGTATTATTAATTTATATTTATTATAAATACATAATAAACCAATATACATATATATATAATCATAAATTAAATTTTTTAATATTTTTCTTCTTTTTGATAAGAATGTTTTATGATTTTTTGGGTGTTAATTATTTCATTTTTTAGTGGAATTTCGATTCTTCAATTCCGGACCTTGTAATTTTAAAATTTTTCCATAATATATATAATTTTAATGATTATATTAATATAATATTTATTTAATATATATATATATTCATTTTTAACAGGTACAGATTGATAAATTAATTACATTGTTTATGGATATGGAAGGTCAAATATACACATTAAAGCTATAATAACATTTCAAATAATGAAAAAATGGTAAATAATAATTCACATTGAAATAATAATTATTATATAATATATTTCATATATATTTATTAAATATTTATTAATTTGTTGTCTATGTCAATTGGAATCGAAAAACGAATCACATATCCTAGAAGAGGTTATTATCTACTCATACAAATGAGTGATGTAATCATTTTCCCACAGATTTGATGGTTATTAGGTAAATAATATATTATATTTATAGCAGAATTATACCTCTATTCTAAAGATCATATATATTCATTAATAATTATTTTTTAAAAAATTCATGTAAAATGATTATGAAAAATTATTTCCACCACTACGTGGACATGGTAATTTATATGTACAGAAGAGCGAGGTTTTTTCTTTCCATTGGATGGAAAATTGAAAAAAAATGGTTGTACCAAAATCAAAATATCAACTTAGTATATTAATGATGCATTAGTTATTATTATATAAAAGTTAAAATATATAAAAAGAATAATTTTATGAAGATATATACATCAAAGATTCATTACACATGATTACCTTTTCTTTGATAGACTTCTTTGGTCCCTTTCTAACTATGCTTGTAATGGTCATTTAAGAATAACATAACCTATTAATCATGGATACTAAAGTTGATAAATTATCTCGGAAGTAATTTTCAAATCTATATTTCTCAACGTGAGGTTAATTGAAGAGAAAAGGCATGTCATTTTATATGTTATTATTGGAGAACTCTTATAATTTATCAAAATATCATGTTATAAAAAAGTCACATTCATTGAAAAGTATTTCCTAAATGACATAGATTCGAATATATGGAGGCTACAGTCCAAATATTATAATAAAATCAAATTTATATTGGATTTGTTATCATTTTAAAAATAAATGTTTTATTAACCCCTTCATTATCCATTTTTATCTTTATTTATCATAATAACTATTTTAATATTAAAGGGTTGTAATTTTACTTATAACTTGAGTGTTGGATAATACTTGGATAAGATGTGTAATTTTCAACCATATACTATCCAAATTATCCTATATAATTTTTTAATGATTTTTAATGAATTTAATAATATAATATATTTATCAAATATCATCAACATCATTTTGGACACTATTAATTAAATTATTCCTAAAGAAATAAATACAAACATGTAAGTCAAATCAAAAAAATTAACATAACCCTAATATATTAAAATTATTCTTAAAATTATGGGGGAAATATAATAGGAGAATTATTTTTATTTTGGTGTTTTTAAAATCAATTAAATGATATTTTTTTCTTACACAAACACTTTATCAGGTTTGTGTAATCATTTTATATAATAATTTCTTCACTAACAATTAATAATATGTTACCATTAAAAAATTAATTAATATTCCCAAAAACCATTTATAACAAAAAATATTTATTTTATCTTTTTCACTAAATATTATAGAAATAAATATCATCAAAGTGACAATTTTTACATTATCCCATACATAAATATTATAATGGTCAAAATCAATGATAAATGGAAAAAATGTCATATATTTTATGCTTTGATGGGTTTAGATGAAATAAAATAATACATTAATATAAATTCATGTTTTTAATGAATTTGAAGCCCTGGTACATTAGTTATTAACCTGAATTTCTCTATTTACCCATTACTGAGGTGATAAATTTTATCACCATTACTATTCAGAATGTCTAAAATTAAAGGGGAAATATTTAAAAAAACTTAATCCTTTATAGTTCAAATATAGTATGATTATTATCCAATGTGATAATTTTATGTTTTATAAATTATTTAAAAAATTATTCCACAAGATGCGATAGATATCATTTTTTGAATAAAATTACACTATTTGCCTAAAAATTTACTTACATCAAAACCATTTAAAAGTTAAATCATAATTTAAATTACATTGACGGTATATAAATTTAATTCCATATGAAAAAAATAAATCTTTTTCAAAATTACATAATTTATAGATTAAATGAAGGATTTACAAAAAATAATTATTTTTTACTATTCAGGGAAAATTAAATCTTTTTAGAAGAATAAAAGTATTTGAAACTAGTATAATAATTAAATGAAGAAAAAATGATTGATTTTTTACATGAAAATATTCCAGTTTTTTATGGTTCTTTTAAATATTATTTTTTGTAAATTAATCATTAAAAAATATATTTACTTGTGGAGAAATATGTCTTCAAATTTCTGGGAGTTATAAGTGCCAAGTAGGATCTAAATAATGTTCATTGAAATTTTCCCTATAAAAAAATTAATTAGTTTTAGTTTGGAATTTTTTTCACTTTTCAAAAAGAACACATAATTGAATTAATCAACATATATGTTAACATTCCATTTAAGTCCATAAAACCATCCTTTTTTGGAAAAACAAAATGTTATGTTTAAAATCAAAAGTTACAAAACAAAAAAATTGAAAAAAATATTATTTAATACATAATATAAACCATCAAAAGTGTATTTAAATATTCTAAGAAGAAAAAACAACTCTTATTCCCTCTATTCTGAAAATATATATTTGAAATACCATTTATTAAATAATTACACTACAGTTATTAAGTCAAAATTCAAAAATATTTAAGAAGTATTTCTATAGTATAGTAAGGACTATTTTATGGGAAAACAACCTTTATTAGAAAAAATCAAATACTCTGAGTAAAAGATAAATAATAAAATAGTGCTTCAATGGGATCAAATCACTTCTCAAGGATGCTGGATCATCATAGAATCAAATCCCTTAAACAATACCGAATTTGTAATAAATATCATATGAAACTCTCTAGCACTCACATTAAAAAAATCCAAACTAGAGATATAAAACTCATGGTCTACATAAAATATCTCATCAATGTCCTAATTTCCTTAAAAACATTTATTGTTATATAATTTCTTATGGGAGCCCAAAATATACCTCAGTTCATATAATCAATACTTTTAGAAAATAGCATTTATAATTAGTCAACATGTCTATTAAATATATAGTTTATCGTCAGGATTACAATAATACACAATGTTACTTCATTACCTTATATTCCAATAAATATAATCTATTGAGGTGAGGAAACAACAAAATATGAGATGGTTATGTAAAAAATTAAAAAAAATTGAATTAAATGTCATGTCTCCTCTTATAACCTCATTGTAAAAGAACGTTTCATGTCCATGAATGATAATAAATTATGAATAAAATTATAAACCCCATGTAAGATCAAAAATTTGAACAAAATAATAATTAAGTCTCAGAAAATAAGCTACCAATACATTGAAATAATTAATTGATAAAATGAAAAATGTGCCTTCCAAAAATAGGATGGAAAAGAAATATATCATTCCTTCCATAATAATTTACATTAAAACATATATTCAAAAAAAATTCATTTGAATAATCTTTTAAATTCATATTGATAAAAAATTAAAAAAAAACAATAAAATAACCATTTTGGCTGGAATGTCATGATAACCCTTTCAAATAATAAAAAATCACTGCTTTATAAGAAAAAAATATATAAAATTATAAATTATAATAGAAACTAAACTACTTCCAAGATAAACAATAATATACCAATTTATAATTATATTACCACTTGATAATTTGATAAAACCGTTGGAATTACCAAATTCTGGATTTATAAATCATTATTTGAAATCCATGAAAATTTCATTTATCGAGATTACAAAGATAAACTATTTACATACCCATGCGGGTACAAAATATATTAATAATTCATATAAAATATATTTTAACATTCATTAATATCTAGAGATATAATATAAAGGAATTCACATAGAAGAAAATACCCTATTAAATCCTGAATGACTCATATCATGTCACCTTCATTGATAAATGCCTAACCAGGAAATGAAAAAATCATATAATCCATAAAAATCACATCTATATAATTAAACTAATTCCAAAACGCAGTACAAAGATACATGGTTGTTAATTTCAATAATATGATGAAAATCATGGGGATATAGAATTGGAAGAATACAGGAAGTGTGTCGGTGAATATTTTCTTGAGAAATATGATGAAATTGAGGAGGAATAACCATAAAATTTCAGAATAAATTATTTAGTACTCCTTAGGGTTTCAAAATTATTATACCAAGATACATAGGGATGAGAGGTATAATTTTATCTATAAAATATCACAATGGAAAAAAGTAAAATTCATCTTCATGTGTATATGTGAAGACTACACAGTTTATCAACATAGTTTTCTAAATCTTTCCCTAATAATGAATGAGAAAATGAAATTCACCTGAATACCAAAAATTTTATTCTATATAGTTTTCAAAATTATTCTCTTACAGTGGAAAATATATTCTAAAAATGCTAATACTATTTCATGGATGATGTCACAGTTTTCTTTAACATTTCATGCATACTATTCCAAATCCCATTATATAAATGGAAAATCCTGGATTACATTGGTATTTTCACTTTTAAAGACACCAATTCCCAAAATGTAGTCCCCATCCATTTATATTGAAAATTAACATAGAAATTTAAACACTAAAGTCACTTCTTGACCTCGTTGACTCTATAGACACTAACAAGATTAGTTATGACATGGCCATAAACATGCCTCCACAAATGCCAGAGGATTCCTTCATGAAGAAATGGTATACAAGTTATATGGTGGGGGGGGATATACCATTTGGATTTTTACTATATTAAATGGAAGAATAAAAAAATGAATGGAAGTAAAAGATAGTTATAACCAAAGAGTAATAACAAATATCTTACCAGGGACGTCTAATAAAAAAAATGCATGAAAAGGTTGAGTCATAATAGATATATTTAAATTGACCTGTAATAAAATACAACATATGGTATATATACAAAAAATAATAACAAATAAAATAAACTAGATTAATGAGTGAAACCTCGATCATATTATCATGTACTCTATCATAATATAAATGATTTATCATCCACATCCAATAAATTTACATGATCATAATTTCATACATGTTATATGTGTATGTACAAAGAGATTTACCAAAAAGGATGCATGTAAAACATAGTTAGACACCACCAATTGTGTCTAATCCAAATTTGTACTGTGACTATAACATGTAATCATGTGTAGTTATAATTTGTGTGAGGAGTATGTAAGAAATAATGTAAAAATAAACTTTTTCCAAGATCAGGTTCTTTAAGGGACACTTGCATTACTATAGATTATTACGCCTAATTCAGAATGCCTCTATCAATTTTTCATTTATAATTTAAATTTTAATGGTCCTGACATGATCCAAAAAACAATGGTGCCCATATATCGAGGTGTCATATATGGTTATATTTTTTATAACGGGGAAACATCCCAAGAATCCAATTAGGGGATACTTATTTCAATGATTGATGAATCCCAAAAAAATATTTTAATATTAATGTCCAACATAATTATAAATATTAAAGAGGATCTATAATAGAGGAAAAAATATATGTGTACAAAAATAGATGAAGTAAATCCAAAAATCATATCCAACAACATATATATCATGTCTCAAACCTATATAGGAAAGGATCTATGACCACTGACTATGAATACATCATAATTATTGGAACTCAGCATAGTGTATGAATATGAGGTCTAGAAACCCAAGACCCATATATGAGGTGTCCTTTTGGAGTCTAATGAGATTTTATAAGGTAAACTTATAAATTACTTGATTAGATCCCCAGGAGGTAATACATGGTGGTCCAATCAATCTTGATCAAATTAGAAGATCCAATTAGTCATAATATCCACAATATATATGAGTATTGTTGGTTCCATTACTTGATAATTATTATTGGTAATATAAAACACCATCCATCATCTGTTCAAAATTGTGTTATCCATTATCAGTCATACCGTGTTATTCATTATCGGCACTATTTTGAATTATTCAGCATCACATGTTATAATAGATAACTGGTATAGTTTTATGTTAATGATGCATTCCATTTAAATTCATCAATTTAAATTCATGAATTATCACTCTATCAAATGAAAAAATAGTCCATGTTGTGTATATGCCAAAATAGAAAACATTTATATAGATTAAAGTAAGCCAAGTGATTTCCCTTATCATTTAAAAACTCCCATTTAGTAAATATCATTAATATTTATTTTAAAAGATAAAATGTACTATGGATGTATTTAAATTCTCAAAAAGAATTTTAATTTTTATATGGGTTTCACTAAAAATTTACAACCTCAACACTCTAAAAGGTGTGCCTATGTCATACGATTTTTACTGAACTAACCTCAAAGGTCTGGTTCTTGTTGTTTTCATTTAAATATTTACATATAAGAATGTACAAGTAACATCATTCATATTTTCTAAACATTTAATTCAAGGTATTATATATTTTCAAGGAAACATTTGGTGATGTTTAGTGTTTCACAAAACAATGATAATTTATAAACCTAACAACAATGAGGGAAAATATATATACCACAAACCATATGGTTAAGCTGTGTCACCATTCCATTATCTCTCATTTTTTTAGGATAGAATTAGATAAATAATTATAATATAAAAACATCTAATAATATGTAATATTAGATCACATAGAAATAACGTCTAATACAGAAAAATTAATGTAGAAAAGAAATGGTAAGAACTATAAAATAACTGAGGGTGACCCAAAACAACCAATGGAAATCAGTTCTCATCATGAATTAAGGGAATCATAAAATCAAATATAACAGAAAAGGTGGAAATAAATATGTAGTTTTTCTAGGTAAAATGATATAGAAATAGAAATGAAATAAAAATAAATTCCAGAGGGAAAAATTAATAAATAACATTTTTAACGAGGTGCATAGTTTAGACATGTTGTTTAGCAGACTATGTTCTAACTGTGTGTCAACACTATCAAAAGGCACATGGCCTTGAAAAGATAGGAACATGGGCTAACAAACCACATGAAACATATTTATACCTATATTCCATGATCATCACTACCTCACATGGCTAGGCGCATAGTTATTCAAACCATTTCAACCCATTTTATTCAACTATGAATCCCTAGGTAGTTTTTACTAGATTTTGTGTCATTGGATTCATGTTTTATAAAACTATGTGAGACCCCTATAGGACAACATGGTTTGGGTTCATGGTTATTACTAACCATGTGTTAACATTGTTACTCCATTTTTATTTTGGAAAACCGAGATTTTGAATTCGGATGCTCCCAAAAATCATGTGAACATCCAAGAATCCAATATATCCTTAATAATCATATATTAATAGTAAATTAAGCACTCAAATTATTTGAATATGTTTATAATAAATATTTTATCTTTTTATGATTATCCAAAAAAATTAAATTCATTTATAAATTCAACCCATTACAAGGTATAAAATACTATAACCTCCCCATCATAGAATATATCATCCTTGAGAATCTATGGTGATCCATGAAAAGATCACCCAATATACAAGTGTAATGATTTTCATTCTCAAATGTTATTTGTGTGTTTACAGTCTCCCAATTCACCACAATGATTCATTTTAAATATTTGATACTAAATCAATTAAAAATCGATACAATAATCATAACCACTAACAAAATGATAACATGGTATTTACCCATTCCCATACAAGAAAAAACATGATAACATAGCCATCCCTTTCATCAACTGGTTTATGGAACTCCAAATCATAGGTTCAATATTTAAGCATATAATTTTTAATCATGGTATTCCATCTTTCATAATTTCTAGTTTATATCCCCGTTAGCATGCTCAAAATTCCCCCATCAAGATTATTAATATGATTATAATAGTTGAAATCCAATCAACCTTGTTTAGGTTGGTCATGTTGTCCTTCCACTGAAAATTCAGGGCTGATTCATAGAATCCACATGTCTAATCCCAATGAAAGAAATAGAGTGGTTTCTCCATGATAGTACACATCTAGTTTAGATAAATCAAGTAAAACTATCTATGAAAAACTATTTCAAAAAAAAATCTATAGTATAATCCTTTGTCCCAATACATAACAAGATTGATTTTGATAATGATCACTGAAGCCCATAACAAATGTTAAATGATATCTCCAAGCTGAACCATCTCTTAATCCTTCCCATTATTTTTTTATAGTACAAGAACCAACACTTACCCAATCCCACAGACTTGGATCATGTCAAGATAACATGGGATTCAAACCCTCACTCAGACTCCCTCAACTCTATATTTCAACTTATCTATAGACTTAAATGAGAAATCAGGACACACAATATTACATTATTCCAAGGAATCTGAAAAAAATGAACATACAATGACCAATCTCAATATCCCATGACTATTATCTCATGAGGGCCTCCAACCAATAACCGACATTATTATACCAAAAATAGGATGATCTATTTAACCATTACAATGAAATAATTTTTTAACTCCCATAGTCCATGATTTTTCCACCCATCCACATAATGATATATATAAGAACCTGCTCATCCAAATGCAACATTTTAAATTTTAATCATCATATACTCCCCTTTCTCGATAATAGTTCCCATTGAATTCATTATGATTAAATAGTCAAAAAGGTTCACTTCCCTCCAAATACCAATGGTGTACACCACACTATTTGGAATACCACAAGCTATAACTCTATAAGAACTCCCAAGGTGGTCAACTATCATGATGTAAAAGATAATTAGGTAGCACAATGTCTAGACAACTCTCTTCCAATATACTCAGGATGATGTAAATATATAAGTAATGTTCTCCTCAAAAAATCGATTATGTTAATATTTCAATCGTAGGTGTGTATCCATTATTCAAGCCAATATCATATCAACTGGTTTATAAATTCCCTAAAAAACACATGACCCCATGTCTCCCAAAAATTTATGTCAAGATCCTCCCATGGGAAAACTGTCTAATAGATCCAGATGTTCAAATCAAAATTATCCCTATTCAAATGGCACTTTCTTTTGTTTACTCAATGCTCTAGGTAACCCAATCTGCATGCTTTATATTTGATACTATTGTTCCCCTGTCCTCACCCAACCACTCAATGATGTTCCACATCCACCAGTTACCTTACAGAACAACTATGAACTAAATTATTCATTAAAAATGGGTGTATATCCAATACAACTTGATTTTTGACTCATATCATTCTCTTTTGAGACATTAACTAACAAGGATAGGCTAACCATTATACATAGGACAATAGTATTAAAACTACAAGGGCTCCCTTGACACACATCTTCAAAATTGGAAAATTTATTGGCACCATTATATATCGAATAAATTCCCACTTGATAGAATCATTTTTAGAAACTAATTTCCAAATGAACCACACTTTTCAAGTGGGCCTGGAAGCTGATGTTTAGGTTCCAATGAATCATGTCATGATACCTGAAAACCCCAAGAAATTATTTAAAAATCCAAAGGCATAAACCTGAATATAACCCAAAATCTTACCACCGTTCATGTGTGGGTTACAAAATGTGCATAAAACAAAGTTGTCACCAAAAAATGAATTAACAACCCCGGGATAACCTATCTTGGAAGTTTAACTGAATTTTTTGAAGCACTTACTAATTGAAATATTAGTGAAATATAAGGGACCCAAGTATTCCACATAGACCTACAAATAAATCCTCAAAATAGGGCCACTATGTCTGTTTTCTTATACCCATGTCCTATCACATGAGAACAATATTCCACTTATGGGGAATCTATTACACGACATCCAGTTCACTTATAAATAACTCTAAATATATACAACTAGATATATGTTAAGTTATTATTGACCTACTAGGGTTGAAATATCCAACATCATCATAATGGAATCACATACCAAGTATTGGGCTACCATGACCTAATCCACTCTAAGAAGTCTCATTAGGGAGTTCTCCCAGGAGGGTCAAAACATCAATAAAAAAAGATAAATAGCTAAAACTCACAAGGTATTTCAATATGATAATACCCCATCAAGGATTTACATAGCAGATATCCACGAACCACATTTTGGTGTTGTTTCATAAACAAATAGTCTTAACTGATTCAACGATCAAACAAACAATTCAAAATGATCTGATAAACTCTTCTCAATGGTTTTTTGATTATGTATTTCCATCAATGTTGCCTCAACTAGGACAATATCAAATTTTATCATAGGAAATACTAAATAAAATCAAGAGTCACAACTAAATAATCACTAGAATCCAATTTCAAAACATTTAATTCATTGTAACATTCAAAAATATTCCACTAACACCTAAAAGAAGATCTTATGTTCCCATCCATTGTAATATATGGTAATTATATGGATAAAACTTATATTTCTGTTAGAGATATCAGTGACACTTCACAGTTTTATTCAAACCTTTACATAACATCACTTTTATTAAAAAAATCACGATGCTTAGGTATATAATTTTACAAGTTTCATGTATAAAGGAAAATTATTTAGAAGATATAATTGTAAATTATGTAGTTGAAACCTCATTGAAATCTAGGAAAATTATATCATAACCACCCTTTCATATTTTTATTTTACCAATATGATCTAATCAATATCTCAGTTAATGAAAATGTCAATTTTAAATGTATAGAAGAACCATCTTTGTCATGTAATTAAATTATTAGTTAATTAAAGCTCGTGTAAGTAAATATCAATATCATAAAAAGTCGCTTATATCATTTCTGGGTAATTTTTTAAATAAATTCCACAATATTTTTGATTTTGAAACACTATGAAAAAGTCTACTGGAAATTTAAATAGTCATCCCATTTTACATGAATGCACCCACTGGATTTGACCACTATATATGAAAATAGGAAAATGTGACCTATGAGTGTCTAATCATACCAAACTTGGTTCATTTATATTGGTATCAGTTCCAAAATTATAGATTCTAATAGATTATAAATTAAATTTGGCAATACATTTAGGTGAAACACAAATTATTGTAATTTTAAAAAACTCTTTAAATAGTTAGATCATATTTATATAATCCTAAAACACACCAAGAAGGTTTTAGTCAATAATATAATGTATTTGTTATATGGGTAAACATTTCATCATTAAAAAGGTACATACACTTTTTAGTTAGAAATTGGAAGACCTTTTAACTGAAATGCATAATTAATAACATGAATTCATTTAAAAACAAACCAATTTTCATGAAAATTAACGATTTAATTATATTTAATTAATTTCAAAATGAATATATTTTTCATTTATTTTATATATATTATGAAATTTAGATAAAATTTAATCATCGTGTTTTATAGGGAAACAATATTGTGTTTGATAAAAAATCATTAATTAACCAGCCAAACATCATAACTATAATAAGAAATCCATGACATAAGAAAAAAAATAAAGGAATGTAAGTTAGTCAAAAAATAATCATGGATTATAAATGATCATATTAATTATCATCGAATCATTGTTTATTGATAAACATGGAAAATAATTACACATACAAGGTATAGAGAAAACCTTGAAACATAATCACACAACCATGTTATACAAAAAAGCATTATAATAACATGTAAATCCTATTTTCTTGAACTGATGCTTGGACACACATCATCACTTGTTATAATATATCAATTGAAAAATACCATAAAAAGAAATAAATAAAAAATACAAACTAATTCAATCATGCTAAAATTAAATTCATGTACATTAATTAATTTTATGAACAATAGTCTCATATATGGAAACGTGATATTTCCCACATATGTGGGATGTTCATTTCTACACACTAGATAAATTGAATGTTCCGAAAAATTCATATTATTCTATATTCTAGTAAAAAATAGTAATTGAATGATAATAAATATAAATGTCACATACCACCAGTTCACATACCAAAAAGGATCACATTATAAATCGTAGTGGGATTGATTGGGGACATAGCCTCAAGTGTGGCTTCCCAAACCCTCTAAGATTATTACTAGAAGTGGGTTTATAATGATGGCATAGTAGGGAGAATATAAATTTTTTGTTAGTAATAAATACAATTGATTCTTACAAAAATTAATAGAAGAAAAAGATAATAATTTTTTTAAAAAATAATGATCAACTATCCAAGTAAGTCATATTAACAATCCAAGAATGAACATGCTGAGGGATTAGAAATAGTCAACAAATTGGAAATACATTACAACACATAATACATATACATAAATAAATAAAAACATTTAAACTCTAAAATCATTGTGAGTGATAGCTTAGTAATTATCCCACACACTTTATCCTAGTACATATGATATATCACAAATATCTCTGCACTTTAACGGATCTAACCCACATACAGGTAATTTTTTTGGTACCTTATAGTGGTAATAATTGGGTATTATTAAAACTCATTACGGAACCACCAATGTAGTATAAATCATATTTATTATATGAATAATATATTTAGTATTATGTAGGTATAATAATTGATAGGAAAATATAAGAAATAATGTAAATCTAAACCATTTAGAGATCATGTTTCTCTTGTAAAAAAGTGACGATGATACATAATTCAGGATAATCTGGAATGTCCTTGAACATTAAAAATTTAGATATTATATATATATGTAAGAGACCTAAGGAATACAAACAAGGAATCCACATGTTGTGGTAGTCATATAATATTCATATTTTATAGGGGGAATCATACCAAACATCTAAAATGAGGATATATAATGGAATTTTTAATAAATCCAAATCAATTATGTTTATATTAATTTCCATCATCCAAATGATCAATGAGAAGAACCGATAATGGAGGTAAAAATGGATATTTGTAGATATAAACTAATTAAAACAAATATTCATTTCCTACACAAGATATATCATGTCTTAGAACTGAATGAGCCACTACCCCATTCCTTTATCCACGTAGTCCTCCTCGATTCCAAGAACACAACATGAAATTGATCTATATGGTTTAGGAACCCAATGCCCATGGTCTAGGTATCATCATTGATTCCATGTTACGTTATAAATTTAAACTCGATTAATACATGAGTTGAACCCAGTGAGATAATTCAAGGATGTATAACCAGACCATGTACAAGGAGATAACCCATGGTATCCTAATTTTTATAATACATATGAATATCATTAGTGACATAACATTATAAGACTCTTCAATGGTATACTCCATTATACATTATCAGTTTCATACCACATTATCCATTATCAGTTCTATTATACATTATCCATCATCTGTTATATATAACATGGTCAATTGTTATATATTATAAGGGATCCAGGGTCCATGTTAAACTTCATAGAACTTATCATTTCAATTAATTAAGTTCATTTACATAATATTCTCACTCTCAATTGAAATAATTGTCCTATTTTGTGTCTATTACAAAATAAAAACCATATATATAGATGATCATAAGACAACTGATTACCTATCTCATTAAATTATTCTCATTTAGTCCATTCCATTTAAGATACATGTATAGTTGACAAGTGTCAACAGAGTTATTTAATCATTCATAAATACATTAATTTTTTTATGGATTCCACTAATAATAAGAAATATCAATAATCCTAATGAGGTATTTTAGTAAAATGTTTTTAATTGAACCTATATTAAAGAGTGGTTTTGGTTTAGGTTTTCAACTATCAACCAGAAAATAAGGTTCAAGGAACATCATTTACATAGTCCAAACATTTTATTCAAGGTATTAATTATTTTAAAATCATCACATTAGATGAATTTCATTATATAACCGATGAAAATTTATAAAAAAATATTATAGTGAAAATGTATAAACCACTTACCCAAGTCTATGAATGTGTCACAAATCCATTATCAACCATTAATTTCATCTAAAATGACATAAATTTGATGAATATGAAACAAACCTGAATATAAGTCATATGAGATAACATACAAATGACATCCGATGTTAAAAAAATAATTTGTAAATGAAAAAGGAGGAATCATAGACTTATCGAGGGTGATCATACACAACCAATAGAGATCAATTTCTAGCCAATTATAGAGAGAAACATCGAAATACAGGTGAGTGGAAAGGGGGATATAAAGAGGATTTTTTGAATTGGAAAATGATGGAGTAATTGAAAGTAAATAAACTTAATGGATAGAGTAAAAATGAAAAATTCACATTGTTAATAGGGTACATTATTTGGTCACAAGGTTATTATAACAATGCACTAACTGTGTGATATAACTATCCAAATTAATGTGGCCTCACATAGTAATGAGCATGGTCTGTCAAACGATATGTTACCTGTGTAGAGATACTACCTATAAACCTTACCCCCTTATAGTGATATGTTCATGTTTAGAAAAACCTTGTAGTCTGTGTGATTCAACTATAAACCCCAATATGATTTATGAGAATGTTGTTCATTCTTGAGTGAATGGTCTGAAAAATACTGTTAATCTCCTTTATAGTTGTCTGGTTTTGGTGCATGGTTAAAACTAAATATGTTCTTACAATGTGACTATCTTTTTATATATAATAAAATTATTTTTAATATTTATTCTCCCAAAACAAAAATAAATACATGACAGACCTCTCAAGGCTTAAATACCATCTAAAAATTCCACATTATGGAATCCAACCCTTAGAATTATTTTCTAATGAAATATTTATGATAGAGTCCATCCACTATATGAAAACTCAAAATTACATTAGAAGTTGATCAGATCCCAAATCATGGGATCTTATAAAAAACCATGTATTATTTCACCTTAATAATATAAAATAAACAATATATAGTTGAAACAATTCCATAAAAATCATATTTTATTTCTATACCATCCAAAAAATCAAATCACCAAAAGTACATGGTGATTCCAACTGAGGTACATGGGATGCTACCCCATAAAGAGTACATTTCGTGTATCTATCATTCACACTGTGTACTGGGGTTTTGTATTCCACATTAGGAAGAAGTACATACCCAGGTGAATCTTTGAGGGAACATAATATGCACTATTTTATACAAATCGTGTACTCCTCCTGGGATACCATTATGTGGGGTTTTTCACTTTTTTATACACCAGAATTATATCTAGACCAATGATTAGTCCATTTTTATTATTTTTTCGATTTATATCATGATGGTGAAATGATTGAATTTATTTAATGACACATATGAGTCATTTTTGGATTTCTACTAATGGAAAGGTTCATCCATCATTTTTCAAATTCAGCTTCCTCTTGAGAGTGATACCCTTGACCTAATGTTGTCCATGAGCCGTCTCTCTAGAGTAGTGTTTAATGAAATTTTATCCGTTTCTAAGATTAAAACTTATCTTATGACCTAGAAAATATATTATAGAACTCCACTACCTTATTACTATTATAGAGGGCCCCAAGTGGGATCCCTTATCTTACATGATAAAATAGGGAATCCCTTATAGTATCCCTATAAAAGTTTACTATTCATGCGGTCCCCATATAGGATGCTAATATAAAAATATATTGTTACAAGGATACCATGTAAGATACCTCTATGTACATACATGTATAGATCCCATGTAGCATTCCCCATTTTATATTTATAACTAAGGATCCCATAAAGGATGCCCTCATTTATGTGTGCACCCCGAGGATCCCAGGTAGGATGTCTCTTTAATTTTTTGACAAAAGGGGCTAAACTGGATCACTAATGATAACCGATCGTGATATAGTATATTAGGTTTGGGTAGAGATGGTTATGAATGTCAATGTAGAACCAATCACTTACATATAATCTATGAGGTTGTGGCGGTAGTGGTGGGTGTAGGCATTAAACCACCCCCACACATTATTTACTCATTCACATGATTACTTTTGATGTACCTATGATATTTTTACGTTCTTAAGGGGTTCGGATTAGTGTGCTTTAGGTAATGACGTGTATTATTAGTATTTTTAATGGCACTACATAAGTTCTTTTTGGGACCATAATGATAAGACATTTATATTGAATATTACATTAATGTGATGACCATATGTAATTCTTTGAATCTGGATATGAATCCATAATATTTTTGGATTTTTAGAGATACTACATTGATTCCTTATTCTGATCCATATTCATATTTAGATACATGGATGTACTTCATGGGATCTAGCTTTTGAGCCTTATCATTTTGGGATTTCCGGAAATACTATCTGGAATTTCGCTTCTGATCCATATTTTATTTTTAGTAATAGATATACTTCTTTAAGTCAAAACTAAGATATATTATTTGATTGAATTTTTCTAATTGAATTAATGGGTGCCCTATTTTTCAATAAGCTACCCCATTAATAATGGATATAAAGGAAATTCATTGAGAATTTCTCGAAAATATATTACATTTTGTCCCTATAGAAATGTATACTCTTCTATAATTCTTGAGGATGCTAAAGGTAAAGGGTGGGATCTTTTCCTCCTATAAATGGGATATTGTTGAGATCCCTGAGGATGGACCGAATCTCTACTTTTGATTAATAGTATACCCACTTGGATTGGTAGATGAACTATTATATTATCACCAATACATGATTTATATATTGGGATGTTTAGACATGTATTAAATGATTCTAAATTTATAGAATTGATCATGATATTATTCCTTACATATCTACTCAGCTGTATCTTCCTATGGTATTTTCAATGATTCAATGTTGTGATATCTTATTGTTCAATATCTTTGAATCATACATCATGCTAGATTATACATGGATTGATAGTATAATATCTAACATAATTCAACATTTATAGGATGACCAATTTATGCATGGAATAATTCCATTACATTATTGGAGCAGAGTAGAGGTCAACCCACAGATCGGACATGAATCCCCCTATGGTGAAATAGCTTACTTAGATACTTTCCAACATTGTTAGATGAAGGTATTTTCAATAAATATTACAATACCAAGGATCAACATAATGATAGACCTATTTAGTGGTATAAAATCCAACGTAGATCCCTAGTTACATGATTTTTAGTCAAACAGATCTATGATACTAGGATCGACTGTTGATTGATTTTTTAATGTTTTTGTTCAGGGACACCATACTCTAATTTCTAGGGTCAATTATTTTTCATATATATACATATAAATATACATAAACATGTTTGGGAATATATATATGTATATATATATATATATTTATTTATTTATGTGATGTCATGGGACTATGGAAATTATTTCCTTGGAATAAGTATATATGGTTGATAATGTTTATGGACCTAAGGATCTACAAAATAACCAATTATGTTTTTTGTCATTAGTATTCTATGTGTTTCTCATATTGGCTAACCATATTTCATGATAATTCACTTATGATGGATGGTTTATATATTAATCATTATGGTGTCCTACAGAGATTATTTCTTCCCCGTGTATATGAAACTTAGTGTGCATGTAGAACATTTTTTTCAAGTTTAGAACCAATACATGATGAATATGGATGAGGTACAAGGTTTTAGGATCAAGAAGGGATACTCATCTAGATTCATTTTATTAGTTTAGTGTATCAAGATGATTTATTTTATAATGGTTATGTTTTTCAGTTTATAGTTATTAGGAGATCCTTAAGCATTTACTTATTTCTCTTTTTTGTACTCCTACAAGAATGGTTGACCCATTAGGTGATCAGTGTTTTATGTATAAAACTGTTATTCAGTATTTCATGTAATTTCATATATTATTATAACATGATTTTATTTATATTTATTTAGTGCTTACACTCTATTTTAATTTATTTACTAGATGATATCATGTTTTTTCTTTATTTTAATCCAATATTAGGGCATATTTTATTAACAAACACACTATTTACCCTCGCTTCTAGTCGCAAACTTCTAGAAAATGGAGTGGCACTCTTGAGGAATTATCAAGAACTAGAAAATATAATATGTTTTGTGGAATTAGGGTCACGATTTTACATATTTTTATTAAAAATTATCATTTCCTTTTGTATTACTAGTTGGTATATTGTAGACATAAGTAGTATGAATTTCTCAAAACTTTTGATGGATATCACACTTTTGCATTGAGAACACTTGTTTGGGTAAAAAGACCTGGTGTCCAAGGATATGAGATTACTATTATGATAACTGATGTTATAGTTTTATATGATTATCTATTTAAATGATTCACAATTTTTTGTGTATTTTATTATTTACAAATGGAATCTATGATATTTGTCACTGGAATGTGGCTAGTGATTGCTTTTGACTATTTGATGGAAAAGGAAAGAGGTGTCTCATGATTCATATTTATAGAAGATAATTCACATGATATAAGATTTATTATGTGTGATTTTTCGAGAGTAAAGATAAAATTGGGTGAAAAAACGAAAATGGTCTTTCCCCATATAGGTTTTTAGTGTTATTATAATCATTTGGGTCAACATGAATATATATTTCCTTTATATGGAAGATGATGTAGATCTTGGGTTAGGAATTATGAAGTGATTTTGATTAATCAATCCTTGGGCATGGGATATATAGTGTTCGTAGGGGGTTGTCAGGATAGATGAATCCATATATGTTGGACACCTCATGGGGTCTTGTTTCTTCGTTTTATATATTTAATGTGTTAGAAAGAACCTCTATAGTGTTTTCCTTTATAGAATGGAATTAAATTATAGTTTTCTGAACCATGTGATTGTGGTTCCAACCCATGATAGTCCATAATTAATGTCAATGATTCACTAGTAGACCCAATGTTGGGGTATCATTTCATTTTAGGTGATATCGTTTGGTTTCTTTGCACAATGTAGGTAGAACCCAAAACCTTTCACATGAACTGAGAAAATAGGGGGTATTGTTTTACACGGATGCCCAAGGCAAGTTATTTTGGAATATATTCTATATTGGTATCATGTACTCCAAGGTGTAGTTAATTGTGAAAATTCATTGAGAGGATTGTTCCCTTATTGTTTGAATTGATAGTTTTTATACTCATAAGACTCTATAATTGTTACATTCCACAGAGAAGTTAGATCATTGGGATATGTGGTTTTCCATAATTACCCCCTTTTTAACTACACCCATAGGGATTTGTTGGAGATATATGGACCCTTATATGTAACTAAACCACTTGTATGCTTATGTTTTATTATAATCAAGAGTATCCTATATGAGAATAGGATTGGCTCACGTTTATTGATTCATTATGAAGAAATGATGATGGTAATAATCTTATTTAGGACTGATTGAAGTTAGTTTCTCATTTTTTGCGACATAGGAATGGTGATATGTCTTTTTATTTTGAGGAATACCCTAGGGTGTTTGTTTTATAATATTTTCATCATTAGGGAGGACTATTAAGGTTCTTGGACCTGTTGAACGTTGATTTTACTATTGATATTGTAGTTATGGCATGGGTATATTCTCCTGACTAGAACAACATTAGATGATAGGTAGTCATGGATATTATATTGAAATGGGTAAGGAGATATTTTTTTTAGAGGAGAACCAATGTAGAAATAGGTTTATCGATATTGGTGTTTCATGTAGATTTCTACTCTTTTAATTGTGAAGAATTACTTAGGGGAGCATAATTCAGGTTATGTTGATATTCATCAGTTACACTTGGTACATTTTAAATCTTAAATAAGTTATTGCACAAATGTGTAATAGGCACTGATGGTTTCAAATAATATAAATCAAAATTGTATCTTGGTTTTGTGGCTAAATTGATGAATGTCTCAAATTTTTAGAGGATACATCGAGGAAAAATTAGGTTTTGGGAGACAGTTGACGCATGGCTGTACATTAACACACATTATTGGGAGATATGGTTTCAATATTCTATTAAAAGTATTTATAGCCAATTTTATATGACATTGGCTTGGGAGATCTATAAATGAATATCTATGAAGTTTAGTGTACTCGTATTGAGATATCATCATGCTCTATCTTGATATCATCATGAGTACCCTAAGAGGCCATCATGTTTTTGTCGAGATTCTTAATTTTCATTTTCTGTTTAAGTAATGAAACAGGTTGAGGTATTCCTCATAGATATTTATAGGGAACTACATTTTGAGCGGAGTAATCCATTGGCCATTAAGGGTGGTACCCCTCATTTTATATTGAGATTTGAAATTTCCCATTCACCATTGATCTTGATGTTTGGTTATGAGGCAACATTAATTGTATTCAGATGGGGAGGAATACTAATTTGGTCATTGTTAATTGTATCCCATGTAGGTGGACGTTAGTAACACTATTAGGGAAATCATTGGATTTCCAATATTTCATAGTTTGGAAATTTCATGGTATGATAGAATGAATAAATGTTTTAAAACAAAGGCTTCTTCGGAAATTGAAGGGTTACAGTGGTGAGGTTGTAATGACCCATTTTTTGGTAAACTATAAATTTATATTGTTGAGATTAGACGCTTATACATGGTAAAAGGGGTATTTTATCCTAGTAGATGTTCGTTAAATAATTTTTAAACGCTATAATGGTCCCCAAAGTGTGTTTTTACCCAAGAATAATGGTTTTGTATAATTATGAACCAATAAAATCTTTATGGAATATTTATTATTTATTATTTAATAAAATAAATATTATTTCATTCACACATGTTTATTTAGTTATATATTATGATCAAAGGATCTTATTTATATTTGATATTTACCTTTGAATTTAGAATTAGTTTATTTCATTAGTTTGGAATAAATTGATTTTGGATGTTGTGGCTAGGGCTATACCCCTTTTTATCGTTTTAATTTCTTTTCATTCATTACCATTTCATTTTTTATTTTCTTATTTTATTTTATGTATTGTTAGGAATAAACCTAGTCATATTTTTCACGTGATTATGAGAGGACAAATGAAAGGGAGATATAAAAATAGTGAATGAGAGTGTGAGGTATCCCTATAGAGATGAGGATGAACCAAATCAACATCTGTTACCCATGGATCACAAAAATGAGTGATGATTTAGATGACTCTACCCATATGATGCATGTTTTTAATTTTTGACATAAATATATATAGATATAATGATTTATCATATAAAAACACTTTTATCACTTATTAGGAAATCTTGAGGGTAGATCACTATCTTTTTGGGAGAACAAAAGGGTTTCATTCAGATTAGAGGTGTTCCCCATTGGGAAATCCTTATCGCAAAATGTGTAGTTCAATAACACACTCCATATACTCTTCTAGTTTGGGGAAGATGATAGTTTTAAAATTAATCATTGTATGTGGGGTAAAATCATTTTGTACGAGGACTCACTCGTGTAGTAGACTACCCAAAAGACAAACCATGCATGGGTATGTGGTCATGTAGAGTGCACGACTATACCATGTTTGTGTCGCACTCCTTGTGCATGTACATGTCAATGAACAATACATTTCCAGGACATGTGAGGTATTTGAAAAGGGACCCCATGTAGGGAAAACTCCATGCATCTAACTTCCATTCCCTATAATATTATTTTAAATTCTAATTCTATCTAATGTACACACTTATTTTAAGATTTTAGGATACATGTCATGTACTGAGGTAACCACTTCGTGTACTCCTCCGTTACTTCCCTTTTGAGGGGTTTTTATTATTTTATGACCCAATGTTATAACTATTCCCAAGATTAGTCCATCATTATCATTTTACCACCAAGATTTAGATAGGGAAACCCTTTATGTGATTTTAGGTATCCTATGAGGAGTTTCAAGATTTTTACTAACTGGTGTGGTTCTTACTATAGTTGTAAAATTATTCTATATCTTGAGACTGAGAACCTTTATCTTAGATGTTCAATGATCTATATCACTAGGCTAGTGTTCAATTATATTTCTTTTTTTTTCTAATATTTATTCTTATATTTTGACCTAGGGATCCTTTCTAAGATGCCACCTTATTATTAATATCATTGAGGGTCCCCTATGGGATCCCTTCCCAGACATGATGACATGGGGAATCCTTTGTAGGACATATCTACCCATTTAATCATTATGAGGATACCATCTGGGATGCGTCATCCTATTTTTACTATTCAAAGGATCCGATGGAGAGTGCCTCTATTTATTTACCATTAAGGATTCAATGTATTATTCCTCCTTTTATATTCAATGTCTAGAACCTCAAGTAGGTTGTGTTTTCTTATGTATTTACTATGAGAATCCCATACAGGATTCAAATATAGTGTTTTGACTAGAGGGGGCTAGTGGGTTCCATGATATTGACTGATCTTGAGCTAGTATGTCGAGTTTAGGAAAATATAGTAGTAGGTGAATGGAAAGGTTTGAGATATACCTAACACGGAGAGGGGGGTGAGTCAGTGTTAGTTATTTTTAACCCAATTGTATCTTTTAATCCCTATACCTTGTAGACCTATTAAGAACTTGATTATCTTTTTTTATCCACTATTTTATGAATTTATATGAATGTTTTAATAATAGAACACAATATTGTTTCATGGTTCACTGCTCCACAATAGTTGATACATCCTTTGTATTGTGTGGAAAAAATCCAATATCACAAAATACAGTAGAAATAAATCCATTTTCATGGAAAAAAACAAGTAGTATATTCCCAAAAACTAATGTAGAGATATCTGAACAGTCCAATAGTGTGTTCATATAGAACATTAAAAACAATAATATAGTGTGTTTTTATAGCACATAGATTAATCTTTATACTACCTCACAAGACAGTAATTTCCTTGTTGACAAGGGACTATAACACTACTAAATTATTACAAATTTTGATACATTTTGGATCCAACATAACTAATTTTATGTCCCACTTTACAATTTTAAATTGCTTATAAGTTTGAAAGTAACCCTTCTTACCTATTCCCAATAGAAATCGAAATGATTCACAATATAGTTCTTCTATGAGTCATCATAATTTGATTATATTGTGGAATGGAGAACACTCAATTAATTCTAACCCATATTATAATCAACTAATATCAATTTGAACACTAGATCTTTTTCTATTATTCTCAATTTCTTCTTCAGTAAAAAAACAACTACACTAAGATATCTTTTTCTTCTTAATTCTAGAATCACAATAATCATTTTTGATTGTTAAATCAATGAATATCAGTTTATATTAGCATCATCACATTTTATATGACCTAAATAATAGAATATAAATTTTACACTCTCTTTTGTTCTTATATAATCAATAATATAAAATAGTTAATTAGTGTATTATTTTGTTCCTTCGATATTTAGTACCAACAAATTAATATATAAATTTACTTTCTTATTCAATGGTGAATATATTAGTTTAGGTGGATGTTTGGTTATTCTTCTCAAAAAAATCAATATATGGTTTCTCTTCCCTATCTATTATATATTAACTCAGTACACACATAGTTTCACTTAAAATATATATTCGAAAGTTTTTTTCACGAATCTCTCTCACAAAGATCATAGCCTTTGTGATGCAACGTAGCTACATGGAAAAAATATACCTTCATTATTAACACTGAGAAAATGAAGAAAATCACATCATAACAAAGAACTCATTAATTTAAAGATTTGGAATCATTAAATAAATTAGTGGTATTTTAAAAATTCTCATGCACATATAGAAAACAAACATCATGATGTTCATCTACCTCTGAGAAATTAGACCAATTCTGGATTTTCTCTACTTATTTTCATCTCAAATGAAGTGTGAGTCTCCTTATATTTATTGTCATTCCAATTCATGATTCTACACCCCCCTCAATTTTATTTTTTTTTTCACTCAAAAATATATACACTAAAATCATTCATTTGGGAATCATTTTTTATACTTTTTTTCATAGATATCACCATCAAACCATCACTCTCTCATGATGCTCTACTTCTCGTAATCATCAAGATTTTCATCACTGTTCACGATACTCCACATCTTCGTGAATATAATCTTAGTCGTTGTAAAACCCATGATTTTACGATTTTCATAATGATTCATTCTCAAAAAACAAACATTAATATATCTGTCATATTTTTCCATATTTTTAACTTCAAAAATTTGGAAATCATTAATAAAAATCTCCACTATAAAAATATTATTTGGTAATACCAACCATACTAGTTTATGGTCATCTCTGTTTTTTAGCGAACCGAAAGTTCTACAACCTTAAATTTTTTTTCCTTCTTTCCAAAATTCACTTTAATACAAAAGCAATTGACTAATATCATCTTAAACCCCATATATAGTTATATTTAAACTATGATCAATCAACTTTAGAATTGCCACAATTTACAAGGAATGTATTGTATATACCCTATCTTTTAAATATATATTTACTTCAAATGAAACCTAAATATAAATATGAAAAACATTACCCTCCATTTCCATCATAAGGTATGAATCAAAAGTTCCCCACAAAAAACAAAGGATATTATTGAAATAAAAATACAAAATCATCAACATATTTTTATAGAAGAATTATTCAACCATGAAATATAATTTCATCAAATGAATCTATAAAAATTTCTTAATCATCACCTTGAAACTCAAATTGGGAAAACCATTCACTTGTTTCACAGAATTTCATGACTTGGGGACTTCATTTGAGCTCTAATAACTATAGAAATACTTCATAATATTGACCTCATTGAGATTTTCTTATCTCTTTTATCATGATTAACCACCAATGAAAATAAATTGTAAAAAATAAAATCCATAGACAATGTGGTCCCTTCAATCACCACTTTGTATTTTTTGGAAATACTTTTAACGTTTTATCCAAATTAATTTGTCAATATGGTGAATTATTGTCTTCTATTACCCCAATACCTTTTAAAAATTAATTTCAAAATCTCTCACCATATTGAAAAGAATAGAAATTTTTATGAAAAAATGAATAATTCTATACTTATGAAATGTGCCAACCATTATGTCACTCTATGTGTACTAGAGATGTGATCGATCTAAAAATCAAGAGGATTTGATTTAGACAAAAAATATGTCCATTACCATATAATCACAATAAATTATAAAATTATAACTCATATATTTTTATTCAATCATTATTAAATTTAATTCCAATATGAAAATTTAATTGTGATATGGGCATTTTTAATAACAATCATCCTAAAACATCTGCACTCGCTTCAACAAATAGATCAAAAACATGAAAGTTCATAAGGCCGGATAAGTGACATCGGGGAACATCCATTCATAATATGTAATTGAATAATTCAATTATCCATACTTTTTATAAAGATTATAATTTCAAATAACCATGTATGAAAGATTAAGAGACATACATTTTCCAACTAAATTATCATAATGCAATTCCCAATATAAAAAGATTTGGGACTAATTGAAATAATAATTCTGGAAGCCTCTGTATTTTTCTCCCCCTCAAAAGAAACATTTCTCATTATATTCATAATATTTGATATTATAATGTATGAATTTCCAGAAATTCAAGTTTGTAGAATAAACCAGAATGTGTCTTCCACTTGTGACAATCTATATTGGACAAAATTTTTGACCACACCATGGATGATCATTTAGAATCTTTGTTCTTAAGAATAACATGCAATAAGATCAAAAATGGTTGGAATGTTCTTTATCATGGCTATCTAGAATGGGAAATATTACTCTTCAACATCCCCTAGGATAATCCTCAGTCTTATTAGTATTAAAATATCAATTGATGAATCATTTGTAGTTTATACCTTCTTCATCATTGCAATCAAAAATTGATAGAACTCACTGCATCTCAGGTTCCCCCCAAGAACATGATTAAACTTTTATTCACCATATGATAAGAAGTAATTCAATAAAAAAATATTTAAGTGCATAATGTGGATCCCCCTTGCTTCATTAATATTAATTTCAAGGTTGAGATGATCTTCTCAATAATTTTCCTCCATTTTCCCTGGTCATCAGGCTTTCACATCAGAATATATGTTCTGATTTATATTGAGGGAACGTGGATTATTTAGAATAATATTTTTATTTGTGTGGATAATTTTCTTCATAATAACCGTGATGGATGATTAATTAAAACCCATTTTGAGGAATGCTTCTTGGTCTACTAAAATTCATAAACATCCATATAAAATGTGACTTGTTTTCATGCATCTGTCAAACATAACATGTTTATCACCAGATTTTTTTTCTCTACAAAGCCTCATACATCATATCATAATCATGATGAATATTTTCTTCCCTTTTTCATTATAATTATATTATAAAACATCCATGTTTTCCATTCATTCAAAATATATATTCCATTAAAATGAAATTTAATTAGTGATTGTGGTATAGTGTTTGGAATTTTCACATGGGTTCTTCGAAATTTCATCCCTCTTAATATTTTTTGATGTTACTCCCTTAAAATGCATGGACTTAGTGGTTCTGTCAATAGTACTCATTGATATAATCTGGGAAGTGTTTATGTTCACGAAATTCTTTTGATATCTTCCCACAGTTTCTTCTTCATTCAAAGTCATATTTCTGATCTTTTTTTCCTATCACCATTGGTTACATTCTAATATGAGCATGTTCCAATCCTATGATTGCATTCATTGCATATATCCCAAGTTTAATCAAGCATTCCAAATCTGTTTGACGAATAAATATTCTTATGGACATGTAGATATTACATCTTCTTTTTTCTTTCTACACCTTGAGACAACTGTTCTTTGTGCTTTTACATTTTGAGGATTATAGCAAATAATATAATGCATAGTTCCCAAATCTGTATCAGTACCAACATTGAGCCACAAATCTTGATTTTATGATACTTTTTAATATATTGGTGGTTCTTCATCATTATTTTTTACCTTAATGGGGAACCACCATCCACAATAAACTTCTTATTTACCACAGTCGTTGTGCTGGGTATCTTATCACTATTGTTCATGAATACTTGTTTCGAATTCATTTTCCACCCTAAACTGTTTGTGGAATCAAATTGAGAAACATGAGTACAAGAAGGTATGGATGGTAAATTTTCCATCTCATTTTCTAGTGATATATCATTGAATGATTTCATGATATTATTATCCTATATTGGAGTCATTTTGATTGTATTATCCTCTAGGAATAATTGAGTTCTAGTACTAAATGTTTCCTTATTTTAGGAGGTCTCAATATATTGATTTCTCAAAAATGTCTAGCTAGCATTCCAATTCATCTAATTTCACATAGGGAATGATTTTCCGATTTTTATTCATAATCATAATCTATTCGACTACCATTTTAATTTTGTACACTTCTTCTTTATGCATCTTATATTTGTGCTGAATTGAAGAGTAATGTTCCTTGATCTTATTGGATATTTCATCCATTTATAAACGCTTGACATCAGTGCTATTTTTAAATTTCTCTTTCATTTCATGGATATTTTCTTCTATATACTTTTTTACTATATCTTTCTCTTTAAATTATTTGATCCATTTTTAAGATCTTATTTAAAATTCCATTTTTTTTTTCAAATATCCAACATATTTAAAGAGATTTATACATTCAACATTTTTGTTTTCTATCACTTCTCCATAAAATCTACTTCATCTTCCAACTGGGTGATCCCTTCCTATACACATGGAAATACTCAATAAATGGGATTCTATTTCACCCATAAGATCATGTTGAATAACTAATAAACTATAAAATCATAATTCCTGATAAGTTATATATTGATCACATTCACAAATTCTATCATCATTGTCATTTTAAAAAATCATTTCAAATATATGACCACATACCTCCCGATCAATAGAGATAGATAGGTTGTTAACCATATCACTGGAAACATGATCCACCTACTCATTACATTCGACATTTAAAATGTATTCATTTTTATAAAGGTATGTAGAATCAACTATATTATATTCGATAGATAAGTCTGACTTCTTCTTAAAAATCCTATTCCTTTTATTTTTCTAGTTCATCATTGTCTTGGTAGATATAAACTTCTACTAAGAGGTAATTTAATCATAAAAAAAAGTAAACATTAATTTTGTAGGACATAATCTCAATTCTTCAATAGTGAATACCTTTCATTATAATGAAAATAATAGAGATGAATCTTTTCTCTGAAATGAATTGAAAGGACTAGTTTGAGATATACATAACACTTAGAGGGGGTGAATAAGTGTTGGGGATATTTTAAACCTATTATAAATTTCTGTCTACATACCTCTTAGACCTGTTAGGATATTGATTATATTGTTCCCATTTCCCAATCACATGCAAGTATGTGAATGCATTAAAGATAAAACAATATATTTTTACAAGTTTACCTACTCCCCAAGAGTAGTTACATTCTTCTCATGGTTTAGAAACAATCTAATATACCAAAATATAAAAAATCATCTTCTGTGGAATACGATGAGTCGGACATTCCCACATTGTCATGTTGAACTATATAAATAAATCCAATAGTGATTTGGTGTATCACGTTTAAAACAATACAATAGTTTTTTATAGAACATAGATGGATCTTTATAAATATTAACAAAATAGTATTATCCTTGTTGATTTGGTTCTATAATACCAATAAAGTCATCCACCTACCAAAACCCATTGGATTCCATGTTACTGCTTTGATCATCTACACTTCACTTGTTAATTTTTTAGTAGCATACAATTAAATATTCTGACCCTTACTAATCGTAAAATTAATTCTGCACAATATCGTTCTTCTATCAGTCATGATACTACAAATTTTTTCTAGACTAATGAATAATGTAATTTCTCAAAACCAAATCATAATCAACAGATATCAATTTTGACACCACACCATCATATCTTCTTCTCAGTATCATATTCAATGAAAAACCAACTGATCTAAGATCTCTTCTTATTCTTCTTCCAAGAATCAAAAAATATATTTTTTTATTTTTAAATAAATGAAGATAATATCACAATATAATCATCAAATTTGATATTGAATGATTAACTAAATATATTTCGATAAATATCTTTTTTTTCTATGATAGTCAATACTATATAATATTACAACTGTATCTAATTTTCTTCCTTCAACACTCAATACCAACACATGAGTGTATTAATTTATAATCTTCTTCCTTAGTGGACATTAGAGTTTACAAGAATCATTTGTTTTTTATTACACAAAAAAACTACATGTGATTGTTCTTCTATTCTTATTGTGTAACAACCAAGTATAGACATAGTTTTACCTAAACCGGGTATTCAAAACAGATGGTCATGAATCTCCTTAACAAAGATCACAACCTTCACAAAGAAAATAGACTTTATGAAACAAAACTAATTTCATTATTCTCACCAAGTCAACACAGAAAATCCCATCATCCTAAAGAACTCATAAAATGGATGTATTTTCATCAGTCTATACATTAGTAGTATTTTTGCGATGCTCAAAATCACATAGAAATAATTCATCATGAAGCTACTCATCCTATATCAAATCAAATTAATTCAGGAGTTCCAATGATTATTTTCAACTCAAATAGAATGGGGCCAACCAATATATATAATCTCACCTGGTAAATATGCTCCAGCAAAGCTAACACAATTTTTGGATCACTAAAATTTTTTTTCATTGAGATTCTCCATTAACAATTCCCCTTTGATATTATTCATTTTCATAGATATCACAGTCAAGCCATATTTTGCTTCCAATTCTCCACTTCTTGTAACTGTGAATATTATAGTCGTTGTTCACAATGCTCCATATCTCCATTAATCTAACCCCAGCCTTCGCGAAACCTACGACTTTATCATTTTTTGAATATTAATTCATCAAAAAAAATCATGTTGCTAACATATTCATCTATATTTATAACATCGTTATTATAGAAAACACTAGGAATTGATGAACCCTTTAATTAATTCTTCGTTACTACCATCCATATTGATTCACAATCATATGTATTTGTCAGAAAAAAAAATATTTCATCGTTAATGCTTCATCCATCTTCTCATAAATGATCACTTTATTCAGAAATCACTCAACTTATTTCATCATGTACCCCAAGTTTTCTATATTTAAACATTGATTGATCACTTTTAGCACCATCACATTTTCCATGGAGATTATTGTAACTTCTCTATCTTCAAGCAACATCATTATTTACTATAAAAACTGAATAAGATTTGAAACACCTTTATTCCTCCATTGCATCAAAAGGATTGTAGAACATGTTCTCTATATAAATTCTCATATTTTTGAAATAAAAATCATCAACAATTCATTATATTTCTCATGGATAATTATTCAACAATAATATTCAATACCATCAATTGAATCCATAACAATTCTCTAATCAACACCATGAAACTCAATTTCATCAAGTAATTCACTTGTTTCATAGAATATCAAGACATGAGGACTTCATATATGCTCAATTATATTTGAAAATAATTCATCATATTGACCACATGATGATCCTATAATCTTATTGATCATTATTTTCCACCAATGACAATCAGTTGAAAATAAATAAAATCATTACACAAAGTGGTCACTTAAGTAGATGTCACCTTAACACCCATAAAAAACATAAAATTCATGATGTTGGGGTAGTTAGGTTGGGTTTTTTCATTAATCCACAACAAATACTTATTTACAAAATTTAAATTGTTACTCCTTATGTGGAGGTGTTATCTATAGGTTCTTATATGTTTTTGGTTGATGTTCCTAACACGATATTTTATATTATTCTTATTCTTATTGGGGTCGCAAAATATACATTGTGGGACATTGGTGATGATCCCATTTTATTGAATATTATTTTATCATTATTACCAAACATACATCCTAGGATCTAGGTGTTTATCCATACTATTTTTGGATATCCATACGCGGAACTTTGAGTCTGTCTTCTTAGACTTATTCTATTGGGATACACAGACATACTTTTTGGGATCTAGCTGTTGAGGCTTACTATTTTGGAATTGGTAGACATAATAAAATAAATCAATCTTATGGGACTTATTTTATGTGTATATATACACATACATAATGGGGTCTTTCTAATGAGCATATTTGACTTAATATTACTGGTACTATAATTATATGACCCATTTTTCACATGGATTCCTCCCAATTGATGAATATAGAAGTAGGTTAAAGAAAGTGGTTCAAAATCCTTTTATAATAGTTCCCCATAAGAATTTATAGTCATATATCATTATAATGTATTCTATTATTTTCCATGTGGTAACTTTTCCCTCAAGCAATAGGATGGTAATGTGCTCCCTTGGAAAGGACTTGATCTACACTTTTTATTCTTAGGATATTCTCTAGAATCTCTCGAACAACTATAATAGTATCAACCCAAATAATATGGGAGTGATGATGTTGATAATGATATTAAATGATTCAATATTGATATATTATATTAGGGGTGTATTCCTTACATATTGTCGAATGTTCACCCCCATAGTTATTATCAGAGTTGCAATGTCATGATTTCATAGGGACTGAGACCTTGGTGTGGAACATTATATTTTATTATTAATGGATTGAGTAGAATGAAATATAACCAATTTAATCATTTATAGTATGAGAATTTGATACATGGAATCCTTCATTATTGTTATTGGAGGTGAGTACACGTGAACACATGTCTATGACTTGTATCCCCCTATGGTGATTTTGCGTTCTCAGTGACATTATAGCACTGTACAATAAATGTATTCTTGATCTGGATTATAGACCCAACGATTGACATAATGATACATAGATATGGTTTTATTCATTCTTTATGAGAGACCAAGTCATGATATTTTCATTCGACCAGATAATGCAACCAAGGATCGACTGTGGATAGTGTATTTAGTGTTTTTAATGGAAAACATAGTTTGATGTCTAGGTTCAATGTAATTGTCTTATATATAAATATAAATAGATATTTATAGGATTATATAATGTTTTGACACAATTAGATAAAGGATATTACTAATTTGGTAGAAGTTGATATGATTGATAGTGATTAGTGACTCGAGGATGGACTTTTTTTCTTCTTATGATTTATTTGTCATTTTTTTCTTGTTGAGTCATGGATAGGATGAGAATATTTTAGTAGCATGCACTTATGAAAATAGAGATATAGGTTTATTATTGGGTAGGCCAATTGATATCATTTCGCACCACTGTATGTGAAACACATTTTCCATGGAAACATAGGTTTCATTTCAGGTTGATCAATGATACATGGTGGATTTTTTTAGGCCCAGGGTTTCAACAACGAGTGGAGCCACTTAAGTGCATTCTATTAATTGAAATATTTCATCATATTTGTTTTTGGGAGACCAGGTCTGTAGTTTAGCATGGATTTTATTAGAGATCCGTTTACTTTTATTTCATAATATGTTATGTACTCTTATATGTGTTGTCAACCTTGTCTGTGATCAGTACTATATGTATGACATGGTTTTTATGGATTCTATAAATCATTATTTATTATTGTAGAATGCCTCTATTTTAGTTTATTTAATATAGGTTCAATATATTCATTTAGTTTTTGTATGATATCATGATATTTACATAGTTTTTTACTATGATAAAATGGAATTGTATCTCCAGAGACACAACTTATATCCTCATTGTTATTCAGTATCCTTTACCATAAGTGGATGTTATTTTGAGGCCATGAAGTGAACCAGCATGGTGCAGCAAATTACTGGTATCTGATTTGGGGTGTTAAATATATCCTATGTTTTCTAAACTGATGCGCAAACATCAATATATATATATATATATTAAAGAGGTTCATAATGAGTATATAGAACTACCAAGTATGGTATAGAATATTTTTTTTGACCATGAAAATGAATGAATTATATTTAAATATGTAAATAAGTCCCATAAATACCAATAATTAATAATCATCGTTTGGATAATCATGTTACACATCATTATCTATCTATCGTGGATTAAAAAAAGATAAAAATAGATCCCAATGATTAATTTTTTTGGGCAACCTGAACTGTGATATTGATGAGTATATATCTAAATGCATGGTTTTCCAACAGTTAAATGTTGAATGATTATATTCTAAGGATATGATGTAACAATTAATCATACATAAATATTAATGCAAGAAAATTCTAATGGATTTTGATGAATGAATTTCTAAGTCATCTAAATGATATAGTGAAATTGGATTGTATTTGACCACCATAAAATGTTGGAACATAACACATCTATTTGAGAAAATTCCTCACACAATGATGTTTAAAATGAATACATAAAATTAGTGGTAAAGTTTAAAGGTTTACCACATTCCCGAGTTTCATTTCATCATCTATGATTTATCGCATTCTTCTAGAGAATTTATTAGGATGTATTTGATATTATGTTGATTTTTAGAAATCCTTATCATCTTCATAAAGTTGTTCAACAAAAATGGAACATTTATTAATTGGATGATATGGTGGGATCATGTTAAATTTATTTCGTTGAAGAATTTACTCAACACATTCTTTTATAAATTTTTTATTCAATAGTAATTATTATTCTATAATTAAAATCGATCTCTATGAGGCATTGTATATGAATTGGTGTGGAATTAAAAAATGTTTGGATAAATTTAAAAAATTTAAGATTCTGTTATTGAATGTTGGTCCTAAAATATTAGGGACTATTTTAAACATTCATAAGCACCGGACAACTGTAAATTTTTAGAAGAAGTGTTATGCTAATAATCATTGGTGAGATTTGAATTTTGAAATTATAGATTTGGTATTTATTTGAATACCATCACATAAGAGGATTATTAGATTTATGAAAATATTAATGTTTGTAGTTGATTTATTATCACATTAAAAATCCTTGATCATATTGGGATGGTAACATATCAAAACTCACTTCTACTAAACCTTTATCAAGTTAACGATGTGTTCCATGCATAAAATTTTGGGAAATATATAAAAAAACATAAAAGATACTAATATCAAAGGTAGTTAAAAAATTATATTATTTAAATAATAAAGGATGACATATAAAATGCATTGACTCTATAAATAATTAATTATTGGAAAATACCATTCACTATTTTTAATGTGTTTTAGTTGTATCATAACATTGAGGAAGCGATGTGGGATACCTGAGATTTAATTTGGAAATAATCCCCTAATTTTTTGATAATAGTAATAAGATTTGTATTTTTAAAATATTTTATGGGGGTTTGAATTTAACACATTACGAAATAATAATTAAAATAATAATAATTTAATAATTTTAATTATGGATAAAAATGATATTTTAATTTTCCAAAATATATTCACTTTTAAAATAATCATAATATTTTAATATAATGTTATTTTTTGATAAATTTCCTTTCAAAATATATATTATTTAATGATAAATGATAATATAATTTTCTTATGGCCAATGAAATTTTTATATGAGTATGAAATTTTTCTATGTCATAAAAACTGTTATTTTTCAATAAAAACGATTTATTTATTAAATGTTAAATTTCGATATTTAGAAAAAATAATTGATAAAATAAACATTATATTTGAAACAAACACATTGAAATTAGATTATGATGAATTTATTATTAATTTTTAAAATACTTTATATTTTAGTGAAAATAAAAAAATAATGTGTTGGGTTTTTTCAGTGTTTTATTAAATCATATATACATAATAATAATCTAACAATTAATAAATTCAATATGTGACTTATAATATTTTAATTTAATAATAATACTATATATTTTTTAAAATCAATTTCTAAAACTGAAAATGACTTTCAAAACATAAATTTGACTTTCCAAAATGTAATATTGAAATTATGATTTTATAATATTTATTTTGTGGAAAATTATCTATTAAATGTTTACTATAATATTGAAATATTTATTTCAGTTCTAATTGATTAAAATATTATAAAATGTGGCTCAAATATATAAAAATATTAGCCAAACCCTTCTTCAAGATAATGTTTTTTCATTTTCCACAACCTAAAATTTCCATACATGTATTTGAAATTAATAAACAACTATTTCTGTTTTACTATAAATACCCACACATACCCCATTAATATCTACTCCAAATCCATATTCCATGAATTTATGTACACTTTACTTACAATGTGTCCCTCCAAGGATTCCAAAAATACCTAATGTTCCATCCTCATATTTTAGGAAGTAACTATTCAAGGTAAGGTAAATCTTCACTTCCTATTTTCTGTTAAAGTAACTCTTTTGTGGAATGTATTCAAAATGATGTATTAAATAAATTTCAAACCATTTTTCATTAATATATTACTTTTGTAATATATTTATGTCTATTATAGACCTTTATACTCTCCAATTATTTCTTTTCCTTAATCCTCATTTTATATTGTCATAGTACCACATTCCTTTTATGAATTTCTCTATTTGAAATGAATTTTTTTATATTTTGATTATTAAAATAATTTCAATATCTTTAATTATTAACCTAGTAGTAAATTTGATTTATTTTTATATGTTATTAAAATTAAGAAACCAAAATTCACTTATTTGGGTTCAAATTGATGAAATTTTTAACTATTTAAGAACATATGAATCTGATGATTTTATATAAAACAAATATATTAATATACATAGGTTTTTGATGACATGAAATATTTTGATCAATGTGGATCAAATTAAATTAAAAAAATTGGATGTTTTCTCTGAAAGATCTTTAATTCATTGTGTAAATAATTAATCTCTTGGGATGACATTTTTTATAATACCTTGTTGAATAAATGACGTAATTATGAGTTATAACCTCTTGGTGATAAATAATTGTGATATTATTGTGAATATATAATTTTAATGTTGTACCCAAATTTACATGTTCTGAATCATGATCATTCTATTATCATTTTACTCATTTTCTTATGATAATTCCTTACTGTTATATTTAATGGTCACATATTAAATATCTCTTTTTTATTCATTTAATGGGAATTATTCTCACCCCATTCTTTTTATGTATGTCCCCAATATTAGATATGTTATAAAAGAAAGAAATTATGACCCTATGAAATATAATTTAAATTAGATTTTTTTTATTCATATATTACAATTCTAGGTTCCATGAACCCGAACCTCAAAATATCATGTGTGTAATAAATTATTTAACCATGTAATGAATGCTTTATGAATTAAAATGGTATAATTTATAACATATAAATATTTGATATATAATAATGGGATATATACTTGTTTTATATACATTACATCAAACGGTGTATTTAATTAGTTGGATTGATAATGAAAAATTTAATAAATTTATTTATCATAAAATTAAAATTATGGAATGAAATAAAAAGATATCAAAAAACTAATTTATTTTGAAACTATGTATTTTTATTCATTTAATTTAATATGTATTATTAGTATTAATGAATGATTTTATTTGAATAAAATTCAACAAAATATTATAATACTAATTGATTTGTAAAATTTAAGTGTTAGAAGAAAATAATGTTATGAGATAAAATTGATATAATGTTAAAAAGTTATATTTTTTAAGGTTTTTTTAAATGTGTTGTGTTTTTATCATTATAAAGTATATTTTTCAATTTCAAATTATTACTATAATAACATTTAATTTTGAAACAAATTAACATATTTATTAATATTTATCTAATTATTAAGTGATATAAAATTAATATTAAGAACACTTAGCATTTTAAAATTTTATTTTTTAATAATAATTATTTTTTTGAAAATTATTTATATATTAATTTAAGAGGAAAAAAGATAAATATTTATATGGAAGATTTTATTAAATGGAATCCATATTTTGGATAATAATGTTGACATAGTGTAATAGGATCAATTTATTTTTTGAAAAAAATAAGTTTTTGAGGTAAAAATTGAGTTTCTATGATAATGTAAAGAAGTAGTAAATTGGTAATTATAAAAATTTTATATTAAGGAATTAAATACACCTATACATTATATTACCTCTTTGTATCCACTTTACATGTAAAATGATAAGCTTAGACCTTAAGAAATAGAAATTTTAGAAAATTTCACTTAGAACTCACCACTAAAATGAACCCTATATACCCATTCCAAACAGCTCTTTAAGAATGGTTTTTTATATAATTTCAAAATTACTTATACTAAATTATTATTAGAAAATGAATTTTTTTTCTAGGCTTGTTAAGGAGGATTAGATACATTTTTATGAATGAACCAATTTTGATAAGGAGTGAATTGTCAAAGTATCTAGTTTCCCACAATACTTCTCATTCCTCGTCTCATATAAAATCTGTATAATTCTCATTATCCACATTAATAATGTTATTTTCATTTCATTTTGTTTCTAGAAAAAATAAATCACTATTATATAAATTTATACTCATTCTCATTCATTAGTATAAAAAATTATAGTTTGGGTCAGTTCAATCACCAATATGAATGATGTTATAGTCTATCCTTAATTTTGATAACGTATGAGTATCAAGAAAATATTAATGTTCAAATATAATATTAATGAGTAATTTATGATATAAATATCATTATATATGTTTTAAAAAAATATATGGATATTATAAAGTAACATATTTCTAATGATTAATTATGTAAAAAATTGTCATCATAAATTCTATTAATCCAAAAATACCATTAAATTTCCTCAAATATACTAGGTATTACAAAAATCAATGATTTTTTATGGAACTCTTATGTATTTTGGAATGATTAATGTATTATAAATGAATTATGATTTCTATTTCAATTATGAAAATTGTATAAAAGAAATCAAAATAATGAACATTCGATGGTGAAAACAATCAATAACTAATTAATTTAATTCTAATAAATGATTATAAATGAATAGAAAAGAACATAATATATATGAATATGTTTTTTAAATATTTTATCATTAAATTTATTATTATTATATAAGATTATAAATATATTTCATGTATGTCATGTGTTATTGTATGTGTTCCTCATCTTAATTTATTTTCATTGACATATGACCCATATTCAATACTTATTTTATTTTTTATGGTTAAAATACAACACCACATATTTTTTTCTTCGAAATTTACAACCCATTCAAGGGATATAACTATCCGTCTAAAATTTGAAAATATAAAAATTTATTTTTAAGCCTACAAATAAATTAAGGTTTTTTTTGCAATCTCAATTTGATACTATGATTATCTATGGCTAATATTCAATTTGGGAAGATAATATAATTTTTATCATAAAAATATCATTTATTTTTCCCTATTATTTTTCTATATTTACAATTATTCTCGTTATTTCACCGGCAATGGGTTAATAATCCGACTAGAAAGATGCTTGTAAGAGTATTTGAACTAATAAAAATTTTTCAAATGGGAATATTTTACCTCCATGTATTTGTTTATATTACGTATTTATCTTTAATACAAGGATTTCATAATATATTATCTATTGATGATTTAATTTCTTTAGATATGTGGAAAATAAATATTTACTATCATTTTATGTATGGTCACATTCCCCATCCATTTAATTTTATTTTCATTATGATGCTTCAATGAATTTTTTTTATGTTTTTGAATAGTAATTTCTATTTACATTGTAATTATTTTTCTAATTATTTCCATTTAATGTAAAATTTATCAAAATGTTATGTGCATGTCTTCATAATTTTAAATACTTTTTAATTATTGTATTATACAATGTTTTTCATCTATTTTAATAGTATTTAATGATTCTAATGATTCTTTATGTATTTTATTATATATACCAACTACCACAATTCAGTGGATAATATATGATCATGTAATTTGTAAATTTTCATAAATTCAAATTCTCTATCATTTTTTAATTAATATACTTTGGAATTATGAATGTGATCATGCTATTATAGAATACCCATATATATTTTTCATTATATGATAGGTTAGAGAAAAATTATTTATCCCTGTAATGATGTGGGTAAAACATTATATTTCATGGTATCACATGTATGTTATACGGGGGTAAATCACACTCATTATAAGACTTAGTGCTCTATATTTTTGGGAAAGTGGAGTGACCCCAATCCACTATCGGATTATATAAACTATTTTTATTAGAATTGAGAGTGACCTACATCCACTATGGGTTTTTATAAGTGTAATGAGTGAAAAAGTCAATTACAGGGCTAGAGTCCACATGCATTATTTGATTTTTTAATGAAAACAATCTAGTATGTTATGTTTTCCAATATGTGGTTATGACCCATATAGTAAAGATTTAAATAATTAATTATTTTTTATAATAATGGTCTTGAATGATTCTTATACCACATCTCATTGATTTTATGTATTCCAATCTAATTATTCCATGGATCATGAATTTTGACTCGCATTTTCACACTCGTATGCCTCATGTTTTATGTTATTTCAAAACCTTATAACATGAATCATTTTTTATGGAAATTGTTTTATTGGGTATGATTTTATTCTATTATGATATGTTTATTTATTATTTTATTTACTCATGTGTTCATTTTATTCTCACATGTGATAATTTACTCATATCTCTTATATTCACCCATTACTGAGCATCTGAGCTCCCTATTTTTTATGTGTCCATTCCCATGTATTGAAGAAGATAATTATACATGATATTTCCAAGTGGGTATAATTTTTATATAATATTATTCAAAGTTATTAAATATTTTTAAAAAAAAATAATTTGGTTATATATATACAAATATTATCCAAATACACTATACCAATTAGTTCAACAGTATAATTTTTTTTGGGATATGAAATGAATATTCATGAAAAAATGTTATTTTTTTGTTTTTTATGGATTGTTCATCTGATATATGCCCCTTGATATTTTATTCATAATTTATAATATTTTCCTGACAATTAAAATATATTATTGACATATTTATGGATTCGAATTGTAACAATAGGGATGTTAATGTGATGGTATACAATGAATTCTTAAAAAATTCACATTTAGTGATTTTTTATTTAACAAAAAAATCAAATTAAATGGTTAATATACATTGGAATATTAATTTAAAATAACTACAAAAAATATTAAATTAATTCTTATTACAATTTATTACCATTATTAATGTTTTAATAATAATTTATAATGTAACAATGTTATAACATCGTTCATGTAATTGGTAAAACTAAACCAAACAAGGATATGATATAGAAATTGAAAGGGTAAGAACATGTTTATTTATAGTAATTGTATAGAACTTATAATTTTTTATGATTTCAATATAATTTTATTGAATTGATAATTTATATTATATAATATGTGGATGAATAAGATTCAGAAAAATGATTAAGGAGAGGATTACACATACATTGAATACATTGATCATATTTTTGAGTGGGACTTGAAAATGAGGGGTCCATGACCCATTATGAAAAGGGAAGTCAAAAAAATTTAGAGTCTATTTATAGATTTTATTATATATAGAAGGGAATAAGAAAATTAATGTACGGTTTGTGATAATTTGATAGAGTGTGGGCCTGTTTATTAGTGATCATGAGTGTCATTTTAATAAATACATATTCATTACAAGGTAAAGAATGTGTTTTCTCATGGAAAAAGGATCAATAGTGGACAAGGTATAATAAGAGTTCATGTAATAATTCATCCAAAAATTTAGTTATATTGAATTGTGATATCGAATGACTATATCCCATATTTAAACCATTTTACTTTATTTTACCCATCATAGTGGTTACTCACATTTACATTAGTAAAATATTTATTTCTACAAAAATATATTTAAATTATTAACTAATTTAATATATATTATTCAAAAAAAATAATACATTTTATAAATTTGAAATATCAAAATTGGGTTGGATTAATTTTAAATAAGACACATAAAATAAAATGTAATCAAATTTTAGAATAACTTATTTTAATCCAAATAGTGACTTTATTCATATTCATAGAAATGTAATATTCATTAGATTAATGTTAATTTATAGATTCATATATGTATATATATATATTTAATTAAATATTATACAAAAAATATGTGTGATTTATATTTAAAATTATAAAATACTACATATAATAAAATTAATATTCTTAAGTAAAATATTTTTCACTATGTAAGAATCATTATGTTATAATTCATTATAAATCATTAATTATATATCGTATTTTATTCTTATATTTTGATGATAATCCATCAATTTCTTTATTACATAATTTTTTTTAATTAATCATTGAAATTAATTTATTAGTATTTAAATACACTATGTACCAAAAATATATTTCATTTAAATAATATTTTACCAAATATGAATTAAAATATTTTTTTAATAAAAAAATTATTTCACTAAGATATCAAGTAGTTTAGTTATAAATGAATATTTTTTTCAAACTATAAAATAATAAATATATTTATTCGTTTCCTAGAATCCCAATGAACTTATTTATAATGACTATATATCTTTTGATCATATATCCAACAACAATATTTATTATGGTAATATTTTGTTCCTTGATATGACTGAACATACATATAAAAAATATAATTTATCCAATTTATTTATTTACTTCAATAATTTTTATTTAAATTTTTAATTTTATGTTTTTTTATAGGAATAATTATTTATATGATATTCCGTGAAAACCGTGATGACGAACAGTTATTTTATAGCATTATTTATTTATTTGAGGTTTCATTCCACTTGTAAATAAAATATCATTGTTTAAAATTTCATTGTTATTATTTATAAATTATTATCCTATATTACAATGTTTTATCTAAATAAATTACAGCATGTTCCATTTTACCTTAATGTTTCATGTGAAAAAACAAATTGTAAACTTTAACAGGAAAAAATGTGGATTGTTACAATTCAACACATCCACCAACGAAAAATCATAGACCTTAATTATTTATCTCCTTCTGAAACACACATTCCAGAACCAAATAAATCAATAAGGTATTGGATCAAAAAGTAACAAGATCTATCAGTGTCCAAGAAATATATATATATATTCTATTTAATAATCATACCCTTCATATTAGGTTATACTTATTTTTTTGCAATGTAAAACTATATTGATCCCCATTTATGTCTTTATTTATTATATCAAGATGCCTGTCTATTAAACATGAAGTATATAGTATATTATAAAATATATTTAAGAACACATAGAATTATATAATAAGAGTCAAATAAATAAAAACCATGGTCTAATAATTCTTTAATGTGAATATATCATTAATCCTATATTGAAACACAAATGAACTATTTAATATGATCCTCCAGCAAATGGTGAAGATATCCCCAAATCAGTGGGATTTTTAACCTAGCCTTATCGAGATAATATTAAAATAATTGATTTTTATATGATCCATCACAAAATTATAATAATAAAAAAGAAAAACTTAACAAGGAAAATGATCACAACAATCAACCCTCATGTTTTTTGAATGATATAATGTGTATAATGACATTTTACAAAACATTTAAGGAAAACATCTCAAAATGAGTGACATTAAATTTTGGTGTCAATGTATCAATTTTACTCTCATAGGACACCTACTTTTTTGATTTTTTGCTTCACATTTGCTGATTAGTTAACGGGATAGTCGCATAAGTCCACATAGATACATGTATATAACCAGTTGGATAACACATATATTCTAGTGGTATTTGTTATAATGCTCTAAAGGACCACAATATTAAAATATAATAAATTTATATTTTATATATTTTCAACACATATTCCCTTTTATATAACCCATATCCTAACTCCTTAAAAAACTAATTTTTCCATATTAATTCATATCGAATGAATGAAAATAATTTTATATATCACTATATTTTAATCAAATGCATTTAGATTCTACTAAATAATGAATATGTAACAAATTATAATACACTAATAATTAATCTAGTTATCTTTTGTTTATTATATATACCCATCCAAATTTTTTTTATCAAAATATTGATTTTTTTCACTGTTATATTTTTCTAATCTGTTTTTTTTCTTTATATACCATTAAATGTTCTCTTAATCTCCACTATTCTTTGTATTTTAGAATTTATTTATATTAAAATAATGCAGAAATAGAATATCAATATTATAAATATTCCATAGATAATTTCATGCGTCCCAAAGAAGAAATGTTTAAATTTATTTCAATATAATATAATAAATCCAACTTTTATTGTCTAATGAAATCACTATATCTTATATATCATAAGTATTTTTGTAAAAATAAGGTCAATTTATCCTTATTTTTATGAAATGGCCAATAACCATGAAATGTTTTTATAAAGATGAATGTGATACATTTAATAATGTTAAAAAAAATCAATCTTATACTAAAATATTGGGTTTATATCAATAAGTAAAATTTAGAAATTATAGTCATATGTCCAAAAAATGGCAGGTTTTGACTATTTATTTGGCTTGTGTCAAAAATATTATAGTTAAAACATTTTGTTTTCAAAAAGGAATAACATAATGAAATAAATTTAATACACATGAGTTTTTCTATATATAATTTCATAGTTTATTTGATCCTCTTACATCCTCCTCCACTTTAGGGGAAAATATTCAAATCATGGAATGGTAAATATATTTTTTCATGTAAAATATTTACTGAATCCTGTAATATATTTTAATCATTGTATATTTCATTAAATTAAAAATATAGTATTTGATAACAATTTTATCGTAATTATAGTAATTTTTGACATTATTTGACAAATTTATATAAAATACTGTCTTAATAGTAGCATTACTTAGTCCACCAAATAACCTACATTATACTGTTTGAAATAAAAAATACAAAATTAAATAGTGTTATATTTAAAATTCTGATATTATCTAAGAATAATTTATTAATCAATAATCATATCCAATTCCTTCATGGCTCATAAAAAAATCAAGAACAATTTGAATAATTATTTATAAAAAACACTTGATAGAAATACCAATGATGTTGAAAAAAATCATCTACATTATTTTTTAATATATAAAAATATTATATAAAACCTTAAATGATTAATAGAAAAAAAAAATTAAATTAATAAATAAAATCATATATATATTAACATTAATGAAATAAAAAGTTTAAATTTCAAAGATTCAAATATCATTACAAGAATTATGAATATATAAAAACTAATATTGATAAGCTCTTTGAATATTAAAAAACACCCCCTTTAATGATAATTCCCATGAATCAAATCCCATCATTTCATCTGTATCTCAACTACTTTTTTATTTTAATATTATAACCATTTATAAATAATAATAAAAATAATAAATATTCGAAACTAAATAATAGTCAGTGTGTCAAGTATGAAGGTGACTAGGAATATTCATCAACACACATATTAAAATAGTGTTTTAAGTTTTCATGGATGACCAATCTTTCTCAATAATTCATTAGGTGTGCATTTATAACCACATTTCTATTTTTATTTTCTACAAGAAAATATTGAATAAAAATATATTATTAAAAATTTGACACTGATGAAGTGATATTTTTTCTCCAAATTCTCCTTTTACTTAATCCATATTGTAATTTAGTTTAGAGTTATAACATAACTATAGTTACAAAAAACAGATATTAGACTGATAATATTATACATTCAAATTTTATAATTTACATTATATGTATCAAGTGAGTGAAATCATAAGAGGAGCATATTTTCCCAAAATAAACAAATACTAATTATAAAATATCTTTATTTTTAAAAAATATTTATATACATTTTTTATTAATTAAAAATAAACATAAAATGTTTATTTCTAACAATACAAGGATAAATCGATATATTATTTGGTACATTCATTATTTTTTCCATTTATTATAAAATAATGAAAACTAAAATCTACAATTATTTTTATTTATTGAAGCATAATTTTAATTAATAAAAATATTATATACTTTTTATTATTTTTGATAAAACATAAGAAAACATTTTATGGTCATAATTATTGTTGGTATTACCGTCATGTAAACAGTTCATTAAATTTTATTAAAATGTTATTTAATATTATCTAATTTCATAAATTCACCCTTTAAAATGAATATATTTTAATCTCATTATAGAATTTTTTTTAATCATTCATCATAAATTATTTTAATTACACTTTCATGTTTATAGGTTTATAAATAAAGAATTCATTTTTATATTTATTATTAAAAAAAATTAAATAATAATATAACCCAAATTAAATTTATTTTTAAACTACTGCCATTCATTTGTATTAAATTAATTTAATTTCATTACATTGATCATATGGATAAAATTATAATAATATAGAATTATATAACAATTTTTCTTCATATATTATAATTACATAAATATTCTAATAAGAAATTATATATTTTACTCTAATTCCCCTATAAAAACAAATCTTAGAGAGATTATTCTGCATCGAGTTTATTAATTAATCCAATGAATTCCTTCTTAAGCTCAATAAATCATATACAATTTTATTCTCGATCAATGAAATTTCATTATCAATACTAACATCAACACTTAATAAACAATGAATAAATATCAACATAACATCCAAATAGAAATCGAAATGATTATTATAATGAAAATTTATAGAAATGGATTAATTTTATATGATATTTGAATTATTATCAAAATTTGAAATATAAGTTTTTGAAAACAAAATTAACTAATACTATCATTTTTTCCAGTCCTCAATTCCATATTCATTTATTTATTCTAAAAAATAATTTTTCCAATTATATTTATTTATAGTGGTCTTGATAAAATATAGTAGTTATGATTTATCATGATTTTATTAATAGCATCATTAATTTTTTCATGTATATGAAAATTCATTAAATGGATAAATATTATTTAAATTCCAACTTATATAAAATAAAAATAAAATATATGTGCATAAGATTAGTTTTCATGTGTTTTATAAGTTTAATTTTTAAATTCGATGGAATAGTTAAATAGAGTGGGATTTTTGGTGTGAAAAAATTAGAAGATATAAAATACAGTTTTAAATAAGATAGAATACTCAAATTTTCAATGTTACCAATTTGATTTTTGGTATTACATGAAATAGTTCTTCTAATGTCATATAATAAAATAACATTCACTATTTTACTTAACTATTGATGTTTGACCCAAATTTCTTAAAATTTTATTTTCTCTTTGTTTCTTTAATATTCATCCAACTTTATCTCCATTATGTTTCACCCAAAAATAGACCTCGAGAGTGTGTTTATATCACTGAAATGGACCAATGGTAATCCATTTTTTTAATTTTTTTATTAATATATGGATAATGATATGCCTAAACAATCATATTTTTTGTCAAATTATATTATTTGTAAATTGATCACTGGCAATCTTGATATAGTGACTGGTATTTTCATATAGGTTTTGGCTATCATCTATATATGATATCCCAATGAAACATTTAATTTCTATGTTTGTGACAAAAGATGTATACATCTATAGAATCAATGTTTTGAATACCCAATAAGGAATTAAATGCATCAAAAATAAATAAAAATTTTAAAATATCATAATACATTGTTATAAAAAATACTACCTAATGAGGAAAATTCCATTACACAAATATATTATTTTTTTAATATGTGGGAAATTGATAATAAATTGGGAAATTTATTATTCGTAGGGTCTCTTAAAAGAAATTGAAAATTACTTCTGTTAATGTGTTATGATGAATAATTATTAATGAAAATGAACATTTTATTGGTTGAATATACTAATAATGTGTTATAGAGATTATATATTACTATTATAAAATAGAAATATTATTTGAAGGTTTTTTCTAGACATGTTTATATAAAAACTCCTAAATAAAGGATTCTTATTTTTATTTATAAAATGTGATGATATTGAGCACGAGAATGAAAATGGGTGGTAAAAAATGGTGTCATACTATAAATTTTTTTAATTGTGAATCACTAAGAGTGGCCTTTTCTAACCCTCCACCATCGATAACCCCCCATCCCATGTTGAGATCATCCGGTGAAGCCGCGGCCGGGAAGGAGCCATTTCCAGCCGGGAAGACAACGCGTCCCACGGGTTTACACCTTGATCAACGATGGTTCGACATAAAAATCCATCAGCTATGAGAAGTGAGCCCATTCTTCCCACCTGGCGAGACACTAGGTGACTCGGTAAGATGAGTGGTACATGGGAGGCGGAAATTCCCTCAAGGGCGGGCTCCTAGGAATCGAACCCCAGACCTCACCGATCATCGTTGTTATGGCCCTCGACCTTGCACCCCTACTCCACCACCAAAGCGGCATGATGTGTTTCTATAAATAACAAGATAGGTAATATATAATTTATAATAATTCTTGAGTAACAATATTTATACATAATAATATGATATCTATGATCATTGGTATTATACATTGGTAGTGATCTTTTGTCCCCTTTTTCAATTATATTTAGGATAACTCCTACGCAATTTTCTCACTAATTATAACCCATAGAGAAGAATATCAGAGTTGATACATGACACAATATCATTTATACATGCATTAAATATTATAAAATAAAAAAAAATATTTTATTAATAATTAATAATTTGGGTATTAAACATGTTTTTTGAATTTATGATAATTCTTTTCTAAATATTATTTAATTTCTTTTTTGAAATAATTGAAATTATTACATTTGGTAATTTAATTGAATAATATGAGATATAATTATTTTATGTATATTTATGTTGGATGACCTAAAAGGACATGTGTTACAGTTTTTTGTTGTATAATCATTGTATGTGAAGTTAGTTTATCTTCGAGAACCTATGGAGAATCATTGATAGAAATTTGAATATATAAATTATAAAATTTGTGTCAATAAACACTTAGTGACTCCAAAAAATAAAACATAAAGGGGAATTATTTAATTTATTATATGTAAAATAATAGGATTATAATTTAGCACCAGAAGTAACAATAACTGTTAACAATTGTGATATAATAATTTGTTAAGACTAGTGAGATCATATAAGTAATTGTTATAATATATGATGGAAATTATAATTTCATATATTACAACAGATGATATCCAATTATGTAATATTGATAAAGTTTATTACATGGAATATGAAAGCTACTGAACATATATGATCAAACAATAATTTTATGAAATTGAAATATATCAAAAAGTATAACAAGGCTAGTGTTGGGGATTGGATTTTGACCCTTTTTGACATTGGAATATTCTGGTAAATGATTCCAGTTCTATGCACGAAGACGGAGTTTGATTATGAGGCCTGATGTGGCCAGATTTAATTTAATAAAAATATTAAGAAATTTTATACTATGAATGAATGGGAAATATGTATCTCATAAAAGGTATCTTGATTCTGAAATCTGAGGGCACGGTTGCGTCTGGAGCGTGCAGTTTACCCTAGGTAGGGTGTAAATTTTACAGGTGTGGTCCTACTCTGGAAAAAGACACCAAGGGAATTTTGTAAATAAATGGGAAATATTATTATGTCCATCACCTCTAATAACTTTGAAACAATGTCTCTGATCAAAATTCTGAGCTCGTCCTTTTGTTCATAACATTGCGTTTTTCTAGGGGCGACCTAATCTCCTCCACGCCAGGAGGTCTTGTCAGGATTATTGTTTTAATTATTTAAATTAGTTAATTAATTATGAAAATCCAATACACACCCCTCCCATACACTTTACTGTAAAATCTATGAGGAATCCTCTATCGGAGCCCCTCCTCCATTTCTTCTCTGTCTATTGAAGACGAACGGTCGGAATCAAGAAAATGAGGTGCTGTTAGACTCATATCGTGCCGGCAGACGTTCCTGGATCATGCTGCAGTAGCGGCGGAGCATGAAATGCATTGAGTATCTTCAAAAAGGTAGGTGTTTGAGTTTTAAAATCCCATATCTCGTTTATTGATAGTTTTTCATCGATTTTTCATAAGTGTTGTGTAGTTCAGGTCCCGAACATTTTGAAATATGTTTCAGATCAAAATTTAAATCACTTCCGTATTCTTGGTGGTTCCTGTAAGTTTTCTGGTGGAAATCCTAGTTTCTAGTGGCGGCCATGGTGGATTTCAGTGGCAGTGGCAGTGGTGCTATTGTTTTAGGTGGGGGTGAGGTGGTTTCAGGGGGAGGCGTGGTGGTTTCCGGTGTGACATGCTGTGGTTCGACCATGATTTTTTGGGGTTTTCAAGCCCCCATAAGTAACAAAATCATAACTCTAATTTGAGATATACTTTCAATGACGTGTTCCTTGGATCGAGATGAACATTATGAGCACACTTTGGGAATTTTATGAGTCGTTTTCATGACCTGGGCCTACAAAACATAGAAATAATAATATATTATTATTATTATTATTCTTCTTCGATCCACCGTAACATCTACACAAGGAATCTGATTGATGTGTCATCAGTGACATTCTGATCCACATAGTAAGGAGGAATATTAATGATAGTTTACAAGCATTGGTACAAAGATTAGGGTGTGTGACCATGAGGCTGGTTTTGGGTGTTTTTGGAGAAACATGAGTTTTTTATCAGCTGTCCATTTTGGGGAAAAATGTTATTGACCTTTTACGTTTTTTTGAGGGGATTGTGATGGTGTCGTACTATTGATGAGTTTTAGAGTCAAGTTGTGGGCCCCACCCGGGCTTCATACGGTGAATAGTACCTTTTTTACCAATTGTCTATTTTGGGCATATAAATAGAATATCATACATGTTTTTTCACGTAGAACGTGTTGGTGGCCTTGGTTCGGTCCTATGAGTTGTGCAATGTGGAGAAGTTGTTGGTTACTCGGGTTAGTGATGTTTGGACGAACAGTGGTTGAGTGTACTCCCTTGGTTCATTATTATGAGGAACTATGTGGCATTACAACCCTACTACGGGGTTCTAAACCCCTTGATAGCATGTTTTCCTAATAGAGTTGTGGCATCCCACTGGTGGGTCCAGAGTGGGATCCTCTATCTTAGCTTCCCTAGATCGCGTTCATGGTATCACTGTGATCACTTTTCCATGAGAGATGATCCCCTGTCTAGTGGGTTAACCCTGTAGGGTTTGAGGCATCATCAAGAATGTGATCCCCTATGTGGTGGGTAGTGCATAGTAGGGTTGTAGCATCGTCTGGTATACAATCCCCTACTTAGCATGTGGTTTATAGTATATTTTCAGCATCATTGGTTTTACGATCCCATACTCAGCACATAGTTTTAGTAGTGTTGGAGCGTCATCATTTTGATCCCCTATAATGCATTTTTTATCAGATGGCATTCCAGTATCATCGTGACTACCTTTACAGAGGTGATAATCTTCTATCTGAGTGATGTGATCTGTGGAACACCAGATCAGGTTGAGGTATCCCCCAGCGATTCATGTGAGGGATCCCCTATCTATGAGATCTAAGAGTTACGTGAGTGGGTTCTCGTATCCCCTAGTGGACACTAGGAGTAATCACCTATCCAAGGAGATTGGTAATTTCACTATTTTAGCATAGTGTTCCGATTAATGATATCTGACGAGCATGTATTACTCAGACGAGCATCATCTGGGATGACAGATCTCAGCGAGTGTGTAGTCGTAGTTATGTACCATTCATTGGTTATGAGGTCAGAACCTCATTATTCTTGGTGTTTTAAATGAGTATATCTAGTAGTTCATTGTATATGTATGGTCATATACCTTAGCATATTTTCATTGTGTTTTTTTGGGATAACAGCTGAGTTGAGCTGACATGACGTTTTTAGCCAAGGATGGTCTCGAGATAGAGTTTCTCTCTTATTTGGGTTCCCTTTGGCTGGGATGAGATGAATATTACTTTTCTGTTGCCTTATTTTAATTTTTTTGGGGTTCTTACTGATTATTTTTATACTCACCCCCGCATAGGCTTTTCCCGCACATGTTTCTGTCTAGTGCAGACAACATGCCTTTCGATGGAGTCCCTGGAGGACCTAGAGCATGTAAAGTATTGTGAGAAAGACAGACCGAGGTGTATACTGGAGTTGTGCCATGTAGCTTACCGGCTGGTGATTTTTTCCGCGTCTCCCTCCATCTGAGCAGGTTGGACTCTTTTTGTATTTTTCTTTTGGTGGGCCATGTTTTTCCCTTTTGTACTAATATTGCACTCTGGTTTTGGGATAGATGCATGCATTCATTTTCTTTTCCATTTTATATACCTTTTCACTGTTTCATGGAGGTGTATGTATGTTCTTGTGTACATGTACCTTAGCCTTATGCCTCCAATCAGTGTTACAGCCTACTCGGAGTTGGTCGCCAGCCCCTGGCCTATTGGAGGCGGTATTGGGGAGTAATTTATTGATACTCGTTGGGTTGGGTCATGACAGAGTGGTATTAGAGGGGTTTCCACCGTTGGGATCTGTGAGCATCGGTTTTCTAGCTTTGAGTTTGGTTTGGGTTTCATAGAAGTAGTGTAAGGATGTTTCATGTTCAGATATACGGTAGGGACTACAATGTTGGTGTGAAGGATTTTATATCCATTCACCAGGTTTTTGATAATCTTACTTTCAAATCAGTACATCAAGACACTGGTTGCAAGGACATAATTGAACATGCATTATATTGGACTGGGTTTTGGGTTTTCCTTATTATTCTTATATCAGCTCCCCAGATATACTCTTTGATCATGGTGTGCCCGGACTGAATCTCAGGATTCCACCATGAAACTATACAGTGAGGGTTCTGTGGCAGGATTGTGGTGACGATCTACTTAGTGTAGATTCTTTCGAGCATGGAATTGGTTATGAGGGAGGACCTCTATGTGCTCCGCCAATTGTTCCACCATATGTCGAGCATCTTGTTGTTCCAGAAGAGAAATATGAGAGTGTATGAAGTCTAAGTGCATTGCACGAGTTCCATAGGTAGTGACCTCTGAGCTTCCTGGGTGATCCAAACCCACAGGTAGCTAATTACTAGCTCGAAGCAGTCACCTATGTATTTTCGCCTTGTGAGGAAACCTCCAAATTAGATTGTGGTCCATGCGGCGATCATTCTGCATGGTTTGTCTAGGAAAATTGTGGATTCAGGTGACGTAGCCCCATGATGAGGAGATTCTCATGTGGGCAGAGTTTGAGTGGCTATTCAGAGAAGAGTTTTATCCGGTGACTCTGAGGTCAGTATGGATCTAGGATCTTCTACAACATTAGCAAGAGGGAATGACTGTGTTGGAGTACTTAGAGAGGTTTAAAAACATGTTGTACTACTCCCTAGATATAGTTCAAAAAACATTCTTTAGAGATGAGACCCTTGATCAGGGCCTACAAAGAGATATCTAAGGAGGTTTGGCTTCATTATTGTAGCACACCTATGCTGTAGTGCTGAAGGAGGCCTTGGGGGTAGAGATCTTTCTAGCTGAGCGGATTTTGCCTTTCATTATTGGCCGCGTGGGAGTTGAGACCTTAGTTGTTGGTTCGGTTGCTGGTAGACAACGGAAGGTTCATGGGTCTGGACGTATGAGACATTTCAGGAGGCGACCATAGGATGGAGGCTTTAAGGCTCAGTGCTCTTAGAGCTCTTTGGCTAGTTTTGGTCAGTCAAAGGAGAGGCATTGTTATGCTTGATACATCCAGGGACATCTTGTTAGTGATTGTCCGACCCGTCATGATGTTGAGAGGGATCTAGTATAAATTCCACCGTGGCAGTGACAACATCTTGAGTGTGGAGGTCTGTAGGGTGGAAGACCTGGAAATGGAGCTGGTGAAGCATAGGGAGGTGGTAGGTGGTATTAGATGCCACTAACACAACCCCCAAGTGGTCCACATTGAGATCTATTAGCTGGAGGGCGACAGAGAGGACAACTTGCAGCCTAAGAGGATGTTTATCTGGAGGCTCCAAGGGTGGATGGAGGAAAAATTTTATTTCCTTTCAAATTCTTTATTGTTTTGATAGATACTATTTAGCGGTAATCTTTCCTTTCTGTTGCTTTCTCATGGTTATTTTAAGGCGTTTGTATGACCTTGTGAGGGAGTTGTTTGAAGATATTTGAATGCATGAGGATGAGCGGTCCTTCCTCTATAGAGACATGTTTTTTTTGACGTGAATAAAACAGTGTGGGAGAGTCAGTGCGTCCCAAAGTGGATAATGTCGAGGTGTGGTGGACTAGTTCCTCTAAAAATGCATTCGGGCAGGGGTGTGTGTCGGAAAACTCCCTAGCGTGGGAGACCCAATTGAGAGTTCAGTTGTTTTCCTAGTGGTTATGGATTTTTTAGGATGAAATTGTCTATGGTGGGGAGGATTTAATGGCTTGGGATTTGACTCTGTAAGACTTTGGGATATTCCTATAAATAATTTCAGAGCTAGGCGTAAAGACAATGTGCGATTCCGAGGCCCTATGTGCCATGAATTAATTTTATAATAATATTTTGTATTTTTATACTATTCAATAGGTGGGAATGAGTTATCTATTAAATGGTATCTCATATTGGAAATCTAAGGGCAGCTATGCTTCTGGAGCATGTTATTTACCCACAGTAGGGTGTAAAATATGGATCGCGGCCTGTTCTGGTAATCCCACCATGGGAATTATCTTAAATAAATGGAAAAGTTTACTTATGTGATTTATCTCAAATAACATCTGAACAGAGTCTTGGATCATAATTCCGCGCTAGCTGTTGCGTTCAGAACATTGCGTTTACCCTAGTGGAGACCAAATCTCCTGCGCACTGGAAGGTCTTGTCAGGGGGTTGATTTAATTAATTAAATTAATTCATTAATTAAAGAAAACCAATCAATACCCCACCATTCACATTTGATACACATAAAAAGAGGATTCCTTTCCAGGAGATCCTCCTCAATTCATCATCCTTCCATCGATGACGAACGACTGGAATCTTGTGAATGAGGTGCCTTCGGACTCAGATCCTGACGGCGGATGCTCCCGGATCATGCAGTAGAAGTAGAGGAGCATGCAAAGGATCAGTTATCCAAAAAATAGTAGGTGGTTGAGTTTTAAAATCCCAAATCCCATTTAATCACTTTTTTTCTTCAAATTTTCATAAGGATTGGTTAATTATGGTCCCGATATATAGGAAACATGTTTCAGATCTAATTTTGGAGCACCTGAGTGTTTTCGGTGGCCCCCAGAAGTTTTCTGGGGGAAAACCCAGTTTCCAATAGTAGCCATGGAAGATTCCGGCGGGGGCGGAAGTGACACGGTGGCGACGCTGTGGTTTCTGGTGGTATCATGGAGGTTTCTAGCAACAATAGTGTGGTTTCCGACGAGACAGGTGGGGGTCCGGCTAGAATGTTCCTCAATTCTTTAAACCCATGTAACTCGCAAACAGTAACTCCGATTTTCGAGAATATTGTAGTGAAAAATTCCTTGCCTCAAGATGGAAATTTGGAGCTACTTTGGGAAAACGTATAAGCCGGGTTTGTGAATCAGAGTGACAAAACGTTGAAAAAATATTAATATTTTATTATTATTCTTCTTCGACCAGCTGTAACGTCTGCATGGAGCGTCTGATTGATGCACCATCAGTGAAGTAGTGATCCTGTTAGTAAATCATAATTTTCAGAATAGATTCTGGGAACTAGAATTGAGATTAGGGTGTGTTCCCCACGAGGTTTGTTTTGGGTGTTTACAGAGTAACATGAATTTTTTTATTGTTGTCCGTTTTCGAAAAATAATTAGTCAATCCCATGATTTATTATGAGGGGATCATGATAGTGTGGTCCGATTGATGAGTTTTGGAATTGCGGTGTTGGCCCCACATAGGCTTGCTTAGGTGAATAGTACATTTTTTAACCGTTTGTCTATTTCGTGTTAGTAAATAGCTTATCCTATGGGTTTTTCTGTATATAACGAGGTGGTGGCCTCATTTCAGGCTTTTGAGGTGTGCAGTCTGGCGATGATGATGCCCACTCTGGTAAGCGATGTTTGGACCAGCATTGATTGGGTGTACTCCCTTAGTTCATTCCTATGAGGGTTTTTGTGGAATTACAAACCCATGATGTGTTTGTGATACCCTCGATAATATTTTTTCCTGAGAGATTTTTGGCATCCCTCAGGTGGGTCCAGAGTGGGATCCCCTAGCTTCTCTTCCCTAGACCAGGTTCTTAGTATCGTTGTGACAACTTTTCTAGGGGTGGAGATCCCCTATCTTGCAGGTTAACCCAGTAGTGTTTGAGGAATAATTAGGAATATGATCCCCTACATAGTGGTACACACGTAGTAGGGTTGTTTCATCGTCAGTTATACAATCCCCTACTCTGCATGTGGTTTATAGTAAGGTTTTTGCATTGTTGGTTATATGATCCCCTACTCGGCATGTGGTTTCGGTAGGGTCGGTGCATCATCGGTTTGATCCCCTATAATGAGAGATTTGCTGGATTGGGCTACATTATCATCATGACCACCTTTACACGGGAGATGATCATCTATCTGAGTGAGGTGATCTATGGAGCACTAGATTGGGTTGTGGTATCCCCCCGCGATTCCTAGGAGTGATCCCCAATCTATGAGATCTAAAATTTATCGGTGTGGGTTCTTGTATCCCCTAGAGGGATGTATAAGTGATCACCTATCCAAGGAGTTTGTTAATCATGATATATAATCGTGGTGTTCTAATTGGCGAAATCAATCGAGCGTGTATCTCTTGGACGGGCGGAATCTACGATGATAGAGCTCGGGGAGTGTGTTCTCCTAGTTATGTACCTGTTAGTCGTGATGATGTCGGAACCTCATGAGGCTTGGTGCATGAAGTGATTATATATGTTTGTTCGTGGTTTATGTATGGGAATATACCTGAGTGGATGTTCATGGTGTATTTATGGGAATACACCAGCGCTGAGATGACTAGTCATGTTTAGCCGTAGATGGTCTCGAGATGGAGTTTCTCTCTCGTTTGGGTTCCCTCTGGATGGGATGAGTGGGAAGTTTCTTTCCAGTTGCTCCATTTTTTGGGGGTATTGGTGTGCCTACAGATTATTTTTATACTCTCCCCTTCACAGGATTTTTGCACACTTGTTTGTGTATTGGGAAGACCAAAGGCCTTTTGACGAAGTCCTAGGAGGACCTGAAGCTAGTGGAGCTTTGTGAGAGGGACTGACCGGGGTGTATATAGGAGCTCTGCTTAGAAGCTGACCGAATGGTGTATTTGGCAGCATTCCCTACTTTTTGAGCATGTTGGATACTTTTATTGTTTTTTTTGTGGGCTATGTTTTATTATTTTGTTCATATGTTCGAATATGGTTTGGGATAGATGTATGCATGCAGTTTCTTTTCAGCTTTATATATCTCTACACTGTTTCATAGTGGTGTGTGTATGTGCATGTGTACAGGTACCTTAGTCTAATGACTCCCATTAGTGTGATAGCCTACTCGGTGCTGGTCTATAGCCCCTGAAATTTCAGAGGCGGGCATGGGGAGTCGCAGTCCGAGCCCCATTGGGTTGGGTGGAGACAACTAGCGAGTTAAGGAAAAATATAAATTAGGAGACGAAACATCATATCATTAGTAGTTATTTATAAAAAATTATGATACATTATATCCAAAATTGTAAATTAATAATTGAAAATAATTTTTCAGATCATAATAAATTATATCAATATTTTAGGATAATATATTTCTAAAATATTTTTCTCTAATCGCAGATCATATTTATATTGAACAATAATAATAGTTATGTTCAATATTGATGAAAAAGTAGTCATAAATTACTATCTAGTAAATGTGGATTAAATTATGATCATTGAATAATTCATTGGAGGAAATATTTCACTTAAATTTTCCATAGATTAATTAATTGAACATGTTCTCCCTAAAAAGGATTATAGAGATGAATTTAGGAAGATATGAATTCAATATTATTATCAGATCACAATTTTATCCTATAAAATCTAGTGTAATTGAATTTTTTTTATCCACATTAAAGGATAACATGTTTCCATGTACTTTTTGATTAATATTAAAATAAAAATATGTAATCAAATATGATATTAATAATTATTTAAAAGATTGGAAAAGTGGGGGGGACTGAAGATACGTATTATATATTGAATGTAATAATTAGAATAGTTTTTCTTTTTATTATTTTCATCTCAAATAATGGAGATCCAAATAATAATGTTTTTTATCTAAAAGGTAAAAATCCAAAAATATTATAAAGATATTATTCATATTATTGTTATTTTATTTTATTATTACTTTATGATTTATATTTTTAATTGATATAAGTGATTGGATTAGTTTCTTATTCATTAATTAGTATTCATTTTTTACATTTGTTGTATGATATTATTTTTTACTTAATATGAAATATTTAAACACTTTAAAAACATAATTATTAAAAGAACAAGTCACTACATTAATGTTTTATATTATTTTATCTTTTATCCTTCATATTTTTTATGAATTTTTCACTACTGGAAAATGGACCTATAACCACAGTTTTGGGGAAAATCATGGATATATGTCACCCTATAACCATAGTTTTGGAAAAAACATGTGTATATGCATTTTTTGATAGCCTATGCCAATGGTTTCCCCAAACCATGGGCATAGGGTACCCTATACCCATGGTTTTCTCCAAACCGTAGGAATAGGATATGAAAAAATGCATATACCAATGGTTTGGCCAAAACCGTGGGGATACGGAGAACTATACCCACGGTTTTCCCCAAAACCATGGGTATTGTCATCGGATAAAAAACCATATATCCACGGTTTTGATAAACCATGGGTATAGGTTTCCTGCGTGTGTGAGGGAAATTTAATTTTATTGTGGGAACAAAAAAAATTGGCGGGAGTTCTATACCCATGGTTTGTTCCTCTATACCCATGGTTTAAATAAATATATTTAATAATATATATATATATACATATATATATATATATATATATGCGGTGATGGGGCACTGGTAAGGCCCCTCGTGAACAGATAAGTGGTCATAAGATCGAATCCTGCGGGCCGCTATTTTGTTAAATATGTTATACCCACAGTTTCCAAACAGTATGTATAGAGTTATGACAGATTTGAAAAACCTATACCCACGATTTTTCCAAACTATGGGTATAGGTCATGAATCTATTCCAATGCCACCAACGACCACAGTTCCCCAAACCTTGGGTATAGCATATACCCACGGTTTTGGGGACTATACCAGCGGTTTTGAACCCTAGGTATAAGATCATTTTCCATTAGTGTTTCTGTAGACATTTTTATTTCACTAGAGATATAAATCAATTAAATCAGATAGCGGTTTTATTTCTACCATAAATGTACTTTTTTATAATATAAATGTTTTCAAATTCTATCATATAGTGATTTATAATTCCATAGAGGAAAATAATATAGATGTCCCTTCGATGAAATTTTACAATGTTTACAGGAAAATATTCATTAGTCGGAGGGAAATATTCTCATCGAATGAATATTTCCAAAATATAACAAAAGGAAAAACATTTTACATAATATCGGATAAGATTTTTTAATTCTAATATATTTAGTATTTTTAAAATGTAAATATTACTACATAAAAACAAATATAGGGTGGAAATTTTATATTGAACCATTACAAATAATATTGAGTTGGTCTGGTATCATTATACACACCTTTGAGATATGTGGAATTTGAATATTATAATTTTTCATATACATATAGTTTCTGTACGAGGAGGTTGATTATTTTTATGTAAATATTTGTGAATTTTCATCATCAAATATCAAAAGTTGTTTGGAAAATTTCGTATCATCATGTCAATTTGAGAGTGATTCATTGAAATATTTCATGGAGTCTTTCTCAAGGCATACACGTGATGAGTTCTTTAAAATCCAATAATTTTATTTTATTATGTAATTATTTTTTACATAATCTTGTTGATTCGGAGCATATGAGTTTTTGGAAAACATTAATTATTAATATTTCTGATTGATTTTTACCATGGTTAGGGAAACAGAAGTATGTCTGATATAACCATTGAGGAATTTTTTGGTTATGCAATAAAGAACATTATAAATTTGATAGAACAAAGTAAAAAAATATAAAGGTTATATACTACCTCTAAACTAAATATATAATTGTAGATATTATTTTTATAGTGTTTTTATATGTTTTATTAAGATGTTTATAATGTTTATTTCATTTATTAAATTTTTTTATTTTAATTGTTCTTGATATGAGGAATATATATATTTTTTGATATAATATTTTCTATAAATTTTTTATAATTTATATGGGTTTGTTTATATATATTATTACATTCTTTATTTTGTTTTGGAACATTTTACAATCTATTTTTTAAACTAAAATTAACCCCATGTAGTAGAATTATGCTCTTTCGAAAATTAATTTTGTTTCAGAGGAGGTTTTTAATTGTTATAAATTTTTACACTAACATATTTATATATAAATGAGTATAATTTTTTTTGGTATTTTTATTCATTTAGGCTTTAGAATATCTCAATACATCTTGAAAACCAATTTTTTTTGTGCTATTTATGAATACTGGAGTGAATGAATGAAAACGTTTGTTAACAACATTGTCGTTGATAATTTTGTTTTATTAACTAGAGAGGATAATATCCCTAATATTTGAGTGAATAATTTTTCATAGATGGTATATTAATATTTCAACTAAATTATGAATTTATAAATAGAATGTTTTTTCAAATTATAAGAAACATTAATTGTTAAATTTATTTTTATTAAGATAGATAAAGTATCTAGAACTATTTAGGGGATACCAACTTTAGAACAACTTCTATTGTTTAAAATAATATATTTATTCTTAGTACGAATATATATTTTTTCCCCACCTAGAAAAATAGTATCCAAATTGAATCCATGAATTATGATGATTTTTAATTGTCTTCAATGTCTTGGAGATAATGATTTGTATTAGAAAAATAGTTTGAACAAGTATAAATATAATTCCCAATGAATGGATTTAATTGATAAAATATCATTATGAAATAAAGATTATATAAATATATTCATTACATGGTCATATGGGTATTCTCATGTAGTATTATGGAATCATTACAATTGATGCAGAAAATGAGGAGAAGGAAAATGTTGTAGCTTATTCTTTAACATCAACAATAGTAAAGAATGGTTGATCAGTTGAGAAAATTAATAATCCTTTAAAGAAGAAGAATATAAAGGGTGAGACCAAAATTATTTTATCTAAAGAAACCAAAAATTAACTTGATAATCATTTTATTAGGATGAATAATAATGTTGGAAAAATATTTTTATTTACAAGTAGAAAAGGATATCTGTTGGTATAAATAACTTGTAGGAGACATTATAATATCTTATTTTTATGAATGCAATAACCCATGGTAACATAATACAACAATATAATATATTTAAAAATGATAATAAGATAAAATATCGACAATTTATTACAAATAAAAATAAATGAAAATTTATAATGATTCTGATACATGATGTGTATGTAGCAGTGATAGTTCACATGAAAATTATTCTGATTATTGTAATGAGGATTATCAAATTATTCCTATTTTTTTAAAAAAATTAAAATGACCAAAATGACCAAAATAGAATAATTTATATAATATATGATATTTATATTACCTATATAACATTAAATTTGTATTATCATTTTTCTTGTGATGAATATCCAACTTCTTTTGAAGAATATAATCCTAATTAATCTTATAGTTAGTATTCATTAATAGGTTTTTAAAAATTTTATTTATATGAAACATTAATTAAATTGAAAAATATTCACGTGTCTAAATTTTATTCAAATTTTATGGTGAAACACTCCAAATAATTCTTAATTTTTTCAAATCATTCTATAGATATTTAATATTTTACGTTATATTTCGATAATAGATATAGTTCTATATCAACTAATAAACATAAAAGATCTGTTGTGAAAAAATACTAAATGCCATAGAATAAAAATATTACTATAAATGGTTACCTCTGTGATAGAAAACATGGATAACATTTAAAAATAGTTTAATCCTATTAAAAATACTTCATAATAATACTTTTATGAATTACAATCTTAATTTTCACGATAACCATTTTAATACAAAAAGTGTTTCTTTCTCTGAAATATTTTAAATTTGTAAACGCATAGAGAAAAAATTATATTTGAGTAATGATAAAAATCATGATTTTTATACAATAAACATATAAAAATAATTGAATGTTATATAAAATAATAAATTTGGATACATGCAGATTCCTAATGTTTAATTTGATAAAAATAATATTCCTAGGAATTTTTGAGTACAAAAATCAAAACATTTTTATTTTATGGAAATGAGAATAGTACTAACAAAAATAACATTTTATACATGGATATAATATATTCCCAAAAAATGACTACAAATAAGATGTTTTTTAATAATATTATTATAATGAATGGTGTAAATGTCATTATCAGTTATAATGATTAGAAAAAGATATATGGTATATGTTATATTATTTTAATGGAAAATATTTTATTTAATTTTTTTTTATTTTTTGAATGAAATAGGCACAACCCCAATTCATTATGTAAATTATGTGATGAATGAATCCATCTGAACTATAGGAATGATAATGTACTATTCAATGTTAATATGGTAAATTTATTCTCCCTTTAAATAAGAATTAGAATGTATACACCCTAAAAAATATTGTAGAAGCCATGATTTACCATATTTTATTGTAATGGAAGTTAGGTATTTTTTATGGTATATAATGTTAGATGACATTAAAGTTAGAACATAAACCAATATTTCTATTGATGGTATTGTTAGATATTTACAAGAGTTGTTGTTTAATTCTTCTATGGTTAGTTATCCTTATAAATTTGGAATGAAATATAAGTGAAGTCATAAATAAATTAGTGATGCTTCAAATTATGATCCTTTATATATAGTGAAGATGAATTTATTATTTCTAATATATTATTAGTTTAAAAACATTTTATATGTCTAATTGTTGACTTTTGTAGATATTCATTGGTATATTTTTTAGAGAAAAAGTCAGAAGCATTTTTCTATATTAAAATTTTCATATAATGTGATAAAAATGAGAAAATTGTATTTTCTTATAATTAATACTCATCATGGTGTAAAAATTTTAAAATATTATTTTGAATCCTTCTAGAGTAAAATAAAATATTATAAGAAAATTCTTTATAAATAAAACACCTCATCGAAATGGTGTAGTTGAACAATGAAATAGAGTTATTTATAAAATTACTAGAAATAAGTTGAGTGAATACTCAAATTTTAAACATAATTGGGAAGAATCTGTTAGTAATATCTTCAATACAATAAATTATGTTTTACCGTGTCATTTTATTAATAAAAGTTCTCATGTGTTGTTTATTGGAAAACAAAAAATATGTTTACATCATATTTTTTCATATAAAACTATTTATTTTTAATAAAAAAGGTAATTTTAAAAAAAAATCACCAAAATATAATGATTTAATTTCTCTATGTTATTATAAATCTATAAAGTCTTATTGAGTTTCAAATAAAAATAAAAGTACTATTAATGCAACAACATAATTAAAATTTTATTAAACAAGTCCATTTGTTTTTAAATTACATAAATCAACATCTTCATTTGATATTTAAAATACTAAATTTCAACCAATGTTGGAAAATTATTCAAAATGAAGAAAAAAAGATGAATCTTTTTATGAAGTCTTACAAATTTAATAAATTCATCCTATTATTGAAGTAAATTTTTTTTATATATACATGTAATTTTAATATCTTTAGGAACCATCCCATTAATAATCATTGGTTATGTTGATCAAACTATCAGGAATATATGTTACATAAGGAATGAATGTTAAAATTATTCATATTTTTTACAATTTGAACATACTATTTTTTCCAAAGATTATGGTGATAAATATTGGATAAAATAAATACTATTTATAATCAATGAATTTGAGAGAAAAAATGTTTCATCCATTATTGAATGTCTTATAAATTTTCATGAAATTATATTAATGTGGGTATTATATAAAAAACGATGAATGTGGAATTGTTTTTTACAAATAAAGAATGTCATGTCACAAATGGTTATAATACATAAGAAGAAATAATCTATAATGAAACATTTTATCTAGTTTCTAGGATTGAACATATTTGTATACTTCTATCATATAATAAATTATTAAATTTGGCACTTTTTTCAAGTGGATGTGAAGTGTGATTTTATTATTAGAGATGTATATGGGGAATATTATTTCGAAAAAATACATGTTTTTGAAAAAATAACTATAGATAATATAATTAAAAAAACAAAAGAATTCAATGGACATAAAAGATCCATATGTTCCTGGTATGGTAGACATTATTTTTTAACAAAAAGAAGTTCTTAAAAGAGATGTGAATCCAAATAATTTTATTAAAAACAATTTAATGAAAACTCCATTATTAAAATTTATGCCTATGAATTATTATTTCTATCAAATAAATAATTACATATTTATTCCATCATGGATCATAGAAAACCTGATATTGAATTTATCTTGATGTGTGAACATATTTTTTCTTAGGGTTTTATGTTTCTCATTAACTAAAAAATATATATTTCAAAACAAGTATAAAAATTATCTTCATAAAAATTTTAGATATAATAATATTAAATTTATTTATACTCCTATCAAGTCCTAAAATATTTCTGAACATGATGATGTTGGGAAACTATTGGATGAAAAGGGTTCAATGAAGAAGAATTTATGTGAATAATTTCCTTTAATTCCAACAAAAAGATGAAAAATCCATGTCAGATAAATCTTATAGATATTTTATTAAGAAAAATGGTGAAAAAATATGAAATTCATATTTAGTACAAGATAAATATTTTTTTAGATGTAAAGTAAAAAACCTATATATATCCATGAAAAGAGGATAATAATAAACGACATGAAAAGAAGTAATGAAGAGAAAATAGGGAAAAAAATTCTTAAATTTCGACAAGATAATGCCATCCAAATTTGAAGCTATAATAAAAGGAGAAGTTCCACTATTCCTTCCTCATTTGACAATTTTTCAAAAACAACAACAACCATCATAATTATATATAGATCTTTAATAACTTCAAATAAATTAAATATAAAATCCGTCATTGTTGAGAATATGTTAGTCAACAAATGTTGAACCTCATGTTTAAGATGTAATTAAAAAAATCATGAAATGTAAAATGAGAAAATATAATGAGATTTATAAATAGATAACTAAAGCATTAGATATTGAGTAAATGGCTGTTGTGAATTTGACCTATATATCTAATAAATCATAGAAATGTGTTGATTATAGTGAATTGGAAAATGAATAATACTTAGAGTATAAGGATAAAAAATCAAAATAATGCATCTGGAAAATTTAAAATATATTATGATGTTGAAGTAATAGATGTTCATAAAAACAAATATTATAAAATAAATATATATATTTGTTTATATATTCCTATTTTTTGTTATATTTTTAATGTTTCCTGAATTTCCAATAATTCTGCACAAATCAGATGTTTTAATAGAATAAAGAAGAAATTTTATTAATATCAATGAACTATTAAAAAATCATTCTGTAATAATGTAAATATTTTTCAATATACAATATATATTAAAATATATCCAAGGGATAATTGATGTTCTAGAAAAAAAATTCCTGAACAATGATTTATATGGTTTTAAATCACAATGTGTTAGACATCAAGGATTTAAATTAAAATCCAAAATTTCTTGCATGAAAGGTTTAGTAAGTTATCAATTGGGTAAAACAAACCATAGGAGATGTCACATTTTAAGATGAATAAATTGATTGAACAAAAATGTGGAAATTAAGTTTCAAAGTTTATAAGAAGCATATGAAAAGAAAAATATGTATCTTTATTTTAAATAAATTTTCTAAAATCCAATAAAGTGTAATATGATTATGAGATAAAAAATAAATGAATGATGATATGTCAATTAGAATAATAATTCTAAATGATGATAAATGAAAAAAATTGATGTTCTTTAAGAATCATTTTTCAACCAGAAATAAAGTATTTTTAACACCATATGTAATAAGTGAATCTGAATAAGATGAGAGTCATCATTAATAAATTGTCATAGAAATTTGATTATTTTTCTAAATTTTTTAATCATTTTATAATAACCCAATGATAAACTTTTATATTTATATATTTTGATGGATATTGTTTTATACTTTTTATATATTTTTATTCTATATATTTTGATATATTTTATTCTAAATATTTGGATGAATACCTTTTGTAATTTTTTGGATGGATGATTTCATAAAAATTATTTTATATATATATATATTTTCCTAACATTTTATGTATATATTCAACCTCATAAAGAGGATGTTTACCTCTTGAACCCTTCTCCTTGAGATCCTTTTAAGGCCTTTGGTTTTGTCCATTTAGTGAAACTGGCTTCTCTAAGATGTGAGGAAGTGTCTTGGGAAATGTATTGGGCAGAACATAGGTTAGGATCAAGGATTGAGAGTTGTGGGAGGAATATGAGAATCGGGGTGGTATTTATAGTGGATGAGAGGATGTATTTTTCATTATTTTAATCATTATTATAATATTTTTTCACAAGACTATGAATAATCATAATTCAGGTAACCCAAAATATTTATAATGGCATGTGAGTTCGAACCAGGTGTCTTACATCACTTATGATGTCATAAATAGTGTATTATACTGATGATTTTTATATACGGTATTTTACCATATTTCACTATTCATCAAAAATTAATGAATTTTAGAAAAATCCCATAATTCACCCTAACAATTTTTTAACTTGTATAATTCAAAAATGAACCCCATTTTTCAAACATTACTTTCAAAATATTATTAAATTATATTTTAAATAAATTCATTGTTAATTCAAAAAATGATAGGATTAAATGTATAATTAGTTTAATATCAAATCGAAAAATAAATTATGATCACATTATCTTACTAGCAATAGAAACTAAAATATTATCATTATTTACTATTAATAAGGTTCATATTAATATTCATATTACTATTCATAAGGGTATGTTAATATTCTTCAAAAAATCAATTTGGATCTATCAGAATCCAAATGAATTTCCAATCACAACTCTAGAAGACATTTTTTTTGAATTTCAAAACATAGTATAGGAAAATCTATGCCTAACGACAAGAATTTAAAATGTGTTTTTTGTTAGGGACTCAGCATTTTATTCATTATAAATTAAATCAATTTTTAAATTATTGGGGTCTTACATTATTAATTCCTTACAAAAATTTCATCCTCGAAATTGAAATTGAACTTCAAAATTTAATTGTTGATACATAAAAATTCCTTTTTGGGAAACCTATATCAGGAATATGGTTAAAATATTCTATTAAAAAGAAGAAGTGGAAATGAATCAATTACTACAAAATAATGAATTCTAATTGGAGAACCTGGTCATGGAAAAATAATCATACCATCAAGTAGTGACAATAAACTCTAAAAACCCATACAATGATCAACATAAATCATTTTGTAAACGGTTTAAAATTGAAAAATATAATGATTAAACACTTTATAATGAAGGTCTATAAATTTTAATGATAAACATATCATTAACCATTAATCAACAAGAATCAAATATAAAATTCAAATTCTAAACAAGTGAATAACTTTATAGTTCATCCTCTTGAAATATGGAATAACCTTGAATTACCATAAAAACTGTATTAGAAATATGAATTCTTCTATATTACTTATGTAAGATACATGCTATTTTATATATTCCTTAAATCCAAAAGTGTTGTAAACTCCATCGATGATAGCATATACCACTTCTAAAAAAGTCAAAAATTAGTTCCATGGTAGTCAGTATCTTTCTGAATCAATCATTTCATTATCATTATCTCAACATCAGATATATATATTAAGGGTTGTCTTTCCCTCAATTATATATATATATATATTAAAACTAGTTTATCTTTTTTTGAAATTTTTTTCCTTTTTTACATTCCTCAAACAACCACAAATCATTAATGAAAGATCACTGTAGTACAATCCTTATATATATATATATATATTAATTCATATAACCTGAACATTTCTGAAAAAATATTGAAATGACATGATTCTTGACTAAAAATATTAATCATTCTACTTCTTCTACAGTATAATCATAACTTTATTATTATCCAAAACAAACATTTGGGGTATATTCCTTTGACGATATAGACATTGATTCATATAGAGTCCCATCTCCTTGAAATGGAATCATTGTACATTGGAAACTATTACCCTTTAATTCATGAATGTGGTGTCCTTTTTTCCACATTTATAGCAAACTCCCATTCTCTTCAATCATTTACCATGGTGATTCTTCCCACAATTTTCACATCTGGTAAAACACTTCTTCCCTTTATCCCTTCATCTCCATATTTCTTTCCATCCTCATTTTCATTTTCATTCTTTAAAATCCATAGGTCTCAGAGAATACATTACATACCATGATGACACATGATATCATTTCCTCATATGATGAGGATACTTTGGATATAATATTCCATTAATAATATATCTTAATACCATTAGTGATATGATCCTTATAACTCTTCTCATTTCATGAATTTGTGATGTTATAATTCCTTCTTCTATGTTCCATTTCTAATAAATTCAATATTATATATTTGCACATAAAATTATGAATTATCTATAACTCTAAATATGGTATAACACATGGCATAAATTTATGCATGGAAAATCCTAGAACTGTATTCCTTGGTCACTTTGTGGGTATAAAAACATAATAATATTGGTTAAATAAAATTTAAATTATCCCAAGTATATCCCCTATGAGTGTCAAACTAAGACTGCAGCAAGGCACATTGTCGTTTACCAGGATACCATGGGTCATTCTCGAAACTCCTTGTCAGTGTTTTTACTCCTACGTTGATATATGCCAGATCCACCTCTACTTTTTTGTATCCATATAGGGATGCATTTTCTAGAATGATCCACACATTCTATTCAATAAAACAATTATACGATATTCTTGTTTATTTATCATCATAGACTATCCAATGGATTTGTTCCCTAAAATATGTTTTGTTAATCTAGTTCGCAAGGATTCTACTAATCTTTTTCTGATACAACTGTAATGCCCAAACCCCGCTATACCAGAGCCGATGCATTACTCATTAAATTGGTATGATTATAAGGAATAAAATACTAAAGGACTAAGTAGTTTATTATTATTGGAGAAACTAGATATATACATGTAACTCATATTTCATTTGGAATGGTAATGTAATACAACACATAACAAAAAATAATAGACTGCATCGATGAGAAATCAATAAATATATCTTCTTCTAAACCTTGGGAAGGAAAAAAATTAATGGGGTGAGATAAAATGATCTTTAATGGTTAAGCAGTACAATTTAAGATAATATAAACATAAAAATTAGTCTTTTTTAATAACTAAAACAAATAACACTAAAAAATAAACTTGAACACATTATGGCATGATTAAGAGATGAATAAATAATTCCATAATAAAGCATAATCCAGTTTATTATACTAATCAAATATCAAAATGAACTATCCATATAGATTTTATAATGAGGGAAATGCATATGAAAGACATTATAAAACAAACTGTCAGGGCCTTAGAAAAGACATCTAAAAATGATTAAGGCCTTGTCCAGAACCACATATATTTATTTTTTGAAGGCCATGTTCCTAGATAATTTTTTGTCTCATTAGACCTAATAATGCACCGAGGGACTATAGTGGGACCCAACTGGAATATAATAAGTCCAAGGCATTCTTATTATATATAGTAAGTTATTTATTCAATGTGTCCCTTACCACATTTAATAATTAAATGTCACATTTTCAATGTGTCACAAACAACGGTGAATAATAAATTTTTAATTCATAGGTAATCAAACAAATAATAAACCATTCAATAAAACACGGTGGATGATATCATAAGAGATAAAACTAAATGAAGTAAAAAATTCAAGTAAGGATGTTGAAATAGGTGATTATATTTTAAAATGAGACCATTGATAAATTTTTGGAGAAATAATATTTAATCATTCCAAAGTGTCCCATACCACCTTGAAACATTCAAATCATAATCCTTTATAATATCATGAGAATAATGAGGCTCTTGAAATGATATACCAATGGGAATTAAATACACCATAAGAAAGAAATAAGTAGTGAAAAAGGCATATATCTCAAAAAATGTTAATGAGAGATGAGAAAAATACTTTTTTACTTTAGAAATAAAATTCCTTTTGAAAAATCATTAATATTTTCCATGAAATAAAATTTTAAACATTAATATACCATATAACAAATGAAAAGGACATTAAAAATATATATTTGTCATAAATTATGACCCACATAAGTGAAATCATATAAAAAGAGTTATTAAGATTCATTATATATAAAACTTTTTTGAGAATTTTATAAAAGTATTAAAAAGAATATTTAATTTGGAAATGAACATTCATTATATTAAATCCAGAAATGATCCAAGATCATTTTCATGATATAATTATTGTTTTTATAAAAATAATGGTGGCTTAAAATTTATTCTGGTTTAAACTTTTAAATAGGTAAGAATTTGAAAATATCCATTGAATCGGGATTGTATTTCAAAAACAATTTTAAGGTGTCATTTAAAACATGAAACTGTATGTTAAAAAAGGATTTATTATTGTTTGTGGACATATAAATAACACTCACAAATAATTTATGAGAAGTACATAATAATACAGAAGATTTTCAATGACGTAATTAGATAACAAAAGTAACCCGAATGAATATGTAGGCCGGGGTAGAAAACCCCTTACCACTTTGTAATCAATCGATTCAAATGCCCCAAAATTAATAATATTCAAAATATATATTGGATATTATTAAAATAAAGATATTATTGTCGTGAAACATCAATGGGACATATTCATACACCATACACAAGTAATAGTAGTGAATATAGAATATCTCACAAAGAATGAAGTGGGATGGAGAAACCCTTAGCAAGAATGTAGGATTAGATTTAGGAAAAATCAACGAAATAATTATTTGTGAAAAACATAAAACCAGAAAATAAAAGTGGTTATACATAATTAATCAATCATAGTTCATTCAAACATATTTTGTAAAATACAAAACCAATGACATTTATGTTTAACTCAATGAATGGAAATTAAGTTAAAATATCCCTTACCTTAACCTCAAAGGTGTTCTTGACTGTTCTTAACAACCTGAATAATAAAATATAACTTAATTAACTAATAATTCCATAACACCATAAATATATAATGGCTATGGTATAACCTTATTATTATCATTCATGAATTTTTTGATGGTTTTTAAGGGATTCAATTTAATTGTTTCTGAATCATTTTCTCCCTTGGGATTCATGATCCTTTTACCTGTATTAATGAATGTAAGTTCTTTTGAAATATAATTAAGCATACATAATTGTAAATGTATCATATTAATGAAATTATAGATATATAAAATATCTTATAATTATTTATTCTTATATACCATGAGGATGATTCATTAGTTAATAGATAATTACAAATGTTTGAATTAACTAGGCGGTTTTGTTCATCAGGAACATGTTTTGTATTATTATATTATACATTGAGTGTGTAAGGATTATGGATAATTAATGAGATTAAATACATATATTTTTATCTGGTTCAACTATTAAATTGTTTTTTTCCCATAATTGAATATGGTAATGAAAATTTAGAATGTGTCATCCTTGATTATGATAAATTAACACATCTTAGTCGGTGTTTTCATTTTTAGTATAAGAGGAGGGAAAAGAGAGATGATAATAAAATATTTGATTAGAATAATATAATTATAGATCATATATGGTAATGGGATTATCATATCATTAGGACTAATGGATATGAGGGAAGAAGTATAAAAGAATAGAACTCTAAATAGAAGAAAATTTGAGAAATCTCTCATGAATATTCAGTAGCCTGACATCGTCACATAAAATTTCATAAAATATTTTGACGAGAGAAAGGGGTTATCTAATCATTAATACATAATATCATAATTAAGGGGGATATGTAAAATAATATCCCAACATAATCCAATGTAAATTTATTAATAATAACAAAAAAAAAGAAAGAAAACTAAAGAGAATGTTTACCTCTTAATCTTTTTTTCTTGAGATTGTTTTATGGACATTGGTTTTGGCCTTTTGGTGAGGCCAGAAGCTCTTAGACGTGGGGAAGAGTCTTCGGAGGAGTATTGGGCCGAACATAGGTTAGTCTTAGGGCTTGATAGGTTTGGGAGGAAGAGGGGAATGAGGGTGGTATTTATATTGGGGGATATGAGGTATTTTTCATTATTTTAATCCTTATTATAATATTTTTGCTGAGGACTATGAATAATCATAATTCATGTTACCAAAAATAGTATTATTGGAATGTGAGTTCGAACCAAGTGGTCTTACATCCCTTATTATGTCATAAATAGTGAATTATACTGATAATATTTATATAAGGTATTTTACCATATTTCACTATTCAACATAAATTAAAGAATTTCATAAAAATCCCTATAATTAATCTTAACCATTTTTCTACATTTAGAATTAAAATGTTAACTCCATTTTTCAAAAATAATTTTCGGAATATTATTAATTTAAAATTTAAATAAATTCATAGTAAATTCAAAAAATTACAATTTTAACAGTATAGTTTGTTTTTTACAACATTGAAAAATTAATTAAGATCTCATTATCATATTACCTTTAGAAAATAAAATATTTTCATTATTTACTATTCATAAGTGTCATATTACTATTAATAAGGGTATGTTACTATTCATAAAACAAATAAAGATGGATCTATCAGACTCGAAATGAATTACCGATCACAACTCTATGTGACCATTTTTTGAAATTCAAAACATAGTAGAGGCAATGTTGGGTTTAACGACTAGATTATAAAATGTTTTGTTTTGTATAGACTCATTGTTTCATGAATTCTAAATTAAATCTATTTTTAAATTCATGGGGTGTTACATTTCCCCCAGCACCTGGGCGAGAACCTTAACATGCACCTCAAGTGTCAATATGTGCCTCGTTCATCACACCACCACATCCACATATACAATGTATCCAGATAGTTGTTGGGATCCACCACACCTCTAATAACATGTGTCATATGTTTAATATTATACCTAAATCCATTAAATCCCATACACCATTTATTTATTCTCAATCCATCACATCTATTTCAAATTACATCTATAGTACTCCATAAAAACTATATCCAAAATACATGTGTTTGAATAACCACAATCCATTACAGTCCTCTACACACATATATGGGGAAAACTAACAACCATGTGTACCAGAACAAGTAATTAAAAAAGATGAGATGGGGGAAAAGAGGGGTAGTCAGTCATCCATCCTCCCATCATGATATTGGGACCCCCCTTGGGCTCAAAATCTCCAGGGTGCCAGTTTACCAAACCAAAAGGGTGTAGTAGCTTATCAAAACAAAAAAAATACAGGATATAAAATATTTCACAACCACACTATGGGAAGAACCTAATTATATACTCATCTATAACTAACATCTCTCATCCTCCTAGATTCCATAGATAAGAATAAATATCCTATAAATACAAAACCATTTAATGGTATACATAATGTTGTTTTATTCCTTTTTACTAGTTTCACATTATGTTAAAAAAAATTAAAATTAATTAACCTGCATCCTTTTTCACATCACATTTCATTAATGTCACAACAAAGTTCTATACCCTTCTAGCATAACCAATCTATGTCCATATAACCATAGAAACATAACCTCAACACTGCATCCCAACAAGCTCTAACACCATTGGTTAAACATCATTTCTTAATTTATTTAACATCATTCACATTTTCCGTATTCTTTGGAACTATTTAAAATAATTATACGATATGAAACTCAAGGTTCCCAAAATTCTATGTAGATGATATTCCCATCAATTCTTTTCCACCTATAGCGGGAGCATATACCCATCCCTCTATGAGATGCTAAACATGGAACGAACGTGGAATAACCCACATGTCTTCACCTCTTTTGGATGGATGGTAAGGAATACCATCTACCTAAATAATTGGGGAATGTAGAGATGATAAAAAAAATAATAGATTCAATAACATCCTCTTTTATATCAATGGTTACTCCCACCATTAACATGTTCAATCATCCATAGTGTCTTCCCCGACACTCATTTGCGTAAATTGATTCATCTCGCCACTCTAGGAATCAATTGATGCCATGAACATTGGGGCTCCATTCCCCCATACACCATAAGAGACCTCCCGGATCATCCATCCTACGCTCACACAATATTCAGGCCTCCCTACCTCCACGACCAGAGTCCACATATCTGAAGCACATCACATGCAGTGGGAACAAACATAGAAACGAGCTCTCATCCCCAAATCAAGGAATATAGACTTCACACATAATGATATTTCCTATCTCAAAATAATATGCTCTGAGCCTTTAAAAAAATGGGGAAAATAAAAACCAAAAAGGTATTATCATTATCAAAATACCGATTCTTATTCAATATTGAATTAACAGATCCAGTATTCATTGGTTACACATTTGGGAAACATATTCAACTAGCAATCACAATCCATAATCATATTAATTAAACAATCAATTTATCATGAATTTAACTCTATTATCAAAAATCATTAACATGATTTAGGTTCATTAAAAAAAATTTAAACATGCTCACTTGCATCTTTTTATAATCATTAAATTACAAAAAGAACAATCAGATTAATTAAATAAGTCACATTATATTTTATCCAATTAATTATCAATTAATTCTAGCATTGCATTACTTACCAATTTAAATTATTACAAATATTCTAACCAAGAAAGACACATATATCACATTATCTATAAAATCAATATGCAATGCATTATCAAAGCATAAAACTAAAATATAGTTAAACAATCAATACAAATTTCATTAATCTAGTTCATATAATTATTTGGTCAATTTCATTGAGATACGAAGGGAAAATAATTATAGATCTACGATTACACTTAATAATAAAGATAATCCACAAATCCCTTACCACAATGTATTTTGATGTTCCTCTAAGGAGAACATATCAATGTAACAGATCATGATCACATATCACACAACAACTACATCCACCTGAGGTAATTGTGGAACAACCATACAAACCTACCACCATGAAAATTACATTAGAATTATGAAGAGCATGTTCCATAACATGGAATGGAGTGTTAGAAGAAAAAAATCAAAGAAAAAATAATAAACATGGTTGATCATACCTCATAACGAAGAAGGATCAGTATAGATCGAAGGAGGGAGCTAGGGATTGTTTCATGATAAAGGAATCCCTAGAATGCTGAATGGAGGGTTGTTAGGTTTCTTGGGGTCAAGGGAAAACCTTTTCAACCATATTATGTAAAAAATAATTACTGTCTAGAAGTCACATTAATCATACATCATTGTGGCATTACAGGTTGTGTAACCCACAGAAAATTCGATTACTTTTTAGAGGTTATGTTCTAATGAAACATTTTCCCCCAAAAAACATTATTTCATATTCCATACCCTGTGTATTTAGCATCATGAATCTGTCTTTAATACCGTCAATGAACCCATGGAATAATATGTCACGTCATGTAATGCAGTTACAAAATGTGAAATGAAAAATTTCGTGATTTTCCTTAGTTGAACTTCTCGAAAAAGCTTTTGAGTCACCTCCTAGAAATTCATCGTTCAAAAACAAGAAAAGGGTAGATCCCCATGGATTACAACCATTAATAATTTACCTATATAAACATTTGTCATTATACTATACATAATCATTCAATATTTTTGATGGTGCTTTATCAAAATATCCATGAGGTAGAGAATGTGTGTTGATACTTTAAATAAAAAAAAGGAGTTCATCTACTTTGGTAGAAATATCCTTTGAGATTTGTTGATTTTGGATATTATTAATATTCTTATAAATTAAACTTGTATAAGATGTGGAAGAAAAATTTTCAAGTCAATCATTGTTTTAATCACTAGGATTATAAATTTTCTAACACTGTATTTTAACATATTGTTACATTGAGAATGATTTATTTTAATCATTCAGAGAGCCTTTTTTATTGAAATCCAAAAGATGACTTTTTTAAAATAGGGGTTTGTATGATCGATTTTGATTGATGTTTTCTAGGGTTTGGGAGATAGAGGATACCAATAATTATAATAAAGGGTTCCTATGGATATGTTAATATAATTATGTCTGATCATAGGATGGAAGGATTCGATTTTTAAGGATGGTCTACCAATATGGAATTGTTAAAATTGTGGATACCAAAATTCAACGTTATTAACATACTTTACACTAAATGTAACAGTGTGAATATTCCTTTTATAATGTTTGCCTATTTATTATTAATAACATTGTAATATTTATTTTACATTTCATTAAAAGTTTTTTATTTCTAATGTGCATGATATAAGGAATGGTTATATTGTTTTACATGAAAATTTTTAAAATTATATTTTAAAATATATTGTTATATTTTAATTTAAAGTTATATTTTTATGATTTTCTAGAAAATTGTATGTTTTAATTCATAAACTACCATTTACCTACAATATTATAGTAAAAATATACACTTTTGACCATATAATTTATTTGATTCCCTATTCACAGTGAATTTCTTATTCAGTGGATAGAAAAAAATAGATGTGAGGGAAGTGAAATTTTAGTATTTTATATTTATATTATTTATTTTTACTATACATATTAATTAATTATTCCCTTTATTGAATGTTTTTTTTTCAATTTTTTCATCCATTGAATTAATGATTCTTAATGAATTTTTCATTACACTAACTAGTTCACAAATGAAATATATTGGTCAATGTAATGTGGTTATAGTATATTGAAACAAATAATTAGAAATAATGAAATGTGATGAACATTTTTATGAATGGCATTAAATAATTAATAATAATGTAATATTTCATCCCTAGTTAGAATAAGACAGTGTTTTATTTTTGTAAATTATCAAATTATTTATCATGATAACAAGTTATTGAGAGTTATAAATTTTTTCTTGTAGTTTTCATTTTTATGTATTAAAATTAATATTGGAATCAGAAGTTCCATTTTCATAATTTTAAAACACAAAATATAAAAATAAAAATTGATGTCATGAATTTTGTAAATATGTAAGAGTCTGTGTGAGACAGTCTATGCTAATTAATGAATTATGTTCCAAATTTTATTAATACTATTTTTCAATATATATAATTGATTCCTTGAGAAGTATGTCACTATTAACAAGGAAATTTGTTACATTATTTCATGTAACTTTCGTTTTATTATTATAAATATATATATAATATAATTTCCTTTTCAATTTATCATTTGAATTATATTATTACGTGATCTGAAAAAGAAACATAGGACTATTTCAATTCTTTCAAGGGATTAAAATAATCTTTTAATCCAATGATATGTACATTAGGTCCATAAAGTGGTTTTATATTAAATTTATAATATTTATCTTATTAAAATTAGTAAAAGTATCTCAACTAAAAATCCTTTACCAGTGTAAGAATAAATTATAGAAAATAAAAAATATAAACATCAAACTATGTGGTTTGATATAGATTAAATTTTAATTTATTAATATAATAATGTTTCATTTCCTATATGGAAAGAGGATTTTTCAGCTCAAACATATTTTTATTGATCTTATTCCAAATATTAATGTTCCTTCAAGTAAATACCCAAGACAAAAATTAAATGTATTGACTATTTTTTTACATATCATTAATTAAATGTGATGTAGTTAGAGGTCATGTAAAATATAGAGAATTTCGATTTACAATAGAAGGATATATCAAATATAGAGTGAAAATATTTCATCAAATTGAATACAAAAAATTATGTCCTGTGATGAATTTTTAGGTAAATATTTTATATGTCTTCCTATAAACACATTTATGAAAATAGTTCAACAAAATCATGAACCCAAGAAGAAATAACAAGAATGAGTACATTTAATGTGTTATGAAAAAATTAATTTGATTCCCACATAAAAAAAAATCTAAAACCACTTCTTCATTTTTATTCTACAATGCATCAGTGGATATAGATAAAAACCTCTTGGATGCATCATTAGGGGGAGAAATTATCTATAAATATCAATATAAATAAATTCAAATGTATACAATATTGGACAAATCTCTAAATAAAATTGAAAACATAATACAAAACAAGATATGTATAATAAGTAAAGTATATAGAATCCCAAATGATTCATATAAGGATTGATTGACAAACAATTGTGGTGATAAAATTAACAACCATCTATAAGTTGTGCTAACCAATCATAGTCCTTATTTGTGATATTTTTGTTTCAAAAAATCATTACAATGAGTGATTAATATAATTAGGAGAAATAATTATATTTTTAGTGGTTAAATTATAATAAAATACAAACATATTACGAAATTAGGAAAATATATTTCTGATATATGATATTAAATTATACCCCATAACCTAGTGGTTTAGTGCACATGGATCTTACATACATGATATATATATCTTAAAATTAGCCATTAATAATTCCCAAAAAGTTCTCCACACTTTAGATAATTAAATACATATCATAAATAATAACACTCCCCATTTCAAAAAAAAATAAAAGATAAGAAAAAACTAATCTCATATGCTCAGTAAAGGTAGAAATAAGATATGACAATCACATATTAAAGAGGTCATGATTGGATTACATTTTTTATCTAAAATTAAATAAATTGTATTTATATTCAAATTTTAAAATTACATTTAAAAATATTGAAGAACTTATTGGGATGCTTCAATTATAAATAGAAAAGGATGTTCATGGATTCTGTATGAAGTATATATATTTGTCATGGATTCCATGGTCAAGAAGATTAAATATAGAAGACCTTTTTTTATATGATAAATGATATTATAATATTCATGTATAATATAAGTACAAATAATTGGAATGTTATATCCACTCCGTTTAATAGATTTTTATGGTTTCTAGGGAAGTGATATATTTTTTGGATTTAATTAAATGTTGGTTATAAAAAAATGAGTAGCCAATTGAATTTAAGAAGAAAATACACAGAAATAATCAAATATAAACATTATTTTATCTGGATAATGATTAACATTTGGATGATGAATTGATTTAATTTTATATAATTTATAGTCCCTTGATGTGAACTAAAGAAGTCATACTGATATTTGGAGAATTTTTTAATTTGTAAATGGCATGAGACAAATATAAATGGGATGAATCCTAGGTGAAATGTAGGTTAAAAATATATACATTATATAAAAAAACCATTATGAAATTTTGAATTATATTTGTGTAGAATAATTGAAATTTATAAAATTAATAAGAAATAAATTTTTCTTTGAAGTGTAATGATAGAATTAATAACATAAATTCATATGGTACTGGAGAACAATTTAGTTTACATGTAGTGACCATATATAAGGTTTTACGAAATGCAAGAACCCCACAATTGGAGACAACATTGGATCATAAGGAAAAAAATAATTTTTTGGTACATGATCCATATGTTAAAACCATATTGGGACATAGGTAATGGAATTAAACTTCTTAAGGTATGATATTTATAGTGTTATGAACATAGGGTACAACACAATGTATAAAAATGAATATGTTCATTTTAGGGTGATATTATTGAGTATAATAAATAATTAAGGTTATATTTCCAAGGAAATATATGAATTTTTTATTATTAAAATTAATTTTGGAAATAAAAAAATAATTATTTTGATTAAAAGGTGAATAAATCATTAAATGACAAATTTGAACTTGATAGAAACTAAACAACATATAGATCATGATTCATGTTATTAATATAATATTTTTTACATTATGAAATGGAATGGTAAAATTTGATATGAATCATCCTTATATGAATAAATATAGAAAATATAAATCATTTTATAGTTGTTCATACCATTGGAATTGAAAATATGATATTAAAATATCGCATGAATAAGGATTCATACAAATTTCAAGGAAAATTAGTTGAACACACTGATTCAAATTGAATGAGTATTTTGAGTTATAATTCAAATAGAAAATAATCCAAAACATTTAATATATATAATCTCAATTATATATATAATAGAGTTTCATTTTTAAAAATTATGACAAAGAAACACATGACAATATTCATATAAAAAAGGTAGGAAGAAAAGATTAAAAAAATATGAAACCTTTGAAAATTCAATATGGATAATGGAATAATTTTATATGGAGAATAATGGATCAATGATATTATTGATAAAAAATGATATTATCTATATATTTATGGATAGATTCTAATGATCAAAGAGTGAAATTATGTATTTAATAAAAAGAAGAATATTCCCACAATACCATTTTATTATAAACGGAAATTGAGAAGTGGTATATTCAATGCATCTACATTTTCAAATTTAATCCATTGAGATTCAAAATTGTTGATGAGACCCATAAATTGAAAACACAATGTATCAACGATGAAGAAAAAATCACACATTCCTAGATTTTTTCAAATTATTTCATTTGGGTTGATAACCTATTAATTGGATCAATGTAGGGACCTTGAAATCTAGTTATTCCAGTAAAAATAATGAAAACATTCAGTTGGGGGGGATGGAGATATATGAGCCATCATGGAATATCTGATAAACTCATATGGAAGTGGATATTTCATTTCCATGTGGTATGTATGATACCTTACCAACCCCATCAATTGAAACTAAAATGTACAAGGAAATAAATAAATTATTAAATTAAAAATAAAATCATTGTCTCTTTAAGAGTGGATACTAGGAAGGAGTTGATATTTTAATGGGACCCAAACGATATAAAATCCATGTGTGATACTATTATTATTCATTCATTTTTTCATCTAATGGTAAGGATTAGTAGTGAATCAGTAGATAAATCTATATTATCTATAGATAGAGGAATAGAAATAATAGTGTTCAACTAAAGAAAAAAAGAAAAAGAAAATAAAAGAATGTTACATTGATTTACCCGCCCCCCACAGACACACAAAAACACACAAACACATAGATAGTATATATATATATATCCCAACGTCTGTATCCCAATATAACCATTAGGGAGAGTATATGGTATCAGAGCTAATTAGGGTTCCCTATAGATGGAACCTACAACATTTTCCCAATTTTCATTATCATATTTAGATGCAGTGTATATTTGATAATCAATCATAAGATTATAAAATGGAGAAAATATAGTCCATCCATGTTAATGTAGATTTAGAGGTTTCATTTAAAAACCCAAAACCTGAATAGAGGAATTTACAATAGAAAATAAAGTTGATGAAGCATAAAATGACCTAATATGACTATGTGTTGATCAAGGTGATAACTTCACATCTTCTAATTCTATAATAAGTTGTCCATATAAACAAAATATTTCAACAAGTGGATACTATGAAGAGTATGAGAACATTAATGTTATTAAATTACTGTACTCTAATATTGAAGGGTTTGTGAATAAGTTTCTTATTGAATTAATCACACAATTATTTTTTTGTTACAGAACTTCTTGAAAATAAAATAAAAACAAAAAGAAGAATTTGGTGAAATATTTGATTCATCATAAAAAAATAATGACGTTTCAATACTCAAATTGACCATGTAAAAGTTAGGAAAGAATATATTATACATTATGTTAAAAAACAATTCATAAATTGATGAAAATAATAAATGTATGGTTATAGAAAATAATTAGTAGTATTTTTTGATGTATTAATGAGATTGAAAAAGAAAAAAAATACCTCCAAAAATATAAAAGTCGTTCTGCTAAATGATAAAGAAAAAACAATAAAATAAAATTATAACACCTAATAAGAGTAAAAGAATATATTTCCTGATATTATTTGGAATATTAAGAGTGAATTGGATGACATGAAGAGATTAATTAAGGATTAAAATTCATCAATAAAACAAAAAGTGTCTTGATCATGAAGTAAAATTTAGAAATAGGGAATCAACTAAAGTTTTCACATCCTATATATCTAATATAAATAATATTTTCAAAATATATTCATATAGTTATCAAATCCCACAGGGGACTCATCCATGTGGAAAAACACTCTATAAATATTTATATAACCATATAACCAATTCAAAATTGATTGTAATAAATAACCACGATACTTTATTTTGTACTAATGATGAATCACTTGCTGAAACATATTAGAAGTCAAATTATAATAAGAAATTGATAGTAAAAAATGATGAAAAGTATACCACATTATCAATGGTGTCTGTATAGTGGGTCATTCCGTATATATATATATATAAATAAATTATTTTTAACATAAATATCTAATAAAAATAGCCCAAATCTCGGGAATTCTATTGTCTTTGAAAGACTAGGTAAATTATCCATAATAATGCGCCTAAGGCATGGAATATTTTTGTTATTCTCCATAATGCAATATTATGTATTAGTAACTTCATAAAACTGTATAGCATAACCGGGTGGATATAATAATATTGTGGTGAGATACAAATCATATTAAGGTAATGAGATAATAATGAGTCATAGCTTAAGACTTAAAAGTCATAACCTGATATCATCAATGAAAATTATTTTGAATTATTTTAGAAGATTATAACATAAATAAAATATATTCATAAGATTGGGGAACCATATTAATTTCAAAACTACATAAAACATGATATAAAGGTTAGGTAATGAAAACCACCAAGACAACATCACGTGATAGATAACATCCCATAATTTATTAGGTTTACTCCCTTGTCCCATACATGTCATACTAAGAGACATAAACATTACCAATTCATTGTAACTCTATCTGGGTGCACACATAAAACCATTTACATGCCTATCTATGCCACATAATGGAATCAAACATAGGTAATAAGTATTAGAAATACCCTTATAAAGAAATGGGAAAAATTTTATTACCTCAAATAAAAGTAAGTTGTGATTTCATAAAAATTATTAATATAAAAAAATTAAATATTTTTTACCTTAATATCAAAATAAATATTAATATGTGAAATGCATGGTGTTTATTTTTTGAAAATCATGATAAGGTTAGATAATTGGGTGGATAAATAAACTATTAAAACGATTTTTATGTAATGTTTTAAAGAATCTATTAGTAAGGAGGAATATGTGGTTTTCATTGAAAATTATTAGAGTTAAACCAAAATGGTTGTCCCATGAATAATACATTATTTAATGAAATCATTAAATTAATATATTAATTAAAATAGCATATCAAAAATGTATTAAGGGACAAAAATTTCATGTTTACTGGTGTCTTATTATAAAGATGGTGTTGAGAAATAAAATTTAAGAATGTATAACCCTATAAAAAGAAGGCAGAATAATCACTATATGTATGTAAGATAATTATATATCTATATATAGATATATGTAATTTATATTCATTTCATATCATAAAATCGGGAGGGAATTTGAGTAAGAGAGGGGAACACCATAACAAAAAAATATAGGGTGGTTCGATGATGTCTCTTATATTATGTTATAAAATCATTATATACAGGAAATCAATGTCCTATGTAATAAAAATTAAATTCAATAATTAATTAATTTATAACATTATATATATATATATATATTTTATAATAATTATATTATTTCCATTTACAAACATTATAGTGAGTTATCATGTTTAATTCCATTATTATGTGGGTCTTCATTTCATGAATACAATGTCAGATCACTTTTTGATAATTAATGAAGTCAATTTAAAATGGAAACGAAAATATGAAAGGGGAATGAAATAATATAAATGTCCTTATAAAAATTATATAGTCGCAAATATTAAAATGTTTTCTTCTATTTGGATGATTTTCGGGAAAAACAAAAACATTATATGGTTAGTGCACGTATATGGTGTTACCAAAAATTCTGAAATTGAATAATATTATAATATTAAATTTTTATTAATTAATGATAGAAATTGAAATAAGTTTTGATACTATTTTTATCATTTTTTTTAAAAGTTATAATATTTTATGACCATCGTATAAGGTGGTGGGGAAAAATGAAGTTCATTGTTCCTAGAGGTAGTGAACTAACCATATTGTGATCAATATTTTTTTTTGATAATTATTTAAGGTATGTGTAGAAGATGAATATTCCCCCAAAATAATAACTTATCAGTAAATTTTTATGAAAATGATATTATTATCATGTTTATATAGAATATACATTTGTGATATAAGAAGAATAAAATAGAAACTAGTTAGTCTTGAATTTTTAATTTTCCATTGGTTGTCTCTACATAGATTACAAATTTTTATCCTTGAAATATATTATAATGAGACAATAATCATAAATTAATGAGAGATATTATTAGGAATATAATTCAGTAAAATTTGGAAAGTCCCATGGTTATAATATCCGAGGAGAATTAGTGGTGTTTATAAGGGAAATGAGATGTGTGTTTCTGAATTTTGAATTCCTTAGTTTTTTTATTACAGATCAAGACTAAACATTTTGATCAATATTGTGAAAATATATAATTAAATTTGTACAAATGTAGAAATAATTTTTTCTTACATAACCAAATATGCAATTAATAAGTTATTTATCTTATAATGTTATTCATCTCATTTTACAGTGTTTTATAATTTATTAAAAATTCAACTCTTTAGAAAAATAAAATAATCACCAAAAAAATTCACAAAATATACCTTGATAAATTATATCAATTTCATGAATATTGATTTATAAATATGAGAAATTTTATTTTTAAAATTAAAAGTCCTATTTATTTGGAAAAACACCATTTTTAAAATTTATATGATTCATTCATCCTGTTAAAAATTTATTTATGGTAGCATAAAATTTTATTAAAATTGTAATGAAAAATAATATTTTTTATGAACCCATTTTATGGAGAAGATGTTTTTAAAAATAATTATATTTTTATAAAAATAAAAAAAGAACAATTGTGTAAATAGAAAAATACTGACACATATTTATTAATTTTTAGAACATTTATTTACTTGTATCATAATATAAATATATTATATTTTTATTTTATATGATAGCGAAATTTTATTTCAAACATACATAGGTAAGGATAGTATTCTAATGGTTGGGTTACTATTATTAATGCTAAAATCATTAATTTCGGTACGGGTTTCCTACCTTCGAAAAATACATAATACTTTGATAATTTTTTATTCATTTCTATATTGTATTATGATTATATATATTTTTATTTTTAAGATGAATATTGTATTACTAATATTTTTTTAACATTTATATAGTGTTATTCAAGAGTTTAGTTATTTTAGGGATCAAGAATATCCAAATTTACATATTATAGTTTATTATTTTTTATTTTTTATTCATCTGTAATATTTTCAATTATTATGTACATATTTATTCAGTAAAATGTAATGTTAATGTAAATAAAATAAATGTTTTGTTTCTATTATTTTGTGGATGTGATGAATATAACACAGTTACCTAATCATAAGGGATATTCTATTGATAAAATTTTGGGTTGTTATAATAATAATGAAACTGCATAAACCAAAAATCACAAAAAACAAGAAAATAGTAATATTTTCCAATCATTGTAAATTACTAGGCCTACACAGTATATATCAATAGGTAAATAATAATTACTCATAAGAATATTTTGGTGTTACAAAATTTTCTATCAAAAAAATGGATTTTTTTCACAATTTGTTTTCATATGGGAGCTATAAGATTCTTGGACCAATGGGGAACGAATTTAAAAAGACGACAATACCAATTGATCAAAAGAAATATTCATAGGGAAATGAAAAATACCCACCATGAAATTATTTAAAACCCATAATATCATTTATTATTATTTGTAAATAAATTTTTATAGTTGAGAGGAGTATGCCTCCACACATCAGTAACCATTCATGTTTCTAAAATTATACATGGAAATAAAAAAATTGTTGGGAAAAGAAAAAAATGTCTCACTGGGAAATAAGAATGTGAATAAGGTATCTCAAAAAAATAGAGAAGATAAAAATACTCCCAATATGTATGAAAATATTTCTTGAAATGATGTTTTAATAATAATTTATACTATTATTAATGTGAAAATTATAATGAACATGGTAAAAATACATGGAATTCATGATTAATGGTAGAAAGTATAATTTAGGAAAGGAATGAATCCAAGAGAGGGATATGAGGATAGATTTTGATATTATTTTTCCAAAAAAAGAGTTGTAAATGTTTCCTATTAATTTTTTGATGAACCAAGATAAATATATATATATTACATTATTTTTATAATTTATAAATTACATCTCACACTTCTAAAAAACAAAGGTTTAGTGTCATTGGATATTAGAAACATTAATATCTTATTAAACATTGTTTATTGAATTACATCATAAAAACTAAAAATACAACATCCATATACTGGTATCCATGAATATAGTTTCCTATGGTAGTGGAAAAAAATAACTATTATCAAAATACCAATAATGTAAAATTTTATAATAATACAAAGGTTTAGATAATATAGATGAACATGAAAGAAATATACTTTTAAAATGATCTTATATTAATATAACTATAATATGTTTATCATCAATTTTTAATAGTTATTCCATGGCATAGGATGTTTTAAAAATAATAATGAACCATTTAATCATAAAATTGGAATATATCATATCATATAAATGTGGCACTATTATAAGAATATGAAATAAAAAACTTTTGAGAAAACTAAATCATGCCAAATAATTTAGTTGTTATAAAACCCAATCATTCCATTTCATTTACTTTTGATAAATCAGAATCATTGCCAAATTTTTGTTTTGTGAAATTCCTATCATGCCAAATTTATTTAGTTGTATTGAAACCTAATTATTTTCACACATTATAATGTGAAAAAATCAAATTACATCCATTATTTATATTGTGAAAAATCCCAATAATATACATGATTAAAATATTCAAATTATATGAAATAATTTTTTTAATTCATTATAGTTCATGATAAGTTCCCGTCCATTATATTATGAATAAAATTAAAAACATTTTTTAAATAAAATCAATCATGCATCATATATGGATAAATTATTTAAGGAAAATAGATCTCAAATCAATTATAAAAGCTTTATTATAAAAAATAGAAGATAGATCAGCTAATAATGAAAAATAAGTATCCCAAAATATTTATATGAAAAAATTATATATAAGATAATTATTAGAACTAATCCATAATATGGATGATCCATTATATTTTTAGATCAAAATGGAAGAGAAACAATTTTTCAAAAGCTATTGTATCATTATTAAAAAAATGAAGGTAACTCATTAAATAAATTTTATTGTAACGGAAAAACTTATTTTTAAGATAATTATAAATATTTATCCCTTGAAAATAAATTAATTGAATGATAATAAAAGGGAATTTGGAGCAAAAAATATTTATAAGTGGAATTGAATCTCTATATTTATTTTTCAATAAGATCAATTAACATTTTTTTAATACAATCATAAAAAAATGGCATCAAGAATTTAATTGGGAAACCATGAATACATTAGGAATATAATTTAGTAATAAAAATGATAATAAAATATAGATGAGTTCCTAAAGTGGTAAACATTTAAAATGATATTTTTCACACTTTTTTACATAATGCCTTAAATAACTCATGAAAGAAAAGATTGAAATTATTAATTGAACCAATACTAATGAAAATAATATATACATAAAAATTACATAAACAACCATTTCTATAACATATTAGGTAAATTAATAATTTGAAAATTTCATATTTATTAATATTTGTGAATTAAATATTAATATTACATTACAGGGGATTCTTTGTCTGATAGTGTACTCAACACACAACAATGGGTTTCATTGAAATTTTATGTTGCACACAACTTTGAGTTATATTAAAAAATTATATAATAATATTATTATTTCAAATGGTATTTAATTCATAGCCATTGTATTAGAAAGAATAAACATAACTATCAACAATATTATTAAAAAAAATTGTCAAATGTTTTTACTTTTATCTAATATATTCTAGAGGCATAAAATAATAATGAATCCAATTTTTTAATAAGACCATTTACCAATTTTTAATGTAAAAACATTTTTAAATATATTTTTTTCACTTTTATCTGTCATAGTTGACTAAATAATATTATTATTTAGAATAGGATCATAAAAATTTACTTGGGATTAAATTTTGACATTTTTCTGATAATGATCATTTTATGAATAGTGAAAAATACTGAATTTTATTTAAAAAAATCCTTTTAATCTAATTTATTTATATTGTTATACTATAATTTCAATTGTCCTTAAAGTGTAATTGGATTATATTTTTACCTTTTAATCCAATTTTTTTCATTATAGGTAATTTCACTTTGACATTCAACATAAGCACATGTCAATCTTTTGGTAGTTTTTACTTGTTAAAAAGACACTTTATGGTTTTGACAATGAGAATTAATTTTAAATTAATTTATTAATATTTTATGTTTTAAATAAGTCAAAATGGATTGCATATTTAGAATCATGTGGTCCAAATTTTTTAAATAGGTAACTTTTATTATTATACATTATGGACAGTAACTTCAGTAAATATTTTATTAACATGGTTTATGTGTAAATCTGATAAATAATGGTAAACGATAATATTATAAAAATATTAAATTACCATAACACGTGTAATAACCCTATTTTATGATTCATGTACGACCATGGTCATCCTTGGGTCGATTTGGGGACCCCATGGAGTAACTTGTAAGTGAAAATGACAATTTATAAAAATTAATTTAATGTTAAGGAAATTGTATCATAACCATATATCTTTTAGTTAAACAATTTTTATTTGTGGTTATATAAGTGACATTTCAGACTATAAATAGTCATTATAAAATCCAATAATATTTCCTACATCATGGTAGTTTATTTATAATATTTTTACATCAAATAAATTAATTTATTAATGACATAATGGAGATGCAATGATTACATTATTAATAAAAGATAAAAAAAATGTAATTATAAATATTAATATAAAATTATTCTGAAACATTATATGGCATAAGAAAATTTATTTATGACTAAAAAATATTATCATTGAATTAATATAGGTTATTATAACGAATCATGTTGTAGATTTATTAAAATTCATGATATGAATAGTTTAAAAATTGACATAGATGTGTTTTTAAAATAAATACTATTTTATTATAATATAAAATAATCCTAAAATTAATGATTCATCCCAATGAACTATATAATGTTAAAATTTTTATTAATAGTCTATTTGTCTATTTCTTTGTCATTTTATAGTAAATATGTTAACTATGTAGTATGAATATACAAGTGGACCTAGTAAAAGTAAAATTACTTAACTAAATGTCAAAGATAAAAGATAAGGTTAATTTTATGCCCTAGACATATCTAAAACCCATTTTATGAGATAATTTAGAACAATACTCACCTTATATTATAATTAAATGAGTTTGAGACAATTTTATATCTAAATTATGTTTACAAAAAAATATAACATTCAAACATTCATAAAGTTCCCCTTCTCCCTCTTATAAAAGGACACCACCTATAACCCATTACTAACACATATCGACCCCCATGGATCATACAAACTAAAATTTCCTAAGCTCTTAAAATCACAATTTTCCTACTACAAGCCCTACCCTCAGAATAACGCAATTCAAGAATGTATTTTGTGTCAAAATAATGGAGTTACCCAATTTATAGGTAATGTTTTCTCTCCAGTTCCTTTCTTTTCTTTTATTTCTCCACACCCTATCCTCTTTTATTCCTTGTTTACATTTAAAACCAGTAAACTAAATATAATAGGGTTTTTATGAGAATTATTATTACTAGACTTATTCACACTTCCATCTAATGGGTAAAGTACATATTATTTCTGTTAACGGTGAATTGCTGCTTCATGAAATGATGATTGTTCAATATTCTCCTACCACTTTTTATGGTGGAAATTATGATAGAACTATTATTAAATATGATATTTATGATATGTATTGTATCTTTATAAATATCTAATTATCATTTATAACATACCTTTTTTCATTTCATGTGTTATATATATGATAATTTCTTTTGAGTAAGTGCGGACTATCGCCCCTCAAAGTGATATGACTCGTACATGATATAAATGGAACATATAAAGGATGGAAATAATGAAAATATGTAATATAAATAATATATATATATAACTATAACTATAATATATCTATGTATCAATTATTTTTCATTTCATTAAAAATGAAAAATAAATGAAAGTAGCGTTTATGGGTACGCACGACTTACCATCTCCATGAACTGTGCATTTAATTTTCTTATATCCAAATGTTATGGACTATTATAAATACATATATAATAGATATAAATCCATATTTACTGGTTATATATGATATTTAAATCGTGAATATAATTATGGAGATAACATAGTTTTGACCACTTTGACAATTTGTAATTATAACAAGTTCATTTTTGAGTCTTGTTCCGAACATCCACAAAATGATCAATATGAACTCAAATAAAAAAATAATTGTTATATAAAGGTAATAATTGATATTAAATGAATAATAATCTTTAATAATGTTATCAATCATGTTGAAATTAAATTATGTTTATTATTTAAGAAGAAAAAGAACAAATGAGTAAATTCGGACACGAGGTAAGGGAATTAGTCTCAATCTCCTTTGATTGAAGCATGTTTTTGATAGTATATGTCATGAACCCCTCCCGAAAAATTATACCCCTCTTAGGATGTAAATGTGATAAGGGATATAATGACCCCCGATTCCTGCATCCATTAGGCCCCAGGATGGTGACTAGCACTGAGGGTATAGTAAACACAAAAATGAGAGTAATTATGCTCTATGAGAACACATACAGAAGAGAGAGATAAGATAGAAACCAACCAACTCAAACTCAACCAGTAAGATAGAATAAATCCCAAGAAAACATTTTAAATGTTATTCAAAACTACTACAACTGAAAGGTGTAATAACTGCAAGTACACAAAAGAAAGTAAAACAGCAGCAACCACAAGACCAAACAACTCCTATAACTCCAAGCTAGTAGAAACCAGCTTGATCTACATCCTGCACCAAGTGACCTGAAAAATAGTTTATATAAACATAGGTTGAGTATAACAGTATTCTCTATAGGATCCTCTCTAAAGCATCTCGTGCAAAAGTAATGAAAGCATGATAAAGTACAGTGAACAAAAAGTGAAACTAACTCTTCACCTAAACATGAATACTAAGTTTCCAACATCACCATAGATACTCTCACCAACTAATGCATACAAGAGTATATAATATAATAAAGAATATCAAGGGTACCCCACTACAACTTCCCCATTGGTTTTCTGTTTTTCCCTAACGTCGCACGTCTAAATCATCTCTCTCTAAAAAGTCCTGCCCACAGACACTTGGGAAAAGCACCACAACAAGCACCTCATGAAACAAAACCACCATGTCCACATGAGAAATATAACCAAGAAATTTCTGGGAGCCACCACAGCTCACATAACATGTATCATACATTGGGTATTATACCTCAATCCATTACAACCCATACACTTAGTAAGGATCCTCATGCCATCATAGCCTATACACATTGCACCTATTGAAGTCCATAGAAAACTATATCTAGAATATGTGTGTGTAAATAACCACAAGCCATTAAATCCCACTACACACATATATTGGGATAACTAACCAATGTGCATTTCAACACAAGTAACTACCAAGAGAAAAGAGAGAGGCCAAAAGGGGTTGTCAGCCATCCATCCTCCCATCAGAATGTTCAGGAAAACACCCCCAGGGCTCAGAATCCTTGGGGTGTCAGTTTCCCTAACTGATGGGGTGGAGTATAGTATAGAAACACAAAAATTAAAAAATATACTATAGATCATAACCAAACTATGGGAAAACATGGTCTTAGAATCAACTACAACTAACGTCTCTAGGACTCCCACCTTCCAATTCTAATCCTAGATATCCTATAAGCACAATCCATTTAAAGAGAATTAATACATTACTTCATTTCATTTTTATCATTTATACTTTATGATAATTAATTGTTGAATCATTAATTAACTATTAATTATTTCTCAAATATATTTCATTATCATCACACCCAAAGATCATTGTTCCTTTAAATTGAAACCTCAGCACTGCTCCCCAGTAAGCTCCAAAACCCACGGTTTAGCATCATTTATTCAATTATTTATTTATAGGATTACATTCCCATATTCTCAGGCATTCTGGAAATACAATCTATGCTACTGAACACAAGGGGGCTCACCTCGATATGTAGATAAACTACCCTTCCATTTTTTTCCACTTATAGAAAGAGTATAGACATGTCATCCCTTGAGACGGTAAACGCTGAGGGGAAGTGGAATACCCCGTGCGTCTTTTACCTTTTCAGATGATGGGTAAGCAAGACTAGCTACCTTGAGAAGTGGGGAAAGTAAACCAGATAAACAACCACGAAGAATTAGCAGAAAACCAAACATTCACTTCTAACCCATTTCATCATCCTTGGTGTCCTCCCTGACACCCACATGCATAAACTGATGCATCTCATCTCTCTAGGCATCAATTGTTACAACAACTAGTAGGCCTCTATGCCCCCACATATAAAAACATCCATTCATTCTCACATCACAATACAAGCACTAGGAAAACAACAATCATATCGATTGGCCTCAAATCCCTTGAACAAGAAAAAGGGTAACTCAGAACCCTTCATGGAATTATCAAAAAATAAATTCTTTAAACCATATTGAATAAAACGATTTATTATTCATAGGTTCCGTATTTAGGAAACCTAAATAGTAAGCTATCACAAATATATAAAACATGATTACTGAACCAATTTGGCTAACTTAAAAAATATAACAATAAGAACCAGATTCATTTACATGCCTCTTTATCTTTAGCCAAATAATTATCAATTAATTCAGGTTTACATTCATTACCAAATTCCAACAAGAACAAACTGATAAACAAATAAAGCATATATATCACACTTTCTAGCAAAACAAGAGGCAATAGCATACGATTGATATCAATTTATTTATCCACTTCAAATATTTATTATGCTAATTCCATTGTGATCCAGTGGCTCAAACATGCTAACTCTACAATTTAATTTAAAATAAAAGAGAATAATTGAATCCCCTACCTCAAACAGTTCTTGACGTTATTTATATGATAACAGTCCACACAACAGATCATGATCGCCTCCTCTCGCGAAAACTACATCCACCTGAGGATTCCACGGAACAGCCGCACCAACCAAAACCCAAGAAAACTCCATTAGAATCATTGAGATCCAATTTTATAATATTGAAATGAGAAATAGGATAAGGTTAACCCAAAAAAATGATGATAATTCATACCTTATATCGAAGATAGATGGATACTTCTTGGTTGTACCAAAAAGGGGTGCACATGCAGCAAATAGAGCATTGAGGGGGGAACAATCCACCAGGAAAAGTTTAATCTCATGATTCCTATAGGAAGGAAGGAATGGATTGAGCATCATGCACCAGAGAACAAGGATAATGAACAAGGGAGGAAGATATCCTATCCCTTTAGAATATTTAACAGAGCAACGATTTAAGATACAATGTATTTTCTATTAAAATCGGATTGCGTTAAACCACGTAGTTTGACCATGTAAATGCATCCCATTCCATTTCAAAATTAATATAGGATTTATGGGATTTGATTCGGCCATAAATCCCTTATAATAAGTCCATAAATGAATTTTATGTCTAATAAAATGTTAAATTGGAGAAATTTTCAATATATAGATATTTGGAAAAGGAAATATGAAACAGTTATGGAAGCACTATTCTTATGACAGTAACTGTGATACAGTAAGTGTGATATAGTAACTGTGAGACAGTAACTGTGAGACAGTAACTAGGAGACAGTAAATGTGAGACAGTAAGTATGAGATAGTAACTGTGAGACAGTAAATGTGAGAGAGTAACTATGAGATAGTAAGTCTGAGACAGTAACTGTGAGACAGTAAGTATGAGAGAGTAACTGTGAAACAATAACTGAGTGACAGTAACTATGAGATAGTTAGTCTGAGATAGCAACTATGGGACAGTAATTTTGGGACTGTAACTGTGAAAAAGATAGTCTAAGATAGTAATTGTGAGACAATAAGTCTAATACTATAACTGTGAGATAGGAACTCTGAGGTAATAAATGTGATAGAGTAACTATGAGATAGTAAACTAGAAACACTTTTCACAGAACAAGAAATTTGGCAAAGTGTTAGGGATTAGTTACCTTAACCTCTCAGAACACCCCAATCTCCACATTTCAGCCAAGGAATAGACCTCAGAGAACTAGACCATTCCATCAGATACCTCCCAAAACATTCTTGTCCTCTAGAATCCAAAACCAACCCAAAAGAAAAATAAAAATTGTATTGAACAACCGCTCGTCAAAATACCTCTCACAAAAGAGCAATCAATAAGAATCAACAAAAGATCACATCTTATAAAAATGAAATGTCTGTAACCAAAAAGGGGACACCGTTACATGAAAAGAGTTTAGACATCAAACAAATCTGGGTACTATGCACGTATCTGTGACTCACATTCCCAAGTACTCTATTCCATGCCACCGTGTCTCCACAAGACACAAAAAAAAGTGACTGACCGTCGTGCAACACATTCTCTTTGTATTCATGAATCTCCACTGGTGTCTCCTTGAAGGTTACATCATCATCAACATCGAACTCTCCCAAATCAATGATGTGAGAGTCATCATGAAGATAACGATGGATCTATGACACATGAAAAACATTATGTATCTGGATCATCTATAGGGGAAGAGCTAATCGATACACTACAGCTCCAACATGAGCTAACACCTTGAAAGGCCCAACAAACCAGTGATATATCTTACTCCCATGACCAACCTTCATTTTCCATGATGGGGAGTCACCTTTACAAACACGTGATCCGCAACATCAAACTCCAAGGGTCTCCTCCTTTGATCAACATATGATTTATGACGATCATTCACTGTCTTTATCCTCTAAAAAATCACCTAAAGCATATCTGTTGTATTCTGTAGTAGATCTGGTCCACGAATTGCTGACTCTCCCACCATAGTCCAACATAATAGTGAATGACATGGACAGCCATATAGGGCTTCAAATGGTTCCATACCAATGGTGGAGGGAAAACTATTATTGTAAATGAAGTCCACCAGGGGTAAGTGCCTCATCCATGAACCTCCAAAATCAAGAACACAAGAGTGTAACATGTCTTCAATAGTCTGGATGGTTTTCTCTATCTGGTCATCTATTTGAGGATGAAAAGTAGTGTTAGGGCATAGCTGAGAACCGAAAGCATGTTGGAGACGTCTCCACACCCTGGAGGTACAATTAGGATCTCAATCTGAAAAAATCATCCTTGGGACTCCATGAAGTCTCACCACCTCCTCTAAATACTACTTCGAAGAAATATCCACTAAGCTCGACTACTTGATCGCTATGAAGTGGGAATATTTTGTTAAATGGTCCTCTATCACACAAATAGAATCATTTCCACATAGAGCTCAAGGTAAAAAATTAATGAATCCCATTGAGATGTTCTCCCACTTCCACGGAGGAATATCTAAATGTGGTAGAAAACAACCGTGGAAATAGTGCTCAACCTTGACCTTCTGGAAGACTAAATATCGAGACAAAAACTCTACAACTACACGCTTCAGCCCAGGCCACCGGAAATGACTCCTCAGTGCTTCGCACATCTTTGTCACTCTAGGATGCACCACTATAGGGGAAATATAGAAGTCTATGAGAACTGTCTCACACTTCGTCAAAGGAACAAAATGCCTTTCATGATACAACACTCACTGTTTTTCATCCTCAGTCTAACAATCTGGGGCCTCGCCACAAAAAACACGGTCTCTCGTGACCAATACCTCATGATCCCCATACTGGGACTCTTCCACCTATCGAAAAAGAGATGAATGCACCGTCATCTCGGAAAGATAACATCTTCCCCCAACTTCTCCCATATCATGATTTAATGCTGAAAATTCTTTAATTACACTCTATGAATCACCAAATTCAAACACAACATCACTATGTGACTTTCGACCCACCACATTAGCAGAAACATTCCCCTTTCATGGTGTTTATGATATTTTGAATTCATGTCTTGGTACGAACTCTATCAACTGATGTTGTTGTATGTTCCTGTCATGCTGGGAAAATAATACATCAGGCTCTTATGATTGGAGAAAATAACAAAGCGCTCACCAATGAGGTAATGTATTTACAAATTTAGAGAAAACACCATGGCTTAAAACTCAAGATCTTGGGGGGCATAGTTATGTTCATGAAGACACAACTGCTGGGACCCATAAGAAACAACTTCTATTTGCTACATCAAAACATAGCCTAACCCCAGATGCGAAGCATCATAGAAAATATCAAAATAAACTCCCTATATTGTAAGACAAAGAACTGGAGAACATACTAACTTCTCATTTAGATACTCACAATATTTCTGACGCTGATTAGTCTATATAAATGCATGATCCTTCATGGTCAAATAAGTCAAAGGAGTTTCCACTTTAGAGAAACCAGTTACAAACCTCTTGTAGTATCCCGAAAGGCCAAGGAAACATCAGCCGATCTCTTGTGTTTTCATCACTTTCTACACCTGAATGACATTATTTCTCAACAATCCAATGCAGCCTCACTTGTGCCTAACACTAATCTCCATCCTATCCCTCAACTTGACCTCTGATACCACTCTGTTACGACCCCCTCTCCATAATGTGTACCCCTCCTAGGCCGAAAATGTGAGAATGGAGATAATGACCACAGAGTCCCGCCTCTATTAGGCTTCGGGTTGACGACTAGAACCAAGGGTATAATAAACACACCAATGGGAGGAATTACCCTCAAAGAGAACACTTGCAGAAGAGAGAGATAAGATCTACACCAACCAACTCCAACTCAAGCAGTAAGATAAAAGAAATCCCAAGTACACATATGAAATGTCATGAAAAACTACTACAATAGAAAGAGGGAAAACTGCAAGTACCCAAAATAATGTAAAATAGTAGCAACCACAATACCGAACAGCTCCTGCAACCCCAAGCTTGTAGAAAACAGCTTAATATCTAACTTTTTAGGTCCATAAGTCTGAATACCCTGAGAGGGGGGGGGGGGGGTGAATTAGGGTTTGACTAATTTAAAATTAAATCACGTTCTGATCTTGTTTCGCTGTTAATCAAAAAACTCTTCTCTCTCTTTCATGTTTCTCAATATAAACAGAAAGTAAAGCAAACCCAGGACACAATAATTTTACTTGGTTCACCACTAAGGGCTATGTCCAAGGAGTATATGCCGACAGGTTGTTGGTCATACCAAATTCCACTAAACATCACTAGCAATGGATTACAAGGTTCGGGCCAGATCACTTTTATGCCCAGGATCACTGCCTTTACAATGTTTAGGGTTATCTCACTGCTTTCCCAAGGGTCACTCCCTGTTTCTCTCTCTCTGGCTCACTGCCGGTGGAGAGGATCACCTTCTTTATCTTCCTTTTCTCACTGCTCTGGAAGGAATTCACTCAGAGTTTATAGACATGTATGTCTCTTCATTTTCAAGAAAAAGTGTGTCTTCCTCTGTATGGAGATGCTCTGATGAAGTCCAGCTTTCACCCATAGATGATTCTCTCTTTGCACCGAAGGTATCTGGAAAACGTCCAGCTTCCACGCAGCACGAAAACACTGCCGGGGAATCATCCTTACTTAGTGTGCAAGTATAATCTAGCGTGCAAGTATCGTCACGCAAGTCACTACTTGCACGAAAGTCACTTCAAACACTTGCGCGACACAATATTCTACAACTCCAAACCTGTGTGACTCACTTCCTCACCTAAACCACCTCAGGAGAGAAACTAACACTTGGCGTGCAACATCCAACAATAGCACGCAAATCCTACTTGCACGACACACCACCACTTGCATGACCACCACACCTATGTGATGGGAGATCTGAATCTTATAAGTGTTGAAATTCATTGAAAAATGAGGAGGGGTGGTCTAGTATTTTTAGGCATTTTGATCACCATGCATGATATCACGCAAGTCACCCCTTGACGTGCATGTTTCGGAGCGCAAGTCTTCTGCCCTCTTAGACACTTGAATGACCAAACCAAATACCTGTGCAGCCCTCTTTAGTATTCCATATTTTGATATTCTGATCTTGAAAAACAATAGGCGCGCAAGTTTCAAAATATCATAGGCACCGATGCGCAAGTCCTTTCTCGGCGCACAAGTCACCAGCGCTACCAACCCAATACTTGCGCAATCCTTATCCCATTTTCATATTTGGATTATCTGATCTTTAATAACATATGGTGCACATATTTACTATCCTCTAAGACCTTAGAGCTTTAGTCACTTTTCCAAAAACACTTTTCTTCATTTGTCGATTTTCTGGCCCAAAAATATGGCAAACACTAGAAAACGGTGCCACCTTGTATGTGTTCTTTTTCTTCCACCTCCAGATAATCCATTCCTTTTTCGACATTCTTGAATAAAACATGGATTGTTGATCATAGCTCTTGAACTCGACATTCCACTATGAAATCCCATTTATCAACGAATTTGTATGTCATGGTTTTCTTAGTCAACAATCAAAACACAATTGTCCACTCTTTCAACAAACACAATCACCTCAAAAATGCTTCTATGATACCTAGAGGGATTTTTCCCAACATAACCTTCTCTTTGTGACCTGAACAATAGTTTATATAAAAAATGACTGATTATAATAGTATACTCAGTAGGATCCTCCACAAATCCTCTCATGAAAAAGTAATGAAATAATGCTAATACATAGTGAAGAACAAGTGAAACTAACTCGTCACCTTAACAGGTATACTATGTTTTCCAACCTCACCATGGATACTCTCACCAAGTAATGCATATAATTGTATATAATATAATAAAGAATATAAATGATACCTAGCTACTACTTCCCCAATGGTTTTCCTCTTTGCCCCAATGTCGCACGTCCTAAGAATCTCTCTCAAAAAGGCTTGCCCGCAGACTCTTGGGCGAAGTACCACAACATGAACCTCGTGGAACAAAAGCACCATGTACATATTAGAAAAGTAACTAGGTATTTTCTGGGAGCGACAACAGCTTTCATAACATGTATCAAACATTAGTTACAATACCTCAAGCCATTACAGCCCATACACTGAGTAAGGATCCTCAAGATATCATATCCTATACATGTTACACCTATAGTATTCCATTGAAAACTATATCCAGAATAAATGTGTGTGAATAAACAAAATACATTACAGCCCTCTACACACATATATCGGGAAAACTAACAAATTTGACTAGTAGCACAAGTAACTACCATGAGAAGAGAGTGGGGCCAAAGGGGGTCATCATCAATCCATTCTCCCACCGGAATGTTGGGGAAAAAACCCCAGGGCTCATAAACCGTGGGGTATCAGTTTCCCTAACTAACGGGGTATAGTAGCGCATAGAAAAACAAAAAGTACAGAATATACAATAGCTCACAACCACACTAGGTAAAAACAATGTCATAGACTCTACTGCAGCTAACGTCTCTCGGACTCCAGGCTGCCACTTCTTAGAATGGGTATCCTTTAAGAAGACAACCATTTTGAAGAGCTTTAATACATTACTTCATTCCCTTTTTATTAGTTGAACATTACATTAACTAATTTTTTAAACATTGATTAAACATTAATTATTTTCCCATTTAATTTCAAAATCATCAAACCCAAAGTTCATTGTTTCTTTAGATTACAACCTCAGCATTGCGAACCATCAAGATACAAACCCCATGGGTTAATATCATTTATTCAATTATTTATTTAAAGCTTTACATTATCATATCCACATGCATTCAATAAAAAAATTCTATGCTACAAAACATAAGGGGGCTCAACACGGTGATTGGATAAACTACTCGTTGAGTCTTTGCTGCCTATAGCAAGACTGTATACACATCCTCCCTTGAGAAGAAAATCATGGAAAGCATGTGGCATTAACCGTGTGTCTTCACCCCTTTTCGAATAAGGGTAAGCAAGACCAGCTTCCTGGAGCAGCGGGGAAAGTAAAGAAGATAAATAACCACGAAGAATCAGCATAAAATCAATCATTCACTTCCAACCCATTTCATCATCCCTAGTGTCCTCCATAACACCCACATGCATAAAATGATGCATCTCTCCACTCTATGCATCAACGGATACAACAACCAGTAGGCCTTCATTCCCCCCACATATCACATCATCCATCGGGGATCACATAAAAACACAAGCTGCAGGAAAAAATCAATAATATCGGTTGGGCTCTTATCCCTTGAACAAGTAAGAGGGTAACTCAGAACCCTTCATGAAATTATCAAACAATCAGTTCTTTAGTACATCTTGAATAAACTGATTTATCATTCATAGGCTCCATATTCAGGAAAACTAAAAATTAAGCTATCATAAATAAATTAAACATTCTTACTGCACCAATTTTACAAACATAAAAAAACAACAATAAGAACCAGATTCACTTACGTGCCTCTTTATCATTAGACAATCAATTTTCAATTAATTCTGCTTTATGTTCTTTACCAATTTCTATCAATAACAATCAACTAAACAAATCAAGCATATATATAAAACTATCTATCAATGAAAGATGCAATAACATACGTTTGATATCAATTTATTTACCTAGATCAAATATTTATAATGTCAATTCCATTATGATCCAGTGGCTCAAACATGCTAACTCCACAGTTGCAGATAAAATAAAAGATAATCAATGAATCTCCTACCTCAAATAGTTATTTATGTTCATTATACGAGAACATTCTACACAACGGATCATGATCTCCTCCCCTCACGAAAACTGCACACACCTGAGGATTCAAGGCTATGACCACACCAATCAAAACACAATAAAACTGCATTAGAATCATAGATATCCCATTATATAATATTGAAATGAGATAAAAGAAATGGTGAACCCAAAAGAAAGATCATAAATCATACCTTATGTCGAATATTGATGGATACTTCTTGGTCACACCAAAACATGGGTTTCACATGCAGAAAATATAGCGTCGAGGGGAACTAATCCACTGAGAGAATATTAATCTCACAATTTCTATAGGAAGGAAAGGTTCGAGCATCTCCCACCAAATAACAAGTAGAAAGAACAAGAGAGGAAGATATATTGTCTCTTTAAAAGATTTAACGGGGCAATGATTTTAGATACAATGGATTTTACATTATATTTAGATCACATTAAACCACGTTGTTGACCATGTAATTGTATCCTGGGACTTAGGAAAATTAATATAGGAGTTATCGGATTTGATTCGGCCTTAAAACCCTTAAAACAAGGCCATAAATACGTTTTACGTCGATAAAAACATTAAATCGGAGAAACTAGGAAAATATGGAAATCTGGAAAAGAAAATACAAAACAGTTCTGGAAGCACTGTTCATGAGACAAAAACTGTGAGACCATAATTTTGGGACAGTAACTAGGAGACATTAACTGTGTGATTGTAACTGTCAAATAATAAGTCTGAGATAGTAACTGTTAGATAGTAACTGGGAGACAGTAAGTCTGAGACTGTAACTGTGAGAAAATAACTGTGAGACACTAATCGAGAGACAATAACTATGAGACAGTAAGTATGAGATAGTAAATGTGAGTCAGTAAGTCATAGACAGTAACTTTGACATAGTCACTGAGTGATAGTAACAATGATATAGTAAGTCTGAGATAGTAACTATGTGACAGTAAATGTGAGACAGTAATTGTGAGACAGTAATGGTGAGACAGTAAGTCTGAGATAGTAACTCTAATACAGTATCTATGAGATAGTAACTGTGAGACATTAAACTGGGAACACTATTCACAAAAATAAAAATTTGGAAAAGTGTTGGGGATGAGTCTCCATGACCTCCCAGAACACATCAAACTCCATATTTCATCCAAGGAATAGACCAGAATGGTCCTGGCCATTATAGTATAAACATCCTTTATTTACTAGGGGTATAATAATCCCCTTTGATTTTTACTTGCATTCAATGGGAATCCTTTTTCTACAGACCTTTTTACTAAATGTAAAAAAGTAATGTTATTAATGGTTGTCGTGATAACAACCACTCCACCACCGTAACCATTATTTTTCTTTTTTTATTAGCCTTATTGTTTTTAAAAGGATAAAATATCCCTTTTCCCTTTTTCAGTGTTTTAGTATTGAAATTGGTTTTTTGAAATGGATTTATTATTTCAATATCTTGAAATGATTTATTGTTTTTGAATGTGAAATGTTATTAGTGAAAAGTTGATATTTGCAATATTTTATGTGTTATTATTATATAATGGTACATAAAAATTTGATGGTTGGTTACTTGATTAACCAAATGATGGGTAGTTCCATGATAACACAAGGAAGTGTGGTTATGTTATAACATCCAATGCATTGGGTATGGAATTCGGCCATTTTCATATTCCATTTTGTGACATTTGTGGAATTTGACCGTATTATTATTCCATTTTAGTATGTTTTTGTCCCAAGTAAACTTTATATGCTAATCAATGTTTTCTTTGGGATTGATGGTATTCTTTTGGTTAAATAAATTTTAATAAAGGAAATTATATTCATTGAAATGTTTTTATAGTTATTTAAATTGAAATTTATTACATTATGATAATGTATTCATGGTTTACATGTTGGTTTGAAAACATACAGTTTTCCTTCATTATGTATCCCTCACTGAGCTTTTTTATGCGCATACCATGTTTTTGAAATGTTTTTCACATGACATGAAGTTGAATAGGGTAAATTATGGGATCAAGGAAAATTTATGTGGTTTAAAATATTGAAGTAAACCTGTTTCTTTTCTTTTAAGAGTTTTTATTTTTTGGAAAAAATGGAAACTGAGTAAAAGTGTCTAAAAGTAATATTCAAGTTGTTATGTATATGTAATTACCAAATTATCTAAATCTATAATCATGAAAATATCTTTAACATGAAGTATTAACATAATTCATGATTATATAATGTTTAAGGATGAGTCCTCACAATTGTTCTTAGAGGGCGTTTAAGAAAAATTTAGGTATTATGAGTTTTTGTTAGACACAAAGTTAGTATCTATGTCTAATTTTTTAGTTAAATACTTATTTTTAACTTTTTAAGATCAGGATAGTCTGTAATAAATGGAAGTAGGAGAATCTCAAACGACATTACTATCTATTCTTAATGACTTTATTGTAATAATTATTACAAAGTCATTTCCAGATGATTCTAAAACCTTTTGTAACATACAAATTACATTCCAAAATTTGATTGTGATGTCAAACACCATCACTTTTCTACGATAACATCGAGGATCATTGGTTGTATTTAATCAAATCATATTTTCTCAATATTCTCATATTTTCATGAATGGTAAATATTTTCAATGCATTTTCAAACATTTTAACATATCACCAGATTTTGAAGAATATTATGATTTTGAAGAAGGTTCTGAAGAAGGATACCATTGCACAACATATTTATATTTTCTTTTAAATTATAGTCTTTATGCACATACTTCTGGTATTGTAAAAAGACCATTTATTTACTATTTCATATCAGATTCATCATGACTATTTTATAAAAGGCGAGTTTTATCATATGTTTTGAAATTATATTTCATTCATGATTATTTTCCAAAACTAGTTTTCTGGGAACACCCATATGAACCAAGTTGTACGTGGTGTATTTGGATAAAGGAAGCAAATGATTTTGAAGGATATCTAAATCATTGTTTCAATTCATAGACCATATATCTATGTGAACAAGATTATGTTGAATGTAGGTGGACACCATGATCAAGGTATGATGTTCTTTATTTGGTAATATTGTTATTTTATGGAGGAAAAAAATGTCAATATATATAAGATTTCAGGAATTGATATATTGAGGTAATTATTAGTTGGGATGAAAATGATATTTATATGAGAAAAATTGAGGTCAAATCATGTTATGGTTATTTTTTATTTTTATAAAAAGGAAAACTTGTAGACCGTGTGACAAACCACCACATTAGACAAAGCTATGAGTATCGAACCCATAACAAATGTTTGATTGGGATTTATCTCCTACCACTGGCCTATGTGATGTCCTTTTTTAGTATAAAAAATTATTTTTAGTTAAATGATTTTATGGATGATGAATAAGTTTGTTTTTGATACTTAGGATTTATCAAATGGGTATCCTTAGTATATGAAAATGATTTGATGATTATGTGATGAAGGATATTTTTGAAGATGTTTTCTCTTATCGGGATCACTATATGCCTACAGAAAATAAAATTATATGGTAATTTATTTGTGGAGTAATAGCTGAAATTTTATTTTGGATGAATCTTTGTCTTATTGGGACATATGGCTATTTAGGATATTTATCAGAATTATTAACCTATGACAGGGAATATGTGATTGGGTTAATTACTTTTCATTATGAGAAATTAAGAGTAGTCTATGTTATTTATAGATAAATGTTATGACTTATCATTGAATAATATGTGGTCAAACCCTTATGAATTTTGGTTTTCAATCATAGTTGGATTTTTTTAGGACAATTTCATATTGAATGACCTATTTTATATTTAGGAATTGTTTGTTGATATTTGAAGATTAAGAATAGTAATTATTTTTATAAAGGATTCTTCTTTTGGAGATGATCTAATCTTGTACTAAACATTTTGTGGTATTGGATAATGTATAATGAAAAAAAAAATATATAGTTCTTTTTTTGGGGAAGAGGTGATTATATAAAAGTTGATTCTAGTGCTTCATATTTGACCAAGTCATCATTAATACTCTTCGTTTGGAGAAAATTTGAATTTTTGGTAGAATCTTATTAAAAAATGAAAGTTAACATGACAATTAGGTATGTTTAATTATGTACTTAGTCAATATCATAAATAAATTCTTTATATTTTTGAAAAGGATGTTAAGAAATATTTTCCTATTACCTTTCTTACTAGGGAATCATAGACAATTAAAAACATCACATGTTTATAGTTTTCATATTTTAACGTTCTTCTGTTCATGTTTCTATCAGTATTCATCATAACATTACACCTATTTTATCATCCATATCCATGTTTTCCAAAATGGAATACTTGTACGGGTTATCTCTGGTGACCTTTTCTCTTCTCTTTATTTCTTTTAAGGTGATAGTTTTATTGACTCTTTTTCTGATGTGAGAATTCTAATGATGTTTCTGAGACCAATTTTAAAATTGTGAGGAGGCAATTCCCAAAATGGGGGAAGGATGTAACATCCCAAGTAAATAAAGAATAAGAAATTTTAAATTTTATTAATATTTGCGAATTAAATATTAATTTTACTTTATTGGGGATTTTATGTCTGATAGCGTTCTCGACATGAAACAACCGGATTCTCTGAAATCTTCTATTGCACACATCTTTGAGTTATACCAAAAAATAATATAATAAAATTATATTTCAAATGAAAGTTTATTCCTAGGAATTTTATTTGAGATAATGAACTGAACATACAACAATATTATTTCACATGTTTTTTAAATGTTTTTACTTTTATCTAATATGTTTTAGTGGATTAATAAAAGAATGGATCCAATTTTAAGCAAGGAATATATTAATATTCTATAAAGGTTATTTTAATACATTTTTATGGAGAACACTTTTTAAATATAATTTTTTTCACTTTTATATGTCATATTTGACAAAATATAATTAATCTTTATAATTGTAACATTAAAAAATTTACTTTGGATAATATTTTTTGATATTTTTCTGATAAAGTTCATTTTTTATTAATAGTATAAAATACTGCATTTTATTTGAAAACTACCTTTAAATCTAATTATTTATATATTTAGAAAGTAGATTCGAATTTTTTAAAGTGTAATTGAATTATATTTTTTTCTTTTAATCAAAATTTTATCATTAAAAGTAATTTCAATTTGAAATTGGACATAAACACATGTCAATAATTTGGTTGTTTTTACACTTTAAAAACATGCTTTTTGGTATTGACCACGGGAATTAATTTTTAATTTATTTTTTCAACTTCTATGATTTGAATTTGGGATTTTCTTCCATATTTTTAATCATGAGGCCCATATTTATTAAATAGTTAACTTTTATTTTTAGACATTATGATCAGTAACCTTAGTAAATATTTTATTTACCATTGTTTAATGGTAAATCTAGAAAATAAGGGTAAAAATTATATTATAAAAATTTTAATTTCCTTAACGCGTGTCCTAACCCTATTGGAATATACATGTCTTACCATTATCATCCTTGGGTCGATTTTGGGACCCCATGGAGCCACTTGTAAGTGAACATGACACTAAAAATTAATATAATGTCAAAAAAATGTTACATAAACATATATATTTTAGAATAAGAATTATTATATGAGGGTTATATAAGTGATATATTCTAATATAAATAGTTACTAGAAATATAACAATATTTCCTACATCATTTTATTTTTTGTATAATTTTTTGACTTCAAATAAATAAAATTATATATGACATGATGGTGATATAGTGATTGTAATGACATGGAAATTTCAAGGGATTTGTTTTTTTAAAATTTTCTTTGGGATTTTACAAGAACACAGTTTCAGATGACACCTGATTCCGAGGCCCGGTGTGCCCGGAATCATTTTCCAAAGTTTAGCTCGGGTACATTCAGTGAACGAATGAGCGGGTTTTTCTAACTTCTGAACTAGTTCTCGGAATCGAATTTCGAGGGCACCGATGGAATCGCAGCGCCGGTATTTTCTTAGAAATGCCTTTTCCAGAGTTGCGTTTTCTCGGGTGTGGTTTTTAATTTTTGGGGGTTAAGTGAAGAAAATAAAATAAAGTGGTGCAACAGCTTTATTTTTTTTCACTTAAATTCACTTAAATCCACTTAAATCTACTTAAGCTGTGTTGAAGTAGATAGGGTGCAATCCAAAATATCCTACCCTCTTGGTAGGATATTTGTGATGTGGGTCCCGCATGAGCCTCATCGTTTCTTTTCCTCTATGTAACGCACCCGTGAAACCTCCTCATTAATGAAAGTCAACTGTGCATTTTTCTAGTTAAGAATCACCCCAATTAATTTGGCAGTTAAATCGTTACAATTAATTCAACGAATTAATTGTTCAATTCTTATCTTTTGAATTTCAAAAGCTTAGGTCATCAATAAAATAAGGGTTGAACGTATTTTATTTAGTTGGACTTGTGGCATGGAGAGAATTTGGGAGGAAGGCGTTCTTCATCGATGAAGAACGCGATGAACGCTCCGACCTCCGATGAAGAACGCCAAACCCTCGGAGATCGATGACGCGACACCGTGTACCGCGACATCAACGACGCTTCTTCCGTGATTATCCCTCCACGACGCTTCTTCCACGACGATCCAACCCCGCGACAACCTTTGATCGACAACGACATGGTAGGGGGTAACGCTCGTTTTTAATTCTTTTTTGGTTTATAACATCAACATGGATTTAATTATTATAATTAAATCTGCATGTTGTTGATCCTCAGAGTTCAAAGACGCGACGCCGAGTACCGCACGACACTGACGCCCTTCCGCGACGCGGTGACCCTTTCTTCCGCGACGGTCGATCTCGCGTCCGACGACGAAGTTAAGGTAGGGGTTTTGTTTGTGAAATGAATTTATTTCCTTGGTTGTTTCCTCTTAAAAAAAAATAACCTGAAACAAGAGCAATTTTAATTTATTAAAATTTTATATTGTTTTGTTTTCAATGTGTGGATTATTTTTATTCCCGATTGTTATCACCTAACACGGAGGGTTCGGGCCAAACAAACACGGCCCGACAACCCTCTGCAGTTCTTCGTTGATGTATGGATTGGTGGGTGATGACAAAACATGCCGCAGAGGTGATTCGTTGTATCCACAGTGAAGCAGGGCACCCGGGAGGATCTACGGTGCAGACAGAAACGAAAACGGACCACCGGAGCAACTCCGGTGGCCCGCGAAACCCACCGGCGGCAGGGCGCGGCAATGCCACATCCGCTGACCGAAGGCGGCCCCCGCGGGGGGGGGGGGGGGGGTGTTCACATGCGGGGGGCAGCACACCCCCGCCCCCGGACTCCCTCGCTCGGCCGCTCGGCCAAGCCGAGCTGGGCCGAGCCGACCTGCCGGCCGGGTCGCGCCCTGGCCGAGTCGCGCCCAACCGGGTCGGACCGGACCAGGGTCGGGTCGACCCGGTTCGGGCCGACCCAGGGGGGGTCGGGCCGGGTCGGTCCGGGCCCAGACCCCCCATCTTCGGACCGTTTTTGGTCTTTTTCCTGTAACATGAGCTACGGGACTCCGATCGACGTGCCGTCAGTGTCGATGCGATCCTTGGATCGAGTCGGTTTTTTCGGTATATCACACTCAAGGTTTCGGATTACTTTGGGTTCGGCCGGGTTGGATCGTACACGAAACCAACCGGGCCCTCGGAGCAGAAACGCTCATATCTTGAGCTTCGGATGTCCGATTGATGTGTCGTCGACATTGTTGGTTTCCTCTATTTGAGAAGGATCATTTGGCTTACTCCGCATGAATTTTGGATGTCATCGGAGTGTGGTCGGTTTGGTTCGCTCACGAAACCAACCGGGCCCCTAGAACGAAAAAGCCAATAACTCACAGGCCGGGCGTCCTATTGACGCGTCGTCTGTCTCGTTGAATTCCTCTTGATGAAACGGAACTTTTGGCATACTTCGCCCGAGTTTTGGTTGTTGTTGGATAGTGGCCGGGTTGGATTGTACTCGAAATCCAACCGGGCCCCTGGAACGGAAAAGATGATATCCTTCAGACCGGACGTCCGTTTGACGAACCGTCAGCGACGTTGGTGATCACGTTGAGAAATGGTCCCTATGAGTATACCCTATGAGATTTCGGGGTACAGTTGAGATACGGCCGGGTTGGATCGATCACAAAACCAACCGGGCCCCTGGGACAAAAAGTCTAGTAACTCACAGACCGGGCGTCCGATTGACGCGCCGTCTATTGTGTTGAGACCCCTGTGACGAGGCAGTCCCATGAGATACTTCTTTGTGGAACCTTGTGATACTTGTAGTATCGACCAACAGCTCGTGTAGAGGACCCTCTCAGAGATGAGCATGCGGAATATGGAGACCGTGTAGCCGGCTGAGACCTGACGACTGCTTGACCGATCGACTCGGTGTGTTTCGGATAGCGTAGTGGGGAGCACTTGGTTGTAGCGGCAGACCCACGGCGGAGGAGTGCTTGGTTGTAGCGGCAGACCCGCGGTACTCAATAGAAGGAGTACCTCTGGAGGCTATGAGGGGGAGCGCTTGGTTGTAGCGGAAGACCCACATCGGATGAGCATTTGGTTGTAGCGGCAAACCCGCGGTACTCAACAGAAGGAGTACATCTTGAGGCTATGAGGGGGAGTGCTTGGTTGTAGCGGTAGACCCATGGTGGGAAGCGCTTGGTTGTAGCAGCAGTCCCAGAGTACTCGACAAGAGGAGTACCTCAGTAGTCTTAGGTCAGTGATCAGTACCTCGGAGTCGTGACAGGACCACTGTACACTCCAGAGACGGAGCTCTTCAGCAGTTACGGTTTCGATAATAAAAATCCTGGTTTGAGCTGAGTCTATAACCTTTGTGTTTCCTCATGATTGAGATGGGTTACTTGATAACTTAGGTATATGTATCGGCATATACCTGGGTAGTGGTTATCCGTTGATTTCATAACCCTTGTGTTTCCTCATGATTGAGATGGGTTACTTGATAACTTAGGTATATGAATGGGTATATACCTATGTAGAGGTTATCTGTTGAGATCTTCTTTGTGGTTATCCTTGTTGGTTTTAGTGAGACCTTGAGGGTCTCGGGGTCCCTACTGAGTATCGATATACTCACCCCTGCACGGGCTATGCCCGCACCTCGTTGTGTTGGTTGTAGACGACGACAGTGCTAATGGAGTCCGAGTGTTCGAGGACTGGACGGTACCCGGAGGTGGACTACACGACGAGTCAGTATTCGGAGGTGGACTTCGCGATGAGATGACACACGGAGGAGGTTGACGGGCGAGGGAATTGTGGAGTCTATCTGTACCTACCCTTCAGGTAGGATCTGTGGTGGACGATCTAAGAGTTGTGCCATCTGTACCTACCCTTCAGGTAGGATCCGAGGAGGATGACCCAGGAGCTGCTTCCGTCCTTCCAGTTGTTGTCATTGATATTGTACTTGTTCAGTTGTAGTTGTAATTTCTTTTGGATTTGTATTCTGGCCCATTTACTTTTCAGCACTTCTCTTGTACTTGGTGTTTTAATTCCTCTTATACTATGTGGTGTTTTTTTACTTAATAAAGGCAATTCCTTCCCAGTTATCGGTATTTATGCCTTCGGTGCAAGTCGCCAGCCCCTGTCCTATGGATGGCGGGCTTGGGGTAGTCACGGCACGGGCCCCAAGGATGGGTTGTGGCATATTGGTATCACAGGAGTTCGGTTCTACCGCAGAACATGGGACTCTGATCTTTTTTTCCTTTCTGTGAAGCAATAGTGTTAAGAGTACCGAGTGTGGTTTTCAGTTCAGGGAGTCCAGTGTTGGTGCGGGCGGCTGACATATCCATACACCAGGACCCTGACAACCAATTTCCGACTCTGTGCATGAAAACACTGATTGCGTGTGTGTTTCCAGAATTTTTTAAATGTCATCTCAAACCAGGTCAACTCACCAGTTATAATCATTTGACCGTGTCACGTTGTTTCTTTCAGGATTCCTTTTCACGGACGACTAGCTAGATCCCAGAGGGACGTGCGTACTGATAGCTTTCCGAGCGACGAGGATTTGGTACAGGGCCCTCTTGCAGTTGAGGCACCGGCGGTACTACCATACGTTGGGCCACCGATGCCACCAGCCCCAGCAGTAGGCGATGCACACCACTTGAGCGCGCTGCACGAGTTCCAGCGCTAGAGACCACCCAGGTTCCGGGGGGAGACGGACCCACAGGTGGCTGAGGATTGGCTGGAGGTTTTGGTGAGAGTCTTCAGGCTAGTGGGGACACCAGCAGACTTCATGGTGATCTTTGTTGCCAGCCTTCTTCAGGCAGCAACATGCCGGTGGTTCATCAAATTGTTCCAGTTTTTCGATGGGATGTCCTTCACATGGGAAGACATCGAGTCCTTCTTCAGGGTGGAGTTTTTGCCAGTAGCTCTACACCCCGGGCGTGTTCAGGAGCTGTTGCCTTTTCCGCGTGTTTTTCGATCAGTAGATGAGTCATCTGTGGGCAGTAGACAGATGATGCTGAGGTCCAAGAGGGCTAGAGCCAGCCGTACGAGGATTAGGAAGTGTTATTAATGCAGCAGAAAGGGTCACCTAGCACGTGACTGTCCGACTCCTCGTACAGTTGATCCGCATGCTTTGGAGGAGCCACCGAGTCCGAAGCAGCGGCATGTGCTTGAGCAACAGCCGAGCAGTGGACAATGCAGTAGAGCTCTGAGAGCAGGTGGACAGGAGAGGAACTAGTGGATATGTCCCTTGTACTTATAGTTCCATTTTTTTGTTGTATTCATGTCTTTTTACTATGAGCTACAATAATGGAAAGACACTTATCTTTGTGATGTTTTCTTTCCTTTTATTTTTGTTTGGTTGATACTGAGTGGTCCTGGTAAAGACTGTTGACTTGACCCTCACTTTCGAGATTCCTACTAGAGGAGACCTATTGACCTCACACTGATGCCGACAGTGTGACTCGACCCTTGGGGGAGAGAGTGACAGTTGGATCTCTTAGTATTTACATCGAGGCCTTACGACGTGATCCATGGAAGGAATGCACAATTCATGTAAGGATTGACTGTATTAGGCAATGGGCGTGGTTCATCCAGGGTGATGAGACCAGGTTTTTCTTTTCGGAAAAGGAGAAATTTTAGCAGCACTTCCAGATCATAGGCAAAGAAGGTGCGGATCATCCAGGAGTGGATGAAGACTGCACAGTGATGGAAGAAACAGGAAACCGATGTCAGTCTTAGAGACTCTGGCGTGTTAAATGTTTCAATAGAGGAAGCTTTAATGAGAGATGAGTCTGCGAAGTAGAAGATGTGGAGGCAGAGTTAGGAGAGCAGCATGTGGTGGTGTACATCTTAACATGCTACAACCAACCGCCATAGTTATCCCCGCCAGGCTCAGGGAGCTAGAGGGAGGAGGAAGAGTGCGGCTGCATGCGGTCAAGGAGTCTAACCCAATGGCTCTAAAAATGATTCAAGGGACATTCTGTGTCCACTACATGCTGTTTTAGTAATAGACGTCGATATGAATCATTCCTCACTTTCACAAATCTTGTCCCAGACCTATAGTTTCCGGTAAGCCGTGGACTTGACCCTCACGTCTGGAGATACCTAGGGAGGAGACTCGATAATCACACTTACGCCGACGGTGTGGTCAGACCCTCGAGGCGAGAGTTTCGGTTGGAATATCTTGGTGGTAGCGTCAAGGCCTTACGACGTTGGTTTGAGTATGGAATGGGAAATCATAGTTCATACACAAATTGACGGTATTAGGAAAAAAGGTTGTTTTTTAACTACGACGTCGGAATGGGTTTTTCCTTGGTCGGAGAAAAGGAAACCCTCGGAAACATAGGATAACTCATGCATAGGAGGGTGCGGCCGATCATTCTTGAGTCGGTCAACCTCACCCTCAAGGTAGCAGTCGTTTTAGGTTTCTGTTCTAAATAGGAGTTGGAGACCACTGAGTTCAAGAATGATGATGACGTCTTTATACGAGTCTCACCTCGACGAGGTTTATGGAGATGTGGCCAAGGCGGCAAGTTATCTCCGAGGTTTAGCGGACCTTCTTAGGTCCTCAGCTGGGTAGGCGGGGTGGTTTACCGCTTAACCCATCCACCTCAGTTGCACCAGGTGCATGAAGATTTCCATGTATCTTAGCAGAGGAGATACGTGCTCGACCCTTCAATATCATCGACCATGGGGAGCTGGACGATGGCGATGGGGTGAATTTCACGGAGGATCCAGTGGGGATCGAGGATCGACAGGGGTGGTTCTACGAGGGTGTTCGATTCCTCAGGTGCACATTATTTGGCAGTACGGGAACCTCCAGGTGAACACATGGGAGCGAAAGGCTCAGATGTGTGCTCTGTACCGCTTTTGTGACCCTAGTTGTTGTTAAAGCCTTGCGAGAATGTAAAGCCCTATGGTGGGACTAATGTAAAGACCCGGAAATTTCAAGGGAATTGTTTTTTAAAATTTTCTTTGGGATTTTACAAGAACGCAGTTTTAGACGACACCTGATTCCGAGGCCCGGTGTGCCCGGAATCATTTTCCGAAGTATAGCTCGGGTACATTCAGTGAACGAACGAGCGGGTTTTTCTAACTTCTGAACCGATGCTCGGAATCAAATTCCTAGGGCACCGATGGAATCGCTGCGCCGATATTTACTTAGAAATTCCTTTTCCGGAGTTGCATTTGCTCGGGTGTGGTTTTTAATTTTTGGGGGTTAAGTGAAGAAAATAAAATAAAGTGGTGCAACAACATTATTTTATTTCACTTAAATTCACTTAAAGCCACTTAAAGCTACTTAAGCTGAGTTGAAGCAGATAGGGTGAAATCCAAAATACCCTACCCTCTTGGTAGGATATTTTTGAGGTGGGGCCCGCACGAGCCTCACCGTTTCTTTTCCTCTAAGTAACGCACCTGCGAATCATCCTCATTAATGAAAGTCAACTGTGCGTTTTTCTGGTTAAGAAACACCCCAATTAATTGGGCAGTTAAATTGTTACAATTATTTCAACGAATTAATTGTTCATTTCTTATCTTTTGAATTTCAAAAGCTTAGGTCAATAATAAAATAAGGGTTGAACTGATTTTATTTAGTTGGACTTGTGTCGTGGAGAGAATTTGGGAGGAAATCATTCTTCTTCGATGATGAACGCGACGAACGCGAAGAACGCCCCGACATCCGACGAAGAACACCAAACCCTTGGAGATCAATGATGTGACACTGTGTACCACGACGTCAAAGATGCTTCTTCCGCAATTCTCCCTCCGCGATGCTTCTGCCACGACGATCCAACCCCGAGACAACCTTCGATCGACAATGACAAGGTAGGGGTAGCGCTCCTTTTTAATTCTTTTTGGTTTATAACATCAACATGATTTAATTATTATAATTAAATCTTCATGTTCTCGATCCTCGGAGATCGTCGACGCGACGCTGAGTACCGCACGACAGCGACGCCCTTCCGCGACGCGGCGACCCTTTCTTCCGCGACGGTCGATCTCACGTCCGACGACGAAGTTAAGGTAGGGGTTTTGTTTGTGAAATGAATTTATTTTCGTGGTTATTTCCTCCTAAAAACAATGAAACTGAAACAAGAGTAATTTTAATTTATTAAAATTGTATATTGTTTTGTTTTCAATGTGTGGATTATTTTTCTTCCCAATTGTTATCACCTAACGCGGAGGGCGCGGGCCAAACAAACATGGCCCGATAACCCTCCACAGTTCTTCGTTGATGTGCGGATTTGCGGGCGACGAAAAAACATGCCGCATAGGTGATTCGTTGTTTCTGAAGTAAAGTAGGAGACCCGGGAGGAGCTACGGCGCAGACGAAAACGAAAACGGACCACCCGAGCAACTCTGGTGGCCCGCGGAACCCACCAGCGACGCGGGTCGCCGGCGCGGCGGCGGGGGGCGACGGTGCCCTGGCGCACCGCCAGACAGAGCTGCCGCGGCTGAAGCCGCGGCGATGGCGGCACCAGCGGACCAGCGGCCGTGCGGGTCCGACTCTCACGGGATGCGGCAATGCCGCGTCCGCTGACCAAAGGCGTCCCCCGTGGGGGGGGGGGGGAATTGTTCACACGCGGGGGCGCGCACCCCCGCCCCCGGACTCGCTCGCTCGGCCGAGCCGAGCCGGGCCGAGCCGACCCGCCGGCTGGGTCGCGCCCTAGCCGGGCCGGGTCGCGCCCAACCGGGTCAGACCGGACCGGGGTCGGGTCGAACCGGTTCGGGCCGACCCAGGGGGTCGGTCCGGGCCCAGACCCCCCGTCTTCAGACCATTTTCGGTCTTTTGCCCATAACATGAGCTATGGGCCTCCGAACGACGCGCCGTCAGCGGCTATGGGATCCTTGGATCGAGACGGTAGTTTCAGCATATCACACATAAGGTTTCAGATTAATTTGTGTTCGGCTGGATTGGTTCGTACACGAAACCAACCGGGCCCTCGGAGCAGAAATGCTCATATCTTGAGCTTCAGACGTCCGATTGATGTGCCGTCGACTTTGTTGGTTTCCTCTAAGTGAGAGGGAACATTTGGATTACTCTGATCGAAGTATGGATGTCGTCGGAGTGTAGTCGGGTTGGTTCTCTCACAAAACCAACCGGGCCCCTAGAACGAAAGAGCCAATAACTCACAGACCGGGCGTCCGATTGACGCGCCGTCTGTCTCGTTGAATTTCTCTTGATTAGACGGAACTTTTGGAATACTTTGCCCGAGTTTTGGTTGCTATTGGATAGTGGCCGGGTTGGATTGTACTCGAAATCCAACCGGGCCCCAGGAACGGAAAAGTTGATATCTTTCAGACCGGACGTCCGTTTGACGAACCGTCAGCGGTGTTGGTGATCACGTTGAGAAATGGTCCCTATGAGTATACGCTATGAGATTTCGAGGTACAGTTGAGATACGTCCGGGTTGTTTTGCTCACGAAACCAACTGGCCCCCTGGGACGAAAAGGCTAGTAACTCACAGACCGAGCATCCGATTGACGCGCCGTCTGTTGTGTTGAGACCCCTGTGATGAGGCGGTCCCTTGAGATACTTCTTTGTGGAACCTTGTGATACTTGTAGTATCGACCAGCAGCTCGTGGAGCGGACCATCTCAGAGATGAGCGTGCTGAATACGGAGACCGTGTAGTCGGCTAAGACCTGCCGACTGCTTGATCGATCGACTCGGTGTGTTTCCGATATCCTAGTGGGGAGCGATTGGTTGTAGCGGCAGACCCACGGCGGAGGAACGCTTGGTTGTAGCGGAAGTCCCGCGGTACTCAACAGAAGGAGTACCTCTGGAGGCTATGAGGGGGAGCGCTTGGTTGTAGTGGCAGACCCACGGCAGAGGAGCGCTTGGTTGTAGCGGCAGACCCGCGGTACTCAACAGAAGGAGTACCTCTTGAGGCTATGAGGGGGAGCGCTTGGTTGTAGCGGCAGACCCATGGTGGTAAGTGCATGGTTGTAGCAGCAGCCCCAAAGTACTCGACAGGAGGAGTACCTCAGCAGTCTTAGGTCAGTGAGCAGTACCTCAGAGTCGTGACAGGACCACTGTACACTTCATAGACGGAGCTCTTCAGCAGTTACAGTTTCGATAATAAAAATCCTAGTTTGAGCTGAGTATATGACCATTGTGTTTCCTCATGATTGAGAAGGGTTACTTGATAACTTAGGTATATGTATGGGCATATACCTGGGTAGTGGTTATCCGTTGATTTCATAACCCTTGTGTTTCCTCGTGATTGAGATGGGTTACTTGATAACTTAGGTATATGAATGGGCATATACCTAAGTAGAGGTTATCTGTTGAGATATTCTTTGTGGTTATCCTTGTTGTTTTTAGTGAGACCTTGAGGGTCTCGGGGTCCCTACTGAGTATCGATATACTCACACCTGCACGGGCTATGCCTGCACCTCGTTGTGTTGGTTGCAGACGACGGAAGTGCTGACGGAGGCCGAGTGTTCGAGGAATGGACGGTACCCATAGGTGGACTACACGACGATTCAGTATCTGGAGGTGGACTTCGCAATGAGACGACACATGGAGGAGGTTTACGGGCGAGGGCGTTGTGGAGGCTATCTGTACCTACCCTTCAGGTAGGATCCGTGGTGGACGGCCCAGGAGCTGCGCCATCTGTACCAACCCTTCAGGTAGGATCCGAGGAGGACAACCCAATAGCTACTTCCGTCCATCCAGCTGTTGTCTTTCTTGTTGTTCTTGTTCAGTTGTAGTTTTACTTTCTTTTGGGTTTGTATTCTGGCCCATTTACTTTTCAGCACTTCTCTTGTACTTAGTGTTTTACATCCGCTTGTACTCTGTGGTGTTTTGTTACTTTATAAAGGCAATGCCTTCCCAGTTATCGGGATTTACGCCTTTGGTGCTAGTCTCCAGCCCCTGGCCTATGGAAGGCGGGCTTGGGGAAGTCACGGCACCGGCCCCGAGGATGGGTCGTGACAATGACTACCTTATTAATGAAATATTTAAATAAATGATATTATAAAAATTAAAATAAATTAATTTTAAAACATTTAATGCAATCCACATATTCTATATATGATAATAACTTAATATATTTGAATTAATGTAGGTTTTTAGAATGAATAAAGTTGTTATATATTTTTTCAAATGTCTGTATATGAATAGTTTACAAATTGACATAAATGAGTTTTTAAAATAAATACTATTTTATTACTATATAAAATAATCCTAAAAATATAATAATCGGAAAAATGACATCTATTGTGTTACAAATTTCATTAATGATCCATTTTCCGGCCTTTTGGCATTTTATAGGAATTATATTAACCATATAGTATGAATATACAAGAGGACATTGTAATAGTTAAGTTAGTTAACTAAAGGATAAAGGTAAAAGTTAAGGATTATGTTATAACCTAAACTTATCTAAAACCCATTGTATGAATGGATATCGAACAGTACTCACATTATCATTGAATTAAATGAGTTGGGGACATTGTTAAATCCAAATTCAGTTTGTGAAAAAATAATATGTTCAAACATCCCTAATGTTCCCCTTGCCCCTCTTATAAAAGGACACCACCTCTAACCCATTAATCACACCTCTCAAACCACTTGAGTTGTCCAAAATATACTAAAATAAGCTTCCAACATCCCTATATTACTTCTAGAATCCTTATCATAGGCATAAGGAAATAGAAGAAATTTTTTTTGTTCAAAGCAAAGGGAGTTACCCGATTTAAAGGTAACATCTTTTCTGAAGTTCTTTTCTTTTATTTTCTTTATCCAATCTATATTAACTTATAATTATTTGTTTATATAAAAAAACCATTATCCTCAATAAAATGGGCTGTTTTATGATAATTATTCGAACTACACTTAAACACACCTCCGTATAAAGGGTACCTAACATATTGGTTATGTGGACGGCAGAATACTGCCTCACGAAACAATGATTGTTAAATCTTATCTACCACCTCTTATAGTATCCATTATAATGGAAAAATAATTATACAAGATATTTATGATATTTATTTTGTCTCTATTATTTTTTAATTATCATTTAAAACATACCTTTATTCCTTTCATGCTGTCTAAATATGATAATTTCAATTGAGGAGGTGCGGACTACTGCCAACTCAGAGTGATATGACTCATCCATGTTATAAAAGAAACATATAAAGGATGGAATTAATGAAATTTTTCTACATATATAACATATATATTATACCGGAATTATTATATAACATTGTTTCCTTTGGTTTTCATTCTTTTAAAAAAGAAAAACAATGAAATTAGCATTCATGCGTAGGTACAAATTATTGTCTCTATGAATAGTGCATTTCATTTTCTTATATCAAAATGATATGGAATATTATAAATATACACATACTGTATCTAAATTCATATATACCAGATATATATGACATTAATATCATGAATATAATGTTGTAGATAATTGAATTTCGACCACATATATAATATATAATTATAACAAGTTCATTAGTGACTCAAATTCAAAACATCCATAAAATGTCCTATATATGAACTAAAATAATTAAATAATTGTTATATCAAGGTAATAGGTGATATAAAAGAAATAATAAACTTGAAAAATATTCTGATGCAAGTAGAAATTATCTTATCTTTATTATTCATGAATAACAAGGAATGAACAAGTAAAGTTAGACACGAGGTAAGGGACTTCATCCCGATATCATTTCTTTTAGGCATGTTTTGATAATATACAACACATTCATTTAAACAATGTATAATAAACCCCTTATACATTTAATTTCATTCAAAGGGAATATTGTTTCTACAAATCATTTTACTGAATGACCAACATAACGTTTTTATCGATTGAGGCTATAATTACCTCTACACCGTAGTAACTGATTTTTGGATTCTTCTATAAGCCTTACTATTTTTAAAAGGAAAAAGAAATCCATTACATTATTTTGGGGTGTTTTAATATTTAAAATGGGTTTTCAAATGGATTTATTATTTCAAAACATTTAAAGGATTATTTTATTTAAAATGAAATGTTATCAGGGATATGTTGATATTTGAAATATTTTATGTGTTATGATTGTATAAAGGTACATGGACATTTGATTGGGGGTTATGTGATAAACCAACTGACAAATACTCATGTGATAAACCAAGGATTGTTGGTTACATTATAACCTCCAATTACTTGTGTATGGATGCCAGCTGTATGGCTATTCCATTTAGTGATATGTATGGAAGTAGATCGTATGATTATTCTATTTTAGTATGTTTATGTTCCATGTTACCTTAATATGATTTACATTGTTCCCTATAGAATTTAGGGAAATCTATTGGTCCCAAAAAGTGTATGTTATGAGATTGTATTCAGTGATTTTTTTCTACATCTTTAATGTGAAAAGAATTACTTTATGATAATGTATTCATGGTTTACATGTTGTTTGGAAAACTAACAGTTTTCCTTCATAATATATCCCTTCCTGAGATTTTTATCCTCATCACAGGTTTTTGAAATATCATTCATAGGACATGAGGTGGAATAGGTTCAGTGATGGGATCCTGGAAAAGTCATGCTGTTTAAAAAATGGAACTAAACATGTGTATTTTCATATAAGAGTTTTTTTTGAAAAAATGGAAACTATGTAGAGGTATCAAAATGTAATATTCAAGTTGTTATGTATATGTTAAGATATAATTTTTTAAATCTCTATACATGAAAATATCCTCAATGTGAAATATTAACATAATTCATGATTTTATAAGGTTTAATGTTGGAGCCTTACAATTTAATTATAGATAAGTAATATATTTAAGAAATATAAAGAATATAAGCATTTAAGAGAATGTCCTATTAGAACGAATGTTAATTATTCTTAACTACATCATATTTTTATTGAAATAGAAATAATTTAATGAAGAATATTTTGATGTAAATCAGTAATTTATGTAATGTTTAAGTAAAAAAAATATTTAATATCGAACATTTATAATAATGGAATTATATAAAATAAAATTCAAGGAATAAAGATTATAATCTGATGAAATATAAATACATTCAAAAATACCAGTTGGAGTTTATAACATTTTAATCAATATATCATGAAATAGAGAATGAAATACTGAAATGTAATCAATATTAATGAAGGGATGATAAGGATAAAATATTTTTAATTGGTATTACATACGACATAAATGTAAAAATTAATCAAAATTATGAAAACTATATCATAGAATGAAATTTGAGGATATAAACCCATAAGAGTTTTATAACATTCGAATTAATGGATATTGAATGATATAACATTATATGTATGTTTATATAACTTAAATAACGAGATACATTAGATATATTAATTAAAAAATTTAGTACATATAGTATATAAATGAATATATGTGCATAATAGAAAATATTTCTCAAAGAAAATAGTTTTAATTTAAAACCCTTAACAACTTTGGTATCATTGGGTATGGGTCATTTTACTCTTCTCCTTCCCAATTTCCATGTCTTTTATTGATTATATATATGGGGAATAGAAACTAGCCTGGCCCTACACCTACTTTAACCATATTATTTTATATAGTGTAACTTCTTGTATAATAAAATATGTTTCATTAAAAACAATATTTATAAATGTATTCATATATAAGAAACTAAATTTTAATCATTTATATTCATTTATTAGATAGTAATTACTTATTATTAACTAATATTGATTATTGATACGATTATATTTAAACATCCTCTTTCTCTTTCTTTATAAGTGTTTTGGTAATCATTCCATGTTCTTTAGTTAATATCCAATAATGTTTTTAGTTTACTCTATTTAAATTATCTAATTGATATATGATGTTCTAGGTTAAACCCATGGTAGTTTTAGGAATGTTAATTAAATATGAAATCTATAACACATTTGTTGCGGTAAATTTCAATGAACGAAAAGGTAATGTATTAGTAATTATTTTATTATATAAATACCAATAAAAATGAAAAAAAATTAATTTAATAATTTATATCATATCAAAATAGTATACAACGTTATATATCTCCATTCATTTAGAAAATTCTCTATAAATTTGAATGATGCCTCATTATAGTCATTATGGGTTGTTAATGTAAATATGACATTTTAATGATATTTTAAATAATAAAATACCAATTATATTATTCAAACAATAGTGAAATAATAAATATATTAATCTTTCATTAAATAATTTTTTATTACCAATCATGTGAGTATATTATGGATAAGAAATTACACTATTCATTGAGGGAATGAACTGACCGTAACATAGTTGACGATTTCATTGTATAATGGATTAATGGTATGTAGATAATATTTATTTCAAAAATGTTAAATTATATTAATTATACTAATTTAATTATATTAGCATGAGAACGAGATATTTAGAGAAGTTGTAATACTAAATAATATTTAAGGAACATTGTTAAAATAAATACATCTTCCCTGGATATCTTCTTTTAGAAAACCCATTAATTCATTTTTGATTATTTTTTTTTTGTAAAAACCCTATATAAATTATTTCAAATATGATTATAAGGGGTTTTGATTGAATTTTTATGATATATTTTCCTTTAGTTGTTTGGAGAAGTGTGGTGGTGGTGGTTTCATTGTAAAGGTGAGAGGGGTGACATTTTGGTGAAAACATTAATTTCTTCATATTAAAAGACACATCCACCATCCATCCATAAAAATAATATTATTATTTTTTGACATTACCGCAAAATTTTACATTTTAACTCATTTTAAAATTTCTATTTGGGACTTATTTCTACATTCAAACTATATTTTATTTTGAAAAATAATGAAATTGAACGCATTTTTTAAAATTTAAATAATATTATAAATATGATATTAATTTTACTTGATTATGATATTATATGTGATAAAAATTGATTCAAATATTATAAGGACCCATCCTTAAACATTACTAAATCTTGAATTAAATAAATAATTCACATTAAAGATCTTTTCATGTTTAACGTTTTACAGAATTATGCTATAACTATTACATAACATCTCAAATATTACAAAGTAGACACTTCTACTCAGTTTCCAATATATTCACAAAATAAAAACTCTTAAAAATAAACATTTATAGTTCCATGTTTTAGACACAAGACTTTTCCTTGATCCCATCCTTGACCCTATTCATCTTTAATTCCTGTGGAAAATAATTAAAATACATGGGATGATCATAAAAAAGCCTTGTAAGGGATATAAAATAAGGAAGGAAAATATAAGACCATCAATAAATAAAAATCAATGAAACCAATAATTTTCATTCATAACATTCCTTACAAAATCATATGATTTATGAATAACACACAGATATCATTAATTATGAAGGTAACATATGGAATTCATAACATACTTACATTGTAGCTATCATAGCTACATAGGGAGTAACATTTGGAATACCCATCAATGTATATTCCCTAAACCTCTTAGGAGAAACATTATCATTTACCTTAGTCACTTTACTGAATTCATTGGAGATCTATCTCCGGCTCACCCACCCTAGTTTTTTCATGGAACCACCCATATGTAAAAAAATTCCCATGACCCATAACAAATTCATAACCCTTTAAACAAGAATAATGGAAATATTACATTTCCACATTAAAATCACAACATATCATTTGAAAATGTAGAAATAATAAATGCCTTACTAAACCATTTACAAAACCATTTAAAAAATTTGATAATGTGATTTTTGAATAAAAGTGTCCCATACCTCTTTGAATCATTTAAATAAATTATCATTTGAAAAAATTAATGTAAATACCTGGAAATTTCAACGAAATGTTTTTCATAAATTTTTTGGAATTTTACAAGTCCGCAGTTTCTGACGGTGCCTGATTCCGAGGACCGTTGTGTCTGGTATCAATTTTGAATGTTTTGTTCAGGTACGTTTAGTGAACATACGTGTGGATTTTTCTATCTTTTTAACCAGTGCTCGGAATTGAAATCAGAGGACATCGATGAACACTCAATGTCGGTATTCTCTTAAGGGGACCATTACCATGGTTGCATTTTATGCAGGAAGGAAGTTATATTTTGGGGTTACCAATTAAAATTAGAGATTTAAATAAAATTGTGTGAGCCACACATTTTTATATTATAAGGTGGTTAATGTCTCTAGGTGGATGTTAGGGGTGGTACCCACCACACCGTAACCTACCATGGGAGTATATAACTAAGGGTGGGTCCCACACGAATCCCTAACCCTTCAACTCCCAGTTTAACTACCTTAAGCCCCTTAATCCACTTTTTATTTTGAACTTCCCTCTTGATGTGCCAACTCTCCCTTTAAATAAATTGGAGCCTCTTCAACTCCTACCTTTCATTTAATGAGCCAACCCATCTATTAAATTAATAGGATGTAACTTAATGAATTCAATTTTTTTTATTTAATTAAGATATCGTTTTAATAGGTGTGTTATTTTTATTTGAGGTTGGTTGGTAGAAACTTGTATTGGGTGGACTTGGGATGATATAAGGGACACCACTCTCTCCAACGAAGAACACAAGGAACTCAATCGTCTCCTCTAGTTCTTCAACTTGGGAAAGAAAGTAAGGAGACGACACAATGAATGCCATCTATTCTCTTATTCCTCTGAGTCAAGGGAGAAGACGCTGCCGTCGCCAACGACAACATTCTTTTTCCTCCAAAGTTGATAGAACAATATATGTCTTACACGACACCATCTTCCATGACTCCCAACTACCGCGACACTCATCATCCGAAACTGATCGATGTGAAACGTCAAATACAAGGTAGGGGGTTATGATCAATTTTATTTAATGTAATATGTCCCTCATTTTTTGTTGGATATCATGGATTGACTTCAGACTTTTGATATCACCTAAAGCGGAGGGCGTGGGCCGAAAGAACACGGCCCTATGACCCTTGGTTGGTTCTTGATTATTTGTCAACGATGACCGGAGTTGGTGGTGACCAGAGGCGACGGCGTCCGGAAGTGGCGATCATACACTGGACGTGAGAAGGAAACTGCATCCCACTTCTGTGGGCCGCTCAGACGAACCCATCCGGCCGGCCATAGCCTGTCGGGCTGGCGAACCGCCGCACCTGTAGGTGCCGCACGGAGGATGTGCGGCCCAGATCTGCTGGTAGGTTGCTGAATGAACCGGCCAGCTATGGCCGGCCGGGAAGAAGACCGCGATTCCTAATGGTGCCACACTGCAGAGGAACAACGACCCATGCTAGGTAGGCCACTTGGGCGGGCAAATTGGCCAACCACCTGCCGACCAGGTTGAAGGAAGCTAGGACACATGAAGGTGCCACGTGGGAGGAGAGGAGCCTGATATGCAGGCCGGTTACACCAGAGAAAAGCTGCCATCTTCAGCCAGTCGGGTAGGAGAGGCGGCGCCGCTCATTGAGGCTGTTATAGGAAATCGGTGCCCCCCCCGCTTCGCTCGGCCAGCTAGCCGAACTTTGGCCTTCCGCGCGGGCTAAGCTGCGGCCTACCTCGCGGGCCTGGCAGTTCGCACCAACCGGGCCATGGCCTCTGGGCGGGGCTGTGCTCCCCTAGACCAATTTGAAACCCTACCGGGTCGGACCGACCAAACCATGTCGGGCCAACCCGCCATCCCACTCTGCTTGACAGGCCGAGACCGTTTCACTTTAAACGTGAATAACATCAAGACTGTGTTTACGATCGACGCGCCGTCTATGGCACTGAGATCCTCGTGAAGAGGTGGTCCTTTTGCGAAACTCTATGTGAGGTTTGGACAACATTGGGAAATAGCCAGGTTTGGAATGAGCGTAATTCCAACTAGGCCCTTGGAATGGAAAAGTCAATAAATCTCAGACCGACCGTTCGATTGACGCTCCTTCAGTCGCATTGGGTTTCTTTTGATGAAACAGAACATCAAGATACATCTAATCTAGACATCATGATATTTGATGTATCTACCCATTTTATAGAGAAGCGGACCCTCATGGAATCGATTGTGCTGTGTGCGGGAACCCTAGAGCTGGTTTTGACATCAATGACTACTATATTAAAATCCTCCATGGGTTCAACAGTGATGACTAGCGTACTAGTACCCTCCGTGGGTTCGACAGTGATTACTACTATTCTTGTACCCTTTGTGAGTCCGAAAATATTGACCTCTATACTTGTATCCTATGTGTGTTCGATAGAGTAGCTGGTCTTGTATCCTGTGTGGGTCTGATGGCTTAGCTGGTCTTGTATCCTATGTGGGTCCGACAACATAGATGAATCAGTGACTACATCTTATCATCTCTATCGCAATATGAAAGTTGTGTACCTGTGTGGTCTAAGTCTTGACATTCAATCGTTATCATTGATGTGATTTACTTTACTTCCTATGTGGACTGGGTTCTGTTTGGGCTCAAGAGTTGGTGACGAACTGAGATTGATAACTTAGGTATATGTTTGGGCATATACATAAGTAGTGTTAGTTAATACTTCATGATTATAACTTTCCTTTTGTGGTTTTTCTCTCATGGATTCTGGGAGTCCTTCAAGGGTCTCAGGGTCCCTATTAAGTATCTTTATACTCACCCTTGCATAGGATATGACCGCACATCATTTGGTTGAATGAAAACGATGGATATCGTTGACGGAGGTCGAGAGTGAGCCAGGACCGGACGGTACCCATAGGTGGACCACATGGTGAGACCTACATAGAGTGGATGGAAGGACCTAGGGTGCTACAGAGGCCATTTGTACCAACAATTCAGGTGGGATTCCCAGAGGACGACTCATTAGTTGCTGTATTACAATAATGCAGTTGTACTAGCTTTTCAGTTGTACTGTACTTTACTGTTGGGCTTGTATTTTCAGCCCCTTTCCTTTAAACACATTCTTTTATATACAATTTTTACATAGGTTTTACTTCTAACTGCATACTCTAATGTATTTATTTACTTATTAAAGGTAATTCCTTCCTTTTATCAGGATTTACTCCTTTGGTGCTAGTTACTAGCCGCGGCCCTATGGAAGGCAGGCATGGGGTTTTCACCGCCCGGTTCCCAAGGACGGGTCATGAATAATTGGTATCAAAGGAGTTATTTCTACCATAGAACCTTGAACTCTAATCTGTTTTACTGTGAAGCAATAGTGTTAACAGTATTGAGGGTGGTTTTCAGTCCAGAGAGTTCAGTGTTGGTGCGACAGCCGACGTATCCATACACCAGGACCCTGACATCTGTTTTCCGACTCCGTGAATGAAAAAACTGATTGCGTGTGTGTTTCAATAGATTCCTTTGTGGTCTCTTTGAGTCAACTCACCAGGTATAACTTATTGACTGTGGAGCACCTATTCCTTATCAGGATGCTACTGCCTAGATATCCAGCTAGGGTTTCTGGGAGAGTACATGATGACGGCCACCGAGCGACGAGGCTCCAGTTTAGGGCCCTCTTTCTATGTTGGCACCATCAGGAGGTGTACCAACAGCACCACCACCTATAGGGAAGCAGATCACCTTAGCCTCATTGGTGGTCGGTGCATGCTGACTGAGCGCGTTGCACGATTTCTAGCGGCAGAGGCCTCCGAGGTTTTGAAGCGAGATAGATTCCCCAGCAGTAGAGGTCTGGATGGAGGAGATTACTGGAGTTTTCAGCCTAGTCGAGATACTAGTAGAGAAAATGTTGTTATTATATACTAATCATTTTCAGTGAGTGACCATGAGGATGGTCTGCATAATGATGATGTTTCAGTACATGGACCATTTTTTGAGATGGTACCTTCAGGCAGTGTGCCAACTATATCACTGCTTTTTGGTTATAAGACACTACCAGCAGTACTAGTAGCGGAGACTTATTGGCATAGGGACTTACCTGTGTTTTAGCACCAGATATTCCCTCATGTTCCGAGTGAACCCGACCCACATGCGGTAATAGACTGGCTTGAGGAGGTGGCTGAGAGTTTTCTTGAGCTTATATAGCTTCGGCAGGATGACGTGTCAGTAGTTGATTATTCATAGAGGCATACCAATCATTCCTGGTACTCGGTGAATATGATACGATCAGTGATTTAGAGCTCGGACCTCTAAGCGATGTGTGTTTATGGATATCCTATCCAACACTTTTTCCTCTAAACATTCCTTTTTATGTTAGGGTGATAGAGAGAACCTTTCTGGTTGAATGTTCATTGGATGAGCGGATACAGCCATTGAATGTTGGTAGTTGGAAAGCATGAAACTGGCATCAGTCTCAGAGAATTAGGGTGTGTGATATGTTTCGTGAAGATGAAGTGTTAAGGAAATATGAATCTATAGGGTAGAAGACATGGAAGCAGAGCTAGGAGGGCATCATGATGTGGTGAAAATTTCAACATGTTACAACTGCCTGCTTTTATAGTCCCTGTTAGGCTCATGAAGCTGGAGGGAAGGGGAATAGAGTAGGTTCATGCGGTCAAGGAGTGTGACCCAAGGGCTCTGAAATGATTTGATGTACGGTTTGTGTATACTACTAGATTTCATATTAATTGAAATATCTACCAATCATTCCTTCCTTCCATGAATCTTGTCTTAGACCTAGAGTTTCCGGTTAAGCCGTTGACTTGACCATCACGTATAGAGACCTTTGGTAGGAGACTCGATAATCACAATTACGACGAAGGTGTAATCTGACCCTTGAGGAGAGAGTTTCGGTTGGAAACTCTTGGTGACATGGTTGAGGCCTTACGAGATTTGTTTGGGTATGGACTGGGAAACCACATTTCATACATAGATAGACTATAATAGGAAAAAGTTTGGGGTTTATCTACATCATTAGGATGGGGTTTTCCTTGGTTAGCGAAAAGGAAAACCCAGGTAGCATAGGATAGAATCATACATAAGAGGGTGCAGTCGATCACTCAGGAGTTGGCCGGACTTAACTTTGTTCCAGGCTTCTCAAGAGTTTCAACACCACTATCATCTTTTAAGAAGAAGGGGAAACCCTTCGTATGGTCAGAGAGATTCCAGCCGAGATTTCAGGAGACGAGGAAGTGGTTGACTAGTGAGACCATCTTAAGGCTACCAGAGGAGAGAATTGGGTACGTAGTTTACTATGAAGCAACAAGTACTAGACTCGGGTGTGTCCTGATCAATGAGTGAGCAGTAATTGTATTTGGTTCATGGCAGTTGAGATTGCACGAGCATAAATATGCTACCCATGACCTGGAGTTAGCAGTAGTGGTCTTCTCCTTGAAGGTGTGGTGGCACTATCTTATGGAATAATGTTTTATTGTATACTCAGATCACAAGAGTCTCAAGTATATATTCTCACATGAGGAATTGAACTTGAGATAATGACGATGGCTCATGTTCCTCCTGGACTATGACTTAGAGATAGTCTATACTCCTAGGAAGGGGAACGTTGTAGCAGATACTCTCAGCAGTAGATCTGGCTTTTAGCTTCTAAGAGAGGTGATAGAGAAGCTGACCACATTGCAGATATCCTTTGTGGATAGAGATGGAGAAGCCTTTTTACAGTCTCTCATAGTCACTCCTCCACTTATTCAGCAGGTCAGGGAGGCACAGTGTGGGGATGTTGACTGAGAAAGGAGTTGTACTCAGATATCCTGAGGGCATGCATCTAATGGGTATTCTGATGGTGGGGATCATTTCCTCCTCTTTAGAAGACGTACCATGGAATCAGTGTCATTGAAGGAGGATGTGCTGGGAGAGTTTCACAGTTCCCCTCTAGTGGTACATCTAGGAGTGGAGAAGATGTATCAGGATATCAGACAATAGCACTGGTGGTTGGATATGAAGAAGGTGGTAGCAAAGTTTGTATCACGATGCCTCATTTGTCAGCAGGTGAAGGTGGATCACCATGTACCAACATGCTTGGTATATCCCTTAGGGGACCCCCGAGTGAATGTGGGACATGATATCTGTGGATTTCATGATGGGGCTTCCACGAATATCCAAAGGACAGAACTCTATCTGGGTGATCATCGACCATCTCACCAAGTCGGCCCACTTGCTACCGATCAGAGAGATGGGATCAATATGGAGATTTGGACGCCTCAACGTACAGGAGATCGTACGACTTCATGGTGTGCCATCGATGATCGTTTCTCATTGGGACGCACACATTACTTCTTGGCTTTGGAAGGGGCTGCATGAGGCATTTGGGACACAGCTACATCTGAGCACCGCCTTCCAACCTCAGAAGGATGGCCAGACTGAGAGGACCATTTAGACTCTCAAGGACAAGCTCTAGGAATGTGTCCTTGACATTGGAAACAGCTGAGAGGATAACATACCCTTGGTGGAGTTTCCGTATAACAATACCTACCACTCCACCATCGGGATGGCACCATACGAGGCACTGTACGGCCGACCATGTAGATCACCTTTGTGCGGGACTGACCCAGGGGAGTAAGCACTTGTAGGACTAGAGATAGTGTAGGCTACGACAGAGATGGTTCAGATCATCCAAGAGTGGTTAAATAATGCACAGAGCAGACAGAAGTCCTATGATGATAGGATACGGAGACCACTGGAGTTCGAGGATGGCGAACATGTATTTCTACAGGTCTCACCTCAACGCGGTCTATGGAGATTTTGATGAGGTGGCAAGTTATCACCAAGATTCATCAGACAATTCTAGGTCCTCAACATGGTAGGCGAGGTGGCTTACCGCATGGCCCTTCCACCTTAGTTGCACCGAGGGCATGACGTCTTCCACGTATCTCAGCATAGGAGATACGTGCACGACCCATTCCATATAATCGACGATGGGGAGATGGACATCGATAAAGGGGCGACATTCACAGAGGTCCCAGTCGAGATCGAGGATCAACAATAGCGGGTCTTATATGGATGGCCGATTCCTCTAGTGTGCATTCGCTGGCAGCACGGGAACCTCCAAGATAGAACATGGGAGCAGGAGGTTCAGATGCGTTCTCAGTACCCTCATTTGATTTCCTAGTGTGTGTTGTAGTTTTATGAAGAAGTAATTACCTAAGGTGGGGGTAATGTAAAAATCCATAAATTTCAAGGAAATTGTTTTCTTAAATTCATTGGAATTTTATGAGTCCACATTTTTTGACGGCGCCTGATTCAGAGGCCCGGTGTGTCAAGAATCATTTTTTGAAGATTTGTTCAGGTATGTTCATGAAACGTACGTGCAGGGTTTTCTATATTTTGAACACTTGAACTGAATGTAAATTCGAGGACACCAAAGAACTCACAGCGCTGGTATTCTCTTAAGTGGACCTTTATGGAGAATGTGTTTTATGCAGGAAAGAAGTTATATTTTGTGGTTACCAATTAAAATAAGAGATTTAAATAAATATGTGTGAGCCACACATTTTTATTTTGAAAACTAGTTAATGTCTCTAGGCGGAGGTTAGGGGTGGGGCCCACCACACCCTAACCTCCCTCTAGAGGATATAACTAAAGGTGGGTCCCACATGATCCCCTAACCCTTCAACTCCCCCTTTAACTCCCTTAAACCCCTTAATCCTCTTTAACTTTTGTGCATCCCTCTTGATGTGCCAACTCTCCATTTAATTAAATTGGAGCCTCTTCAACTCCTCCCATTCATTTAATGATCCAACCCATCTATTAAATTAATAGGATACCACATAATGAATTCAAATATTTTTGAATTCATTAATCTATCCTTTAAATATGTGTGTTATTTTTATTTGAGGTTGGTTGGAATAAACTTGTTTTTGTGGGACTTCAGAGGATTTTGAGGATATCACTCTCTTTCCAACGAAGAACATGATGAACTTGATCGTCTCCACCACTTCTTCAACCGGGGTAAGAAAGTTAGGTGAAACCACAAAGAACTCCATCTATTCTCCTCTTTCTCCGCATCAAGGGACAAGATGCCGCCATCGCCATCAACAATGTTCTTTTTCCTCCGACATTGACAAAATGATATCAATCTCATGCAACGCCGTCCTCTGTGACGCCCGACTACCACGACACTCGTCTTCCGCTGCTCATCGATGTGCAACATCAAATAAAATAAAGGGGGTTATGTTCAATTTTAATTGAATAAAATTGTTCCTCGTTCTTCATTGAATATCTTGGATTGTCTTCGGCCATTTGATATTGCCTAACACGGAAGGTACGGGCCGAACGAACATAGCCCGATGACCCTCTGTTGGTTTGTGATTATTTGGAAATGATGACTGGTGGTAGCGTCGATCGGTGGTGATGGCGACCGGAAGTGGTGACCGCGCACCGGCGGCGTGGAGGAAATCTCCACCCACTTCCGCAGGCCGCTCAGACGAAACGAACTGGTCGGCCATAGCCGGCCGGGTTGGCAAACCGTTGTAGCCACAGGTGTCGTGCGAAGGAGATGTGACCTGAATCTGCGAGCTGCTTGCTAGATGAACCAGTTAGCTATAGCCAGCTGGGAAGAAGACATCAGCACCTTATGGTGTCGTGCTATGGAGGAACAATGGTCTGAGCTGGGTGGGATGTTTCGGTGGGAGAACCGACCGGCCACCTGTTGACCGGTTGAAGGAAGCAGCGCCACCCAAAGGTTCTGCATGGGAGGACAGAAGACCGCTTTTCGGGCAACTTGCACCAAAGAAAACTGGCCAACCAGGAGAGGCAGCGCCGCTCGGCCCAACTATTACAAGAAACAGGTGGCCGCACCCCCTGCTCTACTCGGCCTACCGCGTGGTCCGTGCCACTTACTGCGCGGTTCGGGATACCCTCACGTGGGCCGGGCCGTTCGCGCAGGACATGCCATATCCATCGAGCTGGGTCGCGGTCCCCTGAGCCGGGCTGACCCCCTACCTAGTGGGACCTTCAAAACTGGGTCGTGCCGCCCCACCAGCCCACTGGGCTTGACGGGTCATGCCTGTTTCACTTAAAACGTGAATAACTTATAGACCATGTGTCTGATCGAGGTGCCTTCTGCGGCACTAGGAACCTTGCGATGAGCAGGTCCTTTTATGATACTCTAAGTGAGTTTAGGAAAAATTTGGAAAACGGTTGGGTTTGGAATGAGCGTAATTCCAACTAGGCCCCTAGAACAGAAATGCCAAGAACTCTCAAACCGGGCGTCCGATTGACACACCGTCATTCGTGTTGGGTTTCTTTTGATAACACAGAACCCTCGGATACATAAAATATGGACTTCCTGATTATTGATCTATCTACCCCTCTGCTCGAGGAGCGGACCCTCCTAGAATCGTGCGTGCTGTGTGCGGGAACACTAGATTTGGCTGCGACTGCGACGACTACAATACTGAAATCCTTCATGGCATCAACAACGATGACTACCTTACTGGAATCCTCTATGGCTTCAATGATGATGAATACTATTATTGTATCCCGTGTGAGTTCGACAATATTGACCTATGTACCTGTATCCTGTGTGGGTCCGAAAGAGTAGCTGGTCTTGTATACCGTGTGGGTCCGACAATATAGCTAGTCTTGTATCCTGTGTGGGTCTGGCAGCTTAGATGAATCAGAGACTACATCTAATCATCTCTATTTCCATATGAAAGATGTTTACCTGTGTGAGGTGAGTATTGACTTTCAATGATTATCATTGATGTGATTGACTTTACTTCCAGTGTGGACTGGGTTGTGCTCGGGCTCGAGAGTTGGAGCTGAACTGAGATTGATAACTTAGGTAGATGTATGGTCATATACCTAAGTACGATTGGTTAATACTTCGTGATTGTCTCTTTCCTTTTTTTTATCCTTCTTGGATTCTAGGAGACCTTCGGGGGTCTCAGGGTCCCTACTGAGTATCGTTATACTCTCCCCTGCACGGGCTATGCTCGCACCTTGTTGTGTTGGATGCAGATGAGAGACAACATTGACGGAGGTCGAGAGCGAGACAGAACCAAATGGTAACCAGAGGGGTACCACATGGCAAGACGTACACGGAGTGGACAGACAGACCTGGGGTGATGAGGAGGCCATATTTACCCACCCTTCAGGTGGGATTCCTAGAGGATGACTCAGTAGTTGCTGTTTTACTTTACTGTAGTTGTACTATCTTTTCAGTTGTACTGTACTTTTCAGTTGGGTTTTTAATTTCTGGCCCATTTCCGTTCAGCACATTCTTTTGTATACATTTTTTACATCTTGTTTACTTCCAGATGCGCAATCTGTTGTATTTTATGACTTATTAAAGGGAATTCCTTCCCTTTTATCAGGATTTACTCTTTGGTGTTAGTGACCATCCCCTGGCCTATGGAAGGCGGGCTTGGGGTAGTCATGGCACGGGTCCCGAGGACGGGTGTCAAAAATTGGTATCAGAGGAGTTGGTTCTATAGTATAACATAGGACTCTGATGTGTTTTATGGTGATGCAATAATGTAATGAATATTCTGTGTGGTTTTCAGTCTAGAGAGTCCAGTGTTGGTGCGGCGGTCGACGTATCCATACACAAGGACCCTGACATCTGATTTACGACTTAGTGCATGAAAACCCTGATTGCGTGTGTGTTTCAAGATCTTCCATAGTGGTCTATTTGAGTTAGCTCACCAGGTATAACTTATTGACCGTGGCCCACCTGTTCTTTTTCAGGATGCTGCTAAGTTGACAGACAGCTAGGGTTAATGAGAGCGTACGCGATGACGACCACCGAGCAATGAGGCTCTGGTTTATGTCCTTCTTTCTTAGTTGGCACCATCGGATGGTGTACCGGCAGCACCAACACCCATAGGGAAGAATATATCCTTAGTCTCATTGGAAGACAATGCACGACAACTGAAAACATTGCACGAGTTCCAACGGTAGTTGCCAACTACCATGAAGCTCGTCTTCCGTAGCTCATAGACATACAACATCAAATATAAGGTAGGGGTTATGATCAATTTTAATTGAATAAAATTTTGCCTCATTCTTAGGTGTATATCTTGGATTGTCTTCGGCCTTTTGATATCGCATAATGCAGAGGGCGCTGGCCGAATGAACACGGCCTGACGACCCTTTGTTGGTTCGTGATTATTTGGCAACGACGACTGGAGGTGGCGTCGACCGGAGCCAATGACGACCAGAAAAGGTGAACGCGCACCAACCGCTTGGATGAAACCATGGAACACTTTCGTGGGACACACGGACAAACCAAACCGGCCGGACATAGCCGTCTGGGCTGGCGAACCGCGACACCCACATGTTCCGCATGGAGGAGGTGCGACCCACATCCACTGGCTGCTTGTTGAACGAATCGGTGGTCTACAGCCAGCCGTGAAGAAGACCATGGCGCCGCGCTATAGAGGAACCGTGGCCCCCGATGGGCGGGCCGCACTAGTGGGTAAACCGGCCGGCTGCCTGCCTGTTGGGTTGAAGGAAGCCGCGACACACAAAGGTGCTGCGTGGGAAGACAACAGACCGCTATGTGGGCTGCTCGCGCCATAGAAAATAGGCCGGCCAGGGGATGGGGCACTTCTCGGAACCGCTGCTATATAAAACCAGGGGGCCACCCCACCTCCCCCCTCCCTCCTCCCACCCTGCTCTGCTCGGCCTGCTGGCCGAGATGCGGCCTACCGCACGTGCTGGGCCCCCTGCGGCGCGGTACAGGCCACCCTCACATGGGCCGAGCCATTCACGGGGGCCGACCCTCCAGCCCACTGGGCTTGACGGGACGGGCCCGTTTCACTTAAAACATGAATAACTTATAGACAACATATCTGATCGACGTGCCATCAGCGGAACTAGGATCCTCTCAACTAAGAGGTCATTTTCCTATACTCTAAGTGAGTTTTGGAAAACTTTAGAAAATGACCGGGATTGGAATGACCATAATTGCATCCAGGACCTTGGAATTAAAAAGCCAATAACTCTCAGATCGGGCATCCGATTGACGCGCCGTCCGTCGCATTGGGTTTATTTCGATGAGACAGAACATCTGCATACATCAAATCTATAATTCATGATAGTTAATGTATCAACCCCTTTGATTGAGGAGCTGACCCTCCCGGAATCGAGCGTGATCTATGCGGGAACCCTAGGGTTGGCTGCAACTACGACGACTATGGTACTAGAATACTCCGTGGCTTTGAAAACGATGAATAGCATATTGGAATCCTTCATGGGTTCGACGGTGATGACTACTATTCTTGTATCTTGTGTGGGTCTGACAGTATTGACCTTTGTACTTGTATCTGGTGTGGGTCCTATAGAGTAGCTGGTCTTGTATCCTGTGTTGGTCCGACAACTTAGCTGGTCGTGTATCCTATGTGGGTCTGAATGCTTAGATGAATCAGTGACTACATTTAATTATCTCTATCACTATATGAATGATGTGTACCTATGTGAGCTGATTATTGACTTTCAATAATTATTATTGATGTGATTGAATTTAATTCTAGTGTGGAATGGGTTTTTCATGGGCTTGAGAGTTGGAGTCGAACTAAGATTGATAACTTTGGTATATGTATGGGAACATACCTAAGTAGGGTTGGTTAATACTTTTTGATTGCATCTTTCCTTTTTGGACTATCATGCATGGATTCTGGGAGACCTTCGGGTGTCTCAGGGTCCCTAATGAGTATCATTATACTCACCCATTCATGGGCTATGCTCGGTCCACATTTTGTTGGATGCAGATGATAGACAACATTGACGACGGTCGAGAGCGATCCAGGGCCGGGCGATACCCAGAGGTGGACCACATGGTGAGATGTACATGGAGTGGACGAACGGACCTGGGGTGATGAGGAGGACATCTATTCCCACACTTCAGTTGGGATTTCCGGAGGACGACTCAATATTTACTGAATAATTACAACATATATCAAATGGCAGTAAACAATACACCAAATGAAATAAATAAGGGGCAAACAATGGATATCTCACGGAATTGAAAGTGAGATTAGAAAACTCTTACCACGTGTCCGACCTGACTTTTTTGGTCATTGTTCATCCTGAGTAATAAAATTAATTTTATTTATACCTAAATAAGATTCCATATTCAGTTTTATTATTCCTTTTATATTACTGATTACCATGTTATAAACCATATTTAATCATTTAAGTTAACAACGGTTGTTTTGTTGATATTTGGTACTTGAGTAAAAAATGAACACCTTATAATTACAAGTTGTCCATGTGGTCAAGATTCCATTATCTCCATAATGATATTCATGATTTAGATATAATTTATGTCATATATATATAGTATATATATATATATTTATAATATTAAATAACATTTGAGTATAAGAAAAGAAGTTCACCATTCATGGATACGGTAAGCCGTACATACGCTTGAATGCTACTTTCATTTCTATATCATATTTTAATTAAAAGAAATCCTAATTCTACATAGTTATCTTTTAATTCCATTATAATATCATATATAATTTCAATAACTCCATCCTTTATATGTCCCGTGTATGGTATGAATGATTCATGTCTCATTGAGGGGGCGGTAGTCCGCACATCCTCAAATGAAACCATCGTGTTTACTCATAATTGAAACCATAAAGGTATGATATAAATTAGAAATACAAGAGAATAAAAGAAAAATAAACATACTATATAAATATAATATATATATATATATAGTTCCACCATAATTTTCACCATAAGAGGTAGTAGAAGATAATTGAACAATCATCCTTTCATGATGTGTCAGTTTTCCATCCATAGAAACAGTATGTTCATTACCCATTAGATAGAGGTGTGTGTATTTTTTGTTTTAATAATCCTCATAAAAAATATAATATATTTATGATTATGTTTTTTTGTCATAAAATAATGGAATAAAAATATTTTAGGGGTTGGATAAGTAAAATAAAACAAAAGAACATAATTGAAGACGTTACCTTTAAATTTGGTAACTCCCTTTGGATTAAACCAAGAAAGTTTATCGAGGTGCCTTATGCCTAAGGTAAGGCTTATATAAGGAATATAAATATGTAGGGAGATTAATTGGGAATATTATGGATGAGAAAAAGAACATGAGATGTTTTTGGAATGGGTTAGAATGCGGGCTTTTTAGGAGGGTCTCTTTAAGAATATGTAATAATATTATTTTATTATGTAATAATTTTCAGTTTATTAAGGTCCATAACTAATTAAAGTCTAAGATAAAATGACTCATGGTTGAAATAAAATCATTCAATAATAATTGGACTGGTTTTGGATATTATTTTAATCATTATAATATTATATATTTATATCATTTATTAATGAGGTAAACATTACTTCATTATTATGTCAGAAATAATTTAATATAAATAATGTATAAAAATAATAAAATACCATTGTGTAGGAAATATTATTATATTTCCAAAAAATATTTATTTTTGAATCGATAACTTATATAACCCCAGGTAAAAATTGATTTACTAAAAGATAAATGTTTATGTCATTTTTGTCATTACTTTAAATAAATTAATATAATGTGTCATTATCACTCTTAAGTGGCTCCTTGGTGTCCCAAAATTGACCCAGAGATGCACATGGTCGAGAATGTATTAACCAATGGGATAAAGACACATGTTAATGTAATTTTAAATTATAATAATAATATTGTTTTTACCCTTATTTACTAGATTTTCCTTTTAACCATGTTAAATAAATTTTTTACTGAAGTAAATATTCAAGTAGTCTAAAAATAAAAGTTACATATTTAAAAAATTTGGACATACTAATTCCAAATATGGAATCAATTTTTTCAAATTAAAAACACAACAGTGGTAGAAATTAATTTAAAATTATTTCCCGCTGTCAAAACAAAAATCATGTTTTTTATGAAATAATAACTATCCAAAGATTACCACTTGTTTATGTCCAATTTCAAAATGAAATTACATCAAATGACCAAAATTGTGTTAAATTATAAAAAAATAATCTAATTAAACATTAAAATGAATTAAAAATATATCTAACCATATAAATTAATTAGATTAAAAGGCAGTTTTGAATTGAAATACAATATTTTTCATTATTCATCAAAATATAAATTTTATCAGAAAAATACCAAAATTTTACCGAAAAAATTATAATGTCTTGATTCTAAAAAAGAATTTTATTTTTTCATAAATGTGACCAAAACTAGATTTAAAGAGGGTTCTCCTTTAAAATTTGGTAAATCAACATTTTAATGTAAATTTTGATTAATATAGATTCATTCACATTTTAAGCCTCGATCATTTATTGGATAAATGTAAAAACATTTAACAGACATGTGTAATCATATTTTAGTTAGTTATATTCTTTCCCTCCAATAAAATGGCTAGGCGTTAACTACCATTTAATGTAATAATATTATATTATTATTTTGCAATGTTTGCTTTTAAAGAAACTCGTGGTTGCGTATCAGGTACTCCATCAGACATAGAAACCTATTTAACCTAAAATTAATATTTAACTCACAAATTATTAATTAATATTAAAATTTATTATTTCGTTATTTAAATGAGAAGTTACATCCTTCCCTCTTTTAGGAATTGTGTCCTCCCAGTTTTAAAATTATGCTTGGAAACGTCATTGAAAGTCCAATATCGCAAAAAGAGTCAATAAATCTATCACATTAAAATAAAGGAAAAGAATTAAAAATGTCACCAAAAGGAAAAAATACTATGATTCCATGAAAACAAGGATATTGTGGAGAAAAAACCATCACGTTCTAATAGATAGTGATAGAAAACATGATTTGGAGAATGTTAACCACCACAAAATCACATACTTGTGTTGGGTTAAACAGTATTAGATTCCCAAGTAGGAAAAGATAAGAGACAATGTTTTTTGTTTTTTGTTACATTTCATTGGGGAATTTATTTATGAGCTTAACTAAAAACATAAGGAAACATACTTACTTGTCATGTGGACATTCATACTTCACTATATTTCTGGGAAAAACTCATCTTTTCCCCAAACAATGAGTATTCAAACTAACTTGGGTGCATTAAATGTGATATAATCAACTTCTAGATTATCACATAATCCAAAAAATATGAACTGTATATTTTCCCTATCTTTAGACATCAACCAAAACCAAAATGGTTAGTAGATGAACAGATAGTCCCCAAAAAGGATAATCTTTTACAAAAAAACAACTCCAGATCCCCAAAAATTGTTAAACAATACCCAAAATTTATGAATACCATTCAATACAAAAATTTCCTTAAAATCATTCCAAGTAATCCAAACTAATATTGAAACCCAAAATTTTAAAGGATTTGATCACATTGTCTTCCAGAAAAATCTTAACATTTATCTCCAAAAATATTGACTACTCTTAAAGTCTCATATCGATGTGTAATTAACCTAAACACATATTCTCTATGATTGGTTAATAATTTCCATAGATAACCAAAAATTAATCTTATTCTTTATTCATAAAATCATATAACTAATATGAATTAGTCATACTAACGAGGGTCTTTACATAGTCTAGTGGTATGTGATAAATCCCATACGCACTTTTGTTATGGGTTCGATTCTCGTAGCATTGTCCGACGTGATGGGTTTTCACATAGTCTACAAGTTGTACTATTTCAAAAACTATATAATTTTATAAAATTCCCAAGAAGAGATAAATTCGTTATAAATAACCATAATAATTTTTATCCACAAAGGTTATCTAATAACATTCATTTTGCATCCCAATATGTATTAACATGTAATTTCCTCAAATTCAAGGATCATACAAACCGAAATGGTTCATTATAACAATATCCACAAAAGAAAAGATTGTTATTCCTCTAATAAAATTTTAATATATCAACATCAGTGTTACACATACTATAAAAATTCTTCTAATGTAATCCCATCATCAAAAGATCATTTATACTTTTAACCATTTCACCATCCTTAAATCTATCATAACACTTTAATCTCTTATATGTTGACTTCTTACTCATCCATTGTTCTTCATGGTCCCTTAAAAATTCATTTCCAACATATTCTGAAATACATTAGTACTAAAACTAAAATCATGAATCATATCCTAAGGTTCAAAAATGTCTAAACATCAGTTAAAAAATAATCCATACCATTCATAGGTCATTGTCATTTTCCTCAACCTCAATTGGAATGGAATTAGGTATTGGTAAACATATAATTGTATGATCTTGGTGATCCCATTCCTGATCCTCCTTCGTAGGAAATCTGTTTGTATAATGACCATGCACAACACATTTAAGATATTCAATTGATCCATCAGAATGAACTTCTTTCCCTTTCATAGAGTCAACTATATGCATCCTTTTTTCAGGGAAGGTTCTTACTTTATGACCTTTAATTCCAAATATCTACCATCTTCCAGTCACATTGAAAAAAATTCTCCAGTGTTTCATTCCACATAATTGACAGATAGTTTTTTTAACATACTTACCTGTATGATTATTACATGATCTTTTATAGGGTTTTTTTTCTCACACATATGATTCCTTATTAAAATAACCATGGTTCATGTGGTTAATAATGATTCCAGATAGTTAGTTGAGAATAACCATAAGAGTTCTCATTGAATCTCCCATTTAATTCAATTTCTTATTCAGAAAACAGTCACAATTTTCTCCTCATCCACATTTAATTTGGTTCCTACGAGATCTAACAATTTACTATAACCCAAAATTACAGTGTGAGTATATTAGTAAAATCATCATATAATATCTTATGAAGAGTGTAAATAGTAAGATATAATTATTCATGTTTAGTTAAACTCATTCACTTTTTCTAAAATAACAGTGACTCTTTCTAAAATCCTAACCAGTATTGTAATGTCACCTTTTCTTAAAGAAGAATGTACCCTCAAATGTTATCTAAAACATACACTGATTCCAACTATAAGGAATCGAACTTAAACATTACATAATCTAGAATTAAATGAATAATTCACATTGATTATCCTTTCAGGTTTATAGTATTATAGAATTATTTCATAATGATTAAATTAAATCTGAAAAATTACAATGTAGACACTTCTACTCAGTTTCCAATTTTTTCACAAAATAAAAACCATTTAAAAGAAATTTGTTTAGGTGCATGTTTTAGAAAACATGTATTTTCCTTGATCCCATCCTTCAAACTATTTATCATTATGTCCTATGGAAAATATTTCAAAAGTATGGGATGAGCATAAAAATATCATTAAGGGGTATCAGATAAGGAAGGAAATCATTAGCCCATAAAGAAATACAAATCAATGAAACCAATACATCTCAATCATAACATACCTTACGAAATCATATTATTTTTGAATAACACAAATAAATCCTGAATCATAAAGATAACATATGTCATTAATAACATAATTACATTTTAGCTATCACAACTACATAGGGTGTCACATTTGGAATACCCTTCACAGTATATTCCCTAAATCTCTTAGGAGAAACATTAACGTTTACCTCTGTCACATTACCCAATGCATTTGAGAGCTATCATGGGCTCACCCTCCCTAGGTTTATCACAGAACCACCCATATATGTGAACACTGACTATGAACCAAAACATATACATAACACATAAAACAATAATAAAGGAAATATATCATATCCACATTGAAATAACAACATTTCATTTCAAGATATAGACATAATCAATGCTTTATCAAACCATTTACAAAACCATTTAAAACATTTAATAATGAGATTTTCTAATCAATGCATCCGATACCATTTTGAAACATTTAAATAAATAATCATTTGAAATAATTAATTTCCATATAAATAAATCCTTAAAAAAATTTATAACATGGACATTAATAATAAATATTTATAAGAATAAATCATTAAAGGATGTAAAATTATATAATAGTTAAAGAGTTTATAAAAAAATGAGAAACGCTTCAATAAAAATAATTGAGGAATAAAAATGAATCAGAACTCTATAATAACATTAGAATAAAGGGATTTATGATATAATACACCAAAGGATAGTATATACACCATATAAGAGTGAATTGGTTCATAACAACAATAAAGTATCAATGGAAATGTAAATTGAGACGAAATACCTTATAAAAACCATATCCTTAGATTAAGGATAATAATGTGTGAAAAATATAAATACATTAAATATGATTGGATATTCATTTTAAGTAAATCATAATACATTCAAACCTGTTATTTTTTTAGATAAAATCAATGACTTGGATGTTTAACTTAATGAATGGAAATTGAGTTAAAATTAATCTTATGAAGTTCATATCGATGACTTGAGAATTTATCGATGGAGTGATTATGTGTATAAAAATTATTTCCACCAAAAGTGGAGTGTAAATTAAAGCATAAATAAATATATATTGATTCGACACATAATCATTTCATGACATAATTAATAATTATACGATTAACCTAAGAATTAAAATTGGGTTAAAAATTTCCATTACCAATCTGGTAACTTACGAAACATAAAACCGATGAAAAAAGGATCATAAAATGAAGATGTAAATACCAATATATTGAATTATATTACTCAATTAATACAATAATGGGCTGTAAATACACTACACAAAAGTAAATGATGGATAATATACCATGAATCTCCCAGGAATAAAAACTGAGATAAAAATCCCTTACTACATTGTAATCAATCGATTCGTATGCAAAAAAGTTAATAACAACCAAATAAATCACTCAATACCATGAATATAAATATAATCATGATAATATACATAAAATGGAAGTAAATAATACACCAAATTCAATTAATATCTAGCTAACAATGAAAATATCATGGAATTGAAAGTGAAAAAAAGAAACCCCATAACTCGTTTCCGACTTGACTTGTTTGTTCCTTGTTCTTCATGAATAATAAACTAAAGTTAATTTATACATTATTGAGAACAATTTCTCAAGTTAATTATTCCTTTTATATCACTTATTACCATTTTATTAAACTTATGTAATCATTTAAGTTAATAATGGTCATTCTGTCGATATTTGGTACTCGAGTTAAAAATAAACACCTTATAATTACAAGTTGTCCACGTTGTCAAGAGCACATAATCTATATAATTCTGTTAATGATTTATATATCATATATATCATATATATCCTGTATATATATATCTATATATGTATTTATAATAGTACATACAAATGAACATAAAAATGAAATGAACTGTTCATGGAGACGGTAAGTCGTACGTGTGCATGAATGCTATTTTCATTTCTATTTCATATTTAAATTGAATGAAAAAATATTTATACATAGTTATATTATAATTCAAGTATAATATATAATATAATTTAAAAAATTACATGCATTATACATCACATTTATGGTATGAAGTAGTCATATTATTTTGAGGGGGTGGTATTTCGCACTTCCTCAAATGAAATTATAGCAATTATTCATAATGGAAACCATAAATGTATGATATAAATTATAAATGAAGAAACATAAATAAAAAATAAATATAATATATATATGATATATAAATATTGTTCCACCATAATGGCTCCCATAAGAGGCTGTAAGAGATAATTGAACAATCATCAATTCGTGAGGCGTTAGTTCGCCATCCACAGAAACAGTATGTCATTTACTCAGTAGATGGAGGTGTGTGAAAGTGTAGTTCTAATAATACACATAAAAATATCCTAATATATTTAAGATATTGTTTTTTTATAAAATAATAGAATAAAATGAGTTTAGGGGGTTGTAAAAATAAATTAAAACAAAAGAACATAAGAGAAGATGTTACCTTTAAATCGGGGAACTCCCTGTTGTTTGAACCGAAAGGGTTACATTAAGTACATTTTTCCTAAGGTAAAGAAATTTAAAAGGATGAGAAGGATGTAGGTAGATTAATTGGGAAGAGTTTGGACGATCCACATGGCTTGATAATTGTGAGTAATGGGTTATAATTGAGGGCTTTTTTAAGGTAGAGGAGGTGCTCTTAAGGAATATGTCAAAATATTATTTTATTATATAAGGATTTTTGGTTTTTAAAGGTCTAAAACAAATTATTGTATAAAATAGGATGAATAATAGTAGAAATAAAATTATCCAATAAGAAATTGACAAAATTTGTATATTATGTTAATCATTATAATCTTATTTATTTAAATCATTTATTATTGAGGTAAACACTTCATCATTATTGTGTTAAAAATAATTTAATTTATTTGATGTCTAAAACTAATAAAAATACCACGGTGTTGGAAATAATTTTATATTTAAAAATAATATTAATAGTCCAAAATATAAATTATATAACCCCATGTAAAATTCTATTTACTAAAAGATATAATTTTATGTCATATTTGTCATCACTTTAAATAAATTAATATAATGTGTCATTATCACTCATAAGTGGCTCCATGGGATCCCAAAATAAACCCAACAATTCCCATGGTCATAAATTTATTAAAAAATAGGATTACGAAACATTTTAGTGTAATTTTATATTGTTATAATTATATTTTGTTACCCTTATTCACCAGATTTACCTTTTAACCTCAGTAAATAAAATTTTTACTGAAGTAAATATTCATATTGTATAAAAATAAAAATAACCTATTAACACAATTTGGACCTACTTATTCCAAATATGGAATCCATTTTTTCTAATTCAAAACACATAAGTGGCAAAAAGTAATTTAAAATTAATTCCCACTATCAAACAAAAAAGCGTGTTTTTAAGAAATAATAACTATCAAATGATTGAAAGTTAATTATTTCCAATTTCAAAGTGAAATTTCTTCAAATGAAAAAAATTGGATTAAATGGAAAAAATAGTCTAATTTCACATTAAATCCAATTAAAAAGATAATCTAACCATATAAGTAAATTAGATTAAAATGTAGTTATGAATTGAAATACTTTATTTTTCAGTATTCTTCAAAAAATGAATTTTATCAGAAAATACCAAAATTTTCCCCAAAGATAATTTTGATGTATATATTCTAAATAAGAATTTTATTGTTTCAAATAGAACATATATAAGTGACCAAAAATATATTTAAAGAGGGTTCTCCTTTAAAAGGTGGTAAATCATCCTTTTAAAGTTAATTATGCTTAAAATTATATTCATTCACATTTGAAGCCTCTATATTTTATTAGATAAATGTAAAAACATTTATCCAAGATTTATAATCATATTTTAGATAGTTATGTTCATTTCTCCAATAAAATGTCGAGGTGTTAAATTCCATTTAAAATAATAATATTATATTATTATTGTGCAATGTATGATTTCTATGAAACCCGTTGTTGTGTATCGGGTACCCCATCAAACATAAAAACCCATTTAATATAAAATTAATATTTAATTAACAAAATATAAATTCAAATTCAAATTTCTTATTTCTTTATTTAGTTGGGATCTTGCAAATATTATAGCACATAATGTGGGAAGAAAATTAGAATAATGTATTTCATGAGAACAATGGTAATTTATTCTTTTTAATATAAAAAGTAAAAGTCAATAAATTATATTTAATATATAAATAAATCAATAAATATATAATATAAATAAATTTTCAGTAATATATTATAGCTAAATTATTAATTTAGATAACTAATTTAAAAACTAATAATATAAATAAATATAAACATTTGAAAATAATCTGTCATTGAAAAATTAAATGATTTTACTTCAAATTATCATAGTTTATTATTTAATTCATTAGAATTAATTAATTTTTTAATTAAATATATAATTTTAAATTTATTTTAAAATTTAATATTATAAAAATTGTAAATATTGAAAAAACATATTACAGTAATCATTACATGTTTATATATTACTAACTTATTCTTACAAAATGCATCAAGAACAAAATATATGATCGAAGTATAATATGAGAAATGGTGGACATAGTGGGTGGTGATTAAGAAAGAATTTAACTGATAGTTATTTTCATGGGAATGATTTTATCCCATATATGATTTCCCTCGAGGCATAATTGTTGATGCTCAATATGTACATGATCTATAGTAAAAATAATAACTGTAACTCCCTTCCATGATTGGCTAAATGTGAATCAAACGGAAGAATCCCACAAATTGAGGTCTATAATTCTATTATATACCTATATTTAATAATGTTTATAATTCAATTTATACCCTATATTTCAAAGTATTTGTTAAAATAGATTAAATTTATAATTTAATAAAAATAATATAACATTCATTGTTTTAATTTAGTGTCACATGTGAAACAAGGTATCAAAAAATCATTCAAATATATAAATAAATATATATATATATATATATATATATATATATATAAGTCATGGTTTTTGACATTCATCCCATTATAAGAAAATTACCCTCAATGTTTCCTTACATATATAAAAAATTACACGGTATTTTTATATAAATTTATTTAATTCCTTAGATGTTGTCATAGTAGGTAGATGATACATCCCATAACAATTGTTAAAATTTGACATTTAATAATCCTTTATTTAATAATTTATTATTTAAATGAAAAATAATTCATTTTAATTGGAAAAAATAATTCCATTTTTGAATTAATCATATTGATAATATCTTGTTAGTAATTTTTTACCTATTTCTAAAAAGTTTTTTTATTAAAAAATTACACTTTTTAACAAAAAAATGAAATTTTTATGACACTACCAATTTTGAATATTTTCCAGAACACCCACCCATTCAAGGTAGAGGGGGTCAATTTGATTAAATGGGATGCCCTCAGACTTCACTATTATAGCCCCCCCTAAAGATGCTTGATGTGGTCCTACTTGTATGGCATGTTTTAATAAAAAAATTGACGATTGTATGGATGGATGACAATAACAATACAGAAGAATGAAAAATAAGTTCAAAAACCATTATATATAATATATGTTTATTTAAAGGGATCGTATTTTTCATTAAAAAAATATTTATTCGAGTTTTTAAACCAATGGAAAACATTTTTGGAGCTAATTAAATAATTTCATTAAAATAAAAACCATTTTCCCATTTTTCATTGAATTAATTATATTCAAGGTATATACATTTTTTATTTTAAAACCTCGTAAATTATATTTCATTTATAATAAATCAATTTAGGTCATTAAAATTAAAATTCATAATAAATTTAAATTATATATTAATTTATGACCAAAAAATGTTTATTCCATAAAAATTGATTTTATAGGATTAAACATAGGTATTTTAAAATTAAATTTTCACCCCACTAACATTTTTATTAAATAAAATAATTTTAAAATATTAAATTAATTGTATTAATATAATTAAACTAGTTAATATTAATCAATTCAACTAAAATTAATTACTATGGTTACTAATTAATTACCATGATAAATATAAAGGGGGAAAATTGATTTAACCTATTGTAAGATTTAGAAATTATTTTAACAAATATAACTAGTAATAAATATATGAGGTTTCTATCTTTTAATAAATATGTTTCCTACCATTTCTTCATATTTTATCTATCTAACCTTGTAAATTTCAATGAAATTATTGAAAAATTCTATGACTTTCCCAAAAATATCTTCCAATCACTAAGAAAAGTGGAATATAATCATCAATTAAATATAAAAAATTAATTAAAATATATCATTTATAATATTTAATATTATCTACATATAAACCCAAACCATGATATAAAACCCATGGTCACTTAATTTTAACCTAATCCTACCCTAATCAGAGAGACTTTTAAAGAAACATTTAGTGTTTGATGTGAGTATTATCATCTACATAGTTTTTATCGTCATTATAATATTAAAAATTTATTAGTTAACATATAATATTATAATATTATTCAAATTTATATGATTTTAATTTACTATATTGTGTTTATTTACATTATTTACTCATATAATACATCAATTAATGAAAACCAAACCATTGTTCAAGTGTTATGCAGATAACCACCTCCTTGATGTAACTTTTTCTATTTTCCTTCACTACTATTCAAAGTAAGATATATGGATAATAGTGATAGATAAATATGATTTTTATGATGTAATTATGGTTTTTAATAAAAATATGACAACCTATTAGTGATATGAACAAAATTCAATCATCGTTAGTTTAATAATTTTAAAAAAGCATACTAAATGAATAATATTGGATTAAAATTGTATAATGTTTTATTATCATTTAATAACTCTTATAATTACTTATAATTATGATTTATGACACTAATAATCACTTAGTAATATCATTATAATATGGTTATAATTATATTACAACAATACCACCACATATTCATCTACTAAAAACGTGTTTTCATTTTTAATTTGATTAACAACAAAATTAAAATATATATTGAATTTAGACCATGAATGACTATTAAGAGATAGATGATAGTATAATATGATATTAATGTGAATTTATAGTTTTATTTTGGTTCGGAGGATATTATATCAATTTCTAATACATCAATTTAGGAAACAAAATTCATTCATAAAAAAAATCAAAACCTAATTATTATTGACATCATCTTCCCGTATGATGTCTAAAAACCCCATGAATGGGATTTGGAACAATATAAATTTTTAAAAATCATCTATCATATTATATTTAGATACTTTTTGACAATAATAATTGGATGAATAATTAGTATGGATTTTACAATTATGAGACTCATGCAAATGGCGAAAACAACAAACATAGATGTAAAAAATCAGTAGAAAATTTTTAGATAATGAGTATTTATGAATAGTATAGATGAAGATATATATTATTAATGTTTTAAATTGTGTTATTAAGATAGATATGTTTTTAATATATGACGATAATGCGAATTCATGGATGTCAACGTAAGTGGTAAGGGGTTTTTCATTTAAAATTTCTCTCATTGAGATTATATTTCTATTAAGTAACTAATTTCCATTATAGGGTGTATATACTATATATTTGAGATTTTATATCATGAAATTAATTTATTAATGGAATTTTTATGATAAATTACAAGACCTATAATCAAAGGGGTTATGATTTTATTGATACCCAATCCATAGGTGGGGTTTTCCCATTTTAATTTTGATTATTTGTGAATCAGGTAATAATCACCACCTATTTTATTTTTTGTTATCGATGAATTACCATAGAATAATTTTATCCATGTTATTCATGATCATGGTTTTTGACATAGGCCATTGAATATTGTCTAGGACACTGGATTTGAGGGCCCTTGTGATCTCATAGAAGGACTCTAAGCCTACCAAACGACCAAGTAGGGCGACACTGATTGAAGGGTAGGGACCACGGATAGGTACATTATAGATAATGAATTGTTTTCTTATTTTAATTAGTTGAATTTGTTATGATAAAATGTATTAAATGATTGATTAATTTTTATGTGGGTTTCTATGAATTTTCAAATGATTTTATTACTCATAAATTTATATATCTTATCGAATTATTCAAAAAAACCAAACGGAAAGAGTAAAATTATAATTAACATGAAAGTGTTGTTTTATTAATCCTTCTTATTGTTTGAACTTTTTTTATTCAATTATTGTTATAGTAGGAATATTAATGAATTTAATCTTGCATCATTTATTATAAATGTATAATATTCCATCTATTTTTCATAATATTTGGTATTATTAGTGATGCATGAATTGATGTATTCTAGATTAAATATGAGTTAAAATTTCTTACATTACTTTATTTCAAAAAAATTTCATAATAATGTTTTTTTACCCATTGAAAAATTAAGCTTTATACCTTTAAATTTAGAAATTTAAAAAAATGTCTATATAAGATAAAAATAATAATTTTGAATTCATAATCCTTGAAATGAATAAATTTATTCTTTTTTTTCTCAATTACATCTGTACTGTGTTTATATAACCATTTCTTGTAAAAATGTGTTTGGGTAGAAATCCATGAGTAGTTTTTTTCTAAATTATGATAAATTATAAACATGATTTGTGGTAAATTTTTTATATGTAGACCTATATAAGATATTAAACATATTACGTTATGGTTGATAAGAATTATGGGGTAATTAAATAACCATACATCACATGTTAGGTCATGAGTAATTTTTTATGGTAATAATTTTAAATGTTGAAATCATTGGTGTTATAACTAGGGAAATTCTAATATAAGACATCAGGGCATGTAGCATGTTTAATACGTTGCATTTAAATATATCTGAAGAATAATGTTATATATAAGCTAGTTTTAATAAACTATGAAATGATTATATAATTCCTATATTGATCATGGTAATGTATGAGAGTTATAAATATAACATATGATGTTTTAATATTGTTGTGAGAAAGAATATTTACGTGGGAAATGAAGTGATTATGGAATACTCAACTTGAGCATGATAAATCATGAATCATAGTTATACAACATGGGTTGTTCAAATTTTATTTTTAGAATGATTGTTTTACATTGATAATTATGTAAATATGTTGCTTTATTAATGTAATATTTGAATTTAACAAAATAATATATCATGTATAATTTCTCAGAGGAATTTGGATGTTTATTACAATGATAATAATATGAACACCAAATGTCTTGTATAACCACATTAAATGTGATTTGTGATATAACGTGTGTGAAAATTGGTCCTCAACATTGATATATATTAGTGATATTTTAATTTATTACATGATGTTTCAATTGAAATAATTTGAAAAGTTTGATTGTTCTTTGGGGTTGCATTGTTATAATTTCATTAAAGTGTTGATATGCCTCGCTGAAAATAGAAATTGTTTGAAACCATGTCATTCAATTATTTTTATAGATATTGAGAACCGTGATATGAATTTTTTTTAATCACACTGGGTATTAAAATGTTAATAAAATATATATGGCTAATAAATTAATTCCCCATTATGAATTTAAAATTTTGTGAAAGTACATATTCTAAATAATGAGATGAAGTAATATAAAACAATTGATAATTATGTTACAGGTTGGGTGTTTCTCCTATGTTTGATTTCTCTTGATGTGATTACATGTGCAACATGTGGTCTAAAAAAATTTAGTATAAGTCGGGGATATGATACCAAATTGAGATGTGTTATAATATGGCACAATTAAAACTGATAGGGTGAGTCAGTACTACTCAAATAAGATAATATGTTTACATAGGAGAGTTAATTCCATGATTTTTCTGTGTGGGTATTTTTGAGTGATGATAGTAGTAAAGGTTTATTGGGAAAATGTATAAGACTAGGTGGATAGTGGGGTTATATAAAAATGGTAGAATTGTTTGGATGATAAGGTGGTATAGTGATGTGGTTCTATGTAATATCATATAAACCTTCAATTGGATAATAAAACTGGACAGTGGTTGGGTTGTATAGTTGTAGTGATATAAAATAGTTGAGATGTGTTTAAATATTGGTAATATAGATTCAGTTGTGTTGTGTTGTGATATTTCTATATTAATAGATTAAATCACCTCTCATAAAAATATTGATCACTTAAATGGGTTAATAAAATAAACTTTTCATTTTGGAATTCATGATATCGATAAAGATGGCCTTTCCTCGCTTCCTTAAATCTATATATAATGGATGTGTTGAGAATGTTTGAATACCACCATGTTGGAGGGGTTTTTTATGATCATTTTTTGATGGCATGTGTTATGATCCTAAACATTTTATGGGATAGAAACATTTTCCCCACTTCAAGATGCATTATATTAAAAAACACATTAAAATCAAGCATGTGAGTTAGTGCAACAAAATTTGGACAATATCATTTTTTGTTCTATGGGTTACATTTATTTGAATGATTGTTTAAGCTCTTTATATATTAAAATAAGTATTCATGTTGATAAAAGAATGATTTTTTAAATTACTACAAGTAATGGAATACACCTTTAAAAAGTAGAAATTTTAAATCTAGAACACCTTGATGTTTCTACCCAACTATACTCTTGGTAATTAATTTTTTCATGAAAACCCTAAAAAACAGTTAAACAAGTATAAGTTGGAATGTTTAAATCTTGTGTCATATTTGTGATTCATGCCATTTTTTATTTCATGTTTTCTAATGATGATGTTAAATTTTAATAATATTATCTTAGTAAAGATAATGATAGAGTTCATTTAGAAGAATCAAATAGATATTATGAATGGATGAACCCCTCCCAATTTATGTAAGTGGTATTGTGATGCATTTTTAGAAATAGTGGTTTTACAAAAATTTGTTGACTTTTTTTTCTCAAAGATGATTTTGATAAATTCCATGCAATAAAGAGTACTCAAAATGTGTTTTGACACAATTTTTTTCCTTAGACTATGATTTTTTTAAATAAAGGTCTCCCATGATAATATTTTCGCAATAATTCTTTCCAAATATATAAATTTTTAGAAAAAATGTTGTGATACATGTCCAGAAATAAAAGATTATTTTAAAATTCGTGCATACCTTTACATACTTCATCATCTATATAATAATATTATTAATCGATCATGAAAATCTATTTTCTGTGTGGTATGTTAATAAATATATGTTTTAAATGGGATTAATTGAAATATTAAGAATAAAAAATGAGTATAATTCATGTATGTCTATTTATAAAATGGTATGTCTATGTTAATTTATAGAAATAAATGGCATTGTAATGTTTTCTTTGATCGAAAACAATTTTATCCATTTTAAGTACAGTGAAAAATTGTTTTTGAATTTTCTTTTTCAAGGATTATATTATGGATGTTTGATTATTATAATGTACATACTAGACTTATTATATCGATCAATTTGAAGTTTTTCTTTTATTAAAGGTATCTCCCCTATGATATTTCATTTAACACATTATGTAGATTTTGACATCTTTACCTAGAGGATGTTTTGTTCCAAATATATCAAGAAATATGAGAGGCATCTCAGTGGATTTTTTTTCTCACCCTTACACTATTTTCTTATGGGTTGATTTTTAATTATTTTAGGAGATAATATATTCAGAGGTATCTGATGTAACATCATGGACCATCTTACCAATTAATTTTATAGAAATTTAATGCTTGAGGTGTCTAGGGATAGTCAAGGTGTTTTTGGGGACATGTGAGTCATTCAATTATTGACTCATTTAAATATTTTGAAAAAATAAATTTCCAATGGTATATAATTCTAGAGTTAGCTCGTTATAGTGGTTGCTCATTCGTGTGGTAGCTTATTCTAGTGCTAGCTCGTTCTGGTGGAATCTCGTTTTGGGGGATAGATCATTCTAGCGGTATATTGTTCTCATAGTAGCTTGTTTGGGAAGTAGTTTATCTTGATAATAGAATACCAGGGTGGTAACTCGTCTGGTAGTAAATTGATGGCTGTGACTGGTCAACTAGTGAATCATTTTGAAGTTACACAACTGGAAGGGAATAGCTGGAAATGACTTTCTGGTGGGGACACTTTTGACGGTGACTCATCTGCAGATGAAATGATGTCAGTGACTCATCTAGTAGTGACTAACTTTTGGTTACTCATCAATCAGTGACTCATTTATCAATGAGTCACTTTCAGTCACTCATTATGTTGTATTCTTAAAGAGAAGATCTTTATTACCTATTTTGGTCCATCCCTCTCATAAACAGGACACAATGAATCCTTCCTCTTGTAGAAATCCTAGATCAATGTTATATTTTTTTCCCAGCCCCCATGAAGCAGTTCCCTCTTATACACACACCTTGTTTTTGGTGTATCAACTCTAGGAAAAGGATTCTCCATTCCAAGTAGGTTTATTCCTTAATTTCTCTTCATGACTATCATAATTGATGGAGATATGATTTTATCCTATTGTGAATATGGTTTCATTGAAATTAATATAACATAATCCAATTGGTTTAAAACAATATAAAGGGGATGTGAAATGTGACATTTGATACTACTATATTAATGATATTTTGATCAATTGTTTGAACTGTATGGGTTAAATACCAACTAAATATCGTGTCCCCTAGGGGTCCTTGTTTGCGTACTATTTTATTGGGTTTGGAATAAAGACATGTTATGTGGCTACTGAAATCACATAATATAAAATTGATTAACCTTATACATCCGGATAAAAAAATGGATTCCCCCTCACTATATGGTTACTATGATAACTCAATAATTATTTGAAATTGAATATGGTGTGAATAAATACAAATGAAAGTATATTTCTATATGTCACATGATGTAACATGTTTGTCGACAAAATTGTGTGACGTGGGCTAGATCTGGTGATATGAAAGATGTATTAGGAATTTTTTGTGGTATGTGGGGGTAGTGAATGTTATTTTTTATGTAGTAGGAATGTGATTGTTGTTATGGTACAATGGTTTAGTGGGGTTGTAATGATGGCTTGAGTGTAGATGTGGAATAAGGAAGAAAAAGGGGATGGGTCTATGAATTGGTGACAGTGGGGCAATATTGGTAAGTGGGTAATACTACATCAGGTTGTTATACTTTCTCAGGGTTGATTTTTGTATCAGGTGAATTAATTATAGTTTCGTTAGAAGTATATAATTAATGTTCAATATCAATTCATTGGAATAATCTTGAAAAATGATTATTTGAAATGGAATGTGGAATGTGAAACATTAATGAATGAATGATAACATGATAAAATTTAATGAACCATTTTGTTTTTAATATGTGATTATTTGATACTTTATGAAATATGTTATGAAGTCTAATGGTGAGTAAAATTATAATTTGACTTATAGATTGTGTTTTGTATATATGGTGATTTTATTTTTCTATCTTGTTATTTCTGTTATATCTAACAGAGTATTTAAGGAATGAATATGTAATGTTAATAATTTTAAATATGAATTTTTAATGATGATATTGATGATGGGTTGTGTTTATTAAAATTTTTATTTTTTATACATAAACAATTTGGTTGGAAATGTAAACTATGGTGTCTATCTAAAATATTTTTTTCTATAAAATGTTGAATAAATGGATCAATGTGGATGAAAATGTGTGAATTACTGATAAAATAGAGACACCGCAATATGGAATAATGTTTAAAAAAGAATTTTTTTATTCTGTTTTGATTGTTTGTTTTTATAGATTTAGAGGTGGTAGCAGTAGTGTGGATTCAAATAGATGGTCAATTCGTATTATAAACCCACAAGATGAGCTTTTTTTATATAACTTCATATGTTTATAAACTACATGTTCACTTGATTTCTAAACACACCCCACCCTAGTTGTGAACTATGTGCCGAGCACCCCCATTGTCATGGAAAAGGGAGTGTTTCCAAAACATCTCAATGGGAAGATGTAAGGATGGCCACACACCCTTCCCTCTTTCCTCCTCCTCAAGGTTATATCTGCATATTCTTTTAAATGGTTGTGGTTAAAAAGGCATAGGTGTGCGCGGGAATGTTGTGTATTCCGAACTATGTTTGAGACGAGATGTGTGGTTCTTCCCTATGTGTCTGTGGGATGAGATGGGTTTTTATTTTCGACTTGTCTTCGAGATGAGGTGTAATTTGTGTCGCCAATGTTTGCAGACAGAATGGGATATGTTATGAGGCACATGTGTGTGTTGTAGTAATTTTTTATGAGGAAATGATGTGTGCATGTGATATGTGTTATAAGGGCAATGTGAATGAGGGTGGGTTGTATTTTGAGGTCCAGGTGTGTGTGGGTGGGTGGGTGGGTACATGGTATGTCAAGAATAGTTGGGAACGTCGTGATGTTTTTTATTAGGATGTGATAGATGATAATTAGTGGGAAAGATGTGCGGGGTACCCGATTATCGATGTGCAGTTATTATATTACATTACACTACTTTCATTACTTAGTGAGCATGAAATAGTGAAGTTTGGATGGTTAATATAACTTTATTGGTGTTGTTGGGTTCTCCCATTTTCACACAGGTGTGATAGTATGCTCCTTTATATTGTGCATGAGATACATTTATTTTCATAAATATTATACCTATATAATCACCCAACAAATATAAAATAATTTAGGTTTCTAGGAGATCATAGTGGAATATGATGGACATTTCTAGTTTAGACCTTTAGAGCTTCTGCTCTGCCACCTATATAGCTTTTATTTTTCTGGGTATTCATTCAGATAATGTTATAGCTATTTGTTTTGATTAATATATGAACTATGTGATGGTTTTCATTTTTATTATAAAATTTCATATAGTTGATTTTGTTTAATACATCTTATCTCTGGATCAATTTTCCTAAAAAGGGTAATGCCTCTTATATTGTGAGATATGTACACCCTTGGTGCTAGTCACCTACCCAGGGCATATTGGAGGTAGGTCATAGGGGTAATTATCAACCATTTTTCATTTCCATCCCATGAGGGGTATCTTATGAGGGAGGGGTTGTTAAACCTTTCTTTGATGTTGACTCGTCACATATTTTTCTTAATCATCCACTTCTTAAAAAAATCATAATTTTAACACTATAAAACCACAGAAGATGGTTTTAATAAAAAAAATAAGTCCTCTAGAATGTGAATTGATAAGTGTAGTGGTTAATTTCGTAGTGGATGGTCCAAATTCAAGACTCATGGTGATGATGTTTCTTTATGGGATGAGTCTCCTTTTATAATTGAGGTGTGGGGAGAATTAAGAATTACATAAAATATTTTAATATACTAAGTCTAAAAATATGGTTAAAGACTATAATAAGTGTTCAAACTTATATAATATCACAATTTAATTGCAATATTAAAATTTTTACTTTTTTAGAGTTTTTTTATTTTTAAATAATTTAATAAAATACATTTTCTAATGAAAAGTAATTTTTTCTCAAATTAAACTCTTTTCATAACTAAAACCTTAAATACATTAAAAAAAGGATTCAAATTAAAATACAATTTCTTATTATATGATAGGAATATAATATTCACCTAACTAAATAAGAAATTATCTTAAAAATATCAATTTACATTTAGTTAATAAATTTTATTATTATTAATTTGTTTGATTTTTTAATTAAAAAATTACTACATCATAATTATTCAAGCCATTAAAGTATTTCTTTTTTTCATTAAAAATAATAAAAAAAATTAATGAAGAAAGTAAATATCTTACTATTCAATAAATTATATATTTTCGAAAAAACTACTAAAAACATACATAAAAATATTCTTCTATTTAAAAACATTAATGTGAGAACCTAAATTGATTTTGAAATAAAATATTATAAAGGCCTTAAAGTAATTAATTAATGTAAAAAATGTCACCAAATAAAATAAAAAGAAGATAATGGTGTAAAATTTATTATTTTAAAATATTTATCAATCATTTGAGTCATCTAATAATTTTTATAATATTAATTAAAAACATTTTATTTATTATTATTATGGATACAAAATCATTCCGTATGTAATGCACATGCATTAATATTAATTATTTCATATATATAAATTGTAAAAAAATAATATATTAAAAATAAATAAAATAAGTTCAAAATAATTTTATATATCCATTTAATTTTAATATCCACTCATATAAAAGTCAATAAAACATCATAAATTTATTTTTTTATTTTTCCTTTCCCTCCATAAGTATCGCAGATTGATTTAGATAAGATTACTGTAATGTTAATATAAAATTAAAAATAAAAAAAAATAAATAAATTATATGTAACTAATAATAAAAAATTCTTTCAAATAATTATACTTCACTCAATTATAATTTATAATGAAAGAAATTTGATACTGTTAATATTGGACTGGCACTATGTCTTTACTAACAATAATTTTAATACCTATCATGAAATAAATTATAACATTCCTGTTATGAATTATTTCTATAAAATATTAAACTTTCTAAATATGAATTTATTTATTAAATAAAATTCATTTATTTTATATCACAATTAATTGTTCTGGATTTCATAATAACCTGTATTTAAAAAAAAACTAATTTTTTAACTATTCACCAAAATTTAATATCATTTTGAAATTTCTAAAAAAATCATAATAAGATAATTTCATCAAATTGTATTCAAAAAATTAAATAATTTTAAAAAATATAAATTTTATAATTGAATAAATATTTATATAAATAAATAATTTTAAAATGAATTTTATATTTTATAAATTACATAACATAATGGACATAACTATTTAATTAAAAAATACTAATAAAAATGATTCTATAAATACATGGGTTTTCATAAAACCATCATATTCTTGGAAAAGGGGGCATGTTCTTCCCATAGTGAATAACATGGCTACATGAAAGGCTAGTAAAAATTCGTTGAATGTTTGGCCATTAATTATAATAATTCAACAAGGATTATTCTGTATGTAATCATTGATATTAGAATAAAACCTAGATTAGGTTTAATTGAGAACTCAACATTAAATTCTAGGGTATGTCTTGACATTTCATCAGGAAGATACTTGATATTATCAAATATAATTTTTATATCTCCAATGATGAGTTCCAATATAACCTTTTGGGCTAGGATTGCTTCTTTATTTTGTTTAAATACTCATATTATTGAATTTTCAATGATAGAAATTCTATAAACATCCATTCATTAATATTTGATAGTGGGATTATTTGGGATATGAGAGGAGATATCTCTATCCTCATGATTAATATGATCTTAATTTAGTGAGAGAAACCACATTACCAATATCACAATAAATTATACCAATGTAATGAAATTAAATCTACCCGAAGTACCAAACTACAAATACTTATCGAAGATAAGTTATATTCCATGGATGTATCACCACACTACTACTTGTTTTCACTAATAATTCAATATAAAAATATTGAGTTGGTGAATCACCAATAATAGAAAACTCGAATGATATAAAAGAATAAAGATAACAATAATCTAATAGGACAATCACATTTCAAGAATAGAAAATATGTATACCATTAACCACTTTATTATCATGGTGTAAATTAATAATATTGATTTCCTAGGCTCTTCCTTGTTCATTAGATCATGGAGTTCTTTGATTCCTATTTTCCTTATTAACCCAGGGATTGTGGAATTTATTTTCATAATGTCTAATTAAAATTAATTAAGAAGATTGAATTGTTAGTTCTACATTTGGTAGGATATTATGTTACATTATCATAATAATCAAATTCTTTATTTTTCTAGAAATAATTTATGATATATACAATACTTTTACATGAATATAACCTATGAGATATTTCTGAAATTATAAAAATTTATAAAGTGTGTCTTTGTTTATTTTATTTATTTTAAAACCTAATTATCCATGATAGTTATGTTTTATCTTAGTTTATATGTTTCTATTTTTATTTCTATTCCGATTGATAGTCATACCTCATGTTGGAATATTGGGAATGACCATAAGGATATTTACTATCTCACATATCATGTTTAGTTTTTCATTAAGACAACAACAAAATTTTAATTCACACCAAATATTAACACTAATAAAAAAATTTCTATAAATTTACTAAATCCAATATAGGATTACCAGATTACTAAACCATAACAATTTAATAAAATCATTGTGGACAACTAAAGAAATTTTAAAACATTATCTCAAGATTCCTTACCTTATGAAACCATAATTTTAGACTAGGATAATTTGGGTTCATCCTATACCACATTTACATCATACAATGTTTATTTATGTTTTTTTCTCACCAACAAATTGTATTACCTTGAAATGATATTTAAAAAAAATAATATGCTTGATAGCATACATAACATGAAAAAATGTTCTTTACGTGAATTATGATATACTATTAAAATATTACTGTTTTAATGTGTCAATTATAATGTAGTCATTAAAATGGAGTTAGGAATATGAATAACCACATTATCGAAAATACAAATAAATGTTTTATAACCTAAAATTTTCATGATTAATTAATAAGAAATTTGTTCTTCATTTTCATTAATGTTATTTTATGCTTCAAAAACCTATTTTCATCAAAAATGGTTTTATTTATATTTTTGTTCATATTATAAATATTTTTTTCAATTATATAAATATTATATTATAAAATTAATACAATTTTTAATTCATTATTTATTGTTAATTTTAGGATGATATTTGGGATATTTTTAGAAAAATTTTAGTTTTGAGTGAAAAATGAAAAAAAATCATTTTTTAATGTATTTACTAAAACCAATTTTTGATATAATTTGATGAAAATTATTATTACTTATATATTATAATACAAAATAAAATTTATTTTAATGTTATTTAATTTTTTCTGAATTTGGATATGAAATTATTTTTATACTTAATAATGAATTTTATGGTTGAATTATTTTCATTTCATATTGCTGGTTTATATTAAATTTAATTCCCACCAGTTATAAGAACATTACTTTAAAAAATTTGAATCCATATTTGGAATCCAAATTTAAAAATTTGGTAATTATTTAATTTTTTATTCATAATAGATAGTATCCATGGTAAATATTTATCCACACAAGTAATGGTTTGTCTTAACTACCTCTAAATCTAATTTGGAATGGATGTAAAATATCCATAAAAATTAATTTAATCTATTTTATGGTTGGTTTTAGACTCAACCCATCTAATATTTTTATATATTGAATATTATTTCCATTTTTCCTTGATAAATAAATCTATAATTATTGACGTATACGATATTTTAATAAAGTATCTTTCTTGATTTTTTTATTTCTAATATGTTTTCATAAGGAAAAAAAATGTTATTAATGGTTAAAATTTTTATTTATTACGTAGATAAATATATTTTTTATTACCATTTAATATTAGTGTTTAGTAATGAAATTATTACCATAAATAGAAATAAAATGTAGACATCGTGGTTTTCCAAGAAATAGGAAAATAAGGTTAATGATTTTAAAAATATACAAATTAATGTTTTCTGTGAGTTGTGATGATAAAATATTTTTTAGATAAATATAATGTGTTAGTATGGTTTTAAAAGTTTATATTTGTTTTATATATGCGTATTTATATTATTTTTAATCCAATTATACGAATATCTTTTAATATAACGTTAATTATATTTCATGTAAAATTATATTTTATTAAAAGTTTAAAAATTCATAAAAAATGTATTTTCTAAGTGATAATGATATAGTTAATCATATATTCTATTGTACACTTTGGTTTTAATTTCCCATTGTGGTAATTTTATTGACCCAAAAATAGTAAAAAACTTTATTGTCACCTTAACTATTAAAACTCTTGATGTGTGAACAAAATAAGTGATAAGTGTTAAAAAATTGCCTAAAATTTTATCATTTTTTATTAAATTATTTCATTATATATTTACTATTTATTGTAAAGATATAAATTTTTTTAATATTAAAAGAAATTAATATTAATTTAATAAATTATGTAATTTCAAGGGTGCCCATCTCATTTTTTATTTGAGGACACCACCGCTCCTCACTTCCCCACACATCATGTGCCACGTTTCTTAACCAAGATCTAATCCAATGTCATCCCATATATCCTCCACATTAACCAGAATCTATTATATCATAAAAATATAACCAAGAAGGATTAATCAATAATCCCCATTTTTTCATAGAAGAGTTATAACTCTTAAATGGGTGTTTTCATTTTATTTCCTCATAAACCTATATGAAATATTATTAATAAATTATGATATAAAAAAATTATTATATATAATATAATTTTTTTTATGATTATATGATAACCATTATTTATTTCATTTTCTAGCATATTGGGAACGAATACATCATTCTGGTGTATCTGCGGACTATCACCTCCACAAATCGATGAAATTAATTTTTCAAAACCACCTCAAAAGGATATTTTTTATGATGTTTTTAATGAATATACATATTATTAATGACATAATTATGATCTTACTAAGTTAATATTTTATTTATATTTGTACCCTTCCACCCATTGAATATGATATCATCAATCATGTGTACATGTGGAGTACGAACTCCATGAATCAATTCGATTTATAATTCATGTAAGGATTTTATATAGAACTATAAAATTTGATTTAAAATATAATAATTTATATTCAGTGATTAGTATTTTTTTTATTTTTTGAAACCATGACCCCTTTGACTATATTCATCCTACAGATTTTGTTTTGTGATTATGAACCAAACATCCTCAAAACACCTAACATGAATTTAACCGATTTAATAAATTTATAACGATTGGTAATAAGTGAAAATAAGAGGTTTAATAATACATTAATAAAGCTAAAAAATGTTCTTAAAAATGTATAAAATTATTTTATGTTTATTATAAATGACCTCAATTATGCACGTGGTGATTTAGACTTGAGGTAAATGGGTTTTATAAATCAATTTATTTTCATTGGGTAATATTGATTCTTCATTTCCGATTTTCTACCAAAATTATTTGTGCAATGACATAATATTATTTTATATTATTTTTTATCTATTATATGTGGATTTAAATATTTACAAATAACCACATCATAGAATAATTATCACTTCAATGATATTTAATTTTAAAGGGTCCATCATCTCACTTTTATTTCTGTGAGCCATATTATATATTAATCACTTGTTTGAATCATGTTTTGTATTATGTTCAATTTGATATTTAATAATGTGAAAAAATTTATATTCATAGTATTAAAATTTTGAATTTATGTTATTTCATTTAGGTAGGTTGAGATTAAAATTTTATCAATGTGAAAAGAGTTTCTCTCAAAATCTCATCCATATTTGTTATTGTAAATTTTAAATTATAATTGTAGGAATTAGATGATTTTTCTATCTTAAGCCCAATATATTTATCTCTGATGTACTTAATTATAGGTTTTTTAAATATTAGTTGTATTTTTACCATTATTGGCACTCAAAAATTAGAAATTTATTTTTATTGGAAAACCGACATTGTTTTCATATTCAATTCAAATCCTTTTTCTCTCATGTACTTATTTTAATTATAATTTTTTCCAGAATATTTTTAATATTCTCCAATTATTTATTAATTTCATGTTTTCAATTTTTTATATTTTTTAAATATTAAATGTAATCATTTTATAAAGTTCATATTGGGGCACTTTTTACCTAATGTATAAATATGATCATTGTTTTATCATTTACAGCATGAAATACTACTATATTATCATAACTACTCTTTGATTTGAAGATTAATTTATATGTATCCAAGTTTATTTTTCATAGAAAATATTTTTCCTAAAATATTTATTTATTTATATTTTAAATAATTTATCTGAACCAAAAAAGGTTATTTTTATCATGAAATGATCAAATGATATTTTAAAAGTATTTTTATCTCTGTCAATATCCTTTAATGACTCATATTTTTTTGGGATATAATAAAATGATAGTATTATACATGTTAATCATGATGGATTATGAACAAGATGTTTAATTTTTCTAGAATAAAAATATTTAAAATATATATTATTATTTTCAAACATAGATATTTATATTGATTATGCATTATATTGACTATTTATGCCTTTTGTATGATAAATGCATTGGACATATTAAGGGAGTGTTGGATCCTGTTAAATAACCTTTAAACATAATTATATCTCATAATACTTAATATATTTTGTATTTGGATTATTTCTACCCATTAATTTATTTGGTATTGAAACAGGGGTTTGTTAGTAATTTTATGATTTATAGACTAAAGGCCTTGATGGTATGATTATGATGTATAGCCTTATGAATTACACAATTATGAAACTAGTTACTTTCATTGATTACTTTCATTGATTTATTTTATTATCCACTGATATATTCACATTTTTTATATTACTTATATGGATTAAATGATCATTATTTATCTCCACCATGTTATTAATTATATATTAATTCTGTGAAATATTGTTTTTTATATTTTCCCTAACCTATCTACTAAACTATACTTTTGTGATGATTTTCTTTCCCTAGGATGCCTATAGGGGGTCTAGGAATAATTATAATGATATAATTGAAAAAATAATAAAATTTGAACTATTGTTTTATGTTTTATGAAATGTTTTCAATAGTAATGCTAAAATCATGAATACATTTGGATTCCCAAGACACATAAACTATATCATATTATGGAATGTTATATCTTGTATCAAGTGATAGTATAACATGACATCAAATGGTAGTAAGTTAGTTCAAATAGGGTGTAATGATAATCGACTAAATTTACTAAATCAAAATCTAATACATACTTATTTGACCAAAGACAGATATTAAAATATTTTATATCAATTCCATAATTTGAAAATTAAATCTCTCTTAGAATATATCAATTCTAAAAATAAATGTATTAGTGTATTTTTATTATAGCATCATAACAAATATATTTTACATTTTTTCATTACTATCTCTTATAAACATCTCTATATTAATATTATTGATATATATAGTCATGTATAATTTTGTTTTGGGGGTGTGGAAAACAAACAAACTATATTTTAGTTCTCAATAAGGGAAAAAATAATAATAATTTGGAAAGAATGTATCATAAAGACAAACAAGATTGAAATATCTGATTCATTGTTGAATTTGATCGTAATACCATAATAATTTCATTATAAATGTTTAATTGTTATATAATGGTTTAAAAATATGAAATAAAATTCATTAATAATGTATTTAAGAATCAATAATTTTTTATATAATAGAAATGTGGCACTATAATAAGAATATGAAATGATTGAATTGTGAGAAAAAAATATTTCCCTATAATTAATATTGTAAAAAAATATATTGTACCAACACATTTATATATCAGTAAACCCAATCATGATCAAACGTTTATTGATGAGAAAACCCAATCATGACTACATATTTAGTTATGAAAAATCCCTATGATATCCTTGAAATAAGATTCTATAAACCCAATTATGTCCACACATTATATTGTCAGCAACAACAATAACTTCCACAGTTAAAATAAATATCTCAATAAATATAAATTTTTATCAACATATTGTAGGAATATACATTATCCCAACCATATTATAATGATAAAACATAAATATTTTCTCAAAATGAAATTAATCATTCATCATATTATGAAAAAACCATACAAAGAAAATTGATCTCATAGAATTTGTAAAATGTTTTACATAAATATATAAAAATGGTAAATCATTTGATATTAAAAATTAAGTATCCCATAACAAGTATATCATAAAAAATATAGAAAATTTTCATAAAAATTACCATATAATAGGTATATCCTATGGATGCAGAGAGGAAAATTTAAGTGAAATAATTTTTATAAATATTTTAGTACATAGTTATAAAACAACCTTCTAATTAACATTTAAATTTTTAAGGGACTCAAACGATTACATTGATAAAAAAAATTAATAGAATTTAAAATTTTGAAACACCGAGAGGAAATTTAGATAATGATAATAAATGTAGATTGAAAGATAAAAATATACAAAATATAGACAACATTTCTTTATTTGTTTTCTTAAACGATTAAACATTAAATAAAAACCCTTATAGAAAACAATTTATTTGAATATTGTTTAAAAAATCATGAAAATATAAAGAGGAGTTATGATTATGAAAATTATTATAAAATTAGGAAACATGATCAAGTAGTAAACATTAAAAATGGATGTATTTCCACATTTTTGTAATGAAGGTCAAAAATAAACCATACCGAAACAAATATGATGTTTTATTCTAAATATTTTTAATGAATTAATAAAATAGTTTAAAATATCCTTAAACAATAATTGATATATATAAAAGGGTATTCACGAAACAATATATATATATATATATATATATATATATATATAATATGGACATGGAAGAGAACGCCTTATTAGAAAGGATTTTAATTATTCAAGAAAATGTAATATTTTAATAGAGAGTATATTTTTTATATAATATTTTAATTGAATCAATAAATTTATTAGGAAAGAAATAAGTAAAATATATTTTTTAGTGAAACGGTTAAATAAATGATTTTTTTAGTGCATATTTATGGAAAATAATGTATGTCTTAATGTAAATTCAATTAATTCAAAAAAACAATAGTCGAACTAATAACATTTCAAACAAGACCTATTGAAAGAGAGTGATATAATTGGAACATTAAATACTATGAATTAAGAAAAAATATTTATATCATATCTAAATAAGGTTTTATATATATAATTAAAATTAAAATTGCTATATAATACAAAACATGTCTCAATGAATGGAAATTATAACTGGAAACCCATGAGTATTTTTTAACACCCTGATAAAAATAAAAATGGTGGGACAGTAAGAAATGAAGAATTTAATTATATGATTATAGGTATAATTATGATATAATAATTTATATATTCAATATCTAAAATATATTAATGAATATATGGTCATAATACAAAACATTTCTTAATAAGATAATTTGAGATGAAAAACACTTGCCCCGTTGGTAACCTCTAAATAGAAATCCAGCCAGGGATTGTACCAGAGATGTAATTCTAAATTACATTGATTGATTTTAAATTAATATGGGATTAATTCATGTTATATTATATACATAACACAATATGAATCACCTACATATTGTGGATCTTATATCAATAAATGTCAGATTGTGATGGGAAGTCGTTATAATGGTTTTCTTCCTCGTCTATTGTGCTCTGACATCCAATATAATAAACTAATACTCATTAATAGTTAATGTCATAACATCGTTAATATTTTAAAAGAATTATATTAATCATTTATATTTATTATTATATATTTATAAATTATTTTTTATTTTCATAGGTGGTTTTTACCATTCTTTTTCCATTTTATTTTTATTGTTTTTGTTGTCATTACAAGTTCCTAAGTTAATAAACATTAAAATAGAATGGTAAATTTATTTTGTGTCCCAATATTATTCATGAAATTCTATTTCAAGTACATGAGAGTTTTAGGTATTATTCCTCAAGATAAAATCCTTAATGGTTTTACTTTAGTAACTTTTATAGAATAAAAAGGTGGTGTATTAATAATGGGATAAATATTAATATTACAATTCCAAAATAAAAAATTTAAGTAATTATTCATATAATATTTGTATAGTGGAATAGAAAATTCTATATCTCAAGTGATTTTTCATAATAGATTTAAATTTTAAAAGTTTTCTAGGTGTGCTCGTTTTGGTGGTTTAAAATCATTATGATTATTTATTGTTAATATTATTTTTATAAAATAAATAATTAAAAATCATTATAATTTCATTAATATAAGATTGGATCATTAAATCCGTTTTTATAATCTTTTTTGTATGGTAGTGATGAAATACAAATTTTATTGTTAATTGGGGCGAGAAACAGACCATGACACGAGCAACATTTTCATTTTTTAATGGAATGGATATTATTTCAATAATGATTTATAATGGTTATTCCACAAAAATAAAAACATATATATATAATAATTATAATTAAAAAATTATATCAACTTTGGTATAAAATATATTCAATAAGTGTACATAGAACAAAATAAAAAAGAACAGAGTTAAAATAAATAATTCTTCATTGTATATCTTCCTTTAGAATTATAGTTTTTTTCATATATTAATATTTTAGTGACTATAGAACCTATATAATGTGGGAAATATATTAGGGTGTTTGTATGGGGTAATTTCAAGTAAATAGGGTTTAGTTATGAGTTGATGTGTTGTGGTCGATTTTCTTTTTATAGGTGGGAGTGGTGATACATTTATAAATAGAAATTTTATAATTTCAAAACCTGTTTTGTAATTAAAGAATGTGGATCTAAAATTGATAATTAGAGACAAAAAAATTATATAATTTTGATAAATACCTCTTCAAAAAATTAATATATTAGTTTTTGTGATATTTTGATACATTACATCTTTATTTAACATTTATACCTCATTTTAACATTTACCAGTATGAGTCATTTTTATCATGGTAAAAAATTTATATAACCATAAACTATATTTATCATATTACATAATTTTTAAGCATTTATTGTAAATAAGAAATTTTTTTTACATGATTCAATTTCTAAAATTGATATAAATTTTTTTTATAAAATATCTCATAGTGCATGATTTTTATAGAAATTTATTTTTTCCCTAATAATTAAAAGTCATTAAATGTGTGATAATTTATATTTATATTTTAATATTATAAATAAATTCAATTAAATTAATTAATCAAAAAATGAAAAATAAATTTTATGATGAAAAAATATTATATTTAAAATTCATAATGATAATAAATGAGACATTTAAACATCAAATTATATTTTTATTATTTTAAAATGTTATTAATTATTTATTAAGATAAAATCAACACATTTTTAAATGAAAATATATTATAAAAATAATGTTTCAAAAAGATAAAATAATAATAACATATATTACATTAATAAACACATGTTTATATTTTCCAAAATTCTATTTACAAATCCTGTAACAAACCAACTCATGTTGATATGATAAGTCACAGAATATATCTCAATAAAAGGGAAATACAAAAATATAACCAACAAAAACATAATATAAAAAAGATGTAAAACATCAATATATGTCAAAAAATACATAATCATGATCCATAAAATCTATGACCAATGAAAAAGACCATAAATTTGAACATCTTTAAGTGTAAAAATGCAACCACATCTCCATATGAAAATATATCACCATCACATATTCCCACTGTGATGGAATAAAATACATAGTGAAAATAGTGAGTTATATGACACATATATGTTGACCTGATTACTAAAAAAATATGTAAGCACCCAAATGAACAATTAGAGTGAGGTAACAAAATTGTAGTATGATACCACAAATAATATAAAAAATTTTAACACACATACATCTATTATTTATATAATAAAAAATTAAACACATGCATAAAAACATTTCCTTTATAAAAAACAACATTAAGTATCATCTTGCTATCATTAAAAAAACCATTTTCAAATTAAAAAGGAATATGAATATAAATATAAATTAATAATAAATGGAATTAAAACAAGTATTCATATCCTATATAATAACCAATAAAAAATGTGAAACATGATACATATGTGAAACCAATATGCATGAAACATAATTGGGATTTAGCCTATTAGAATAAATTACTAGGATAACTAAATAACACTTTGAAATTATCAATTAAACCCTAATTATATCAAGTAATTCCATAGTGTGTCGGTATTACAACCAAATTTCCTCACCTGAGGTTACCAAATGTTTCCATGTTCAATGTTTTCAAAATTACATAATTTAAAAATTACCACAGTTTTTCAAAATATTTTCACAAGAGAAACATCCATAATCTGGTTATTTATAAAATTAAATTTAGGATAAAAAACTTATTTTGAAGAAATTCATGCAACACATGTAATTCATATGTTTATTATTCAAATAAAAAAATCATTAAAAACCATATCACAAGCCACATTAGATGTAAATTAATAAAAAATCGTCATATATTCTTAATTAATGAATTTAATATACCAATCCAATGATATTTTCCAAGTTCGTAATGTATAAAATCATATATAACAATATTATTAACAAAAATGCCTAAGGAGACAAGAAAAAAGTGTTTCCTTAAAACCCGGTGATGAAGAAAAAAGATATCTCATCCCTTAAAACCTAAATCTTATAATGATAAATCCAATGAAAAATGAATTCAGTCGATATCATTGCTAAAAAATAGATTAACACAAAAAACGTCAAATTAGAACTCTCTAAATATGAAATCCCTGTGAAATAATGGATAATGTTTACCTCAATATAGGTAAATAATGGTAAGATATTAAATAAATACTTCTATTTAGATCAAAAATGGATATACTATCCACCTCAGAAGAATAACAATTGTTTGGGTATTTCAAAATTTGAGACCTCTAAACAAAGCCTTATCTGACACCCTGGTGTGGTGTTACAAGATGCATTGGATTATTCAAAGGCACAAATAAGGCTTGGAAAATCATACATGGTCCTGGTGTTTAGGTATACCACCATTAGCGCACATCAAGTATTATTCCCTATATTAGGAATTTTGGTGCAGACATTTTATACAAGTTAAATTTTTGTAAAATATGTATGGACGAGGGAATCGTCCAAAATATTTTGAATTTTTAAATAAATAATAATTAAGACTCTAAAGAATATCCAATGTTTTAGATAATTAATTGAAAAACAAAAGGATTTATTGAAGAAAAGAATAGTCCTAAAAAGTTATGGTTGTTACAATTATCCCCATAATAAATCCATTATTTCACAATAATGTAAAAGAATTCGGGACTCAAAAATATTGAATTCCATTACTTCGATGTCAAAAACTCTCACCCTATAATCATATATTAATCTCTACACCACAACCATAGTACTTTAAGTGGAAGAATGTTTTACCCCACAATACCTTAACCTAGGGATGCATAATCTAAATAGGCTATTTCCCGACTGAGGTATCAGGATCAAGATCAATATAATCTTTTTATATCCCATCGAATGACACATATTAATAAATATCCTATTAGGAAACATGAAACATTTCATAAATAAATGTTAATTGAGATGATAATTCTTACCAATAATCTATATTATCATGTATTTCAATTATCCTAAAAGGTCCAACCATCCTCAAGGGTTACATACCCTAGATACCTAAATGAGGATGTCCTGAGAGTTTTGAAAGACTAGTGAAAACCAAATTACCTTCCATAAACATCAATGGTAATAGAAAATAGTTAACTTATTATATATGAAAACTAAAATTTTTCTATAACAAAATTTTTATTAAAAGCAGCTTTTATGTATTCTAATGATCATGGATTGGTCAAACCAGGGGCCACTCTCAAAAATCCACCCCACATAAGGGATATAGACATGGAAAATCATATAATGCATTAAAGTAAGAAATTTTTAAAAGATACGGATAACTATTACTATATGAAAACTCATATAAAAGAATATTCTTCTCCCAAAACAAAAAATATAATCATGTATGCACACCAAAAGAATATCCTCCAGAATATAATTAGCACCCTCAGTATCTCCATCCACCTATGGATGATATTCATGATTAAAATTAGTTTGGTACTCATTACCCATTGATATATTATGTAAATACAAGATGTAAATCAGGGGTCCTAATCATTAAAAATAACATAAGGGACACCATGAATATTAAAATAATCTCAAAAATATATGTTCCTAATATATTCCCTTTTCATCCACTCTATAATGTGAAATAAATGAGTATATTTTATAATTTTATCTATGATCACAATAATTTTATCTCCCAAACATTCATTAAATTATTAGCCAATAATGAAGTCCATGAATATAACATCACACATTAACTATAGAATTGGTAAATATAGTATCAAACCTATTTTTATTTAGTTCTCTACTTTATATTCTGAAAAATAATGAATCATGAAAAAAATTCTACATTTTATCATCTCATCCATTACCACAAGTATTTATTTCTGAAATCATGGAACATATTTTTAGTAATAGGGTTTATTTAACAACAATTTTTTTTTAAAATTTTCATAAAATATCCACTCCTAGATATTCAAGAAAACAAATTGGTTTAGATGCACAAGGAACTATCAAGAGATCAATGGATGACAATTGATGTATCCCTACTATTAAGTATTTTTTAAAATTGATAATTGTCAATATTTGCGGATTTAGAAAGATTAATTCTTATCATCGTGTGATGAATTTCCATTATCACATTCTAATAATAGTTTCCAATCTGTCTCTATCATAGAAAAACTCATATATGAGAATGAATTTATCAAAGGAAACTCCTCCACCAATTCCTTCTATGATATCATTGATAATTTCTTACTCAATTCATCGGTAACGATAGTCCCTTTACCATGTGAATATTAAATATCAAAATCAAAATTAATTGTATAATGGACCCATCATCACTGATTAAAATATAGTTATAATTTATCAAATCAAATATCAGAGTCTTATGATAATTATATATGATAAACTACTCATCGAAGAGATATTCGAACTATTCCATGAGTGCATGAATAACTATAACCAACTGAAGATCCTGGGTAGGATAGTTTTCTCATGAATAAGTACATTGTGAGAGGCATAGGACACCACTTATCTCTCCTATATCAAATGCTATTATAATCATCTTCATGAGGCATCATAGAAAATATCATATCACAAATAGGGTTCTGAAAGTATCATAAGTAGATATAAATTTCGAATCACCATTATTGTTTCCAATTAACTTTCAAATTTTCATTCTAATATATTTTTAATCCCATATAGGTTAACATTGAAATTGAATATTTTATCTTAGTGAAATTATGAAGAAAAAATAAATAATAAAATACAAAACCAAGGAATATTATAATTTCAAATAAATTTTTGGGATATTCCTAATACATAATATAATGAATCATATGAGGAGACACATAGATTTTCCTATTAGATATAACATATACATGGAACATAAAATATTGGATCCAAAGTTCAAAATTATAGAGGCTTCCATAATGTTGATGTTACTTAATTTGTCCCAGTATGATATATATAAGAACCCTATATTCCTCCTTCCCCAAGAAGTACACTAAAATATCATCCAAAAAAATGGACACATCAGGGTTTAATAATTGAAGAATTATTTGACTCATAAAATTCAAGAATTCAAAATCATAAATAATTAAATAAAATGGAGTAACCGAATTTTCATAATTTCCATCCCTCCACTAAAAAGATATTTCAGGAATATCATCCTATAAAACCATATAATTTTTCCCCAAATGAATATAATATTGAACAAACATATGGATTCCCTAAGTTGATCAAAAATGACATTAATCCTAAGTAAACAAAAAGTTTTATAAAAATCATCTTAATTAATATTTTGGAAATAAAAAATGATATAGGTATCTATCATATTGAATTATAATGAGAACTGGATAATCCATAGCTTACATTATATTAAGAATAAATTATTTTCCCTAATGGTAATCAATTCAAACATTAATATCTATCAATACAACTAATTCAATAGATTATAAATGCATAGTGATTGGATTAATCCCTATAAATTAAATTAATGGAAAAATCATGATCTCTTTGGTTTGGTAACCCACAAAATCATCATGAAAAATAGGGTATTCATCCCCAATTGAAGATTGTGAACTACTGAAACATATATCGAAGACATCAAGCAATATATACAATAAATCAAATGATAATGTTATAGACTCTAAAAAAGTTCTCTTCTCTTCTAAATATATGACCCCCTAAACGTAAAAAATGTTAGTAGCACCATCAAATTATAAAAACTAATTTTTATTGTGGGAAAAATTGATTTCATATTTACAGATAACCATCCATTCCATTCCAATGATGATGGAAATAATATATTGATCATAAAATATAAATTCCCACATGACCACATCGATGTGATTAATACATGTTGCTCATGACTATTAAAACATTTCTCCCACCTTATTCGCAAATTAGTGTAAAGATACATACTGAATAGAATATTCTCCAAAGATAAGCCTGACCCATCCACCAACATAGATGATATAATAAAATTTGTGCACCATTATAAAAAAAATACAAGACCATATGGGATGAAATGAACACCATACCTCTTACAATATTCAGCCCTAAATCTATTTACATTGATGAATACAACACTCTAAAATGACATTTAGACATTTATTCTCCCAAATATGTATGTGTTTAATGAATGGTATTGAAATCTGCCACCATGTTTAGCTCAAAAATGTTCATGTAAGACATTAGTAAATATGAATATCACTCTAATTACCTCAGTTACATTTCTGTAAATATGTGGAAGATGATTGCATTGTCCACAATATTGGGAAGTCCTTATTTTACAATATATTTAGGAAAATTATATCCAATTAATATAAACCAATAAAAAATCACCTAATTCAAATACATGTATGTTATTAAAAATATCAATGTTAAAAATAGATAACCCTTACAATTCATCATTTTTAAGATAGATAAAACATTGTGGATACTACCCATAGTGATTAAAAATCCACCTAACCCTATATTCCTAACGAAATATTCTTTAACCATCAGTTCTTTATCAACTTCCTATGTAAAATACAGTTGGAATAAATGGATCAAAATCAACTAAATATCAACTATCAAACCTATCTAAAGGAAATAAGGTTTAAGGTAGTCATTAGAAACATGATTGGGTGATATGTGAACTAACTCATAAATATAGCTACAATACTCCATCACTGAATTATCCCATTTATCCATAGACAAGAAAATTTTATATTTCACCAATCATAGTGTTTTGAGATAAATATTTATATTAAATAACATCATAAAATCAATCCATATGAGGTCGTCATGAAATATTTATAAAATAAGGAAAACTAACATTTAATTCATATTCCCTCAAGAACATATGTGGTGAATCCCAACATTGAGCCCTATTAAGGCTGTATAAAATGGATGACCCTCTCACACCATTAAATAAAATAGTCCAATTCATATAGTCCCTTATAACCATGGAATATTAAAGGATATTTAATAGTAAATTTAGGACTCATGATCAACTATTTTCCTTTGGTTTCCAACACCAAGAAAATCCAATGTTTGGATTTTGATGATAATTGTTTCCATCCCTAGGGGATAACTGAAAGGTTTACCTATTGTTATTTTCTTGTAGCTTCCCCATCGGGATTCATGAAAGATCTTATAAGAGTGATTATCTATCAAACATAATAGATAACAATAAATTAAAGAATACATCATTACTCTAAATTAAATCCATCAAATGTTAAGAATACAAGACTTCATTAGATTTGATATTAAAATAGAATACAGTGAAACATTCATCGAAATTTTTTCAAAAAACCGTGTTCTTATCAATATACCAAAACCAGGCATAATTCTTAATGAAATCCCCTGAGAACTAATTTTATATAAGATTTCAACATTGAAGTGTCTTTTCCATGAATACATCATCACCTAGAAAACTATTTCTAATGGCCTTATCGTATTTCTGGAAAAAATCCAAACCAATCTTAGGAAGTTTCATCACACTTATGACTATATATTCCCTTCAATATTATTTTTAATGAACTAAAATTTGTCGATATGACACATAACCCATGATAGAAAACCAAATAGTTGAAAAAAATATTAACTAATACAAGATTTGTGTATACCAAAATACTAATATAAAAAAAATATAGAAGACATAAGAAAGAGTCATTGGAACTACAACTAATTTATAAACTCAAAAAACACGAATAATTAAAGACTACAAACAAAAGAATATCACTATATTAAAATTTTTCACTATCATCCCATCCCACCATGATTACATAAACACCTGAGGGAAATCAGTTCATTTTACATGATTCCATTAAAATAATATTTAATAATATCTAAAGGAAATATTACGATGTCAGAACTAATGTTGGATATGATTCCTCCGAAAACAAAAATAATTTAAAGTAATATGAAGTTTTTAGTTCTATTTTTTAACAAAAGTTTTAGAAATCATTTTCCAATAAATAGAAATTTATTAATAATCCTATGGTTTTATTTTAAAGCATCCATATTTAAAGCCATACAATTATGAGCATAATGATGAATAATAATAATAAGGGAATTTATCATTGTTATCATATGTTAGAATGTAACCATGTTAGTATATAAAACAAGATACACATGCGAAACCATCATGCATGAAATATTACTAGGATATATCTTTTGGGAACACAGAACTATGAAAATGAATCAATAATAAGTTGACATAAAGTGAATCATAAAAATATAGATTCATGTTATTGTATGTTGATATCACAATCATATTTCCTCACCTGAGGTTTCCAAATGTTACAATTCTCTATGTGATAAAAAAGAATCATAAAACATGCTCACCAAATTCATAATCATTTTCCCAATCAAAGCATAACATTACTCAATATTTGAAACTACCACATTATATTAGAACACCTATTTTAGTGAAATACATTGAACACATGAATTGCATAAATAATTTTTTTGAAGAAAAAACACTTAAAAACTTATTTTAGAAGCCATTCAAGAAGTAATTTTATGAAAAAACCATAATATATTCTAGAATAATAAATTTGACTAACCAATCCAATGTAATTTCATAGGAAAACAAAGTAAAACATGGGATTAAAAAAATTTATAATGACCAATAACTCAAGAATATTAAAAAAAATTGTTACATATAAACCTACTGATGTAATAAAAATATATAAAGTTCTAAAGGATCTCAATTTTGTATGATTAATTTAAATAACAAGGGATTCAACTTAACTCCATGTTAGATATAATATCAAATACACTTTCTTGCAACTAACCAAATATGAAATTTGAGTTAAAAGATGGAGGATATTTAGATTAAAGGATGGAAATAAAATTAACAGAAGAATTGAAACCATTTATTGTGTTAATAAATAAATAGATGAATATACCATGAAGATTAATTAGCTGTTAATACATATAAAAATCTCAAACCCCTAAAATTTCATTAGTCTATTGTGAAAAATAGTTTTCTATAATGTTTTGGACTATCCATGACCCCAGTATGCCCCAGTTGATCCATCATAAATTTTATAGATATACTGACCTGTAGTATCCCACACACATGACCATTCTCTACAATGTGTAATTTTTCATGGTTAGTTTAAACATTGGTCACTCAGGTACAAAACTGCTTGGACCAGGGCATGGCCTAACCCTTTTTTACTATAAAAATCCAAAACTACTCTTGGAGACTCAAAACACATCCATTATCTTTAAAAATGGAAGGAATAACATGAGACTCAAAAAACATTAACCTGCACGAATGAAATGGTTGAGATGTTATGAAAACCTCTTAAAATTTTAATAAGATCAACGTTTACGATAAGAAAATGTGGATATCATGGGTGATGTATAATCTAGAATTGTTATCATTATGATATCTATGATATTGAAATTATTCTATAAGTCATTTCTATTAATTTTTAATTATTCAATCTTAGATTGGTGTTTGTATATGACAAATCAATGTGATACTACATCCTTTCCATGCTCATAAAAGGGTGATTCCTACAGAAGATGCTATTTTTTATAAAATTTCATATACATTCTACAAATAATTCTTAATTTTCTTAAATATATTTATACCATCCAATTTGGAGGAAATTTTATGAAAATCATATTTTAAAATTTATCTCAATAATATATCATTGTTTTTTGTATTTTGATGCTACCTATGAAACATTATATTGAAAAAAATATATTCAATGTAATATATATATATATATACACTAAAATGACAATTTATAAAAAATAAAACATCAAAAATTTAGATAAACCATGTAAATAATCTTTGAAATAAAAATATAACAAGAGAGGGTCCTGGTATACTTGTCCATATTAATTGAGATTGGATAAACTATTGAATATGTATTGAGGAAATTTGGGATGTATACATGCTACTTCTGATGAATGGTAACTCTAATTTCATAACAGTTGTTCTATGAATAATGATATCATATTTCGTGAAAATATATTTTGATGGTTCATGTAAGTTATTTTCATTACAAATAACTATGCGATAATTATTCTAATTAATATATATGCTAAAAGAGAAAGGAAAAGCACTAGTGAGTGATATATCTGTATTATAAAAGGTGAAAAATATTATTACAATCAATTAAAATGATACAAGGAATATGAATTATAATGTTTATTTTTTTTTGGTTTCATCCCAATGATAGAGTTTTAAAAACCTAGAATGCATCATAATGGATGAATAGGGTCATATATCAAAGAGTTGGGCCAATATTCTAACTATCCAAGTTGGTTATTCTGATTTTTTCAATGTTGTTTATTGTAAACGTGAAATGAGAGATTATGGGATTTATATATTAAAATAAATGTGAATTATAAAATATCACACTATTAGTTACAAATAAATAAGGAATCGAGAGAATTTTAGTGGGTTCCATCATAATATAAACTTTTACTAAATTATCCATTTCAACGAGCGTATCCAATACAATGTATATATATATCCACCACTATTTCCATATATATAAGGATACAAAAATATCTAATTTCATTGAAGTAGAAAAAATATAATTTTTTTGGAGTTCATCATTGGAAGGTCATGGAAGCGTTGATGGGGAATGGTGTTCAAATCACTCCCCCACTCTTCAACTTTACTGTCACCTCAAGGGTAGGAAAAAAACAACTAGAATTAAAGGTCTGAATTTATAACTAAATCATTATTTGACAATGAAACTCCTAGAATTTATTTGTTTCTCCATACTAATAGATTGTTTGGTTATGGGGTACATAAATTTTTTTAATAAAACATGCTAAAATTGGATAGGTAAAAACATCCCAAAAATATGAATGTATCAAATGAAATTAATATTAAAAATAGAACATATAGAAATTTCTCTCCTAAATCAATCAAAGGATGAAGGCCAATGTTAAAATTTCTTTAATGGTAGAGTATATAAATATACATGTATCATCATGTCTTATTCCTATCATTATATTTTGTTTTTAGTGTATTGTAATTAATTATTCTTCATCCATATATAAATGGAATGTTTCTTGCTCTAGAGACATGATTTATATAGGAATATCCATTATGAATATTATACCTGAAATATTCACTTCCAATGAATAGTGTTTCTCACTTAAGTGTATGTGAACATCATGGAACATATTAGGGTACCTTTTTTGTTTGGATAAGAATGAATAATGAGGGTTGATTTTGATTTTATGTTCAGATCGACAATTTTTTCAGGAATTTTAGATTCCATCGCCACGACATTCCGAGGACCATGAAAATGTTTTTTTTGAACAATTGATGTAATATTTTTATGTGAAATAAATTTTTTGGATACATTTAAATAGATTATATATCATGGTGGGGTCCTTTATCTTGCTTCATAAACCTATTTCATACCATTTAATAGAACTCAATTACCCTTCCATAGGGACAGTTTACTGTGAAGCACATATTTCTCATGTTTTTACCTTCAATAAAAAATAAATTATATATATATATATATAGCTTATAAAAATGTGTAATACACTATTATATAATATTCAATGCTATGTTATACCTTTCCCTAACACGAGGGACATACCCTTATTTAACATTTGGAATAAACTTGACACCTTTATATATATTTCACCCATGAAACTATAATTTTGTCCTTCATGGTGTGTTATATACCATTACAAAAGATGTTTTATTATAATAAAACCCTAACATAGTGGTTTTAGTACCCTTTAATAAGTTAAATCTATCTATAGGGATACATTTTCACCATTTATATTCGGCCAGAAAATTGATTTCATACAAAACTTCTCATCCCATGTCATTCAATGGATGTGACTGAAGCCTTGTAATTGACAGTTTGAAGTCATATGATGGTCATATTAATGTTTTAATATTTTTATTTTCCATTTTTTGACATGAAACAATGAATATACAACTATTTCACACCCAACCCTTATTACGTACTCAATCGTAATAAGGGGTCATTTTTTAATAACTTAGTAGTATGAATTTTCATTTCATTATTTTTAATAATTTAATTACTATATTAATCATTTTTCATTATTAATGAATATTTTTTTATATGGATTAATTAAAATATTATTTTGAAACTAATTATCCAAAATTGAATATTTGGAAAATATATAGCTTTAATAAATAATTTCATTGACATGTTCATGAATTCTGAAATAAAACTAATTTTTTCATAATATTTTATGTAAATTATATTTATTTATATGAATATAATAATATAATTTAATGATGAAAAATAAATTATTTATAAGAATATATTAATTTTTATTGTTATAAAAAACTACATTCTAGTAAATATTGTTTTTTATTTAAAAGTGTAAATAATCATACATTGAGAATTATTTTATACAATAAATATATTTTTAAAAATCTTCAAATAAAAATTATCCAATTACAAATTATTCACAATTTTCTGAGGAAGTTGATTTATTATGTAGATATTCAATATAATATAATCATTCGATAAGTTTAATTTCATCATAATGGAACAATGGTGATATAATAAACCCTATAAAATTTATATTTGAACAATTATATACTTTCCCTTTTAAAAATGCATTTTTATGTTTTTTTATTAATTCTATAGTGTTTTAATTATTTCTCCAAAACTAATATAGTAATTTATGGTTTTAAATTCAATAATTAATTAACATGATTATCTCACTCCTCACATGTCGTATTATTTTAAAATGTTTACTTATTTACCCAGTTAAATATTTAAATCCACACTTCTTCTGTAAAACCCACGAGAAAAAGCATGGGATCTGTTTTGGATTTTATTATTTTATCATATAGAGTCCTAAAAATATGTTTAGGAATAATTAAATAATTCCCCACCATTTTGTATAAATAGCCACACATCCACCAATTAAAATTCACTAAAAACTAATTTACCAAGAATTTACCCCTTATATAGCTCTCTAAATCCCACCTGTGAAATTTGAATGATCTGTTAAATCACATTCCATGCATTCAAAGGATGCCCTATTTTTACGTGATCACTCTCTCTAATCCTCCATTCATGCACCTATTTGTATTTTACCTTTAAAATGTCGATATATTATGAGTTCATGTACTTAAAAATATACCTTCATTAACCAATTTATGTTTTATTAATTATATAACTTTTATGACTCCCATAATAACTTTTACCTAATATGATACAATGTTTAAGTAAGGCCATTCTCTCCTCATCCACATTATAGAATAATTTTCATAGTGTTATGGCTTTTTATATCCTAATAATCAAGATTGATTATGTTTATATGCAATCATATTCCATTTTTATGAAGAGAGAAAATCATTACCTCCAATTAATCCATTACATAAACCGTTATATACACACACAATTCTTTATAAATTGTTCCGTGACTTTCCATGTCAATACTTTTTATTGTTTATACCCATCCACACTTCCACTCAATGGTATTAACATATATATCAATTTACTTTATCAATTGAGGTAACCCATGTATGTAAACCATGAACACTTCCACTCAATGGTATTAACATATATATCAATTTACATTATCAATTGAGGAAACCCATGTATGTAAACCATGATTCTTAATCATGGGATTATATTTATTAAAATACATCCTTATGTTGTATGATATATGTGGAATAGAAATTCATATATGTTATATGAATATGTTAGGTGATCCTAGAATTATATTACCCTCCAACACATTCTGAAATGCTTTTATCTAATGATATACCATGTATAGTTCATGTGAGGATGTCCTAAGAAAAAAAGGATATGGTGTATCATCATTTATCTATTTCTCATTATCATAATCTCAATATTCTATGGTTTTCATATTCTTATGTTTCCATGATGTAACCATATTTTATCATTAGTATGTGTTCTTGTTTACGATTCACAAACTTTTATGTCACTATGATACACATATTTACTCATATGTATTAATTTCATCATGTTATTATTTTATTATTAACTTAGTGTGATTTCCACCTCATAATATTTATATGTACTCTCCCAGGTTATCCCAACAGTCTAAGAAGATAAAAGGAATTTAAGGGAATGTTATGGTGTTTTTTAATTAATGTCGTTATATTAACATTTCATGAATGTGTATGATGTTTCTAAATTACTATAGACACTAGTAATTTGAATCTTTTTGTATGGTATTAAGTGCATCTTTATGTAGTGAAATATAAAAAAATGTGTATTAAATATATAGGTCATCATTTTTGAAATCATATCAAGGACCAAATATTTTATGTAGGTAGTATTATAAACCGTTAGTAAAATCCTTTAGTATAGGAATGAAAATATATAAAATACCTAAATTATTATAATGATAGAGTATGAAGTTTTCATGAAAAAAATTAAATTTATTAATTCTACATGTTGATTTGGTTCTTTCATAGTTTTACCTATGGGTAATGTACCAAAAAAGTGTGCATTGGGAAATAACTCAATCATCAACTAGTGTTTGAAAAGAGGCGTTGTTGCAAACTAGTTTTGAAACATAGAGGGGAAAATCATTAATAAATTCATAATATCTTTATAAATTATTATGAAGGGAAAAATATTACCATAAAATTTTATGTTAAGAAATAAACCCTGGAAAACATATTTTTAAACTTTTAAATTCATTGATTAAAGAGAATACCTCATTTATGATTCATTCCTTCACTTCTGAAATTTCCCCTTTTATGTATTTAAAAATATAAATCTTATAACATCACCTTTATATTAGTCAATGTCAATAAATTGGAGGAACCATGTCCAAAACCAATGTGTTGGGAAATTTGATAACGAACCAAATGAAAGATCAAAACCAATGAGGGAACAAGTTAGTAACTTCATGAAAATATTTTATTATTAAATATTCTTTTCAATATATACATAAATCATTGGAAAAAAAACACCCCAAAACATTATGAATGTTTCAACAGTGACAAGTATGATATAAAGACCTTAATATTTCAATGGATATTTTTATCGCTTAATTATGGAACAACAGATAATCAACCCCTAAAAGATCTTCTCCATACATCAAAGATCATTATAAGAGAAATTTGTTATATTTGTTTATAATATAGAGTGAGAAGTTGATAAATGGTGGAAAATTATCAAATATATGACGAGCATGAGGTTATTTAAGTGGATTGAAATAAATTCTTGAAATTATTTTCTAAAAACTATTTTCATCACACTATCTAAAAAATAATCGAGAGGAAGTTCCATGATTAGATGAAAAATAGTGAACAATCCAATGGTGAGTATGTGGAAAACATCACAAAACCTTATAAATAGGCCTCCATATTTTCAATTGGCCCCAAATTTATGGTTAACTAATTTTTTATTTGGTTAATTCCCAATCTGCAAAGATATTTTGTGATTCGAGACATTTTCCCCTATGAATATTTTTATATGTTACCTCAATGTCAAAAATGAGGTTAGTAGATAATAATGATCACAATATAGTTACAGGTTAATTTTTTAATTTATAGTTTATGGATGGTTAAATAAAAAAATGGAATGAATGTACAAAAACCCTATTGTCAAATATATGTGATTGATCATTATAGTAATTTTCTAAAATGGACAAGAAAATTTTTTAGGTGTGGAAATTATGGGAACTAAATTTGCGAATGACTATAGGAGAAACAGAAAAAAGAGATGGAAGAGTGGGATGCTCCAATAAACCCACATAATGTTTTTCAATTTTTTGACTATAATGAATAAGGAAATTATGAAAAATAATTCACTAATAAAATTGATGTCAATTATAACTGATAAAAATAACTTCCAATTCATAATGATCATGGGAAATGTTATTCCATCACAATTTATTTGGTGGATTTTTACGATGTTGTAGATATAGGTATGCTAGTAACTCATTCTGGAATAAAAAATATAATATTTTGTTCTAATTATTGTCATTAATTCATATCATACATGTTTAGTATAACTATTCAAATTCCACCTCAAAAAATTGAAGATGTGCTATTATATAAAATTGAACGTGGGAAGATTATTACATCGTAATTATATTACTCCTCCCATGTTTATATTCTTTTTAGAAAATTGTAGTGAACCGTTTGATTGTACCATTATTATAATTCTACAAAGTTCTTGGTTTTTATGGGATTTAATTATGATAATTCAATATTATTTTCTGAGAGAAGGAAATCACAGTAGCTATCAGAAATTGGATTCTAATCCTAGAAAAATACCAAGTGGTTAATGAATCTCATTTAGAATCGTTATCTCACTCATAGATACTATTATCTTATGGGAAATAATAACTAGATCAAATTAATTAGAATAAGGAAACAATAATCTTACATGAAATGATAATTATAATGAAATATGTGAAAGTGTTTCATCAAAAATTTGTTCGTCCTCCTCCAAGATGTGAGGGTGAGTTCATAATAGTCTTATACCTTATGTTTTTCTAATATACATGGATCCATATAGAATAAATTCTTTTAAACCAAAATAGATGAAGAAGAATCTACATTGGAATCTATGTATAGGGATTATATGCCCCATTTCTCCACAATGGGGTACAATGGTATTGTTTATCAAGAATAAGATATGGCTAATGTGCTTCAATATTGACTATAATGATATTAATATGGTCATTTTAAAGGTGAAGTAATATTTTATATATATTCATGACTTGTTTAATCATATATTTAGAGACTAGTACATACCTACATCTTATAAATTGTCATGATATATTTCATTAAATGTTAAAAATGAGTTTATCCCAAAAACTACCTTTGATACATGGTATGGAGCTATGGGTTCATAGTGATTCCATTTGGACTCACTAATTCTCATGTTATCTACATGTAAATAATGAGTATAGAGATTAAGGATTAACTCAATAATATTGTTGGAAATTTATATTTTTTAAAATTTTATCCTCACTAAAATGAAGGAGGAACATGATGAACATTTAAAAGTGTAAATGACTACATTACAGAATGAAACATTGTATGTGATCTAATATCACCAAATAACATCTATGATGATTACTCGTACTTTCATTGGATTAGCAGGGAATTATATTTAATTTAAAAGGAACATATCACGATTGTCCAGCCCTATCACACAACTAACATAGAAGTGAGTCATGTTTTTCTAGAATAATTAATGTTATTAGATATATAAAGAGATAATGAATATTCTAATCATTACCTCTTTTACCATAATAACCACTAGTCAGGAAGGATTTTTGATATAATGTGATTCATACTATAATGAATTCAATTATGCATTCATAACAGATAAAAATTCTATAGCTTATTCCTCCCTTTAGTTAACAATCCCTAAGAACAACTGCAAAGTGAAAGATATTTAATTTTCTAATGTGATCTTTGAATTGATAGTTTAGAGACATTGTCATTATAAGAAGATGTATGAAATATATATATTTCATAAATTCCTCATGTATATATTGACACAAAAGGAGATCAATATGCACCAATAATTGTCATTATATCTGATCATCGATTACGATTTTTCAATGTATTAAAATCATGGGAAGGTGAAAAATTGTATATTCTAGGAGTAAAATGGATCATGAAACCATATCTACAATGAGGATTGAAAGTGTTACAGTTTTCAGGGAAATTTAAAGGATTTAAATTGGAATAAGAAATGTATATTTAACCAACCATTCTCAAATAACTTCTCATCCATCCATTCTTGAGAGGATCATGGAGGTAACAAAATATGATGAGATGTTATACAAAATATAGAGAATTTTCATAATTTCAACTTTTATAATGATATACTTATTATTTTTGTAACCAAAATATGTGTCCCATTATAACTATAGTTAAAGAGGCAACGTTTTGACGTTGTGAATTTCTCATCATTTTATATTAAATATAAAAGTTTCATGAAATAATAATATCTAAAAAATTATGGTTGGATAACATCAAGAGAGAGATTAATGATTTTTTATTGATGATTTTATGAAAACATGTCAAGGATTATTGATATAAGGAAAAGGGTTTGATGAAACTGTTTATCATACTAGTATGGAATTGGAAAAACATAACCATTTATTTTATTCATATTACATTATCTAATATATAATTTCATTCACACGGTCTTGGTGGTGGTAAATTATCATGAAAAGTTGGAAGATTTCCTTATAATTAAATAATATTTCCCCCATGACTAACTCAATATTAAATAAATATGGTAAATAGTAAGACTACACAATGTAATAGTCCATATTGTATTTTATCACGATTTCAGGTTTACCTTAATGTTATGGAGAAGTCTTTATCATGTTTTGTATATAGTGATATGTTTCAGTACTTCTTATCACCCTCATATGGGTGGTGAATAATAGTGAAAAATTAAAACTCCATAGGATATGTTGATATTTTGTTCAATGGATTTCAAATTATATTTGGATGGGTACCTTCTTCAAATAAAGTTACCATATAATAATAGTTTTGATTTTGGAATTCCAATAGAAGCATATAAGGATCTAAATGGGAATAGGATTCAAACTCCAACGAGATAGGATCAGTTTGGGTAGTGGAAGCTAATGGTTCATGTTCATCTCTATGATATTATTGAAGGTCATGACCCAAACCAGTATTACCCAAGTGGAATCTTCCCCAAACCCACCTTCAATAAGAAATTTATTACATATTTGTGCCATGAAGGAATATCACACACATGGGAGGCATTTTCCTTAAGCAACTATTTGCACAAAAAAATACAAATCCATACAATGATGGAATGCAAAAATAAATTAAATCAATTCCTGAATAAATCTATAATTCCTCAACCATAGTACAACAATAAGTACTATAAAGTGTATAAAGAGAGAAAATAGATGACTAACACAAATTGAAAATTAAATTCACACCTTCTAACCCAAAGGGGTCTACTATTAAAATAAAAACCTGTATAAACCTTGTTCTATCTACCCAAAAATATATCCACTTGATCTTAGTCTCACAAGGACTCCATAAAAATATCTTTCATCTACATAATGCATGACACATGTAGGAAACACTCATTTAGGGATGAGTATTAAAATACCCAATAGGACACCCAAAAATTACCAATAACAATGAATCGAGAGAAATATTCATCTCTATAATGCTATATGTCTAAAACACATGTAACAAGAATATCTCTATATACTCAACAATGACACAAAATCAGAAATTAAGTGACATCTATAAAGACAGTGTATGATTCCTACTTGAAGGTTCTATATAACACTCATCCAGAAGAACAGACTCCACGAGATATACACCCACTAATGATTGTCATCCAAGAGGGCAGGCTCATTATGTATAGTCTTGAAAGAAACTAATAGGGTTCATCCAAACACGAAATCATTTAAACTACACATCATCATAATGATCATTTATCGATAAACATATAGGGAGTCCACACCCATGTCTCACTAGGGGACACCAGACCCAACTGGAAACATCTTATTAGATAGGGGATCTATACCCATATAAATATGGGTCACACCAATTCCATCAACCCCATATAAGGTAACATGAAGGGAAAGAGGAAATATATGGGACTCATTGAGGGATACAAGCTACAAGCCACTCATTCAGCATGCAAAGCAGTTAGAGTCAACTTAATCGATAATAAGGGAAATAATGTATACTATACTATCCATGGGAAGCTACACTGATGTTACTCTCTAAGGAAGAAAAAAGATGCCACATCAAACCATCATAGAAATTAATAGAGATAACACACCAAAATGATCCTAGTATAAGGTAGATTTCACATGTTCATGATGAAGCTGAGCTGTGAAGAAATAGGAAACCAACCTATCCACAATTGATAACATGGCGCATCTTTGAGGGTATACAACATGTCTCACATAGTCTCATTTTCCATAAATCTAGGAATGGAACATCCATGAAGAACATGCACGGATAACTAATGGTATAGTGTTCTAAACATAAACCCATTGATAAGACTCTAAAAATATCATCAAATTTCTTAAAGGATCACACTTTTACCATCCCTATTGAAAAATGCTCGAAAGATACTATTCACTTTCCTCAAACAGATACCTTGTATAGAATTAAATTCTCACCATATCATCCTAAAATATGGTTTCATTGTATTAGGCCAAATGTTTAAATTAAATACCATATATTTTATTGAAACATACACCTCAATATTAAGTACATAATGCCACAACATATTTTTCAATCCAACACTATATGAAGATGGTTTGTCAGATAATGGTTTCTATGATATTATTATTATTATTATTATTATTATTATTACTATTATTACTATTGGGTGGTCCTTGGACTCAATTAGTGAGTTCAAAAAATATATCCAACATTGTTTGTTAATGGACTACTACAATGTCAGGGTTTTGATATCATAGATAGTTTGTCATTATTACCTAGTACCAAAGAGTTATGACGAAAATAGAACTTCAATAATTGTAATTAGAATAATAATATTATTGTTTTTGTTTTTATTTTTATAAAAACACCTTTTATAATAATTTAAGCTAATTCATAGGGAATAGTTCATCTCGCCACTCTACACACGGCCCAACTCGCACCATATAGCCTGTATAATCCCTTTATTTATATTTCTCTCCTTTATGTTTTTATAATTATTATAAATAATAAAAACTCTTAATCCCAAAAATATATCACATGTAGGGAAAGAGAAATTTAGAGGTAGATATCATACCACCATAAAGTTGTGATCCATGCCCTCGGTCATCGATCACTCAGGTCATTGGGGGAAGGTCCACACCACCAGTCCACACTACACCAACACTTCACTACCACATATTGGTTTTACACCATCTCTAAAAGATCACCTCACACATTCCACGTTGATTCATCAGAAGGAATACATTATATAGTTACTGATAGTTTCCTAGTCATCTGTCACACCACATTTACCTTCGATCACACTTTCTATCACAAATATGAACTTGCAGTGATAACCGTTAACCCAAGAAATTTATCAATAAAGAATTATGCATCATTTATTGGTCTAATCATTGGTTAAAAAAATAACAAAAATAATAAAAAATATATTGTGGAATTAAGGAATGAATTAAAAAAACTAAACTAATAATAATGGACATTATCCAATGTTCATGTTGAGATTGATTCATTTTCATAGAGAATTGAAGAAAGAGAATGAAATAACCGAAAAATATCAATCTCTATGTTATAGGGAGATAATTCAATTACCTAAATAAAATAATAAATCAATGAATTAATATAAAATATGATTAATTTGATTTTATCATGTGTAAATGAAAATTGGATAAATATACAGAATACAACATCCTAACTCGATTTGGATCAATTACTGACAATGAATGATCACACATCTTTGTCATTGATGAGATCCTAAAGTTGTATAGTCATTAGAGAAACATACGATACTATGAATCTCAATCCACAGTCTCATTGTATGCCAACATTCATCAATTCTACCCAATAAATTATCTAGGATATAAGGATAACCCTAAAAATTGGTTATGAATACATATTGATAAGGAAAAACTAGTCCACTATGTCAACATAATAATAATAAATTTATTTATCATTAATGTCTGTGATGATATTTTCCCAAAATCCTCATGCTAAAAATGGCAATGTCAAACCTATGGTAAAAAACATGTCATAAAATCAACATTGCCCTGAAATTTTTTATATAGGCCCTTGTTTAAGATATACTCACCTTTTCAAAAAAACTACAGGTGTGATATATTTAATATATTTAATTTATTTCAAAAATTAATTCCATGAACACCATGCCTTAGAATCCCATGAATTTTTAGTGCAAGGATTCAGAAATATTCATATAAATATACCAAATACATACACAATAATAATTATAATATTACATTCTTCCGTCCTTTAAATATTTTAATCCTCTAAAACTGAAACTATGACAAAGGTAAGGATATTGATCTTTGAACATGTACTCATAATCCTATGAGCTCTCCCAATGATTTATTGATGTATCAACAAACATGCAATAAAGGAAAATATTTCACCCACAATTTTCTATCTTCAACTGGATAACATCATTACTAGCTCGATGAAAAAGTAAACACCACACCCATAATACGACTCATCCATGCCAATATCGCTCAAGTAGTCATGCAGGTACCTCCTCAATTATTCCATTTAAAGAACACAAATAAAACCCAAAACTATTGTATCCATGAGGTTATGTGGAACACCACATTTCTAACACGGCATGATAGTTAAAAAATAATGGTACTAGGATTCAAATATATATACTTCATCCCCAGATAAAACTACATATATTTATACCTCCAAAACCCGCCATCTTCGGTCCACTGAGGATTGTTGATGTGTACAGGACATTCCTCATCCTTCCCGAGACCCATATCACCCCTAAAAACCACCACGTAAAAAAATAGGACCCAATTGCAATTACCTATTGGATACGTCTAGTATACTAGTGTCTTATAAGATCTCTCATTCATGGATTCAAAAAGTAAATACTATGGTGGTGTAATTATAATCCTCATGATTTGAAAAATCTCATTGATGATATATGGTCTTCCCTGTTGTGGCTCAAAATCAACATGAAAACCTGAATCATGTATACTATAACCTATGTATTTCACTTTTACCTAGATATCTAGATTGGGATAAAACACATTTCCCAACTAAAATTGAGTACCTTAATGTATCTCGCATCCTCTCCCAAATTATTTCATGAATCAAGTATCATAATCTATAACGATCATCATGTGATTTACATAAATCCAAAATACCACATATAGATAAATGTGTCAGGAACTATCTACAAATATTTTTTAGTCACCACCCATAGACAATTATAACAATTAGAGTTTGACTAATGAAACTCGATGCAACTCCCTTGGCTTATCAACTAATTCTATGAGATCCTATTATATACTCACATATAGTAGATGCATTTCTAATGAAAAAAATCATCCATAGAACCTATTCTCACATCGCAAACAGAATCACCATCCCTTCCAGAAAAAATGATGACATGATTCCCTCCATCAATGAATTTTCATCAAGTGTGTATTTAGTAGATAGAAGATCTTGCATGATATCTTATTCATTATTTTATGCTCATTCCAATCTAATTAGTTGATTAGGGGAATGGGTATGTTCCATAAACAGGAGGTACACTGCCCCATTCACGCCCTATAAATGGTTACCTACAAAGGGGAAATTCTTCTATCACCTCACTATATAAAAATGAAAAAAAATAAATCTACAATAATATGTTGTCGTAGTCAAACTTTGGGTGTCCTTCAAGCTCACTCGACCTCAAACAATTCAGGATATATTTTCACTCTAATTTATGAGAAGATAAATACCAATAAGTGGTACTTTGTATCTAACAATAGATCCAAGAGGGTTTCCATGTGACCAGAAATATCAGAGCATGTCTATAACCATCCCCATGTTTCTCATGAAATCGAACACTAATATTTATTACACATGTATTACATTGATGATGAATCCACAAATCAACCCATGATGGGTTGAGAATCTGGTCCATAGGTCTATAAATTCTCTTGTGTAGTAAAACTCAATAATGAAAATCACAAATAAGTCTGAAAAACTGATGTATCTTAAGAATACTACCCCTTCTATATCTATCCCCCTAACCAGAGCTAGTGATAACCCATATCAAGGAAATCAATGAGACTCACGTTTTCTTAAACATATCGGTCAAATAAAAAGTAATCCTCTAATATAAAAAGGTTTCAATGAGGTGACTCAATGAGGTATAAGTGGATCATAACTCTGAATGAAAACTACAACAGGCTAGTGATGACACACGACGTACCTCAAAATATACTCAATCCTCCAAACAATCTCATCACATGAAAGTAATTAGTTCCTTGTAATGTATGTTTTCCATGACTATGGATTGTTTCAAAAACATATGACTATTAGAAACATCAAATTAAAATTTTAGATAAACTCATCCACCTAACATCAACACTATCTACTTTGGGTGTCACTCACTATCTTGCAAGGTTTGGGTTGTCATCTCTAGAACGTTTCTCGATGTGGGAATTTCACGACATCATTGTATATCAAATGTTATGTAAATAATCCCCAATATTGCATTTTACAAAAGCCCCATGTCACCCATGAGAGGTCTCACCACTTATACCACCATTTGGGAGGTTCCTCACTCTTGTGATACATTCACTACATATTCCCATGCCAATCATCCACTATGTGGTATGTCCAACAATGTAAGATAGAAAATTTGTAACTATGGTATTCACGATTGACACTGAATATATGAGTGCTATCTACCAAGGTCATTAGATCAAATAAAAAATATATGGAGAAAATGGTTTTAATGTGAAACCATTTATTCGGTCAGGATTTACACATGGTTGAAACCTTGACCACTACCTTTAGTCACATCTATATTACAATCGGGCATGTCTCATCATCGAACATCACTGATATCTGTCACTGGATCTAGAATAACATTCCTAGAATGTGAATACCATCATATTGTGATTCTAGAGCTATAAACAGATCAATACATAGATGATCATCATCCTGGTACACAATAGGGTCCATTCGAGGATGAATAGGTGGTATCACAACTTGGTTCCCACCCAGATTAAACACCTCATGAGTGTGTCCCTGAACTGGAACCTCATCACTCAACCATTTGTCAACATGAAACTCTCTCATAATCCTTATCGAATTTCATCACAAAGAAATATTCAAGGTGATCAATATGTACTATGATCGATGTGTATATATTGTACACTAACATGAGAAGGACATAGAAATCACCACTAATTCCATTATGATTCATTAAAAAAATTGTTCCATTTAATTAGTTAATACTTATACTAAGTCAACAAGAAGGTTATTTATTTCATTGTGAATGGATACATCATCCAACAAAAAACTATTGGACAGCCAGTCCTAAGATCCAAATGTGACATAAATTGTCATTTTCTACCTATATTCCAAATCAAGCCTCAGGTATAGATAAAAGATACTCCAAAATACAATCCTAAACATAGGAAATATCATAAAACTTATTATTGGGTACACCACATTGATACCATTCTATAATGAAATAACCAAAAATTGATCAAGAAAAAACTACCCAAATCCCACATCCAATAGGCCAGTGGCTCGTGATTAATGCTAAGAAGGCACATCTCACCAAGAACGTCATTTTCCTTATCTACATATATGAACCCACAAATATTCGAGTCCATAAAATGATGGAATGTAAAAACAAAAACAAAAATAATAATACATGAATACACATATATTACCTTAACCATAGTATAAAATAAATTACTAGAAATCATTAAAGGGGACCAAATACTAGCCCAACCCAAACTGAATAGTAAATTCTGACCTAGTCACGCGGGGGAGACTACTGTCAAAAGAAAAATTGGTATACACCTCATTATATCTAGCTCCACCATGCTACACCTATTCCTATACAACTATTGACTCTATAAAAAAATATCATCTACATAAGTATATATCTAAAACACATATAACACAATTATCTAGATATACTCAATAGAGAAAAATAGTCTTAAGGTAAGATACACCTGTAAATATATAATAGGATCCATACTCAAGGGATATAACATTATTTATAAATTAAATTATTTATTATATATTATTATATATTTCAAAAAAAAAATCTTTAATTCATTATGTAAATCGTATCATTATTTTTACAAAAAAACTGAAAAAAACTAATAAAATTATTCTTTCAAAATATTTCATTAATTATTATTATAGACATTACCTTTAATATTAATTTTATACCAAAAAATTAAATCTCTATTAATAATAAATATGAACATGTTGATGAAAAATATTAAATCTATATTTAAAGATTTACTTTCAAAAAATGATGATGTCTAATTTTTTAATATAAGTAAATTAATGTACTTTTTATTGTAACATTTTACTTAAGATTAAAAAACATTAATGATGTGTTTTATAAATTGAAATTATAATATTAAAATGATTTTTTATGTGTATATATGTGGTGGGGATAAATGTTTTAAAAAAACATCATTATTGTATTATAATAACGAAAGAAAAGTAAATGTATTGGAAAAATATATATTTTTTACTATTTACCAAAAAATAAAATTGTTTTATTAATGTATGAAAAATCAATTAGAATATAATATTGAAATGATAAATCCCAATTTTTTGATAATTGATACAAATTAAAATTATAAATTTTTAAATTTTATCTTTTAAGTGAATATAAAATATATCAATGAAAACTAATTTTATTTAAAAACAAACATCCAAAACAATAAGTGTTGTTAATAATATATTGAATGAGTTTTTCATTTATTATAGTATTTTTAATTTGAATCTGTTTTTTTATTAATATATTTTCATAAAAATAATGTTCTAAAAAAATAATATGATTTTGATTCAATGTTGCATGTGAAACACGCTATCAAATAGGGTGGTAGTTATGATGAAAATATACATCATGACCTTATGGTGTTACATTACCCCTTTAAATAATTTGGGTCAAATTATTTTTTAAATATTTGTCACTAATGAAAATATATAAGTGCATTTAAAATTTAGCTGGGACTCATGGCACCATTTATAAAGAAAAATCAACTGTAAAAATATATAAAACAATTCATTTTTTCTTGGAATATGTCAATCGAAGTATTGGGGTTTTATCTAATCATTTAAGATAAATTTCTGCCTGGATTAAAAATCATAACAATGAAAATAGAATTGTTTACAATATAACTCATGTTCATCCTTGAACTGATAGAAGACAATATATTTGATAGAAATTGGATTTCTCTATTTAGGTAATTAATATAAAAATTTATTAATGTTAAGAAAATAAATTTCTAAAATAATTGTAAATTAATCTAATAAAATAGTTAACAAGACACTGGTGAATAATAATCCCATAAACCATGAATGAGATTCACACACCTTTTATATAGTAATGAGACCATAATTAATTTTTATTTCTGACTCAATATCTAAAAGTTGGTGAAAATTTACACAATATTAGACATCACGTTATGTATAGTGAAGAATAAATAACACAACTTAATTATCATTACACACTTTAATTGTTGTATTTGAATAAGATAATCATTTTTTCATTGGTATATTAGGCCTTTATTATATATTTTCATCTTAATCCCTTGGATTATTTCACTAGTTCCAATAGTTCCCACGATCCTCACATATAATATATAAAATTTCTTGTAGGTCATTCGAAAGAACATTATTTTTCCCAAAATATTAACAAAAGTATTCCATTTTCTTCATTCAATATTTTATATTTATTCTTTAAATTACCAAAAAATAAATATTTTGTTGGATTCTATATAAAATTTTATCTCTTTCCTTTTTTATATTTTTTATATGAAGGAATTTTAATTTTTTTCTTGACAACCTTTCTAACTTGATCTTCATTGTGACTCCATGCTTCTATTCATTGATTTCTTGGGTACTCATTTTTTTTACTTTTATTAATAGTAATTCAAGATAGTTTATTATTTATAACAATAATATTTCATACTATATATGTTATCTAATTATGAAACTCATTGATGATATCTTGAACATCTAATAACACCAATTGTTAACCAGTTTTTCCTTGATCCATCCATTTATAAAATTAAGAAAACATGACATTAATAATATTTAATATAAAAAAGTATTCATATTAAATGGATTAATCATAAATGACATATATTCCATGTTTTATAGATGAGTAGTTTTAAATCTATTTTATTCACTGTATATCTCCTAGTATGTTCTGTATTCCATTATAAAAAATGTACTCAAATCAAATATCATTCGTATTAAAGAGAATGTCATATACCAAATAATATCCCTCATGAGTGTATAGTAAATTGAGTATTGTTAAGTCCAAATATAGTTTATCATCTTATTATTTATTTGATACTCCACTAACCATTTTTTTGGGTAACTACCATTATGTGATTTTTTTTCACAATCGTTTTTATGATGTAGTAATAGGGTTGAGATGTAATTTTTTAAAAACAAATAAATCGATCATTTCTTAAAATATATGGATGTTTTCCTATTATTACACTTATCTCTTAGGCTTATCCGTAGAGTACATTGCTAAATATAACTAATCCAATTCCCCTAAAGCACTAACTAATCCATAAAATTTACTAAAACTTTTCTCTAATACCATCAATAATTCCCTCAACCAACACTCTCCAGTTCGATTCGTAATGTACATTCATTAATAACATTCATTGAAACAAAAAAAAATCTAAACATGTCATTATTTTTCATTATTTCTATAATTTAACATTTAAACATCACAATAATCATGCAATCCCAAGAAAAAATGATTACAGTATTTGAAAACAAGCTTCAAAAGAAATGTATTTTACAAAAATGTGAATATTTCTCTAGAATTGATCCCCAAGAATCCCTTCTATAGTTTCCACATATTATACTCATTTTATAACCTGGGAAATTGAAACATGAGAAACATGTGTTCTCAAACACTATGTAGGAGAAAACATACCAACATTCTATATATTGTAAGATCATAATAATATGATAAAACATGATGAGAGGGTAAATATTTTATTAAAATAAACATTGATCAATAATGTTTCTCTGTAATTCATGGTATAAATATATGAAATCTCAAATTAAAAAATTTATAAAATGGAAAAAAAATTAGAATCCTTAAAAAATAATAATAATCCATGGATAATATTCATAGGCATAGAGAAAGGAAATATAACATGACATTGAAACATAACAAAATAATTATCTTTGGAAATATAATAAGCACAATGTATCATCACATTCATGATTCATTACTCACACCTATTCATTAATGAGCCCATACTCACATTTATTTCAAGTGAGAAATCATAATTTCACCAAACAATATTTGTCTCATGAGATATAATCATATAACCAATGCATTGGTGGGAGATCACATGCATCAATAATCAAGAAATATGAGTTGCATGTGAAATAAATATGTCATTAAATCATAAAAACCCATCTAAATAATGCTGGATTCATTTATCACACTATAAAACCCATGTAGAAGGATCTGGACATGGAGTCTTTACCCTTTTAGGGATTTGGCTGTCTATCTTGTTATTTTATTTTTTCACATGCATTATTAGTGTGGCATGGCATTGTTGTATTTGATTTATGGTTTTCACCCTATTTGGGGATCATTTGGTTATTAATGTTTATTGGTTTCTTTTTTATTTCCACCATTATTTATATTATTTTATGATGTGGATTACATTAGTAAAGATGATATATTATTCTTATGTGACTAATTATACCCATGTTTCTAGTCGGAATCCTTTGTCCTACAGGGAGGAGGGCTTGAAGTCATGTGATGACCTAGATTAGGGAACCGATAGAGATGCTTTGAGTTCAGGGATGTTACAAATATTTATCAGAGGAATTCCTTTCTATTACATAATATTTTACGACTATGTATAAGAGTCTTGGACAGTGTCGGGCCTTGGTAATGTGCTCATTCTTTGGTGTAGCTAACCCATGTATGTGGGAAAACCCAAGTCACCATGGGTGTTAAATGTTGTTCTTGTAGTGTTTTGTTATAGCTGAAAGATATTTTAGAATTGGGTGATGCACATGATGTGTGATTTGATTGATTTATAATATTTTTCTCAAGTCTAGAATGGCATGAGGTTTTGCATTCATGCATCATTTTAGGAACCTACGGATATAGGTGGCATTTATCCTTAATGACAAAAACACTGGAAGGTTGTGCAATGTATAGAGAGTTGAATGCATTTTAATTCCATGATAAGTATTATTAAAATGAATCCTAATAATGGTAATTTAAGTTGGTGAATGAAAATAATTCCAATGATTAGTTATGTAATATCATTTATAATGAAATTTTATGAATGAGATAACGTTTTGGGCTATGAAAAATTGTTCATATTGAATGGTTTCCAAAAGGGAAAGATTTTTATAGTGAAGGATTAATTTTTAGCGAGTCTTCCTAAAGAAAAGATTAAATTTAATTATAATGATGATTATAAAATTTTGTAAAATGTGAAATGTGACTAAGAGGAAAAGACTAGTGTTTTAAAAACAAATTGGGACGAAATGTGTTGATGAAAGGCTTTTGATTATGCGAATTAGTTTCCCCATGTTGACCATGAACACAATAGGTATGGTTGACGGTATTTTTCTATGTGTGATGATGACCTTCGGGTAGGATAATTAAGAATGGTTTCATTAAGGTTGATAGCGTGATACCTTTTCAAACTACATTTTAATCATGTCGGTCATTCTTCTAAGTGTCGAGTGAATGACCTGTTTAAAAATAATAATATTTAGTTCAACAGTGGGTATACATTTTTTTATTAGTTGGACCCTTTTATGTGTGTGTTGAGATAGTGAGAGTGCTCTAGTTTGAGACACTGGAGTTGGATTTTGAGGCCTTGTCGGTTGAGATATGACCTATGTGGTGTTTTGAGGTAACCCTTGAAAGGGTTGTGGCCTTTGTGTTGTTAGGTGTTGTTTGGTATTGTGAGTGAGGGAAGTATTGTGGTTTGTGATCGTATGGAGTACATGTTGGACCCCAATTATGGTGCATGGGTCTTGGTGACCTTGTGAGTAGAAACCTTGTGAGTTGTTCCTTTAATCATGAAGAGGATGTTTTTATTATAGTACTAATGAACATGTACACCTTTTGTGTGGAACCTTGAGTAGATGTTTGTTTGGTGCACTAGAAATAGAGTGCATCAGAATGGGAGTGAGATTTCCATCCGGGAGCATTACTTTGTTCTTGTCATGATGTGTGTGGATTGGTGAGAGGACCAATGGATTATCCTAGTGTTGACTCTAGTCGTGGGAGTTTGTGTCACTCTACCTTTACGGTGACTTGCAAGAGTGGTTGGACAAGGTTTATAGTTATTTTGGGTGTGTGTCGCGCATGTAAATGTTTTGTACTTTGGTAGTGGGACTTAGTGTGTCCCATGGTGCAGGATTGGCCATGAGGGATATGTGGGAAGGTGGATTGGTGGTTGTTCCCCTTGAGTTGTGGTTACGCATTGATAATATCATGAAATCATGTGTGACCTAATGGTAGGTTAACCCAACGATGTAGGTACCCGAGAATACGAAGCATGTGATATGATTTTGAGGTGGTGTCAATGCATTCAGAGTACCACTAAGTTTAGTAAATTGTATAGTTGTGACACGAATCTTTCAAAATGTCACAATAGTGTTTGTGATAAGTTGTAAGGATTGGTTTGAATGATTTTATAATATTAATGTATGCCTCACCTGTTTGGGTTAAGACTAATGGAGGACTATAAGTTGTTTCTAGAATAAATAGCAAGGGTTTCTGATGTGTGGTTATATACATTCACTCGATGGTGGAATCATGGTGAGGGTGGTTATGTAGAAGAACATGATAGAATGAATGTGTTTGTTATTGGGTGAGGTGTCAGGGAATCCTTAGGGATGATGAAGCTAATTAACAAAGAGATTTGGGTATGTAGGTCAGAACGTGTTGGGCTATATGCAAGATGAGATCTTTTTGTGAGAGATCTTTGGGTGATTGGAGTTGTAGATCATTGTGTGATGGTTGTTTGCTTGTAGTGGATGAATTAGAAGAAATCAAGTACTGTGGTGGAAGAAGTTCCATTTGAAACATTGGTTCCCGAATGCCTTACGACATGGTCATGGAGCAGTGGTGGGACTTGTTGGGCAATCATACCTGAGTGGTGGTTGTTAATTATTGATGAGGTCCATTTGGAAGGATTCCTGAAACACATGGATGATCATATTGTCCCATATTTCGACATCATTAATGGATATGTTGGGGTGGTGTTCTTCGATGACTTCTCAGTGTACCTCTAATAGTGACAAGTATGCCCAACGCCTTGCCATCCTCCCAGGTATGTTGATATGCTCTGGATTTTGCCAAGAGAGATGCAGATGTTTGGATGGATTGGGGATATCATGGAGTGTATTCACATGGAAGCAGTATATGTGGATCCTGATTAAGATATGTACACCCTCTGTGGCTTGGGTTTAAGGTCATTAGAATGGACCTAATGTTGACAAACGCCATCAGTGCTATTCACAAAATCCTGGAACGTGATCTATGTGACATTTTTTTATTTTTTTGGATAATTAGGAAGGCCATGTATAATTTTGGGGTTCAGTTTGTTATTGTGTATAATAATTGGTAGTCAAAATCACTCTTGATAGTAGTGGTTATAACACCCCGAAGGTGTTGAGTGATGATTCAGTCCTAGATGTGGAGTGGAGAATATAGAGCTGATGTGGTGGCACCAGGATTCCAATAAAGAACCTTTAAGGTTCATGTTAGGGTCTTATGATAGGAAAACATAGACTTTGATGTGATGACTAATGAGCCACATATTGAGATCAAACATAGGGTGGTTCCATGTAATGATTGTGATGTCTGTTTTGGGTTCATAGAAGGGTGTTGTTAGATATTACAATGGGTTATGCTAAGATAGTTCAGTTTCAATAACACTCACAATGATTAGGGTTAGACTAGGGTATTTTTCACTTTTTGTGGTTTTAAGGAATCTTGATGTTGAGGGAACCTTGGACATGTGATGTGGTACCATTCCAAGGGTGATGCTTGATGATGGTATGGAGGGTGGTTATTTCGTTATGATGTAATTGTACTGGAATTTAGGGAATGACCTCAGTGGGTGTGTGGGTTGGTAATGATATGCATCAAGATAGTAAATGCCTTGGGAAGGTGAGAAAATGGGGTAGCTTACTATTTGTGGAATGTGGGGTTTCTAGGACAAGATAGTCGAATGTGATCTGACTAGAGATGGTAAACATTAATGGTTTTGGTGAGACTGACCAACCTCTAGTTTCATGTTTTAGGGGAAAGAACTTTTCAAAACAAAGTTATACCTTATTGACATCAATTTGATTTTAGTACAAGGATGGATAGTGTAGGAATGTCCTCCATAATTGTTTCAACAGTGCGACTGGATGCCAATGTAGGGTAATTTTCTATGGATTCTTAGGATCACTAAGTTAGAACATTTTAGGGGATATAAATGTTTGGTTGATTATTGGTGTTCTTTTATTGATTGATGTGGATTCATGTAAGTAGAAGTTGTGGAGAGAAACATACTAGATAAATGGTTCGTTGATTTTGTGATCAGATATACGAGTTGGTAAAATTCTAGTCATCATTGTTCAGGTGAGCTAGCACCGATAGAGAGCTATAGAAAGGTTAACTGGTCGAGTTTTTGTGAGTCTTGAGTTATTCTGGGATATAAAACTATGGAATGAAATTTCATGGAAACATGGATGGAAGGATCATTTGTTTTCCCTCGAATGATATAGGGTTTGTTCACTATTAGACTTGGGAGAATATGGAAATGAGGCCAAGTAATTTGGGTGATGATATTTGAAGAGTATCGGGCTGACGAGGTGGAAATTGGTACCACCATGATTATGGGATGCGTGGTGTTATGATTTAATGTGTTGTGATTAAGGTGTTATCACTTATGTTTTCCCCATTATGTTCTTGTGGTATGAACGGTTTAAGTTCATGAATCCTTGAGATGTTGTCGGGTAGTGTTATGGTTGTAGTGAGGAAGGATTGTGGGGACTGTATGTTCCGTTGATTTCTGTCTAGTGTAGTTGTGATGTGAATCTAGAAACATAGAATGTTGGAATGGATTAGAAGGCCTTTGGTAATAAACTCGACTTAAAGAATCTTAGTGACGCTTGGAAGAACAGCTCGAGGACGAGCCTTATAAGGTGGAGAGGTTGTAAGATCCTTGATTTCTCCATAAGTTATGTTCTTTTTTATGTTTTAGTTCAATTCCCCAATTTTGGTTAATGATGTGTTTTCCAAATTCATTGAGAATGATTTGGGGTGTTTCGGGTGTTCGATACATGAAAAATGTGGAATTGGGAATTTCTAGGAAATCTACAGAGTTTGCGCATTGTTTGGAAAACTGTGTGAGGTGAGGACAAGAAGGTAGTATAAATATACACAGTTTGTGCATGGTCTAGAAAACCATGTGAGAAAGGGATAATGAGAAGTATTCTCTGCACAGTTTGTGCATGGTTTGGAAAACAATGCCGGTAAACCGTGCAGCCTGAAAACATTAAACAAATTAAAAAAATTCCATAACAAGATTTTATAACCCAGCTCATGTTTCCCCTCCATTCCACCCCTTGAAAACCCACTGATGTACTTATATGACCAAAGCTTCCAATTGGAGGTTCCCCTTTGATTCCCATCTATATGGATCAACGTTGGATTCAGATCAAAGCTTGTGTAAGTATAATGCTCTTCCAGCATCACTTTTTCATATTAGGGCATGTGGTTTCTCCCATATTCTTTTGAAACTATAAAACCCACTTTTTTGTGAGCAACCTAGGTTGGAGATTCATGGTCGGCTTGAATTTATATCTGAAACTACGATTGAGAGCGCTCACACAGTTTTATTTGAGGTAGGTGGTCAATGAGTTACATCCCATTGTTTTGTTATAGATTTGTGCATGTGTGTTGAGATTTTTCATATCTCTTATTGTGTAGTGGTTTCCATGATTATTATTGGGTCATCTGGGTGTTTAATTAATTTCCTTGAAACACTCAAAATCTACATGGTATGCATATGGGATGACTTTACCATTATACGACCTTCCATGGGGTGCGCCAGCATTACCGGACCTATAGAGTGGTTAGGGTTAAGTAAAATATTGTTGAATAATATAGTGGGACCCATGTCAAACATGTTTTACCAATTGATTATGTTGTAATGAGAGTAATGTTAAATATTCCTATGGCGATAAGGTATCTGATGTTGATCTATTGACATGAAAATGGCTAATTGGGTTGAAAGAGATTAGTCCGACTGTTTCATGAATTTTGGTTAGAAATGCCTAATGGTAATAGGGATTATTAAAAAGGTGAAACTGATATTGGGAAATAGAATAAAAAATTGGGAATGTGTTAATGGGATGTAATAAGGGATTTTGTGAACATTTTTAATGGGTTAATACATGAGAATTATGTGGTACACCTAAATTTTTGAATATAATAAAGGTATTCTATTATGTGATTTGAGAATTAGACTTAAAATGGATAAGTGGTTAAATGCATTTGATATGATTAATGGAAAAAATTTGTTAATGAATGGACAATTATGAATTTGAAAATATAATAGGGGTTGTTGAATACATCTAATGGGTTAAGGTATGAGAATGGTAATATGGCTAGATGGCTATGAGTTGTAATTACTAACTGTTTAAATGGGTCATGGAATGACATTAATTCCCCTGTTGTTGTCATGTATTGTGAATTATAATGGGTTTGAATATTTTCAGTTGTGTTACATTAAGGTTGTGGTGACTAGATAGATAATAATGTGAAAATTTCTTTGATGATTGTGTTATTGAATTGAGGTTATATGCCCACGGGTCGAGATAGACTGAGGTAATAAACTCCATCCCAAAATGCAGAGGTTAGGGAAGGGGACAAAATATCTATTCCCCCAACCATTCCATTCCACTCATAATGAGGCTTTTAGGTGAATATTATGTGGTGACGTGATACGTGTTTCGTTAGTGATATAGGTATTTTACTTATGTCCTATATGAATTATGATTTATTATGATAGAATCTTATTTATATTATATTTATGCCTAACACAGAGTACATGTTATTAAACGGATTGAGTAGTGATGATGGAATATGGAATGTATTTGGGGAATATTCTAGGAATAGTTTAAATAAACCTTGATATCTAATGTCACATTAGCTATCCCTTTTTTACCTACCATTTATTTTTTTACATTCATGAATTATCTATTAGACAAGATATTTCGTAGACATTGTTGGTGATGAAAAACTATGTTTTGTACTCACACCCTACTTGGGACGCCCCTGGGAACCTATGTCAATATCATGGTTTTACGTCAGGACAAGGTAAGAGGCCCCTCTCTAGGTTTTTGAGATGGTCTTGGGATTTATATGGAGAAGGATCATGACATTGAGTTTGGACCAATTTGGGGATTTGTCCATCTGAATTATTTTATGTTTTTTTTCACTCGCACTATTAGTGTGACATTGAATTTTTCTATAATAATTTTTGGTTGTACCATGTTAGGGTCAAGTTTTGTAATAAATGTATATAGGTATCTTCTAAATTCCTTGATTATTTATATTGTGTCATGCAATGCCTTACATTAGTAAAGAGAGTATAGTATCCCCACATACCTTATTAGACCCTCACTGCGAGTCGGCAAGCTCTGGAATATGAGGAGGTGTGCTTGAAGACATGTGTGGACCCGTCTCATGGAACATGTTTAGTCGATTTTGGGTTGAGGTCATTACAATGTGGTATTGGAGGAGTTCCTTTATCTTTCGTAATACTTGTGGACATTAGATGGGAGGCTATAACAGGTTTGGGTTTTGGTAATGAGCTATTTCATGGTAGTGTCTGACTCATGTATGAGGGAAAACCCATGCCAGTATGGGTGAGAATTGTTGTTCATGATCTGTGTTGTATAATTGTATGATATTTCACCATTGGGTGATGCACATGTTGTGTGATTTTATTGATTTATTATATTTTTCTCACAGATAAAATATAATGCAGTTGTTCATTAAATAATCATTTTAGGAACCTAATGATATATGTGTAATGTATCATTATAGGCATACACATTTTGGATGGGTGTGCAGGGCATAGAGAGTATAATGAATTTTACATCCTTGATAAATCTGTATAAAATTATTCATAATAATGGAAATCTATGTGGGTTAATGAAAATAATTCCAATGAATAAATAATTACTATCATGTATAAAGAAATTTTATAATGGGATAGCATTTTGGGTTATGTTAAATTATAAATAATGAATGGTTTCCAAAGGAGAACGATTTGTGTATTGATGGAAAATGGGTAAATGATAACTCCTAAAAAAGTGTTAATGAGATTAAAATGATGAATGATACAGGTTGTGAAATGTGAAATGTGCCTGAGTGGAAAGAGATTGTGTTGTAAAAGAATAAATTGGTTGAAGAGGTGTTGACTAAAGACATGTGATGATGTGAATTTGTTACTCTATTTTTACTATGACCGAATTATGCATGGATGGCGGGGTAGTTTTCTATTTGCGATGATGACTGTTGGGGAAGAGTATGATGAATAGTTTGATTAAGGATGATAGCGTGAGACTGTTTCCATCAATGGTTATATCATGTTGGTCATTCATTGAATATTTGTGTGAATGACATGTTTAAAAATGATACTGTTGAGTTCAATAGTGGGTATCCCTTTGGTTTTTAGTTGGACCCCTGGATGTGTGGGTTGGGGAGGTGAGATTGATCTAGTTTGAGACATTGGATTTGGATTTTGAGGATTTTCCAGTTGTGATATGGCCTATGTGGTGTGATTAGAGAACCATTGTTAGGGTTGTGGAATTTGGGTATAAAGAATCGTTCAGGATTGTGAGTGAGGGAACTCTCATGGGTTCTAACCATACAAAATACATGATAGACCATAAAGATGGTCCTTAGGCCTTAGTACCCTTTTGAGTATAAACCCTGTTATTTGTGTCTTGAATCACAGAGAGGATGTTTTTCTCACATTTTCTATGATTGTGTACACCCTTGGAGTAGAATCTAGAGTACATAGTTGTTTGGTGCGATAGTCATTATGTGCATCGAAATGGCTCTGAAAGTTAAATTCATTATCATTGCTTTGTTTTTGTCATGATATGTATGGTTTGAAGAGAGGGACAATGTTTTCTCTTGGTTGTGACTCTAGTATAGGGATTTGATATCATTTGAACTTCACAGTGACCTATGAGAGTGTTCAGAAAGGGATTATAGTTCTTTTGGTTGTGTTTTGTGCATGTAGATGTTTTGAACTTTGGTAGTGGGACATAGAGTGTCCCATATTACAGGTTTTTTTCTTTAGGGATAAGTGGGATGTTATATGGGTGGTGGTTCCACTCGAGGTGTGGTTACACGCTGATAATCTCATGAAATCGAGCGTGACCAAGTGGGATGTTATCCCAACGATTTAGGTAGCATGTGATATTAAATATGGGGGATTCTTCAGAGGTGGTGTTAATGCATGCAGAGTTCCACTGTGTTTGGTAAGTGGTATAGTTGTGCCCTGGACCTTTCATATAGGAACCCTAGTGTTTTTGATATGTGGTTTTGTTTTCTTCTAAGGGTTTTATCATATGAATTCATTACTCACCAATTTGTGTGAGGATTAATGGAGGTATAGAAGTTGTTTTGAGTAGAAAAGACAAGGGTGTTTGATGTGTGGTTATATACATTTACATGATGGTGGCACAATGATGAGGGTGGTCACATGGATGAACTTTTTATTATGAATGGGTTGGTAGTTGGGTGAGATGCAGAGTCCGCCCCAGGACTGATGATGCTGACTAACTTGGAGACATGGCAAAGCAAGTAAGAAGGAAATGGGATATACACAGTATGAGGTTGTTTTGTGAGAGATTATTTGGTGATTGGTTTTGTAGACTGTTGTGTGATGGTCATTAGATGGAATGGATACATCGAAAAGAAATCGACTATTGTGGTGGAACTAGTGCCACCTGAAACATTGGCTCATGACTACCTTATGAATTGTTCATGGAGTATTGGTGCATCTTGGTTAGAAATCACACCTGAGTGGTGGTGGTAATTGTTGATGAGATGTGTTCAGTAGAGTGTCCTGAAACCCTTAGCATGTCATTGTGTCACATAGTACAACATCAAGAAAGGATATGTTTTTGGTGGTTTACTTCGATGACTTCATAGCATACCTCAGCTAGTGACGAGCATTCACAACACAATGACATCATCCTTGTTATGGTGAGAAGCTCTAGTTCGTGCCAAGAGACATGAAGGTGTTTGTTTGGATGTGGATTATCATAGAGATTATGATCATGGACATGGTATATTTGGAGTCTGATAATGATATTTACACCCTCTGTATCTTGAGGGAGAGGTCCTCAGGATGGAATGAATATTGAAAAACGTCATGGGATTCATTCATTGAAACCACGAATGAGCACATGGGTGACATTTTTATTCTTGTTTTATGAATAGATGGATTATCATGTACCAATTTTGGATTCAGTTTTTGATTGGTTATAAGATTTGGTGGGGTGAATACCTCTTCTGATCAGTGGTTTCAAGAATAATTAGGCGGGGAATGATGAGTCTATCCTAGATGTGGATTGGAGAACATTAAGGTTATGTGGTGGCACTGGGATTCCAATGAGGAACCTATAATGTGCTTTTTTTAGGTTCCTCAAAGAGGCAATGTGGGACTTGGATGTGATGACTGAGGAGACAAGTGTTGGTTTTCAGAACAAGGTGATTCCATGGGAAACATGTGATGTATGTGATAGGGTTATAGAAGGGTGTGGTTGGATATGACAATGAGTTGTGGAAGGAGAGGTCTATTTCTATAACTCCCATGAAGATTGGGGTTAGCCTTAGAGAATTTTATCTTTTTGTGGATTTAGGTAATCTGGATGTTGACAGATCCTTTCCCATGTGATGTGTTACCGTGCCAAGGGTGATGCTCGATGACGGTTTGGAGGGCGGTAATGCAGTGATGATGAAATTTTATTAGAAATCAGGTAAAAACCATAGTGGGTGTGTGTGATGATAATGATAGGCCTCAAGTCAGTATGCACCTTGGGAAGGTGGGACAAAGGGGTAGCGTATCATCAGTGGAAGGAGGGTGTTATGGGACAATCCTATCAGATTTGGTCCAACCTGAGATGGTAAGCTTAAATTGGTGTGGTGAGAGTGACCCACCTTTAGGTTCATGTTGCAGAGGAATGAACATATTGAAATGATGTTGTATCTAAGTGAGTTCATTTTGATTGTATTCATCGGATGGAGAGTGCAGTAATGTCCTCTTGAATGGTTTTGATGGTGGAGCAGGATGTCGATATATGGTAATTCCCTTTGGATGCTTCGGCATGGTGAGTTAGAACATGTTATGCATTTGGAATTATGGGCTGAGTTCTTGTGGTAGTTCATTGATGGAGGAGGTTCCATGTAACTAGAAGTGGTATAGAATAATTTTCATGATAAATGGATGATTGATGATGTGATTAACGCTTCAGGATGGAAGGACATAAGTGGTCATCGTCTAGGTCAGTTAGCCCTAATAGAGAGTTGTTGCATGGTTAACTGGTCGAGTAGCTGAGGGACTTGAGTAGAATTTGGATGTATATATATCAAATGAAATATTCATTAAATTTTGTTGGAATGATAATATGTTTCACCATGGGTGATATCGAGTTAGTCACCTTTAGAGTTGGGTGAACAGGAAAATGACCCCAAGTAATTTGGTTATGAGCTGCGTAGAGGATCGGGCCGGTGAGGTGTGAATTTGTTCTTCCATGACTATGTGATGTTGTTTGTTACATTTTAATGTGTTTTGGGTTAGGTTTTATCACCTAAATTTTCATCATGATGTTATCTTGGTGATAATAGTCAATGTTGTTGAATCCTTGAGGATTTTCCGGTCCTTTTGTAGTTACAATGATGAAGGATTGTGGGGAAACTCCATTACCATGATATGTGTTTGGAGGCCATGAGATTATTATCTAGAAACATAAAATGTGAGAATGGATATTCATTCATTTTTCCATGAACTCTAGTTATAGAAGCGTAGTGATTCTTTTAAGAGTGGCTCGTGGATGAGCCGTTATAAGCAGCAAAGGTTGTAAGATCCCAGATTACATTGTATGGTATGTTCTTATTTTGGATTTAGTTTAAGTCTCTATTTGAGGTTATTTATGTGTTTTACCATGTCCTTGAGGATTCTTTGGCATGTTCCTGGCGTTCAGGAAATGAAAAGGTGAAAAGGGGGCTTTCTGGAAAATCTCCACAATTTGCACACTGTTTGGAATACCATGAAAGGGGTGACAATATAGGATGAATCAATCCACATGGGTTTTCAAGGAGTATAAAACAGTGAGAGAGAGGGGCATGTCATAAGTATAATATTTATAGTTTTTACATGGTTTGGAAAACCATGTGGGTAAACTTGGTGGACGGGAATTTTTTAAAAAAATTACAAAAATCACATCCCTGGATTTTAAACCCCGACTCGGGTTTCACCTCCATTCCACTCATTGAAACCCTAGTGATAAACTTGGATGAACCAAGCTTCCAATATGTTTTATCCTTCAATTATTGGACATTTGGATAAGCTTTCATAGAATATTGAAGCCCGAGTAATTCTAAATCTCGTCTTGCTTATTTTTTTTGGATTGCAGCTTTGGGTTACTCCCATCTTCTATTGAAACAAAAAAAAAACTCTTTTTCGGTGGAACCAAGGTTGGGTCCTCATGGGGTAATTTAATATAGATCAATTTCCATGATTGAGAGTGAACACACTAATGGATTTGTGGTATGTTCATTGTAAGTTTTATCCCATAGTTTTTTATTGATTTGGGCATGTGTGTTTAGATTTTGCTGATCTATATTTGTGTATTGTTTTCATTGAGTATGATTGTATAATTTGGTTGTCTAAATGATTTCCATGAAACCCTCATAATTCCCATGCGATGCGTATGGGATTACTTGACCATTATAGGGCCCCACATGGGGTGTACAGGCATTGCCTAGAGAGTGGTAAAGGTTAATTGAATGATTTCCGAATAATAATATGGAACCCATGTCAAAAATGTTTTTAACTGTTGATTAATTTGTAAAGGGAATAATGTTAAATATTTTTAGGGAGATAATGGAATAATATTTTGTTGAAATGACATTAAAATATGTAATTGGGGTGAAAGAGATTATGTTGATTATTTCATGAATTTTTGATAGAAATGCCTATGGGGATTAGGGGGTATTAAATATCAAACATGAAATTGGGTAATGTAATAGGAAACGGGGAATGCGTTAATGGGATGTAATAAGGGAGTGGATGATCTTTTGGAATAGTTAAATACATGTGAATTAGGATTTACACCTAAATGATTTAATTTAATAAAGGGATTGTGTTATGCAATATTATGATTTTTATTGAATTGCATAAGTGGGTAAATTCTTGTCAAATGATAAATGGACTAAATGAATTAATGAATGGTCAATGATAAATTTGGATAAGGCATTGGTTTTATTCAAAACTCATATTGGGTTAAGGAACATGAATGGGAATTTGGAAAGATAGATTTGAGTTGTAATTGGTAAATGTGATAATGGTTATGGAATGATATTAATTTCCCTGATGTTGGCATGTACTATGAATTCTAATGGAATTAAGTATGATTCATTGTGTTATGGAATGGTTATAGTGACTTGATAAAAAAATGTTCACATGTCTTAGAAGAGTGGGGTATTGTCTTGAGGTTTTATGCATATCGGTTTAGTTAGAATGAGGCTATAAACTCCACCCCAAAATGCATATGTTAGGGAAGGTGACAAAATCTATATTCCACTAACAGTTGCATTCCACCCGTGTTGATGTTTCGAGGTGAGGATTATATGCTGATGTGATATGTGAATCCCTATTGGGATAGTGACATGATTTATTTCCTCTATGAATTTTTATTTATTTCCATTGACCCTTGTATAGATGATATTTATGGCTAACCCAGGGAACGTGTGATTAAATGGATTGAGATATTAAGATGGTATAAAGAATGTAATTGGGATTAATTCTAGGAATAAATTAAATTATCCTTGTTAACTAATGGAACTAGAACTATCCCTTGTTTACTTACCATTAATTTTTGTGCTTACATACACTATCTATTAGACTGGATGTTTTGTAGACATTGTTTATGAAGGCCTACCGAGTTTTCTACACACACCCTACATGGGCCACGGATGGGTACCCGAGCAGATCTCTTAGTTGCATGTTAGGAAAAGGGAAGAGGTCTTACTCTAGGTTGTTGAGTTGGTCTTGGGATGTACATGGATAGGGATCCAGACATTGATCTTGGACCCATTTGGGTATTTGTTCATCTATATTATTTTTTGTTTTTTTTTCACATGCACTATTAGTGTGGCATGGAATTGTTATATATGATTTTTGGATTGAACCCTATTGGGGGACGATTAGTTTTTCATGTTTTTTTTGATTGCTTATTATTGCCTCCATTATTAAAATTGTATTATCCTATGAATTACTCTAGTAAATATGGTATAGTCTCCCCACATTACTTATTAGATCTTTTATACTAGTCACCAACCTCTGGATTACGGGGAAATGCACTTAGGGACATGTAACATCCCAACTCAGCGAACCTGTTTAGTGGAATTCGGGTCAAGGATGTTTCACGTGTCAAAATATGATTTTTTTTCATAGTAAACTATATTGTCTTATTAGGGCCATAACTATTGAATTTATTTCACTTCCAATCAACTACTATTTCTATTTCATGTATGAATTATTTTTGGTTTCATTATATTAGATGAAATTTTAAGATACGTGGGTGATTGGTTATGTAACACACCATAGAAGAAATATATATTTAAAATTCAGTAATAATGAATTAGTTTATGAGGATATAACCCGGTTACGATGTTGGTTAAATTTTTACATTATTAATCAATTTTATGGTCAAAATTATATCTTATAGTTTATCCAATCATACATGAACTAATATCCTCCAATTGTAATGTGAATTTTATCATTCATAGGATATATCTTTGGTAAAGCACACCTCACCTTCTCCCCCAATAAAGAAGGGTAAAAAAACCTAAATTGAGAGTGTGACACCGTCCAAGACTTGGGACCATTATATATCTTTTCATCTATTGAAAAAACTCAAATAAAACGTACAAATATATCATAGAGTAGAGGGATTTATTTGTTATTTAGTATATAATAGAATGAGTTTAAAATACATTTCATGGAATTGTGGGTTATAACCACACCAAACCATAACACTTTACCATACCTTATAAAAATATAAAATAACATAAATATATTAAAAGAAATAGTCATACAACACTGAAAAAACCTCCACTAAGGGAATACCTACGGTGATTCAATCACAATCATGAGTGTGAGAGAAGAGGAGGAGATATTTAGAAATGGAATAGAGAGAGAAAATAGTTTATTAAAATGATACAATCGTGATTAAAAATGAAGATAAAAATAAAACACATTAGATTACTATTTATATTGAAGAAAAATATAACTTCTCCACTATTTGTACTTTAAGTCCCACATTAAATAGTTGTATCCACATATTTAAAATAAATTTCACCTTCTAATAAATTTTAATTCCATCATGTATATCTCCTTAATTTTTTTATTATTGTGTCTGTCAATCCCACAGAAGTCCTCTACGACAATCCTAGAATATCATATTTTCAATTTTTACTATAACTGAATCTTTCTATCATACAGTTCTAGTGTTTTTGAGTTTCTTTCTCTAAAACTTCCTTTATATAAAAAAAAATTATTTTATTTTTGTTTTCATGTACCCAAAACACTCACTGTATCAATGGTCACATTTATATTCTGAATAAATACTTCATTAGATAGTTTTATAAGCATGCACCCATGCACAGGACTCTCCATCATCAAGATGTAGCTATAAAGCTTCTCCAGTATTCCTTATTCTTATATGGGGCTTCATTGGTATAATTAGGAATTAGTCACCATTTACTATTTATGATTGTATTTATAGTATTCTCATAGGATCACTATACCAACATTGACATTATCTAGTAACTACAATGGAGAAATGACCACAGAATCATGCTCCCTTTAGTGAACATGGAATCCTATTGTTACCCAAAATAATTTCATGGTGTATTTGTTCATCCTCTAGCATTCACATAGATAAATTATTAGCGCCAGATTATGGTTGTGCTTCAATGGTGATTCTTAGGTGTTTCATGTCTTCATCATCCTCTATTGTACATGTTTGTTTATATGTGGTGAGCATGTTGTGGGGAATTTCAAAAAGGATTGAAATAAGCTAGTGAAAAATTTGGAATGATGATGAATGAAGAGGATGAAATGTGAAATTACTAATGTATGGGAATATGGTTTAAAATTTTAAATATTCAAGAGGATGAATAATTTTGAATTAGGTTGAAAATTGTTGAGGACTCATATTTTATATTTGGTGTGGTTGCATAGTGTAAAAAATTTACAAGGCCACCTCACATTGTTGATCATTGTTTTAGTGTTTTCATTTTGGACCAATGCACTAGTGAAAAAAAATTATTGGTGGTCACCCTTTTCATTACCATTACATTTAACATCAATGATGATCAATTGGGTTCATCAGGTTCAAATGGTAATGATCTCCATGAGTTATTATCATAGTTTGAGATATATATCTTTTATCAAACAATTTAAATTACATCAAGGTCACACGAAAATCATTAGAACCCCATAAAAATAACTAGCCTAAGTTATATTAATATATTACTTATATCAACACATTTATATAGACCATATTTCATAAAGTGTGAAATTTATAAGATTTCACATGATATCCTAAAGGATATTTGGAATTTTTTACTTTTCTATATATTATTCTACAAAAAAATAAATCTATATTTTCCATTCTAATTAAAAAAGACTTGATATAATCATTATAAAATCATTACACATAAAATAAACTTATATATTCCCATATTTAATTAAATAATTTTATTATAAATATTTAGAAGACAGATAACACAATTGAAAACAAATTTTTAATCTATTTTTTCTATTAATCCAAAAATAGTTATATAATTTAAATATAGAAAAATTAACTCAAAATTAGAATGTTGTGTGATGTAATATGTTTAATTAATATATAAATTTAATGAATAAATCATTTTTATCAATTCTACCATACTAAAACATATCGATTTAGAACATCATTATGTATTGGGGTTAATTAATATTTTACCAGATTTCTAAATCATCACTTTTCTATTAAAACCCATCAACTAAAAAAATTCCTAGTAAATGGATATCTATTATATTATTCCTCACTAATCATAATAATTAATTCAATATTTAATCAATTATAATATCCATTTTTCTTACCTCATCAAATGTGTATCTCCCATCAGACAAGGATTTTGAATTTAGTCATTTCACATTGATAAAAGAATGAATTATTTACATTATCTTGAAACATTCTAATAATATTAACCACATATAATCAAAAAAGGTTAAAATCATGATTAATTCACTTGGGGGTTCTAAATATAATTATTTTTTATGGTTCAATGGACTAAAAACTTAGAATAATAGGAATTAATCCTAGGAGTTAAATGAAATAAAATGCATGAAATGTATAAAAATAGGAATAGATCCTCACATAATGACATTTCAAAAATATTTCCCTCCAAAAATAGTTTCATTTTTTAGGAAATTATAAACATTCCAGTTCTTATAATCATTGATATATTTCTTCATTGTTTCCCACATTGTGGAATTGTTTCAGCTTGATATAGGTCTGCATTGTTTTGTTCATAGTAAAAAAAAATTGGGAATGAGAGGAATCAGTTAATCATCATCTTGGAGTACAATACACATCCTAAAATTGAATCAAATATTTGGTCATTATCAAATCTTATTAGTATTAATATATTCTCAATACATTAACATTAATAATATTTTACATGTGATAAAATAGTTTCAAAAATTATAGTCAATTGATAGAACAACTCATCTTCTCCCTCTCCCACACTTGAGTTCAACAATATTTTGAAAATTATATGATGATGAATGTATATTGTGATAAATTGAATGTAATTTGGGGACCTAATAGGGGTTTACATGTCAAATAATGTTTCATTTTAAAAACTATATATAATGGTAGATATGAAAATAAATTTTAATATAAATAGGGAATTAAAAATGGAATAACAGTTATATTTTAAAAAAATAAATGAATTTTAAAATCATTGACTAAGAGTGAAATAAAAATATTTAGATTTAAAATCATTATAAATGAATCTCAAAAAATAGAAATGAAAAAATGATGAAAAATTTGTTGAAGTCTCGATGGGTTTGTAAAAATTTGTTTCATTATGGGTAGTACTAGTTAATATGAGTTTCAAATTTGATGAAACATCCTTAAATAAGTATATTTCAAAATAAAGAAGCATAACTCCATTTAATAAATTATGTAAATATTTTACAAATTCTAAGAATGCATTTTTCCTAAATACAGCAGGATAGTTTCAATTATCCAAAATTATTAAATGAATCTCAAATTTCATAAAAACTCACCAAAATCCAAAAAAGATAAATCAAACCATTAAAATCATAAATAGAGTGTACGAAATATCCCACACATATCTAACAAATCACATTAATGATATATCATTACAAAAAAATATTTTTTTAATAAAAAAAAAATAAAAAAATAAATAGATATTGGAATTATTGTTTAAAATGAATCCATGAGATAGTCTCCTAGTTGCTTCATTCTACTCAACGTTCGTAAAAAGAATAAAAATTGAAATTTATTGACATAAAAAATAAAAAAAAATAAATATAATTGCAGTTTCATTAATATTTATTTAACCCCCATGTGGGCCATAGGTTTTGGATTCCCTTAGAAAATAGTTTATGTAGTTATCTATAGTCGGATAGTCGGTGTTGTTTATTAAAGGCAAGACACCATATAACTTTTCTTCAGTTTTGTATTATATTCAAATAGTTATTATATTTTTCCTAGATAAAATACAATAATTATACCCTTTATCACTCAAATAATATTTTCATGATGGCGGTAGAAAATAAATATGACACATATTGCTAAATTAATTCTACTAATGTAGCCTTTTTCTACACATATAGGGAATTCACAATATGTGATATAATAAAAAAAAATCAAATGGAATTTCAATGAAATATTTAATTTGAATTCAATTATAAATGATATATTAATATGTTATTTTTTCTCATTAATAAGAGCTCTAAAATTTTAATCCTCATTGAAATCCCATGGAAATTTTTTATATATATTTTATCATCACATTCAATTAAAATATGACATCGTAAAGTCGCTCAGAATTTTCTAGAGAATGATTTTATTATGATTATATAGAATAAACAATATGGATTTGAATTGGCTATGATAATAGTGTAAAAAATGGAATCCAATGTATAAATTATTCCCTTCAATTGATCATCTTAAAATTTTAGTTCTTCTTTTAAGTTATTTGAGATAATTATAATAATATGTGAGAAAGATGTTCTTTTAATTTTGTTTAAACATTCATGATATCATGAGGGATTGAATTTGGGATTTGAACATATTATACCTTGGAAATTTCTATACATAACTCAATAACATAACACATGAATTCAAAATTATCTTTGGTTAAGGATTGTAAAACATATAATTCAATGCCCTCCTTGTTTTCAATGAAATATGTAAATTACCTTTTTATATAGTAATATATTTATACTCTCCTCAATTTTCTAAAAAAAATCAAATGTATTCTAAAGGATATTTGATTAATATAATAGATGATTGTTCTCATATTTCTAACTTTTATTTTGAATGATGAAAATTATTTACAAAAAATAAAAGAAATAATGAGTGAAATGATACATGGTTCCATGAAAAGGATACAAATTTTTAACACAAATATTGTTTATTGTGAAACATATTATTGATTTTTTTATTTAAATATAATTTCATTACTTGGTTTTATCACTTGAAGAAATTTTATTGTTCATCACTATCTATTTCTTATAAACCATTTTTTGAGATTTATTTTATTTAATGAATTAAATTGAAATGATATAGTTTTTATATGGAATTAAAATTAAAAAACAAACAATTTATTAAAACAAAAAAATAATTAATTAGGTTATCATTAAATTTCATTTTTATATGGTTGGATTCTTACATTCCTCAATTATTCAATTTTTATGTCAATATTCCATTTGATAGTGTGTTGCATAATGCATGGCCTACAATCCAAAAGTTTAATTGTGATGTTTATCATGATTAATATATATATTTGGAATACTAAAAATCACCTCCACTAATATTAAGTATTAATACACTCACCTAAATGAAGAGTGAGACTCAATACAAGACATGACTGCACCATCTATCATTTAATCCTTAGAACAAAATAAATTGAATTCTGCGAAGTGTATTCATATGATAATTGAGGGAATGCTTATTTAGTAGTGAATATAATTATTTAATTCATTCCATGGAGTGTTGGATTATTTCTACACCAAGACAAATAACCTCCCATCCCATATAACAAAAAAATAATCCTGAAATATTGTAAATAAAGAATTCAAGAACACCGTGAGTTCCCCACCAAAGAAAATCCATAGATAAATAACACACCGTCATTTTTATAAGAGATCATAGTGATGATAGAGATATATATATATATATATTGTGTAACAGAAGATATAATTAGTTGACAACAATAATGAATCTATGTTTATATAATGATGATAAATAAATACACATCAAAACTATTTAAAATGAATATAAACAAAAAAAATCACATTACCAAAAATAAATTTCATTTATTAGTATTTAGATACACTTATTTATAATAAATTATCCCCTATTATAACTTTTAATTTAATTCTAATCATCTTCTTCATTTATGAACTTATTTTAGTGTAATAACCCATACAATTCCACATCTATGATCTAGAAATATTTAACATCCAAATTTTACCTTCAAAAATCTATTATAGAATACCAATCATATGTTTATATGATTTTTTCTATCACACATGTTGTATATTTATTAAAATTATTCCCTTTTTTGTTTACAGAACCATGAAACACCCCTTTTCAATTTCCATGTTAACCCACTTATTACTTCTTTCTCATTATAGAGTATTCATCATTTGACCTTGAATGGCGCTGTCAATCATTAACCAAATGTATCTAAAAGAATTTTTCATGATTATTCCATTATATATGGGTGTTTTTATAGGGATAAGGGGATTCATAATTTTTTAATTGTTTAGTGTATGTACAATATTCTTAAAGGATATATACATTGTATTTTTCTTTATTTAGCCTTTATAGAATACCAATAACTCATGATTTGTTATCCCTTCAATTAATAAGGTTACATATAGTATTCCAATGGTATTCGATGGTGGGTTTTTTAATTATTTATCCATCATAAAGTCAAATAAAATTATATATATTCTAGTTCTTTTTTCATGGATATTATCATATTTTAATTTAGTCAAGGTAACTTTAATGAACATGGTGTATTTTGATCGTTGACTAGTGCATAATGATTATCAATGGGGTTTTATCCAGGTATCAATGTTTTCTTAGAAGAAGATGAATGAAGAGGAGAATTACACCACTTCTTATGTATCAAAACATAATATTCAAACATGAATGTTTTCTTAGAAGAAAAGTCATACATTAGAGTTAAAAGTGGGATGGGTCTCATTTTTGATAATCAATTTGAAAATATTCCAAAATCAGCTCATATAACCACACTAATTATTTTATTACTGGTCTAATGCATGGACATTATACCTAAGTTGTGGAATCACCCTCACTTGGTGGCCCTCCAATGCTTTACCAGGATAAGGAACATAAAATGATAGTTCACCAACCTCTATATAACATAGTATCGATCTCCTAGGATTAATGTCTTGGTAAATAACTTTATATACAACATTTTAAATTACATATAAATCAAAAAAAAACATTATGGTATGCCTAGAAAATTCCATATCCAAATTAAAATATTTACAATCCCCAAAGCATCTTGGATTTTAATAAAATTTTAATGTTAAAAAGAAGTGTTTTCTAGAACAATATATATATAATGAAATGATATATGATTATATTTATGCTTATTTTCCCATTGGTCAGAATATTATAATTTAATTTGTCTGAAGATGGTTGACTGTGAATAATAAAATTATGGAATAATTCCTTTATGAAAAATATATTAATCCTTAAAGAGAATATTTTAAATTAGGAAAATAAAAAAATGTGGTTTTTTGGGTTCTTTAACTGAGAATATGTTTTAATATATTACAAATGAATGTGACTCATATAAGAGTCAAATATGGCTCTTCTAATTTGTTGATATTTTTTATTTTATTTTTTTGTATGTTTTCAACCGGTGATGAAGAATAGTTTTAGCTGCTTTAGAGAGAATAAGAAGAAGGGTATTTCTATATTTCATTGATATATATATTAATGAATGACATAGTTTTGTTAAATTTTTCATGATGTTTCAGTAAATATATTTTATGAAGAAGATATTTATAATCGTATGCCTTATAGAATAATTTACACAATACATTTATATAATAAGAGATAAAGAAAAAGAAAATTAATATTAATTCATGTAAATATATATAATATGGAAATTATGTGACAAAAACAAATGTGGTATCATAGGGAATTATCTAGTCTAGTAAAATTATATAAAGGTAATGAGAATATTGGGAACAAAATTTGATATGATTTTATATATTATAAATATGTAGAATATTTTTTATTTTTAACTTTATAAAAAGATAATAAATGAGTGATAGAATGTGTTCTATTTAGTTAAACTATAATAGAGAGTTGTGATTTGAGATGATTAAAAACTATTCATGAAGGTGGAAGAGGTGGGGGATTGGATAATATTAATTAGAGAATTACTACTAGGTATAAAATCAAATGGAATATAAATAGAACAAATAACATTTTAAAATATGATCAGTTTGTTGTTATAGTGAGAAAAATAAGAATTAAAAAGTATTAGGGGTCCGATCTATTAATAATTATCATATATTTTTAAAAATATTTAATGATTGAATTGTGAGTTGAGAAGGCCTGGTTAATAGTGTCAATTGAAGTAAAATTAATCTTTACATAAATAGATACTGAGATACAACAAGGTATTCTTAGAGAAGTAGTTGAATTCAATGATCATGTATTGAGGAGAATAATATCCCTATTATTTATTATAAATCATTAGATGATGATTTATTAATCTAATTCAAGAATTAATTTAAAGAATTTTTTTGTTTAAATTATGGGAGGTTGTTGATCCTTTGTGACTTTGGGAATGAAATGAAATCATAGTATGAAGAACTAAATTCCGTGTGAACTCAACTATGTGGAATAACTATAATTGTAATGAAATTATATTTATGGGGAGATGTTGTGTAGGTTTTAAATTCACCATATTATTTTAGTTGATAATTCATTTTTGGGGATAAATTTTGATTATGGTGAATAAAAAATCATGTTTTAGAGTGATCTATTGATGTTAACCTTTTATAAATATAATATTCTTATTAATTTTTATTTTTTCTATTTCATATGCTATTGAATTATTTTATAACAAAAACAAATTCAACTATCATAAATATAAGAAAAGGTTCATAAAAAAGGGTTGAAGGATTCATGTAAAATATGAAAATATATCAAAAATATTCAACACTTGATCTCCCCATATTATATATATAGACATGTCCTAATATGAATTAGAATGTATCCCATAGAATAAATTCCCTCTATTTGGTTATATATTTTATTTCAATGTTATTCATGTCTAACATTAATGATGTTTATATATGATTTTTATTTAATTGGATCCTAAAATAGAAGAATATTTTTTAATTCTTGTATCTAATAATTATAAAATATCACCTTGGACAAAAAAATAGAAAAAAAACTATTCATAAGCCATTGACAAATATCAAATACTTGATCGGAATCACCGTTAGCTAAAGATAGTAGTACTAGATTTTATTTTGATAAATCTATTTATTATGATTCCTTTTGGGAAATATCAATATGTGAAGAAGAGGTGTTAAATGAGAAACCCCTCCATGGTTTCTATTTTGATGTCAATGGTTATTTGAATAAATTTTTGGTGAAATTATTTCACATAAATATATATATATATATATTATATATAACTACTAAAAATGATAAATCATCAATAGATAAGGAATCTGAAGTCAAATAAGAAGCATTTTCTAATAATATTTTCATTTGTTATAGTCTCTCAAAACTTGTGAATTCTATCAAGGAATAATTCCACATTTCATTGATAATATTGTTTTGATGGATGAAATATTAGAATTAACAATTATAGAGATGTATTTATTCAAGGCTATATTTAGTGACAAATTCCAGACATTAGAAAATTTACCAAAAGTGATAGTGTATTTAAATGATGGAAAATAATATGTGAATGAAATAAGAGTGATAGATCTTGATAGTTCAGTCGATGACATCATTAATATTTTTTCAGAACATGTTTATTAGTTGATGATTTATTGGGGAAGTATAATGAATTCTATTGAGTGTCAAACTTATTTCCTCAAAACAATGTATTCATAACTCTGTGAAAAATTAATAAAGTATAAGTAAATAATTTTGGATGATACCAAATAATTTAAAAAAAATTCAGCTAAAAAAGTTGTATAAGTATATTTTCTGTTAAAATGAATTTATACAAGTAGTTATTTCATTATAATATGTGTAGAATCATCCACCTCATGGTAATGTACCATGTAAATCTATAGTATTAAAAATCTAGGATAGAATAAATCTACATTGGAAAATGTCCTCAATAAAAAATATATGTGAAAATGTGAGTTACTAAAAATGATGTTGACCAACCACTATATCAGGGGTGGGTGTATCTATCTCCATGAAACTAAATTACTAATTTAAAGGGCAAAATTTAGAATATCTACCAAACAATATCAAGGTCCATAATCAATAAAATATATACACTTGACAAATAATGTGAAAATAAAAAGATTAATTGGAAAATATAGATGTTTATATTTTTTTGGAATTTATTCATAGAATATTATAAAATATTTTTAATCGCATTCAGGTCACGTAAGGATACATGTAATGATATGTATATACAATGAAGAATGAAACCCTCTAAAAGGATTATTTTACACAAATAAAGAGGAAACATATAAGTGTTCAACATATTTGAACACCTTGAAATCATATATGATAATTTAAACACTGATGGAAACACATATAATAAACGTTGGTATGTATAAACCCAAAATTACTAAAATACTGATTATAATTGGATGAAACAATTGTAAAAATAGGTAACAATGAAATATAATCCATCAATGAGGTGTAATGAACTGATTAAAGGTATTAATAATAATTCTCCCATGATGTTAGTAATGAAAACCAACAGTGATATCACATCATAGAAAATAAAATGTATTTATTTTGTTGAGAATGGTCATAACATATACCATAGTGAAATTTAAATGAATTTGATGTATTCAAGGTGAAATTAATAAAATAAAACAATGTCAATTAAAGTGTTGAAAATAAAGATTATCATTGTTGAAGGAATCCACAATGAATACATTGAGCGGCTATTCAATAAGTGTAACATGAGAAATAATTTTTTGGTGTTATAAAGGTTAAATCTTAGTGGACACAATCATAATAATTTATTGACAAGGTTATCTAGTCAAAAGTACATAAAAACATAAAAGAAAAAAATTCACATTTTATATCAATATATAATTTTTTTTAATGATTAATTCCCCATAAATAATATGAAATAGAATATTAATTATGATATATTAATCGTATAACTATATAAGGTGAATGATGTATAAAAATTAGAACGTGTAGAAAATAGTGGAAATTCCATAATTTCTAAATCAAATACGATTATTCATGCATCATGAAAATTAAAATAATAAAATAAGATCATATTTTCTGAAGCCATGTAGATTTAGAATATTAGAAGGTAAAAAAGAATTAAAAAGAGGATATATTTAATTTCATTAAATAAAAAGTTCAATTGGTTTTAATAAAAAGTCTCAACAGTAGATCAATTATTTATGGGAATTGGAATATTATCCTTAAAAAAATTAGTTGGATGTTTTTTAAGTGGTAATTAAAGGGGATGTTGGAATAATTTAACTCATCATTGTGAACAAATATTTTACCTTTTATAAATGTTCAATTGGTATTAGACACAAACTAGCATTAAGATTTCTTGAAGATTATTTCTAAGTGAAGAATGTCACGATGAGGGAGTGGAGTGAATAAACCTATGAAGGATACATACATTATAATATCATGGTACATGAAATTCTATATATCCTTTTATAATTAAAATCTTAATATGCCTAAATACATGATGTTTAAGGAATGAGGCTCACTCTACTATCCATGTGATAATTTATTATTTATCTAATAATCATCGGTTGATTATCTAAAAAATATTTGTGTATAATATTATTAAAATGAGGTTTGTTTTGTGAAAAAAAATATATAATTAAATCCCAAATTTAAGTGAAATCAGAGTTGGTGAAAGAATTATAAATTTTCCTGTATAAAACTAATTCATTTTAAAGTAATATTTTTTCCAATACTTGGATTTACCATTTAAAATTATATGATGACTTACCCATTGATAATTACAATGATAATTTTGGTTCCATGATTCATTATTTTAATTACTTGTTTATAGTGCATGTGGATGAATAAAAATTGGCAGGTAGATTCTATAATTTAGATAGATAAATGGGGGAAATGTTATATCATGGAATACCACCACATGAATATAATATAAATGTAAAAATATTATGGGTGTGATAAAACATATGAATCTTTTTTATTTATTATCATTAAATTTAAGAGGAAAGTTGAATTTCTAATATATTATTAACAATCATCTCATAATTTTACATTTTTCATGTTTTGAATGAAATGTTAATGGAGGTTTTTAATGTTAATTTATATGTGTGATTGTTATTATTCACCATTTGTCATGTAAATATATATTCTTTGAATACAAATAGGGATGTAATTTGTTGAATGTGATTCCACCCAATGAAGAAGTATATGATTACTATATATATGTGTAAATTAATTTATAGTTGGATGTAATGGTGAATATATTCAAATTCAATAGATGAGATGGTCGTTATGATGATAAATCCACACATAAAATTATTTTTAGAGTTTTTGATCAAGTACATGACCAATGCTATGTTTTTTAATTTGTTGGATGTCATAGGGTTTAAAAGTGTGAAATAATGACTGATATATATAGTTTTGACATTTATCAACAATGGTGTTAAATTTTATCTTCATAGGAATGAAATTCATTTAAAACTATACCTAAAGGCTTCCAAAAATAGTGGTTAATATCCTATGGATTAATTTTTTGAATAATTCTTTAAATGGGATATGTTATGAAGTGCAGTGAATATATTGTTGAACTCAATATACGGATAATATGCAACAAGTTTTCTTGGGAATGAAGAAAAATGCTTTTAGAAGTTATGAAAAATTATAAAAGTGTTTTAGTTGTTTTTTTGAAGATATTTAATGTAGAATTAGTTGATTCAATGATTAATTGATGTTATCATTATTATATATGTATTTTTTAGTTTATAATTGGAATGATTTTTATATTGGGATTTTTATAGTCCATCATATGAATAGAAAAACCTCCACATAAAAAACAATCTTTTTATATGAAACCATTATATTATCAAATTTGACTTGTTAGTAAACTTTATTTGAAATGTGCTTTATAATTGATTATATTTTGTGTAAAAATGATTTTTTTGTGTATACAATATAAATGGTTACATAACCATCATCTAATGAAGGATACAACCATTTAAGAATCATTTGCTAAAGGATCAATGTTATGTAACCATTATTTATAAAAACATAATCCAATATAACTCCTATTTATATAGATGAATAAGAACCATTTCTGGATGTATAAATCACAATAACCATCGGTACATGTAGAAATTTTATATTTTTGAAGATTAAATATGAATTTTTTAGATTAAATATCTAATGAATTAATGTATTTTTAATGTGATTATATTATTTTTTACTGATAAGAATATCACAAAATACATTTAATAAAATAACTGTATCATATATGATATAACTTTTGAATTATGATAAGATTATATCAATAAAAGTGTGATTTTTAGAGACTTTTCAACTATGAAAATCATATTTTTCAAGAATTGGTTAATTCGGATGAAATGATATATGATTATTCTAACGTTGTTATTCAAGAAAATATAAATTTTAATAGTAAATGTGATTTAAATTTTTTTTATGAGAATAGATGATCAAAGAATGCGATCTTTATGATAAATATATTATCCCTAAAATTAATGATTATATATATGATAAATCTGTAAATGAATAATTCTTTGAGGACTATTGATCACATATAAATTTTTTATTATTGAAAATATAATGTGATTCAATTGTTAGGGGGATATTATTTTGTTAATATACTAATAAATTTTTTATAAGCAATGTTTTTTAATGATGAAAAAGGAGAGTTGAAGTTGATTCATGGAGAAGAAGAAGAAGGGTATTTATCTAATTCATATGTATTTAAAATTTTGAGTTATTATATTTCGATGATTTATTCATACAACTCATACAATGATATTTTTTTGTAGATAATATGTATGATCTTAATTTTAATAGAATAATCTTGGAGTGAATTGTATCCAAAATGAGTATAAGAATAAACTGATGTGTTTCTATTAAATTTATAGTAGACAACCATTGGTGGTCAAAAAGTATTGTGAGATCATTTGAAATTTTCACATCTACATATGGTAGACGAAATTGAATGAGAATTTATGGAACCAAATTTGATGTGACAGTATAAATCATATATATTGAAAATATCAATTTTTGGAAACTATTTAAAAAATAAAATGAAATGATGTGATGAAGTGTTCAAAATAGTAGAAAATTTTCAATAACACTTAGATGAGGAAATTGTACTATAAAAGATGACGGTTAATAAATATTTGATACAATTTTGATGAAAATATTTGTTGGGTATTGAATATACTATATGAATAAGGATCCATTAATAATATTTGATTTTGGATAAGTGTACTAATATAGTGAGATGAAGATGAAATAAAAACTAATGACAAATAGACTAACTACAACTATCGTGATGTATATGTAAATTAATGTTTGATTGGGAATTGAGTAAATAAAGGATGGTGAGAAGTAAATTTTAATGAGATGTGATGGTAATATAAAATAGAAACATAGAAATAACCATGTATTGATGAATAACCGTTATAATTTTTTAGTCATAGTTGGGAATAAATATGTTATAGATATTGAAAAATACAAAATATATTTCTTGATATATATAATGAAATAACTGAAATAAAAAATTTAGAGAACTAATTGGGAAAATATAGAACCCTTTAAATTAGACTTATTCAATAATATCATATTCAGAAGCTATGAATTCAATATGATGTTGAGTTTGAGTGTTTCCAATGAGATAAAGACAATCATATTCATGTTGTGATGTTTTGAATGTTATTTAAACACAAACCATTGTATTTAGTGATTGGTTATAGTGGTTAAAACTAAATTATGATAAATAAAAAATCTAGACAATGAGTGTTTGTTAGATCCAAATACTGTGAAAATAATATATTAATATTCAACATTCATTCTTTTCATTAGTTATTTAGTTTTAATTTCAAAATCAAAGAGATCTAGAAATATTTACTAATTAAATATGATGTTGAAAATTGGGTTTTAAAAAATCAAGAAATATTGGGTAATTGGTAAAAATTATGTAAAACCTAGTACACCCCACACCTAGGGGTCAACGCTAATCATAAGGTAAATTTACCATATTCTCAGGGAATAATAAGAGATGATAAAAGATGATAAAAAATATGAAATACACAATTATATGATAACTATAAACAATGATTACATTTCATAAATATTATTTAAAATAAAATAATTATAAAATATTAGGAATATAAATTAAATTGTAAAAATATAAAATTATATAGTGACATTTTCTTAATGAAAACTGATGAAGGTAAATGGAAAATTCATTCATGACATAATCATTTAAAATGAATATTTGTTTCACTATTTTTTAAATACAGTAAAAAATTACCATATTGAAATAATTAAATATATTAATTTTATAATATTTAAAATAATTTGTATACCAATATAAAATGACATTAGTTAATCATTTTATATATAGATATAATCATTTATAAAACAAATTATCCATATGAACTTGGAGAAAAATATGTCAAACTAAAAATAAGATATTAGATCCCTCTAAAAAGAAAGCTTAGGTAGAATTTTGAACCCAAGAAAAGTAAAATTGTATAGAGACATGGAAACCAATGAAATAAATATATGAGTAAAAAATATATAAGGTTTTTATGTGAAAAAACATTCAATTTATGTTTATGGCAATTTAGTAATAATGTGTCTCGATTTCATGTTATCATTTGAATGAAAAATCCTTTACCATTACTCACAACATTCATGCATGTTATGTTAACTACTATATAATAAAAATTAACATATTAGTAACATATTTAATAACCTTATTTACATATATAAACATTTATTTTCTGGAAATATAATCATCAACTATGCATATATTTGTTCTCTATTTTTTTAATTATTGAATGTTTGTAATTTTCTGTATTTAAAACAATTTTAATAATATTGATGTTGATACTTTTTCATTGATACCAGTTTTACCACTTCTATATTAAATATGGAACTAAAATATTTTTTTCTCAATTATTTATGTAGTCTCATGATATTTTGATTTAATATAAGGATATAGTTTTTGATAATGGAATCCATGAAGGAAGATGTTTTGTGGAATTTACTCATACCAACTAGTTTGTTTAATAAACCTTAATTTTTTCATGTAACCATTAAAAATATATTAACAAAATTAATTAATTTTTAATATAATATATTTATAATATTAATATCTTGATACCCATTATATAATGTAACTATGAATTTAATATATCAACATTTATGTAGGTGGTTGAACAGTCCCAAGAAAGTACTTGTTATACTAATAAATGTGTATGAGTATAGAGTTGTGTAAAAGTATGATAATTTTATCAAACTTATACTAATGACATCAAAACATCATTTCAATAGAAAATTTGATTTATAAAAATACTATATGTGGAATTATATTTAAAATATGGGTTTGAACTATGAATTATCATTATTGGATTCTCCCATTTTCCAAATTAATTTTTTTAGAATGAAGAATTTAAGAGTTTTATTTTGAACCAAAACAATCCTAACCTATTAGAGCTATTATATAGAGTAAAAATTGGTGTATATTCAATAGGTAACCAATATAAATTGGTTTTTTAGATGTTGTAGACAATGGGTACTCTTATCGGTGAGTTTTCAGTGGCGCCTTCAAAAATTATTCTTCCATAACCTACAACAAATTCATTTTTTCATTGAAAGTGTATAAAATGTATAAAATAATGGAAATTTATCATGTATCCTTATATCCAATATAAATTTAGATATTTTTTATTTTATTTTATTTATTTATTTCACGGTTTAAGGATTTTAACATAATTTTATTATTACCATTGTAACTCAATTTTATGGTCAACAATTGTTGTTTATTTCTAAAATAGTAATTTTCTATAATAAAAAATTTCATTGATTGAATTAAAATTTGGGATATTATTTCATATAAATATATTTATATATATTATAACATATTCATTAAAAATAAAAACATAAACTAGGGAAAACTTATTTTTATTGAAAAATTTATTTTAAGAAATTAAATAATATTATAATTATTTCATATCAATTAAAAATTAAATATGCATTAATAGATTTGATTAATAATACTTCCCATTATTTTTTATTCTATTAATATTATGGTATTCTTTGTTAGTAGTGTTTTAGAGGATCCTTGTGGTTGTTCCATTGTGGTTGGAGGTGCAATAGAGCTACTATATAAATTCAAGTCATGAATGTTTTACCCGATGTGAACAAGTGTTTCCTAGACTTCAAAGATGGAAATATTAATAGATTCTATGTAGATAATGGGTCTAATTAATAAGATTAAAATCATGGAAGGTGAACAAAAGACATTTTATTAAATTAGGTTGTAGTGATGTGAATTTCAGAGGATGTTGGAATCTCAGGGAAACTAGTGGATTACACGTCAATAATGGGTTCCAAGATGTCAATGTGACAAGATTATAGCTTTTAAATATTTTTTAAATTTTTTATTTAATTATATCATACATATCTCCCTCTTATTTCTGGGTGAACCCAAGGTGATTTTAGGATCTTCTAGCACTTATATTTTTTTTACCTTGATCAATTGGTTCTAATTGAATCATGTTGGAAATCAATGTTATATTCTTATCCCTTTCACGGTGGTCTCTCCATTTATTCTCATAGGTATCCAGTGTGGTGGTATGGTTTTAGATTGGTTTGTGAGCTTGGATTTTTTTCCATGATCCCTAGGTACATTGTTTGTTGATTGGAGATCATGTGGTACAATTGTGGTTTTTATGTAGTTCATAATCACCATGTAGTATCCAGTGAGTTTAAAAAAATTCTTTGAGGTAGGTAATCCATTTTATATCACATTTTTGTATCATATGAGAGGTATTAACTATTTTTAATATAGGGTATGCTTTTCGTTGGGAGTTATTTTTCAAAAATACCTCTAATGAGGACGGATATATAGATACCCACTAATTACCACTCTCTTTTCCAAGTGATTTCATAAGCGTAGTATGTGATAGCTAGAGAACATCCAGTGAACAAGGTGATGGCCTATGTGACTTGAGGTGGAGTGTGATATTACCATATTGTGGGACCATTAATTGTGGGGTAATTCATGATGGATGGGGTTCTTGAGTATGATTTACATCATGTTCCCAATACCCTACATCTATAGTTTTGAAAGTGGATGTAATTTTATAGACCATGTGTTTGTAGAAAACATGGGAAGTGATGGACCTAGTGTCTGTGTGTGAGATGTGATATGAATGTTCTTGTGGGTTGGTGGACTAGGTTTATACAGGCATGATGTGATGTGAAATATTTTGTGGGGTTGTGGTTTTTTTCAATCAAAATATATTTTATATTTAAGATGTATGACGTTAGTGTGTGAGAGTAGAAATTTTGTGGGAAAGTAGGGATGAGTAGCATGTATTGATATAAATATTTTTATTTTATTATACATGGATTGTGTTATTTGGTTAGTGTAACATGATGAGGTTGGGATAGATAATTTACCTATTCAGGTGCTTTTGGTTCTACTCTTTTCTTAAAGGTCCATTAATATTATTTTTTCATATGTGCATGAGAGACTCTCATTTTAACATTGATTATTATTATATGTTCATCCTATATATATAGTGTGATTTTCAGGTTTCTTGAGGATTAGGTGGACCATGATTGAAATTTCCATCTCATAATTTTGGATAGTTGTTGTGTCACTATTTTTACTTTAACTTTTCAAATTTACATTATGATTCATTTATCTTTATGAGCTTTATTTATGCATACATTAACGAATTATTTTTATTTTTATTTAATGTAATTTATTTATTTTGGTTGATTCATATTAGCTATGGAACATTTATTATTATACTGGTTAATACCTCCCATTTCATGAGATTTGAATACCCTTAGTCCTTGTCACCAACCCCATGCCTACTTGTGGTGAGACTTGAGGGTCATCTTCTCTATCCCCTCATTGTACTGTAATTGGCATGTGTGGGTCATGATAGAGTTGAATTAGAGGATTATTTTTAAGATATATGATTGACTATTGAGTTATTCATATAAATGATTTCAATGATTGGTATGGACATGACACCAGTTGTCCTTGTATTGTGACATCGAACAAGGATAATATTTTGGACATGAGATTTTAGGTCCCATGTGAACTAGTTCATAGAAAATTTGATTGTTGAAAAACATGTGATGTTGAACTATTTTAATGTTTTAAACCTAGGAGATGTTCATGCCTAATTAGTACATGATTACATTCATTAGTTGGGTTGTTTTGGGAATGATAAAATGAATAGAGTGAACTAGATTGAATTTATGTAAAATTCCATTGTTCTGAGATTCTGAAATTCTTTTTTTTCTCTTTCAGATTAATCAATGTTCATCATCCTTGTATAGATTAGAAAATTATGGGTCAATAAGATGATTTTACATAATAGAATATGGTTGATCCTAAAAGGAAATATAATACATGGAATATGGTGTTGATTTTTTTAATGGAACTCTTTTTGTATTTATGAGAGAATTTTTTTAGATGTGGAGATTGAGCGACAGATGGGGGATCTCAAGATTGATTTCAATTTGATTCAAGCACTAGTGAGATATTGTGTCTTCATGGTAGTCAGTCATATGTGGGTAGTTACATATACATGGTGGAAACTATATCTAGGTGAGTGGAAGAATTTTGAGGTTTCATGGGTCGACATTCAAAAACATGAAGATAGTGAAGAGTAAGGAGATTATTCCTCTTTTGTGGTGGGTAAGATAATATTATATTATGGAATCATGTTAATGGACATTATAAATTTTAACTAATAAATTTTTTAAATGATGTGACATGGGAGATACAACATGAGGTGGGACTACTTCATTCTATCAAGTAATTTCTTACTCCATTTTTTTAAAATGTATCATGATGTTCAAAACTAGGCTTAGGAGATCGTATTGACATAATAACGATTGCGTTTTCTATTAGAGGAGAACCAATAGTGTTTCACAATGGGAAGAGTTTTCAGTGGTAGTTCCCTGTCACGAGGAACATTTTGGTTTCCAGTAGTATGGTGTTAACCTTAGAAGCATCCCTTCCAGCCTTATAGGGACATTGAATTCCTTTATTTTCAAAGGAAGTTCAGATTAATGATTATTTTATTAGATTTAATTTCCACCACTAGAATAAGTGAGAAGTCATTTTTTGGATACGTTCGATGGAAGTGCCTAGGTTCATGGATAACCTCTAGATCAGCTTCTAGTTATGTCGTTTCATTAAGAAGGGTATCAAGATTATTCACTATACAGGGGTGATAGAGTAGTTAGAGTCTATGTATAGAATATTTCAAGAGTTTGGGTACCACATCCCTTGAATTTTTGTGGAGTTGGTCATCAGTGGATATGTATAAAATCTTGATGTTGTCAGTTTTAGGTTGTGGATGTATTTTTTCTAGAGGTAGAATTAATCATTTGAGGTTTACTCAGTTTTTCATCTACCATTGTTTATACCTTTCATTATTCAAGATATTAAAACTCCATTTTTCACCCATTATATTCCATTCCCTAGGACTATATATTTAAAGGATTCCCATGATTATAGTGTAAACTATGCTAGCCAGGGTCCAGACCAACTTCTTTGATGAGTTTTGTGGGTGTAGACAAGTGATGGATGCACATCAGTCTCATGAAGTACGTTTATTGCAATAGGTAAAACCATATAATTCCACAAATGGAATCTATTAGTCATATTCTGTACATGTTGTTATCAAATGATTCAAGGGGATATTTATGTTCTTAGATCTATAGGGTGATTGTGTGGTATTTTTTGGAGAGAGGGGTAGTTACATGAGATGTCAATGTGTGGAGACTATTCAATATTGGGAGTATTAATTTTTAGTGGAATCAATAGAAACATGTATATTTGATTTCCACATGTTGATTGGGGATTTTCTATGAGTTTTTTCCCTGGATTTGGTTATGCATCCTTATAGGTGTGATTTTAATTTTGGTATAAAATTTATTCCTAGTGATTATATAGGTTTAATAAATCCTTATTATATGGAACCATAAGAGTTATGGTAGCTGAGAATTCATATGGATGATCATATATTGAGTTTTTTTATCTTGCCCAAAGTGTTTTCATGTGGTCCTCTAGTTTTTTCTATTTGAAGGTGGATGATATTTTGATGTTGTGTATACACTATTAGAGGTTGAATGATATAAAATACAAGATAAATTAGCATTTTATCTGGATATATTATCTTTTTGACTGGTTTATAGGTGACTGATTGTTTTCCATGGTCAATCTGTGGTCTTCACATCAACCGTTTAGGGTGAAGTAGGTTGATATCCTAAATACTACCATCATATGATGGAATGGACATATAATGTTCATATTGATGCCATTCGGTTTCACAAACAGACTATCTATGTCCATTTGAAACAATAATTCCATATTCAATGAATTCATAGACATTTAAATTTCCATGTTCATCGATGATATATTGATCTACTCGAAGTCAGATGAGAATAATACCATTTTCCCCAAAGTAATATTGCACATTTATTTATTACAAAAAATCTATGGAGGGTTGTACAAGGGTAAAATTTGGATAATGTAGGTTAATTTCCTTGGGCGTATGGTTTCTTAGAGGGTTATAGAATTATACCCATCATATGTTAGGGAAATTGTTTCTTAGGAATCAACCATTATTTGGGTATGTGTTCGTAGTTTCATTGGCCTTATATTATATTATAGAAGGTTTGTTTCATATTTTCTTTTATTGTCAACCCGTTTGATATATTTGACCTGTAATAAACATGCTTTTTTGAAGAGTTTTTAGAATGAGGATGTATTCAATTAACTAAAGAGGTAATTGGGTAGAGTTCCAGTTCTTCAATATCCTATGGATTGAGTGATGTATATGGTGACATTGGGTTCTCCCAATATGTAATTAGTATGTGTGATGATGTAGTAAAGAATGTTGATATGTTATAGGTCTAGCATGTGACGTCCCCATGTGTGTAATTATGCCACCCAGGATCTAGAGCTATCATTGAATGTGCCTTTGCTAAATTTATTGTTGCATTACCTCATTTGGGAGTGAATTTTGGTCTTTAGGGATAAAAATAGTTTGAGATATATATTTTCATAGTACGAACTAAATTTTAAATAGTGGAGGTGGATATATTTTCTTCGAAATTATTATTTTTATATCCCATACACCATAGTAAAATTTAATATTATTGTTGAGTCATTTAAATAAATTTTAGGTACGTATTTTGTTTGTATTTTTGAGATGATAGGTGAGTAATAGATGAGTTGACATCCATTAAAATAGATTCAAGGGTGGATAATGGTAGATCCTATTTGTTTTTGTTGAATTTGAATTCCTCTTTGTTGCAATAAGTGGACGTTCCTCAGTGGGGAGAAATACAAGAAGAGGTTAGGTGTGATCATGTCAAACATAGTGATACTATGAATGGATGGTTCTAGGATGGTCATAAATTGAATTTATTTAAATGGAATATTTTTTTATATTATTTATACTTCATGGCATCATTTTTGGGTTTTAACCCCCCCCCCCCCCCACATTGGTTGTACACCGTGGAGATTCCAAGATGAAAAAGGGTTTTACAATGTAATTTCTGTGGCAAAATATGAAATAGATGGTTTAGGAGTTTTTGGAGAAATGTTGTATTCTTTAGTGGGTAAAGGATATGAATCATGTTCATTTCTGGTTTTTGTAGCCTTTATAAGTTATTGATTGGAAATGGGATGAAATATTGATGGATTTTACCATATGGTTACCCCTTGATTTGGGAACTTGTGTTGTTATCTTAAGAATCATAGATTAGTTGAGGAAATCAACCATCCTTCAGGTGATCAAGTAGATACCTGAATTTAATGGATTATTTAAGAGTTATTTGAATTAGTTGTTGTGGTTTCATGGATTTTCATGCCATATTTTCTCGAATCTAGTTGCAAAATTTTCATTGTTATAATGGAGGGGATTTGAACATGATTTTGGCACATATTTATGTGTCAAAACTACATTCCACCCGAATAAAAGATGAACATATAGATAAGACTATCCATACATTGGATAATATGTTTTTATAATATGTCCTCAACATTTGATGATCATGGAAATGACACTTTAACTTCGTTGGTTTTCATATAATAACAGTTATCACTTATCAATCAATATGGACTCATTTGAGGATTTGTACAAACAAAAATTTTATTCTATATTATAATGAATTAAAGTTGGTGAGTTGGAAATTAATGGCCATTAATTGGTTAAGAGAATGCAATAGAATTTTCATCTTGTTCGTAGTATGGATAAAGAATTGTTGCACCTGTATAAGTCTTATGTAAGTCATAGAAGTAGATGTAAGGGAATTTCACTCCGGTGTCATCCTGTGAAAAAGTTTCTCATTGGTGTGCACAGAATTGGAGTGGGATTATGAGGTTTTGATCCAAACCGTGCAAGGAAATGTGGAGCCTCCATGTACCATGGTCTACTTTATTCTAAGATACAATGTGGAAGCCCCTAATGGGTGATTGGTGCGTCATATCCCAAGAGAGGTAAATTTTGTATCAGATTCTCTCTATCTGGGGAGTAGACCAGAGGAACCCTTGGTGGTGTTCTCTAACGTGGGATCGTTACCTTGGTACTATAATGGGATTTACCAAGGGTATTCCTTTGGGATTAATCTATTTATACCTCCTTAACTGCTCTCTTTGTGGAAAGGATTGCATTCCCTTTGAAAAAATATATATAAAATAAAGTTTTGATCGATCGAATCATACGAGGAAGCCCTTAGTGTTTGAGGATGGGGAAAACAATATTTTTATGGTTTATCCTCAACATTGGAAGATGTTATTTGGAAGGGGGAGTAAGTATGATCCCTTGTTTTTTGTCCCTTTTTGATGATGGGGTGAGTAGGTGGGGTGTCATATCACTCAAAATATACAACATCTCTAGAGGGTATCCACAATGTATTCCAAATATCTCAGTTTCAACCATGTATTCATAATGAACATCACATTTCTTTACAAGGGAGTGTTCGATTTCAAGGATAATGAGACATTCGCAAGTCATAAGGTAGAGATCATGGATTTCTAGTATAATTTCCATCATGGAATCTCTATTCCTTTAGTTTAAATGATGTTGAGGCATGATGGAAATGAGGAGAGTACTAGGGAAGGTGAGGTGCAGATGTGTAAACAGTACCAAGATCAATTATGAGTTTTTCTTTATTATATTTTTCTTATGATGTGATGATTGGATCCTCTTGTTTTTTTGAGTCCCTTTTTTCTTTATGTATGATTTTTGATATTGTTCCACTATTTTAAATAGATAAGACCTCAATCCTAACTGTGTCACAATATATACTGATGAGATTAAAATTGTTTGGTTGAGTCGATTCCCCATTATTATATATTATCTAAACATATAGGGAATAATTATCAAATTCATGTGTTCATGGAAGTGTGATTTGTTGATTTTAGTGGGGTTCTGTTTGGTCTGTGTAGAGTATTACATGGCCATATAGTGATTTTTTTTATGTATGGTTGTTTGAATGGAGGTAGTTTATGAATATGTTGTGAAGAGTTTTTGTGAGATATTTTCTACATTTTTATTCAATGTGGATGGATAATGATATCATTGATGAGGAATGAGTTCCTTGAGTGGTATCGTTCAGTTTCGTTGTTCAAACCTTTTTTCTTTTGGTATTTTTTGAATTATTTGTGGTGAGAAAAATTTGATAGGTATACAATGTAACGGAAAATTCCTTGTTGGCCAGTTACCTTTACAGTTTTTCATTTTGGAGGTTTTTTTGGAGGATTGAGGGGTTCTATGGTGGATGGAGGTGTATTATTACTGCAAAAGTATCTTTACATTGTGAATTTTGTTTTCATAATTTGAACTATTGTATCACTTATTATCAAGTGGTCTGCTTTCATGGATTTTATTTTGATGGGGAGAAGGATGCATCAAATGGATTAATTTTTAGAATGGTGATTATATTATGTGTAATTAAATTAGGTTGTAAATATGATATTTTTCTAGGTTTTTCGAAGCATGGGGAGTCCAATGGATATAACATTAAAAAAAATTTGTAGACTGTGATCCCATTTGGATTCGTAGGATTAAACATATTGGTTTAGTCTGTTATATTTCACCTAGTAGAACCTACCTCTTTATCATTTTTTGGAAAAATATAAGAAATTTTGGAGGATCTATTACCCATCCTTATCCTTCTCCTATCTATTGGTTGTATTTGACTCCCATTTGTGATCAATGGTATTTTATTCTCCCATTTATGGTGGTTTTATCCTGTTGTTCTCTCAGAGATCCTCTACGGTAGTTCTATTTTCATTGGGTTGTGATTTGTACAAAATTTTCATTATTCATGACTATTGGGTATATTGATCCATGATATCGTTGTGTATTTGCTTTTTTTTTGGGCAGTTCTTCTATTCCTAGTGGTTTTTAGTGAGATAAGAATTCTTATGTTAGGATGTGAATCCCCTATTTTTTAATTTTTTATATCATGAGAGATAAGTTTAATCATGTATATATACAAGGGATGTTTTTGTTGGCCTTAACAAGATAAATTAATCGGTAAATTTAAACATAAGGGGAATGGGGAATGAATCAAATGATTTTATAGATTTTACATTAATATTATATTTTAAATATTCAGGATAAATGCCTCACTATAAATTAGAGCTATTAGGGTTAATTTTGTGCTCGTTAAATATGTATTATAAATCACTTATTGAGGAAACATAAAAAACAATAACTTCTTCTAACTTAAATTTATAGATCAAGAGTGTATCTGTTGGTATAAAATAAAAATTACAATAGATAATAATTTTTATTTGTATTCAATTCATATAATGTAAATTATATTTACTAATAGATGAATCTATAGTTAGTAGTTTTTTAAAATCGATATAAATTTTATAAAAAATTATCTTTTTTTGTTCTATATTTTTAAATTATTAATATTTTTACTATAAAATAAATTAACTGATTTTAATTATTAGAAACAATTAATTTTTTCTAGTATATAATTATTTTTTAATATTTATTCAGAACAAACATATAATTTAACTATATTTTTTTATCATTTTTTAGTTTTATAAAATTACTATGGTGATATATATATATAAATTATAAATATTGGGGATATTTTTAAAAATACATCCAAGGAATATTATATTTTGAAAAAAGAATAAAATGTATACTTTAAATATATTTTTAAAAAAAAATTATTATATCCATGTTTGATTTAAAAAAAAATTCTATAAATATTATAAGACTCCATATTCACATATACATTGAGAATTAATAAAAAAATATTTTAAAATTGAAAATAAAATAAAATATAGAAAAAATAATTCATTCCACAGCCTCACTTTTTCCTTCTTCCCATTATCCCTAATCACCTCCTAATCTTCCTTAGTAACCTTCCACATAGTGGTGATCTCTAGCTATGTTCACACATCCTAGTTATTATCCATCGAACGCACCCACACCCACACCCTCACCTTGACCCACAACCATACCCACACCGAAAATTTTCAAAAGTTTATCACAACATTTTGGATTGATGTTTTCCACAATTATGTCTAAGAAGTACATTTGACATAAACACATTTCTCATTGAATTGATCATTTTTTGGGATATTTATCCAGTATGCACTTCATCTATTCATGTATTATGAAGCTAAAATCAAGGGTATATAGTGTTTGAAAATAATTTCAGATATTTCTTTTAGTGAAATTCAAGTTAAATGAGAATTCATGTCCCTTTACATTATTGGGTTATTTTTGGATACTAATATTAAATTTTTTGGAGCCACTCTATATTATATATGATTTCAATGTTTCTCACATTCCATGTGATGGTTTTAGATCCCAATAATCAATCATGTTCTTATAATGATTAATATTTCAACTTATCATATCCATATTAAAACTATTATCTTTGAGTGAACTCCCATAATAAATCAGGTGGGGTTGTTTCTATAAGTCCTATAAATCATGGGGAGGAAATAATGTTGATATTTTTCATTTTAACGGTAGGGTACACTATATTTTTTCATGATTGTGGGAGAACATATGTTAATCTAGCTAATTATTAAGTGTACAAAACCCAAAAAACATAAAAAAGCTGTAAAGGTACACCATTTAGTAAATTTTTGGGATGTAAAATCAATATAACAATTTTATGATTGGATGGGAGTAATTCTACCACGAGTATTTTAATAATAAACTTCAAGGACAATATGATTTTTCTTTTAAGAGACAAATTCCTTCTGTTCAATGATTAGTTATTTTTACTATGTATAACAGTTGATGTATATGTTACATTTAATTTCTTTTTTGAATACAAAAATGAGGTATTTATATGATTATAATGTATTACTATAATTTCATGTTAATGATTCATAGTTATATTTTTATTTAAAATCAATTAATTTGTATTTTAATAAATTAATTTTATTTTTTAATTTATTATTATTAATTTTTATTAATTGATGGTCAACATTATGCTTCGAAATATGAAATCGCAAATTAATTGAGTTGTAATTGGAGGTTATGAATTAAATTGGGAATTAATTTAGTCATCTTATAGGTTTCTACATGATGTAATGTTGCAACTGTCCACTCTCAACCTGTAAATAACAAAACTTTTGGGTCTTTAAATCCCTCTTTCGATGGTTTGATATTTCACATCCTTTATTTCAAAAAAAATTGTTCAATGATACGAAATGAACAATCTATAAGGGATTCTTGTAATGTTGTAATATATTTCATTAATTACAATCTCAATGTATTCATATTTTTCAGTCTAATCTGGGGAATTAACATATTCATTTTCTATATAGGGAACACATTATCATATAAAATCCACTTTAATGTTTGTTTTTAGTTATGTTGAATTTTTTTTCAAAATATTTATTAGAGGATGATCCTCATAATTTTGTCTATTATTTCAGTGGGAATATTTTCTCTGATTCATGTTAGTTGATGTTATTATTGTCTACGCGTTGGATTTTGTTGATTTTTTTTGGATTTTTTATGTTTAAATATATATATATATATGAGTGCAATGGGTGTCTAGAACATAATTTATAGTAAGGTGATTGTTTTATTTAATTGGATAAATGGTCATATTTCTAAGGAAAAAAGATACCTTCTCTTTTATCCATTAGCTATGATATTCTAAAAGTTATTAAATAATTTTTAATATATCCTGTTGATAGATCTCCCTAAATATCTACAAACACTAGATATATAAAGAATAATAGATGATAAAAAAAATATTTATTCTAACCTCACATCCAAAAATGATAACCCCTATGGTATAATAGAATTGAAATAGATAAATGAAATTGGGAAAAGGAGAACAATATTTATGAAGGGAACATTAGTTTTATGATACCGAATTATATAATCAATTATATTAAAATTAATGGATATAAAATATTATATGATTAATCTTTTAGTGATTTCATCACATATATTAATGATTTTTTAGAATAATTAAAATATTTGGTGAAAATTTAGATGAATTGAATGTTTTTGAAATGATCTTGAATATTTGTCCAAAAATATTTTATGCCAATGTATCATCATTATAAACCACATCGTGGTAGCATAAGGATTTTCTTCACAATAAGATTATATGTTTGAAATGGGGTCTTCTATACTGGATCTATAGCCATCCTCATTCTAGAAAGGGCATGTAAAAACTAAAAGGAGAATTGGAGTGTTTAGATATATGCCTTGATAATTATGGGGATAAGGATTTTTATAGGGAAAAAGCATTGATGAATGTCCAGTTGGAAGATATGATCTTCATGCATGAGGTTTTTGTTCAAAAATATTCCTATGCCAAATGGGTTAAATAATATGATAGAAAAACGACATACTTTTTGTATGCATCAAAGAGAGACATCGTAATATCAGACAAAATACATTAATGGAGGAAGTTCCTTATTGAGTGATCCTAAAGTGTATGGTTGTTTGGATCAATTAAATTTTAGGTCAATTTTTATATGTCATAACCCGCTTATTCAGGACAACTACTAGAGGGGTGTGGAAAGTATTTTTTAATTTATTATCATATTAGTTAATGATGTGTACAATGATCTTATTGTGTTAGTTCATGACGAGAATGGGATCCTTCATTGTGTTTAGGTGATCAAATCACAATGTGTAGCTCGGCCTAATGTATTCCCGAGGGTGTTCCATATTTTATCATGGAAGTTAGTGTGGACCGACATGGGATTGGAGATCAAAGACTTATTTTGGGTTGGATGTCTCCCCCTAGTTGATGTAGCTACATCCTTGGTTCTCATTCATAAGACCAATGACCCCACCATATTGAATCACTATAGTACAATTAGTTTGTGAAACTTCTCTTATTTTTTCTGGGGAAGTGTTCTAAAAAGAAGGAAAGCTCTAAACCTCCCGCTTTGGTTATCAAAGGAGTAGCATGGATTTTTCAATGGGATATTAATCTATATCAATATCATACAGGCTCAATAAATTGTGTCTTACATCAACCCAAAGGTGACAAGATCTAATATCACCATTAAATTATATGAGGGTAAATTCTTTGATAGTACTTAATGGAGTTTCATTATTAACTATCTTATATTTAATGGATTCTTCATATGGTCCCCTGATTTGAAATTCAGATTCATTAGCGCATCATAGATGTACATTAATATTATATGTAGAAGTTTTGATTTTATAAAAAATGTTCGTGGACCAAGGGAAGCTGATCCTTTATCACTATGGTTGCTTGTTATTACGTATGATTCTCTTAGTAGTCTCTTTAACAAGATCTTGTTAGAGGATCCATATCACCTAACCGTTGAAGATATTTTATATATAGCATCTCCCAATTGATGTTTTCAGATGAACATATCATTTTTAATGAAAAAAGATCTATACAAGTAATCATAAGTTCTCTGGAGGTCTAAAAAATAGTGTGTACAAATGGAATATTATGAATGGATAAACATTTATATTTCTGATTAACAATATGGTAGAAAAGTCATTTTGTTTGAAGATTATCCTAGGAATACGGAAATGTGAATTCTCTAGGGATTACCTAGGTGCTCTGATTTATTCCAATAGAGATTTTATGTTTCTCTTTGAAAATATAGTTATTAAAATAACTAGGCATATAATGGACTAGAAGAACCGGTTCTTATCACATGGACGAAGACATACATTGATTAAATATGATATTTCCTTAAATCCCATGCAAGTACGATAATCCCTTTATGTCCCAAAGGGAGTTATTAATGGTATTTAAAACATCTTGCATTACTTCTTTTGGATTATATATTCTAATGGAAAACTCCATTAGGTGACTTAGTATATAGTGGAATGACTAATAAAAGAATAATTAATTAATTTTGGAGGTTTTACTGTTGTTTTCAAGAGCATGCACACGAGGTCATCATTGGAGGTGATTGTTGGGAAAAATTGTTGGGGAAACAATAGAATGAATTACTATATTAATGACCATGAGGTATTGAAAGGAAAGGTCTCATCCTTGTGGCATGTTTTTCACCCAAACATATCTACACTCCAACACTGCACTCAATAGATCATCATTCATGCTGATATTAGAATCTAGTGTCAGATTTTGGGTGGTGTGGTGATGGGATCCCCAGGCCTTCCAATGCCATATATCACTTCCAGATAGGCGTTCATGAACCCACACATTATACATTTTTTCCTACATAATAGTCCTCTTTAGTAATATGACCCCATTATTCTTAATACTGAGTCAAACATGTGTGTTTTAACATTCCAATAACCACCCCAAAATAGGGAAAGGAAAGCACTTCCTTTTAGAAGTGCTATGTAGAAAGCACTTATAATGGGGTGGGACTTTATCAACCCAAACTAAAAGTTCTGATGAATGTGATCTTTATCAACACTAACAGAAGCTTTGATAAAGATGTACCCTTTATCAATTCTTTTCATAGCAATGATAAAGGTAAAATTTATTAGGGCTTATAATAGCACTGATAAATGTTTTTGATAAAAAATATTATTAATTTCTATAAATTATTTCATTTAAATTCAAAAAAATGTTTATTTATATACATTAAATAAAAACTTAATTTTTATAATAAATTTATAATTTTTTATAATTCAAAAAAATTTGTATAATTTTTTAATTGAAAAATGTATTTATGATATTTTAATTAAATATACATTGATCATACATATATATATGTTATGTATCACGCATGAATGTTCATTTATACATTACATCATGTTGTCCATTGATGTGGTATATTTATTAATTCATAATATTACCCATATGAACTATATATGTTCTATAAAATACACTTATTAATAAAATATATTTAAATATTAAAAATATTTTATTATATTTATAATGATATATGTAAATACTTTTCAAAAAAATTTATAATTATAATTATAACTACATATATATAATTATTAAATTATACATATAATTTTATAATTTTATAAATGTATATATATTAACAATTATATATAAATATTTATAAATATATACTATTTATAGTAATAATTATAACTTCAAATAAATAAATTTAAAAATACCTAAATAATTATAGAATTATATTTATTATATTTATTATACTACTTATAATGTTATAAATATATAATTAAATTTATATATTTATACACATATAAAAATATTTATAAAAAGTTTTGAATAAATTTATATTTATTTAAATATTCATTTAATTGGTTTTGAAATGGTTATGATAATGATGGAATTTATATTTGGTAAAAATGCATGGATAAAAGACATATTTATCAGCGCTATAATTTTATCACTGATAATATGTCTTTTATTAGTGATTTCTTAGCACTGATAAATAAGTATTTTATCAGTACTTTTTATTTTAGAGCTAATAAAAAATACTATTATGAGCTTTTTTAACTATCACTGATAAAGGTTTTAGTGGGGTTTTTTTAAAAGAACACTAACATACTTCTCCTCTCTCACACCCTTTTAATGCTTCGTTGTAGCAAACCCCTTCACCGTCGAGCCCTCCTCCACCGTGACCCCCCCCCTCTTCCGCCTCCGCTGATGGTGGCTCCTCCTCCTCCTCTATCGCCCAACATCATCCTCCTCATACACAACCACTGACTAGTGCTCCTCCACAACTGCCAACACCACCTCCGCCACCACCTATGTAGTCATCGCTGACTTGTCCTCCTCCATCGTCGCTGCTGCCTCCTCCTCCTCCTATATCACTTCCCTTGCCTTCTCCTCCTCCTCCTCTATCCTGATTCATCAGTATGAATTCCTTATTCATCATTCATCATAGATCCAAGGTTATTTCCTCTCTTTCAATCGTATAACATGTCTATTAGTGATGGTTATTTAGTCTGTGTTATTGATCATGATGTAATTTTGTTGGATCTAGTTATCTTAACTGGGTTTTTTATCAGATAATGATGTTTTATTATTTCATTATTCCTTTTTATAAACCATTGTATGGTATTATTCTTCCCTCCAATATCCAATTTTATTTTAACATAAATAATTTGTGTTGATTAAATATTTACATTGATATTTTTTTGGTAAAATTAGTTATGATTCTTGAAGGAAATCCATAGGTATATGGTTTTGATAAAATTGTTTATCATTTGGAATACAGTCTTATTATAAAAATTATATGTTATTGTTTAAATATTATTCTTTTCTGTTGACACTTGTAATGTATTTAATGATGTGATTTAAATGAGGATGTTTTTAGATTTATTGGGAATGGTATTTATTAAATATGGTTGGAGTGAGTTCATGGGAAGGACTTGACCATAATGAAGGGTAGTACGCCATTGGGTAACCATCATATTTTCCCTCTTGTGATGACATTGGTGGATCAATGAGGGATATCACATGATTATGGAAATTTCATGTCATCATTCATGGTGAGTGGGTTGAGACGTAAATGTGGCTATTCTAAATAATGGAATTAAATTTTTTTTGGAAAAAAAATGTTTTTCTTGGATATTATTTTTGATTTTGGGATAAGCAGTTTAAATGATTTCAATGGTTTTATATAAAACATACTAATATTCTTTTTCAACTGATTGATTTTGGATTTCACTAAGAAAATAATACTAATTTTTGTGTTACCCCCTTTCATTTGAACTATTTCCATTTCTTAAATTAACATATATCAATACACAGTGATGGGAAATGTATATTAGTTATTTAGTAATGTTTCGTGATAACATTGTGTGGTAGTTGGTTTCATGATTTTCAGAATCTTTCATATTTTATGGATCAATATGGACAATGTATCAGAAGGTGTGTGGGACATTCATTAGAAGAAAATTTTCTACATGTATAGGGTTTTGAGGAATGTTATGTGAGTTTCACAAGGAGGGATTTAGGGTAATTGGATGTGTGGACAGATTCGTGATTTAATCATCAGATTATTGGCATATAAGTGATCAGATGACTAGAAGGAAAAATTTGATGAATGTGTGTCATCAGTTAACTACGGTGAGAAATAATGGAAGATGATAAATATTAGCTGTGTGATGTATTGCTAAAAACGGTGGTAGATGAAGAAATATTCAGTGGACACAATAAAATTATAGGTTACAATGGATTATCTCATGAAGGTGATTGTACTTCAATGTAATTTTCACATTGAATTCTGTTTCTTATAAAATTATTTATACTTTGTTTGGCCAACAAAAAAGTGTTCATAAACTGGTTATCTTGTAAAAAAATTATTTATAAACATGTTTAGTTACTTATATAATTTTTTATATTTTTTTTGTGAAATTTTTGATAAATTGTTAGGTTTTTTTAATAAATGTTTCTTCATTTTATAGTTTTGATAAATTTTTTATGGACATGATATTTTGTGTGTTAGGAAAGGATAATGGCCCATTTGGAAATTATGCATTGTTAATCTGTGTGTGTGTGTTTGAAACTAATGGTTCTATTGGGAAATTTTAAATGCTATGTGTGTTTTACATTCCTAGACTTTAGTGTTAGTCTATGAATCATATCATTGGATGCATGATGAACCTCTTCTTATTGAACCTAATGATAGAATAATACAACAGACCAAAATATAATTACTTAAACAGACATTATTCGATGAAAATTTTGCATTGAGTATTTAAAAACACTGCAACATGATCACTTCCATCAACATCTCCACATCATTCAGCCCCCCCCATCTTAACATTTACACATTCCATATCGTGTGTAACTATATGATGAATTAAACCAAACATGTTATGATTCAATGAGGTGGAAAGATATTTCATATATATATTATTCCATAGGTTATGATTTCATCACATATGTTTTAATAATCAATTTTTTCCTATGACTACTTTACACACATGGTACAACAAATATTACTACCATAAAAATGAGTAAATCCATATAAATGACTACTAAAATGTCAAATCTATAAAATATTTATTTGATATGATGCTATCTAGAACCACCCCATAGGAACCCTAATGATGTTGGGAATATATTTATGTATAATCCCCCCTCCATCCTATATTTAAATGGACATGGGTCAATTAAAATTGGAAATGTAATGATATATCCCAGGCTAGTATCATAATCAAAAACTAATATGACTTTCCACTAACCTAAGAGGCGTTGATAATCCCTATACAATAAAAATGATCCCATCAGAAAAAAGATAAACTTAGTGTGGAATATTTTAATACTAAATTAGGGAAAATTAAAAACCATCATTCTCCTAAAATCCAGACCGGTCCCATTCATAAGATAAACATCTATAAAAATAGGAGATATATAGAAAATAAATATCCAGGAAGCAGATAAAATAAATGGAAAATAAAATCCCACTATTGACCAATAAATCTATTTAACCAAACCTATCCCCTTCCCAAATCCCAATGAACCTATTTTTTATGGGTACAACATATGAGTTCTCATTTTCTGTTTTCTTTTCAGTAGTAAATCTCTTATGCCACGCGCCTCTACACCACCATGAAGGCACCTTCACTTGACTCAAAAAAAAACCTTTACGGGGGTGTTTTCTCAAATTACCCATTAGTTTCCTTTTTCATGTTATTAATGTTTTATATTAATGTTTATGTTGTGAATTGTATGGGAAAAACTCCTCACTGAGAATCATGGTCATTGGTGATCCTTGATTGTGCACTAAATGAATTTCATGTTGGTTTGTTACATTGACCATTTGAATATATAAATTAGTAATTTATGTATACTTGGATAATGAATGGATACCCTAGGATGATAAAAATTCTATGATAAACCCTAAATTAACAAGAAATATTGAATAAGGGATGCTTTGTAATATTTGAAATTATGTATGTTTTTATGGTTTTGAGATTGTGATCACAATTGTGTTTTTGTATGGTGTTTTAGTTGTTGGCATGATTGTTATACAAATTTTCAATGTTGTAGTTCCTCCACAATTAAATATCAATCCATAACTTATCCATTTCAATGGAACCACCACATTGATAATAGTGAAATTATACATAATCATAGAATACAACTTCACTAGCGGACTGTATGAGACACTTTATTTACACACTACTAAAAAACCAAACAATACATTTATTGAATTCTTCCAACATAAAGAACTGTATGGAAAATCATTCCCTCTATTATTTTCATAGTATAATTCTTGTCTTGAGAAATTATTCATCTACAGAAACAATAAAAAAAGTTTACAACAATGTATATAGATCACATGTGGGATTCAAAAAAATTCTAGTGAATGGTCTTCTGATATAATGTTCTATTGATCAGGTGGTTGGGAAGATTAGTGTGATCTACATTGGTTTTCAGTTATGCATGGAGAGGTATGGGTATTGTAAACCATGGCTAGTTTATTTGATCATAGTTGAATGATGGACCTAGTAAAACATCTTTTGTGTAATTATTTTGATAAATATTAATATTACTAAATAAAATAGGGTGAATATTATTAATGAATGGTTGAATGGATAACACTGAGATTTATAGATCATCATATATGATTAAAAGTTTGAATAATTATGTTTTCCTTATGGAAAACATGATTATATATGTGAATGATGATGAAGATCATATTGAAAAAATTATAAGGATAGTTCGAGACGAACTTTATGATTTCCCAGAATTGATTGAGAAGTTAAAGAGTTGTGCAAAAACACAATTGTTTGCTGGTTGCACTATATTTATAGAATTTTCAACTGTACTAATGGTGTATAGTCTGAATGTAAAAAAGGGTGGAGTGATAACAATTTTACGAAACTAATTTTTTTAAAGAATGACATCCTCCTAGAAGATAATGGGATCCTGATCCGAACATATGATTACAAATGAATGCTATGCTTGATGGATATGATCTATGAAAGAATACATGGCTTCCTGAATTTCTATATACTATTTCACAAGACAAAAAAACACAGAAGTAATTCTTAAAGTGTAGTGCTTCTATAAAAATGATAGATGAATCATGTACTGCGAATGTTGTATGGTATTTTCCAATCATTCCAAGGATTAAGTGCCTATATTAATGTGAGGATACTGCAGGAAAAATGACATGGCATGCATATAAATTAATTAAATATGGGAAACTACGTCTCCAAATTGACTCTCCACAATGGAATTCAATTGATCATGATTATCCTAAATATGGAAACCAGTTGAGAAACCTTCATATTGCAATATCAGAAAATGGAGAGAATATTTTTGGTTTTCAAATCATCAGTCATAGTTCATGGATGGTTATGCTGGTAAACTATAAATTACCCCCATGGTTATGTATGAAATGAAAAATACATAATGTTATCTTTCCTTATATTAGGATCAAAACAACCAGGTAAATTTTTTTATCTTTATTTGGCTCCATTGATCAAAGATTTTAAATTGTTGTTGGATACTGGAGTTATGTTCTAGGATGCTTACAAAAATAAAGATTTCAAATTGAGATCCATATTGTAAGAGACAATAAACAACTTTTTTAATAAAATAAATTTTTCATGATGTAGCATTAATGGATCTCAAGGGTGTTCAATTTGACAACAACATACACAGAAAATTATTTTGAAACATTAATCTAAAACATTGTTTGTAAGACATCACATAATTGTACCCCAATGACATAAGTAGCGATCTTGGAAGACATCATTCGATTGATGTTTTGAAGAACATACAGAAGCATCTCTACTAACAGGTAATCAATTGTTTGAAAGACTAAAATATATGGGAAATAAATTTGTTAAACCATATTCAAAATACCATAAAAAAACCAGTTCAAAAAAGAGATCCGTTTTTTTGAATTACTATACTAGAATTGTCTATATGTCAAACATTTTCATCGTATTATGAATTCTGTAAAAAAATGTATTTCACATTGTCATCGACACATTGCTAAATGCACTCAAAAAACATATGATGTAATTAAGGCTAGGATGGGCATGGATGAGATTCGAATATGATAAGAGTCGGCACCAGTAAAGGGTTAAAAATGATCCTTTCTTCCTTCTGCTACTTACACACATTATAGGAAAGAGAGATATCAGTTCTGTAATTTCTTGAATTAAGTAAAGGTTCTATAGGGGTATTCATTAAATATCTAGAACATCATGTCAATGTGAAATTTAAAGTTAAAGGGTCTTAAATCACATGAATTCCATGTTTTTATAAAAAAATATTATTCATATTCCTTTACATTGAATTTTTCCCAAAAATATTCACCATACATTAATAAAGAACTATTTATTCTTCAATGCAATATCCAGAAATGTTATAGACCTGGAGAAATTTCCAACTATAGAAAAATAAATTGATTTCATATTATGTGAATTGGAATTTTTTATCCTACTAAAATTCTTTTATACGATGTTTTATTTTATGGTTCACTTGGGGAGAGGGATTCAATTATGAGTTCCTATTAAATATAGATAGATACAACCTATTGAACAATATATAAAGATTTTGAAAGGGTATATAAAATATATAATTCACATAGAGGGTTGTATTGAAGAGTGATATATTGTTGTGTTAGTTGATGGATTCAGTACCCAATACATTTTTGGTAGGGAAGGCATTGTCCTTAAAAAATCACGTCACATTGGGAGTCTTGAGGGTGAAAAAATTTCTGGAAGAGATGTTTTCACAATCAATATTACATATCAGGAGTAGGAACACCTTAATGTTTTCCACAATAGTTTCTACTTTGAATTATATGTTCAAATGAAATATGAAATTTTTAGGCATTTGACTCCATATAGGGATGAAAAATGGGTATCAGAAACACATAATTGGTAGTTTATAAGATGGTTCATGGATATATTTTTATGAACTCAGATGAATATATGGACTCAATTTTTGAATGATTTCGATGGCTAGTCAGGGGACTATGTGTGGATGAATTATATTACAATGCTTATGCAGTGAATGGTTATACATTCTATACTAATGGAAATTATTATGAATGTACTTTGTAGAATAGTGGGGTAATAACTGTGCCTGACATGATGCACGTTTCCAGTGATAAGGATATAAATCCAATTTCTTCACATATTTCATACTTTGGTATCATCAAAAAAATAGGGGAATTGGATTATATGGACTTCCATGTTCTTATTTTTTAATGAAAGTGTGTTGATAAACAGAGTCATATTAAAATAGACAAATTGGAATTCATGAAATTTGTTTCTAATAATAAATGTGATAAATATGAACCATTTATAATGGTATCACATGTTATTCAATTAGTGTATGGACAAGATCCTGCAAACTGAAACTTGTCAATTTTTATGTTATTGACCTGAACAACTGAAGGTTTAGATGAAAATTCAATGTAGGATGAACCTTTCATTGGGGCTTCACAATCATTTCGCTGCATTCCAAATGTGGATGACATTTTTTATGTTATAGGACACAAAAATTTATGGATTTATATTGTCAATAGTGGGGATAAGTCTCTTCAACATTAAAAAATGAGAGTGCAATAATTAGGTTATTTTTTATTGTAATATACATTGTGATACCTTTTGTTATTATCTGTTTATTATTTATTTTATGTAATCTCAATTAAATAAATATCCAATTCCATAGATAATGACTTCTAAAACTACTTATGGGAAAATTTTTGAGTCACAATAGGTCTCTCAACCTAGATTCGGTGATCTTAGTGTTGATGAACAACGGTTTTTTCACCCTATTGCTACTGGTCTCAGTGTTGCGGTACAACATGTATCTCAACTTGTTGCTGCTAGTCCAAGTGTCGATGCTATAACTCTGGAGGAACATAATAATGATGATGAAACTAAGTAAATGGTAGGCAATGAATCCCTAGCAGCCCAAAAAAGAACATCGAGAACCATAATTTGGCAATGTTAGCCACAACTTTTGATGAAAAAGAAAAAGGCGTCATATTTGAGGTCGGATGGAATAATTAGGGCCAACATGTTATCCTAAAGGAATCAATCATTAGCAGATACATTGTAATCATCAATTGAATATTCATACCAATTGATATAAAGTAGTGTAACCATGTTGTAGGGGTGCTTAAGACACTAATGTGGGAATAGATTATATTAACAATATGTTATCATTTTTTAATTTATAAAAATAATATAAAATACAAAAAGATTTACTCACTCTACATATTCTTTTGATGAGTGTATTTATATTAGATGCCTCACTCAAGAAATATTCATTTAGATTTTCAGGACAAATTCATAGAGTAATACTCAAAATTTTAACAAAATATCATCATAAATATTCTAAAGTGATATTCAGGCCACACCCACCTCTTCATTCTGCATGCATGATATGCCTATGAGCGTGGGATGAGTTTAGTAGCTGTCATGAAAAGTGGACTTTTCAGGAATATTGTGTCGGTTAATACATTGTTTGACATGGCTTGTATTCATCACATTGATTGATAATTTTTTATTTATGAAACATCTATAATTTCAGAAAATGTGGATTGGTCATCAAAACTAGTGTACTCCTACCATAAAATATTGATGGGGTAGGCATCACATGAGAAAAAAATTGGTACGTATTTTTAATTTATCCTAATACTTTTATTTGAGATAATTCAACTCTATAACCTTTTTACTCTATTTAAATGCAGATTGATGAATCGAAATCGAAATAAACTTCCAACTCATGCCATGTACTATGGAATTAGGATCGTTTAAATAAAGTGGGGATACTGATAGATGAAAACACACAAAAATTATAGAAAACTTGTGTAAGTATGACATAATAGAAATTTATTATTCTTTAAATCTGTATTACATAACAATGATTACTTATTTTCTTATATTTTATATCAGACATTGTTATAGGAATCAACAACTCCCAAAACAGATATAGACATAGATTCAGTGGCCTTGAAGAAACCAGAACAGTATGGTCACATTAGAGGTGTCGGTTTTGGGGTGACACCCTGAACATATTTTCATAAAGAAAAACAAGGGGAGAATCAAACTAATTAAATAAACAAGATAAAGTAAAAATTATCTAGTATTCAAGAAGAATTAAAAGACCATATAGAGCTGATATCATGTTTTATGGTGGAGACCAAGAGAAGAAACAACTCAAGAATAACCTGTGCGGTAAGATATCTCCACGCCCCCACCAGTTATGAGGTGAGACATTCCTCAAAAAAACCAGACGTATAAGAGGTAATCAATGTTTTAATAATTGTTTTTGTGAAATTTGAATCACATTAAAAATTATACCATTCATTTACTGATATTCTACATTCTCAAAATTATTTTGATTTATATCTATCAACTCCCACCTACCGCCTTATATCTAGGGTTACATTGATCAATATGAAAAACTACATGCTACACAATAGACCACTTCCAATAGATCATGTCAATGTTTTGATTAACATATCTCATGAGCCGATCACCGAGAAACATATTCCAAATGATGATTATGACATTCATATGATCAGAAAATCTATTAGAACATTCTTCTCATGTACATCAATTCCTAAAAAAACATGTTGATAAAGAGGTATTCATTTCCAATTAACTTTTCAAGATGAAACATAATCATTTATTGAAAAAATATCGAAACCAATTATTGTTTTTATTGAATGGCAATGATAAGGGGGTGAAAAAAAATCCTCTCAAAACTATCTCAAGGGTCAAGTAATAGATTTAAATAATCAACGGAGACCACCTTCACCCTATCAATTCTAAATCCACATTTAAAATCATTATAGTATCATGTGGTTACAATGTTGATAGATGAAAATACTCAAATAGTTGAATTTGAAAAAAAATATTTATGGAGAGGAAGAATCATATTACATTAGTGTTGAAAATATAAATTAAATCCTCCTGTATGTATGGGTAGGTGCCTCAGTTGTAAATGTATACTTTCGGTGTGTTTTCATGATTTTATTTAACAAAAGATGATATACTATGATAATTATAACTAAATACATTTTATATTTTTTGTAGGATTATTTATGAAAAACAATTGAATGGATTTACCCAAGAACAAAATTTGGGCTCATTAGTCCTCACATCACCTATTCAAAAGTTGAAATAAATATCAATAAAGAGGGTGAACTAATGCCACCCTTGCTAAAATAATTTGAATAAAAATTATTGATGACAAACTATTTTTAATAACCATGATGCATGTGTAAAGCTCAAAAATGTAATCATATGAACTATATTTTCATTTTATTCATTACATACTCCTTTTTGTGTTTTTAGGAAGCATTGGATACTCATTAAAATCAATTTATATACTCCATAGGTTTATTTTCTCAATACAATGGATGGATATCCAACATATCGACCACACATGAATGCATTTATCAATTTTTAATACACTAAATCCAAAATTTTATAACTAAATATATATTTATATAATTTATATTATATTTTAATGTGGATTCTATTATGATCCGGTGGTGATTCAATATCATCTACTTCCCAGAATGAATTGAGGGCCTAAGGATAAGAACAATCATGTGATCTACAACTGGAAATGTGTCCTGGTATATATAATAATTTTTTACTATACAATCACATAGAAAAAAAATTGATTATTTTTCTCATTGTTTCATCAATGTCCACAACAAACCAACAGAAAGGACTTTTGTTATTTTGTTTGTAAATTTATAAAAGAGATGGTATTTCATCAACATATTATCTTCCCTGAATAGGTATTTTCAAAAATAATGACTAGTTCATTTAAAATATTTTTTAATACATTATGTATTTATATTTTCTCAATACTACCATGAATGTCAACAAAAACTCATATTCACAAGATGATAAATATGTGTTTACAAATGAATGGGTAGCATACTTGATAGAATGTTTTACACAAATAGAATGATGGTGAATTCATAATACTTATGTTATCCTTATATTATCCTTGATATCTCCCTTGTTTACACTTATTGAGAATATATGATTGGCCCTTTTTATGTTTAATATCCTTAGGTTATGAATAATTAGTTTAGAAATGAGTTGTCTTTCTGTTATATAATAACATAATGAGAGAATGTTATGAACTAGTTATTTATGTTTCTATGTTTCCAAAAGCACTAGACCTAAACTATTTTGGAAGGGATCATTTAAATTCTATATTTTGGTCATTTATGATATTTTTTCTACTTATGTATTGTGTTGTAAAAATATTGGTTGTGTATCACTCACAAATTTAGTAAAAAAACATAGGATTCTTCACTATTGTTGGTTAACTATCGCTTATCATACCATCTGATTTGAACATTCGATACAGCAGACCATAAATGGGTGTAGGATGAGAAGGAAAACTGAAGAAGAATGATGATATCATATAGATGATGTACTATGAGTTTATCACATGGTTTCCATATCAAATTTTTAGTTTAGATGGTATGCTAAGAAGTATTTAACCAATAGTAGTGAAGTGGACAATGAATCATTAGTTTTGTTTTTATATTATATCTGGACCAAATGATCCCTTTGGAATGATGTAAAGGTAATGTTATAAAATAATATCTATATTTAAATGAAAAATATATATATAGAAATGTTGAATTGATTTTTATTATTCCTTGTAGGTTTTGTTTAATTTAAAATATTTTTGTCCATGTTCCATGCCTTTGCAGAAAGAGCAATGACACAATGTCTTCTCAATCACAGAGGTAATATTACTATTTTTATAGTAAAATCATTATCCATAGAATTAATTCTTTGATTCATATATATTTTTTATTAATTTCTTTTATGTATGGAGTACTAATTTACTCATATGCGATATCAATGTATGAAATGTTTAGGTCTTTATAGTTGGTATCAGTGTAACAAACCTATTCAAAATTTAGAAATTGAATTCAGTTTTTTATATTTTAGAGATATTATCCATAAGTCATTTGAGATTTTTAAGAATCAACCTCACCTTAATAAGACACACGATGTGGCTAGTATGACTCAAAGTTTCTCTTTTTATTTAAAATTTACAATATCTCTAGTAAAAAGAACAAGTAACATACTGAAAAATGTGTAAACACATTATGATTGTTCTAATACATTAGCTAAATAATATATATGTCATTTGTGACCTATAGTAATCGACCACAATTCAATTCAATGCACAATTCCTCTATTATAACAAACTGTGACTCTTTTCATTTACAATTGGCATTAATTTTAGCAAAAAATACATGTTAAATACTAAAAACCAATCAAATTAAATAATATTTTTTTGATTCATTAGAAAAATGATCCATGAATTATTTTTTGATGCATATAAATCAACCACACCTCAATCGGACGCACGATGCGACCGATATGGCTAGAAATGTCTGTTATCAGTTTAAAATTGATATTTTAGCTCAAAACATGTCACTCACTAAAAACAAAAAAACAGCTCCAATTGTCTTCATAATTTAGAAAAATTATTTATATGTTCTTTGTGACATGTTTTAATAATTCTCAAATCAATCCAAAGCATGATACGACCGATATGACACCAAATGTGTGTTTCTAGTTTGAAATGACATTTTAGTAAAAAAACAGAACTGGCATACTAAAAAATGGGAAAACACATTCATATTGTGTTGATACATTACGAAAAAGATACATAAGTCATTTGAGACATGTAGTAATTTACCCCACCTCACATCAAATCACAATGCAACTAGTATGTCTTTCATTGTCACTTTTTATTATAAATTGACATTAATTTTAGGAAAAAACATTACTGACATATAAAAACTATGAAAACACATTCAAATTGATTCTATACTTTTATGAAAATGATTCGCGAGTCATTTTTGACATGTATTAATAAATTTTACCTCATTCAGACACATGGTGTGCCCAGTTAGCCTATAATTGTTTGTTATTAGTATAAAATCGATAATTTAGCTCAAAACATGTCACTCAGTAAAAACAAAAAAACCCGATCCTATTTTCATTATATTTTAGGATACTGATTCAAATGTTCTATTAGATGTGTATGATGTATTATCATATCAATCCAATGCATGTTACAATAGGTATGAATCAATATACATGTTTCCAGTTTGAAATGGCATTTTAGTAAAAAAAAAACAAAACAGATATACTGAAAACTGAGATAACACATTCAGATTGTTTTGATACATTATGAAAACTATCCACAAGTCATTTAGGGCATTTATGAATCTACCAAACCTCATTTATATTCACAATGTGACCGGTATGACTCAAAAAATCACTTTTTATTTAAAATTATCATTAATTTTAGAAAAAACATAAGTGACATTCTGAACACTGAGCAAAAACATTTGGATTATTTTGATACTTTTGGACAATGATCCATGACTCATTTGTGAGGTTTATGAATCAAAACACCTAAATCTGATGCATAGTGTTACTAGTATGGTTAAAAGTGTACGTTACTAGTATAAAATACACAATTTAGCTAAAAACATGTCACTCACTTAAAACCAAAATAACCCGCTTAAATTGACTTCATCATTTAGTATAACTATTAAGTAGTTCATTATGACGTGTATGAAGCCATATCACATATTACCATTGAATGATGTGACCAGTATGACTCATAAGTCATGTTTCAAATTTGAAATGATATTTTAGTAAAAAAAATTAACTAAAATACTACAAACTAAGAAAACAAATTCAGATTGTTATTATACATTAAGAAAACAATTCAAAAGTCCTTTGTGACATGTAGAAATTTACCACACCAATATTCAACACACAATGCTACTAGACAGACTCAATGTGTATCTTTTTATTTAAAATTTACAATATCATTAGAAAAATCAAAAATGACTTCTTGAAAACATGGAAAACACATTTAGATTTTTTTGATACATTAGAACAATAGTCGATGAGTCATTTGAGTCATGTACAAACCAACTTCACCACAATATAATGCACAGTGTGACTGGTATGGCTAAAAGGGTCTGTTATCTGTTTAAAATTGACATTTTAGTTCAAAAAGGGTCACTCCCTAAAAACCAAGAAAACCCACTCCGATTTTCTTCATAATTTTTTATTATGATTCATATGTTCTATGTGATATGTATGAATCATTATCATATCAAAATAAGGTATGATGTGACTGGTATGAATTAAAATTCTTATTTCCAGTTTGAAATTTCATTTTAGTAAAAAAAATAAAACTAACATACTACAAAATGAGAAAATACATTCAAATTGTTTTGATACATTGGGAAAATGATCCATAAGTCATTTGTGACAAGTAATAATCAACTACACATAAATTAAATTCAAAATGTGTCTTCTATGACTCAAAGAGTATCTTTTATATTTAAAATTGACTCTAATTTTAGTAAAAACACATGTGACATACTGCAAGCTGAGAGGACACATTTTTATTGATTTGAAACGTTAGGAAAATGACCCATGATTCATTTTTGATGTGTATGAATCAACCACACCGAATTCAACACATGGTGAGACCGATATAAATCCAAATGTGTCTAAATTTAATAGTAATTTCAGTAAATGAACAACCAATGAACTCAAAACTATCAAAACCCATTCTGATTGTTTTAGTATTTTAAATCAATGATTTGCGACTCTTTTGTGGTGTGTAGGAATCAACCCCAACTCAATAAGATGCATAGTGTGACCGATATAACTCCAAATGTGTATTTTTTATTAAATATTGACATTTTCTTAATGTATTCTTTCATTTTAATGTTTAATTTGTTTCGTTATTTTATTACTATAATAATATAATTTTTCTTATATAGGATTTATCTTTTTCTTGAGTTTATATGCTTTGTTCAGAATCAAATACCATGGATGAAAATTTTTGATAGGGGATTGCAGATACCAAAAGATGAAAGATTAATTTTTAACTGATTTTTGGATAATTTAATTGTAACCATATAATATTATTTTGAAATGTATATAGTAGTATGTTTTTCCTATATTCATGAAGTCATGTAAATTTATATATCATTGTTTTAAAGACTCTACTGTGTGCTATTTCGTTCTTCTGTGCTTTGTTCTTTTGCAGGAGCTATTTTGTGCATCTTTGCTGGTTTTGTGTGTGCTATTAAATAAAGAACACATCACAAGAAACAGTCCATTAATCAATGTTTTTATTGCTATTAATGGGGACCCCCTATTTTATTTGCGATTAATAACACTTTTCTAGCGCAGTTAAAAATGGTTTCTAGGATTTTAAAAGCCTTATTTGTAGTAGTGAATCATTCACGAAATTCTCCACTATTGATTATCATGGGTTGTTGGAGGTCACTATATATAATGAATAGGGGGAGAGACCCTCTAGTGTAAAGAGATACATGAAAAACTCAATTTTCATCTATGGTAGATCTAGAATCACATTCTACAAATAGATAATAATTTGACACACATAGGAATTAATATTGTTAAAAAATGGGCATGTCATAAGAATAATTAAGAAGATACCTCGTACCACAAGTTTTTCAATGGAGAATGGGTGTGATCATGTTTTGGTTCTCCCATTATGGTTAGGCTGGAATTAACACACCATTTTTTATGAAGACATTATTTTTAAGCCTATGGTTCCAAGCTTTCATCAAGGGATATATTGAAATGAAATCAAGAACTCTATGTATTATGTTTGGATATCGATGTTTATGGTAACCATGGAAGAAATTACAATATAAAGGGGTGAAATCATATAACTCTATTATTGACGTTAGTTATTGAATCCTCATTTCATACATGATATTCCATATCAAAATCCTGGAAGATTTTCCATCTCGTAGAGCACTGAAAATCAGCAGTGATCTACAGTCCATTGTTCCAAATACACATCATATGCACTATATTCATTGGTTCTCCCACAATTTTGGTCTCAATAAAAACATGGATGGGTCATATAATATGATTTTTATATGGTACAATGGTCTTATGTGAGATCCAAAAGAATATGTCATCCTGACATTCATGGTGTCCTTCGGTGACGGGGACTCCCTATAGGTGGAATCACATGAAATGACAATATGTATGTGCCAATGTAACCAGACAACCATAGTGCTTGAGTTAGTTGATAGTTACTTCCCTATGATATGTAATTCTCTATATGGATGATGAACAACCACCTGTTCGATAATCCTCCTTATTTAATTTTGTAAAGAAATCATTTCAAACAAATTGGATATCCTTCATATGTCGAGAGAGGGGAAAAAACATCTTACTGCCTAGATTTTTCATTGTATCTAACTCAACTCAAAATAGTTTATTTATTTATATTCCTGGTGTCATCTACCAGAGAGATAATTTATTTAGTTATTGGGGATTCCCTCTCGAACCATTATAATAGTCAACTATAGCTCTGTATCATATTTCTCAATTTCCACTCCATCTTGGAGAAATTATTTTATTCTATGGAAAAAATATTAAGGGATTTTGGTAGTGTTTGTCATACATATAGATCGTAGACCAATATCTCTATCTTATATGTATAGTATTCTCACAACGAATGAGATGTTAAAATAGAATTCAATCAAAAGGATGGGAAATATAGAACTTGAATTCCCTTTCAATGAAACTATGTAATAAATGTCATATAATTTTTTGAAAAATAATTATATGATAATGATTATGAAGATGTTGTGATTATAAAGATCCTAGAATTCATTATTTTTATTTTATATAAATTGACAAATTGAAAAATTGAATTATAAAGGAATATTACCATTTAAATTCAATACTTGTGGATGTATTGGACAATTTTTAGAAAATAACCCAAAACATAAAAATGAGACGAATTATGATAATGATTGACATCCAAGAGAACCACTGAGGAAGAAGGTAGAAAAATTAATTTTCTACTTGGAAGTAATTAATCAAATGTTCTCTAAATATTAAAAAGGGATTGATTTAATCTAAATAAGAACAATATGAATATTGTGAAGAATAATGGGAAGCAAAAAATTCTAGGTATGAGGTTCTAATAAATTTTACATAAAATTTTTTAATGATTAAATATTTTAAATTGATCAAAAAAGAAACTATAATGTTTAATAAAAGGAAAACATAGATTGAGTTCGTAATAAAAATATAATTGAAATATTTATTATAAAATTGTAAAAAGACAAGTAATTTAAAAATAATTAATATAGATGTGTTTAACCTATTAATAATTATAAAATGGTGAATGGAGTAGAAAAAATAGTTTTCTAAAATTAATTGAAAACATGATGAAGAAAATTGATGAAGTGAAAAAACAAAAAATTAATCTCAAAAAAATATTGGGGATAATGTGATTGAATTTTATCTTGTTAAAGAAAAAATACTCGAATCTGAACATAGAATATCTAACATAAAAAATTATTTTTCAGAAATTACTAAAAACTATTTGGAATGTAAATCTCAATGATATCATTGATGATCATCTAAAAGTTTAATACCAAGGCTAATTTTTTTATAAATGTATTTATGAATACTAATCATGTCGAGAAAACAATTTATGTAGATAAATTAATAAAATTACAAAATTATGGTATTTATAAGAAATGAAACATTTAAAAAATACTATTAAAACTAAAGACCCTATTAAGGTTGATAAGAGTCTAATAAAAAGGCAATGATGGTAGTATTATACAATAATATTGTTTCACAAAAAGGATCTATGTTTGATGGTCAAAAATAAGTTTTAATACCAATATGTAGTATTGGATCTCATACATGTTACAATGAAAAATATAATTTTTTTGGATATTACAAGTGATTTGGAGGATTTTGGGATATAAAAAAGAGGTATTAATTTATATATAAACACTAAAAAATATCTAGGAGTAATTTCTTGTATAGTTTTAGGGGGATTCATTTAACTCAATGAAGTCTTAATCAATATAATATGAAAAATATAACATCACTTATGAGAATAGATTATATATTCTTGAAACAAATTATGATAGGACTGATCATCCTAAACAACATTAAAAAATATTTATTTTGTTTCTACCAACTAAAAAATTATTTAATGAAAAAAATAAAATCCATTAGTAGAATAAATAAAATACAAAAAAGAAATATCTTATGGATGAAAATTCACTTAGAGACACAAATGGAAAATAGACTAGGGTATTTTATTTCTATTTTTCTTCCCACATGCTCATAAATTTTTTGATTTAAAAATGTTACTGATTATATAGAAGGAATAGATAATTTTTGAAACGATGATTCTCGTAGAATCAAAGGCTTATGATATGATATTATTGGAAAATAGAAGTTAAAATCTAGTAGTCCCTTATTTTTCGATGGAATGAAACCTAATATATTGAAACTTTCATAAATTTTTAATAAAAAAATATGATTATCAATGTAATATATGATAATATTATAAAAACTCTTAATGATGGGGATGTTTTGACAAGAAGAGAACAAAACCCAGTGGAACTTGTTATTTAATTGAGATGTATGAAATTCTAATTATTTTATTATCAAGGATGAAAATAAATTATGGCACATAATTATAAGATATTTTTGTTATTAAACATAATTACATTTATTTATAGATGATTATTTCATGATGTACATGATTTGATAATAAAAAGTGATTTTTATTATTATCTATTTTGAGAAAGTAATTATTCAAATTCTCTACACAGGAATTTTTAGAATAATAAATCTCTTCCTTCTTATAATATTTATTCTATCATATGGGGAACTATGATAAATAAATGAAAAAATAAATATAATTACTTTTTTCTATTATTTTTTACTTCACACATATTATATATATTATGTTTTAAAATATAAATTCTAGGATCTCATGATGTTCAAATGTTGTTAGGATAACGGCTTTAAAGAAATACAGATACCCTAAAATTGTATATAAATAGATAATAGTGTTGAATAAAATAATATTATTTTATTATGTTATTTTAAAAATAATGTTATTCATAATGTTCTTAGTAAACTATGCCCACCAAAAATTGGTGTGTCTGATGTATTGAATGGAATCTTGATTGAATTTGTCCAACCACATTAATTGTAAAGATATTTCTTCTTTATTTTGGGTACAAGATATTTCGGAACCCGTCCACATTCAAAACATCTCCATATATATAATAAATTCATAAATTTCTGTAGATTATATGTAGTATAATAACTCCCCATTTCTAAATAACATAATAGTATTTTCTTGCCCCATCAAAAACTCAATTAAAGGTGAAAATCATATAAAGTTTGATCAAATAGGTATTGATGGTATATTCCTTGGATACTATCCACATGGTCAAGAATATGGATTCTATAATTATGAATCTATAATAATTGATGATACTTCTATTTTCAAATTTCTAGAACATTCAGAAAAATAGATTCCACAGTCACCTGAAGATATAATATGAAGTAAATATGATGAAGTTCTGGTTTAACCAATGTTTGAGGTTATATGAAATTTTATAATATATAATATATAAAGAATTAATATATTGATTAATCTATTTTAGGTTGTGGTTAAAATTTTAATTTGAGACAAAAGAACAAGATTTCAAACTACAATAACATTGAACAATGTTTCATATACTTCTTTGTTTTTAGTGTATATACTAAGTAATGTTCAAGAATAATTGGAGTGAAAATATTGGATTGATTCCATGAATGGATAATCTGTTCATATTAAAAAAAATAAGAGATTGTGGTTTGTACCAGATATCGATAATAAAAATTTAATTGTAAAAATTTAGGTTTCCCAAAAAAATTGAATGAAATAGGTAAGTTGGTAAGAAAAAATGAATGACTGTTTTGTAAGGTCTACATAATATTTTAAGGAATTAATTTTTATTAGACCATTTCAATAGTTGGTAGAACTGAAAAATCACAATATTTCGTTCTTTTACATTAAAATGTAAATATATTATTTTCCAGTGCTTTGCATGTAATCATTTATCAATCAATATCTAGAATAAGAATAATTCTATATTTTAAATAAATATGGTTTCATGATAGGAAAAAAAGATAAATATGTGTGTAAGTTAATGGAGGATTTATATTGATTAAGGATAGACCAAAGGAATTGATATTCGATATATTACTCTAGTTTAAATAATCTTAACATCATAAAGATTATATGGATAAAAACATCAAAATAAAATAATTTTTGGGTATTGTTTTATTTTGAACCACTACATAAATGATGTCATATTTTTGGAATAAAAATAAAATTTTTAAGGTATTTACCTAATAGATGAATTAGTTGTTTCAAAATTCTATATTGGGATAAATAGAGATATTTTATTATATTGAAATAAAAATGATATTCTATTATCTAGGGGAACCAAGTTGTATAATGATGAATTTTTAAAAGATATTAATCCTAATTTTTTTTGGATGTTGATTGTATGCTTATTATATATAAAAACATCTAGAGTAGACCCAGATTATATTGGTATCCTTTGTTCTGTATTTTGATGTTCACAAAAACTGTTACAGTTTTTAAATGAAAACAATTCATTGACAAATTAATGGAATTAAAAATTAAGGAATTAAATATGATGGAAATGGGATGTTTTATTTTCATGGATATATACATACATATTTGGAAGTTCATAATGATTATAAGATATCTACATATGGTTGTGTCATATTTCTAGGAGAAATTATATGGGTTCAATTATTAAAAAGTAATATTTAGTAAATCTGAACACCGTGAATTCTAATAATATGGATTTTAGTCAATTTAAAACACATTTTATATGGATAAATATTTAGTAGGAATATTTTTTGATTATGTGAATCATACACTTCTCATGGGTAGTGATAGTCTATGTTACATTAGTATTATAAATAATCTAGAGCAACATTAAATCTGAAAGAATGTTGCAATTTAATATCACATCATCATGATTATTGTGGAATAAAATAGAATAAAATTTAATTTTTTAACTAAAACGAATAGTTGGAATATATTTTCACTAGACCACCACTTGAGGATAATTTTGAGAAAGTAATGTTGATAAATGGTGTTCAAACACATACATTTTATGTGCAATGGAATGATTGATAAACACTATACCTCAGATATAACCCGACCACTCGCCGACTTAGGATTCAAATGATAACATGTGTAACTAGCCTGTATATATCCCGAGACTCATATTCTAGAGTGTCTTCCATCACATTACTAATATGTTCATTCTACCTGGTCTCTTGTAATTTCCTCCAATCACCAATAATAATACCATATATTAATTGTAAATCTTTTAATGAAGGATATTGTATACCAACAATCAATCCTATAAATATCATTGTAACCAACTTTAGCTTATTCCATGTAAGCTTGTTTAATACACCATGGGATGATTCCATGTGACAACAACCAAGGAATAAACATCAGCATCTATCTTTTAATCACATGTATTAGATTTATGATGGTCATGCAGCATAATCATGTTTCAGACCACGGAGGTCTAAATCCATGGAACTCTTCGATGGTATTCTCATAAATTGTGTAGACCATGAAGGGATGGATATATAGAACTCATCCAAAAAATCCACGTAATAAGTTTATACCACAATGGAATAAATCAAACAAACACATTCAAGTCATCCACATCATATCTCATGGGTGTCCTAGAGGAAATGTCTTCTTGGAACTAGTTTCGGTCCTAGGAGCACGTAAATCACACATATCCTATAAGATCCTAAGAAAGAGAGATCCACAAGGTCAAAAGGCATGAGGATTAACTAGGAATTAAGAACCAAGGGGAATACTCTACCAAAGTTTTCCAGTACAGCATTCCAGAACCCTGGAGGGAATTCCATGAAATCTATCAAACCATTCACGAGTCACATGGGTATACCTACTCAATAATAACATTTCATCATAATACAGTGGTATACAGACCCATTTCTCATAGGCCAAGGATAAAAGAATCATCTCCAATGAAACATCTATCACATGTGTCCATCCAAGGCATTCGTATAATGGTTACTCCATTTATCACTCACGGATTAAAAGAAAACAAGTAAGGCTCAACATCCAAGCCTCAAGTACCACCTCTAGGTATCTATAAGGAATCAAAAATCATGTATCAGATGCCGGATCCTAGAAGATCATGTCCGGGCATCCCAAAAAACAATTAAGATTCCCCATGTCATGCTCTGTATCCACCAACCTAGAAGTTCATATAGTAAAAATCATTGCACAAATAGTTACATTTTAAATATGAAATTAAATGAGTGGGGGTGTCTCAAACACCCATCCCAATACTCCAGTAACATCCCTACGTGCATATCAGGTTCGCAGTAGTTATAAGGTTACAATAAAAAATATATTTACACAAAAAAATACATACAACACACGGTAGGTAGATAAATGGGAACGCTTGGTGTTCCTATAGTATAACACTGAGAGAAATCCTACACAAGATCCACCAGGTAATCATGAGAAATGGCATCCTACTCAAGATCAATTGATGGAATAGAAAAAGAGTAATCAAACTAGAGATCCACTAACGGAATCAACAAAGGCGTCCTATGATATAGATCCTTGAAACTATAGGCCACATAGGCATCCTAAAATGGTGACACTCTAAATGATACATGATTACATGGACCCAACAAGGTATTCCCTTGATAAACACTTAAGAATATTAATCCCTCATGGGATCCCTATAAAAATCTAGTCTCATGGACTCATTGTCCAGAAGGGAACATCTCTCAAGGGAGATGTCCTCAAAGTATATGTCACAAGAGATAGTCAATGGTTTTTCTATGAAAATTCCCCACTCTCAGAATTCACATGATTTAACAACTGATTTAAGAACCTATCTATATGAATAAAATCCCCAAAATTCCCATTTAGTGTTCTCAAAACACACCATGGATACATATTTATGATCCCTATGGAAAACTAATGAAAACAGACTAAAATTGAGTTGTATCATGACTCTGGGGCCAAAAGTAAGGAAAAACCATTATATGATTATAATGGGGATGTCCAAGGAATTTAACCCTCAACACACAACGTGTGCTCCCAATGCTTCTCATTGGAGTGTACTCCCAATATGCCACCTTATCATGTAATTTCGTTGGACTGGGCTTGTAAAATCCATAAGTACATGGCTTGTACACTACGTATATGGAATTTACCCTACATTGGGTAAATTCATTTGTCCCTCAATTGTGTTAGAAATCTATAGGGCCATGAAAAGTACTTTTATATAGCATTCTACCCACTCAGGGTTTGACTATGTACTCTATATGACTGTATACCCCAACATGTGTTGCCATTCCTTGGTACTCAGCTACACGGTCGAGCACTAATACACAATGTTTCCTCATCAAACAAAATCATCCATGAAAAGGAAGACCACATGGTGTTTCACTCTAGAGTACGCATAGTGTATCCTAGTTTTCTAGAATGGAAAACCTCAGATTTCCCGAAACTATCTTTTTCTCCCCATAAAACCATATATTTGGATACTATGGGACATATAAAATCATAAAAGGCATTAAAATAATAAAAAATAAGATTATATTGGATTTTGGGTGAAAAATTAAACATTTCTACCTTTGGGAAGAAACCAGCAAAGCAATACTCGATTTTACGAGCCATTGACTCCTTATGCCAAATCAGCTCGACGAGAGCTTCGTGGTGCTCTCTATATTCCCTTATATATATATATATATCAAACTCTCTCTGTCTCCCATTTCTCACCCGTATGATCTACCTATCAGGATCTGCAAATGTGGAATTTGTGAGAGTTAGGAGGAATGTAGAGGATGGAAAAAGAAACGAAGAAAAGTGATTAAATGAAAAAGAAAACGAAAAAGGGGTTTTGGCCAACCATAATTCCCTTCTCGATTTTACACCTTGACAAAGATAATCTCAAAATTATGGAATCAATGATGAAAAAAATATTTCAATTTGATGCTCTATTCCGAATTTATGACCGAACGAACCTAAAAAATAATTTAATATTTAATTTAATAAAAATTAAATATTTTTTATTATATAAAAATTTGAACTGTTCAAAATTCTACCAAACTCCATTCCTAGTGTAAAAACCCTATTTAAAGACCGACATAGTGGTAAGATATATTATTTTTATAATATTTTTTGTCAAAGAAATCACAAGACATTCAAGAAAAAAATCATATATAAATTAGATACACTAGAATGCATTAATCAAAAAATCATTACCTCTTCCTCAATATATATTTTGGAAACCGGATCATGATAGATATATTCTCTAATAATAATGAAGTGTGTTAACAATAAATGTAGATAAACTACAAAAAAATAAAGAATTATTTACCTTATATGTTTTCATGATTCAATATAAATAATAAATGGTGATGTTTTCCCATTTACATTATGATACGAGTAATGGTTGTAATGCCACCATGGACATCTATCTCTCAGCCATAACTAATGGTTCCTTGGCTTTATTTAAAGCATGAAACACATGATATTTTCAATGATGGGTTTAGATTGTCAGTGAAAACACTAAAAACAAAAAACATGTTTCTTTTTATTCTTAAAGGATTATGTACAATATAATTTATCCATGAAAAAAATGTCTTTAAAAAAATGGTACCTTGTTCACTTGAAATCGCCAGTTTGATTCACTCACTATCAGCATGTTATAGATCATAGGTGAGATAATATAAATCCTTTAAATCATAAAAACATGAGACACATCACCTAGAACATCGATATATAATAAATTACTAGGAACAATCATGGGAAATCGTAGGGATTTATGGAATCCCATCATTCGTGCGATGAATGTGGAATTTATTGAGATGATCAGTTCGATTTGACCTTGTTCATTAATTAAGATATGTTTCTATGAGAAATAGAGGAGTGGAGAGGAGTTACTATCTATCTAACTTCATGAAACTAGTTATATTACTATTCTATTGGATAAATTGGTTTCTAATACCTATGTTATTTGTTTTAATATTACACTATAGTCCATCGATAGTAATAACCATCATTTTAGAACTTTGACCACACTTTTTACTTAAGAAACATATCATAATTAACCAAAATATTTTATCAACCACTTTTATCACTTTAACATATTATTTAAGAAAAATTGAAATATTTACATGGCATGTAACCTCCCAATATAATTTAAAAAACACTTAATAATATACGTTCATTCAAAAAAAATATTTTCTCGAATTAAACATATTAATTAATAAGTATGTGAATACGTTGAAAAATAAATTCAATCGTATTTATTCTAAAATGGAATATATAATTGAATTATTTTACATAATATTGATCGTAATCGGACATACACTATCCCTCTCAGGTTGTTCACACTTCTTTTTAAACTCATTCATCCAAATAGGTGGGACATTCACATGTAAAAAATATATTTATTGTAAATCATATTTTTCATCTTGGTTATTTGTTAATTAATTTTAATATGATGTGAAATTTATATTCAACATCAATAATCTAATCATTGATCTTTAAAAATCATTTATCACATCGGTTATAAGGTAACTGATGTGAAAAATAAACTTTTTCAAATTGATTATTGAAGAACTGGCATGAAAAACATTTTAATTTATTTTATGTTAGGGTACTCATTGCAAGATTATTATTTATCATGACAGTGGCCTCCTTTCTATCATGTATTATATCATAACATATTTTTTCCTTGATTTATGGACTATAATATCAGTCATTTCACATTTCAACCAATGTCCACTCTTAGAGATCATTGGTCGATACCTTTACTCTCTTTTCATTGTGTTTCCATTACCCTGAACATCAAATTCGTTCCCACGATGGTATATATTTTAGATTAACTTTTATTATTTCTATTTTATATGCATCATGTAATGTTTTATTTGAAGAATGATATTTTTGGGATTTTATTCTTGAATTTCCATTGTCACCACTAATATTTTTGATGTCTTTAATATTTGTATTTTCTATTCATAGTAATCATGAATCTGAGGTATTTTTTAATTTATGTATGACCTCTAACAAAATTAAAGTTCATATTTATGATTATTTTATCAATAAATTCTCCATTTTGAGTAATTAATTTTGTCAAAAAATAATATAAAAATTATACGTAATGGAAAAATAAAATAACATTTTTTATGTAAAAAAATTCATTGATAAAATCAATTTTAAGCAATATATAATTACATTATATTTTAGGATTTAAATTATTGGAACCTCATGTTTATATATAATTTTTTTAGTTTTTCACTACTGTAATAAATCCTAATGAATTAAAAAACATAAAATATCAATTGAGTGCTTTTGTGTATAAAAGATATGATTATATATTTTTCATTTTTCCTTGTTTTTTGGAAATGTTATGGATTTTCATATTATTATTAGTGATTTTTTTTCATTTAGATGCATATAAATATTTATTTAAATGAAATTGAATGTTTTTTTATATTTTCATATATCCATGTTTACCTTTAGTTGATGTAGATTTTTTTTCATTATACTAGAAAATAATGTGGCCATACTTATTTTCATTTCCTAGGACATTGTGATTATATTGATCTTGATTCACAAGTCTGTTATCCCTATATTTTTTATATGATTTATCATATTTTAAAGAATATATATTCCTTTTGGGGACATTTATGGTGGGGGAACCTTGGTATTTTCACCAAATTATTTAAATTTATATTGATATTTTTTCTTGTTGTCTCATTTTTTTCATATTTATTCCTCTTTATATTTATATGGTATCTATTTTTAAATTATTATTGAGAAATGTTATTCAAAATAAGAATTCATTCTAATGGGTGATATTGTTTCTTCATAATTATTTAAATCCAATTCTTTATCCAATATTATTCTCCATATTTCACTAATGATTAATATTTTATAGTTCCTTTATGTGTAATATTTATATTTTTATAAATATAACCATAATGTATAGTCTGATATACATTTTATAGAATAAATTTATATTCTACAAAATTTCTCTTTTAAATATTATTTAAATTTATAATTTGTAAATTTTTAACTTGTAATATCATATAACAAATTTTTATCCAGTTAACTATATTTTATTTCTAGTTTTGTGAAAAATTTTATGATATTTTTATTTTAATTTATAAAATTAAATATAGAATTTAATTTCAAAGTATAAAAACTAAATTTCAAATCATAATATTTTTTATAGGTAATAATGTGTCAAAATTTCAACATTACACTATGAAACAGTGCTGAATATGAAGAAGTAATTGATTCTATTTTATATTTATTTAAACAAAATGTTCTAAACATTGACCTATTTTTATATCCATTCTTGAAATTTTTAAATATGAAAAAGTTTAATAGTAGATAAATCTAACATCATTTAACTTTTTAGGTTTTTAATCTATGTTATAGTCCTTGAATATTGTATCATGAAACTAGTAAGAAATTTATATTTATTGATGATGATGAATTTCAAGATGAAAAGTCTAATCAAATTGAAAATAGTATTCATGATATTGAAGTAGAATCAATTTTAAAAAAACATTGTGTCTATATGGAGATGGTGAAAAAAATTAAATATTGGTTTCATGAAATTTTTTCTTTTATAAATAATGTTATGAATTATTAAAATGATGATGAAAAATTTATGGAGTAAAAATAGTTCTACTAAGTTTCTACATCTACTGAAAGATAAAATTCATAAATTCAATGAATATCTAGATTCACATTACATTATATATAAAATATTATTTTGAATAGTTTTTAGGTACAATAAGATTCATTTATGAATGGATGACTATATTCTATTTAGAAAAGGATAAAAATGTATGTGAGAGGGTACTAAATGTAGATATCACTGTATAAGATGAAAAAAATCATAGTTTGAATTAGTGTTTTCAAATACTATACCGAAGAAATTTTTTCATCATACTATAACTACTCATATAATGTTTATATTTGAAAATTAATTTAATTAAAAAATATTAAGATGGAATGTTGATGAGAAGATATTGGATGGAAATTTATGGAATCCAAATTATTGACCATATTAGAATAAATTCCTTCAATAGTTTTCTGTATTCAAAAAATAAGTATGATATATCAAACATGGTATACAAACAGATAGAATGAATCCATATTAAATAATTAAAAGAAAAAATATTCTATAATCTATTTTATTAGTAATTTTCAACTTAACTCGTATATTTCGTATGAAGTGGACTGATATCATGTTGAGTTGGATGATTTATACACCAGAACAGACTAGAAATTATATTGATGTTTTCTTATCACAAATAATTTATTATTTTGAAAATTTATTTGAGGAATTAATTAGATTGAATGATTCTTATAAAATGGATCATTTTTATATAAATTAAATGATTATGATTCTTATAAATTTTTTCTTTATATATGAATATTTTTCAAGATACAGGGGTAAGGGACATAAATATTGTTAATCATTTGAATATCATACCTCATATTATCAATGGTAAATTGGGAGGAAATATTATCCATAATTCATATAATTTTTATTCATATGTATCAAACTTATCAATGATTATAAATATAAATCAATGGCTCATAAGGATATAAAATTTCATTACAATAAATATTTCCCATGCATGTTAGAATAACTAACTTAACGATGTGTTTTTTAAGATTTAATTTTTATTAAGGAGATTTATTTGAATTCATTGAACAATTTGAAGAGTGATGTTGTTTTAATACTTCATCAACATGATGTGATTATTTTTATTTTTGATGTCATGGTTCGTTTAATGGTTTATACATCATGATAAATAAATATGTTTTAACCAATATTTATTTTTTAGATGCATCCCTTTGAAATATATATAAATATATTAATGGGGTATATTATAAAAAAATATCAACCTAATGCCACCATTTTGAGAATTATATATCTAAGGAGGTTGAAGAGTTCTACAGAAGATAATTATCAGTATTGGAGCGCACCTGTTTTCCTATATCTCAGGATGAATAATTCAATTATAATCGAAAAGGGATCCATGGATTGAAATTAAAATCATAGATAGGGTGATAGATGTATTAAATAAATTTATAAGCATTGAATAACATATATGATGCTCAAACATATATAATATTACATGTTAATGTATAAGACAATTATCCATATTATAATGATATTTCAATTTCTAATGCTCATAAAAAACATTTTTTCCATGGTAAAAATATATTGTGCATTGTGGATCAGACATATCATAATCATTGAGATGGACAGAAGGAAATCCAATTATAAATTCATAACATGGTCAAGGTATTACATTGTTGGATATTCATTTCATACAAAATATCATCATAACATAATTGTGGTTTGGAATAGCAGTGTATTGGAGTTCATAGAAGCAACAAAAATTTTTGTGTTCCAAATAATAACACCAATCTCTATGTCACATAAATGATATCTAGTCATAGACTAAATATGGAAGGTTTATTACAATAAATTTATTGTTCCATTATTTATCAAAAAATTTCCCTTAGATTACAATAATTTCAGAAATAATGAAGTTTTTATGACATGGTTTGATATGAATATCTTGGAATACACAACTGGTATTTTTTTCATAGAAACAAATGAAAAAAATATGTGTTCATAATCATTCACATAAGAATTGTTATGTCATTTTAATAAGAAAAAATTGTATATTGGTGATGAAAATATGATGAAGAAAGTAATTTATGGGATACACCTACATCCATTGATTGATTAATAGATAATGCTTATGACCACATCATAGGAATGGTTTTTTCCATATGAAATGACCATGAAGATGGAATCTTTGGAAAACTATCCTTTAGTGATTTTATAATATTTTAAGAAGAAATTATTTATTATTTATTTATTTTTTAAAATATCATAAAAATTTTATTATATTATGTTTTTTTATTCTAACACATATTAAAATCGATAATAATTTTTTTTTTGAAATTATATTTGTTTTAGTTTAGGTTAATTTTGTAATATAATTTCACATTTTGTATTTATTTTTATATATAATTGTTGCATTTTTATAATTCAGTACTATTTTTTTTACAATCATTTGTATGATAATAGAAGATGAAACATATAATTCACCATGACAATTTTGGGAGGACCACACACATACATCTGGGACGATACACAATTTCCACTTTAGGATACTCTTTAACCTTTGGTATTGCATATATCTAACTCCAAATAGGGATATAAGACTTTGAGAGAAGGGAAACCTGGAGGAATAACTTTACCAAAATTATCAGTTTCTTATAGATAGACCTATAGGATACGAGCTAGAATTATAAGAATATACTGTCGTACAGACTCAAGGAAAAGTAAGAATTATTATTTTTAATTTAAAAAGGATTGAAAAGTGATAATATCATAATTATGGGATGTAATTTCAGTAAAATTATTTTCTTATTATTTTACTTATCATTAAATTAAAAACAAATATAGTGATTCGCCATTCTAATAAGATGAAATAATATATCCCTGTTATATAAAGACATAACAGTAAATTTATAATATTGGATACTGTGGGTTGGAGCGATTTTAAATCAACCATTTCAAAAAGACCTCATGTTTTGGTGGTAGAAAATATCAATATCCATTTTATATATATCTAATTATATACAATGATACATGAATGAAATTTAAAGGAAGTGGAAATGAAGAATCCTTTTATGTAAGTACAATGTTAGAATTTAGAGGTTTTTTTATATTAATGATTGTATTCGTGATATTTTTTTAAAATTTCTATAAAAAGTGGACATAAAATAACAAGGTCTAATAAAACTACATATATCTTCATAAATTATCTCATGGGAGATATAAATTACTCGATCAACAAATGATAGTTGATATTTTTCAAAAACAATAGTAGGGATTTCAGGCTGTAGACGATTAACCCTCCATCCACAAAAAAATATATGAAAAATTAAACAAGGACTATATGAGAAGAATGGAAAATATATTATTTAATATTTGAGGATTATATCATAGAGAACTGTAATAATTTATTAAATTTCTCTATGATTCTTAAGATAAATAATTCATTATATAATATGAGTCAGTACCAGTATTTAAAAATATGATATATAGATATATTTTGTGGAGAAGATTACATAAGAGACATTATATCTAAGTGTAGAATGCATATTTTAGCTACAGTATAGGAAAATCATAGGAATTCAGCATATATATGTGGATATACATTAAAAGTATTAACAAAAAAGTGATTTTTAAATAGGAAGATTATTCATTGGTGGATATTTTTAAAATAAAAATAGAATCTTTAGAAACCAAATTTCATTACAATCATTTTGGTACATATAGTATAGAGGTTCGTCATTCTCTAAGAGTATTGTGTCATCAGACTCTGTGACAAGAAAACCATATCAATATGGTCTTCTATAATCTATTATGTGCCTACATAGTTCTTAATACTCTTGAATATATTCACATCCCACTGTCTCATGTGTAGATTGTTCTCATACCAACTCCCATTAATATAATGCATTAACAATATCAGTGTCAATATTTCTCAAAATATATGCCTTTGAAATTTTTTCCCTTTATAGATATATGGCATTATATTCCACTATAACCTTTTAATATGAAGTTTTATATATTTAATACCACTTATTCCATTTAGTGTAACGTATAATGATGCACTTCATGCACTGAGAGACTAATTTTCACTCGATATGGTATTGAAAATATATTGGCATCCCAATATATGTATGTATATAATAATGGGATTTTTTCATACAAAAAAAAGTATTGAATTCCATCAGATTATTTAGTGGGTAGTAATTTCATTGTATATATCGTAATCTATAGTTCATATCCCAAAAAAGAAAATTGTATAGTTATATTCCACATCATCGATCATATTATGTCATGTTGGGTCTTTTTCATCCCTTTAATAAAACTATTACACTAATGGGTATAAAGTGTCACGAATTTGAAATCATTATATCACATTATTAGATGATCGATAATATCGTAGTAAATACATTCTCTTAAATGGGTTGAGTCGAGTTTCTTAATCTTGTTACCATGTTGACTCTCTACTTCATTTTGATATTCTTTAAACATGATCGATGAATATATCTTATACCTCATGATGTATACATATTCATATCTAAGATTTTATTTTGTAAAATTAAATATGTACAGAAAAAAACTAATTCATCTATGGAAAACTGAACACATATATCTGTATGAATCAATTCTAATTGTTCATTAGATCTATCTTCGTTCCCACTGTATTGTGATTTGGTCCGTTTACATTATAGAAAACACATACACACATACAAGGATTTTAATAAAATGAGTTTAAATACCCTACATAATTTAATTTCATTATATAATTTTAATTTTCATGACATAGAATAATGTTCTATATGTAGGTGGGATATGATTCATTTCCCACTATCGTTTTCATTGTTATCCAAGGCAAAATTTTATTTTCTAGTATAAGTAACATATTTTTAAAATGTTTCATATATAATCATATGTTATACTTATACACACGACAAAATTTATTTACAAACATTATATAAAATACATTAGTGTTAATATCAATATATAGATTAAGTTTCTGGTAACACATAACACATGATAAAAATTATTTATTACAAGAACCATTCTTCAAGGAAAAGTAGGATAATAATCTCCAACTACTATTTTTGAAAGCCTCCCATCATTTAATACTCACACATCTAAAAAACTTCCCTAATTTCCTGAATCTACTTGGTTTATTTATTTTAATTAAAAATTTTAACCCACATAAAATATCCAATAACCAGATTATAAAAATAAAAAGTCTTCAGTAAATGAGTAATATACCTAAAGAAAATTTGTTATCATGATTATCCTTCACAGTTGTTCAATTCATCATCCAGTGACCTTTCATTTCTCATGAAAATAATTCTTTTTGTTTCTCAATTATCTCCCACAATATTTTTGTCTTTCGAAATGTAAGTGAATCAGTTACATTAACATAAACATACACCATGAAAATTTAATCATTACATTCCTCCCCTTCCTCACTGTAAAGAAAGAAGAGTTTGAATATTTATATATTTATATACATGGTGAACTAAATCCAAAAAATCTTGAAGTGGCTTATTCAAGTTATCAAAATAATAATTAATAATGTATCTATAGATGATATTTGGTAAACTGGTAATAATGAGAATATTTTCAATTTCTAGGTTCAGTTTGAACCCAAGGGTCTCTGGTATACAAATGAACCCAATAATCATTGATATATGTGTTCATTCTTGATTCTATTTGACTAGAAGACATCTATACAAATCACTTAATATCTTATATCATTATCGTTGAGATCACTCCATTTATTACTCATGGAGATAATATTTTATTTCAAAAGAATATTTATCCTTATTAATTTTCTATACCTCACTAGAAAAATATGAAAATATGAAACATAGAACATATGTTAAACTATATGAATTCTTATTGAATTTATCATTATAATCCATTTTCACACCTTGATGTGGAATAATAAAAAGTGGTAATTCTATCACATAAAGATTCCCCTCTTGGGGTATTATTATATGCATGTTCCTATACAAATCCAAGAAGACATGGCTACAAATGAAATTCTCATTATCCAATATTTTTCATAGTGAAATATAATTGGTGGTTTTTTTAATTTTTTATAAAACATTTAAACATAATATATTAGTACATTATCTTGATTACCATTAGAAATTTTGGAAGATTTAATTTAAAATATATTCCACTATTTTATAAAATCATAGCATCCCTCAACTACTATATTTGGAAAACATATTCGCTTGAGTATTCTAGTAGCGAAGATCCTTAAGCCTATCTCCATATACCAATAGATGACATTTACACTTCTCCAAGTGTATATCGGAAGGTTTTGAATTACCAAATACATTAATTCTGGACTCCATGATCTATTGAGTGTAGTCTTATCTCCTGTAAAGAAATACTTTTCATTGCTCGCTTCTTTTCTTCTAAATAGACAACCTGATAGTTAAGGATACTACATTTCATCCAAATTTAGTTACTTCAACCCACCACACTCATAAAATATCCTTAATAGTAATAGGTACCCTCAACAAGGAATGATTAGAACGTCAAAAAAATAGTTGATTCATAATTGATGTGATAGAATGAATTAACATAAAATTTTCATTATGGAATTTGATAAATTATCATGGAGAATAAATCCATATTCAATTTAAAAAGATTGATCTTTTTGATCATTCAAAAAAAGTAACCACAAATTAAATAAAACACATGCGGAAAATATATTCATTATAAATATGAATGATTGTTTATTATTATAATATGTTTATTGTTCATAGTAAATACTCATTCACAAAATAATAAACCATTCACATGATAAAATAAATAAACAATGATGTGATAATGATTCGTTATCTATTTTTTAATCTATTGATGAAATTATGGATTAGTTTAAACCCTATTAAAAATATTTTTGTCAATAACTCACTTCATTTCGAACACCCTAAAATCCTATTCATGTCACTAGTTTGGTGTACACAGGAATCCAACATGAATATTCTTCCCAAGAACTCATCTGATCATTAAAATATATATCCACATGTAGGTAAGGGGAACTCGATGTGAGAAAAAACATCTTATCACACAATTTTAGATGTGTAAGTACTTATATTAATTAATAATTCTGGGATGATGTTAAACTAATCATATGAAAATAATTATTAAATTTTAAAATATTAATATAATAATTAAATTTAACAAATAATAAACCAAACAAGCAAGGGTTGGTCAATGATCATGATAATTCAAGAACCATTTATATTTCAGCATAAAAAATATATTTTTAAAAAATTAATTGTACGGTGTTTTTAATGATTTAACTTTTATTATAATAGTTTAAATTAATTATCTATAAATCCTATAAAAACAGAAATAATTTTATTAAATTTTAATACAACTAAATTTATTTTCTGATAATTTTTAAAAATTATTCAAGTCTATTTGAATGTAAAAACCACCTCAATATGTTAATTTAAATCTTCTTACTAGGTGTAAGATTTTAGCTACTTTGGAGAATATTATAATAGTCCATCTCAAGTGTAATTTGGGGCATCCATTTAATGTTATATATATTTATAAATTATATATATATATATTATAATATATATTATATAATATATATATAAAAAATTCAAACACATCACTCTCCCCATAAATTGGAGGGTCCAAGGTGCCCAAGTCCAGTTAATGGATGTGGATATCTTGGATTATTTTTTAAACCTTCTATTCAACATTTCATTCTTTATGGATAATAGTACATATTTTTTTAGATGATAATACAGGACTTCAGGATAAACCTTATTTCGAGTATATTACCCCAATTATCTTCATGTATCTCTAGCTATCTTTTAATGCACATTCATCATTCCCCATCTAAAAATTTGTCACATCAGTATCCATTAGACTGTTGTAAAAATATAGACTGAATTTAAAAAAAGTAAAGGAAACCCTGTCAATTTGTTATTAGACATATCATAGAATCAAGAATTTGAATTGAAATGTCTTTTATTTTATAGGGACTGTTTCAAATCCTTCATTCTGAATAATAATAGTATTAATTGAAATTTTAATAAATTCATCATAAATATTTTCAAGTTTACTCTGTTACCAATTAATAGAATTTAAGCCTCACCTAAACAATGAAACTTGTGAAATTTAAACATTTTGGTCTAATTAATGTTAAAAATACAGAATCAAATCATGATATTGAATAATTTAAAAGGAAGTGTGTCGTGGAAGCATTGATTTTTACATTATTCCCTCCATCATATAATTTCGTCATCAAAGTTTCTCAAATATCAATTCATAAAAATATCCGTGTGGTTCATCATTATAATTTCCTCTAGTTAACATGTAGTAACTTCCATATTATGGGTTCTCCATTGAACTTTTACCAAATGAGACGTCTGATTTCTCAACACTTGTTCATTGGTGTCAGGATTCTTGATACGAATATTACATTAAGACATATCAGGTTTAACCTCTATTTCATCATATGTGTTTTTATGCATTAGTTCTAGCTTGTGTTTCCTTAATATTGATACATGGAAGACATCATGAACTTTTGAGAGACTTGGGGAAATTTTCAGATGGTATTTTATAGATCCAATTAATTAAATACTTTAAAAATGTCTGATATACCTATGAAATAAATTAATCTTAATAATTAATAATATTAAACTCTTCTATAGAGATACCTTAAAGAAAACGTGATCTCTCATTTGAAATTCCATATCCTTTCTTCAGTTATCGGCATAACTCTTTTGTACACGTTGAGCTATTTTGAGATGGGTCTAAATAGTCTTTAACATTTCTATTGTATCATCAAAATGTTATGGGCCAATGAGTTTTCTTTCACCATCATCATCCCAACAAGTCGGTGTATGACATCTCTTTCCATATAACACTTCAGATGGAACAATCTGAATACTTGAATAGTAACTATTGTTATAGGAATATTCTACTACATATAAATACTGATCCAACTAATATTGAACATAATGTGAGAAATATTTCAAAATATCCTCAAATGATTGAATTATCCACATTGATTATCTATCAGTTCAGGGTTGGTAGGCAGTGCTCAAATAAAGATCAGTATCATGGACATTCTAAATACTTTCCTAGAATTATTATGGAAAAATATAATCATGATCAGAATCAATTTATAGAGGTACACTGTGAGGACATACCAATTCAATAATGAAACATCTTGTTAAATGATAAAGTTTAAAATTCTATCTTATAGAAAAAAATATAATTATTTTCTGTAAAAATAATCAATAACCTATATCACATCATTTTTTCTAGGAGTCTTTGGTATCGCCATGAAAAATTCATTCATAATATCATCTCATTTCCACACAAGTATAGTTTGTGGTTTCCTGACTCTTCTATAATGTTTTATTACTTTATTCACCAAGTGATGATCAAATCATCTTGATAAATAATCAAAAACAACCCTCTTCATGTATTCCCATAAATAATTCATTCAAATATGTTTACATCTTATTTCCACTAGGGTGTATTGAGAAATTAGAGCTCTGGGATTCATCAAATAATTCCTTCTTTAGCTCATGTATATAGGTAACAAAAAAACTTACCATAATTAAAAACTATATCATAAAATACAAAGTCAATCAATTTCTAATTGTTTAAAGAACAAATATTATTTTAAAACTCATCATCATCAGTGTGAGAAATTTTATCCAATCAATTAAATATGGTTTTGGATCCATTTGAAAAATTATCGATGTTTCACCTTCCATGATAATTCCCATATAAATATTCACTAGATCCATGAACTGGGGATCCTTTTCAACTACCATATTTTTGGAACTATATGTTCCTTTATTCTTAAACCATTCTCCACCTTATTTTCCATCACTGGTTGGTAGTGTATTGTGAAATCACAATCCTTGTGTAGCTCAAGCCACATCCTTTGTCTAATGTTGCGTTCTATTTGTTATAAAATATATTTCAAAATCATATTATCTTTATATATCTAATATAATTCACCATAGATATTGTGTATCCATATCATCAGAGAACATATTACTATTGCTAACTCAAGATAATGAGTTAAGATGTGTTTTTCGTGAATTTTTTTCCATGATGCATAAGAAATAACTCTATCATTTTTCATATACACACAGCCAAGTCCACTCCTTGATGCATCACTATAAATCACAAATCCATCATTTATTGATGGTAATGTCATGATAGAATAATTGATAAATCTTCACATAATTTCCTCATAACATTCTTTATACTCAATTTTTCAAATTAATTTAATCTCTTTACTTTTAGTCATAGTTAGAGGGTTTTCTAATTGGGAAAAATATTGGATGAAAGTGAAATAGTTACCTTATAGATGAATGAAATTATGTACAATAGTTATACTTGTAAGTGTAGGACATTAATGGACTGCCTTTGGATTTACAGGACAAATAGTGACACCATTATTTGAAAAAATATTTCATGTATAAGAAATTTCCTGAAGATAGAATTCACACTTTCTATACATCTAATATCGTTTATTTCTTCTAAGGGTATTTATAAAAAAAATTAATTGGTCCTCATGGTCTTTGTAGATTTTGGCACAAACAACGATATCATTAACAAATACTATGAAAAAATCATCAAGATAATCCATATACACTCTATTAATTATATCCATGAAAAAGAGGGTGCATTGGTCGGTTCGAGTGGAATTACTATAAATTCGTAATGCCCATACCTGGTTCAAAGTGTTGTCTTTGGAAAATAATGCTTCATTACACATTATTGATTATATCCACAATAATGTTCAATGTTCCAAAAATATTTAGGTTCATGAGGTTGATCAAAAAAATCATCAATGTGAGGTGGATGATCCATGTTCATTGTTGTAATAGAATTGATTTCTCTCTATTCAAAGAATAGCATCATTGATCCATCAATATTCTTAAAAAAATTCTAGATCTCCCAAAGGAGAAAAACAAGGTAGAATAAATCATTTACTGACCCACTCAGATAGTTGTTTCTTCAATTCTACTATTTCCATGGTTCTATTCTATAGGGATTATTTTATATTTGTATTTTATCAAGGATGGAATTAATAAAAAACTCAATATCATGCTCTGGGGGATGGTTGGGGAAATATTTAGGTAAAACATCAATGCATTACTTTACTATAGGTATATCCCAAATTTGAGTATTTTTGTCTTTATCCCTAGATTTTATTTCCTCTTCCTCGCAAATATTTTCATTTAGTAAAGCTATTGGGGTAAATTATGATAAGAATAAGGTGATGATGTTTCTTCTCTAAAGACAATGGATTCTACATCTTCCATAATAATTTCATCTTCCTTCTTCGTGAAATAAATTTTAACATTATATTTTGATTTCCATTCCATACGAAGAATTATAACAATGTAGACCAAATTTATGAAGATAAAGTGATCAGATAAATCACATTTATATTCTGTAATGGGAACTAATAGACACAAATTTTTCACAAGGATAATTCCCTTAAGGGTTTTGACTAACAACTCCCCTGTTAATATGAATTAAAAATATCCATTTTTTTAAGAATACAGGGAGGATATAAATAAATGAGAGGATCCATAATCAAAGAATGCTTTATATAAATTTTCATAAATTATTAATGTACCTTCCACCTAATTCATAGGAACTTTAAAATTAGAAATTGAGATTAAAAAACCATGGCCTTTCTCCCTTGTACTCTTCTTGGGAAATTTTCCTTGATGCATAGAAAAATAATTTTTATAATATCACATATCATTTTGACTGTTGCACTAAAATTTTATAGATTCTTTCTTCCCCTTGTATTCATATTATTGGTGGCCTTTTATACACACTTATAACAAAATCCCATTCCCATTATAGAAGTACTGGGGTGTTTCTTCACAAAATAAGTGTAGGGTAGAATTCCATATTTTCCCTTATTCCCCTTATTTCCTTTTACATAGTATTTAGAATCTCTAATTTTCTCTTGTTTTCCTTTAATGTCATAAAACTTATAGAATTCCATTTCTTTATTTATAGAATAGAAGTCTTTATCTTCATATGATAAAAAATATTATGAGACTAGTTCCCATTATAAGAATTGTTTTAATACATAAATGAATTGATCAATCATAGTTATTAGGTTAATATGTAATCTATTGCATGCGTTTCTTAACATTTGAAGTTACATTCATACTTTGAAATATTATCCTCCTTCAGCTTCAAACTCAAAACATTCCTCCCCATATCTGCTCATTGATCATTAGTAATGTATTGATTTTAGGAATGGGTCTTTAAATTACTTCTATTCCATATTTTATAAATCTTCATACTTATAATGGTTTGAATTTATTTCCACCATTGATCTAAAAATCTTGATAGAAGATAGACATCCATAACAATGTTTTCAATTTCATTTCTCTCCAAAGAATGACATATTTTCTAAAATTAAAATATCCATACCTCATATACTAATGGATTTTTTGGCCATTTAATTGATGGATTTTTTTTACTCCTGAAGAAATAAATCATTGATTCGTCATGTTGTGGATCAGGTTTCTCCATACGAGTAAGGTTATTATTCATAACCTGAGTCAGTTGTCTAAGTATACTTATATGTTGTTCAGAGACAATTGTATCACCATCACTACTACCCTTATCATTCATAGGAGGGTAATACCTACATGATATATGGGAATTGATACGTTTTCTATTCCATCAACTAGGAACAGTTTCTAAACAAGGGCATACAATAGATTTTGTTCTGAATCATAGTGAAAAATTACAAACTATTAAAATACTTATCATAAATTGGAAACGTTATACATATCTAATCCATATTCATAAATATTGTACTTTGGTGACATATTTTATCATATATCCATCTTAATGGATTGTAATGAAAATTTCAATTATCCGAATAATATCCTATGAGAGTGTCAAATCTGGTGCATAGTAGGGCTCGTTGTCATTTACAATGTTACTCTATGCCAAGGCCGGAATACCTTGTCAGAGTAATTACTGTTATCTACATTTGTGTTAGAACTATTTCCAATTTTAGTATCTAGAAATATATTTATTTTCTATTAATAATCACACAAACCCAATTTTACCAAAATTCTAGTATGTTATTATATACTTATCCTCAACCTCTTTTTAGTGTAATGTTCCTTAATAATGGGTTTTCTAAATAATGATTCAAAGGATTTTAATAAACTTCCTATGATACCGTCGATAATGCCCTGAACATAGTTTTCAGATTTGGTTCATTTTTTGATTACATTTGCATGATCACATGAAATAAAATATTGTAGGCCATATTTATTTAGTATTATTGGATATACTGTATACAAATATACGTTTTATAGTACATCTTGAAATGATAAACAACTTGTTATCGCATTTGAAAACTCTTATATCTTTTAGACTATCCCTACATGTCCATCATAATTAAATTACTCGTATCCCAGTGAAAAATAAAACATAACAAATGGATGTTCTTAGATACGTAGTAAGGATAAACAATATAATGGAATCTATTAAAAAATAAGAATAAATATTTTTGGAAATGAATAAAAAACAAAATTCTTTAAAACATAATTTTAAGAATAATATAGAAATAGTAAATAAAAAAGGAAATTTAAATATTCATATAGACATTCTACTTGTAAAAAATCACATTTCATATTAATCACTAATCTCATAATGATGAAATACATAATTTCGGCCACCATAACCATAACGTCAAGGCCTTATGCCAACACCATAAATAACCATAATGTCAAGAACTCATTCAAAGTCACTTGTTGGTCTCATAATACCTTCCTATGCTTCGAAGTACTATAGAGGTCCCCACCAATCAGTTACTAAGTATAATACATTCCACATATGAAAAAGGTGAAATATAACAAAAAACATTCATATTAAAACTATCATTCGAAATGTTACTACATTAACCATAAACCATGAATGGTATATTACAGAACATCCATGGTAATAAATATCATAAAACCTTTAATAAAATATGGAATATTGTATCATAATAAATAAATATCAATGAAGCATAAAATTAAGAAATGGATTTTGACATAGATGGAAATAATCCATTAAATCTATTAAAACTCTTTGAGAGAAATATTCCAATTTTCATTGAAATTATTTAAAAGATGAAATATTAAATTGTAAAATTTTTCTTGTGTAAATAAATTTATAATATTTTATGTAAAGGATAAAAATGTTATGGATTTTTATAGGAGGGAAATAGCTGGTCACACTGTATAAGTTTATAAAAAGTTCTTCCATAATTTTATAAAAAATTCATAATGTAACCCTTTTAGAATCCAAAATAAAGATTCATTTTTGATAATTTTATTAAATATTAAACATGGGTAAAATTGAATTTAAACATGTTTCTATAATATTTTGAAATAGATTTTAAGAAACATGGACATGAAGATTAAAGATGTCTTGGTAGAAAATTATTTATAAACAATCCTGGATAATAAAGTGATTATGAAATTAACATATACCTTGTACTTTTATTTAGTCAAGGATTAGTTATCCTGTTGAATAATGGTTAAAAGATGTTATTAAATTATTATAGGACCATATCCATATTTATGATGTCATATACGATCCTCTTATATCATTAATTGTATTTCAGTATTACCATTATTTCCCGTGTTAACTACTTCTTTTTCTCATTATTATTTTTTCTATATAAGTAATGTTTTTTACATTTAGGATTTATTTTATTAATATAAATCATTATATTAACATTATATTAATTATATTTAATCTCTATATAACTTTTATAATCATTTTTTACTGGTTATTGTGGGGAATGAATATCACCGCCTCATAGAGAAGGTAAGCTGTGCGTATGCACAAGCAACACTACCATTCAGTTAATTGTTAAATGGTATAGAATTGGAAAACATAATAATTATACAGAATCACTATCATGTTATATTAATTATTTATATCTATTTTATGCATCATTATACCCATCCATATAATGATGGGTTTAATAAAATCTTACACCATGAAGTGGAGATTGTATATCGTATGTACGCATACATGCTAATATTATTATTGGTAGGATGGATAAATGGAGAAATAAATTTTTTACATAATTATAATAAAATCACATCATTTTTATGATACTAGATTTATTACATAGGTATATAAACAAATTAGTAAGATGAAGTTGAAGAAAAAATAAATTGAATGGAATTGGAAAAACAATTACCTATACGTTGAGATGCTCATGTTTATTTTCACATAAGGACTCCTTATGATGGATTTATAACCATTTATGGATTCTAAGATTAGGTTAGGGTAGTTTGGAGGATATTCGGTCATGGTTTGGTTAATCTATAGGAATTTATATGTGTGAATAAAAGATTAGAATATTTTCATTTTATAATATAGGGGAGGACACCTTTGGTATCTCTAAAACTATTAATTTATTATAAATTGTTTCTCATTTTAAAATCACTCCAATGTGATATATATAATGTATAAGATGACAGTGGGACAATTCACTCACAAAAAATAATTTTTAGGCAAGTTTAGGTCACAAATGTAACCTTATATATTTGGTCTAACCTTTCGTAAATTGTTTAACTCTTATCGTGTCTACTTATCTATATATATATTAGGGTTAATATATTTACAATCAAATGATTAATGAACCCCAGTTGGATCATTTGTGATATTTTAATAATTATCCTAGTAAGATGTATAATCCTTACATTATTATGAATTATATGACATTTAATTAAATATTTTTATTTTAATGTATCATTTATGTCAATTCTATTACTATTAATTACTTTCATTTATAAAAATAGCAATCCAACATGATAACTTAATCAAAATACATCCAATATTGATTAAACATGTCTATGTTTTCTATAAAATTAGTGGATTTATCTAATTATGTGAAATTATATTTATCTTAATATTTCTATTAAGATTTATTTAACAATTCAACTACAACATCATAATTATATCCCGATTTAATTAAATTATTATTTTCCTTAAATTAATAAATAATTAATATTTTGTATATAATACATTTACCTTTCTGAATACAATTTATAGTCGACCATATAACTTATATATTTTAAATATATTTTATATCAAATATAACTCAACATTAGGCAAAGGATATGTCTTGAGAAACTCAATGATTGTGATTTCACAATACACTACCAACTTGTGATGGAAAATAAGGTCGTGAATTCTTTAAGCAGAAAGGAACATAGAGATAGTGTCTCCATACCATTAGAGAAAATATTACTACTGCTAAGTCAGATCATGAGTATAAGTGTTTTTTTCATGAATTTTTATTTTCCTTCATGCATAACCTATAACTCCGTCATTTTTCATAAGGAAACAACCAAATTCACATCATGATGCATCACTATAAATCCCAAACCCATAATTTCTATATTGTAATTTCTTGATAGTAGAATTGAAAACTCTTAAATTCAATACCTCATAACATTCTTTATACTCATTTTTGGAAATTAATTTGACCCCTTTACTGGTGATCTTGGTTAATGGGTTATCTAATTGGGAAGAATTATAGATGAAACATAATTAGTAACCTTATAAATGAATAAAATTATGTACCTTAGTCTTATTAATTAATGTTGGCCATTCTTGGGATTAATTTGGATTTATAGGAAAAATATAGACTCCATCATATGAAACACTATTTCTAATAAAAGAAGTTTTTTGATGCTAGAATTCACACATTATATTCATCCCATATAGTTTATTTCTTATAAGGGTCTTTAGAAAAAAACATTATGTGGTTCTCATGGTCTTCATAGATTTCGGAGTGCACCATGATATAATCAATAAATACTTTCAAAAAATAATCAAGATATTCCTTTAACAATATATTTATTAAATCCATGATAAAAGAGGGTGCAATGGTTAGTTCAAGTGGAATTACTATAAATTCAAAATTTCTATACACTGTTCGATATGTTGTCTTTGGAAAATAATTTTTCATTACACATTACTGATGGTATCCAAAATAATAGAAAAATCTTCCAAAAATATATAGTTCTATGAAGTTGATCAAAGGAATCATAATAGACAGATATATGATACATTTTTATTATTTCAATAGAATTGAATTCTCTCTTGTCAACGAATAGCCTCACTGATCTATCATTATTCATTAAAAAAAGAACTAGGGCTCCCCTTGGAGAAAAAATAGGGATACTAAATCCCTTATTACTCAACTAATAGAGTTGTTTCTTCATCTCTACTAATTCCATGGTTCTAATATATTGGGATTCTTTGATATTGGTATTTTATCAGGGATTATATCAATACAAATCTCAACATCACGCTCTAAGGAATGGTTGTGAAAATATTTTTGAAAAACATCAATGAATTATTTTAATCTAGGTAAATCCACAATTTGAATATTTATTTCTTCATCCATAGATGTTATTTTCTATTCCTCCCCAAGACTCTCATTCAGTATATCCCTTTGGGTGAATTTAGATAATATTCAGGTTATGATGTTTCTTCTTTAAAGACAATGGATTCAACATCATCCTCAAAAATAGCATATTCATTTTTCTTGAAATAGATTTTAAAATCATATTTTAATAGCATGCCCATTCCACAGATTATATCAATGTTGGCCATATTCATTAAGATAAAGTTAACCGATAAATCGCGTTTATATTCCATAATGGTAACTAAATTACACATCTTTGTCACAAGGATAATTCCCTTAGGGGTTTTAAATATCCACTCCCTTGTTAATATGAATTAAAATTATCCAAACATTAATGAATAATAGGAATATATTAATGAATGATTGGTTCTAGAATCAGATAATTCTTTATTTAAATTTGAGGGAATTATTTAAGTACCTTCCACCTCATTCTCAAGATCATCAACATTAGCAGTTGATGTTGAAAAAGCATCGTCATTCTCCCTTTTACTTTTTTGGGTAAATTTTACATCACACATAGGACAATAATTTTCATAAAAATCTCATATCATTATGATTTTATCCCTACAAATTTATACATTTTTTCTTCCTCTTGTAATCATGATCATTGGCGCCTTTTATACAGACTTTTAAAAAACGTACATTCCCTTTATACAAGTATGGTTCTGTTTCTTCACACAATAAATACATGTTATAATGACATATTTTCCCCTATTCCTTTTATTTCGTTTATAATGTATACAGAAACTCCCATTTCTTATTATTTTCATTTAAATCTAAAAGTCTTATTGAATTACTTTTCCTTCTTGATAGAATATGAGCCTATATTTTTGTATGATGATAAATATTGTGAGAATAGTGCCCATTATAGGAATGGGATTATCCCATAAATGAATCGCTTAGTCCTAGTTATTGGGTTAAATATGTAATCTATTACATGCATTTCTTAACTTGTGATGTTATATTCATACTTTGAAACATTATCATCCTCCTTCTACCTCTGACTCAAAAAATTTCTCCCTATATCGGCTCAGTGATAATTAGTAAAGTATTTTTTCTATGAATAGATCTTTAAATTCCCTATTTTCCATATTTTATACATATTCATCATTATTCATTATTTGTATTAATTATAACCATTAATATACACCTCCTGATAGACTATAGGCTTCAATAACAACATTTTCACTCTCGTTACTTCCCAATGAAAGATATATTTTCTCAAACTAACTAATCCATATCACATTTACTAATGTATTTTTTCATATAAATTGTTGTGGATTTTGTCTCATGGAGAGGAAAATAATTGATTCTTTGTGTTGTTGATTAGGATACTCCATATGGGTAAGTTTATTATTCAAAACCTGATTCAGTTGTCCCAGTATAGTTATAAGTTGTTCAAAGAAAATTGCATCACCATAAACACTACCCTTATCATTCACAATAGGATAATACCCACATTATTTATGGGTATTGATATGTTTTCTATTCTTTTAACTCGGCACAATTTGTAAACAATGAAGTACACAAGAATAGGTTATAAATCATTAGGAAAAATTATAAACTATTAAAAGACAAATCAAAAACATGGAATGTTATTCATATCTAGTACATAATAATAAATATGGTAATTTGGTGACATATTTACTCATATATCCATCACAATTAATTTCATAGAAATTTTCAATTATCCTACGAATATCTCTTGGGAGTGTAAAACCTAGTGCATAGTAAGGAATGTTGTCGTGTACTATGTTACCCTGAGTCAAATCCGGAACACAATGTCAGAGTTATTTCTGATAGGTACATCTATGCTAGATCCATGTCCAATTGTAGTATCCAAACAAGGATTTATATGCGATGAATACTCACAAAATCTCTATTTTACCAAAATTCTATGTTGTTCTTATATAAATATCCTCAATACTATCTTAGGTTAATTTTCCCAAATAATCACTACTGGAATAGGGGTTATTCCCAACACTTATATACCAATGGTTTTCTTAATCCTTTTATATATAAGAGTTTTACCAAGGGTTTTCTTAAACTGTTGGTGAAACTGGGTGCATGACAACCTTTACCAACGGTTCTACTGAACCATTGGTAAAGGGGTATAAATCCCCCTACCAATGGTTCTAGAAAACCATTGATAATGGTTTTCCCCAATATCCCCATGCGGCCCTTCTCCACTCCCACATTCAGAAAGATCCATGATTCACTTCTCCCCCGCGATTGAGCACCTCTCCCCCATTCGTACAACACCTCTCTCCTATGATCAGAGCACCTCTCCCACATTCAGACATCACCTCTTTTGGGTTTATCTTGATTCCTCCATCTGAATATTTGGAATCTCGGTTTCCCCCATCCAAGATGTTGAATTTTCTTCTGAACCATCCCAAATTAGGAATTTAATTATGTGGTACCATATTTTTATTTTTATCTATCTAATATTTCAGTTTTATGTTTTGAATTTTATGCGTATCTATTTTTTTCTATTTTGATTTAACCTAGAAAACCCTTTTATATTTTTTCTCCAAAACCACAGAAAACCATTTTAGATTTTATATTTGTCACTTTAAATTACCAAATCATTATATTAAAATGTTATATAAAAAGGCCGAAATGTTAAAGACCTCTTGGTGGTCACTTACATGAATTGTGTCTCACACATTTTTTGAGATGCCATTTGGTACCTGGATAAACTACATGATTATATGTTTAGATAAGTGGAATCACCATTTTATATATGCATGACTACTCACATGACATATGATGATGAATGTAGCAAATGATTTGGTTGTAGCTCAAGAATCTAGGTCAAATTTTAGAACTTATGGATGCTCTTATATAGTACTACTTCCTACTAGTTTTATCCATGTTTATCTTCTTGATACATGACATACATTACCATCATTTGGTTTATGATTCTGTTATTAGTTGGTATTACTGATTTGGTTATTTTCATCCATTTCAAATATTTCCCATTGTTATCTTTCCTCCACTTTTTAACTGATAATATTAAAATTGTGCAACTTAGGTAATAAGAGAATAGTCCACCTCAGACAAAGCAAAGTCTCTCACTATTAGTCAATAATATATGGAATTTTGGTAGATGTTCTTGGGGAAATGTGGCCATCTCGGTTCGGGTCACTAATGAGTGGAATCCTAGTTTGGGATGTCACAATTCTTGGATATCCTTTTTATAGGTGATTATAATCAAATCCACACCTATAAATATTGAAGGTCCCACTCTAAAATCAATTGGGAAAAGATTCAATTAATACAACCTACTAACCTATGATCTATGGCCCCAAACCTAGGATCCTTTAATTCATGGTAAAGGGGAAACACGATGAGACCATGACTACTTTTTATGTTATCCTCATCCTACTACTCATTCTGATCTCCCTGAAGAACATCAAGTATAAAACCCATGTACTCCCAATAAGATCCATAAGGATTATATATTCCTTGATCTAATTCTAATATCTTACTGGGGAATCCATGAATGTAGGAATTAGAAATTATGTATCTTATTTCCTTATATGCATTGTATTTTGTTGGGTTTCTTAATATGATTCTCATATAGAGTAATGTGTTAGTTTTTCTTTTATATAAAGTAAACAATTGTCATTTACCTAAATATTTTATTTATTGAACTTCAATATTATTGAATTGTTTGAAATTACTTATCGGAAATTTTTTACACAACGGATAGAAGTAGTATGTATGAAAATGACAGGATTTCAACCGATTTTAAAAATAATTTGAACAGATTTTTAGATTTTTCATTTGACAAGGCTTCAGATAGTGGTCGCATACACTTCCCATGTTCTAATTGTGTTTGAAGTCCTTAGTTGAGTTGTGAAGTAGTTAGCAATCATATAACCAAATATGGTTTCCAAAAAAACTCATATTTATGGTATCACAATAGAGGGAAAATGGAATCTCAAAATGTTCATGATCCAAATGATATGACTGAATTGGAGGGTTTAATAAATGATCAGTTTCTATTTATTCGGAATCAAGTGTAGAAAAGGATTTCTAGCCAACAAGATTTCGATACAAGAACACATGATTCATCCAATGATAATGATGATGTTGATATGGTGAAAAGAATTAAATGATGTTATGATGACTCCATTATATCAGCAATATGGAAAAATGAAAAAGTTGGAATCTTTAATCTGATTGTTTCATGGGAAAACTAATTATGGGATTTCAAATGCTGCAATCTATTAAATTCTTACCTTCTTGAAGGGCTTACTTCCAAATGATGCAGATATTCTCTAAAACCACTATATGGAATGGAATTTAGTGGATGAACTTGGATTCTCAAAAAAAATTCATGCTTGCCCGAATGATTGCTGCTTATTTTGGGAGGAAACTGCTGAAAGAAATGATTGTATCAAATGTGGAACCTCCTGATGGAAGCAAAAATATGATGGAACACGATATCGTGTGCCAAAAAAAGTAATGTGGCACATTCCATTGATCCCCAGATTACGGATCCTTTTCATGTCTAATGAAATATTAGTAAAAATGTGATGGAATGACACTGATAGAAAAATAATAATGAAGAGTTGGTTCACCCTAGAGATGGATTTTTATGGAAAATATTTGATGCTCAATATCCTGAATTTGTAGCCAACGTGTGTAATGTAATACTGGGTCTTTCATGTGATGGTTTTAATCCATTTGGGTAGATGCTTACTTCGCACAACACATGGACGGTTTTCATACACATTTATAACCTTCCCACATTGTTGTGTTTGAAAAAGACTAAAACTTTCTTGAGTATACTAATATTTGGCCATTATGTTCCTAAAAATGATATATATGTATACATGAAACCTTTAATAAAAGAGTCGAAACATCTTGGGGATGTGGGTGTGCCCACATACGATGCATTTTCGAAAGACATATTTCGGATTTGTGCTACGCTTTTGTGGACGATCAATGATTTTCCTGCTTATGCAATGATCTCTGGATGGAGAACAAAATAAAAAATTTCATGTCATGTTTGTTTGAAGAATACTAGATTGAGAAGAATGATATATCATCATAGTTTTAGTTTTATGGGACATTGGAAATTCTTGACAATGGACCATCCATATAGAAACAATCTTCACAGATTTGAGAATACCATGGTGAATGATGATCGACCTCAGCGTATGTCTGGAACTGATGTTCATAATGAAATGAAAGATTTTAGTTATTAATTTGGGAAGGGTGTAATAAAATCTAGGAAGAGTAAAAATGATTCCAATGATACCTGTTACAATAGTAAGAAGAAGAGTACATTCTTTGATTTGTCGTATTGGTCATCCAACTTGTTATGTCATTTCTTAAACGTAATTAACATTGAAAAAAATATATGTGAAATGTTGATTTCGATTATCCTAAATGTGAAGGGGAAGAAAAAAGATTACTTAAGATCTTGGAGTGACTTGGTAGATTGTGGGATCCGAATAGAATTGCATCATGTCAGTATCAATGGAAATAAATGACAGGTTCCTTGTGCTTCTTATGTGATGACAGCTGCTAGAAAAAAATCAATTTCTAGAAGTGCTATAGACTATTAATGTTCCTGATGGCTATTCAAGAAATATATTAAAATGGGTAAACAGAATAGTTTGGAAGATGAAATATTTAAAGGCTCGTGATTATCACGTCCTTTTTCATGAGTTGATTCTAATAGAAATCCATTATCTCTTGTCCAATAATTTAAGAGTCTCAGTTATTCGATTGTGCTATTTGTTTAGAGATCTTTGTGCTATGAAGTTGTCAAAACCCTTCTTGCAAAAAAAACTTTTGGCAGATACACCATTAATTTTGTGTGAGTTAGGAAAAATATTCCATCCATCATTTTTTACATGCATGTTGCATCTGACTGTCTGTCTTCTGACTAAAATACTTCTTGGATGACTGGATACTTTATGTTGGATACATTCAACTGAATGAAACATGTACGCATTGAAATAATATGATTAGAACAAGAATTATCCCGAAGGATCTATTGTGAACGGTTACATGGATCAAGAATTAATGGATTTCTACTCAATGAATTTTTCTGATCTTACTACGAGAATAAACAGACCAATGAGAAATGAAGAAGAACACTATGAGAAAATTGAACCTAGTTTTCCATGGTTCGTGATTGTAAATCAGTTGTGATTAATGGATACAAATTTATTATCACTGAATGAGAAAGAAACATGAGAAAAAGCATGATGGTGTTATGCTATCTTCCACAACAGGCTGTTATGCTAGTTCATCTGATAATAGACCTCGTTCTGAAAATGTATCTTATTATAGGGTTGTGAAGAAAATAATAATTTTGGATTATTACTTGCATGGTCGAGTCACGATGATGAAATTCCAATGGTTTGATTAAATGAAGAGGCAATTCACCTTTATTGATGATTATTTATTTTTAGATAATGACATGACTTGCACCCTTGGCACCGATAAACCATATGTATTGGCATCAATGGTGAAACATGTTTTTTATGTCAAAGATCATCTTCATCGTAAAGTCGGAGAAATTATTGAAGTAAATACCTGAAATGTTTTTGATGATAGTGATGTTGATGTTGATAGTATCCCTACTTCAATTGGAATCATTCCTTTTATTACTTATGATGACTCTAATTTCTCAATTTTCAGAGTTGATTATGAACCCAATGTTTTGGTGGTAAATGTATAGAATAATGCAATCATGTTCTCCCCTACATGTTTCACCTACATCATTAAGAGTGTGTATCCTAGTACTTACCTTCACCCCACCATAAATCTTATTTTTATTTATGTTTTTTTATCAGAATGTTTTTTCTATATTTTGTTTTCAGGGTTACACATTAGTTATCTATTTATAAATACTTCCATATTTTTTTTCATTATAGGAAATGAAACCCATCGAAGAGATGTGACAAAATAGATGACAGAAAATAATTGTCGCATGACACAGATGGTTGTTCCTCCACTCATCTCTATTGTGAGTATTTTATTTCAAATATATATATATATATCAATAACTTATAATATCATGTGTTTACTTTTCTATTAAACGTTTTTATAGGATCCAGCACCTAGATGAGAGGTATCCGACGAGGAGGATGATATTGCTCCCAGTATAGAGGCTGGAGCTAGGAGGGGTGGTTGTGTTATAGTTAGACAATCATCTGGTGGTCCCAGTAATGAAGCTGGTGGTACGAGGGATCGTGGTGCAAGATTTAGATGATCCACTAGTCATACTTGATGGAATTTTCCCCTACCACATACATATCTTGTACACCCCATTTTGATCCTGGTGTTTCTTTAGGGACACGCAGGATATTTAAGCCTCCGATGTTTTCACTACGAGTAGGCCAGAAGTCTGTGCCATCATCTTTTTCTTCTGGCTCCTAATCTCCGAGCTATTACATTCCACCTTCTTTGACTCCTGCTCCGACATAGTATGTGGCTTAGGAGAAAACACTAAGGGACACTACACCTGTACAAAATATTCCTTCAACTTCTACACATCCAGGGATGCCCATTGATCCGACAACCATAGATATATTTATATATGTATAAGAAATTTTTATAGAAAAATATATTTTTATTATAACTTGTACTGAATTTTTTTTCTTTAATAACAGATTCATCTACTAATAAGAGGTGGGGGAGGGGGTTTACTCACTTGAGTGTGATATGAATCTACCAGACACAATTGATGGTTGAAGACAATGATTATGGAAAGATGATTGATAAATCTGGGCTAGAATGTCTTGGTTTTTTGACGACGCTTGCCGAATACTCCGACATCATTCTGGTCTGTCCTCTCTTTGGATCCATCTTCCACACGAAGTCTAGGATAATTCATGGGCACAAATATGGGTAAAACATATATTAGATTTAAAGTAATATTTTTTTCTATTTAAATGAATTAATCTATTTGGTGTCAGATTCAGTTTAATTTCCCTAATGCCTATGGTGCATGACCGACACATTTAAAGGATAAGAGAGCTTTAGAGAGCTTATAAGCATGAGTTTTATGTTGGATGGTGTGATAGAGTGGGAACGAAGTTGGAGATAATACCTATCGTGGATGACTGCCCGATAGAGAAATATCGCCAAATGATTACCAATTGGGCGACTGCCAAATTTAAGGTATTAATCCCATTTGGGATATTTAAATGACAATTTTAATATTTTGAATTAATATTATCATATTTATTATTAAATTTTATATAGGAATATTCTGAAGAAGAACAAATAAACATTGATTCAATGCAATACCTCTACACTTTGGGGAACACTACTATGTCAGATCATGAGAGGCAACTGGTACGATATAGTTGTTTATAATTTTTCTGTAGGACTTGCCATTTTTTTGTTTCCTACATAAATTATGTGATTTATTGAATATTTAATATATTATTATACTTGAAAATTATGTTGTTTAAATGTCATTACAGAAGCACAAATTGAAAATTGGAGGACATTTCCCTTGAAAAAAATTGGTTTCCTTGAGTAGATGGAAATAATACGGAACAACGGTTTATGACTGACACAAGAAAATATTGTAAATTTTAATTTTTTTTTTCAAAGCTTAATATCAATTTTGAATTTTAATAATCTATTAATATTTTTTACAGGATGCTTTAGAGGCCCTTGATGCCCAGGAGCCTCACAATTTAGGGCCACATGATCTTTTATATCAGGTTTTGGGAGATGAGCACTCTTGTCGAGTACCCTGCCGACCTGGTAAGAATATAGTCCTGAAGAGGTATTGTTACTCTCAAGGTATCCATTATAGTACCACTGTGTTAGAAAAGGTCAAGGAGTATGAAAGACAGTCTGATAAAATGGTCACAATGTTGGAAGAACATGTTCAAATGAGGGAGAAAGAATTTATAAAACTGATAAAAGATTTATCTTCATCACTTCCACCAAAGTCTATTGTGGATTGTCAGACATATATTTCATCTATGGGTGCATTATCCAATGAACCAAAGGGATTTTGTAGTGGCGGTCGAGATGATGATGTTCATGGTGATGAAGAGGATTTTCTAGAGGATGAGGGTGAGGATGAAGATATGGATGAGGGAGAAGATGGGGCTGACGGTGAGGATGGGGCTGAGGATAAGCATGGGGACGATGATGAGGATGAAGATGAGGACATAGATGGTGGTGATAATGAGGCTAATGATGACACTAGTGATGGTGATGGTGATCAGGGGAAGATTGATCCATTGCATTTTTGAATTCTGTATAACTCTTTGTTTTTTATCCTAGTTTTTCACTCTGGTATGGATATTTTTTAATTCAGTATAACTATTTATTTTTGACCAAATATGTAAGCCTAATGATGTTATAATGGTTTATGGGGATTTTGGGGCTTTTTCGGAGCTTGGAAAACCGGTCGGCATTGAAAAACACAATGCCTCATGGTTAGTAAAAAAAATTAGCCTATACCACAAGGTATCTACCAACCATATAGAGCTATATATTATAAGAAATTTGAATTATTTTCCCTAACCATGCACTAGGGGATGCACATCATTCACAATTTCTATAGTTTTAGTATATGATATTATCACTATTGTTGCACGATTTTCTTAATTGGCATACGGAAAACCGACCAAACGCAATCGGATTTTTTTGATATAATAGGAAAATGATCCATGACTTATATTTGATTTTCAGGAGTCAGACCCACCTCAATTTGAGGAATAGTGTGGCCAATATCACTCAAATTGTCTCCCTTTTGTTTAAAATGGACACCCTTTTAAGTACAAACAATTGGCATTCGGAAAACTGACCAAACGTATTTGGATTGTGTTTATACATTAGGAAAATGATCCATGGGTCATATGTGACATGTATTACTCATCCCCGACTCAATCCGAGGCACGGTGTGGCCGGTACCCCTTATAGTGGCTTACTTTTATTTGAAATGGACACCATTTTAAGTGAAAACAACAACTGACATACGAAAATTGGACCAACATCTTTGGATTCTATTGAAACATTAGCACAATGATCCATGCGACATTTTTGATGTGTAAGAGTCAACCCCATATCAATCAAAGGCACGGTGTGGCCAATACCACTCAAAGTGTCTCACATTTATTTGAAATAGACAAATTTTTTTGTGAAAAGAACAACTGACATACGTAAAACTGATCAAACGCATTCGTATTGTGTTTATACATTAGGATAATGATACATTGGTAATTTTTTGATGGGTAAGAGACAAATTAACCATAATTTGAGACATGGTGTGGTCGGTATCACTCAAAGTGTCTCACTTTGATTTGAAATGGACAACATTTTAAGTGAAAACAACAACTGACATAAACAAAATATACCAAACATAATTTGATTGTCTTGATACTTTTGGAAAAACAATCCAATAGTCATTTGATATATGTACAAGACAACCCCACCTCAATCCAAGGCACAATGTGGTTGGTATCACTCTAAATGTCTCTCTTTTGTCTAAAATGGACACCATATTAAGTAAAAACAACTTGCATATGGAAAACCGAACAAATGTATTCGGATTGTATTGATACTTTAACACAATGATCCATGGTTCATTAGTGAGGTGTACGAGGAGATGACACATCATTCGGTTGTGTGGTTTTCACGACACAGCTGAATATGTGTTTTTAGGTGTTTGGCATGCTTGAAAAGTGTACGTGGGGTGGTCAAAACTGGCCGAACTACCTCGGAATTCCAAGAAAATCAGAAAATAAAAAAGGGTGGTTGAATTGTGAAATGTTGGGATAGATGTCAAGTCAACCGAAGGTGTTTTGTGACCGTGGTCGCTGAAAATGCACTCCGCATGTCGTAAATTGCCAAAACATGTGTTTGACGGTCAAATAAATGTCGAACGACATCAGAATGACTTTAAGTCACACAAACACACCCTAATTTTTATTCACGAGGTGTACGAGTAGGAGAAACGTCATTCAGATGCATAGCTTGTGTAACACAACTGAATATGTGTTTTTTAGGTGTTTGGTGCACTTGAAAAGCGTGCATGGTGTGGTAAAAACCAGCTGAATGACATCAGAATTCCATGAAATCTGACGACAACAAAGGGTGGGTGAATTGGGAATGGTCGTACAGAAGACAAATCAATTGGAGTTGTCATGTGACCACGGTGGCCGAAAATGCACTATGCATGTCATAAATGGCCAAAACATTTGTTTTACGATCAAATACATACCCAACGACATCATAATGACTTGAAATCACATGAAAACACCATAATTATTGTCTTTAGGAGTACGAGGATACGACACATAATTCGGATGAGAGGTTTGCAAGGAACAACTGAATATGTTTTTTTAGTTGTTTGGCGCACTTGAAAAGTGTGCGTGGGGTGGTCAAAACCATCCAAACAAACTCCGAATTCCATGAAATTAGACAAAAACAAAGGGTGGGTGAATTTTGAAATGGTCAGCTAGACGTCATTTCAATCGGAGGTGTCATGTGACCACGGTGGCTGAAAACACACTCCGCGTGACATAAATGGCCAAAACATGTGTTTAACGGTGAAATGCACGTCGAATGACATCATAATGACTTGAAATCACTCGAAAACACCCTAATTATTATTAGTGAGGTGTACAAGGAGATAGAACGTCATCCAGACGTGCGGTTTGCACGACATGATTTAATATGTGTTTATTAGATGTTTGGTGTGCTTGATAAGTGTGCGTGGGGTGTTCAAAACCAGCCGACCAACCTCATAATTCCATGAAATCATATGACAATAAATGGTGGGTGAATTGTGAAATGGTTGGCCACATGACACATGAATCAGAGATGTCGTGTGACCGTGGTGGCCGAAAACACACTCTGCATGTTGCAAATCGCCAAAACCTGTGTTTAACGATCAAATGCATACCGAAAGACATTGGAATGAATTGAAGTCACACTAAAACATGGTAATTATTATTCCTGAGGTGTATGAGGATACAACACGTCATTCAGATGTGCAGTTTGTGTGGCAGTGCTGAATATGTGTTTTTAGGTGTTTACTGCGCTTGAAAAGCATTCGTGGGGTGGTCAAAACTGGCTGAATGACATCATAATTCCATGATATCAGACAATAACAAAGGTTGGGTGAATTTTGAATTGGTCGGTCAGACAAAATGTCAATCGGATGTGTAGTATGACCGCGGTGGCCGAAAACCCACTCTGCATGTCGTAAATGGAAAAAACATGTGTTTTACAATAAAATACATACCCTACAACATCAGAATGACTTGAAATCTCACGAAAACACCCTGATTATTATTCTTGAGGTGTAAGATAAGACTACACAACATTCAGATGTGTGTTTTGCATGGGACGATTGAATATGTGTTTTTAAGGTGTTTGGCATGCTTGAAAAGCATGCGTGGGGTGGTCAAAACCAGCCGAACAACCTCGAAAGGCCACAAAATCGGACAAAGAAAAATGGTGGGTGAAATGTGAAATGGTCGGACAGACAGGCCATTCATTCATTAAAATAACATACAACAACATGGTTCATTCATTATATACAATAGCAGACAACAAATAAATATCATATTGTGATTTCATATGAATCCTGTGAACACTAAAGCATACCATATAACAAATTGGTCAACAAGTCTACACATATATTCTTGAAAATTAATTTTCAAAGTCTCATAAAAATACCCCAATGGCGAGGAATACATTTGGTGACACTATATCCTCATGAGTAACCTCAATCCCATCCTCAAACAGTGGGTTGTAGGACCAATCCAAAGTCCCTTTGGGAACCCAGTACCAAAGACTTATTTGAATATTCATACCCACTACCCAAGATGGTGATTCATCTCACATCACACCTAGGAGATCAAATTACAATTTGCCACATACCCCTGTATTATAATTGAAAATTCTATGAAAAACATGTAAGATATTCCGGTAACCCATCTCATATGTCGATATTGGACAATGTTTCCCACTAACCCATGTGGAACCATTTATATATGGATACATAATCATTAGTGGAATATAGACATACCATGTGCTTCATATAAGTCATCCTAGGTCAAAGCACATGACCACTACCATTTTCTATCTTATGAGTATCATGATCTTTTCCCACTCTACCGAAGTTCTTCTGTGGGTTTTAAGATAATCAACCCAAAAACATTAGTAAACATCCCATGTTCTTCCTATAACATGTAGGTTTTTTATCTTGTGTGTATTGGTGTCATGGTTTGAGTGAAGAATGAATTCTAAATTTTTTATACTCTTATGTGTGTTGGTTTTGTGGTTTGAGTGAGGAATGAATTATAAATTTGGAATACTCTTATGGGTGTTATTGCATTTCCTCTAACATGTAAGCTTTTTCTCTTATGGGTGTTATTCCATTTGAATTTATAAATTTTTAAAATTTTAAATTCTGGAATGAATTCTAAATTTTGAATACTTTGGATGGGGATTTTGTATTGGTGTTGTTGGTGGTCTGGAGAGGGGGAGGTGTGTTGTTGTGTTGGTGTGGAGCTATGTTGTTGCAGGTCTAGAGAGGGGAGAGGGGCCTGTTGCTGTGGATTTGAGTAAATGTATACCAATGGTTTTCAAAACCATTGATATAGACTCTATAATATAACTATACCAACGGTTTTATTATAACCCTTGGTATAGGTTTATACCAACGGATATAACAAAACTGTTGGTATATCCTTATGGCTTGCCATATCCCATCTATACAAACAGTTTACAACTGTTAGTATAAGTGTAACTCACATATACCAACGGTTTCACAAATCATTGGTATATGTTATATTTAACACACATATGCCAAGGGTTTATAGAAAACCCTTGGTATACATTCTATTTTGACACCAATACCAACGTTATTCACAAAACCATTGGTATTGGCCTATTGTCATGACTTACTTTGCCATGGTTGAGTGAACCGTTGGTATACTATATACCAACGGTTTCCAGGCATATACCAACGGTTTTGAACTGTTGTTAATGTGTAAAATTCTAGTAGTGAATTGTTTTTATAAATATTATTTATAAATATAGTAATAATATTCCTATGAAACCATGTTTAATGCCTCAAATATAGATTCTATATTTAGTTCATTATTTGATTATATTGGCATGATCGCATGAAATAAAATCTTGAAGGATAGATTGGTTTAGTATCCAGGAATATACTAGATACAAACCTAAGTTTTAAATTACAACTACAAATGATAAACAACATGTTATCCCATTTTAAAACTCTCATATCCCTTAGATTATCCCTATAGGTAAATCATAATTTAATTCTTCGTATCCTTTTGAAAAATTAAACATAATTAATGGATGATATTAAATTATTAGTAGTGATAAACAATATTGAGTAATCTATCAAAACTAAGAATAAATATTTCTGGAAACGAATAAAAAAATCCAATTATACATAATATTTTGAATAATATAGAAATAGTAAATAATAAAATTAAATATAAATACTCTAATAGATGTTCATCTAGTAGTACAATCCCATTTTATATTAATCACTAATCTCATAATGATGAAATGCATAATTTCATCCACCATAACCATATCTTCATGGCCTTATGCCAACACCATACATATCTATAATGTCAAGGCGGCATTCCAAGAACCTTGTTTGTATCATGATACATACTAATTCAACGAGGTACAATAGAGGTCCCCACCAATCATTTACTAAGTCCAATACATTCCACATATGGAAAGGGTGAAATATAACATAAAATATTCGCACTAAAACTATCATTCAAAATGATAATACATTAACAATTAACCATGAATGGTATAAAATAGCACATCCATGTTAAATAATATCATAAATCAATTAATAAATTATGTAATTTTGTATAATAATAAATCAATATCAATCAATCATAATATACAACAATGGATGTTGATATAGATAAAAATAATCTAATAAATCCACTAAAAATCTTTAAGAGAAATTTTCATTGAAATTATTTTAAAGATGAAAATTATATGAAAAATTACATATGAAAATAACATTTTAATATTGTAAGTAAAGTTTTAAAATGTTATGGATTTGTGAAGGAGTAAAATAACCACTCATGCTATATAATTTTTAAAAAATTCTTTCCTTAATATTCTAAAATTTTCATAATGTAACTCTTTTGGAAAACAATGGTAAGATTTGTTTACAATCATTTTATAAAAAGTAAAACAAGGGTGAAAATGAATTTAAAAATATTTCTATAATATTTTGAAATATATTTTAAGAAACAAGGACACCAAGGATAAAGATATCCCATTAGACAAATACTTATAATCAGTAATGGATAATAATGAGATTGTGAAATTAAAACATACATTGTACTTTTATTAAGACCATGGTGAATTATACTATTGTATAATGGTTAATGAATGTTGTTGAATTATAAAAGGACCATATATATATTTATGATATCATATATGATCCTCTTATATCATTAGTAGTATTTCAGTATTACCATTACTTCGAGTGTTAACTGCTTTGTTTTCTCATTCCTTTTTTTCTATGTAAGTAAAGTTTGTTACATATAGAATATATTTTATTAATATAAATAATTATATTAACATCATATTAATTATATTTACTCACCATATAAATATTACAATCATTCTTTACTGGTTAACGTGGAGAATGAATATCATCGCCTCATGGAGAAGGTTGGTGGTACATACGCATGAGCGATGATATCATTCAGTAAAATGTTTAATGGTATATAATTGGATGTTATAATAGTTATAAAGAATAATTATCATGTTACATTCATTATTTATATAAATTATAGCCATCATTATACCCATCCAAATAATATTGGGTTTAATGAAAAATTACACCATAACATGGAGATTGTATATCCTACGTATGCATGAATGATGATATTGTTGTAGGTAGGATGTATTAGTTGATAAATATGATTGTTAGATAATTCTAATAAAATGAAATTATGTTTATGATAATTGATTTATTAATTTTCTATGGAAACAACCGAGTATGAGGAAGTTGAAGAAGAAAAGAAATTGAATTGAATTGGAAAAAAAATTACCTCTACTTTGAGCTTCTCGTTTTTATTTTCACATAAGGAATCCTTTTGATCTATTTATTACTATTTATGGAATCTATGATAAAGTTAGGTTAGTTGGGGGATATTAAGTCAAGGTTTGGTCAACCATAGGTATTTGATCTTGTGAATAAAAGAGAAGGATATGTTCATTTTATAATAGAGGGGAGTTGCACCTTTGAAACTCCGATACTATTAATTTATTATAAATTGACTTATTGTTTAAAATATCTCTAAAGTGATTTATTTAAAGTATAAGATGATTATATTAAAATGTATTGACAAAAAATATTTTTTAGAAAATTTTAGGTCACAATTGTAACATTATAAATTATTTTTAACCTTTCGTAAGTTGTTTAACTTTTATCATGTCTAAATATGTTTTTTTTATTTTAGGGATAATATAATTACTATAAAATGAAAAATGAACCCAAATTGGATAATCTGTGATATTTTAAAAATTATCCTAGTTTTTTGTCAAATCTTAATATTTTTATGAATTATAATACATTTAATTATATATTATTTATTTTAATGTATTATTTATATCAATTTTGATACTCTTAAATATTTTAATTTATAAAAATTTCCATCCAAAATGATAACTTCAACAAAATACATTCAATATTTAAAATACATATGTATGTTATCTATAAAATTATTGGATTTCAGAATTTATATAAAATTATATTTATTTTAATATTTTTATCATTTAATTTATTCTTTATTTAATAATTCAATTACTGCAACATCATTATATCACAATTTAATTGAAATATTTTTTTTCCAAAAAATATAATTTAATTACAATTTTGTAGATAATCCATTTATCTTTCTGAATACAACTTATAGTCGACCATATCACTTATATATTTGAAATATATTTTATACAAAATAGTTCTCAACATTAGAAAAAGGATATGGTTTGAGCTACTCAAGGATTGTGATATCACAATACACTACCAACCAGTGATGGAAAATAAGGTGGTGAAGGCTTCAAGTAGAGAGGAACATGGAGATAGTGTCTCCATATCATCAGAGAAATGATAAATACTACTAACTCTAGATCATGATTTTAGGAGTTTTGTTCATGAATTTTTATTTTCCTTGATGCATAAGCAATAAATCATTCATTTTTCATAAGGATACTACTATGTCCACTCCTTGATGCATCACCATACATCACAAACCCATAATTTATAGATGGTAATGTCATGATAGGATTATTGAAAAATCATTACATGAATTCCTCATAACATTTTTAATACTCATTTTTTCAATTTAACTTAACCCCTTTACTTGTTATCTTGGATAATGGGTTTTCTAATCGGGCAGAATTCTTGTTGAAAATCAAATACTATCCTTCTAAAAAAATTTAATTACATACTTTAGTTTTACCCATTACTGTTTTCCATTCACGGACTACCTTAGGCTTTACAGGACAAATAGACACTCCAAATTTTGAAAAAATATTTCCTATAAATGATATTTTCTTAAAACTAGAATTTACATATTCTATTCATCCCATATAGTTTATTTCTTCTATGGGTCTTTTGAAAAATTAGTATGTGGTTCTCTTGGTCTTTTTTGATTTTAGAGTATACCAAGATATAATCAATAAATACTGTGAAAAAATCATCAAGATATTCCTTTAACGCTCTATTCATTATATCTATGAATAAATATTGTGCATTGGTCAGTTCGAGTGGAATTACTATAAATGTGTAATGCCCATACCTGGTTTGAAATGTTGTCTTAGGAAAATATTTTTTCGATACACATTATTGATGATATCCAAAAAAATATGAATCTTCCAAAAATATTTTGATCCCTGAACATGATAAAAAAAATCATCAATGAGTTCTAGAGGATACATGCTCATTGTTGTAATTTCATTGATTTCGCTCTAGTTAACGAATAGCCCAAAAGAGCCATCATTATTATTAACAAAAAGAACATGGGCTCTCCATATGGAAAAACTAGGGAGAATAGATCCTTTATTACTCTACTCATATAGTAGTTTCTTCAACTCTACTATTTCCATGGTTCTATTCTATAGGGATTATTTGATATTGGTATTTCATCCAAAATTAGATCAATACAAAACTAAACATTACTCTCTAGGGGATGGATGAAAAAATATGTAGGAAAAACATCGATGAATTCTTTTACTATAGGTATATCCCCAATTTGAATATTTTTTTCTTCATCTCAAGATTTTATTTCCTCTACCTCCCCAAGAATCTCATTTTGTAATGCTAATTGAGTGAATTTTGATAAAAATCATGTGATGATTTTTCTTTTCTAAAGACAGTTGATTCTACATCGTAATAAAAAATCACATCTTACTTCTTATTGAAATATATTTTAACACCAAATTTTAATAGCCTATACATACCAAGAATTATATTAATTTCGACCATATGTATGAAGATAATGTTAGCAGATAAATCAGATTTCTATTTGGTAATGGGGACTAACTGAAAAATATTTATCACAAGGATACTTACCATAGAGGTTTTGACTATAAACTACCTTGTTAATATTAATAAAAAATATCCAATTTTTTATGAATCATGGGAAGATATAATAGAATAATAAGTTCCAGAATCAAAGAATTATTTGTATAAATTTTATTTAATGATTAAAGTACCCTCCAACTCATTTTTAAGAAAATAAACATTAGGAGTTGAGATTGAAATAGCCATGCCTTTCTCCCTAATAAATTTCTAGGGTAATTTTCCTTGACACATAAAACAATAATTTTCATAATATCAAATATCCTTAGGGTTATAACACTAAAAATTTTATCTTCTTTCTTCCCCTAGTAATTATGACCTTGGAGGCCTTTTGTGAACACTTTTACCAAACACACAATCCCATTATACAAGTATTGTGGTGTTTCTTCACAAAATAACTGTTGGGTGGAATGTCATATTTTCCCTTATTCCCCTTATTTCCATATATAGAGTATTTAGAAATTCTTATTTTATTTTTATTTCCATTAAATTCATAAGACTATAGAATTTGTTTTTCCTTCATGATAGAATATAAGTATATATAATAGTTTGTTGAGAAAGATGGTGATACTAGTTCCCATTATAGGAGTGGTTTTAACCCATAAATGAATTGATAAATCCTAATTATTGGGTTAAATATGTAATCTATAACATTACTTTCTTAACTTGTGATGTTATTTTCATACATTGGAACATTATCCTCATCCTTCTGCCTCCAAATCAAAAATTTCCTCCCAATATCCTCTAATTGGTCATTAGTAATATTTTTTTTCTAGGAAGAGATCTATAAATTTTATATTTTCTATATTTTATAAATCTTTATCCTCCGTCAACGTTTGAATTAATTACCACCATTGATCTACATTTCGTAATAGAAGATATACTTCTATAGTAATGTTTTCACCTTCGTTACTACCAAAAGAAAGAAATATTTTCTCAAATTAACCTATCCATATCACATATAATAATGTAATTTTGTCAATTTAATGTTAGAGATGTTGAATCCTGAAGCGGTAAATCTTTAATTCTTCATATTGTGGATCAGTATTCTCTATACGGGTAATGTTATAATTCATAACCTGATTCTGTTGTCCCAGTATTGATAAAAATTGTTCAGATACAATTGTATCACTATCACCACTACCCATATCCTTCATAGGAGGGTAATCCCTATATGATTTATGAGTAGTGATACATTTTCCATTCCATCAACAAGGAACAATTTCTAAACAATGGCATACACTAGATTAGGTTTAAATCATAATAGAAATTCCAAACTATTAAAATACTTATCATAAATTGGAAAAGTTGTGCATATATAATTCATAAAAAATAAAATTGTATATTTGGTTACATATTAACTCATATATCCATCACAGTGGATTGCAAATAAAATTTCAATTATCCTTAGAATATTTCCTTAGAGTGTAAAACATGATGCATAGAAAGGATCGTTATGTGTACTGTGTCAGCCTAAGTCAATGACGGAACACCTTGTTAGAGATATTACTCCTAGGTACATCAATGAGAGAACCATGTCCAATAATAGTATCTAGACATGGATTTATATCTAGGAATACTCACACAATCCATATATTACCAAAATTCTAGTATGTTCTTATACACTTATCCTCAATGTCTATCTTTGCATAATGTTCCCTAATAATGGTTTTATAAATCTTGTTTCCAAGGAGTGTAATAAAATTATAATGATACCATCTATAATTCCCCAAATGTAGTTTCCTTATTTGGTTAATTATTTGATTACATTATCATGATTACAAAAAATCAAATCTGTAAGGAAAGATTGGTTTAGTATCCTGGGGTATACTAGATAAAAAGATAAGTTTTACATTATATATTCAAAGGTTAAACAACATGGTATCCTATTCGATGAATCTCATATTACTTAGACTATTCCTACAGGTCAATCATAATTTACATCTTCATATCCTAGTGAAAAATGAAAAATAATAAATGGGTGAGATTAGATTCATAGTATGGATAAATATATATAGAGGAATCTATCAAAAATATGCATTAATATTTTTGCAAATGAATAAAAAACCATTTAAACATAATATTAAGTATAATATAGAAATATTAAATAAAATAATGAAATAAAAATATTCAAAAATATATTCTACTAGTCGAACAATCAAATGTCATATTAATCACTAATCTCATAAACATGAAATGCACAATTTCAGCCACCATAACTATATTGTCAAGGCCTCATACCAACAACATAAATACCTATAATGTCAAGGCATCGTTCCAAGACACTAATTTGTCTCAGGATACCTACCAATGAATCAAGGGTCTATATATATCCTCACCCATCACATATAAATTCCAATACATTCCTCATATTAAAATTGTAAAATATAATATAAAACATCCATATTAAAACTATCATTCGAAATGTTAATACTTTAACCATAAAACCGAAATGGTATACAATATCCCATCCATGGTAAGAAAATATCATAAAACTAGTAATAAAATATGGAATATTATATCATAATAAATCAATCTCAAACAAGAATAAAATTCAAAAATAGATATTGATATAGATGAAAATAATCTAATAAATCCATGAAAACTCTTTAAGAGAAATATCCCACTTTCCATTGAAGTTATTTAAAAGATTAATAATTATAAAGGAAAACTTTTCTTTTGAAAATAATTTCATAATATAGTACATTAATGTTCAAAATGTTATGGATTTGTAAAGGAGGAAAATATTTTCTTATGCTTTAAATGTTTAAATAAATTCTTTTCATACTATTCTAAAAATTTCATAATGTAACTCTTTTAGAAAACTATAGTAAGATTCATTTTCAATCATTTTATAAAAATTAAAACATGGGTAAAAATGACTTTAATATAATTAATGTAATATTTTGAAATGTTTTTTAAGAAACACGGACATGAAGGAAAACTATTTCCCGGTATACAATTACTTATAAAAAATCTTGGATAATAATGAGATTGTAAAATTAACACATACCATGTACTTTTATTTAGACAAGGTCGAGTTATCCTCTTCTATAATAGTTAAAGTATGTTATTAAATTATACCAAGACCATATCCATATGTATGATATCATATATGGTCCTCTAATATCATTATTATTATTTCAGTATTACCATTATTTTGAGTGTTAACTGCTTTGTTATCTCATTAGTATTTCTCTATGTATGTAATGTTTTTTACAGGTAGAATGTATTTTGTTAATATAAATAATTAAAATATCATAATATTAACTATATTTAATCACCATATGAATTTTATGATCATTATTGACTTGTTAACATGTAGAATGAATATCACTGCCTCATGGAGAAGGTAGGTTGTACGTACCCACAAGAAATGATATCATTCAGTTAATTGTAAAATGTTATAGAATTAAATGGTATAATAATTATTATAATGGCCTTAAACTCTCTGGTCTATTCCTTTGTGAAAATATGTTGTTTGAGGTGTTCTGGGTGGTTAAGGTGACTTACTCGAACACATTTTTAATTTTCCAGTTCAATGAATAGTTCCATCGATGAGCAGTTCAATCGGTAAGCACTAATTGTAACCTCTCTTTAATTTTCCAAATTTCCAATTCTATGAACAGTTCCATCGGTGAAAAGTTCTATTGGTAACCTCTTATAGTAACCTTTCTTTAATTTTCCACATTTCCATTTCTAGGAACTGTTCCATATGTGAACAGTTATATCGGTAACCTCTCTTTTCCAAATTTCCAATTCTATGAACAATTACATCAGTGAACAGTTATATCGGTAACCTCTAGTGTAAACCTATCTTTCCTTTTCCAAATTTCTAATTCTATGAATATTTTTATCAGTGAATAGTTCTATTAGTAACATCTAATGTTAACCTCTCTTTAGTTTTCCATATTTCCAATTCTATGAACAGTTCTATCAGTGAATAGTTTTATGGGTAACCTCTAACAACAACCACTTTTTTCCTATTCCAAATTTTGGGTTCTATGAACAGTTTTTCCAGAAAGTTATCTGTACAGCGTTTCTATAACTTTAGGTGTACAGTGTTTCCAAAACCTATTCAATGTTCTATTAGTGATGTTCTAATAGTGAGGTTGATGAACAATGTTCTATCAGTGAGGTTCTAACAATGAGGTCCTTGAACAGTGTTCTATCAGTGTGGTTCATGATCAGTATTCTATCAGTGAGGTTCTAATGGTGATGTTCATGAACATTGTTTTATCAGTGAGGTTCATGAATATTGTTCTATTGGTGAGCTTCTAATGATGGGGTTCATGAACAGTTTTTTTCCTCTTCCAAATTTTAGTTTGTGAACTGTGTTTCCTACTTCCTACAGTTTTGCCCTTTCAGTATTTTCCATTGATGTAAAAATGAATTTAAAGCCATATTTTAAGTACTCTATGGCCGATTCAAAGGCCAAAAATCATATATTAAATATTCCTATGACTTAGGATGTTTTTACATGGTCAAACCACATTGTTTAATGGAATCTGATTTTAAATAGAATCAAGAGTATCTTAAAATTCCGCTTCGTTAAATATCATAATGGGACAAGATATCTTCCTCCATAAATATTCCTCTTTGTTATGGTCTATGAGATGCTAGAACATTAAAATCTATTCCATAGGAGTTTCACAATCAATATTTCTTCCTCAGATTGGTTCCACTCTGTTTTGATGAAACCAAGCTGTATTGATAAATCTTCGATATAAGGTATGTTTTATCATTGATATTTTGGGTTTAACATCTCTTGTTTATCCTTTCCATATGATATCATGTGATCTCCAGGATTCTAATAGAGTTTTATTCAGATTCGGTTGGTGTGGTCGTACCGTGGGATCCTAGGGTGGATGCAGTTGTCGCGAGAGGAGGATCGTGTCCCATTGTGTGGACTGTTCTCATATAACAAACGTCAATAACTGTTTGAGGTAGGGGATTCATTTATTCTCTCTTACTTTACATGTAATTGATTGGTTATCATGTTTTATACCATTAGATGATAATGGAAATGAAATAGTATAAATTTGAACTGGATAAAAAAATTTATATCGATATTATGGTATTCCCTATTGTTTTGATAGATAGTGTCATATATATGCTAGAATTGTGTAGTTTTTCATTCTTGATGGAAATTAGTAATGCACGTAAACAAAAATTAATTGATAATTGTTTTGTTAGAAGATAAACATGCATGTAAATTAATCTGGTTCTCCTTGTTTTAATTTGATGTTAATCAAATTGGCATAGTAGGCATGTTTAATTATTAGTGATAGATTACTAATTTGGTTTCATGAATTTAAAACCTAGGAATAATAACCGGGTAAAATAAGATGGATTAAAGACGTGGTTGATCGGTAAAAGATAACTCCTTGTCGGGTTCTGCGTCAACCTATTATTTGTTAAAGTTCCAAGATCTCAACTATTAAAATGTTTGTTTTCATGCTTCTTGTGTTGTGTTGTGATCCTAGATGGATTTTGTGATATGTTGGGGAATGAAGGCCTTTTGGTTTTGGTAGTAGAAAACGCCTAGAGTTGCGAGATGCATCTGTTTATGCATGTGGGTGTCGAGGAGGACACTAGGGATGATGGAATGGGATTGATGTGATTGATGGATTCTTGCTATTTCTTATTGGTTGATTATATACATTAATTTTTCCCACTTATCAAGGAAGGTGGTCTTACTAAACCTTCTTCCGAAATAGTCAAAGACCTGCGAGGTATTCCACGTTCTTTTTGTGTTTATCTTCTCAAGGGAGGATGGTTCTATGCTCCGATTATTAGCTACAAAGGCTCGATGGGTAGTACATTTAATCATCGTGTTGAGACCCCTTATGGTTATAATAATATATTTTCTTTATAGAATTCTTGGGAATATGGGAATGAAATTTTGTAATTAATAATTGAATAAATTATGTTAACCCATGGGGTTGGATTTTGCTGGAACATAATGATTAGGTTGTAATTTTAAAGGGACAGTGGACTTTGTGTGTGATGCGAATGAAATTTAATGTGGAATTGTTATTGGTTAATTAATTTTTAAAGATTTAATTAAAACAAAGGGAAACTCATAAAAATTGAATGAAATAATGTATTAATGATCTTTAAATGGTTGTGTTCTTATAGGATAACTAGTCATAGAAGTATCTACCTGGAGTCCGAGAGACGTTAGCTGTAGTTGAATCCATGAATAGGTTATGCCCATAGTGTGGTTGGGAGGTATAGTATATTTTATAATTTTTGTGTTTCTCTATGCTACTACACCCTGTCAGTAAGGGAAACTAATACCCTGGGGATTCTGAACCCTGGGGGGTGTTTTCCCCTACATTCTGTTGGGAGGATGAATGGTTGACTACCACCTTTGGTGCCACTCTCTTCTCTTGGTAGTTACTTGTGCTGGTAGACACAACGGTCACTTTTTATTATATATGTGTGTAGTGGGATTTAATGGAATGTGGTTATTCACACAAATATATTTTGGATATAGTTTCTTATGGACTACTATAGGTGTAACGTGTATTAGCTGTGATGGATTGAGGATCCTTACTCAGTGTAGGGGCTGTAATGATTTGAGGTATAATACCCGATGTATGATACACGTTATGCGAGATATGGTGGATCCAAGAAACTATGTAGTTACACTGCTTAAGTGGATGTGGTGGTTTTGTTGCACGAGGTTCATGTTGTGGCGCTTCACCCAGGTGTCTTTAGGTAAGCCTTTTTGGAGATAGATGCTCATGACCTGCGACTTTGGGGAAAGTGGAAAACCTGTGGGGAAGTGGTAGTGGGGTACCCTGTATATTCTTTATTATATGATATATTCATGTATGCGTAACTTGGTGAGAGTATACATGGTGAGGTTGAAAACATAATATACCTGATTAAGTGATGAGTTAGTTTCACATGTTGTTCACTGTGATTTAGCATGATTTCATTACTATTGCATGAGAGGATTTGTGGAGGATCCTACTGAGTATACTATTATACTCACCATATGTATATATAAACTATTTTCAGGTCACTTGGAGTAGGTTGGAGGTCAGGCTAGTTACTAATAGCTTGTGGTTGCAGGAGCTATTTGGGATTTTTGTTGTTGCAGTTTTACTTTATTTTGGGTTCTTACAGTTTTTTCCCTTTTTATTGTAGTATTATTTCATGATATTTCATATGTGTACATAGACTTTTTTTCTATTACTAGTTGATTTGGAGTTGGTTGGTGTGTATCTTATCTCTCTCTTCATCATGTGTTCTCATAGAGGGTAATGCCTCCCATTTTTGCGTTTTCTATGCCCTCGATGTGAATCGCCTACCCAGGGCCTACTGGAGGCGGGAATCCGGATTCATTATCTCCCTTCTCACAGTTCCGGCCTAGAAGGGGTACTCTTTGTGGGGAGGTGGTCATGATAGTGTGGTATGAGAGGTCTAGTTGAGGGATAGGATGCAGTTTGGAGTTAGGTACTGGTCATGTTGCTTGGGTTTGTAGGGAACATTTTCATTTAGGTTTAGATAGTGATGTAAACACTGGATACCAGATGAGACATAGGTATTTAGGACACCCAATGATCTTACGTAAAGACCATTAAGTTTACAATGGCTAATAAACATGGTGATACTAGTTGCAGTGTAGAGACCTAGGAATGTATAATGCATAATTCTTCTTAGTGCCTGTGTTTGAATGGGTACATCTTGGGATAGGATAATCTAAAATCAGTTGAAGAAAATAATTAATTAATTAATTAATCTTGAGTTTTTCATTTTATAGGTTTATGAGATCTTACGGTTAGTTATTTTATAGGTATGGCTCCAGGTCAATGTCCTTAGCAGGTTTGCACAGAAAATGTCCAGCAAGTTGTTCTAGCATATCGCCACTGTGTAGAGGTTGATGATGACGACACTTGGAGGAAGACACTCCAAGAGTTTCTGCAAAAGAGTTTATAAAATTACGAGGTTTATGTTTCATATGTACCCAAAAAATACTGGTTCAAAGAGGTAGATATAGGCTTCAGTTTGATCTATGCTCAGAAGGATTACTAGGTTTCCATGGTTTTGATGATGCTGTGTGGAGCATCGAGGCAGTAGCGGTTCTTGTTATTTAGGGATCTTGAGGAGTCACAGATCTTATGGGAGGAGTTTCAAAACAATATTATAGTGGAGTTTTTTTCTTCAACTGCTAAGGATTCCAGTCACCAAGAGCTTCTTAACCTTCTATTGGGGAGCTCTAGTGTTCGAGAGTTTGGAATCCATTTCAAGAACCTTTTATGATATTCTTCAGACCTGCTACCATTTAAGAAGGCTAGGGCGAGGCATTTCAACGAGGCTTTGTGTCAAGAGATCTAGAGTTAGGTCACCCCATTTATATTGAAAACATATATTGAGTTGCTGGTGAGGGCAGAGGTTCTCGAGAGGACATTGGCCAGGACCAGATCATCATGAGAGGGGATTCATCATGATTCCTCACGAAGTAGATCTGTGGTCTAGGGAACCCTATTTATAGGGTAGAAGTGTTTCTGTTCAGCCTGGGGTATGTCCCATCCCTTCACATATTGTTCCTCCGAAGAAAAAATCTCTTAGGCATATAACAAGGAATAAGTGCTTTTGTTTTTTGTGGTGGTCATGGTCATTAGAAGCGAGAGTGCTTGATCATTCAGACCAGTCATCGAGCACCAGGTGTTCTGATCCAGGTTCCTCGGTTGAGGCAGTTCTAGCAGAGGAAGCAGCTGCGGGTTGCACCACCTTTAGATCAGAAGAGGGTAGAAGGGGTAGGCATAGGACAACCCCATGACTCCTCCCTTCCTCAGAGAGAAGAACACGACCATGGTGATGGTCTTCATCAGGGTCAGAGTGGCCATGTAGGATGTCTTGGTCAGCATTATGCTCTAGTGTGGCCAGCTCTAGGCGAGCCAGACGTCGTTTAGGGAACCCTTTTATTTTATTTTTCTACCTTGGTGTATTCCTTGTTTTATTTAGTCATGACACACTCCTTCATATCACTTACCCTTGTCCATGATTTGGTACTTAAGGTAGAGAGGCTTCCAATGCCCATGGTGTTGACTACGCTAGATGGAGGTCGAGCTGACTTGTTTGAAGTATGTAGAAACTGTGATCTATTATTGGGGAAACACCTCTCTTGGGGAGATTTCAAATGTTTATGAATACAATCATATTATGTCATCCTCGGCATGAATTGGTTGTATTTAGTGTAGAATATCATAGATTTCTTAAGGAAGAAGGTCATTTTCTTTAGTGCGGATGGCGAACCATTGGTGTTTGTTGGCGACCAAGATCCTTGGATGGGTCATAAGAGCATTCCGTCCTTATCATCCACGATGGATGAGATGATGATGAATTCTTTATAGGTTCAACAGTTGACATTTCCTGGGTTTTAGAAGAGTATTTTATGTCTTTTTAGAAGAGGTTGAAGCATTATCCCCTTGACGAGAGATCGAGATTGGGATCGAGCTACAAATAGGAGTGTCTCCTATAATTATGCCTCCATATAGGATGTCCCCTTCTGAGTTACAAGAGCTACATATATATCTTGATGGTAAGTTACTGTGCGGTTTTGTTCTGCCAAGTGTGTCACTGTGGGGTGCACCTGTTTTGTATGTGAAGAAGGATGATGACAGTTTGCGGTTGTGTGTCGATTATCATCGCTTAAACAAATTGAAAAAAAAGAATCACTATCCTCTTCCGTGGATTTATGATTTACTAAATCAACAGATGGGTGAAATTTGGTTCTCAAATATCATCTTGCGGTCAGGATATAATCAGATGCGTGTAAAGTATGAGGATATCCCAAAGACTGCTTTCTTTTGTTGTCATGGGCATTATGTGTTCGTTGTAATGTCGTTCGGTGTGACAAATGCTCCAGTTGTGTACTTAGGATTTATTTTATCTTACAGGTTGAATTGGAGTTGGTTGGTTTCTATCTTATCTCTCTCTTCCACATGTGTTCTTATAGAGGGTAATGCCTCCCATTTGTGTGTTTTCTATACCCTCGGTGACAGTCGCCATCCTGGGGCCGACTGGGGGAGGGACTCGAGGTTCATTATCTCTTTTCTCACATTGTCGGCCCAGGGGGTACAATTTACAGTAAGGGGGTCATGAAAATTATACATAATCATTATCATGTTATGTTAATTATTTATATCCATTATACACATCATTATACCCATCCAAATAATATCGGGTTTGATGAATAATTACACCATTATGTGGAGATTGTAAATCGTATGTAGACAAGAGTACTGATATTGTTATTCGTAGGTTAAAAAATGGAGAAATACGTTTGTATCCTAATAAAAGAATCCCATCATGTTCATGATACTAGATTTATTACTCTGGTATGGAAACAACCTAGTATGAGAATGGAAAAGATGAAATGAAATTTAATGGAATTGAAAAAAAAACAATTACCTATACTTTATGTTTCTCCTATTATTTTCACATATGTAATCCTTATTATTGATTTATTAACATTTATGGAATCAAGGATGATGTTAGGGTTGTTGGGGGTGATTCGGTTAGGGGTTGGTCAAGCCATAGGGACTTATACCCATGAATAAAATATAAGGATATGTTCCTTTTATAATAGCGGGGAGGGGATCCTTTGGAAACTCCAAAACTATTAATTTAATATAAATTAATTTTCTAATTAAAATAGAAAAAAAGTTATTTATTTAAATTATAAGATGATTATTGGAAAATTTAATCACAAAAAATAATTTTAATGGAATTTTAGGTCACAAATGTAATATTATCTATTGGGTTTAACCATTTGTAAACAGTTTATCTCTTTTTATTTATACTTATCTTTTTATATTTTAGGGTTAACATAGTTACTATAAAATGAAAAGGCAACCCCAATTGGATGATTTATAATATTTTAAGAATTACCATAGTTAGTTGGCTAATCCTGATATTTTTAAAAATTATATAACATTTAATTATATATTTTTTATTTTAAAGTATCATTTGAATGTATTCATTTTCTATTTAATATTTTTAGTTTTAAAAATATCTATCCAATGTGATAACTTACAAAAATACATAAAATATTTATCAAACATGTTTATGTTATCTATAAAATTTATGGATTTCAATAATTACTGAAAATTAAATTTATTTAAATATTTTTATTATGAATTAATTTATTCTAAATTTAATAATTCAATTACTACATCCACATTATATCATAATTTAATTAAATTATTTATTTCCTAAAATTATAAATTATTTTCCATTTTATAGATTATCTATTTTTCTTTCTAAATAAAATTTATAGTCGATAATATCACTTATATATCCTCATATTAAAAATATATATAATCCATTTATCTTTTTAAATATAATTTCTTTGATATTCATAATTAAAAATGAAGTCAATTTGGATATTTTTTTATAAATTTAATAATTTTGTTCATATTATTTATAAAGACTTTTTTAACGAATAGTATGACATGTTAAGCTACGTTCATACTCAATTTTGTGTGCCACACAATCTACTGATTTATTTAAAAAGAATCGTTCCATGGATGCATGGGGTGTCGAATTATGGGTATATCCTCCAACTTTATCCGCAATTATTGTTATCCATAACTAATTTCAATCATTAAAATGTATTTAGTGACACGTAGTTGATCAAAAAATATCATCAATACATTATAGAAGAGAGTTGATCTTAACAGTGATCTTGTTATGTTCCATATAATCAATTCATATTAAAATCAATATATAATTATTCTTCAAAAAGTGAATAGTTGAAACCCAAGGTGACATTCTTGGAATAATAAATCCCATATTAATGTTATCTTGTAGTTTCTTAGATAATTATTTCAACTCAATCAATATCATTGTATAGGGAGTTATTAAAATTTGTGTTCCACCATATATGAGTTTAATTGAGAACTCATCATTATGATTCCTCATATCACTAATTATCTCTTCTAAAAAGACATCCTGAAATTATCACCAAAAAAATATCATTGATATTGAATTTCTATTAAACCAAATAATATAATAATCAATTTTAAATAGCAATCAAAACCCATAAAATGGATGTAATTTCTATTCGAATGTCATATTTATCACCACACTGATAAATGATCACAGTTTTGTGTGATATATAAAATGTCAATTCCATTATTTTCAAATTGATTTTGGATTTATGTATATAAATTTAATTAATTCCTTGTGTGACATCCAATTCAACCATAGGGATAATAATAATATTTATTGGATGGTAAATCCCATAAAAATATTGTAGAGAAAAATCGTATCCGTAAGATTCTGTCCTTACTCCATTAAGGGCTTCTGTATGTAGTTCAACATCTATTTTTCGGTGTGGAATTTTTATTCCATTAAAAAGTTGTATATATAAAAAAGTGTGGTATATCCCAATTCAATTAAATCACTGTCATATTTAGAGTGGATGGTACAAGTATCATTCACCACATTGTGATCATACCCACACAAGAAATAGTGATCCTAGGTGATTTCACTTTCTCACTCATATTAAGAGGTTGTTGTTGTCGATCATCATCATTAACCTTCATATTTTAAAATTTGTTACCATAATTACATTACTCACATAATTTGAAACACTACATTTTCAATTGTACATTCTATAGATCATTCTCTATATTCATGGAAGTATCTATCTTTTCCCTCTCACATTTGAAATTATCCACTCTATGGGAATTCTTTCTAAAATTAAAAAATTTACTAGCACCAATAATATAATTTCCCCCATGTTACCTTCGAAACATAGAGTAGAAAATTGTTCTCAACATATTCCATGTACGATTTTTAGAGCATCCTTTGAATTCCATATTTTATTTCATATCAAAAGAATTAGATTGATGGGTCACAACAATCACTATTTTCACCTTTATATCGTAAGAAATTATTATTTCATAGATACTTATATATCATATGGCTAATTACCTTGAGTTAAATGGTTTTATGCCAATGAACAATTGACAATCATTATTTTTTGATTTGATGACAACACCAATAGAATAAATCAAAACAACTATAAAAATTCAATCATAGTTACCAACATATTCACCATCCTTCTACTTTAGTACAAATATTTCCTTCTCCTTTTTCGTAAAAAATAACATAATGATAGTGCATAATGAAAAATAAGATCATTAATTCGTCCCAATCCGTGGATTTAATTATATTATGTCCCCTTATATTCATTATTAGACACCACCATTCATACACTTCTATATCCAAATGATAGATATCCAATATATATTTTTCATGATACGAAAATTAGATAATGGAAAATATATTTCCAATAGAACTAAACCATTGATCATAAAGTAGTGGATGAACGAAGGTACTAATAAAAGGTTTATGATTTGTTATCAAGGACACATTATAACATTGTTAACACATTTTAATGTTTGAATGTTCATCACAATTCAAAGCTTATGAATTTTGTGTCATCAAATAAATGAGTTTCTGAATCCATAATCCAATAAAATTATGGTTATCATGAGTAAAATCATTGAATTTACCAATATAAAATTCATCTTAACATGGTTCCTTCATGTTATACACATCAATGTAAAACATGAATCATAATGTGAGTAATAATAATCATAATAAAAAAACACATGGTCAAAAAATCATTAATATGATTTTTAAATCAAAACACATTCCTTTAAAACTATAAATCATTTGGTTTAAACTTTTTCATCCATGACCATTTACAAAACATTAGGTAGTTATACTATATTTAGTCATACCCCCGAGATTTTTTCTATTTTTTACTCAACATATATTTCAGTGGTTAATTGAATAATTCATTAATACCAACTATAGTGACCCATACCATTCATATAGAGATATTACATATTATTATATTAATACTCATTACATAATATAATTATCCATTCTTCAATCTTATAAGACTATAATCTATGGAACCATTGATATATAGACATCTTTCTCTTGAGATGTCAACATCATCTTCCACTAATTTCTTCATAACTACAAACATACTAAGATATATCATATGAAATAACATTATAAATACCATAGGTAATGAAAACATAATTAAATGTGAGATCATATACATAGTAAGGATAATCAAGAAAGATGTATAGAAATTATTTATTTTTTATTTATTTCAATATAATATTAATTGAATTATTTTTGGAGCTAGGTGTTGAGATGGCGTAATATTATGTGGCCTAGTGTGCCATGATTTAATTTTTTTAAAAATATTTATTATAATAATAACATGGATGAAATTTTTTCATAATGAGTGTAATAACTCTTGAATGGGGTCCCAATTCAAAAATAAAAGGGGTAAATTGACTTCAAAACATGGGTTCTACCATAGGAATGACATAATTTTTTTTGGCATTGGATATTTTGTGAAAATGATGTCGTGAGTGTGAAATTAATAAAATAAATTAATTCATTTATTTATTTTATTTTTTAATGATGTAGTTATATGTTTCCTTTCTTTAAAAATTCTTATTCATTAACCATATGGTTATCCACATAACCAAGGGATTTAGAAGAGATATTATATAGGATATATTGGAGGATAATAGGAAAAAGGTGTTAGAACAGATCAAATCAATAATCATGTGCCAAAAAATATTATGCATCTGTCCAATTATGGAAATGTGAGACCAATATTTTTAATAAATCAGTCCAAAATCAATTTATGATTTTATTTATTTGTAATTTTATCAAATTATATATCCATTGTCAAATTTGAATCAATTTCATAATCAAAAATTTATTTTTTCATCGATAGTTGTTTTATTTATCATTTATTTGATTATTTGTTAATTATCTCCTCTTTGTTTGTCAAAATATATGACAATGGATCGAGGGGGAACAATAAAATTACATGTTTTTTGCTAGAATCTTTTGGTTTATGGATTCATCCCTAATTTATTCACACATTCATCATTGGTATTTCCTATTTCAAACTATTTGATGAATTCATGATATTTGTTCAGTGTTTAAAAATTATTATTTCCAATGAATCCATGTTGTGGGTGTAGTTCAAAATCAAGGGGATCATAGATGGGGGATTCTGAAGGAGGATAATAAGATTTGGACTATATATTATTTCAATATTCTATTTATTTAATATTTTATAATTCATCTATAACAACATGTGTAGTATTTTCAAGAGTGGATTCAAATAAAAGATTTAGGATATCGTTTTACTGGAACATCCCATGACCACAAGTCTATGTACTCTAGCGATTTAGGAATTGGGGATGACATAGAAGGGAAACCAACATGATCTATAAATCCTTGGTTACATGCTATGTAATTTACAATTAGACACCCAATTGAATCCCCTATTTAATGCATTAGGGCTTCCCCAAGAGATAAATATCACACAAAGTGTGCCCCTGTCACATGCATGGTGACTAGTTATTAGAAGATTCATGCGTAACATGGTGGTTAAATGGGAATGGAAATTCCAAATCCCAAATAAATGGTCCAATCTACATGGGAACGGCTAGATTGAATGATCAGCGTGTCGAGAAATCTCTACATTCCATGTTTTGACACTTACATGAAAATTATTTCAAGATTTAAGGATTGTGTGAAGCATTGACACATGGAAAACCCATTGGTTGGCTAGACATTCCATGTGATCCTCTTAAATTTCATAGACACATTTTGAGGTTGTTTGGGTCCTTTCGTTTCATCAAATTATATATTTATGGGTTGAGCATGATTCCATTGATCATCCCATTAAGGGTATATTGTGGAATTACATCCACATATCTGGATTGTGATTACCTATGGAGGATCAGTCTCAAATATATATTTTTGGTGTACATCCATGAGAACAGAGTGTGATACTTTATCATTTATTCTTACACCCTTATTGGGGTTTCAGGAAATAATGTGAAATCCATACAGAAAGAGTTTACTTTCCATGTGTCATGTGGTTTAGTAGAGTTTGTGGTATCATATGATTATGATCCCAAACATATCGGGTTGATCTAGACTGGGTTTGTGGTTTCCCCTAACAATTATAGGCGAGATCCCATATCTATGTATCGGGGTTATCTGAGATGAGTGAGATTTTATAAGTTGTACTAGATGATCCTGAACTATTTTATGATTCTATCTTATGATAGAATCTCTCAAGAAATGGTTTATCATAAATCAATAATTGATTCAAGAAAAATCATTGGCTGAATGTTTGGTTATGACCACCTAGATGACCGATGTCCTTAATATGTATATCTAGACTTTTGATATCCCTTTTATTTTTAAATCATTTTTATGATATGAATATTATTGATTCTTTTTGTTAGTTATTTTGGGTTTTCCTAGTGGGTATTATTATAATCACCCCTACATGGTATATACACGTACATTTTGTGTCATATGCATACGATGACCCATATTATGGTATCATAGAAGGAAAGTTAGATAGATGAGTAAAGGTGAGCTAGATCAACCAAGTCGATCTCGGGGGTGGGGGAGGGGGTTTTATTTGATTGTTCTCCTCACCCTTATAGAATATTCTACCCTGTTAATTTTTTATGGGATTTTATTTAGACTCTTTATCAATTTTTGTACAGTACTTTCAAACTATGATTGTGCGATAACAAAATTATTTGTGAATTGGTTGTAGTTTTCTAATATATCATCATTGTATGGGCCTGGATATGGGTTTGTCTATGTGCAGATGTTGAATTTGTGAGTGGATAAAAATGGTGTGACATTCCTACATGACACTTGTCTCCATCCCATGTACTATTATATGTGGACATTGGGTAGTCACTTTTCTGGACCTATAGGGAAGAGTTGCGACAGAGTGGTATCAGAGGAGTCTGTTCTACCATAGAGATAGAGTCTATGAGAATTGTTTCAATTATATGAAAACAATGTTATGTGTTTTTTGTTCATCCATAATTTTAGTAACTCTAATGATATTGTGGATGCTGTTGTATGAATACATCGAAACTCGGATCACATGCCCTTTGTCATGGTACATGAATATATTGGGTATTGGGAAAACAGTTGAATATGCAACATGTATGAATTGTTGTTGGTTTACATATAATTCATGATTCATATCCATAGAGGTAATCTTTGATCATGGTAAATAATGATTATTTCTTGGATCGTCCACATAGACAACCAACCATGATTCCACTACATGATAACAATAATGATTCTACAAGTGATTAGCATTCGATATATGGGCCTATATTGATGATAGTTCCCTAGTATGATTTTCATTCTATATCAACACCGATTGAGAAACCTTAAGTATATGTTTATCCAGCTGAGGATGTACATTGGCTGAGTGAGATATATGAGATAAAGAGGTAGTGAACTCCCAAATTTCATGGACATATAGATCACTAGGTGGATTTGGAATTGTTGTAGGTATTCACTCGAGTTCTACACCTTGTGAGGACACCTATTGGTCATATGAATGTTCTCCCAATGAGACATATTTAGAGTTATACTAGGTGATGGTGGAGTTTATTTACTCATTCACATGAAGAGAAATCTCTTATTTAGCTAAACATCAACTATATATTCTTGGTGTTTTTTATCAGGAAATATTTAAATGAGTGTAAATCTAAGATAATATATTTCATCAGTAGGGAACTATGGGAATGTTATAATATTTATAGATTTTGACCAATAAATCATGATACTTGATGGATATAGTGTAGGATTAAATCATCAGATATTAAACATTTGGGTATGTATTACACCGGATATCTGGGATCCATTGATATCTATATGTATTATAATTTATGTCGAAGTGCTAGAGTAGGCCTTTGTGCTGTAGTGATACCCAACATATTAGGAACTGACAGCGGGTACATGTAGTGGAAACCTAGGAGTTGAGACATCTAAAGCTGGTAGATGATGGTAGTCATAGGCATCCATAAATTCCTGATGCTTTAGGATATGATCCTATAATGTATTATCCTTGTTGAAGGTATCTCAGGATGGATCAATTCATCGAAGGGAGAGCTGGTGTCTCCTATGCGATAGTTGAGGACAACATTTTTCGGATTTTTCGATCCATCATTCAACTGTTCTAGATATGGCTAGGGTACAACAGAGGTAGTGACAATGGATTGAGTAGGGTATTCTATAGGGATGTTTATGAGAAACATGATCTGGTAGAGTAGTTGTAGTTCATCGAATGTTTGACATATTACTTCCACTACGCCAAAGTGGTCAACACCAGGCTCATGGAGCTGGTGGTTAGAAAATAGGACAATAGTAGGCTATGGAGACCAATGACCCTGAGGATTCAAGGATGATACTATGTATGATCTAGGTTTTTTCTAACTCAGAAATTTTATTGATAGATTTTGGTATGAATCATTCCATTATTTTCACTTATATGTTTCAATAGATAGATATTTCAGTTGAGCCTTTGGCTTGGACCTTGTGCCTAGAGACATCCAAAGGAGGTGACTTGGAAATTTCACACGTCTACTGATAGTGTAATATGACCATTGGTAGTGAAATATATGTATGGGATAACATATTAGTATAAATGAATCCTTTTTAAGTAATAGTATGTATGTATTATCTATCCACAGTTCATTTCTTGATTAGATATTTTAGGTAGAGGATGTCTTGTTCCTATTGTGTTGTGATGCAGTTTTACATTTTTGGTGAAATAGAAATTTTACTAGGGCATGGTGTACTTATGAATAACATATTATATGTGATTAGTCATCAATTTGGTAACATGGATCTTGGATAATTGTATTATAAGAGCTACTACTTCCTTAAGGTGGTGGTGGAGTATAGGAACATCATTCCTGAGGACATGCCATGCTTACCTCCCTGCTCTGAGATAGATTTTTTCCTTTAATTACACCCAAGTACAACCATGATATTCAAACTATCATATCAGATGACTCCAATAGAGATTCATAAGATGACGGTTCAGTTTGACGACATTAATATTAATTGTTTTTTGATACCTAGTGTTCCCCTTGGGTGGACCCAATATTGTTCCACATGAATCAGGATGAGGGGATGAGGTTTGTTCTGAATTAAAGGTTATTGAACGAGGTTTCGAATGATAATATGTATCCACTAATGTGGATTTATCACCTCATTGATTAGTCGATAGTGGTGAAATTATTCTTGAATATTGACCTCATATTAAGATATCAAAAGATATGTGTACAAGAACAGTACATATTGAAGATGGTATTCATATGTAGCTAGATTCATTATTATTACATAGTGATTCCCATTAACGAGATAAATGCCCCATTTTTGTTAATTGGGGTCATTTTTTAGTTTTTTATTCTTTCTTAGAATGGTTCATGTTCATCTTCATCTATGATATCCTAGTGTACACAAAATATATTGAGGAGAACATCCGGCACATCAGGATTGTCATGGAAACACTCCAATACCACAAACATTATTGGATGCTTTCAAAGTTTTATTTTATTATTTTTAAAGTCAACATAATAGGACACATCATGCTATAGGTTAGAGTGAATGTGGACCATGTGACAATAGAGGAAGTTTTAGCATGGGGGAGAACTATGATTGTAACCATGGTGTGTAGTTCCCAAGGTATGGTTGGAATATATTGGAGGATTGTACATTATTTATCAAGAGAAAAAGTACCCTTGATGAATTTTTCCTAAAAGGGGTATTATTTTAGTTGCAAAAGGAGGTTTGAGCACTGATTTAAGGGGTTTATTTTTATGTCGATTCTCACCCCTATATTAATATTTCTATAGGTGGTTTTTGAGTAGGTAGTGTTATGTGATGCCTTATGGAACAAATGTGGTTGTGTTCTGAAGTAGTGGCCCTATGTTAATTCATATATTCATAGGTAGTTAGGTCTACATGAGAAGAACTACATGACCCATGATCATGAGTTATAAATGATAGTCTTCAATGTGAAGATCTGGTTCCACTACCTGATGAGATAGCATTTTATTTTCTACTCTAGCCTCAAGAGGATCATATACATCTTCTCTCATAAGAATATTAACTTAATACAATGGTTTCTTATTGATTTAGTCCATTAATATCAATTCATGATTTTCTATACACTTGGTAACATGAATGGGGTGTACTAAAAACTCAGGGGGGGAAATAATGTTCTCAACTATAGGAAATGGTGTTAGAGCAGTTAGCCTCATTTAAGTTATCCATAACAGACATGGATTGTTATATATTTATTCCCTCAATAGTTATTACCCCAGCACTTTTACAACATGTTATGCAATATCAACACGGAGATAACTTCTATGAGAATATAGATACATACATTTCTTGAAGATGTTGTCCTCATGGATATTATGATGTTTGATTGCATGTTATCCTTTTTATAGGATGGATGATGGTACTTTTGATGTTATGGGATGAGGTCCTAAGAGGGATTCATAATTCCTATTTAGAGGTACATACAAGTGTGAAAATGATATACCATGACCTCCTATGATAGTTTTGGTGGCCATGTATCATGATTTTTATTTCAATGTATGCCTCTGGAGTCATGAATTATCAGTAAGTGATCGCTAAGAACCATGTTTTAGTGGGTTTAGCTCATCCCACTGAGGTTCTAGAGTGGATGTGGGATGGGATATCCATGGAAATTATGATAGGGTTACCATATACATCAATGGGACATGATTCTATCTTGGAAATCATATACTGACTCACTAAGTTGGACAAGTTCATAGCCATTCGAGATCATATTTCCATATTGATCAAGGGATGCTTTTATGTTAAGGTGATAGTTGGGTCCATGTATTTACCTCAATTATTATTTTAGACTGTGATTCTTGAATCATTTCACAATTATGGAAAAAAATTCATGAGGCCTTTGGGGCATAGTTGTATTTGGTAATTTTATTTCATCATCGTATTGACATACATTTTGAGAGGACTGTTCAAGTCCTGGTTAACATACTTAACGATTTTACATTATATTTTTTCCATAATTAATAGGATCACCTACCCTTGGTAGGGTTTTTGTTAAATAGTGACAACCATTCCACCATCGATATAGAAAATTTTAAGGCCTTTTATGGGTGACCTGATAGGTCCCCATATTGTTTTACTCATCCATACATGTCTAAACTAATGGATGAAACATAGTTGTGATCTACTTAAGGGACGGAAAAAATAACTCAAGAGTTGATTAGGGCTGCACAATTCCATCAATAGTCTAATATAGTTTGATAATAAAGAAATATGGTGTTTGAGGATGAAAGACATCTATTCATTTGTGTGTCACCTCTATCTGAATTATGGGTATTGTCTATGGTGATAGGAAATATCCATTAATTATTTACCCATTATTGATATTTCATAGTGTTTGAGAGGTGGAATACCACATTGTTCTACTGCCACAGTTAGACATTGAGCATAATGTCTTCTACATGTTGTATCAAAGGATGGACATGCACAACCCATCACATGTTATCGACAGTGGAAATATGAACATTATAGATGGAGATACCTTTTCTATGTACTCAGTAGAAATAGAGGATTGGTTGGAGAGGATATTTTTTGGGGGGATCAATTCACCATGTTCATCTCTAGTGGAAGAATTAGAATCATTAAGAGAGCACCCAGAGGTGGTATACCAAAAATGTGATCTGATTACCCTCATCATTTTGAGTAGGTTTTCAATTATTGGGATGAAACCCCATATGGTCTGGGGAATGTAAGAACTCTAATTTTATCATGTATTGATTTAGAAAATTCTATGTATTATTTTTGTATAAAGGTTCTCAGATGGTGTGAAATTCTGAGGCTTCATGTGCCCAGAACTAATTTTAAAATGATATTAAATATAATAATATCATGCGCATGTACATCTCTAGTAAATATGAATAACTCTCAATCTAGGTTTGAGTTAGAAATATGAGGGATTCATTTTCATTATAATGTGAATTTACCCCAAGTGAAACACAATATTTTTCAGTTTTATGCATTTGTGAAAAACTTTTCCCAAACATAAAATTAAGAAAATTCAATAATTAATTCATTTATTTCATTTTATTTTGACACAGTGAACTATTACCTCTATTTAACTATTTTTATGTATGAACCATATGAATTTCCACATAACCTAGTTATTTATAGAAATAATATGAGAGGAATAATAAGTGGATATTTTGATGATGATGTTGGATCATATTAGATTGAGGATCCTATGCCAATGGATTTTTTGGATATCTCCTACAGTTGTAATGTAGGACTTATATTATTCATAAATCAATAAAAACTATAGGTCAGATTTTTTTATGTGTGATTTAATTACATTACATATCATGTGTAAAAATGGATCAATTCCGTAGACATGAATTGATTCATACATCAATGAATGATTTAATTACGGTTGATTAAATTTTTCATTAATTATTATATTTTGTTTCATATAAATATAAAAAATTGGATCTAGGACAAATTAATAAAGGATAAGGTCCATTATTAACATCTTTTAGTTTATGGATGATTTTTCAAACAGTGGTCAATAGTTTTGCATTCTGCTAATGGTTCAAATAATACCCAATAATTGATCGATGTATGAACACTATTCAGCATAATGGATCATTACTTCACCCACGATTCATGATAAAGGGTGTGATCAATGTGTAATGACAATGGATTTTGTTTATAGGAAAATCAGAATTAATTTTGAGTTTATGCTCATCCTAGATTCGTTTGTTGAGTTTCAGACAATGCCTGCATGCATATCCTGAGCGGATTTGATGCATGAAAGTCTAATCTCAGCAAATAAAAATTTCTTTTAGCACCAAATATATATTTTATACGGATCTATATGGTATTGGATATTTATTGGATTATGTGGATGAGGAACCATATGGATATATAAATCAAGGATTACCTAGTCTGTAACCTAGAATTACATGCCATGTTGGACACCCTAGCGGCGACACTAGGGTTTTTTCATGATTTAAACATAACATACCATTTAAAATAGTCACATTTCATCTAAACCATGTTAGGTATCTATACATGTTACTTTGATATTAGATGTTCTTAAGTAGGATGATATGCATGGGCACAACCAGAGTACATTGACACGGTCTGGTGTACATGGAAACAACCAAACGAAATGGATAGAGTACTGAGAGACCTCTAAAAACTGTGATTACAACTTAATAATACTTATTTCACTATAAAAATTATGTGTGAGGCATAAAAAAACATGAAAATTAGGGGTTGGATGGAAATGTTTTGAACCATCAATACATGTCAGGACCCACCTTTGAGGGTGATTAGATCCATTCATTTTTTATGTTCAGACTAGTATCAATTTAGCATGTTCCCTTGGTAAATCCCCTTATAGTTATAGAGTGGAATTATTTTATCATATCAGGATGTAGTTTCCAAATGTAGATTGATTCTAATAAAGATTTTAGGGTGTCCCTCAATGATAACTAATGGAGATCCTCAATAATTTATTCTTATACAATAGGTAGGGTGTGTGGAATCATTGTGACCAATATCCACTGGGTTTTGATCCACTATATATAATTATATTTTAGTAGGTTATGTGGTATCAGTGTTATGAAATCCATTTAATAGTTAATTGATACATATTGTATCTCTGTTTTACAAATCGGTCCTCTGTGAGATCTACTATATGACTATAGGGTTATTTTTAGAGAATACAATTTCTTGGGTTGGGCCAATTTATCATGACCATTTAAATGAGTTTATTAGAAAATGGGAAATATCATGGAGTGGGTTTTCCAAGAATGGACATTGATTTTAGAAGAATCGCTTCACTGACAGTTTAGTTGTGACTACTAGGAGGCACAGTTCACTTCTTAAATATATCTAGGTTTTTTATTCCTTTTCATTATATATAATTCATATGATCTGAATAATCATGATCATTGTGGTTTATTTTTTGGTTTTCCTATTGGGTATTGTTATACAAACCCCTTCATGGGATCTGCCTACATGTGCCACATATTTTGTACATGAAAGATCATATGAGGTTGACCTAGGAGGAATAGTATCTAGTGTAGTATTGGATGATCTAGAAACATATAGGTGTTTTTAGGTGGTATCATTTGATATTAGTCCTTACCTTTAGAGTAGGTTTGAAATTGTAATTTTTTTTGTATTTTATTTTTCCTCTTTATCTCTTTTTGTACATTACTCCCATACTATAATTTTGTTATCAAATTTTTATGCATGAATTAGTTTACATCAATTTAAATATCATCAATGAATGGGATTGGTAATTTGTGGTTTTGTAAATGTACAGTAGGATAATTTTTCCCTTTTTATTATTATTCCAATTGAATGATGGTCTCTAGCTCATGACATATTTTAGATGGGATTGGGTTGGTCATAGTTCAAGATCAATTGGGCCCGATCATGACATGAGATATCAACATAACATCTGTATAGGGGTATGAAAACATGAGCATAATCTTAAAAAAATATTTCATGAATATCATTTATAAAAACCTAATGGAAAATCCACATATACCAAATTTTTTGGATCAAACCCTAGGTATTTTTTGACCATATAACTAGGGTTTCCCAAAACCCTGGTTATAGGTATTAGTATAGATTATATAAGAATAGTTTTGGAAAATCAGTGATATAATATGAAAATTCAAACCTATACACATTGTTTTTGAAAAACCATTAGTATAGGGTTCAGTTCAAGAAATATACCTACGGTTCTAAAACTATAGTGTCTGTAGGGTTTTCATAATGACCAATAAAATGGTTCTCAAAAAATATATTATAGGGTAAACCTATACAGACATTTTTTTAGGATCATGGGTCCGGTCTTCCCACATAATCGTGGGTGCAAAAAAAATCCATGGGGGGAAAATAATTTCCATGGGAAATAAATTATACATTATTTTCCATATATATACATGGTTTATATATATATAAGCATAATAATATGTTGTGTAGTGTATACGTGCTTCAATTAGGAAGAGGATTCCCACGGTTTGAATTTGGTGAATGAATTTCCATTTAAATATTCTACACATGGTTTGAGAACCATGAGTATAGGTTTATTTCTCATATACCTATGGTTAAGAAATAGGGGTATATTATTTTTAAAATCATGGGTATACATTCAAGCTATTTTGAGACCTTAATAGACTACAGTTTTGAAAACTATTTTTATAGCCTATACCAATGGATTTAAATTTTGTGTATAGGTGTGTTTTCCAGTATTGATAATATTTAATTAATGAATAATGATTGGATGTTCATAAGAAAGTTATAATAAAGGAATAAAATGAAATGAGAAATTACAGCATACTATTTGTATAATTTATTTATTTCTGTAATACAAAAAAACATATAAAAAATTATTTTTGTATCCAAGGATCATGTTAAAACTATCATAGTGGAACAAGTTAACTAACCCAACCATTATAATATGAATGGTTCACTATTAATACTTTCATAGTGGATAGAGTCATTTACTGAACTTCCTTCACTCCCCATTCTAGTCCGGTTCATCTTTTGGAAAATACATCAATAAACAATTCATTAGAGAAAAATACAATTTTGGTTCCACCCATTATATAATGAAAATAATATATTTCTGTGTGTGAATATCAAAAAGAAATCCATCATATCATAACCCAAGAAAATTAATTGGGTTTTATAAATATTTTATCATCGATAAACCTTTGGAAAATAAATACATTCCATAATCATTGATTCAATTTATCACAACCTAACCAATAAAAAAGTAACAGGTTTCATAATGATATTTTAATTATAATCATAAGTCATCTAGTGAAAGGATATGTGTAGTATCATTGGATCATATTCCGAGTAAAGGTAAGAAAAAATCAATGGGTTTCATCTTAGATGTTAAATTATTTTAAAATATAACATTAAAACGTTCATGAGGAAAATGAACATTCCACTTTAAAATAACTTATTTAATATATAAAAATTTCTCAAATATTATAGAAAAAACATTATTTTAAGACACAAATAGAAATATTTATAATGAATCACATATAAATTTTCTGTCATGATGGTATAAAAATATGTTTATGTCATGAATATAGGAAATTATTCCTTTCACATTTTTAGTACAAAAAACATTACCTCATTTAGAAAGTGAAACAATAATAATTTTGAACCATTTTGTAAATATTCCATCATGAGTATAAATTAATTTTAAAAACCAATATTAACATTAGTAACTTGCTTCAAAACATTTTTATAAATCATGTATATGGAATAAAATAATTTTTTTACATGAGAGAGAAAAATGTGGGTTTATCTTATAAAAATATTATTTACATGTCTCGAGTAAATATAAAGAGTAAAAATTAAGGAAACCAAATAAAATATAGAAATAACAATATAATAATAAAACTCACTAGTTTATTTAGTTTTAGAGAATACTATATCATCATCATTAGTCAAATTAGAAAAAATCTCAATAAACAATGATATTTTATCATAAAAACCAAACCCCATTGGAACCATTTGAATCACAATCCCCATGAATGATAGAACAATATAGGGATATTTTTAAACCATAAATTTAATGATGATAATAATAAATGGAATTTAGTGGTATAATATGCACCACACAAAAGAAACTATTGGTTAATATGACATGTTTCCCAATGAAATAAAATTGAATTAAAATTGATTACCTTATGTCGGACGTCCATCAAACATGTTCAAACAAAATATACAAATAAATATGGACTTATTATAAATATATTAAATATAAATAATAATAATACACCTTAACATATATATTATTTACTTATAATATTTTATCACCCATTTATTAGTTTTTCATTAGTAAATTCATTGTTATGGGTGATGACTCTCTGTTTTTCATGTCTGTTTTATTCTGATAGTATTAGTCACTAAACATTGATTATGTTAGAATAATATTGTAAATTTTAAGCATGATATAAAAATAATATATAATAATTATATACATACCAAGTTTTATCAATAAAAATTCTATATAAATTAGTGAATTTTATTATTCAGGGAGAAGGTAAGATGTATATATGCATAAACATTGAAATTATTTTCCAACAGATGGAAGGAAAGAGAGGTAAAAAATAACACAACATTATAGAATAATTTTTATATTATAGATATTATATATATTCATCAGTATTATCATTATTATTATCAATTTCAAAATAAAATGAAAAATTTATCACAATGGATTGTGGAAGTGGTTTTCTACACGTACACATGAGCACCTTTGTTGTTTTTAAACAAACTGTAAGGTAAAATGGTTTTTTTATAATATAACTAAATTATATTAATTATATAAAATTAATATATATATATATATATATATATATATATTTTATATCCATAATTATACAAATCCATGAGAGGTGGGGAATGAAAAAAAATACATGGGTTCGTGAGGTGGTAGTCTAACATCCGCACGATCAATGGTCTCTTCTCCCATTTAAATGAAGTGAAGATGGATATAAGTTGTTACATTAAAATATTACATCAAAGAATATCAATTCATTTTTTATTTCATAATTTTATAATATGTTTTTAATGAGGTGGATGGTGTATTAAAATGAATAATCTTGAATAAAAATGGTATGCCTTCTTTGGAAAAAGTGAACTTTTCACCAAAATCATTATATGGAGGGTTTAATAATCAAACCAAGGACTCTAACATGGGGTCAAGAAAATAATGAAGTAATTTTTTAGGTATTTTTATAACTAAATGTATTTGTATGTGGGAGTAAAATGGAATATGTGGTACCCATTTATAATTGAGTGATATTCTCTAAACATTTTAAAATATTCATTAATGGGAAGTCAATCTAAATCCTAGTGCCACCAAAATTAATAAATCAAGAATTTATGGATAATAATATAGAACCATATCACCAACACTAAAAATTAAACATGTTTTAATAATTTAATTTCATTTACTTATATGGTTTCCTATTATTTTTATTTTAGTTTTTACTATGGTAACTAGATTTTTTATTAAGGTAATTTAATTTTTATTCCTAAAAATAGAAATTTCATTTTTATAAAATTTATACCCAAAATTTGTAAAAATAAATCCTATTTATGAAATAAAAATATTAATTTTTTGGAATAGTAATTTTAACACAATCACATGTAATGTGAAAAACCCAGTTTTAACGTTAACTGTAATAATTAATTTCTATTATTTAAAGAGTTAATTATGAATAAAAATTATGTTTAATGATTCAAATAATTTTATTTATACTTTTTAAAATATGGATATTATTAATAACAAAATTATCATATGTTTTGGAATTTAAAACTAAATATTACACACAAATGTGATGAAACGAGGTTTTCAAAACAAAATGATTCCTTATATATGAAATATTTTTATATAAATACTCATCATAAAATTAATTAAAATTACCTAAATTTTATTAATATTAGTTAAATTTTAATAATTTTAATTTCAAAAACATGTTTCATTAAAATGGAACATGTAAATTCATTAATCAAAAAGAAATTTTTTAATAAAATTCGATATTCACTATTTTTTTTAAATATTAATGTTTTTAGAAAATTATATAAAAAATTCAGTATGTTAATTTTTAAATGTTTCAATCAAGTATTAAGTTATTTTTTTCAATTAAATATTCTAAAATTTTATGAATATAATTTTAAATTAATTTTACTAAACATGATTAAACCCCATTTACATTTTTTATAAAAAACATGATTAATTCTTATAATATGTTTATGAAAAAATATTTGATGAATAAAAAACCATTTTAATGAATATATAGTTTATAAATTTAATTAAAATAATTCACCAAGAGTGAATAATTTAATTTATTAAGACAAGAACACATTTTTTGAATTTAAATAATATTTTACAAAAATATAACTATTATATAGAAATGATTACTATTTTAATTTTTAATCAGATGATAACAAATGAATTTATTTTACTCTTGTTTAAACAAATAAATTTATAATTTATATATTTAGATTCATACGCAAAAATTGAATGGTAATGTTAAATATATCAGATTAGATAATTATATTTTAATAGAATATTGTCTTTTTTTGTTAATCACGGGGTTGTGTGCAATAAAATCTTGGAATCAATTAAATTTATTTTCAAAAAAAATTCAAAAAATCATGAGTTGTTACTATTTTTAATGAGTTTGAATATTTAAATGTCAATCCACAGTATTTGATAAATTTTCATTATTCCCATACAATTCAAAGTACTAAAATAGATGTTCACTAATGATTTATAATGTTTCAATATTATTCCATGGGAGTCTTAGTTAGGATTTGTGAATATGAAATTAATGAATCGCTTGATTTATGATAATTTTCCTTTATTGATATGTTACATCATAATGATTATTTTATTTACAATCCTCATTGAATAGAAAATAAGATATAATATACTTATTGGAATCATTTTTAACAATGCAATTATTTCTTAAAATATCATGAAAATCGTGATGAGTAATGAAACATGTCTTCTATGTATATTGTAGTCCACACATAAAACCTGTGGAATATTTATATTCCAAAGGATGGGAATATTGATATAATAACCAATTTTTATTTCAAAATCCTTAATAATTTAATAAATAAAATATTAACTTATATAATTAATTATTATATATATCCATGAACGTCAGTGGTGTTAAACAAAATATGTCATTCATGGATGTGGTGTTCTGCACAAGCACAACTTTGACATTTTTATAATTAAATGAATAAAAATAAATAAAGTTTAATATTTATATATATATACATATATTATTAATTATTTCATAATAATAATATTTATTAATTAATATATTCTTATAACCATCAGTTTAATATGATTATAAAAAATGCAACACATTCGATATAGAGGTGATATTACACCCATACACACAAGTGACTTTTTAATTTTCTCAATATTTGGGGGTATTGTATAATGTGATAATAACATTAATATAAATAGATTTATGTATAATAAATATTTCGAATTAATTTTATTACTATGGTTAAAATACATATAGAGGAAGATGATAATGTAGAAAAAAATTTAGGAGTGGTTGGTACTCCTGTAGATAACGTAAAAATTATGTTGGATGATTACTGTTAATAGATTGATTAGGCTACCTTATTATGGAAATGGTATTTTGAAAGTGGAGTATTATTCTAGAATAGGAAAAAAATTTGGGGTATCAGGAATAATTATATAGATAAGTTTTAATAGAAGAGGGTGGACATATTTTATTTTTATAGATGAAACGGAGGGGAATTTTCTCGAAATTCAATGGTCGGTTAGTCATAAAGATAGAATCACATGGGAGATGGGTGATTTAGTTCTTTAAATTTTGTTGAAATATTAATGTATGAATTTAAAACCTAAAATTATATTTTTATGTTATAAATCCCATGTAAACATAACAAAACTCAATCCACATTAAGTAACTCATTTTACATTAATTAACCATTAATAAATTTTATCCATCAAAATTAATTTCATGCTAAAAATAATAATTTGTACTAAATGAAATAAATTTTAATTTATGAATATTATTTTGGAATCAATTTAGATTCAATAAATTTCAATATAAGATAAAATTAACATTTATATTAAAATAAATAATATATGAAAAATATATTTCTATAAAAATAAGATTTTAATCATTAAATATTTTAACCTAATATCATGTCAACTACTAATTAAAAAAATATTAATAAAATATTTTAATATTTAAAAATAATATTTTGTTTTTAAAAAAATATATGAATTTAATTTAATTTTCATAAAATTCCACAGTTCTTGTAATAATAATTATTTCAAAAAAACACTTTTACCATCATCACAGTAAATAATTTTATTATCTGTAACTTATTTTTGTTGATAAAAATAAAATTTATCTTATATAGTAATTTTAACACTGGTAATACAAATATAATTTTTTTTTAACTGATTCATTTTTTTAAAGAGATAATAATTAATTTTAGTTCTAGTGTGAATGATGTGTGGAATTGTTTTTGGAAAAAATTTATCTTCGAACAAAAAATGAATTTATTACATTTCTAATAATATCTATTAAATAGATTTTAACTTATTTTATTTGAATATATTATCAATAATTTTCCTTAATCTAAGAAAATTCTTATTCTATAAAATGTTTTTTATTAAAATATAACATTGTTCATAAAAATTTTTATAATAATTTATTTATGAAAATTGAATTTAATTTATTCATCAATAGAATAAATGAAAATAATTTTTATTAATAAATATTTTAATAATTAAATTAACTAAATATATAAAACTTACTTAATAATTACATAATACTATTGATATTTATTACTTATTATTATATCTCAATAATATGGATCACATTTTATTCTAGATTGGTGTTTCATGTAATGAAATATATTAAACGTATAATTTTTTAATTGGAAAATTGATATTAATTCTGTTTGGTATTTATTGACATTGAGAAATAATTAACATTATCTCCTATTAAAATGATTATATATTATAAAAATGTGTTAATATCCAATATCTATGAGTCTGGTCTTTTATATTATTTTAATAAAGGATGATTCAGTTCTCTTTATTTTCCATAATAGGATTCAATTATAACATGGAAAAAATTCTCTATTTAGATGGGAAAAACACTTTTGGCTGGAATATATTTTTAAAATAGATTTATACAAAACATAAACCCTTAGAATTTTTTTTATTAAGAATAATTTTTGAAATGGGATGAATTATAATAAATCTTTTCAGTAATATTCGAGGATGAAATGAAATAAATCACAATTGAATCTTGTTACTAATGGTGTAATATTTTATTCGCATAAGTAAAAGCCTGAAAAAGTTACATAAAACAGATTTGAAAAAGGTAATGATTTTTTTGATAAATTATATATATATAAGGAAATTACATTTTGATTGAATTTGATATGTCTTAATATGGGACATACAATATTAAATTCTTGTAGAATGTGATTCCTAGAAAACATCATTAAACCTAATTATGTGGTATCATGTATTTTCAAAGGGTATATTTTTGGATGCAAATAAAATTTTTAATATCAATTTTTAACTAAATTATAAAATATTAGATATAATTTTATGTTACTATTTAGCAAGATTATTTTTTAAAAAACAATTAATAATAATTTTATTAATTTGATCTGTTTTACATTGAAAAATAATATAAAAGTCGAGTTGTAGTAAACATTGAATTTTGAGAGATTAAAATATTTATCAATTTATAATTTTTCATATTTTACGAAAAAAATATTTAATTGTGTCCCATATATGGAATATTTAATTACATCAAAAGAATGAAACAATGTTTTATAACTCAATGTGATTATTTTTCATTATTTTTATTAACTTCACTACATTTAACTGTGGTATTATATGACACATTTATACTTAACTATGATATATTAAAATTATTTTGAGCTATCAACAAATGTGAATATATTAAATATGGTTTTATTTTACACTCATTATATTTAATGGACAACATTTTAGAGTTAATCATATAAATAATTTTTGAAATCTAATGATTTGAAAATGATTCATGTATATTTTATAGGGAAATAAAAATTGTGTGATTTTCCCAAACTCTACTATATTTTATCTAATAATAATCCACACTTACGAAATACTATATGAGATATATTCCATTTAATAATTTTCTATCATAAAAGACATATGAGATTCATACTGAATAAAAACTATATTATTTATTTGTGATTTTGAAGGAACATAATTGAATATATTAAGTTAATATATTCATCGTGATGTTACATAATTTTAAATAATCTAATAGAATATAATAATTATTTTACTTAACGAATGATAATTTTTTTTGAAATGATAACATCACCTACAATATAATGAACATGAAAAGAGATATTTTTATGTATTTATTGAATATATATATACTGAGTGAATAAATCAAGGCAGAAATTATAAAAAGAAATTAAAATTTATAATAATAATTAATATTTTGAAATGAATTTTAAATCATCAAATAAATTTTCAATAGTTACAAGATGAATATGTAATTTAAATTATTTATTTTATATATGTACTTTACTGATACAGATAATCATTTCATTATTTGATGATATTAAGAAATTTATTTTTCAAAAATTTAACGATGTGTTCATTCTAAAATTTTTCATAATGGAATGAAATGATTATTTTAAGAAATTTTGGATAAAAATATATTTATATATTGATTATACATCTTTAACAAAATGGAATAAGGTGGTTCTATAATTTATAGAGTAAATGGAATGGTATTTATTCATAGATAAAGAATAACTTCTTAATATATTCATTATTTAAGAGATTGAAGATATTTATGATTATATTTTAGAGAGAATATAATATAAAAAATAATTTATACTTGTCAAAAAAAATAATATAATGTAGCAATTTACTATCCTTCTTGTAAATATTATTATTTTCAATAAGCATGGTGACTATCAAACATGGTTGGAAGACATTACAATGGTTGAAGGATGATTCCTTCCAACAATAATTTTTAATATAATTTATAATATTATTTGACCTACTGTTTATATAGATTATTCAAATAATATCAATGTCATATTAACATATATTAGGGTAAACCATTGTTGATTTTTTGTGTCTTATATTCTTCATTAATATAAAATGAATATGAGTGGGTATATATTATAAATAAATAGTGGATATTTTTTTCTATAATATGTAATTAGGTCAAAACTAATTAATATATTATAGAAAATCGGTCAAACTGATTAATTCCTGTCTTCTTCCATAGGATTCCATTATACTATCATGACTTATTTAAATTATTTTGGAAATTTATGAGTTCTCATTAATATTATCATGTGAGCATAGGTTTTTACATCTTGTGGATAAGTATTTCATGTTGTTATTTATTATGGATCATAATATATATTTAAAACATAGTAAATAGAAATCGATTTATAGATTTTGTGGTAAAAATTTACCTATTTAGAAATAATTTATATTTTGTTTTTAAGATATTTTTGTATTATTAGACATGATATAGGTTCATCCTAATTAACTTTTATTGAAAATTAAAAAGTGTTAGTTCCTAAGTAAATCGACTATGATTCAATATAACAAATTAAAAAGGAACAATATTTAATCATATTAAACTATAAATTCTTTAAAAAATCCTTTAGTTTTTAATATTTTTAAGGAAATGTGGGAAAATGATGAAAATAAATATTAATAGACTCCAAGGATAATGAGAAAAATAATAAATGTTTTATAGAAAAATTGGATGTTCCTAATATTAGTAATGAATAAACTATCAAAAATTTACTTAAAATATTAAATGTTAGTTTTAGAACCATTGGGATTTATTTTGAAAAACATGATGATAAAACAATGATGAAAATATTTTACCTGGTGTTTTCATAAAATTTTTATTTAAATTCTCAATTCATGGTGAAAATTACATAGATTACATATATATTAAATTCTATAGTATTATTAATAAATAAACAAGAGTAAGGATTTAATGTTTAAAAATAATTTAAATAAAAAAAATTTAATTTTCACTTATTTACATGAATAATTTGAATATTAATGGGACTAAAAAATATCCACCAACTAAATATATTGAATTTGATGATAATGAAATTGAAAAAAATATTACTTTTTATTATAAAATATATACAAGGATACAGAATGTGAATATGTAGAATACCTATAAAATGATTTCACTGTTGACACATGTGAAACATTCATGGGAATTTACAAATATAATAACTTATGATATAATATAACCGTTTAATGAAGATATTTCTTGATGATTAATTTTTGGTAATATATATAATTAAATTTAATGTTTGATAATATTTTATGGTATTGAAATATTCGTTCAAAAATATTAGAGTATCCTTAGAATCAAACAATAAAATCTAATTTTTATATATTTATGGAAACAAAATAATGAATATGAATTCACTAAAATAATGAAAATTGATTATTATTATATGAAAATATATCACCTAATAGTAGTGTATATTTTTTAATATTTTATATATGAAACATGATTTAGGATGAGTTGGAAGCATGTTTTGGAAAAATTTCCAAACCAAAATACGAGTTACTATTTTATATAAATATTAACGGATGTGAATTATAATTTTATGATAAATAATATATGTTTATTTGATAAATAATATTATTAAAATTATATTGTTTTAAATTAGAATTTATAATGTTTGATAAAAATCTATTGTGAATTCTATGAAAAAAGGAATGTTTTTTGGTATATCGAATGAAACATGAAACTGATGAATCGTCGGAGAATATGAAAGATGTTTTTTTATAAAACTAAAAATTATATTTTAAATCCTTCAATATCATTTAGAATTTTTTTTATTCTTGAGAAATATAGAATTAATTTTTATTTAAAATAGTTCTTAATTTATCTGAAAGCGAGGCATTTTATTCTAAAAATGTATTTCGTCATGAAATTTAATGTAGATTGAGTAAAAAACATAATCAATAATGCCATAAAAATTAAAACATGTTTTTTTCTAATAATTATACATTAAAATGTAATTTGAGGAAAAACATAGTAAAAATAATAATGAATAAATAATCATACTACTATAATGGATGTTTATTTTGTTGATATTAAAAAATATAAAATTATGAAAAAAAATAAAATATAAAAAAACATTAAAAATTAAGTTTTTTAGAATATATATATAGAGGATGTGTTTAAATAGGTAAAAATATTTATTTTTTCCAAAATAATTAATCCGATTAATTTTGAAAAGTAAATATTGTTAAAAAACTATAATCTATGAGATTTATTATGGTGTCATTTTTTCTGGAATTTCTATAAATGAATGTATGAAATAGATAAAATTGATACCAGACAATATTTTTTTATTCTAAAATAATTATTAGTTAAAAATGATTTAAATAATAATAAAATATAATGTAAGTGTTCCTTTATTTCTTTAAAAATGAAAATTCAAAATAAATTCATTTTTTTTGGTTTTAATGAAGAAATAATAAAAACTAAAATGGAAGGTTGTATTGTTTGTTGAGAGAATATGTCATTATATATTGATTGTGATCCTCATTTTTGACATGGGTAATGATTTTTTTTTCAATTCTGACCCCGATAGCTCGGATAATGTGTTTTGTTTAAATCATTGACATAAGATATAAGGAATCTCATCCGGATAACTTAATAGTTTAGTAGTATTGGTAAAAAAAGATACATAATTGAAATTTAAATTATATTTTAAATCATAAAATACACATATAATTTATATATATAATTTTATTATTATCCTCAACCAATCTTCGTATATCTATCAGACAATACTTCGTCATATACATTAAAAATGGGGTAGATCAGATACTCAGAAAGGGTAATCATAGAGTTGAAGTTACGAATAAAAAAGAAAAAATCCATATGGAAATGTAAATAATTAAAACACATTCCAGTTAATGAATAACATGATCTTAATATGGTAATCATAAATGATGATCAAATAATTAAATGTAAATAATCACATGATCTTGAAAACATAAATATCAATATTCTAACAAATCCAATAATCACATGGAATATTGATAAAAAAATTCATATTGATGGGATGAATACTACTGGAAATCTGAAATACACAACAGAGGATTTATTCTTTGATATATAATATTATCAACACCTTGTGATGATAAATCTAATGTTGTTGAGGCCTTGTGTGGAAACATTTATATAAATTGGAAAAGCCTCATCCAAAACCTAAATTATTTTGTCTCCCTAACCCTACCGATAGAAAAGAGTGATTATAGAAGTCCCCAACCATCACATGACAATTAAAGTTAATTACTTATATGAAATGAGTGAAACATAATCAATATAAACATTGATATTGAAAAAATATAACCAAAAATATTAATAAATACCACAATCAATAAACATATTCAAATACCATTCTATGTAAAATGGAGAATGGTAATAAAACTTTTTATCATTAGTATAAATGATAATAAATCACAAAAATAAATAATAATAATGATATAAACTAAACATAAACCTAATGGATCACATTTACACTAAATTTTTTACATAATTGATGAATAGAAACCCTAAAAAATAGCATTAAAAACATTAATGAAAAAATATCCTCTATATATTGAAATTATGATTTTAAAAATTAATGTCCAAAAAATATATTGAAACATGTGTTCATTGAAAATAAACTTTAAAAATTATAAATTAATCATTAAAACATTTATATTTCATTATGGATGGAAATTACATACTTTTTGATTATTTTAAAATAAATTCCATTGAAATTTTCAATAAAATCGAATGGGAAATTTCTTTCAGAAAGATGTGAATATTCGATTAAATTTTTCAAAAATTAAGGACAACTAATATTTTAATAATGAATTCAATATCAATATTTATAAAAAATTGAGATTATTTTAAAAACATATTGGTTTTTATAATAATAGTTTTTAGAAAGAAGAGATAAATAATGTCTTATTTTCATATAAACATGTTCTTTATCACTTAAAGTACCAATGTGTGGGAAAATGATATAATTACATGAAAAAATTTCTTGGATGAATGTATTATAATAAAATAAATTTATTTTAACATAGAAATATAAAATAATTACCCCATGGAATACTTAAAAAAATAATCTTGATTAATGATGAGATTATGAAATAAGCCCTTACAACTTTGGTTTCATTTGTATCATAACCCCTTAAATGAAATTGCATGATTTGAAAATTTAAATATAATAAATATAAATTAATTCAAGATATAACATAAATAATTTTAGTATATACACCATACTAATGAAATAATTGTTTAATATGGTGTATGTATCATGGTAGTAGATGAGAGAAAAGAAAAACATACCTTGAGACTATCTCATTAAATACATTCTATATATTTCTGAATAACAAACATATGTAAATTTTTTAATTTCTTAGTAGATTTTTTTATTTTTATTAATTATTTTATTCCACTTAGAATAATGATATATATGAGTACTTAATGAGTTATTTTTATGTCATGTGTGTTGATGATAAATTTTTTATGTGTCAAAAATGACTTTTGTAGGTACACTATGGTCAAAGAGCTCATTATTTAAACATACCAAGAATAAAATTTTTCCAACAATTATACTTTTATTTATAAATTATACTTATAATAATCTTAATGAAATATTGGTTTGATGAATTATGTATCTTACTATCATAGATATGGTAGGTTTTATGTATGAATGAGTAATGTTTTAATTTTTCTTGAATCATTATGAAAAGGACTTTTGAAATGTTTTGTCATTAAATAATTATAATATTATCATAAATACCATTTTTTCATTTAATATGATTATATATATTATACATGTGTTGTGGTGATGATAATATCGTGATATGGCTTCGTGAAGGCAATAGTCCACCCATACGCGAATGATGTTATCATCTTTCAATAAGGGAAATTTTATATAATAAAATTATATAACATATAATTATTATTATTATTATATAACTAATATCATAAATAAATCATATATATCAAAAATAATCATTAATTTTTTCATTATCACCTTCCATGCAAAGAATTAACAAAATAAGAACATAATCGCTTCACAAGGTGGTAGTCTGCCGTACACATGAGCGATGTTATTGTATCCACTAGAGAATGAAAATTTAATATTTAATATATTATATAATTACTCCATAGGGATAATTATTCTATAAATATAATTTATATAATTTATATGCATCATGATACCCAACCATTAGAGGTGGAAATGTAAAAATTAGTGACATTAGTTTGTGAGGCGTTATTACATCGTTCGGACGGATAATGATTCCATAAACCATATGATGGAAGTGGATAGAGTTTTAGGTCATTAAAAAAATATATGACAACATCAATTTATATGTAACACATTTAATTTACTATTTATTCAATTTTTAATACTAATTTAATGATACAGTGGTGGAAATAAATTATAAAATCTCATTGAATAATATTACCACTTCATCCAGTAATCTCTTTAGGTTAGCACCAAAATACTTCCTAAGAATTTTTTTTCCCAAAATAAGGATTTTAGGATGAGATTATAGAATTTGGGATGTTATTATTAAATTTAATGATTAATAAACAAAATTTAATTGTAGAATATTATTGGACAGTGGGTGGCATTTTATAAGTGAGGTGATTGGGAGACATGTGATTTTTAAAAACAAAATGGTGTAACCCTATTTTTCACATTCCAAAAGGGTAAAAAATGAATTATTATAGAGAAATAGAAATTATATGGTATAAATATGTCAATAAAAAATATTCCACACATGATTCATTTTCATTTTAACCCATATCTTTTTTTTGAGTCCTAGTAAACAAATGCTTAACATAATCACGAGAATTAATTTCAATATTTTCACTGTTTAATATGGTAAAAAATTATATTGATCATATTAGATAATATAAATTATGTTGATTCCAAATATAGAATATGTTTTTCTAAATTTTTCTTACATAATCGAAAACTAATAAATTATGATTAATCCAAAAACACGAAGTGAAAGACAGCTTTGGAGAGAAAATGTTCAAATGATTACTAATATTTTATAATAAAATTGAAAATGAAAATATTATAAATTATATAAATTGGTTTGTTACATATATAATTTTAGTAATTTTACTATGATTATTTTAAAAATAATATAAATTTATTAATAATAAAAAGATGAAATTATTTTTCAATTAAAAATCAATTTTTAACTATTTAAAAAATGTATGTTTTATTGAAAAATTCCAAAAAATTACCATAAGATAAATTGTTTAATTTCATTTTAAAAATTAATATTAAGTTTTTTAAAATAATTTCTAAAATCATGAGAAATTATTTTTAAATTATTTTCTAAATGCATGACTAATTCAACTTTCATAAAATTATAAATTTCCAAAAAATAATTCATTCACAATAAAATGGTTCCTGTTTTATTTATATTCAATATATATTGATTAAATTTATTTCATAAATTTTTAAAACATAAAATTGAAACAATTTAATTAATATTATCGAGACAATCGATTTAATTTCCAGTTTTAATGGTAAATTTCAAATAATAATATATTAAAATTCTGTCACGTCTCTTTCAAGCTCATTGTGGCATTCATTGCAAGGTATCTAATAGATTGAATTTATTTAAAAAATAAATATATCATAGATTATCTGGGTGTTATATTATATTCAATTCATTTTTTGTCACATACACTCTATCATATATTATGCACCTATTTCAAAATATCATTGTGATACATTCTACTCATTAAATAAATTGTTTCTACATAATTTAATCATGATCTCTATGCTCAAGGGATTGAAATTCAAATATTGCATCATTGAAAATCTAAATCAAAAAAATGATTAATAATATATCATCCTAATAAGATCTAAAGTGCAGTAAATGTACACTATAAGTAATGCATAACTAGGATTTTATGTAAGGGAACATTGTTGTAAAGTGATGATATATACATGGATGAAATGTATAAATAATTATAGATAATGATAGAAGATAAAAATAAAAATAATGTTAATGATCAATGGAAATTTATGTAATTTAAAACCACAAATCAATTTCGATTTAAAATCCCATCGATTCAACAAAAATGAATGTATTATGATAATATTTTATTAATATAATTTTCATATAATTGGTGAAATACATTGCAATTTATACTCTCAATAGAGGAATATACAATTTATTGATATCCTCATATTTCAACCACAAAATTTAATCATTAGGTTATTCATTGAGGATTTTCCTCTTAATTTGATACTATATGAAATTAATATCCAAGTCTATTTTATTATTTCTGAAGAAATGATTACTTTTTTTAGGATTGGGTGATTCATAATAGTATGATAAGTAATTCCTTAAATCATAATTTATCATTTTAACAAAATATTTATCAATAGTTTTCAAGTATGCATAAATATTCATAGAAGAATGCATTATTATCTATATCCCTATATAATTTTTAATATAAAACATTTCCTGACTGGTTAATCATATAACCCAAGAAATAGATTGATGTCCAATACATTCTAAATAATTTCAATAAATTTTTAAAATGATGATATCATTAATCCACCATAAAATAATGATTCCATTAATCATTACAAAAAAATGTGAATACATTCATCATGTATTCTCTTGTATCACATTTACAAAAACTAAATTACAATGATGTTTATATCTCATTAATGAAAACAAATACTAGAAAAAATCATTAAAAGCATTCATGTAAAAAATAACATATTTATTTTGAATATAATCTTTTAAAAATAAATTATACCAATACCATTTGCAAACACTTTTATTTGAAAATATATTTTTATCTTATAATTGATTATTTAAAATATTGAGTGGCCATGATGGATGGAAAATCTATACAAGTTGAGTACATTAATGAAAATATTCTATTAACATTTTCAGTAATAGCCAAACCACCAATATTTTAAAAACAACATGAATATTCATGTCAATTATTTTTAGAAAAATTAAATATGGATAAAATTTTCATAATTAAATCATTTTTTTAATTTAAAAATAATTTATTTTATTAAAAAATTGTTTTGATGAATGTGGATTTCTGATCAAGGAAAACAGTATAATCAGATTTTATTAATTAAATTTTCTCTAGAGTTTAAATTCCAATGAGAGGGGAAATGATAATATTACAAGAATTATATTAGGAATGAACATAGTAGAATCAAACTATATTGATATTAGGATATAAAAATAAAATAATTATCCCAATGGACACATAAAAAACATTGTCGATAAATGATGAAGTTATGAAATAAAACATTACAACAATGGTAACCTTTTTTATTATAAAACCTATTAACGAAATAAAAAGTAATTAATAATTTAATACATTACAGGTAAATGTATGAGTTATATATCATGAAAAACATCAGTATATACATCACATAAAATAATTAGTGGTGAATATAACATATGACTCGTTGAAGTAAATATGAGATGAGAAACCCTTACCTTGAGTCTAACTCATCACGTATGTTCATTATCATTTGGAATAATAAACTTATGTCGATTATTTAATTTATTAAGAATATTTTTAATGTTTATTATTATATTTATTTCACTTATTAACAAGTTATATATGATTACATAATCAAATAATTTCACTTCTGATGATTTGATGATATCTTTCTATATGTGAAAAATGACATTAGAAAGATAACAATAGTCAACGTGGTTATTATTTAAACACGTCCAAATAACAATAATGACATTATTATTATTTTAATACATCAATTTAAATTCTATTAACAATTAAAAAATACGATTTTTTGAAATTAAGTACATTACAATCCTGGAGATGCTAGGTCCTAAGTACGTTTGAGTAACACTTCAATTTTTTAATGATTGTTATGAAAGGGAAGAATGTAATATTTTATCATTAATGGATGATAAAATTATATTTAATACCATATTATTTACCAAAATATATTTTTATATATATTACATGTGTTTTAGTGATGAAAATAGATTTACATAACTTCGTGAAGGTTGTAGTCCATACATACAAGAACGATGTTGTCATCATGAGTAAGTGAGAAGGAAAAAAATAAAACAACATATTATATTTTAAAATAATAAATATTTCATTATTATCCAAATTATTTTAATTTGTATCACATATAATTATTTAATTTATCCCGATCACCTTCAATATTATTTTTTACTAAATGGCGACCTCCTTGATATCCTAACGACCCAAGATTGAATCTGGGAGGGACGAATTTACATGTTACTATAGCAGCACTCTAGTTGGGCATTGTAGCAGACTATAACAGTGGTGTAATGTAGCCTTGGAGACACTATTGGGGATGTGGTATTTTATATGGTACCATAGCGGCTGCATTACTGTAGGAGTTACTATAGCAACAAGAGTAGAGTAGCAGTATTATTCACTAAAGGGTCCTTTGGGGAAAAATGGGCTTTCATGCCCTGTATTCAGGAAAAATGGAATTTTCCTTGGGATGTGTAATTGGTCTTCCTCTAACCAGATAAAAATATGTATTTTCGTTAATAATGAAATTATTCTTCAGGAACATCCTTAAAAAACATTACATTGTGAGGTAGTAGATCACTATACACGTGAAAGGCACCATCGAATACCGTAAATAATTGAAACTAAAAAAACTATATATTTGATATAATCAATAGAGTGATATAATTATCTTATAAATATCATATATATACTTTAGATCACTCATGATACCCAAACATGAGAGGTTGTTATGGGAAAAATGATTTTTATCGTTTTATGAGGCAGATGTCTGCATTTCATATTAATAATGAGTTAACAACCCATTTTATGGATGTTGATATTGTTTTATGTAGTTAAAATAACATAAAAATATATAATTTATATAAGTTATGTAGTTTATTATATTATTATGGTTTAATAATAATTTATTTATAAGGAGTTAGATTTAATATAAATATTATAGATGATTAACGTTCCCAAAACTTCATGTAATCTCATTATGTTACCACAAAAATCCATACAATTATAGATTTATGAAAAAAATAAAGATTATTAGATTATAAGATGGAATTTGGTTATTTAATTTAGTCTTTGATGTCCAAAACAAAATTGTATTAATGATTTAATCGGTGTAGAGAGGTGATAGCCTCTAATAATTGAGGTGACCGTCGTACTTGTAATTTTTTAAAAAAATTGTGTACTTACATTTTTCACATTCAAAATTGTCAAAAATATAATATTATAGATACATATACTGTAAAGGGTCTAAATTTGTCTAAAAATAAATTTTAGAAGTGTTTTTAATATTATTTCAACCCTTCACATTTTTGTTTGACCCCTAGTAACCCAATTTTCACCATAACAATAGTAATTAAATTTTACTATTTTAACTATTAATTATAATAAAAAAATTAAAATAATATTAATGGATAATAATATTTTTGTTGATTAAAAATACATAATTTTATATTCTAAATGTAAATCTCATTTATTTAAATTTTTAATTTAAAAATAATCTTGTAAATGCGATAAACATTTCTGTTTTCAAGGAGAACATGTTGATAATATTAAAAATAATTTATATAAAATGTCCACATTAAAATTAACGAAATGAACTAAAATAAATTTATAGATATATAATTTTTCTAATTTAAATTTATATCAAATTTGAAATATAATTTATCTTTATTAATATATTTATAAAATTCATTTCTCAATAAAATTCAATATTTTTCACAATTTATAAGAAGATGATGCTTTTCTAAAAATTCCCAAAAATATACACTCTGATAATTTTGATATTTTTATTAAAAAAATTATTTTATTTTAAAATTATTTTTATAAATTTGGTTAAAAAATAATTTTAAATTATTTTCACAATACATTCCAACTCCGACATTCCATAAAATATATAATTTTAGAAAACAATTATTTATCTTCTAAATGGTTTTTATTTTATTTATAATCAATATGTAATTATTGAATTTATTTTACACATGTATAAAACACAAAATTTTGGTAATTTCTTTTATTAGAATTCATACCCACTAACAGAATAACTAGGATTTAATGATAAAATTTTAATTAATACTATTTTAATAGAGTATCATTTTCGTTCAATCATGGTGTTGTGTGAATAGAAACGTGTCATAAAGATGGAATTTATATAAAAAATAAATATATCATAATATATTGGGATATTATATTCTCACCTGATATTGGTTTGGAGTGTTATACACACATTAGAACATGATTTTATTCTTCTAAACTCTCAAGTTGTTACACATTACTTCTTATTAATATGTGAATCATTGTAAATAGAAATGATAGTTGTTTTTTCAATAAAATTTAAAGTAAAAATTTCAATTTATTCAAAATGATATTGATTGAAAAATAATATTTCATTAATTATATGGATAATAAAATCATTTTAATAAAATTTTAGTTCATAATGGATGAAAAATTATAATACAATGTTACAATGAGAACATTGTGATACATCATTAAAAATGATAAATAAATCATTATACAATATATAAATTTTTTTACAAGGGAATTATATTTTTCATTTACAATGTTTATTTGGTATCTTAAACAATTAATGAAATCGATATTCAAGAAATACTACTTATTTTATGTTTAGCACTATAGAATTATCGAAAGTCTTATGAAAAAATTAGAGAGTATATATCTCAAAAGTTTAATAATTCATAATGGAAAATTGTTTATATCTAATGTATTTGACTCTTGTATTATAACTTATATTAAAAATATTGAATATAATCCATTATATTTTTAAGAACACATTGGAGGATTTTTTTCTATTTCATCAATAACATTGGTTATGGATTTGAATAATCCAATTTGAGACAAATTTATTAGAATTTTCATTAGAGGAGTTTATGATATTTTAAATTTAGCTATATTATTTCTCAAATATTGGGTAGAATAATATAGAATTGTGAATGATTGGTATGATGCATAACATTGTTTCATATTTTAGGTTTGGCATTCTTACTGAATATAACATATCTCTATGTAAATAAAAATATTTATAAATGTGAATGTAGATATTATAAAATTATAAAACCTCTATGATAAGTTATTTTTATGGAACATAAATAATATTTACAAGATGATAAGAAATATCTCGTAGTTGGTTTGTAATATAATCATAATGATAAGTAAAATTTCTTAAAATTGATATTAAGATACTCTTTAGTGATAAATGGAGAAGTATAATAATAATAGTGATATTTAAGATATATTTTTATGTTTAAAATATATATAATTTCGTGTAAAACATTATATTAAAAATATATAAAATCACCATGATCTCATAAGATTATATTTTTATGGATATGTTTTGTAATGTCCCTACTAAAATAACTCAACAGAATCTAAATAGCGAGTTGTGTGACCTGAATTACACCTACCAATACACCATAGGCTACTAACTATCAAATAGGAAATGAATCATATTCTAAAGAGACTATTCATTCAATATCACATCCATCAATACAAGATAACTTACTTAAAAAATCTGCTATATATTATAAGGGTCTCTATAATCAATAACCCAACACTCTATAAAAAATATAACTCATCCATAAATTAATATATATTTACCAATTTTCCACCAGGTTTACCATATATATATATATATAATAAATAAATTAAAATACAATGAGGGTTTATTTCCATCTATGAGCCTCACCTCCATGACCTCTCTTATCACTATTGAGTTTCTGCATCCCAATCCACTAAGAAACCTATCCCAAGACCATTATAATATAAATATGGCATGAAAACACACTAACTTACCCATGATGTATATTTCATATATATCTTAATAGGGTCTACCAAGAACCCCTAATATATTCCATATTATTCTTGTGTCTTTATGAGTAAAATAAATAATAAAAATCAATCACATAGGAAATTTAATTTAGTTATTATTTTCTAACCATGCCACATTGACACATCACCAAAACATCTTCGACATATGATGGGTAATAGTGACCTCATCTATAAATCTAGACCCATACCCAATGTCTTATGGTTTGTTTCATACCATTCCTTAACATATTCTTGAAGATAAAATATCTAATGTCTTACCATATCTCAACCCAAACTCCATGATCCACGGTAGGGTTCCTTACCATACATCAACACATACTTAAATATTTGAGGTAGAGTGTCTTATTTTTTTAACCAAAATTATATCTCTCGTGTAAGGGTCACATAACAAACCTAAAAAATATTATAACATGCCCTGACCTCTAACCTCATCCATAGTGTAAGGTCATACATATCAACCATATCTGTACCAATAACCTCTCACTCATTGTGGTTCACTATCACCTCATAACATAAGGTGAGGCCACATATAAATTATTTTTCCACATCACATAGACCTCTACCCTCTCACTCAGGTGGGGTTACACACCATATGATGTACGAAAACACATACTGGGTGAGTCCCTCCCCAATGAGACGGTCCCACCAACACCATTAATAACATGATAAAATTATCAAATAAGAACCTTTTATATGATATAATATGTGACATGAAGAATTACATTGATCATATGTAACACACCAAAAATAGTCTCCTCTATATCTTCACCTACATATAATACTGTGTTTTACCAAAAAATATACACTATTAATATTATTATTTAATATTACAAATATCACCTCGCTATAGGAATTAACGGTATGGATAGGATTCACTGACTTCTGAAAATATATAGTTTACAAAAAATATTAGTTATCGATGGATTATAAATAAAATAATAATCCTTGTAAATTTGAAGAAATTTTTTTCAAAAAATTATATTTTTTATAAATGCAATGTAGTCACACTTTGTGAACATAATTTAAAAATAATATTTAAAACTTTTATATTATTTAGTTGAAAAAATAAACATCATTTCTGAAATAAGAGTATAAAAAAGGTTATTCAGGTTAATTTATTGATATTTTATAGAAATATATCATTTTCTGATTATTAGTAAATAATAATAATTTTTATTTAAAAATTTTCATACCATTTAAATTATTATTAATGTTGACTGGTCCTATGATTTGTTGGACTAGAATTTTTTTTTAAAAAAAATTTTATATAAAGCATACAAGGAATATAATGTATATGTCCCCTAGAATATGATCTCATATAACTATTTGTATGATTCTATTTGTCCCAAAATATGGTTTTTACACTAGGGTATGATTTTGGGGAAAATATCATTTGTTCGGATTTTAGAGAATAATTAATTATTAATATTTAATAAATAAATTATTATTTTATTCCCACATGTTCATTTGGGAATATACTTTAAATCTATAATTATATTGATATTCCATCTCTTCCATTAAGTCCAAAACATGTAGTTTTACCATGGATGGGCAAAAACTCAGTCTAAGTCCCATGGATGATTTGTTCCCTACATTTCTATTTATTTTATTTTTCATCCCTTTTTCCCCTTTTCTTTTATTCATTCTCATCCATCTTCTAATTAAGACCATATATGGATCCCCATCAATGGGACTAAGATATAAAATGGGAGTGGGGGAGAGAAAAGGGGAGGTATAGGTTGAAGGGTGCCACTATGGATCTGGAGAAACACTTGATCATCGTACGGTAGAAACTATGTCTTGAAATGGGTGAAGCTGTAGTATAATACACCCAATGGTATTCCATTTTTGAATTCTCTCCATATATCCCCATATATATTCCATTATTTATTTTTAATACAAATTATTCATTCTTAGGACCCTTTATGGGCCGAGCAATTCTTTTGGGGAAGAAATGGTGGTTTCAGGTTGATATGAGTGTTTTCTATTAAAGAAAAACTAACAATATGGTATTTTTATTTGGAAACACAGTATGTGTTTTCATCCTATTTGGGGAAGATGATATTTTTCATGTAAATGGTTTTTATGGGGTATATATGTCATGTACAAAGAGTTAGCTAGGTAGTCGAGTACATGGACATGTTTCCCATGTCAAGGGCACATGCCGGGTAAAATACATTATCTGGCCCCATGAGGGTCACATGCTGAGTAGAGATTCCAGACTAATATATATAAATTTACATACCATGTGACGCACATTGTTAGGTAACTGGTGTAGGGTAAATGACCTATATAAGACCAAAATTCAATGTACATGGGATTTTACCAAGCTTGTATGGCTAGAGAAGATACCTAGGTGGGGACCTGAGGGTATATGTAGTGTTTCAGTGTACACGTGTCATGTACACCTCCCTTAATACCCTTTGAGAATTTTTCATATCATCTTTCCCTTGAGAGAAAAATAAATACAATAGTAGTCAATTCTTAGTATCTTTCCACATATACTACAATGGTGAAACCCTTGAGGTGGTATTATAAATCCTAAGAGGCCTTTTATGTTTTTTATAAGTGCAGAGGTTCTTCCTAAAATAACTGAACCCATTTGTCTACTGAGATTGGGTATTAAAGTGAGAATGGTTGGTTATTGGTTTGGTAGTACCAATTTTAGGAAGATGACTTGATATAATCTGTTAGCTATCTATCACAACTGATTCTTGCATATTTATACCCTTTTCTGGAATCACCCTTACGAGATGTTCCCTTGTTTCTTAATAGTGCATTTAATCTCTTGAACTGTACTATCCCATGTAGGGTTCCTATAATTTAATATCGTTATTAGTGATCCCATGTAGGTTTCCTTCACTTAATACTCATCTAGAAAATCACTTTTAGAATCCCCTTTATATGTACCATTTTTAGGATCCTCAGTAATATGTCCCACAAGTGTTTTGAATTGAGGGAGAAATTTGGTCACCCATTGATTGATCGACCCATGATCCATTACATCATGTTTTTGTATAGATGGTTGAGGGGGTATCCTTAGATCCCATTTCAATCATTTAATATAAGTATTAGACCATAAAACATTACATCATCTTGAATTAAATGAATAATTCACATTGATGATCTTTTCGGGTTTAGAGTTTTAGAGAATTAGGTCATAACTATTACATCTCAATATATTAAAAAGTAGAAACTCGTACTCAGTTTCCATATTTTTGACGAAATAAAAACTCTTGAAAAAATAACCATTTCTAGTTCCATGTTTTTGACAGCGTGACTTTTCCTTCATCCCATCCTTGTCCATATTATTCTTTAAGTCCTATGAAAAACATTTCAAAACAAGAGATGAGTATAAAAATATCAGTATGATATACACAATGAACAAAATATGTTAGTTTTTCAAAACAACAAGTAAACCATGAATACTGAATCATAAGTAATACATTTCACAATTATGAAGTAGTGAATTCTCTTCACTGTATAAAATATCATTACATACCCATTTGTAACGAATTGATTACCATAAAATGCATATAAATAACACATAACATATAAAGGATACTTGGGACATAAACATACATAAATGGAATAACCATACGGTCGACTTCCGCAGTCATCACTAAATACAATAGCCATACGGCCGAATTCTATGCCCAATGCATTGAAGGTTATAATGTAACCACCCATCCTTGTTTTCACAGCACCAACCTTCATTTTATTTATCATGTAACCACCCGTCAATTGTCCAAGTACCATTATATAATCATAACTCATAAAACCAATATAAAAGAATGATAACATTTCCACATTTCAATCAAAACATATCATTTATATATATTAACTTAAATGAATCCTTTATCAAAACCATTTTCAAAACCAAAATATGTAAAATTGTATATTTTATTAATTTTTGTTTTAAACATTACGGCTTGTTGAGGAAGACAAAGATCAATTAATACTCACGGCAGCTGAAAGGTCGTTGTCACCGCATACGTAAAAAAAATACTTTTTTTCATTTAGTAAAATGCTTAGTAGAGAAAATATTCTGTTTGAATAAAAGTAAAAGTAAAAGGGGTTTATATACCCTCTAAAATAATGTTTTTTATAAATGAAAATATGCCTCAACGAAAAGATAATGAGATGAAGTCCCTTACAAAGACAATATCCTTATATTAAGGATAAATCAATTATGTAATTATGTATGAAAAATATAAATACACCCAATATAAGTAGATATTATGTGTAAAACAATAATAGGTCATCCAAATATATTCATAGCATGACATAATCAAGAAGTAGAGGTTTAACCCAAAGAATTGAAATTGGGTTAACATGTTCTATTGCAAAAATTCGATAACCTAATGACATCACTTTAAAACTCATAAAAAAGAGTTGATGAGAGAAAAAATGGGTATATCATTAACTAGAAATAAAATTTAAATCAATTTGTATATATAAGAACATATCCCAACATAATAAGAAGTTAATTTAAAGACATAACAAAAAGAAGCCTTTTAAAAATAGAGGATGAATGGTTCCCTTGCTAATTTGGTAACTAAAAAACAAACACCCCATGAAAGAGAGACCCTAAAATGTTGATGTAAATACCCATAAATGAATGTATGTTACACAAAGAGTGGAATAATGGTCATTATATACACCACTCAAAGGAGATAGTGACCAATATATCATGAATCTCACAAGAATAAAAAGTGAGATAAAAACCCCTTACCTCATTGTAATAAATCGAGTCATATGAACAAAAGATAATAAGCACAAAATGAATCATATAATACCATGAATAAAAATAGAATCATTATAATATATATCAAATTGTAGTACAAAATACACCACATGTAATAAATATGTGACGAACTATGGAAATCTCACGGAATTAAAAGCGAGATAAGAAATCCCTTTACCACGTGTCCAAATTGACTTGTTCGTATGTTCCTTGTTCTTCCTGAATGATAAACATTTATTAATTTCTACTCTCTTAATAATATTTTTCTATTTCATTATTCGTTTTATATAACTTATTACCTCTCTATAACAATTGTTTAATTATTAGATTTCATTATGGACATTTTGTCGATGTTCGGAACGTGAGTCAAAAACGAAGTTGTTATAATTATAAATTTCCCATGTGGTCAAGAGTCTACTATCTCCAGAATGATATTAATCATTTAGATGTCATATATATCATATATATCCAGTATATATATATTTATAATAGTACATAACATTTGGAGATAAGAAATGAAATGCACCGTTCATGGAGATCGTAAGTCGTACGTACGCATGAACACTACTTTCATTTCTATTTTATATTTTAATGAAATGAAAAAATAGTGATTAATAGGTATATTTTAACTTTAGTATAATATGTAATTCATATACGTTAAATAATTTCATAAACTATATCCTTTATATAGTCCACATATGTCATGAACGAGTCATATCACTTTGTGGGGGCGGTAGTCTGCACTTCCTAAAATGAAATTATCGCGTTTACCCATTATGGAAACCATAAAGATATTCCATAAATGAAAAATACAGAAGAATAATGAAACCATAAACACAATATATATCATATATAAATATAGTTTCATCTTAATGGCCACCATGAGAGGCGGTAAGAGATAATTGAACAATCATCGTTTTGTGAGGCAGTAGTTCGATGTCCACAGAAACATAATGTTCTTCAGCCATTTGATGGAGGTGTGGGTAATTTTATCAATAATAATTCTCATAAAAACATACTAATATATTTTAGATACTGGTGTTTTTAGAAAATAAATGAATAAAAATAGTTTATGGGTTTGAAGAAGCGGAATAAAACAAAAAAAGAGAAGTCGTTGCCTTTAAATCGGGTAACTCCCCAAGGTTTGAACAAAAAGGGATTCTTGAAGTTATTAATGCCTATGGTAGGGCTTCTAATATGAAGAGTGAGATCTTGGGAGATTATTTTAGTAGAGGTTGGACGAGTCAAAGGTCTTGAAAAGTGTGATAAAGGTGTAGGAAGTGGGATTTTTTTATAAAGGATACGAGGTGCTCTTTTGGAAAGCCTGAAACTAATATTTATTATAAAACTAATTCATGTTTCTAAATGTCCAAAAATAATTAAAGTAAAAGATAAGGTGTCCAATTTTTGAAAAAAAAACATCGAATAATTATTAGACAAGTGATGGATATTATTTTAAACATTGTGTTCTTATTTATTTAAATCATTCATTAATGAGGTAAACACTGCATCATCATTGTGTAATAAGTAATTTAATTTATTTGATGTCTAAAAATTATAAAAAAAATACCATGATGTAGGAAATATTTTTATATTTCTAAAGAATATTTATTGTAAAAAATATAACTTGTATAACCCCATGTAAAAATTGTTTTGGTAAAACAATACATGTTTGTGACATTTTTATTTTTCCTTCAAATAAAAAGGTATTAAAGTCATTATCATACCCAAGTGGCTCCATGGGGTCCCCAAATTGACCCATGGATTTTCGTGGTTTTCCATGACTCATTAAATAAGGTTAGGACATGAGTCAAAGAAAAATCATATTTTTATAACATCATGTTTACCTGAAATTACCCTAATTACCTTTAATCGCGGGTAATAAAACTCAAAAGTTTCTGTTTACCCAAAATTATTTTCATCCCATTTAATGACATTTTACTTACTAAGGACAACCATGTATGTCATATTTTTGAAATTCAATTCACAGAAGTAGTAAAATTTTCTTTAAATGAAAAAGTTAGTTTTTTTAACTACCACTTAGTGGTTTCACTATTCATCAAAAAATGAAGTTTTTCAGAAAAATACAATAAAATTCAGCCTAAGCTATACGTGATATTCTGAATTCAAAAATTAATTCTATTTAAAAAAAATCAAAACATAGAAGTTTCATTAATTAATTTTATAGTTAATTCCTGCCATCAAAATAAATAGCGTCTTTTTATGAAATAAATCTATCAAATGATTGACACTTGTTTATGTCCAATTTCAAAGTGAAATTAACTCCAATGACTACCATTGAATTAAGTGGAAAAAATATATTCTAATTACACTTTAAACCCAATTAATAAGATAATCTATCCATATAAATAAATTAGATAAAAAGTAGGTTTTGAATTAAGATAGAGCATTTTTCACTATTCTTTAAAAATTAACTTTATCAGAAAAATTAAAAAATTTAACAAATTAAATTTTTATGTCCTGATTATAAAGAAGGATTTTATTATTCCACATATAACATATAAATTTGACAATTAAAAGATTTAAAAAGGGTTCGACATCAAAAGGTAGTTAATCGACATTTTAAATATTATTAGAATATTTATGCCTAAAATTGGATTCATTCTCATTTTAATCCTCTAAATTCTATTAGATAAATTTAAAAATATATATGAAACATAAATAATAAATTTTTATTTAGTTCTATTCATTCCCACCATTACAATGGATAGGCGTTAACTACCATTTAAAATAATATTATTATATTATTAGTGTGCAACGTAATATTTCAAAGAAACTCATTGTTTTGTATTAGGTATTCCATCGAACATAGAATCCACTTTAAATTAATGTTAATATTTTATTCACAAATATGAAAAAATATGAAATTTTCCTATTCATTATTTACCTGGGATGCACTACTGGAATTGTACACTTTTCCAATGGTTCCAAACCATTGGTAAAGGCCTGGAAACCATTGCAATAGATTATAACAACAGTTACCTCAACTGTGGCCAAGTAAGGCGTGACAATAGGCCTATACCAATAGTTCTGTGAAAACCGTTGTTATAGGTTCCAAAATAGAATGTATACCAATGTTTTTCTAAAAATCATTGGTATGTGTGTGTCAAAAATAACATAAACCAACGGTTTTACAAACCATTGGTATATGTGTGTTACACTTATATCAATGGTTACCACTGCTGGTATAGAAAAGTTATGGAAAGCCATGAGGTTATACCAACGGTTTGGTTTTAACCATTGGTATAGGATTATACCAATGGTTATAACAAAACTGTTCGTATAGTTATATTATTGCATCTATACCAATAGTTTAAAACTTTTTGTATACTGTTGCTCAATTCCATAGCAGCAGCAGGCCCCTCTCCCCTCTCCAGACCTACAATAGCACACCTCCCCCACTCCAGACCAGTACCAACACCAATAAAAAATCCCCAACCAAAGTATTCAAAATTTAGAATTCATTCCAGAATTTAGAAATTTATAAATTTAGAAATTCAAATACAATAACACCCATAAGTGAAATGGCCTACATGTTATAGGAAATGCAATAACACTCATATGAGTATTACAAATTTTGAATTCATTCTTCACTCAAACCACAACACCAACACACATAAGAGTATTCAAAATTTAGAATTCATTCCTCACTCAAACTACAACACCAATACACACAAGATAGAAAACCCTACATTTTATAGGAAGCACATGGGATGTTTATTCATGGCCTTGTGTTGAGTATCTTAAAAAGAATAGAAAAACATGGGTAGAATGGTAAGGATCATGATACCCATAAGATAGACAATGGTAGTGGTCATGTGGTCAGACCTATGATGAGTTATAGGAATTAGATGAGATGTTTGTATTCCTCTAATGATTATGTATCCATGTATAAATGGTTCATGATGTGTTAGTGGGAAACATTGTCCAATCTCGACATATGAGATAGGTTACCGGAATAGCCTACATGTTTTTCATAAAATTTTTAATTAGATTAAGGGGTTTGTGGTAAATTGTAATTTTATCTTCTAGGTGTGATGTGAGATTAATCACCATCTTGGATAGTGGGTATGAATATTCAATTAAGTCTTCAGAAATGTGTTCCCAAAGGGGGATTGGTGTGTTCCTAGAACCAACTGTTTGAGGATGGGATTGAGGTGATCCATGGGGATATGGTGTCACAATATGTATTCCTCACCCATGGGGTATTTTTATGAGACTTTGAAAGTTATTTTTCAAGAATATAAGTGTATCATTGTTAACCAATTTGTTATATGGTATTCTTGAGTGTGTATAGGTTTCATATGAAATCACTATATGATATTTATTATTTGTATGTTGTTTTATAGAATGAACGACCCGTGATTGAGAATTAGAACATGAGTGTTAGTACATGTTCATGATGGGAGGTGGAGACTCATTCTTAATATATGAAAAATATTAAAAATAAGTTTAGCCTTACTGAATTGGAGTATATAACTAAAATATTGATTGACATTAGATGGATATATAGGGAGGAAGGAGTTCCCAGCCTGGGTAAAGAATGAGGGATCTAGTTTAGACAAAATCAAAACCGAAAATAAAAAAAATAGATGAATAACATTAGGACTTACAGATTAGATCTAAATAATTGAGTGGGTGTTGTCTGGGGGGTGGGGGGTTGTCCGAGTGGTGTGTGGGGCTCTCTGGGGGGTGGGAGGGGTGTATGGGTGGTGCGAGGGTTGTCAGGGGGTGGGGGGATGTCCTGGGTGAGTGGGGGGCTGTCTGGGGGGTGGAGGCTGTCCGGGGGTGGGGGGCCGTCCGAGGTAAGGGGGCCGGCCACACCGACCCTCGGTTTGAGGTAGGGTTGACTTTTAAATGGCACATATGACTCATGGATCATTTTCCTAATGTATCTAAAGAATCTGAATTTGTTTGGTTGGTTTCCCATATGCCGGTTGTTGTATTCAATTAAAATGTTGTCCATTTCAAGGAAAATTGAGACACTTTCAGTGGTGTCAGCCACACCATGCCTTGTATTGAGGCGGGGTTGACTCTTAAACGTCGAAAATGTCCCATGGATCATTTTCCAAAAGTTTCAATAGAAAATGAATGCGTTTGGTAGGTTTTAGGTATGCTAGTTGTTGTTTTCAGTTAAATCTTGTCCATTCCAAATAAATGTGAGACATTTTTAGTGGTGTCGGCCACAGAGGCCCTCGGAGTAAGGTGGGGTTGACTTGTACACTTCACATATGACCCATGGATCATTTTCCTAAAGTTTCAATAGAATCTGAATGCCTTTGTTCAGTTTTATGAATGTCAGTTGTTGTATTAACTTTAAATGTTTTCCATTTCAAAGAAAAGTGAGACACTTTGAGTGGTGAAGGCCACACCGCGCCTCGTATTCCGTAGGCGTTGACTCATACACGTCCTAAATGACCCATGGATCGTTTTCCCACTATTTCAACAGAATTCTAATGCGTTTGGTCGGTTTTAAGTATGCCAGTTTCTATTTAAACTTTAAATATTGTCCATTTCAAATAAATGTGAGACAGTTCGAGTGGTTCCAGCCACACCAGCCCTCGGATTGAGGTGGGGTTGACTTTTACACCTCACATAATACCCATGGATCGCTTTCCTAAATATTCAATAGAATCCGAATGCCTTTGGATGGTTTTCCGTATGTCAGTTGTTGTATTAAAATAAAATGATTTCCTTTTGAAACAAAAGAGATACTTTGAGTGGTGTCGGCCATACTACACTTCGGATTGAGGCGAGGTTGACTCGTACATGTATGAAATGACCCATGGATTGTTTTCCTAAAGTTTCAATAGTATCCGAATGCATTTGGTTGGTTTTATATATGCCAATTATTGTTTTCATGTAAAATCTTGTCCATTTCAAATAAAAGTGAGATAGTTTTAGTGGTGCCAGCCATAAAGCCCCTCGGATTGAGGCGGGGTTGACTTGTACACATCACATATGACTCATGTATTGTTTTACTATAGTTTCAAAAGAATCCACATTCCTTTGGGTGGTTTTCCATATGTCACTTGTTGTATTCACTTAAACTGATGTCCTTTTGGAAAAACAAGAGAGACTTTGAGTGGTTCCAGCCATACCATGACGTGGATTGAGGCGGGGTTGACTTGTTTACGTAAAAAATGACCCATGTATTTTTTTCCAAAAGTTTCAACAGAATCCGAATGTGTTTGGTCGGGTTTAAGTATTCCAGATGTTTTTTTCACTTAAAATATTGTCCATTTCAAACAAATGTGAGACAGTTTTAGTGGTGCAGGCCACAACGACCCTTGGATTGAGGAGAGGATTAATTTTCCATGTCACACATGACCCATGGATCATTTTCCGGAAGTTTCAACAATATCCAAATGCATTTGTTCAGTTTTATGTATGTCAGTTGTATTCACTTAAAATGTTGTCCATTTCAATGAAAAGTGAGAGTTTTGAGTGGTACCGACAACACCATGCCTCAGATTGAGGTGGGGTTGAATCGTACATCAAAAATTATCCCTGGATCTTTTTTCTAAATATTCAACAGAATCTAAATGTGTTTCATCAGTTTTAAGTATGCTAGTTGTTGTTTTCATTTAAAATCATTTCCATTTCAAATAAAAGTGAGACAATTTTCCTGGTGACGGCCACACTGGCCCATGGATTGAGGTGGGGTTGAATTTTACATGTCACGTATGACACATGAATCTTTTTCTTAAGGTTTCAACAGAATATGAATGCCTTTGGATTGTTTTTTTGTATGTCAGTTGTTGTATTCACTTAAAATGATGTCCATTTGAAACAAAATAAAGACTTTGAGTGGTGTCGGTCACACCGCACCTCGGATTGAGGTAAGGTTGAGTCTTACACATCAAAAATGACCAATGGATCGTTTTCCAAAAGATTCAAGAGAATCTGAATTCCTTGTCCTATTTTCTATATGCCAGTTGTTGTATTCACTTAAAATGATGTCCTTTTGAAACAGAAGAGATACTTTGAGTGGTTCCGGCCACACCATGCCTTAGATTGAGGAGGGCTTGATGTGTACACGTAAAAAATTACCCATGGATCATTTTCATAATGTTTCAACAGAATCTAAATGCGTTTGTTCAGTTTTAAGTATGCCAGTTTTTAATTTCACTTTAAATCTTGTTCATTTCAAATAAAAGTGACACAATTTTAGTGGTTCTAGCCACAAAGGCCTTCAGATTGAGCCAGGGTTTACTTGTACACGTCACATATGACCCATGGATCGTTTTTCTAAAGTTTCAACAGAATATGAATTCGTTTTGCCAGTTTTTCATATGTCAGTTGTATTCACTTAAAATGTTGTCCATTTCAAATAAAAGTGAGAGACATTGAGTGGTTCCGAACACACCGCACCTTGTATTGAGGCAGGGTAGACTCATACACATCAAAAATTATCCATAGATCATTGTCCTAATGTTTCAACAGAATCCGAATGTGTTTGGTCGGTTTTAAGTATGCTAATTGTTGTTATCACTTAAAATCTTGTCCATTTCAAAGAAAAGTGAGAGACTTTGAGTTTTTCCGACCACACCACGCCTTAGATTGAGGTGGGGCTGACTCGTACACATCACATATGACCCATGGATCATTGTCCTTATGTTTAAATATAATCTGAATGCCTTTGGCTGGTTTTCCGTATGTCAGTTATTGTATTCACTTAAAATGATGTCCTTTTGAAACAAAAGAGAGACTTTGATTTATGCCAGCCAAACAATGCCTTGGATTGCAGTGGGGTTGACTTTTACAGGTCAAAAATGACCCAGGGATCATTTTCCTAAGGTTTCAATAGAACCCGAATGCGTTTGGTCAATTTTATATATGACCGTTGTTGTTTTCACTTAAAATATTGTCCATTTCAAATAAAAGTGAGACAGTTTTAGTGGTGCCAGCCACAACGGCTTTCGGATTGAGAAGGGGTTGATTGTACACGTCACATATGACCCTAGGATCATTGTCCTAATGTTTCAATAGAATCTGAATGCCTTTGGTCTGTTTCCATATGTCAGTTTTATTCACTTAGAATGTTGTCCATTTCAAAGAAAAGTGAGAGACTTTGAGTGGTGTCGACCACACCATGCCTCGGATTGAGGCGGGGTTGAATATACATGTAATAAATTACCAATGGATTGTTTTATTCATGTTTCTATAGTATCTGAATGTGTTTGTTTGGTTTTAAGTATGCTGGTTGTTGTTTTCACTGAAAATCGTTTCTATTTCAATTAAAAGTGATACAGTTTGAGTGGTGTCGGCCACACCGGACATCATATTTAGGTGGGGTTTACTTGTACACGACACATATGACCCATGTATCGTTTTTCTAATGTTTCAACAGTATCTTAATTCCTTTTTCCCTTTTTCCATATTTTAGTTGTCGTATTCATTTGAAATGATGTCCTTTTGAAACAAAATATAGACTTTGAGTGGTGTTTGCCACACCGCACCTCGGATTGAGGCAGGGTTGACTTGTACACATCAAAAATGACCCATGGATCATTTTCCTAATGTTTCAACAAAATCCGAATGTGTTGGTCAGTTTTAAGTATGTCAGTTGTTGTTTTCACTTAAAATATTTTCAATTTCAAATAAAAGTGAGACAGTTTGAGTGGTGCTGGCCACACCGGCCCACAGATTGAGGAGGGGTGGACTTGTACATGTCACATATGACCAATGGGTATTTTTCCTAATGTTTCAATAGAATCTAAATTCCTTTGGTCTGTTTTCAGTATATTAGTTGTATTCATTTAAAATGTTGTCTATTTCAAAGAAAAGTGAGAGACTTGGAGTGGTGCTAGACACCCCGCACCTCGTATTGAGGTGGGGTTGACTCGTACATGTCAAAAATGACCTATGGATCGTTTTCCTAATGTTACAATAGAATACACATGCATTTGGTCGGTTTTAAGTATGTCTGTTATTGTTTTCACTTAAAATATTGTCCATTTCAAATAAAAGTGAGACAGTTTGATTGGTGTCGGCCACACGGGCCCTCGGGTTGAGGCGGCGTTGACTTGTACATGTCACATATGACCCATGGATTGTTTTCCTAAAGTTTCAATAGAATCTGAATTTTATTGTATGGTTTTCCATATGTCAGTTTTTGTATTCACTTAAAATGATGACCTTTTGAAACAAAATAAATACATTGAGTGGTTACAGCCACACCGTGCCTCAGATTGAGGCAAGGTTGACTTGTACACATCAAAAATGACCCATGGATCATTGTTCAAAAGTTTAAATAGAATATTAATGGCTTGGCTAGTTTCTAGTATGTCAGTAGTTGTATTCACATAAAATGATGTCCTTTTGAAACAGAAGAGAGACTTTGAGTGGTTCCAGCCACACCGCGCCTCGGAATGAGGCGAGGTTGACTCATACACGTAAAAAATGACCCGTGGATCGGTTTTCCTAATGTTTCAACAGAATCTGAATGCATTTGGTTAGTATTAAGTATGCTAGATGTTGTTTTCAATTAAAATCTTGTCCATTTCAAATAAAAGTGATACATTTATAGTTGTCCCAGCCACAACTTCCCTTGGATTGAGGCAAGGTTGACTTTTACACGTCACATATGACCCATGGATTGTTTTCCTAATGTTTCAATAGAATCTGAATGACTTTGTTCGGTTTTCCATATGTCAGTTGTATTAACATAAAATGTTGTCCATTTCAAAGAAAAGTGATAGACTTTGAGTGGTTCTGACCACACCACACCTCGTATTGAGTCGGGGTTGACACATACATGTCAAAAATGACCCATGGATCGTTTTTCTAATGTTTCAACAGAATCCAAATGCGTTTGGTCAGTTTTATGTATGCCAGTTGTTGTTTTCAGTTAAAATATTTTTCATTTCAATGAAAAGTGAGAGACATTGAGTGGTTCCGACCACACCATGCATTGGATTGAAGAAAGGGTGTCTCGTACACATCACATTTGACCCATGGATCGTTTTTCTTTTGTTTCAATAGAATCCTAATGCATTGCCTGGTTTTCCGTATGTTTTTTGATGTATTCAATTAAAATGATGATCATATGAAACAAAAGACAGACATTGAGTTATGCTGGCCACACCGTGCCTCGGATTGAGGCAGAGTTGACTCGTAGACATCAAAAATGACCCATGGATCATTTTACTAATGTTTCAATAGAATCGAAATGTTTTTTTGGGTTTTAATTATGCCAATAGTTTGTTTCACAAAAAATATTGTGCATTTCAAATAAAATTGAGAAAATTTTAGTCGGGCCAGCCACAATGGCCCTCAGATTGAGTCAATGTTGATTGTACATGTCATATATGACCCATTGATCGTTGTCCTAATGTTTCAACAAAATATGAATAACTTTGGTCGATTTTTCATATGTCAGTTGTATTAATATAAAATGTGGCCCATTTCAAAGAAAAGTGAGATACTTTGAGTGGTGTCGAAAACACCGCACCTCGGATTGAGAGGGTGTTTACTCGTACACGTCAAAAATGAACCATGGATGAAATTTATGGAATTGATGCATTTTTTTTAATTAAAATAATTTTATTAAATTTTATAATTACCGTTGATGAAATTGATGCATTTTTTTATCTTGTTTTCTTAAAATATTCCTACTTTTTTTTCAATTATTTTAAAGGTAATTATTAAATAGGTTCATGATAAAAATATTAAATAAATTTATATATATATATAAGAATAATAATTTATTTTAACCATTAATAAGAGTTTTATATATATTGAATTGGATGCATACCCATTGGTGTCTAACCGAACTCTATCTAGAACGTCATCCTAATATGATAAACAATTGGTAAACACATAAATAATATAAAATTATAATTTATAATGAATGATAAAGTTATAAATAAAATTTTAATATTGTTCATAATTTAATCAATGAATATTTAATTTTTAATGAATTTTTAGAAAGAGAGAGGAGAATAAGATAATTAATGGAGTGTTGAAAAACTTCCTATTTTTTTAGCGTAGCTTCTCTTGTACGAGACTGTAACCCTATTGTTTCCTAGAGTTGGATTACTCTAGAATTCCCCCATGTATTCTTATAGTATAAATAAGAAATATTTTGGTAGATATTTTTTAGTGGAATGTTTAAGAGGAGTGGGTTTTCAAGGGGAGTGAGAAGGGAAAACTGTACATGAGGAGATGGGAAGTTTTTAAATAAAATATTGACTAAAAAATACATCAATGATAAAACCTAAAATCGTGTTTTTTTAAAATATATATCATATATTAAAATAATATAATTTTTTTAATACTTTAAATGACATATAAAATTTTAATTCATTAGTTTATTAAAAATTAAATGAGAATGAAATAATTTTTTTAAAGGAATCACTTTTGACTTTATGTATTGGAATATTATTTTTAGGTTTAGAAGTTGATTTTATTTTATAATAATGAATGATTTATAAAACTAAATATTCCATCGATGGATCTAAGGTTCTGGAATATATTAGGTCAATATTACATAATTAATGATGTAATTTGAGTTACAATGGTTATTTAAAAAACCAATTTTTTAATATTCACTAAAAAATTTATGTATTTACAAAAATTAACAAAACATTAATCACGGTCAATTTTCATGTTCTAATTTAAAATATTCATTTTTATCAATATAAATTTAAAAAAGATGAAATTTTAATTTTTAATATTGTGCCAATAAATTTGTAAAATACATTAATATATAATATAATGAAAATGTACATATATATTCTTTGATAGTTTTTATCATGATTTATATTTTTTGTAATTATAAGATTTATATTTGTAAAAATTAATCAGGATAAATATTTTTGGAATCACGAATTATTAGTTGAGGTATTATTACAACGTCAATGGTCATGTTACTATTCCCAATAGTTAGGTTACTTTTCTCAATGGTAAGGTTTATATTAAAACATTCACATTACTATTCCAACCATAACTCTACATCCAATAAATAAAACATCATTATTTCAATTAATATTGAACCCAATTCCCCTCATGGTTCAATATTTCAATATTAACTTTTGGTTTACTAATATATTTCTTCATATTTATAGTTTTTTTAGAGGGGAAATAATTCAAGTATATTTGGGTGATCACTATTTTCCCATTTTAAATTGTTTTAATATTTTTCGTAATGTTCTAATATTTGAAATTTTTGTTGGTTACAATTTTTGTTTAATGATAAAATATTTATTAATGAAAAAACCATTGATATTTTATAAATATTTTGTGTATATATAATATTATATACTATAAAAAACATATTCATTCTAGAATGAAATTTTACTTATAAAACATGGGTCATTAAATTATTCACACCTTTAAAATTTTCAACCTAAAATTTTCAACATGCATTATCAGATGAGAATATGTGAAGTTAATTATATTTCATTTTTTCCACTTGTTAACAAGTCTCAATTTCATACTTATGGTTCCTGCATAACACATTGACATTTTGATTTTTCTCTTAATTTAGAACATTATATATACAATCCAAGATGTTCTTCAACAATTATTTATTTGAGAGGTCATTATCTATTTGTACAACTTTTGGATTTAGTACATTGGTAAATTGAGTATGGGATTCTGTAGTATTAATATGATGATCATGTCAAAGACTTGAAACATATTTGGTGGTTGTGAAAGATGATAGGACACTGGTCTAATAAGATCAAGGATCACAAAGGCTCCAATGTACATTAGGCTATGATTCCTTTAACTTCAAATTCTCCAGACCATCTTCCTTAGTTATTATCAATGGTAGCCATTTTCTCTAACATCAAACTCAATGACCCATAGACATATTACAACACAGTTCTTTCTCCAGAACTCGGGAACATTCATATGATTTTGGATGGATTGAAACATCTCTTTCATCTCTTCCCCATGGTTAGGTCCAAGAAGCATTTTTTCACTGTCATCATCCAGAAAAGTGTGATTTCATCATCACTTCACATGCTGAGCATCATTTAGAGCCATTTGAATACATGAGTGGAAGCTATTTTTATATTATAACGAACTGAATTGGTGATTTTTATCCCATCAATGTATAAATTGCATTGAAAAATATTTTAGCATTTCTTCAAGCATCAAAATAGTAAATTCATATTTTCTATTAGTTTGGGGATGATAGGATACACTAAAATTTGATTCAGTACATAAAATAATGATATATACTTCTCTATAATATTGTGGATGACATTTAGTCATGACCTGAGGCAATGGAAAATAAATACCCCCGGTAGCCTCAACATATCTATCATGTGTATTGTGGAAGTTTTTTCGATTGATAAATATTCTAGAATAAAGATAAAGTGCATAGTATTTGTGACTCGATCAACCACAAAAATAATAATCAATTGTTTGCTTTGGATGTTTTGATGAGACTAGTAAAAATTTTCATAGTGAGATTTTCCCATTTACATGTGGGTAAAACAAATGTTACCAACATAACTTTGGACTTCAATCACTCTTCTTTAACATAATGAATTACCAAAAAAATTCAAATGTAATCAATAATTTCCTTGTTTATGATGTCCCACTAGAGGGTTTATTAATGATCCCAATACATATTGGTGCTTCCAGGATAGAGGGAGTGTAACACCCCAAGATTTCATAGTGTGTTAGTTCTTCAAAATAATTCAATAACTTTCACTACATGCAACACCAAGTTCAAGCACACCATGACTTACCAAACAAGCCATTCAAAAGAGGTTATGAATAGTATTAGATAAATTTTAATGTTTATATAATCCTTATAATTTTAGAATCCATATTATGAGTTTCTTAGTCATAATGCAAGAACATATTCATTTTCAGTATTACACTTTTATCAACTTTTAATAGTGAAACCTTTTTAAATACAATATTTTAAACTTTTTGACTAAATGGGGACATCAAAAATTTAAAATGAAACATCCCAAGCTTCCACGGTACGCTTTCCTTTGAATAATACAGTAGCGTGTGTTGTACGCAACTTCGAGTTTTAACACACACCACAACCGATCAAACTAGCCGTTATGAATAGTAATACCTACTTTTTGAAATTATATATATTTTATATTTCAAAATGGACTTCATTTTTGGATTCGGAATATCGAAATTAGCCTAGGGTGAAATTTTGGTACTTTTCAGATAACTTTCATATTTTGATGAATAGTGAAAATTTCTAAATTTTAATTAAAAACAAATTTTTTAATCAAAATAATTAATAGTGATAAATTATGAATTTGAGTGGTTTTAAAGTATATTTAAAATATATTTTTACCATTCAATTTAATGTTTATCATTGGACATAATTTTACAATTAAACCGAACATAAACAAGTGTCAATCTTTTGATAGTTATTATCTCTTAAAAACACGCTTTTTGTTTTGACAGCGGGAATTAATTTTAAATTAATTTCTGCCACTTCTGTGTTTTGAATTTAGAAAAATGGATTCCATATTTGGAATCAGGATGTTCAAATTGTGTAAATAGGTAACTTTTATTTTTAGACATTTTGAATAATTACTGCGGTAAATATTTTATTTACCATGGTTAAGGGTAAATCCGGTAAATAAGGGCAAAAAAATAATATTATAATAATACTAAATTACCCTAAAACGTGTCTTAACCCTATTGGTTGATACATGGTCGACGATGGGCATCTTTGGGTCAATTTCGGGACCCCATGGATCCACTTGTAAGTGATAACGACACTTTATTTTAATAAAGTTAAAATAAAAATAAAAATGGCATAAGCTTACATCTTATAGAAGAACAATTTTTACATAGGGTTATACATGTTGGATTTTCGATTATAAATATTCATTAGAAATATAAAAAGATTTCCTACATGATGATATTTTATTTATAATTTTTAGACATCAAATAAGTTAAATTATTAATGACACAATAATGATGAAATGTTTACCACATTAATAAATCATTTAAATAAATAAGATTATAATGATTAAAATATTATCTAAAACCTGTCCAATTCTTATTGGTTGATGTTATTTAGAATATGAGTCATCTTATCTTCTACCTCAATTATTTTTGGACCATTAGAAACCGAATATAATTATATTATAAAGTAATACTTTCACTCTTTCCTAAAGAGCCCCTCCTCTCCCTTATAAAAGGAGACCACTTCTACTCATTCCTCACACCTCTCAAGCCACTTGGCTCGTCCAAACTCTGCCCAACTAAGCTCCCCACATCCCTATCCTCCTCCTTGAAGCTTCCCCTTAGGCAGAAAGCATTTCAAGAAGTCCTTTGGTTCCAACCAAAGTGAGTTACGTAAATTAAAGGTAACGATTTCTCTTAAATTATTTTCATTTATTTTTCTTCTCCAACCCCCAAACTCTTTTTATTTCCTTTCTTTTGTAACAACACCAGTATCCTCAATATACTAGGATGTTGTTATAAGAAGGATTCAAACTACACATACACACAACTCCATCTAATGGATGATGAACATAATGTTTCTGTGGATGGCAAACTAACGCCTCACGAAACGATGATTGTTCAAATACATCTTACCGCCTCTCATGGTGGCCATTATGATGGAACTGTAATTAAATATGATATTAATGATATATATTTTATATATAAGCTTCTGTAATTCCATTTTATTTCATACCATTATTTGTTTCATGTTGTATATACATACGATAATTTCATTTGAGGAAGTGTGGACTACCGCCCCCTTAAAATGATATGACTCGTTCATACCACACATGGAACGTATAAAGGATGGTGTTAATGAACTTAAGTGACATATATAAAATATTATATTATAATAGAATAGTAATATACCTATGTATCATTTGGATTCAATTCTTTTAAAATAAAAATTAAATGGAAGTAGCGTTCGTGCGTACGTACGGACTACCGTCTCCACGAATGCGATGAGATTCATTCTCCATCGTATCCATTCATGTCTTATTCTCATTTTAGGGTTAAAATTAATGTTAATATCATTATGATTATGAATAAGATATAATCTATCCATTACAAACATGTCTTACGTAAACCAAACATTTAAGAAGAACGAATCGATTATCACCTGAAACGACGATAATACTAAGATATTATTAATAAAGCAATGTTAAAAGATCATATATGATATCATATTAATGTATATGATTCTTGTATAATTTAATAACAATTATTTCACCATTATAAAGGAGGTTAACCGACCCCAACAAAGGAAAAGTACAAGGTAAGGGTTATTTCACAATCTCTTCATTATCCGAGGTTGTTTATACGTAATAATCTACTGGGATTTCTTTATCATCCACATCCATGTTTCTTCGAAATGTATTTCAAAACATATTTATTATTTACAAGAATATGGGTTAAATTCATTTATACCCTTGTTTGACTTTTTGTAAGAGGTTTATAAAGGAATCTTTCCGTCGTTTTCAAAACAAGGTCCTTTTTGACCTTTTCGACAGAATTAAGATAAGAATGTTTTTTTTACTTATACGGCGGGTGCGGTTATTTTCCGCCGTTATAAAATCGTCAAAGCTTTCCTTACAAGCTTACAAGAATATTTTCAAGAAAATGTTTTATTTTATATGGCTCTTAAATTATTTCAAAAATAGAAAGAGATATTTCTCTAAAAAGTGTTTTGATTTCATCTATGTCAACATCCTTTAATGGATTTTACGCTTATTTGAAGATGATTTATTATAATACAAAACTTCTATATTGTATTGAAGTTTTTGTGATATGTTTGACTGTGGATGTGCTATTTTGTACCATTCATAGTTTATGGTGAAACTATTGACATTTCGTATGCTAGTTTTAATCCGAATGTTTATGTTATATTTCAAACTTTTCATCAGATGAATGTGCTAAACAAGTATGTTCCGGGTTGGGGACCGGTAAAAGTAAGCCCTCCAGGTTGGGGACTGGTTAAAGTAAGACCTCCAGGTTAGGGACTGGTAAAAGTATGCCCTTCGGGTTGGTGTCTGGTTATTAGAGGCACTCCGGGTTGGTGTCCGGTTATTAGAGGCACTCCGGGTTGGTGTCCGGTTATTAGAGGCACTCCGGGTTGGGTTCCGGTTAGAAGTAACCCCTAGGTCTTGGGATGAGTCCTAGACAAAGAAATTAATGTTTAGCATTATGCATTCCAACATTATGAAAGTGGTTATTGATGTTTCATGTGATTATTCGATTAGTAGAATATCCATGTGAATAAGTAAATGGCATTATTTCATTTTACTTTTGCCATACTATGTTGAAGTTCAATTTTAAAAGGCTTTTGTTTTAGTAATTCATTGCCTTAAATGTTTATGCTTATTTTGAATGTTCCGCTATATTGTTATCCTTACTGGGCATTTGAGCTCACCCCTTTTCTATGTTTTATTTTTCCCAGGTAGTGAAGAAGTAAATTATGAATTACTTGCAGGGATATTATGAGGGGTTAATAGTGTGGATATGAAGACTTTGTTGTTGTAGTAGTTTTTCACTTTGAAATGTAATGTAAAACTTTATAATTATATCTAGTGTTTCCAAGGCTACTAAACCAATCGGTCTTTCGAGATTTGATCTTTCTTGTGATCATGCCAATGTTATGTAATAATGCACCGACTCTGGGTAACTGGGGTCGGGGCGTTATAGTTGGTATCAGAGGAAGTTTAGTACAAACCTTGGAATCTAGATTTAGATAAACTCTGATTAGAGCACGTAGACCTAAGATGAACTTTGAGGATTAGTATAGAAGAACTTCCTAGAATTTTGGTATTGTAGAGATTTTGTGAGTTTTCCGAGCAATACATCCCTGTCTGGATACGAGCAGGTAGAGGCGGCTCTGGCACAGATGTACCGAGGGATAAAACCCAAAAACACCGCTTTGAGCTAGACTCGAACGGGAACTGGTGCACGACAACGGGCCTTGCTGCACTCTTGGTTACGACACTCCCGGGGTATATGCTTAGGATAATTCTCATTTTCTTTACAAACTATTATGAAGGGTTTATGAGTATATACATCCTCAAAGGAGACATTTTTATGATTATGGATTATATCCATAAATAGTTCAATTTATATTAAGTGTTTTATAAGTATGGGATTATGTATTTTGATTCATAAACTGATCTAGTGTATGCCATTGTTTAGAAATGGCGCCCAGTAGAAGAAATGAGAACTCCAGAAATGCACATGATCCAAAGAGAAGGAAGGATCATATCTTTCATGGTCTTAAGCTAGAATTTATAAGAGAAATAGTCTCCCATGTATTATCATCATATGAAGAAATAATATCATGTGTTGATAAGATAAGTAAAGAGTTTACTGAGTCCTATGGCTTTGAAGGGAAGCAAGAGAAGAAAAGGATAGAAGAGAGAAAGATGGATAAAGGGAAGAGGGAAAAGAAGAATTTTCCCATATGTGGTAACTGTGGAAAGAAACACCCTGGAACTTGCCTAAAAGGAATGGGAGTTTGTTATAAGTGTGGAGGAAAAGGGCACAAAGTACATGACTGCAAGGGTAAGAAAATGGTTTCAAATGTACAATGCTTCATTTGCAAATAGTTTGGACACTACGCGAACCTATGTCCCAGTCATCAGACTATGCCGCAAATGATGCTATTGGATAATAATCAAGTTATGATACTACCACAGATTAAGAGGACTGATTAGAGTTATTATGTTGATTATATCAATTGAGTGTTGTATCAACAATGTACTTGTTATAATAATTATGGAGTATATAATGATTGTACTGAAGTACTATTTCATTAAGGACTTGAGATGGTGTGGAACAAAGAAAAGTGACTCAGTAGCAGGTTAAATGTTTGGAAAATATATGGTTGAGAGAAAGATAAACCATAATATGGTTCAGATACCGAGGTGGTGATTTTAGAATAATACATGATTGATTTGGATAAATTATATTGGATATTATTTACTACCTTGAAGCTGATTAATGATTTGTATATTCCATCATTGTTGGGGTTTAAAACATTTTTGGATTAATGAAGTATATCCAGCATTCTATATGGAATAAGGGAACATGAATGTAATCAATAAGGAATATGGTAATACATGATGAAGGTATTCATATGCTATTACGGGGTAAAAAGGATCTATATTATGTTTACCTTCCTTATAAATGTTGGACTGTGAGTTTGGATAGAAGTATTTTGGATAGTTCTAGTTTGGATTATTTTGGATTTCCATAAAAGGACAACCCGGAGGTCGGGCGGCAACCCGTCGCGTCCGGCAAGGCTGCGAGACTTGAACCCGCAACCGAAGGGCGACAAGGGTGTATCACCTACCACTGGCCCACGAGATGTCCTGGATTAAATAATGTAGTTTTTATTAAAAGATCTTTTAGATGAATTATAAATTCGTTTATTTTGAAACCCTATACGAATAGTGTAAATAGAATTTTTTTACATTCTATTATCTTTTAGAGTGAAAGATGAGTATGTGGTAGAAATTTATTAATGGATAAAACTCTAATTATAATGTAAGTATATCTCTATATGATCTTAGTCAATCTCATAAAAAATTCCTCAATATTAAGAAAAGCAAATTAGAACAAAAATGTTTTCCTAGATGGTACCTTAAATCATCACTAATTTATGGCTTTGGGATTGTTGGCCTTTTCATAGCCATGTTCTCTACCACTCTCCATCAGGTAATTGATGGATAGATTTTTCTTCCATATCCATATTTTACTACATGGAACCCTAGTATGTGTTATTTTCGGTAATCTTCATACTTTTGACTCTTTATTTTAAATAGAGGCCTCATTAATTCATTTTTCGATGTGGGATTTCAACTAAGATATTTTGAAACGTCAAAAATGTGTTATCCTAATACCCTATGTTTTGTTGAACCGATGGTATTTCAAATCATCATAGATTGATAAATTTAAGGACCTCAATTTTATACTTGTTTGTGATTGATGACCTCAATCACTACCTATAAATACTTATGTTTTTCCTCCAATTATATGTCTCAAATTGCCACCAATGTTCTCCTAATCGAGATCATAATTTGGTGGTGACCCTTTCATTTCTCTTTTCCTCATATTAAGACTAAATTTTAGTAACCCAATTTCCGATGTGGGGTTTCCCACAAATATATTATCTATTTTCAACCTTTTATTTTAGAAGAACAATTTCAAATTGCGAGGACGCAATTTATTGAAGGAGGCGAGAATGTAACACCCCAAGATTTCATAGTGTGATAGTTCTTCAAAATAATTCAATAACTTTCACTACATGAAACACCAAGTTCAAGCACACCATGACTTACCAAACAAGCCATTCAAAAGAGGTTATGAATAGTATTAGATAAATTTTAATGTTTATATAATCCTTATAATTTTAGAATCCATATTATGAGTTTCTTAGTCATAATGCAAGAACAGATTCATTTTCAGTATTACACTTTTATCAACTTTTAATAGTGAAACCTTTTTAAATACAATATTTTAAACTTTTTGACTAAATGGGGACATCAAAAATTTAAAATGAAACATCCCAAGCTTCCACGGTACGCTTTCCTTTGAATAATACAGTAGCGTGTGTTGTACGCAACTTCGAGTTTTAACACACACCACAACCGATCAAACTAGCCGTTATGAATAGTAATACCTACTTTTTGAAATTATATATATTTTATATTTCAAAATGGACTTCATTTTTGGATTCGGAATATCGAAATTAGCCTAGGGTGAAATTTTGGTACTTTTTAGATAACTTTCATATTTTGATGAATAGTGAAAATTTCTAAATTTTAATTAAAAACAACTTTTTTAATCAAAATAATTAATAGTGATAAATTATGAATTTGAGTGGTTTTAAAGTATATTTAAAATATATTTTTACCATTCAATTTAATGTTTATCATTGGACATAATTTTACAATTAAACCGAACATAAACAAGTGTCGATCTTTTGATAGTTATTATCTCTTAAAAACACGCTTTTTGTTTTGACAGCGGGAATTAATTTTAAATTAATTTCTGCCACTTCTGTGTTTTGAATTTAGAAAAATGGATTCCATATTTGGAATCAGGATGTTCAAATTGTGTAAATAGCTAACTTTTATTTTTAGACATTTTGAATAATTACTGCGGTAAATATTTTATTTACCATAGTTAAGGGTAAATCCGGTAAATAAGGGTTAAAAATAATATTATAATAATACTAAATTACCCTAAAACGTGTCTTAACCATATTGGTTGATACATGGTCGACCATGGGCATCTTTGGGTCAATTTTGGGACCCCATGGATCCACTTGTAAGTGATAATGACACTTCATTTTAATAAAGTTAAAATAAAAATAAAAATGGCATAAGCTTACATCTTTTAGAAGAACAATTTTTACATAGGGTTATACATGTTGGATTTTCGATTATAAATATTCATTATAAAGATAAAAAGATTTCCTACATGATGATATTTTATTTATAATTTTTAGACATCAAATAAGTTAAATTATTAATGACACAATAATGATGAAATGTTTACCTCATTAATAAATCATTTAAATAAATAAGATTATAATGATTAAAATATTATCTAAAACCTGTACAATTCTTATTGGTTGATGTTATTTAGAATATGAGTCATCTTATATTTTACCTCAATGATTTTTGGACCATTAGAAACCGAATATAATTATATTATAAAGTAATACTTTCACTCTTTCCTAAAGAGCCCCTCCTCTCCCTTATAAAAGGAGACCACTTCTACTCATTCCTCACACCTCTCAAGCCACTTGGCTCGTCCAAACTCTGCCCAACTAAGCTCCCCACATCCCTCTCCTCCTCCTTGAAGCTTCCCCTTAGGCAGAAAGCATTTCAAGAAGTCCTTTGGTTCCAACCAAAGTGAGTTACCTAAATTAAAGGTAACGATTTCTCTTAAATTATTTTCATTTATTTTGCTTCTCCAACCCCCAAACTCTTTTTATTTCCTTTATTTTGTAACAATACCAGTATCCTCAATATACTAGGATGTTGTTATAAGAAGGATTCAAACTACACATACACACAACTCCATCTAATGGATGATGAACATAATGTTTCTGTGGATGGCAAACTAACGCCTCACGAAACGATGATTGTTCAAATACATCTTACCGCCTCTCATGGTGGCCATTATAATGGCACTGTAATTAAATATGATATTAATGATATATATTTTATATATAATCTTCTGTAATTCCATTTTATTTCATACCATTATTCATTTCATGTTGTATAAACATACGATAATTTCATTTGAGGAAGTGCGGACTACCGCCCCCTTAAAATGATATGACTCGTTCATACCACACATGGAACGTATAAAGGATGGTGTTAATGAACTTAAGTAACATATATAGAATATTATATTATACTAGAATAGTAATATACCTATGTATCATTAGGATTCAATTCTTTTAAAATAAAAATTAAATGGAAGTAGCGTTCGTGCGTACGTACGGACTACCGTCTCCACGAACGCGATGAGATTCATTCTCCATCGTATCCATTCAAGTCTTATTCTCATTTTAGGGTTAAAAATAATGTTAATATCATTCTTATTATGAATAAGATATAATCTATCCATTACAAACATGTCTTACGTAAACCAAACATTTAAGAAGAACGAATCGATTATCACCTGAAACGACGATAATACTAAGATATTATTAATAAAGCAATGTTAAAAGATCATATATGATATCATATTAATGTATATGATTCTTGTATAATTTAATAACAATTATTTCACCATTATACAGGAGGTTAACCGACCCCAACAAAGGAAAAGTACAAGGTAAGGGTTATTTCACAATCTCTTCATTATCCGAGGTTGTTTATACGTAATAATCTACTGGGATTTCTTTATCATCCACATCCATGTTTCTTCGAAATGTATTTCAAAACATATTTATTATTTACAAGAATATGGGTTAAATTCATTTATACCCTTGTTTGACTTTTTGTAAGAGGTTTATAAAGGAATCTTTCCGTCGTTTTCAAAACAAGGTCCTTTTTGACCTTTTCGACAGAATTAAGATAAGAATGTTTTTTTTACTTATACGGCGGGTGCGGTTATTTTCCGCCGTTATAAATTCGTCAAAGCTTTCCTTACAAGCATACAAGAATATTTTCAAGAAAATGTTTTATTTTATATGGCTCTTAAATGATTTCAAAAATAGAAAGAGATATTTCTCTAAAAAGTGTTTTGATTTCATCTATGTCAACATCCTTTAATGGATTTTACGCTTATTTGAAGTTGATTTATTATAATACAAAACTTCTATATTGTATTGAAGGTTTTGTGATATGTTTGACTGTGGATGTGCTATTTTGTACCATTCATAGTTTATGGTGAAACTATTGACATTTCGTATGCTAGTTTTAATCCGAATGTTTATGTTATATTTCAAACTTTTCTTCAGATGAATGTGATAAACAAGTATGTTCCGGGTTGGGGACCGGTAAAAGTAAGCCCTCCAGGTTGGGAACTGGTAAAAGTAAGCCCTCCAGGTTGGGGACTAGTTAAAGTAAGCCCTCCAGGTTAGGGACTGGTAAAAGTATGCCCTTCGGGTTGGTGTCCGGTTATTAGAGGCACTCCGGGTTGGTGTCCGGTTATTAGAGGCACTCCTGGTTGGTGTCCGGTTATTAGAGGCACTCCGGGTTGGGTTCCGGTTAGAAGTAACCCCTAGGTCTTGGGATGAGGCCTAGATAAAGAAATTAACGTTTAGTATTATGCATTCCAACATTATGAAAGTGGTTATTGATATTGCATGTGATTATTCGATTAGTAGAATATCCATGTGAATAAGTAAATGGCATTATTTCATTTTACTTTTGCCATACTATGTTGAAGTTCAATTTTAAAAGGCTTTTGTTTTAGTAATTCATTTCCTTAAATGTTTATGCTTATTTTGAATGTTCCGCTATATTGTTATCCTTACTGGGCATTTGAGCTCACCCCTTTTCTATGTTTTATTTTTCCCAGGTAGTGAAGAAGTAAATTATGAATTACTTGCAGGGATATTATGAGGGGTTAATAGTGTGGATATGAAGACTTTGTTGTTGTTGTAGTTTTTCACTTTGAAATGTAATGTAAAACTTTATAATTATATCTAGTGTTTCCAAGGCTACTAAACCAATCGGTCTTTCGAGATTTGATCTTTCTTGTGATCATGCCAATGTTATGTAATAATGCACCGACTCTGGGTAACTGGGGTCGGGGCGTTATAGGGAGAATGATGGGCTAGGCGAATTATCCAATAGCAACTTCATTATCTCTTGTGATGAAGGCACATGAATCTTTTTCCAAACCAAAACACATCACCATCATCGATATGAGACCCATTATTATTAATATACTTTTATACTCCCAAATTATTTTGTATCTACAGGTCATCCTATTATATCTACTTGGTCATCCCTATGATGGATGGTTGGTAAATAATTTGAGTTATGTAGGATGAATTAAAAGGAATTATGACTTCAAGAACCATCATCTTCATTTCCATGATGATAAGGTCTTTTTCATTCTACATAAATGATAGAGTATTTGGTTCATTTCTACTCAGAGAACAAGCTACCTAATTTACTCTTCTTGTATCGTTGTGTATAGGGAAATTATAGTTCATGATTACTTATAACCATATTCTTCGATGCAAGTTGAGATCCTTATGTGTGAATATATACATTATAAAATTATTGTTTTTATATATGTCACACATAACACCATCGATATAGTACCACAAATTGATAGAGGGAAAACTACTACTACAAACTATAGATCCCTTTTCATGTTGTTCCCCTCATGACAATTCACTATAATGTGGATTTGGCAATCTATTTATCATTCTACATGAGTAAAAAACCCAATACCTTATTTGATTCATTCTTGTATATCCAAATTCTTCTCCCATATAGGTAGTGTCAGTACAATAATGGTGACCATCCGCTTCATACGATCCATGAGATTGTTGACACAATCATTGATAAATATATACATAACCCACATTGAAGATAAATTAGTTAAATAGAAAGGAAATCCAGATAAATTTCCTTGTATATGATGTCCCACTAGAGGGTTTATTAATGATCACAATACATATTGGTGCTTCCAAGATAGAGGGAGATTGATGGGATAGGCAAATTATCCAATAGCAACTTCATTATCTCATGTGATGAAGGAACATGAATCCTTTTCAAATCCAAATCACATCACCATCATTGATATGTTACCCAATATTATTAATAAATTTTTATACTCCCAAATTATTTTTTATCTATAGGTCATCCCTTTGTGTATACTTGGTCATCCCTATGATGGATGGTTGGGAAATAATTTGAGTAATGTAGGATGAATTAAAATACATTATGACTTCAAAAACCAACATTTTCATTTCCATGATGATATGGTCTTTTTCGATCTACATCAATGATAGAGTATTTGGTTCATTTCTACTGAGATAACAACCTACCCTATTTACACTTCTCGTATTATAGTGAATAGGGAAATTGTAGTTCAGGATTACATATAACCATCTTCTTCGATGCAAGTCGAGATCCTTATGTGTGAATATATACATTATAAAATTATGGTTTTTATATATGTCACACATAACTCCATAGATATTGTACCACAAATCGATAGAGGGAAAATTACTACTACCAACTATAGATCCATTTTCATGTTTTTCCTCTCATGAATATTCACTATAACGTGGATTAGGCAATCTATTTATCATTCTACATGAGTAAAAAACCCAATCTCGTCTTTGATGCATACTTGTATATCAAAAATCTTCTCCCTTATAGGTAGTGTGAGTACAATAATTGTGATCATCCTCTTTTTAAGGTCCATGAGACTATCGACACAACCATTGATCTAGATATACATATCCCAAATTCAAGTTAAATTAGTTAAATAGAAAGGAAATCATGATAAATTCGTCGAATAACATCGATAGGATCTATCCAATACAAGGAAACTATGTATTTTTTTAACAGTAGTGGGTTTGTGGAATGAATCATTTTCCTTTGTTTTTAAGGTTTCCTCGAAATTTCATCCCATGTTATCACATTCCTAAAGAATACTACTTATGTCATACAAATTTAACACTTTCTAAACAAAGATTTATCTCTTTCCCTAATATATATAGAAAAATCCATATATTCTATTTATGTTCCTCATTTATCTTGGATTAAATGATAATATCATCAATAAAAATACAACAAATGTTTTTAAAATGTCAAAAAAAGGATTTTCATCAAATCCATGAATATTTCCCGGGAATTGGTAATATATAGACATTGTTCATTATTTTAGGTATAGACCTTGTTTATGGATTTTTTTCAGAAAAAGATGAAATGTGGTTTTTCTAAGTACACTATGTGCACTAAAAAGTACATGTTGTGTACCTTGTTTCCATGTAAATCCATGTACTTCTTATGTAATGGCTGAGTATATGGTCATGTGATGACCTAGCATACAACATATGTTAGGGGATAGTCAAGGCTACAATACGAAATGTACATTTAATGATAATTTTGTTTTGTTTTGTTTTTATTTGACATATCAGAGCATTTTCATGTCACTTTTAATTAACCAACTTATTCTTTTCGTGTTTCATAAAGAAGTGCTCAAGAATGGAAAATGGAGATTGAACCCTTGACTACCCATCCGACCTCTGATTGAGATTTCGTTAGGTGTGTTGAAATCCCACTAATGTGTTCTCATTTCTAATAGAGCCTTTATTATTGATTCCTCATATCTCATGTGTTATTCATGGATGGGAACGTTTCACTGTTTTGTAGATCTATGTTGATCTATGCCGATTCAAGGGCCAACGTTCACAAATATTGATTGTACAATATCAAGTGAGGTGGTTTATTCCATTCTTTGTACATATTTGGATTATATATTCTAAAATTTCCACATTCTAATTATTGGGTTATTGCATGATTATGATTTTAACACTGTTGTAAGATCCTGGATCTTCATTATAGGTGGTGATCATTACATCAGGTTGTTTTTTAGGAAAAATGGAAGAAAGAATATTTTTCTATGTTCATCTAATCTAATTTTTAGTACACAACATGTACATGGTTGCTGGGTTTTGCCTTGTACTAACCATGTAATATCATGGTATATGGCCGTGTAGGTGAGCATGAAAATCACTTAATGCGGGGGACGGTTGAGGCAAGTATACGATGTGTAAATTAAATTTAAACATTGTGTACTTTTCTTTTTAATAGATTAGTTGGAGTGGGGTCACGTATCATCTCTAGAAAACACTTATTCTTCCCATAGTACATACACTAGATGGAAGAATTGTCATATAAATTAGATATACTCCATGTTCTCGGTCTGAGCTTCGACTGAGACACCACCAAGTGTATTGGATTCCCATCGATGAGTTCCCTCTTCCCATGGAGCCTCTCTTTTTAATTCCTCATATCTCATGATTTATCGAGGATTGAACTTTTTTACCCATTCTATAGATCAACGTTGTTCTATGGAGAATCAAGGAATGACGTTCAAAGTTGTTCTTCGTACAACATCACGGTAGGCCGTTTGTGCTTTTCCTTGATTATATTTTGATTAAATATGCATAAAGTGCGGAATAACCATGTTTAGTGTATTGTGTGTTTTTTTATTCATCCAGGTATAATACATGCTATGTTTTTTGAACTATGAATGGGTTATTGAATATGTGTATGGTTAGATACCTTGTTATGGAACACCCCATGGGTGTGTTTCCTGTCTTTGATTTGATTATGGCCATTTTTTCTAGAATGCATATTAGGATTGCTTTGTTTTCCATGCCTCATGTTGTAACGATGGTGTTATTGATTAAATGAGATTCAGGTTAATAACCAAGTGAATTCTTGAACAAGGGGAAATTTTTTTGGGATATTCCTGGAGTAGAGTAATTTATGTATGTTTTTTTGTTATATTCCTCAAGAGGTATTGACTGTGAGAGATACCCGGTGGTCATAGACCTGATGGGTTATACCATGAGAGCTTCCCAAACGGTAACTATTAAATGAATTATAGACCCTAGGGAATTGACTATGAGGGAAACTAGGTGGGCATTATTGTTAATTGTTGCTTTGTGGAACAAGGGATTATTGACAGTGAGATCTCTCTAGGAGGTTATTTGTAAATGATTTGTGCTATGTGGGACCGAATGGGTCAGTGTGTGAGAGCATTATTAGATGGTAATTATTTATTAAATTGATTATATGTTGAACTAGAAGGGGTTAGATAGTGAGAACTCTCCCAAAGGGGTTCCTTTGAATAGTTGAATGACCATGATGAGCCTACAAAGAAAAAGCACATGCTTGGACTCTATCTTACATGTTTGTTAGATGGTCTTTTGAGAGATCTGTTTTTCAATTTCATAATGGGTACAAATATTAGTCAATATCCCATGATTTCATTATTTAACAGTTTCAATAATTAATAAATGTAATTGAATGTAATTGAAAAATTTATTATTGTTTAACATTGAGTACTTCCTAGTTCATTACTTCATTTTATCATGTTGCATGTGATATATATTAACTGACAGTTAGGAACAAATATATTTGTGGTTTTCAAAGGATATTTTTCAAACACCGTGTCTGTGTAATTATTTTGGGGCCAAACATATTATATGCTTATAGGTATATATAAGGGAAAGAGACCTTCTTCACTAGCTACTTGACTATTGTTGGAGGTAGAGAGCATGTGACAAAGATGATGAGTGTATGTTTCTAGAGTTAATTCTTTTCTATACATTGGTTTTAGTATTTTATTTCCAGCATTGTGACATTTTCGAATGCTTTTCTAGACACATGTTACTCACATCATTTATATACGTTGTCTAGGTTCTTTATTACTATTATTCCTCTTTTTTTAATAATATTTCATAGTATTAATGATTCGTCTACTATTTAATATTTTTTCTGTTTTGTTACACTACCAATGGGGGATAGATTCCCCACAATCACACCCAATGCCCTTTCTTGTAGGCAACATCCTCTGATATTCATGGAAATATTCTTGAGGCCATATGACAAACTGGGTACGAGGAACCTATGGACAGCACCCAGAACTGAGATGTTAGAAAGTGGTATCAGTGGAGTTTCTTTTCTTCCATGTTTTAATATTTGGTGCCTATAGATAGAGATCAGAATTAATTGCTAGTTGGTAATAATTTTTTCTTAATAGAAGCTAACCCATGTACAGGGAAAAGCCATGTTACCTAAAATATCGAAATTGTTTATTGTTTTGCAATTATTACAATTTATTTCATTACACTACTTAGTGATTCATTTGTATTGTAATATTATCGTTAATGTAATTGTGGTTCTATTTATATTGAAATATGATGACAATATGGTGTTCCATCTCATGCATCATATATGAACTTTTTAGAGATCACATGTCAGGCATTCTTGTCATTCCATTTAGGATGCTTTACTGATTGCATGTTGTTGTGATAGATGTTGTGCTATTTATTTCATGATACGGTGATACATTTCATGATATAATACCTGATATTTTGAGAAGGTATTTTAATGTGCAATGTATCATTTTTATGGACACCAATTTTTTTGTCCCCAAGGTATTATGGGACCTCTTGGATCAGAATTTGGTGAATCATGTTTGTACTTTAATTGAATATTTTTATGTTATGATATTAATAAGGATGAAAAACATTGATTAATGGGAGTGTGGACTCTCAAATGTCGGACATTGTCATACCTTGGAAAAAATATTTATGTTTTAAGGGAGTCAAATAAGTTTTCGATGATTACTGTCTTGAAACCCAAACAACATGGAGTGCGGGGTTATGAACACATACAACGTGTTCTTCATTCTGGAAGACAAAACTTTTCCTAAGTACAGAATAGGTATTGTATGTACATGCCGTGTAGTATTTAATAGTGTGACTCAAAGTGTCATCAATGGCATGGGGTGGGGAATCTTTCTGTAGAACATGTTGTGTCTATATTTTACTCACCTTGTTTTAAATAACCATGTATCTGTATGTGTGACCAATGACACTGGTAAATGAAACATAGGTTGTACACATTGTGTCTATTTTATGCACGCTGTGTGGAGTCACCCATGTATCCGGGTTTGCGACTAATGACACTGGTGGATGAATCTTAAATGGAACACAATGTGACTAGGGTGAAAACATCATTTTTTATACCCAAGAGAGAACTGTGTGGCTTGAGTAGTGTTGATGTACTTGGGAAGGGGGAAATTCAAGTACACTACATGTCCCAAGTGGAACAAGTCGTGTGTAAGGGGTGTTACACAACTAGGATTTTCCCAATAACACAACATGTAAAAATATTTAGATAAAACATTGAGTATAGTTTATACATGTCGTGTAATCGTGTTTTGTAAAACATGAAGTATTTTTTTCTTATGTTCCTTTTGTGAACTTCTATGTTTCAGTCCTTTATAATTTTAAACTGACTTGTGCACTTTACCATGTAGAGTAATGCCAAAGAGGTGTCCTCTAGTTGTATGAAAAGTATACGGAGATGATTAGACACTAGAAATGGTATATCAGGGACTACCAACAGATCCCCCTATTAGTCCCATCTTGGAACCAACTATTACACCGTACACAGGTCCAGATGCATTGTTCTGTGAAAGCTTTTTACTGATTCCAAAAAAAAATTCAGGGAGCAATGCATCGTGCCTTGTCTATGGTAGATTTTTTTAGGGTTTTCCAATAGTATCATCCTCCGATGGGTTTTTGGTATGATAGACCACATGTTGTATAGTCATTGTTAGAGTTCATGCACGATATCACTGATCATCTGGAGGTACCTCTTGATAGGATGGTGAAGCATGTGATGTACATGCTATGTGATCTACCATGAGATAGTGGGATGTTATCTCACATTTGGGATATCATTGGGAAATGTCATGGGAAGTGTCTGAAAGAACCTTTTATGATTACTTATATCTTCAGACTTTGAGGGACATTCGAGCCTAAGATTTCATGCATTCAGAGAAGGGAATTGTTTTAGTGATGGATTACTCATTGTATTTTATATATCTTCAGTGCTTCACAACTCTTTTGGGAAGTGATGAGTTATCATTGGCTAGGGGATTTGAGGATGGTTTTAGGTTTTAAATATAACCATAGGTAAATGTATTCAAGACAATTTTATTGGTATCTATAGTAAACATGTCGCTAATTACCGAGTGAAATATGAATGATTTGGGAGCTGTGATCCAGGGAGGTTCAACATCTACGACTCTTAGTCCTTTGAAAAATAGTAGGAAGCACCTTAGAGATCATTCATGCCATTTTTAATTAGGTAGAATGGTGGTATGATACCAGTTCGGGAAGAGTGGGTATACGAGCCCCAATTTCCCTAATGACCCATTCGAGTGCCAATATTGCGGAAATATGGGCCATCATTAGTGTTTATATCTGATTTTTCTTTCCATAAATGAGTGATAATGATATTTTTATGACTCCAAATTCATGAGGAAGACCACCAGTTTCTCATCAGTTATGGAACTAGAGTTTTTCAAGTCATCCAGGCCGAGGAGGTGGCCATGGATGTGGTTTTCAAGAAACAAGTTCATAGATAAAATAGGGTGGATTAGCTTGCGGTAGTTAGTAATGGTCATTGGGCTATGTTACAGATCAAAATTTTGTATTAGAGTAGACCATGAAGGTGAAGGATCCCATACCCTCTATGGTTAGAGGTATGATTCTAGTTGCCTCAATTTTAGCATCTTCCCTTTTTGATACAGGGGATTCCCAAATTCTTATATATGTTTCCATTATGGCAAGCCATGGGATCTATATAATTATTTCTAAGGATGTTATGACACCAGACACTCTGTTGGGGATTTGGAAGACTATTGTATGTTAGTGAAAGGAGATCCTTCTTGAGGTTGATTGGTGTCACTTCTTATTTGACCTCTATGTCTTATAGATGGCATGGTTTGATGTCATTCTTAAAATGGACTCATTGGTATCTTTCTATGCCATTGAATATTTCTATCATCATAGGATGAGTTTAACATCACAGGGTGGTATGTTTTTTATACTCAAGGGATAATGAAATGTCATGGTGAGAAGAGCTAGAACCAAGCATCCTGGGTTTGGATGAATTAGAGAAGAGATTTCTAATTTATATCTGGATGACATGGGGACTTTACAAATAGAATTTCCTCTATTGGAGGGTCATTTTAGAGTTGTATATCTTGATAACATTTTTGGTTTTCTTCTAGATCATGAGGTATATTTCACTATTGATCTTCTATCAGGAGTGGCACGAGTGTCCATTCCTCCATATAGAATGGATTCACCAAATTTATAGGAGATCAAGAAGTAGTTAGAGGAGTTATAAGAGAATTTTTTCATCTGACCCAGTACTTCTACTTGGGTTTCTCCTGTCCTTTTAGAAAATAAGGTAGACAATACCCATTGATTTTTCTGGATTATCAGAATATACACTAGTTGATGGTTAAGAACCGATATACGTTTCCAAGGATTGTTGATCTCATTGATCAGCTTTGAGTAAAACGAGTGTTATCAAAGATAGATTTTAGGTATGGTTATATTTAGTTTTTTTAGGACATCAGATATATCACTAACATATTTTCAGAGCAGTTATGTTCTATACAAGTATTTTGTTATGTTGTTATGTCTCTGGAACACGCTGGCAGTTTTTTTGGCACTGATGAACCAATTATTCTATCTTTATAGGGACTATTCTGTGGTAGTCTTTATAGAAGATATCCTGGTACACTCTCACACTATATATGACCATGCCACCCATCTTCAGAATCTTTTGAGTACATTGAGATTGATTCTTTTATATGATAATTTCTCAAAATGCCACTTTGGGACGAATGAGATTCACTACATTGGTCTTGTTATCTCAGTGACCAGTGAATTTATAGACCCAGAGAAATAGAGAGAAGTAGTTTCCTACGAGCATCCTAAGAACTTATTTGAGGTATGGAGTTTTTTGAGATGTTTGGTTACTACATTAGATTTATACATTACTTTTCATGCTTAGAAGTTCCACTGATGGGCATGACTAAGTAGGGTGCAATTTACATGTGGACATATTTCTATGATTCATCCTTTCATGATCGGAAAGAGAGATTGACTTCAGCACTGATACTGATTTTTTAGATTTGGGAAATAGTTACACCATTTACTATGAAGCATTAGGTATCGGGCTGGGAGTAGTGCCTATGATAGGGGAAGGAGTTGTTGCATACGAGCCTCGGCATTTGAGGCCACATGAGAGGATGAACCCATCGCACAATCTTGAGATAGATTAAGTTGTGAATTCTTTCACTATTATAGATATTATCTTCATGGAAAATATTTTATTTAATACAATGAGCAGAAAAAACTCAATTATATCTTTACTTAGTGTGATTTGAATTTGAGATAGCAAAGTTTGGTTGAGTGCCTTTAGTATTTTGACATCGATCATGCTTACATGCTTAGGAAAGGAAATGCAGTGGACGATATAATGATTAGGAGGACTTAGATACATGTAGTTTAAGAGGCCATTAGTGAGTGAAAACTTATGAATATGTTCATTGAGATGCATTTGGAGGAACATAACAGATATATGAAAATTTTTCTTTCTTCTATACGTGTTACCTCCACTCATTTGGATCGATTTTTAATGAGGAAACTATCAGGTTATGAAGGCCTAATCATACGGGAATGTGTGTCATCTTTGGAACCAACTCCTAGGTAGACCATAGATGAGGATAGGGTTTTGAATTTTCATGGACACATATTGTTGTTATTAATCATACAAGAGAAGATTCTGTGAGATTTTCAATACTCATTTTGAGAAGATCATCCTTGTGTCAACAAGATGTATTGAGATTTAAACAATCATTATTGTTGTCCAGGTATAAATATAGTTATAGATGTTTTTGTTATGAGATGTTCCACTTGTCAGCAGGGGAAGATGGAGAATCTATGAAAAGGTGGGATTTTGTAGTAGTTAACCATTCGTGTGTGGAAGTGGAATTATGTCATGATAGATTTTTTGGTTCTTTTTTCAATGTTTCCTCAATTGAATGTTGTGGTTTGAGTTGATTTCAAAAGAATCACAATGTTTTCACATTTCATTCCGATCAAGGAAACCATCAATGTTGAAGATATGAGAAGGTTGTACATATGAGATATTGTACATCTACATGGGTTTCCACACTCTATCATTTTAGAGAGTGACACCCTATTTATTTATTGTGTCTGGTAGGGACTTTATAGGGATTTAGGTACACAGGTACTTATGAGTATGGCTTACCATCCCCAGATAGATGGCCAGCACAAGTGCACAATATTGGTTTTGGAGGACATGCTCCAAGCATACAACCTATATTTAGGGGGGGGGGGCTCTTGGGATAGACAATTACCCATAGTGGAGTTTTATTGAATAACAGTTTCCATGAAAATATTCATATGTCACCTTATAAGGCTTTGTATGGTAGGCCATACCGATCACCCCTATGTTGGCTAAAGGAAGGAGAGGCAGCTATTCTGGGACCCTGTCTTTTCCTGGAGACATTTGACCAGGTGGAGTTGTTTTAGAAGAGGATGGCTGCTGCACAATCTCTCCAAAAATATTATACTAATCAAAGGATACGACCTCTAGAGTTATATAATTGAGATTTGGCCTTATTACGTGTCACACCAAGGTTAGGACATATATTGATTTGGAGACATGGAAAGTTTTCACCAAGATACAACTGGCCATTTTAGTTTTTGGAGATGGTTATGTCGTTTTCCAATCGGTTGCAGTTACCTCATTGTTAATGATCTATGCATGATGTCTTTCATGTTTCTCAACTGTTTCATCACATTTCATAACCTTCATACATTTTCCAACCCGTGGAGGTTGAGTTGGAGGTGGATGAATTCTTTTTGGATCACCTTATTCGGATTATAGTTCATAGAATGATGGTTTTACATGGCCGGTATGTTCCCCTAGTTGGGGTGTTATTGCAGCACATGCGAGTACTGGATGAGAATTAGGAAAGTGAGGCCGACATATGATCACAGTTGTAAGAGTTTTTTTATGTTTCTTCTTTTCTACCCTTGGAACAAAAAATTGCGGACAAATTGCTTTAATGTGGGTTGTTTTTAAGAACCTGGATATTCATTATAGGTATGGATCTTTATTTAATATTGTTTTTCCAAAAAGGGGAAGAAATTGGAATTTTTTATGTTCACACTGTGTACCTGGTTTCCACGTGTGGATGTGTACTGGACATGTAACGGCTGAGTACATGGCCTTGTTGGAGACATGGAAGACCACCTAATGTGAAGGATGATTGAGTCGAAAACACGACTTTTGCATTATATGAACACACCATATAATTTTATTTTTATTTGATGAGTCAGAGAGGGGTCGCATCCCATCTTAATAAAACAATTCTTATTCCCTCAGTTCGTTCATGAGAGAAAAAAATGGATGAAAAAAATTCAAACTCCTCCCAGTTCCCCATCTGGGATCCAATTGAGATGCCATTGGGTGCATTTTATTTTGACCAGTGAGTTCACTATTCCACTAATTCATATTTTCCTGATTCATCCTCTCTCTTTAGTTATCAATGGTTGACCAATTTTCCACTTTCTTATATATCTACATCATTCTAGGATGATTCAAGGGTCTATGTTCAATAGTGTTCATCGTAAAATATCAAGGTAGGTGGTTTGTGATTTTCCTTGATAGTATTTTGATTATATAAGCCAAATGTTCCAATACAATTTTTAGGGTATTGCTTCTTTTGGAATTTGAACCTGTTTAATACATGATATAGTTTGTTTGAATGAGAAATGAACATTGCTTATGTGTATGGTTATATTCTTTGTTATGGAACACCCCATGGTTGTGTTTCCCATGTTTGATTTGATTATTAGAATTTGGTATAGAATTCTTGGTAGTCTTGTTTTGATTTTCATTCCTCATGTTGTTAGGATGAAGTTAATGATTAAATAAGATGCATGTGATTCACATTGTAAAATATTGACCATGTGGAATTTGATTCTAAATGATTCTCGATGAATGGACATTTATGTTTGTTTTTTTGTTATGTTGACCCAAAGGTATTGTCTATGATACTAGATGAGTGTTTATAGACAAGAGGGGTATGACTATGACAGCTACCCAGAGGGACATTATTAAATGAATTTTGGACACTAGGGAATTGACTATGAGAGATTCTAGGTGGGAATTTTAGTTTATTGGTTTTGTGTGGACCATGGGGTTATTGAAATTAATAGATTATCATATGGTTTTCTATAAATTATTAGTGTGGCATAGTACCAAAGTGGTTAAACTATGATAGATTACATAGAGGTTCATTATTTATTAAATTGATGATATGCTGAACTAGAGGGGTCAGACCATTTGGTAGAGTTCTTCTGGTGGTTTCCTACTAGGGATCATCTCACAAATTTTTTTGGGTAATTCATTTGAGATGAAAAAGATTATATATATTTAATTATATATAAGGAAAAGTTCCCTTCATCAACAGGTATGTAAATTTTGTTGGAGTTTGAGAGAATGATACCAATCTGAGTCATGAGATGCTGTTGGGGTTACTTCTTTTATATTCATTGGATTTTCTATTGTATTTCCAGCATTGTGTTGGACGCTTTCCTAGACACATGTGACATTCATCATTTGTATATGTGTTCCAGTTGTTTTATTACTACCAGTATACATTGATTTACTCTTGTTGCATGGTATTACTACTTATGTTATTATTTATCTTTTGTTCTTCATTGTTACTCTTCCAATGAAGGAATAGTTTCCGCAATATCTCACCTATATACCTCGCTGCTAGTTGTTAGCCTCTGAAATTCAGGTAAGTAAACTTAAGGATATGTGATTAACAGGGTATGGGGCACCTTTGGGAAATACACAGAACCAAGACGTTACACCATTTTATTACCATATATGGTTTGATAGATTTATATATGGTTGTTTCATATGTGTAAGGTTCGATTCCTTGTTATGGGACACCCCATGGATGGGTTTCCTTTGTTTGATCGTTTATAGTCATATTGTCTTGGATTACTGTTAATATTTCTTTGTTTTCCATGCCTTGGTTTTTTAGTATGGACTTATTGATTATATGATATACATGTGATATGAATTGTGTATGTTTGACTATGGGGAATTTGACTATGAGAGCTTCCCATGTTAGGTTCGTTTAGGGATGTTTTACTGTTATGTGACCCAAGGGTATTCACTGTTAGAGCTTCCAGGTGGTCATCGACCCATGGGTTTTTATTTTTAGAGATTTACCATGTTGTTGTTAATAATATTTTGATATAATATTAGTCCAAGGAGTTAATAAAAGGAGAACATTCCATGTTGTTCATTTGTAAAATATTAGTGATATGTTACAAAAAGGCTATTAGACCGTGAGTGCTTCTGTGAGGGTCGATTTTAAATTAATTCTTGTTATGATGGACCAAGGGGTTATACTATGAGAAATTTCATAGATGATCATTATATGATAATTGAATGATCGTGATGAGTCTCCCAATCCCATGTACAATCTTGGACTTAGTCATACATGATGGTTTAGATGGTCCTATAAGTGGTTTGTTTATTAAAATTACATAGGGGGATATAGATAATATGCTAGATCATGAGATTACATGATTCTAATGGTGACATATACATGTAAATGAATTAATTGAAAACTATGTGATTGTTTACCATTGATTAATTTTTAGTTTATTGATTCATTTCTATATAATACTTGCTATATATATTCCATGATAGTTACACACAGATATTTTGATGGTTTCTTACTAGGATTTGTCTCACACCCAGTTTGGGTCATGATTTTGGATGGAAACATATTATATGGATTCAGGTATAAATAAGAGAAATCACCCTTCCTCATCAGGTACTTGATTGTTGTTGGAGATGGAGATCATGAGACTAAACTGAAACTTGTGATGCTGCGGGAGTTTACAATTTATATTGTATTTGGATTCTATATTACTTTCAAATATTATGTCTTTTTTGGATTTTTTTTCATAGATACATATTCCATGCATCATTCATTTTTATGTTGTGTCTTCTGTTGGATTTACATTCAGTCTTCCACTATTTATTTTTGTTTAGTATTAATTCTTCTGCTATTGTTACTATTTGTTATCAATTGTGTATACTCTCCAAATGAGGGAATAGTTTCCCCATTATCAGACCATCACCCTTTATTCTAGTCCACAACCTCTGGCATTTGGTGAAATTTCTTTTAGGTAATGTGAACAACTTGGTATAGGGAACATTAGGGAGGAACCTGAATCCTAAATGATAAAAAGTGTTATCAAAGGAGGTTATTTTCTACTTTTCCTTATTAGTTGGAGTCAATAGAATAAGATAAGAAGAAATACATACTTGTTAATAAGTTGTTCCCAGGAGTAGCTAACCTATGTATAATGAAATGCTATGTTACTTCAAATATTGATTTTTTTTTCAATTGTTACAGTTGAATTGATTTCACCGTTGTGTGATTAACCTTTTTTAGGAGATTATAATTGAAATTAATATGGTAATATTTCTGTTAGAACCCGATGAGATGAGGTTATTCTATCTAATGCATCCTAAAGGCAATTTTTAGAGAAAACATGTCATGAATTCTTGTCTTGCCATTTATAATGCATTACTAATTACAAGTTATAGTGATAGATGTTAGGATAGATATGCTTGTTGCAGTGATATAGGGAATGACAGAAATATATTCTATTTTTTTATGGTATTGGTATATTTAATGATTCATTTGGATGAATACCAAAATTTGTACAATGAGGTGTTATGGTCCCTCTTAGATCAGAATTTGGTGGATCACGATATATCATCTATTTAAATTTATTAATATGATATGTTTAAGGATTCCAAACATTGAATCATGGGATTATTGGATCTCAAGCCTCAAAACATGGATTTTCTATTCCAAAATTTGACTATTTTTGGTGCCCATGAGATGTTTCGGAAGCTTACTATCAAGAAAACCATACAGCATAGAGTGTGATGTTATGAACACACTCCATGAGTTATTTTATTCAGGAAGAAATAAATGTTCTTAAGTATATATCATGTACCATATGAAAATGCTTTGTTGTTGTTGACTGTGTAACTGGAAGTGTGAGAAGAGTGATGGGGTTGATAAACATTCGTGGAACACGCTATGTACTGGGAGTACACATCATACTGTAAAAAAAACTTGTATCCAGTAATGTGACTAATGACACAGGTGGAAGAAACATTGGTATTACCCACAATGAACAGCTTATACAAGTCTTGTGGTAATTGAAAAAGTATTATGATGTGTAACTAAAAAATGGGTAGATGCATCATTAGTGTTACATGACGTTCCAAGAGTGTGGATGTCATGTAGTGTTACACTAGCTGATCCATGTAGACCTATCCTTGTAGAAGTACATGGGTAGGAAATAATATTCAAGTATACAATATGGCTTATGAGGAACACACCATTTGTATTGGGTGTTACATGACCAATTTGGCTAAGGTAAATTCCCATGTTGAGGTTTATGGAAACACACAGTGTAATGGTTCAACATTCTATGTAAACCTATTTTTTATTATATGAATTATTTCCTTCGATTATTCCATTAATTCACATATAAGTTTCCTTCTATCATAATATTTAATTCAGGTGTGCGTGTGACCTTTAAAATCCATGCCACCAAGACGTCATCCATTTGTAAACCTGGTATAGGGTGATGATCAGATGCAAGAAATGGTTGATCAGGGACTACCAGAAAATCCTCTTATCACGGCCATCATGGAACAATCTATTATACCAGAAGCAGGTGCTGATGCATAGTTCTATTCATGCTTTATGAGGATGATGTAGAATTTTTAGGGAGCTACACATCCTACCCTGACTATGGTGGAGTTGAATAGGGTGTTCCAATACCATAATCCTCACACTTTTTTAGGGGATGGAGTACCAAAATATACAGAGTCATGATTGGAGTCCATGATTTCTATTGTTGAGAATATAGAGATTCCTCCATATGGGAGGGTGAAGCTCATGAGGTATATGCTACATATTCCTCCAAGATATGGTTGGATGTTATCTCACAAGGAAGAAGTGATCAGGATATAGATTGGGAATTTTTTAAGAGAACCTTCTATGATTACCACTACACTGATACTTTGAGATCCGATTGAGCTCATGAGTTTATGAATATTGAGAATTTCTCTCTTTTAGTGATGTATTATTCTTCTCTCTTTAAGAGCTTCAATGATTTTCACATATTTTGAGAGGATATGAGTTATCACTGGCTAGGTGATTTGAGGATGGTCCCAGGCATGACATATGATCGTAGGAGTATATATTCATTATGACTTCACTGACTTCAATAGTAAATAAAGCATTTTTTATCGAGTGCTATTTGAGGGAGTTATGAATTGTGAACTAGGGAGGTTTATCATCTAGGGCTGGTACTCGTTCAACTGATAGTGTGAATCATTATAGGGAGCTCTCTCTTGATGTTTCATCAGGTAGCCGAATGGTGTGATACCAGTATGGAAGGAGTCGGCACACGAGACCGCAGTTCCTGAGAGACTCAGTTGAGTGCCAATATTTTGGCATGATGTGTCATATACATCGTTTTTCCTGGATGTTCTCACTATTAGTGACTGATAGGGGATCTGTTATGACTCCATGTTCAGCAGGAGGACTACTAGTTTCTCATCAGTTTGCGAATTGGGTTTTGTCAAACCATGAAGGTGGTTGTGGTCATGGTAGCCAGACGACATGTTCTCGTGGACAGCAGGGTGGACCAGCTCAGGGTAGCCAGAGAGTGTCACAGGGTTGTAGTACAAGTCAGACTTTTGAAATGGAATAGACCTAGAAGGAGAAGGATCCCAGATCTTCTATGAATAGAGGTATGATTCTAGCTGCCTCAGTTTTAGTTAATTATATTTTTTATATACGGTCTTCCTATAGTTTTATATTTGTTTCCATTGTGGAGAGCCTTTGACATTGTGTATTTACTATCGATGATGTTATGACACCAGAAACTCCGTTGCGGATTAGGACGACTACTGTATTTCAGTGAAAGAAGTTCCCCCTTGAGGTTGGTGGGTGTCGCATATTGTGGGTCCTCTATGTATTAGATATTTCTAGATTTGATTTCATTCATGGAATTGAATGGTTGGTCTCTATTCAAGCCTTGGTTGACAACTATCACCGTAGGCTGAGTTTAACGTCCCAATAGGGCAGATCTTTTCTACATATGGGAGAATGTGATGTCCAAGAGAGAAGAGAAGGACTCGAGCATCGTGGCTTGAGAGGAATGACATCCTAGATTGAAAGTTTATATTTAGATTAGTAGGGGACTTCACAGATGAGATTTCATCTAGTGGAAGATAATTTTAGAGATGTCTTTCCTCGACAATTTTCATGTTCACCTCCAGGCCTGGAGGTATATTTCTCTATTGATCATGTTCTTGGATCGACACAGGTGTATGTTACTCATTATAAGATGGCTATACTAGAGTTACAGGATCTCAAAAAGTAGTTAGATGGTATGCTAAAAAAAGGTTTCACTTGACCTTGAACATAACCATGGGGTCTTCCTGTCTATTTTTCTAAGAAAGAGGATGGTACACTCATAATTTTTGGGGACTATTGGAATCTAAAAAATTTAATGTCAAGAACTAATATCCCATGCCAAGGATTCTTGATCTCTTTAATCATCTTCGAGGAGACCAGGGGTTATTGAAGAATGAATTGACATATGGTTATCATTATTTTGGCGTTAGAATTTCAAATATAACTCTTATAGCCTTTAGAAGAAGGTATGGTATATACAAGTAGTTTGTTATTCCATTCGGTCTCAAGAACGTGCAAACAGTTTTAATGGAACTGTTGAACCGAGTGTTCCATACATTCATGGATTCGTTGGTAGACATCTTTGTGGGTGATATCATGGTGTGCTATCACACACTAAAATACCATGATATCCATATTGAGATCGTATTAAGTACATTGAGATGGAATCAGTTATATGTTATGCTCTCAATGTGCAATATTTGTATGGATCATATTCACTTCATTGGTCAGGTCATATAAGAGAAACAAGTATTATTAGATCCAGAGAAAGAACGATTGGTTGTTTCTGGGGAGCATGTGAAGAACATCATTGAGGTATGAAGTCGTTTTGGGGTTGGCTGGTTACTAAAAACACATTATTAATGACTATTAATGCTTAGAAACACCACTGATGGACCTTATTTAGAATGGTGTTATGGACTTATGGACAGATTTCTACAAATCAACCTTTCATGAGCTGAAACCGAGAATGACATCAGCAATGATCCTTATTTTTTCAGATCTGGGAAAGAGATACACTATTTAATGTGACACATCAGGTATCAAGATAGGATCTGTGCTTATGTAGGGGGAACGAGTCATTATGTATGGGTCATAAAACTTGAGGCCGCATGAGAGTAATTACTCGACGCCATATCTCGAGTTGGCTGCAGTTGTGTAAGCTTTTCACTATTGGAGACATCATCTTTTGGGATAGAATTTTGTGGTATAAACTGATACCAAAAGACTCTAGTATATATTTATTCAATGATATCTAAATTTGAGACCATGAAGGTGGGGTGAGTACCTTATTTCATTTGACATTGATCATTCCTACACACCGAGAATAAGAAACACAATGGATGATTATTTGAACTATAGAACTCATATGAAGGAAGACCAGGAGGCCAATAGTTAGTAGAAGATTATAGATTTTTTCTCTGAGATGCATTTGGAGGTGAACAATAAATAGAGGTATACTTTTCATTCTTATATATATGATACATATACTCTACTATATAGAGTGAAAATGAGGTAGCTATCAAATTATTAAGGCCTAGTTCTATGAGAGATTGTGTTAGGAATAGACCCTACTCCTGGGAGGACACTTGGTGAGGATGAGGTTTTGCATTTTTCATGGGCATGTATCGGTGTTTGCAGACATACGCGAGGAGATTCTGATATATTTTTATGCCTCCGAATGGGATTCTCATCCTAGTGTCCCTGAGATGTATCGATATCTATATCATCAGTATTGGTGTCCACGCATGAAAAGGGATGTAGCTGGTTTTTTCACAAGGTGTTCAATATGTTAGCATGTGAAGGTAGAGCATCAGTGACCAACAAAGATATTATATAAGTTACCCATTCCCAAGTGGATTTGGAATGATGTCACGTTGGATTTTTTGATGGGTTTACCAAGGTCGCCTCAAGGGAATGATGTTGTATCGGTTGATGTCGAAAGACTCCCAATAGTTTCAAATTTCCAACAAATTAAGGAATCCTTCATTATTCATTAGACTGGAAGTTGTAAATCTGAGATATTATCAATTTTTATGGGGTTCCTCACTCTATCGTTTCAAATAGGGACATCTGGTTTAATTCTTGTGTCTAGAAGTGATTATAAAGGTTTGGGAACAAAGTTACATTTGATTATATCTTACCATCCCAAGACAGATGGCCAATCTGAGCAATAAATATTGGTTTTGGAGGACATTATTTTAGAATGCATCTTGAATTTCAGGGGCTCTTGGGAGAAAAACATACTCCTTCTAAACTATTGAAACAATAATATTTTTTGGAAACAATTCAGATTGAACCTTATGAGGTTTTTTATGGTAGGTAATGCATATCACCCCTATGTTTGCTAGAGGCATGAGAGGTAGATATGTTGGGACTTTGTCTTGTCCAGGAGAACACTGAGTAGGTGGAGTTGGGTCCGATATGGACGGATACTATAAAATCTCACCAAAAATCATATGTTTATCGATGGATATGACCTCGGGAGTTCGAGGAATGTGATCATGATTTGTTACGTGTAACACCGAGATTGGTAAAGAGAATGATTTAGTGGCATGGGAAGATTTCACCGAGATATGTTAGGAATTTTGAGGTTTTATAGAATGTCAAGATAATTTCCTATCAGTTAAAGTTACCTCAGTGGTACATGGATATGCACGGCGTATGTCATGTTTCTCAGCTATGATGTTACTTTTCATAACTCTCATGTATTTTTTATCCTGAAGAGGTTGGGTTAGAGATGGAAGCATCCATCGAGGAGAACCCTATTAAGATTTTGGATTGTTCTATGAAGGTTCTCTATGTCTGATATGTTCTGTTCGAAAATGTGTTATGGTAGAATAGGCGAGTACAAGATGAAAATTGGGAGAGGGAGTTCGATGTGAGATCATAGTGGTCAGAGTTGTTCATAAATTATTCTTGGCCACTCCTAGAAGGGAAATTCTAGGATTCATTTCTTTAATGGGAGTTTTTTTAATAACCCAGATCTTCATATCAGTTATGGACCTTTTTTTCAGATTATCATTTAGCAAATGGACGAAATGGGAATTTTCTATGTACCCGCCATGTACTTCTGAGTTCATGTTGTGTACCGGATTTCAATGAACAGTCATGACTAGCCATGTAATGGCAATGTACATGTCCCTGTGATGACGTTGCAGACTGCTTATGTCACGGTATGGTCAAGGATATTACACAAAATGTACATTATTAAGAACCCGTCGTGTAGTTTTCTTTTTATTTTATATATCTATGGGGGGTTTCACCTCATGTACATTACCTACTTATTATTCTCGTGTTTCATACAGGAGCACTGAGGAACCACCAATGACGATTGAACCCATCATTCTATTTCTGAACTCAGATTCAGATACCTTTGGGTGTGTTGGAATCCCACCAGTGACTTCTCAATTCCACTAGATCCTTTCTTCTAGATTCCTCCTCTCTTGTGATTTATTCAATGTTGGGAGTTTTTCACCTTTTTGTAAATCTAAGTCGATCTAAGATGATTTATGTGCCGGCGTTCATGAATATTTATCAAACAAAATCACTGTAAGTTTTTTGTTCCTTCCATTGTTCATCTCCAGATTATATATTCTAAATGTCCCACATACCGATGATTCAGATATTTCATGATTTGGATTTTCACCCTGTTTATTACCTTCTAGGGTTTGATTGATTGATCAAGGGATGTTACTTTTGTGTAAGGTTAGATACCTTGTTACCTGACATTCCATGCTTTTGTTTCACATAGTTGATCATTTATGGTGGTTTCGTATACGATGCTTCTTAGGATTGCCTTGTTTTTTCAGACTTTTTTGTTAGGATGTAGTTACGGATTATACGTGATGCTTGTGATTTTGAATTGAGGATGTTTGACATAGTATAGTTTTATTATGAGAGCTTCTTAAGGTAGGTTCATTTATTCTTGTATTCCTATTAATTGACCCAGGGGTATTGACTATGAGAGCTTCATGGTGGTCATCGACTTAGGGGTTTAGACTATAAGAGATTTCCCATGTGGTAATATATAATTGTTTGATAGTATATTAGGCCAAGGGGTTTTGACCGTGAGTGCTTTCCTAGGTGGTCATTTTTATATGATTAGTGCTCTATTAGACCAAGGGGTTAGATAATGAGAGCTTCCAAGAGAGTTGTTTTTAATGAATGTTTTTAATGGTAGACTAGGGGGATTAGTCTGTGAGAACATTCCCAGAGGGTCGTTTTTGAATAATTTAATGATCATTACGAGTCTTCCAAGCCAAATAACAAGCCTGTACTCCATATTATATGATTATTAGATGGTGTTATGATATGTTTGTTTCTTACTATTGAGTAGGGAATATACATATATTCTAGATACCATGATTAAATGATTTAAATGGTGAATGATAAATATTGATCAATGTAAATGAACAGAATAGGATTGTTTACCTTTGAATACTTCATAGTTCATTGATTCATTTATATATATTACCTACTATATATATTCACAGATAGTTAGGCACCTGTATTTTTGTGGTTTCAAAATGGGATTCGTCTCACACCCTGTTGAGGTAATTCTTTATTACCTAATCAAATTATATGGTTTCATGTATAGATAAGAAAAAGCACTCATACTAATTAAGTACAATAGTATTGTGGGAGTTGGAGAGCGTGGGACTCGGATAAGGGTTGAAATGCTATTGGAGATTACTATTTCAATTGTATTTGGTTTCTTTATTTCCTTCAAACACTGTGATTTTTTTGGATATTTACATAGATTCATATTCTATGCATTATACGTTTGTGGGTTCTGTGTTTTCTTGAATTTAATTTTAGTCTTCCAATGTTTGTTTCTCTATGGTATTACTGCTTCTTCTATTGAAACTATTTTTTTTTTCCTCTATGTATACTCATCCAACTTGGGAATAGTATCCCCATTATAATTCCTTGGCCCTTACTGCATGTCAGTAGCCACTGGTGTTTTGGGAAATATTGTTGAGGTTATGTTGAACAACCATGTATAGGGAACCTTTGGGTGGTACACGGATCAAAGACGTTACAAGTATGTCTGAAGGGAATCCCTATAAAAACGTAGTGCCCAAACCATATAGACAAAAAACTTATTGGGATTATCATACTTATTTACCTATAGTTGATGATATCTTTAATCTAATCCATCCTTTGAGAAGTAATTAGATCCTCATAATTTTTTGAATAAATCTAAAATACATGGTTTAGGATATATGTTCTTTATGTTGAACCTGTTGAATTCATGTCAATTGATACACATCTGCATTGATCCAACATTCTTCAAGAAAAGGTAATCTTGTCCACCCATTGTTGTGCAGTGGGGAATATAAACTCTTTGTCCAAATTCACTTGCCTTAGGGCTATCCTGTAGGAGAATTTTGAGATAGGAGTGACTCTGGGTATGATCTATATTGAGAAATACACCTCATGATGTTGTGGAAGTCCATATTTATTATCCATGAATTAGAACCATGTATTACATAACTTTGATAATTTCATCCAGGTTGATACCATTAGTTTACTCCATCATTTTAGAATGGTATGCTTCTCTATAGGCTATCTACATGAGCACAATTCATCACATTTCCAAAAGAGGATAATGATATTCCAGGTATTTGAGGTGGATCATTAGATAGTTCACAATATGAAAAGTGGTTACCTTTTCCGAATATATGATGTGTAATATATATAATGATATCAAATCAAGAAACAGTATAGTGTTTAATTCCACTGAGAAAAGCATTGACAGATTTATTAGAAGAATCTTCCCAAATACGCCTATATGAGAAGATTCTAACACATGGTTGGAAATGGTTGCATAACAAGTATTTTATACAGATATGTATACTTCATAGAACGCAGTAATTGAATAATAGTTCATGAAAATGTGTAGGATATAAAGGAATTCATAAAAATAAAATAAAATATACCTTTTTCCATTCACGAGTGAATCAAAATTATACCTTGTAAAACATTGTTTTCCTACTCCTCGTGAAAATTAGTAATGGAATAAACATTTCTTTGTTTCATTGGATTTTTTGGATACTGATGTTTATTACCCTCAATGAATTTAGGCTTATTACATTGCCTTTAATATTTCATTTTCCCCTATATTTAATTAATTGATCTATATGTGGTGAATTATGAGGTCCCCTTCATTCCTCTATCATGATAGAAGATATCAGTATGTCTCACCCACATTCATGAGCTCATTATACTTCTATCACACACATAATTAAATTCATCATCTCTTTGACATAATTAGCATAATTATTCTTCAAGAATTTTAAAATCTGTGTAGTTGGATCCTCTTTCCACATTTTTGGTTTGACCCACCGGATTGAAACTCCGTTATTGTATTCATATATTCATATCCATCAGACCATTCTCAAAACATTATATCAATATTAACATATCATCGAACAACTTCTTTGTAACCCCTAATGTTGTAGAACGATAGATACTTTGGTGGGTGTGGTTTTATACCACTAACGATTCTATATAATTTCTATATCATAGCTGATAACAAAACCATAGGCATATCCTACAAGCCTATTGAAGTTTTCATCATGTGTTGTGATAGATTCACCTTGATTTTTCATTAACTCAATGAATTATAATTCTATATTTTTTCATAGTAATTGTGTGAAATATTGGGTAATTAATAGTTTATTGTTGTTTTCCATCTTCATATCTTATATTTTATCATTCGGCTTGTTGATGTTTATCAATTCCCATCATTTATCAACCCCTCCATCTAAATAATAGACGTCCAGTGGAACCTTATCCTTCTCGAAATAATTTTAAAAAAGAACATCTCCATTGAGTGAAACCACTATTTTGTGATAAATGGATTAAATGTTCCAGTAAATAGTAGTGGTAGTTGAGACATAAAGTACCAATGAATATTTTTTCCTTTTAAGGTGGTGGTAGACATTCCAAATGGTTCAGGATATTATTCATAGCCTGAGACATCAAGGGAATCTATAACATCCCAAACCATATTTTCAAGTACATTACCAACAAAATATGATAATTTAGGTTTCTAGGAGGATTCTGTTGTAGTTTTGGGACATTTTATTCATACCAATGGAGACATTGCATTGCCCCAACCCTAGTTACCCAGAGTCGGTGAATTAGTACATAACATTGGCAAGATAAAAAAAGATCAAGTCTCAAAAGTCTGATTAGTTAAGTAGAATAGACAATACTAGATACATTCCTAAGTTTTACATTACATTATAAAATGAAACACTAAAACAAGAGAACTCCAAGTGGTTTATTAATGACATATATAATATTAGTTAATCAATTCCGCTGATTTTTATATTTTTGAAAAAAACACCAATTAAAAATATAATATTTGTTTTAAAAAAATGTAAATCTTGAAAATATTTGGTATTTTGTTTTTTTAATTAATAATAACATTATTACTACAAAGAAAATTCATTTTAACAACCTTAACATGTCATATTAACCTATAAAATTAGTGTAATTCATTAAAAGTCTCAAATTAGATTTATTTGGATATTTATAATATCAATTATTTTAATCATTCATTAATAAGGTCACTAATACATCATCATTGTGTCATAAATAAATATAATTATTTAATGTCTAAAAATTATAAATGAAATAAAATTATGTAGTAAATACTTTTATCTTTCTAATAATTATTTATAGTTTAATTTTTCTCATGTATAACCATGTATTAAAAATGGTTCAGCTATTAATCATTGATTTTAACTCTTTTAACTCTTCTTTAAATAAAATAATATTAAATTCCCTAATCAAATACAAGTGAACATAAAGGATCATATTTTATTCCTAATGTTGTTTTTTGTCGAATTACACTTATCGTATAAAATTAGGACATGTGTTAGGGTAATACTAATATCATTTTTACCCTTAATTACCATATTTAATTTTTAATAGTGGTAAATAAAATTAAAATGTCATTATTCACAAAAAAAATTTCATCTTCATGAACCACATTTTACTTACTAATATCAACTACGTCTCTCAGATTTTTGAAATTCAACTCACAGAAGCGGTAAAATAATGTTTTATACAAATTTGCAGATGCTCTTAAAAGGTGGGTAAAAGACAGTAGATAGTTCGATAAAATTTTTATTTGTCGAATCTTGTTATAAAATGACTCCAATGAATTAAATTGAACTTATATAGGAATTATGCATCTATTTTGACCTAAATTAAATTTTAATAAAACAAATAATTATTTAAATAAAAAGGTGGTTTTTAAACAATATCTCAGTATTTTTCACTAATAATAAAAAATTGAATGTTTTCATAAAAATACCACAAATTCACTATAAGATAATTTCAATATTCCGAATCAAAAAATTAAGTCCATTTTGAAAGATAAAATTTATAAAATTTCAAATAGTGGGTATTTCAATTCATAAAAAGTAGTTTGATTGGTCACGGTGTGTTAGAATCTCGAACTTGCGTACAATTAAAGCTAATGCATTATTAAAAGGGAAACATACCATGGATGTATGGGGTGTTACATTCATCCCTCCTTCAAATAATTTCTTCCTAGAAATTTTTATAATACTACCGAACTAAAAGATTTGGGTGGTTCTTCATCATAAGTTCCTCAGATTCCCCCGTTGCCACTTCCATCTTATGGTTTCTCCATAGAACATTTAACAGATGAGTCGTAGTGTTTCTCAGCACTTGTTCTCTTGTATAAATAATTTTGACAGTCTCTTCACAATAAGATTGATCAGGTTACGGTTCAATTTACACATAGGTGAGTACATTCATGGGGGCATGCATGTATTTATTCAACAGTGATATGTGGAACACATCTGGAACTTTGGAGAGACATGGGGGCATTTCCAAATGGTAAGATACATCCCCAATTCGTTTTCGAATATCCAAAGGTCCGATGTAATTAGGACTCGATTTACCCTTCTTAATGAATCGTATAACTCCTTTCTATAGAGATACCTTCAAGAAAACGTGATCTCTCCCCTGAAATTCCAAATCCATCCTTCGGTTATCAGTATATCTCTTCTTACAACATTGTGTTACTTTGATGTGGGTATAGATAACCTTCACCTTTTCCATTTTTTCCTCAACATGTTTTCGGCCTACGTTTTTTCTTTCACCAATATCTTACCAATATGTTCATGTATGACATCTCTTTCTATATAACGCTTCATATGGTTTATATTAATACTTGAATGAAAGCTATTATTAAAGGAAAATTATACCAAAGGTAAATATTGATCCCACATACCCTGAAAGTAAAGTGATAAAGAGCATAACATGTATTCTAAGGTTTGAATAGTCTATTCTGATTGTCCATTGGTTTGAGAATGGTAGGCAATGCTCAAACAAAGTTCAGTATCCTAGTCCTTCTGAAATTTTTCTAGAATATTAATTTAAAAGAGGGATCATGATAAGAAACAATCGATATGGGTACACCATGGAGTCTTACGACTTCATTAATATATAGTCTTTATAATCATTAATGTTGTAAAGCTTTTATTATAGCGAGAAAATGGGCTAACATGGTAAAACTATCAACAATGACCCATATTGCATCATTCCATCTAGGTTTTTTTGGTATCCCCATGAAAAAGTTCATCGTTATATTATCCCATTTTTTCTCAGTTATGGGAAGATGTTTCATAACTCTTCCAAAATTTTTCCTTAGAGAATTCACTTGTTGACAAGCTATACATCTTGACATAAAATTATCAATCCCCCTCTTCATGTTGTCCCACAAAAAATGTTCCTTCAAATATCTATACATGTTAGTGCTACCAGGGTGTATATAGAAATTGGAAAAATGAGGGTCATCCAATAAATCCCTTTTTAGATAACGTAAATCAGGAACAAAAATTCTATTTCCAAATTTCAAAATCCTATCTTCATATATAAAGACACTAAATCTCTCAACATTCAAAGCATAAATTTTCTCTTGAAACTCCTCATCATCAGTTTGAGAACATTTTATTCATTCTAGTAAAGATGGTCTGGAAACCATTTGAAAAATAATTGATGTTTAACCTTCCATGATTATTCCCTTATCCATATTTACTAGATGCATGAAAATAGGATCCCTTTAAATTCTCATCTTGTTCAAAACTCCATGATTCTTTCTACTCAAAGCATCTTCCACCTTATTTTCCTTCCTCAGGTGGTAGTGTATTGTTCAATCATAATACTTGAGTAGTTCAATCCATCTCATTTTCCTCATGTTGAGTTCATTCTATGATAAACATATAATTCAAACTCTTATGATCAGTATATATATCACATTTTTCTCCATATAGATAATGTCTCCATGTATTCAAAAAAATTATTATAGTTGCTAACTCAAGATCATGAGTATGATAGTTTTTCTCATGAATTTTTAGCTTTCGTGATGTATAGGCAATAAATATATCATTCTACATAAGGACATAACCAAGTCCTTTATTTGAATCATTACTATAAATAACAAACCCATCATTCCCTGATGGTAGATTCATGATAGGAGCATTGAATAATATTCCCTTAAGTTCTTCAAAAAACTCTTTAAAAACTTTTTTCCAATCAAATTTAACCCCTTTATGTGTGATCTTGGTTGACGGGATAGACAACCATGCAAAATTCTAGAAAAAAACATCCCTGGTAACTTCCTAAACCAATAAAACAGCATACCTCAGTTATATTTTTTGATGATGGAATTTCTTGGATTGCCTTGGTATTTGAAGGATCAATAGTGATTCTATCCTGAGAGACAATATTTCTCAGAAAAGAAATCTCTTGAATCAAGAATTCACACATTCTATGTTTCCCATATAATTCATTTCTTATAAGAGTCCTTAGAAAAATTCTTAAGTAATTTTCATGATCTTCGTAGATTTTTGAGTATACCAAGATATCATCAATAAATACCACTACAGAGTCATCATGAAATTACTTGAAAATACTATTCATTAGATCCATGAAGACGGAGGGTGCATTAGTCAACTAAAAAGGCATTACTGTAAACTCATAATGCATGTAAATGGTTCGAAATGTTGTTTTTGGAATGTCTTCCTTATTCACACACAACTAAAGATATCCAGATCGAAGGCCATTCTTTGAAAAAATATTGATCTCCCTGAAGTTGGTCAAATAAATCATCAATTGGAGGTAGGGGATATGGTTCTCTATTGTTATAACATTTATTTCCCGGTAGTCAATGCACAACCTCATAGATCGGTCTTTCTTCTTAACAAAAATAATAGGGGCTCTCCATGGAGAAGCACTTGGGAAAATAAATCCCTTGATACAAAATTCCTATAGGTGTTTCTTTAGTTCCACTAATTCCATAGTGGACATTCTATAATGGGTCTTAGATATAGGCCTTTAACTAGAAATTAAATCAATGTAAAACTCAATTTCTGGTTATGGAGAATGTCTAGTTAAATCTTCTCGAAACACATCAACAACTTTATGCACAATTGTATGTCCACTATTTGAAAATTTCATTCCTCACCCACAGTTATTTCATTCTCTTCCTCCCCAATAATTTAATTTAGTTGAGATATTGGGGGTGAATATAAATAAGAATTAGTTGGTGACGTATCTTCTCTAAAGATAAGGTACTCCTTATCATTATCAAGAATCATAACCTCTTTCTTTTTACAATAAATTTTCATATCGTAGCCCAAAATTAAATCACTACCAAGGATTATATCAAATTAAAGCATGGGTATGATGATGAGATCAGAAGATAATGAACATTTATATACCCTAATAAGAACTGATTCAAAAATGTTTGTTGCAATGATACTTCCCTTAGGGATTTTGACCGACAACTACCTTGTTAAGTCAAATTGAAAATACTGAATTTTCAAAAAAGGATAGGAAGATATGTAACAATGCTTTGATCAAGAATCAAATAAAGCATTTTTTAAACATGAGGAAACCACTAAATTACCATCCACCATGTCTTTCGGAGCTTCAACCTCCGCAGTAGTGATAACATAATATTGGACTTGATCTCTTGGCCTTTTATGAGGTATATTTCCTTGGAACTTATGAAATTCCTTTGAATAATGCCTCCTTTATCTAAAATTGTAGCATTCAACATTGACATCCTATTTCTTCCCCTAGCAATAAAGAACATGGTGTCCTTTTTCACCACACTTGTAACAGACTCCCATTCCCTTTTGGTAAGTACTAGGGTGTTTCTTCCCAAATTTACTCGCAAGATGGGTATTCAACCATTCCATTATTCCCCTAATTTCCATTTCTAGAGTGTTCAACAGATCATTTATTCTCCTACACATATTTAAATTCATAAGACTTAGAGAATTATTTTTCTGTCTTAATATCACATGAGAAAATATCTTTATACGATGAGAAGGATTGTGAGACTAATGCTCAACGATGGATTTAACCCAATAAATAAATTACCAATCTTACTTATTGGGTTATGTATATAATATGCAGCATCCCTTTCTAACCTTTTAATGTTTGCCTCATATTTTGCGACATTCTCATTGTCCTTTTGTCTCAGACCCAATCATTGCCTCTCCATATCTGACCGAGGGTCAGGAGGAAAATACTTTTCTTTGAAAATTTACTTAAACTCCATCCATTCCATATTTAATATATAATCATATTCCTTTATGTTTTGAATCAATAACCACCATTGATCTGCATCTCCTGTGAGGCGATAAACTTCCATGGAAAATTTTTCCCTTTCGCTACTCCCCAAAGAATGGAATATTTTCTATGTGGAACATATCCATTTATTAGCTACAAATGTATTTTTAGTACCATTTAATGTTGGTAATGTTGCCTCATAAATCATTCTATCATTGATCCTTCGCATTGTGGATCAGGGTGCTCTATACGGGTAAGGTTATTATTCATAACCTTAGTGAGTTTTCCAAGTATGGTAATATGCTGATCAGCACCAGTTGCATAATGATCTCCACTATAATTATCTTTAGTATGAGGAAAATCACTACATGGATTACATGCGTTGATACAGTTTCTATTCCTTCCACTAGGCATCATTTCTAAACAATGACATACACTAGATTAGTTTATGAATCGTAATACATAATTCCGAACATATAAAATAGTTAACATAATTTGAAGAGTTTTTGGATATAATCCATAATAATAAAAATATATTCTTTTAGGATGTATATAATCATAAACCCATTATAATGGTTTGTAAAAAGTGAGAATTATCATAAAAATATCCCCCGTGAATGTCGTAACCATGAGTGCAGCAAGACCCATTATCGTTCACCAGTTCCCATTTGTGTATAGCTCAAAGCAGTGTTTTCATGTTTTACCCCTAGGTACATCTGTTCCAGAGCCGCCTCTATCTGCTCATATCCAGACAGGGATGAATTGCTTGTAAAAATCACAAAATCTGTACAATAAAAAAATTTGAAGAAGTTTTTCTATACTAATCCTAAATTTCTATCATATGGTAATGTGTTCTAATCAAATTTTATCTAAATATACATTACTAGGTTTGTATTGAACTTATTTCGATACCAACTGTAATGCCCCAAACCTCATTACCCAGATTCAATGCATTATTACATAACATTGGAATGATAACAAAAGATCAAGTCTCAAAAGGCCGATTAGTTTAGTAGCCTTTGAAATACAAGATACATTCATAAGTTTTACATTACACTATAAAATAAAAAACTACAACAACATACTGTCCATAGTCCACACTCACATCCCTTAGACTATCCCTGCAAGTTAGTCATATTAACCTTATTTTTTAGATTTAAATCTTAGTTAAATAGTTTCACATTTACTATGTCTCTTTGTATATTAAAATTATATGGTTAATAAACATACTATAAATGTCAAATAGAACCCAAAGTGGTTCATTAATTACATATATAATTTTATTTAATACCATTGGTGAAACCAAAGATTTTTAGGAATCTAATTCCAATTAATATTATAATATTTTTTTTAAAAACACTTTTATGTCAATTTTGACACTATTTAGTATTTTGTTTTTGTTAAATTCAAAAAATCATTATTACATTGAACAATATTAATTTAATCAATCCTAACTTGTCATATTAACCTAAAAAATTAGTGGAATTAATTAAAACCTCATATAATATTTATTTGGATATTTATAATATAAATTATTTTAATCTTTTATTAATAAGGTAATTACTTCATTATCATTTTTTCATAATTAAATCTAATTATTTAATGTCTAAAATATATAAATAAAAAACGATTATGTATAAAATCTTTTTATCTTTCTAATGAATATTTATAGTCTATTATCTCTTATGTATGGCCCTATATTAAAAATGGTTTAGTTATTAAACATTGATTTTAACTCTTTTAACACTAAATTGAATAAAATAATAATATATATCCAAATCTAATCTAAGTGTACCTAAAGGATAAAATTTTATTAATAATGTTTTTTGCCTAATTTGACATATCCAATAGAATTAGTACATGTGTTATTGTAATAATAATATCATTTTTACACTTAATTACCATATTTACTTTCAACAGTGATAAATAAAAAAATCATTATTCACCAAAAATTATTCTCATCATATTGAACCAGATATTACTTACTGATATCAATTGTGTCTCTCAAATTTTTGAAATTCAACTCATAAAAGTGGTAAAATTATGTTTTATAGAAATTCTCAAATGCTCCTAGGAGGTAGGTAAAAGACGGTAAATAGTTCGATAAAATTTTTATATATATAAACACATTATAAAATGACTCTAATGAATTAAATTGAACTTATATAGCTATTATGTATCTATTTTGACCTAAAATAAATTTAAATAAAATAAGTAATTTTTTAAATAATTTTTTTAACATTAACTCAATTTTTTTAGTATTCCTCAAAAAATTAAATGTTTTTAGAAAAATTCCAACAATTCACCTTACGCTAATTTCGATATTCCGAATCAAAAAATGAAGTCCATTTTGAAAGGTAAAATTTATAAAATTTCACAAAGTGGGCATTACTATTCATAACGGCTACTTTGACTGGTCAAAGTGTGTTTGAATCTTGAAGTTGCGTACAATGCAAGATATTACATTATTTAAAAGGAAACATACCCTAGAAGGTTGTTGTCTTATTGAATTATTCCAACAGTTTTCCAAACTTCCCATTTCTATTGGTGACTAGATATAGTGGCCACTCATCCGGGTGGTGACTCGTTCTGATAATGACTCATCTTGGGAGTGAATCATCCTAATAGTGCTTTATAATAGTGGCGACTCATCCTAGTAGTGAATCAATGATGTATTGACTCATCCTAGTGGTAATTCTGACTAGTGGTGACTCGTTATTTCAATTAATCATCATGGTAGTTACTCATCATTGTGGTGACTCATCATTTCAATGAATCTTTATGCTAGTGAATAATCCTAGTGGTGAATAATCATGGAGGTGACTCATCGTAGAGGTGACTCACCCTATAGGTGACTCATTTTGGTAATTACTCATCATGGTGGTGAGTCATTCTGACAGTATTCCATTTTCCAGACATTTTATTGTTTTTTAAATGTTTACCAAATTACCATTTTGGCATCATTTTTATGACAAACGGGTTTAAATTCATTAATTTTGGGGTTTAAATCCATTTAATAGGATTCTAATCATATCTTCATTTTGAATAAATTCACAAGGCCTTTAAAAATACTAAAACATGTGTCTCTAATGAGATACTCTTTTAATGGTCAACTAATCTATTTCAAAAACCATTAGATTCATATATAATCCTTCTATATAAATGATCTTCTCATCATTCATTCAATATACTTTTTGTCGATATATGAGGTTCCAAGTTCTTATTTTATGGTGTCATAGAACATGCTGATATAATTGGTTCAAGTTATTAAGTCCAGTGAGGTAGTTTCCTCCAATGTGTGCCCCCCTTTTTGGTGTAGAAATTTGGTGGAAAATAAATTCCATCTTAGTAGGACATTCTTTCATTTCATTTCTTCTATATCATGTGGAATGGGTTTTTACTTTTTATACATGTAAATATGGTTGCATGCAGACTAAGGATGATAAATTTATTAGTTTAAATTAAATGTAAAGGGATATGGTAATATGATGTGTGATATTACAAATTCATTGTTGTTGTTGATATAATGAACTGCAAAGGGATATTTTAACCACTGAAAATCATAGATGTTTGTGGACCATTTTTCCCCTCTATCTTGTAAACTATGGCTTTAATGTTGTTTGGTTACTGAAAATAAGTAATATTTAATTGGATAAAAATGAATAGTCGGTTAATGAATTAAATAAACCTCGATCTAAAAACATGTGTGACTAAAAACTTAAACAATGATGTGAAATTTAATAAGAGCTCTTTTATTCTGAAATCTAAAATCAGTTATATTGTTGTATGTGATATTATGTGTGGAATGACTATGGTTTTTTCCATTGGATTGATGTAATGTGTAGTAGATATATTTTTATATGTGTGGGATAAGTCATTAATATGTGTCTGTGTAGTGGGGTTGTGATGCTTTGTTATGGTATAGTGGTACAATAGGGCTATGATGTTTCTTGGGGAATGGTTCTCTAGAGGGGCTCTAAATTTCGATGGGGTTATAAATTAGTGGGGATGTGGACGTTCAGATGTGGGGTCATGCTTTTTTTGGTTTATTCTATTATGTTTTTAAAATTATTGGCTGAATTGATAAATAATGTTATTAATTTTTAATTGGGAAATCGATGATGGATTATGTCGTTTGACTTTTTAGTGTTTTTATAAAAACAAAAGGACAAGAATTAAAAAACCACATATCATTTAAAATTATGTAGGATTATAAAAAATGTTCGGAATACAAATTAATGAGGCTACTTGTCACGAACCAGCCCGGGTCGACCCTGAACCGGTCACTCGAGCTGGTCCGCGGCAAGTCCCGAGGGGCGTTCCCGATCCCCCCGGGATGGCAACAAGTGCCGGGCATTGAAACTTTAATCGTTGGGAACGAATTCAGCCCAAGCTAAAAACAGGATCGAAAGAACGAATATAAACTAAACAAACAGACAAACACTAAAGACACAAACAAAACTATACCACGACATACCTCCATGTGACCTCGCGGGTCACCACCCAACTACAACCAACGTCGCTCCCACACTGAGCGACTCAAGCAGGAGAACCTGAACAAAAGGAACCTGCAACTGAAAAGGTAAAAGATAGGCGTGAGCACAAAAGTACTCAGTAGGTGAGCCCCACAACAAATCCCAATGCACTTCCAGTAAATAAAGAATCTACCTATTCCAGGTTTGAACTACAATGTATAAAAGTATGCTTTTACAATGTTTCACTTGAAAAACTAAACACAAGCCATCACCCTTATTCCTTTTCAAAAGTTGAGTTTCTTTTCATTGATTCTAAATTCGTTCTGAACGATAAAGAAGTGTTACACTTTCAGTTTTACTAAACAAGAGAAAAACGCATTTTTATTTAAAACCATTTTCGCAAAGCAACCAGTACGAGCGGTAAAGAAGAACTGAAAGTAATCAAGCAGGAAAGAAAGCAAGTGCAAGTAGAAGTAAACAGGCAAGGAAAAAAAAACCAAGTGCAAGTAAGAACAAACCAGAAGCTATCAGCAATAACCATGGGCACACACGCATGCACTCACACACTCACACACACACACACACATACTCACACACGCACACACTCACACCCAAGTGGTCCCCCGTATGCCGACGGAAGGCACCACGCCAGAGATGGTAGAGCACTATGGGTAAAACCCCTAAGGTTCATCTAGCTCACGTGGGACCCTAGAACCTCGTGTCTCGGTGAAACGTGGCTTAGAAGGCCACGACCCTCAGAAAACGTGGCTTAGAAGGCCACGACCCTCAGAACACGTGGCTTAGAAGGCCACGACCCTCAGATATCATATGTTTAGTTAGTGTTGCAAACGTCAATCCAGCTAAGTGAAACAGGGACGACACCCATCCGGCTCACTAGCACACTAGTTCTAGTCCGCCCACCTAGATACCCAGGGTTTCCCGTGTGCTCAAACAAGCTTCACATTCACATAGTATATCTCTTCCTCATATCGCAGACCAAACCAGATATCGCACACAAAAGTCACCATTTCCACACCAAAACAATATTTCAAAACTCACGCACGTCAAAAATACCTTTCTGAAAATATAAATGTCATTACCCAATCATTTCGCAAAAACCCCTTTCTTTGAAACACTCAAACAAGAACATAACCAACTTTCACAACCTAGAAAACATTATTTTTAATAACACAACAAGGGAATACATCTTTCGTCAACCAAGAACCACACGTAAAGTTTCCAAAAACAATTTCAAAAGGTCACACGACGTTTTCTCTAATCAAGGTTATAAGAAAACACCATTTTTCATAAACAGTACATTTACTAATTTACACACGCCAAAAACATTTCAAAACCCAATTCAACGTGTCTTTCGTTACTCAGGAAAAACCATTTAGCGACATTACTATGAAATCCCACAATTGAAACCAAGAAAACACTTTTAATGAAATGCTAGAATTAAACAGTTTGCCTTATCAGCAAATCACCACACTATAAAAACTACTTAATATTATTTTTCTTTAATTTACTGAAATTTAATAAAAGGACAAGGAATAAATAAATTCTTAATTTAGAGGCAAGTGCATAGGGAGACCTACCTCGAATCGGAACGACGAACGACGCGACGCGAAACTCCTGTTGCGTAAAGGTTGCAGCATCCTGCGCAGTCAAACTGGTCCTAAAACAATAGATCGTTATACGGGTTCAACGACATTAATAACATAATAGAAATAACCATAATAAAATTTTATTATCAGTAATAGTATAATAATAACATAGTCATAATAGTAATTACAGTAACATAACGAGAATAATAATAACTTAATAAAAATAATGGTAATGATATAATAATAACAATAATAATATGACATAATTATAATATTATCATAATCATAATAGCAATATTAATATAATACAATAATAATAATAATAAGAATAAAATAATATAATAATAATAAAAATGTGATAATAATAATATAATAATAATAGTAATAATAATACTATTATTATTATTAATATTAATATTAATATGATAGTAATTATAATAATAAAAAATAAAATAATATGATAATAATAATAAAGTAATAATTTAATAATAATGGTAACAATATTAATATAGTAATAATATAATAATATTAACATAATAATAATATTAATATTAATAACATATTAATAATAATAATAATAATAAGATAATAGTATAATATAATAATGATAATAATCTTAGTAATAGAAAAAAAATATTTGCACTATAATATTAATAATAATATTATTGCTAATATGAATAAGAAACAAAAAGAAAAATGTAATAAAAATAAAAATAAAATAAAATAAAAAAAAAGAACTCATACCGGAGGGGGGGGGGTGCGCGCAGAAGGTGGTGGAGGGAGGAGGCCGGGACGGCCGGAGTTGCGCCGGCGACGGGAGGGGTCGGGACGGCGGCTGGAGCCACCGGAGGCGGCGGGAAAAGGTCGGGACAGGGGGAAGAGGGAGCCGGAACAGGAACCAGGGAGGCGGCTTGGTGTGGGGCGCGGCGGAAGCCGGCGGGGCCGAGGGAAAGTCCACCGGACGGGAGGCCGGCTCGACGGGAGTTGGATGCGGGGGTCGGGACGGCTGGCAGGGATGGGGAGCGGCGGAGAGGGCCGGTGCAGAGGAGATGGCGGCTGAGTGAGGCAGGAGAAGGGGGCTGGGCGGTGCAGGAAAGAACAGGGAGGGGAGAGTCGCTGCGGCGGAGCGAGGCAGGAGGAAGGAGGTGCCGCCGCGGCGGAGCGAGGTAGGAGGAGAGCGGGGCGGATGGGGGATCCGCCGGACGGGAGTGGGGCTCGGCGACGGAAACAGGCGGAGGTCGGGTGCGGGGAGCGGAGGGAGCGGCCGAGGCCGGGGTGCTGCGCGCGGGAGAGAGAAACGATAGGGAGGAGGTGCGGCGCTGAAGGAGAGGGCCGTCGGGGGAAACCAGCGGGCTGGAGGGGAGCCGGCGATGCAGGGAAGGTGCGGCTGGGTGCGGGCCGGCCGAAACCAGAGGAGGAGAAAAACGGGGGAGGAGGGAAGAGAGAAGAGGGGTTGCGGCGCTAGGGTAGGGGTAGGGTTTATTAGGCCTTATAAATATATTTATATATGATAGAAATAATAATAACAATTATTATAATAATAATAATAATAAAACTTATAATATTAATAATAATAAAACTTATATAATAATGATAAAACTTATAATAATAATAAATAATAAATTAGTTAATTCAAATAATAATTATTTTGATCACATAATAAAATAATCTAAACATAATACATATATATATACATTATTACACACATATATATATTTAAAACATACATAAACATATATAGAATAAAATTAACTATCATATTAATAACACAACGTAAATAGCGTTAATAATAAAATATCAACATAAAAATTATAGTATTTAAACATGCCGGGTGAATACACGGTCACCCGGGCTGAACGCACGGTCACCGCAAATGATGTAGTGACCGCGCACCGGCGCGAAACCGCCAATCGCAATTAATCTTCGAAAAATTTAAATCGGGACCAAGAGAGGAGAAAAATTACTGATGTCCGCGGTCGGGGTGTGACAATTCTCCCCACCACAGACACTTTCTGCCCCCAGAAAGTCACCAGGCCAAAATTCGATCAAGATTTAAGTCCATGCCCCAACGGAACTAAAGGAACCAGAGAGAACTGAGAATCTCGGGGATGACCTTACTCCACACAGGTCACACCCGACCGATTCAGGAGGAAACTAAGGTCCGAGATTGAGGGGAGAACTCGAAGGGGTTCTCCCCACCACAAGAACTTAACTAGTACAGAAAAGAAGACCATTTAAATAGACAACTCTAAAAAAAGGGGGGTCAACGCGGGAACTCCCAACCGGTTTAAACCAATTTTTATAGCACGAGTACTACAACGCCTCCGTCGAAACCTTGAACCCACGACTAGAGTCAACAACTTCAACACCAGGGAAAACCCATGGAAAACATTTAACCAATATCAAATTGGAGACTTGATCCATCGAAGTCCACAAAACATAACCACATTGACAACCTTACTAAAACGAGGTCAACCCACACGAGAGTCAAAGACACTTTTAGGAAGGACACCCGATTCAGAATATTACATTCACACGACAAGTCCACCTAGATTTATCATAGAACAAGTCCATCATCACTTTATAGAAAAACAACGCATTTACAACGTTGTTGGGACCTCAATAGCAGGGAAACAAACATGAAAAGGTTTTTAATTGCTCCACCGTCCACACGGAATACAGAAATTGGACCAAGCATTCACACCCCTGGGGACTCCTGACTGTGCGCGAGCTTCACCCCGAGACTTGTGGCTGGGGCTCTGATGGCTGAAGCATCTTCTGCCTCACAGTCAGGTACTGACGTTATCCCATCACGACGTCCTCTTTAAGCGACGCTTCCGGCAAAACTTCTCCAGATGACCCAGACGACCACAACGATGACACGTCTTCAGAGGGTTGCGACAAGACGACTTTAAATGCCCGAAACGACCACACTGATAGCACATCATCGAACGATCTGATGAACTTGAAGCTGGGACCAAAGGGGATAACTCATTGGGGACAGGTATCTCTGGCACCTTTTCCTCACCAGAGGGGGAACTCTTACGAACAACAACAGGGAACGCTAGAGTATCAACCACCCGGACACCAGAAACTAACTCAGCCAAGAAAGCTTTCTCCACCAGCTTCTCGAAACAAAAGTCTTTAGAAGGGAGGACTCGCTCCTTGATCTCTGGACGAGGACCCCCAGTGAAAAGAGAGGCCTTCATGAGCTCATGTGACGCTACATCTGGAGGAAAGGAAACCAGTTCCTTGAAATGGTCAACATATGCCTTCACCGTCCGTTGGCCTTGTTGGATATGCACAAGCTCCCTCTTTTCTCCAGCTTCACTTCCTCAGGTGCAAACCATTGGATGAAAACTGTTTTAAAGACATCCCACGTCATTTCACCTTGCGTTGATGGTGGGGTAACCATCTTCCACTGGTCCAGAGCTGGACCCTCAAACAACTCCATAGTTGCACGGACCTTAACACTATCGGGAGTTCCCAATATTCTAAAGACACGTTCCACTTCCTCGAGCCATTTCACTGCTTCTAATGGACCCTGATCACCATGGAGAATAGGCAAAGTCTGAGGACTAAAAACTGGGCATGACATATCCGAATCCTTAGAGACCTTTCTGGGTGGCATTTCCTGAGCGATATATAAAACTCAAAGCCAAAACCAACATCAAATCGAAGCAACATCAATAAAAGCGTCTTCATCAAAAACAGTCGGCACAAGGACCAAACAGATACAACACAACCCAAAACAAAATCTCCTCTTCAAAATTTCCTTTTCATTTTTGATTTCAAAACCACCCTTTTTCAAGATCACTTTCCAAAAACCAATCCACTTTTAAACCAAAACTTTCCAAAACCATTTTCCCTTTAAAACCAGTTTAGGAAACAAATCCAAGCGTTAATTTCAAACACACCCAGGTAATCTCATGAACCATTGCACATGTTTTCATCCACATTCCATTCATACGTGCATCAACACACACTTTCCATGCATTCTCACACATGTGCAAACGTTCATAAAGAGGAACGGAGGTTTCAACCCAAATCATTCTTATCCAATTTCAAGAAAACAACAGATTTCCAAATCAAGAGATTTCAGTTTCAAAACCCATTTCATATATTTAAAGTCCTTTAAAAGAAACCAGTCAAATTTTCAAAAACCCTCTTTTTTTTCATTTCCAACTACGCACTCACACAGACCAAAACGAAAACAACACCCAAATTTGCATCAACCACTGAAATGAGGGACTAATAGTCACGCTCAACCTGGCGACATGGTAGTGGGCCATGTCCCAAGTCAGCGTCGACCACTAGGAGGAATTCAAACCACGTACTCGAACTCCACATGGGTCACTACTCCATGTGAAATTACGATGTAACGTCGGCTTGCCTCCATTGTCATCTCTCAACCCAAAACAAACCAGAAAAGACAAGAACACAATTCCCGAACTACCCCTGGTAACTCGAAGATCAGTGCGAGCAAGAGTTCGCGACGCTCTTCCCGTACTTACCCCTCGAGTTCCGACAGTCCTAATCTCCTTCTACCGGACAACCCAAATAACAAGAACCACCTCTGATACCATTTTGTCACGAACCAGCCCGGGTCGACCCTGAACCGGTCACTTGAGCTGGTCCGCGGCAAGTCCCGAGGGGCGTTCCCGATTACTAAAGTGAAATTTATTAATAAACATATAACATGGAAAATGGGTTAAATAATAAAATATTATTAAAGGATTTTAATGTTTTTTATGATTATTATTCATTTAGATGTTCCAGTGATTGTGTAGATTCTGTGAGATGGTTATTTCTTAGTGTAAACCCATAGGAAGGGATTGTGTGATATAGATTTATATGTATACACACTCTATATTGTTTGGTTATATATACACACCTCAATAATGTTGAGGACTATATGATGACACCCACATAGTCACACGGGGGTTGTCTTTCCCAATATCTTAATGGGTTGATGGATGGATGACCACTTGATCATCACTGCTCCCTAATTATGGAGATAATTGCTGGTGTGTATTTTGGAAAGTAAGGATTTGTGGTCCCTGGTGCCTTTGGGTTGAATTGGGTTGTGTGATCCCATGTGTCTTTCGGATGACTTGTGGCATTATTTTCCATGTGTGTTCAGGATGAAATGTTACGTAAAGACTAGAAATGTGTGGGATGGGTGCAATGTGTTTTTATGGACTAGATGTGTTTGGGTGGGGTGTGTTGTGTTATGATAGACCACGTGTGTGCGGATGGGATGTGACATGTTATAGTGGCCTAATTGTACTTGGGAAGGATTTGATGTGATGTGATGTGATTCAGAAGAGTTGGGACTGCCATGAAGTATTCAGTTGCAGCGTGAGTGTTACTAATTAGTGTGGATTTAGTGCAGTGTACCTTATCATTGATGTGATTCATATTATATATAATTATATTTGGATGTGTTAGTCGGTGAGTGATCCTTAGCAAGGTTGGGGTTTTGATTAATTAAATTTTTAGGTGCTATTTTGTTCTACTACATTTACATGGGTTCTTTAGTATCATCTTTTCAAAAGTGTTCAAGAGACATTGTTTTTTCAATTAAATACCATCTTTTCTCACCATACGTATACAAAAAATGTTTTCATGTTTCCAAGATGACTACATGGACCATTTTTTACATTAAAATATATATCATTTGGAATGTTTCTGGGTCACTACCTTAGAAATGATTCTTTAAGGATTTCTTTATAAACATATATATGTATCTCTTTTGATTTATACATGAATTTTGGGATGGATTGGAATTATTTTATATTATGTAATGGATTTGTTCGTAGTTAACTATTCCCATCTCCCAAACCCACTTTCATGTAATGTTTAATGCCTCCATTATTGTAATAATTTTATACCCTAGATGCATGTTTCTAACCCATTGATTACTGGAAGAATGACTCAGGGGTCATTATCTATCTCCATATATTTCATCATTTTTGTTGGGATGGGATCATTATAGAGTTGTATTAGGGATAGTGTTTTAGAGATATGGTAGATTTTGGAGCTAGGAACTGTGGGTAATGCATTGGTAGGAATGGAAATAGTTACAAATGACCTTGGTGTGTGACATAGGTCCTGGATATTGTCTATGACATGGTATTTTAGGCCCCCCTTAATGAATTGAACTGACTCTGAGCTTATTGAATGATTTTGTGATATGGGGCTTCTTTATGGGAAGAGGCCTTGTGAGAGGAACAATTTGGGATATACATAACATAGAGAGGGGGTGAATTGGTTTTGGTGACTTTTGAAACCAATTTAAACATTTTATCCCTATACCTATTGATCTATTAGAATCTTGACTCTCTTATTCTCTTTTCACTGTCGCATAAAAAAATAGATAGCAGTAAAAATATGAACATGATATTTTTAAAAGGTTCACCTCTCAATTAGAGAAGTTATGTCCTTTCCATGACTGGGTATGGCCATTCCATGGATTCCCCACTATAATGTGATATTATGTTATAGTGTAGTGACTAGGAATACATTCCACTAGTCAGTGTGTGACCCTACACTTTGGAGGGTGGTGGGAAACAATCCTCGTCCTTGGACTGGTGATAGCCAATTCCAACAAGCAGCCTCTAACTGGTTCTTTTATACAGCCTATGAAGACAATATTATTCTTTATTCAAAAGGTATGGTCTTCTATTTGCCTTTTTAGTGCCCTTCACTAGATTACATGAAAGTAGTAGGTAATAAATTCTCCCTTATTTATTTTATTTCCTAGTTCAAGACCAACTCCACTAGAACTTATTCTATCTTCTACTTAGTGGAACAACAAAATGCACTAGAGATTTTTCAATATTCTTTTCTAGAATCACATACACCGATGTGATTATTAAGACAATGATGATTAGTTCACTTTGCGTCATCTAAATCAATTATTATTCTTTTTTCATGAATGCATGTGATCATGCATATGGAATTTAGGTTGAAGATTCACATCCCTTCCTTTCTTCTTCTTTACACATGATCATACACTTATTTTGATTATCTATTTATGTGACATCACATGGGCATGTTGATGCATGCATGCAAGAACTTACCTATTAGTCATTCTTGTGTTTCAACCCAAATGGGTACAGATCTTTAAGCACACACTCACACAACCAATTCTACTCTTCCACTTCTTTATTTTCGTTTTTATTATTTCACTAGGTTAGGGTGTTGTTTAGGTCTATATGTGTGTGTTTATTCCAGCACAAATGGGTGAAACCCTTCCTTTGCCCGAGATTCATCCTCAACTAACTACTCAAGGCCTCAGGAATTCTTCAACCATGCACATGGGTGCATGAAACATCTACTGACCTTCATGTGCACTCTCCTTCATCACTGAAACACAAACCCATATAAACAGTAGAGTGTAAAAATGAGTACCTCAAAGTGTTATTATTCACCTTGTGAAACTAGGGTGGACACAGGTTATGATATTCACATAGGGGATTCATTGTTCTTGTTTGTTCATGAGGTGCATAGATCTTCCTCTGCACAAATCTCAGTGACAGATAAAGGCTCAATCACTGGCTCACGATGGTGTGCCCTTCACGAATCACAATGAGGGTTTTAAAAAACCTATCATGTGTTCAGATTCCGATTCATCATAAATCTATTCAATGGTGTGTAACACATATTTTAGTCTTGAGGGAACTCTTCTTCGTAGAGAAGAATTCTCATGGGACTCCAATTTTCTCTTCATAAATTGGGGCACAGAGAGATACTCTATTTTTTGAAACAGGAGCTCACGAATATTTTGGAGCAACAAAATATTCATGAATCAATATCTTATTTTTATAGGAGATGGGAGAACCTATTTTGAGTTCATTATCTGCATGAAATTTCATCAATATTGTGGCTTTGAATGCTTGGGATATCTGGTGTTTTAAAATATGTAAACCCACAGGTGAAGATATGTCGAGACTTGCAGTGTGTTTCCGGTTTCAAACGCGTGGCCTTATTCCAAATCACATGTATGCATTTGAGGTTTTCATGTATATCAATTATAAATCATGCATGAATACACTTGGACTCAGAAACTCTATTTTCCTCAAACAAACCTTCATCCTTGAGATAAAACATTCATACAAGAAGAAGATATTGTCTGTGGTCTTGGTTCGATACATTAGCCTTCATGGTGATGAAATAATCAATCTTTGATATTTAGAGGTCATCTATGGTGATCAAAATTATTCTCTAGTGAGTTCAGGGCCACTGGTAGTTTTCAGCAGTGTTGAGAGGTTGAAGATGATGATGCAGGATAGATCAAATATTGCAGGAGGATCAGAAGACCCTAGTTCAAACCCACGCAGCACGAGATCAGATGAGCGATGAAGATTTTTATGGTCAAATGTCCCAGATGATCGGATGGTCGAATGATATTTAGGATGAGATGTGCAACTAAGACTACATATTCATTTTTTAGGTATTTTTCCACATAAAAATAGTGATGAGTGAAAGACATGATTTATCAATCAAATCATCTTAGCATCAGTTCAGAATTCTTCTCTCCCCCATCTGGTGCCTCCCCACACCAGTTCTCTGTGGGCGTGCTCTTAGTGCCCACTCTGCCTCCTTAGTTAACACTCTTATCACCCACTATACACTTGCTGCATGGGTTCAGAATCATGCATGTACCTATGGGATTATACATGGTCCACATGACATGTTCCTCTTATAGTGCTGGCCTTGATGCTTATCTTGGGGATGGATGACCCTTGGGTCCAGCATGTGCCTGATGTTAAAGATCGTGGCTAGCCTTGCATGGATGGAATTTTATTTATTTATCCACCTAAAATATATAATATTAAACTTTCATGGCCACCATAGAACATAACGCATATGCATGGCTACCACATTCAAGTTCCAAGCTCATGCCACTCCCTTATTTTCCTCTTCTTCATTTCTTTTTTGGATTATCAAGTCCAAAGTACAGAAAACATCCTTAAAATGATGATAATTAAACATTTTAAACATTGTATCTCACATGATACAAGTTATTTTTACATTTTAATATATTTTCATATAATCTTCTGATTTTCATCATCATGGGGAATTGCCTAAACTTGGCATCCAATATAATGAATCGATAATAATTATCCTGGAATATTCACTTCTATCATTCTCTATTAACATCAGATTTCCTTAATCATTTTGATAATTATCTACACATGTTCACAAAAAATTCAACTTATACACAATGTGTTCCTAACAATCTGCACATTTGTATTTTTTTTCAATACCTTAAAACATCTATGAATATGTCAACATAAAAATGAGAATCTTCTCTCTCCCCTTACTTATTTTTTTCCCTAGGATTTTATTTAACATATATCCCCCTTATTGACAAGAAATAAAAATTTCATGCTTGTGAGTGTATCATTTAATACATAAGAAATGTATCATCAATAATTTCACTCAATGTCTATATGAGCAACGCTTGGTGTAGAAAACAAGAGGATATGATTTAGACAACATAGTTTTCCATTTCCCACTGAATATGAAACCTCATGAAATGTGAACTCATTTACTTGTCTTTAAGGGGTTTACACTTTCATTCCAGGATTAGAATAATCAAACATAAACTCCTGCACTCTCACAAACAATAGGGTAAAAAATATCAAGTGAAATTGGAAGAATAAGTCGGTTTGGGGAACTTTCTTTCTTATTTTGCAACTGATTAACATTATAAATATCCCTTTATATAAAGATATTTATTTTTAGTATCCATGGATGAGATATTTATAATATTTATACCCTTTTCATCGAATTGATCATTAGAAAAACATCAATTTAATTGAATTTTTTACCAGCTGATGTTGATACTGATTGAGATAATGACACTGACAGCCTCTTCATATGTCTCCCCCTCAAGTGAACACTTCTCACCAATGAATCTCAAGTTCTATCCCTGAGATCATGCCTCACCATTAGTTGCATATATGATTATAACAAATACAATACACAAGGATTTAAGGGAACATGGTGGATCCTCCATGATTCATCAATGTGAACAACAAGGTTGAGATGATTTTCTCAACCAGGATGCTACATTCATCACACGTTCAAAATTGATCTTAAATGGTGACTGTAATTTTATGGATCTCAGTTAATCTTCTATTCCATTGTGTGTGACTCTTTTTCTTGAAGATCTTTCAAAACACTATTATCACTTGTGCAACTTTCATCTTCTTGAGGAATTCTTGTGGAGTTATTGTAAATTCGAAGCATCTTCAAACAGTGTGATCAACATTATTTCATATCACACAAAGTGTTTCTTTTATTTAATGAAGAATCTTATTTTTATTTTTATCAATAGACTATGCATGTTCATATTGCGTTTTCCCCATTCTTTCCAAATCTTTTGTCCAGACCACCAATATTTCATCAGATACTGAGGTATCAAGATTGGATCTTCTACATGGCCTCTTCTATGTGGCATCCTTAGTAGTATTTATTTTGGAATAACCACACATAAACTTCTTGGACATTGAATATAAGGACTTCTCAGCCTTGGGTACCTGTTAAAATGAACATGTACAATTTATGTGACCACACCAATTGTATACATCACTTATTTTCTCTAGCATTCCAAATCTATTCGTAGTATATTGATGATTCGGGTTATGTGAATGTTTCTTCTTCTTCTTTGGCATTATCCTCCTTCAGATAGTCATTATTTATGATTTTAAATTTATGGGAATGTACCAAAAATCATGGTAACAATGCCCAAATTTTTTACAATACCATCATTGACCAACAAACCTTGACATCTTGAGTTCTTATTTATAAGGTTACTGAGTTTTCATCTTGAATTTTTTTTCTTTCTGTGGGGCTCTATCTTCCACACTCTTTACCCTATTAACCATAGACATGGTGGTTGGTTTCATCAAATTATTTTACATCCATACATGTTTAGAATTTTTCTTCCAACCTACACATTTTGTAAATAAAATTTTAGAAACATTAGAACAATTTGGTGTGGATGGTACCATTACATTCTCACCTTCTGTTTATAGATCAGTGTGTAAAGCCAGTGTCTTCTTATCACATGTTAGAGGAATCTTGATAGTTGAATACTTCATTGAGCATTGAGTACTAGTAGAAAATATTTCCTTCTTCTGTGGAGACTCAATATCTGTCTTCTTAAGATTGGTTAACTCAGCTTCCAATTCTAGACATCTCATATTGAGGATGACATTATAGTCTTCAATAATAGTTATCTTCTATTCATAAGCCTTCATTAATATTTCATCTTCATCTTCACACATATTTACGTTTTTTTGTAAAAAAGAGTCATGTTATTTTATCTTTTTATATTCTTTTTCCAAATATAACACCTTTACTTCATTTCTATTTTTCATCTCATCATCATGTGCATGGATCTTCTCTTCCAAAGACTTGTTGACTCCCTCATTTTCTTCACCATATTTGATCTAATTTGAATAACATACCTCAAATCCCCACTTTGTTTCTTCAAAGGCCACATCCTATCTTGAGAGCTTTAAACAATCAACAATTTTTTATTGTAATCCTTTATCCAAAACATCAGTTTCTTCTTCTAGCTAAGTGATATTTTCCTGCATACATTGAAACACTCCACAAAACAGGGATGAAATTTCTTCAGGAATACTGTAACGCCCTGAACCTAGTTACCCAGAGTCGGTGCATTATTACATAACATTGGCATGATCACAAGAAAGATCAAGTCTAGAAAGACCAATTAGTTTAGTAGTCTTGGAAACACTAGATATAATCATAAGTCTTACATTACATCATAAGGTAAAAAAACTAAAACAACCTCTTATCTTCATATCCCCTCATACTATCCTTGCAGGTCATTCATAAATTACTTCTTCTCATCCTAGAAAAAATATAACCCTGAATGGGGAGAGCTCAGATGCTCAGTAAGGATAACAATATAGCAGAAGTTTTCATAGATAAGCATTAAAACATAAAGCAATTTATAACTAAAACAATAGCCTTTTAAACTTGAACTCCAGCATAACATGGAAATGATAAAATGAAATAATTCCATTTACTTATTCACATGGATATTCAATTAGTCGAACAATCACATGCAATATCAATAACCACTTTCATAATGATGGAATGCATAATGCCAGACCATCATAACCACATAGCCAAGGTCTCGTGCCAAGACTAAAAATAAGATTTTTCCAAGGCCTTGTGCCAAGACAGTAGTTTGTCTCATGAGACCAACCGATGCATCGAGTATCTATAGCGGGCTCCACCCGTCACTTATTAAGTCCAATGCATTTCTTATATGAACAGGTTTAAACATAACACAAACATTCGTATTAAAACTAGTATACAGAATGTCAATACTTTAACCACAAACCATGAATGGTATAAAAATAGCAATTCCACAGTCAAAAATAACTCATTCGATACAATATGGAAGATTGTATTTTATCACATTAACCTCACATTAACCTCAATCAATATTAATGAAAAATATTGAAATAGATGAAAATAACTATCAAAACTATTTGAGATAAATATCCCACTATTCTTGAAAACATTTAAAAGTCACACTATTTGTCAAGAAGCCGTTTAAAAATAGATTTTTGAATCAAAGTGTCCCATACCACTTTGAAACATTCAAAAGGAGTTTTAATTTTAAAACTTTAATTTCCATATAAATAAATCCTTAATTTTTTTTTAAAAAAACATGGACATTAATGAGCAAGATTTAGAAGAATAAGTCTTTAAAACATTTAAAAATGGTATTTTAGTTAGAGTTTCTAACCAAAAGATAGACACTTGAATACAAATAATTGAGGTAATAAAAATATTTTAATATCATGATAATAAAGGGATTCATGATATACTATTTCAAAGTACATTATATACACCACATAAAAGTGATTTGGTGAATATCAACAAAGAAGTCTCAATGGAATGTAAATTGAGATGAAATCTCTCATAAAGGTCGTATCCTTAGATTAAGGATAAATCAACGACATAGTTATGTGTGAAAAATATAAATACACTAAATATGATTGGATATTCAGTGTAAAACAATCAATGTACATTCACACAAAATCTTGTAAAAACAATACCAATGAATTGGATGGTTAACTCAACAAATGGAGAATGAGTTAAAATAACTCTTATCAAATTCATATCGATGACTTGAGAAATTATCAATGGAGTGATTATCTGTATCAAAAGAATTTCCACATAAAAGGGGAGTGGAAATTATGACATAAGAAAATGAATACTGATTCCACACATAATCTTGGAGTAAAATAATCAATGGAGTTTGCGTAAAGCCGAATAAATGGGAATTGAAATTTCAAATTCCCTTATCGATTTGGTAACTTATGAAACATTCACCCATGAAATAAGGATCATACAATGATGATTTAAATACCAATAAATTAAAGTATATTACACAATTAATACAATCGTGGTCAGTAAACATACACCACATGTAATAAATAAGTGGTGAACAATGGAATTCTCACTGAATTAAAAGTGAGATAAGAAGCCCCTTACCTTGTACTTTTCATTGGTTGGGGTAGGTTAACCTCCTGTATAATGTTGATATAATTGTTATTAAATTATTCATGAATCATATACCTTAATATGATATCATATATGATCTTTTAACATTGCTTTGTTAATAATATCTTTGAATTATCGTCATTTCGGGTGTTAACTTACTCGTTTTATTTTATATGTTTTGTTACATAAGCCATGTTTTTCATGGATAGGTTGTATCTTATTCATATCCAGAATGGTATTAAGCTCTTAAACATTATTTTTAAATCATCAAATGATAATTTTACTTGAATGGATATGATGGAGAATGAATCTCATCGCGTTCGTGAAGACGGTAGTCCATACGTACGCACGAGCGACAATATCATTCTTTTGATATTAAAATAATATATCATTTGATGGTATATCATATATACAGAATTATTATAATTTTATATTTATTATTTAAATGATTTACACATCATTATTATACCCATCCAAATAATAATATATTGAATAATAATTACACCACGACGTGGAGACGGTAGGCCGTACGTACGCAGGTATGGTGACATGTTATTCAAAGGGTAGATAGAATACTGAATATGGTTGTACCATATTTAAAATAACATCAAAGTGTATATTTGATACTGGAGTTATTATTTTATAATGGTAATAACAATTAAAGAAGAAGTGGAAGAAGAAAGGAACTTGAAAAGGGGTGGAGAAAACCTTACCTCTTCTTCGGGTTCTTCTTTTTGATTTGATCAAAAGGGATCCTTAGATTGGATTTATGATCAAGCTAAGGCCTCTAGGTTTTAGTGAGGGAAGTTTATAGATTATTTTGGCAGGGGTTGTCCGAACCAAAATGCTTTGAAGGTGTGAATAAATGAGAAGGAAGAGTGCCCTTTTATAAGAGGGGTGAGGGGCACCTTTGGAAAAGCTAGAAATATTAATTTATAATAAATTCATATTCAGTTTCTAATGGATCCAAAGTTTATTATTCATGGTTAAGGTGGGGATAGGTCGAAAACCAATCAACCAATAGAATTTAGACAGGTTTGGGTTACTAAATTAACATTATCTTTTATTTTTAACTCTTAGTTAATTAGTTTGACATTTACCATGTCACTATGTATTTTTTATATTATATGGTTAATAAACATACCATATACATCCAAGATACCCTCAAGTGGTCCATTAATGATACAACTATCATGATATAAGTCTCTTGGCCGAAACATAGATTTTTAGGAATTTAATATCAGTTAATAATATAATATTTGTTTTAAAAACACTTTTATGTCAATTTTGAGTCTATTCAATAGTTGATTTTTGTGAAACTTATAACAGAATGATTACTTCAAAAAAGTTAATTAAATAAATCCTAATATGTCTTATTAACCAATAAAATTAGTGTAATTCAATAAAAGTATCAAATTATATTTATTTGGGTATTTATAATATCAATTATTCTAATTTTTCACTATTATGGTACTTACTGCATCACCACTGTGTCATAATTAAATTATATTATTTAATGTCTAAAAATTATAAATAAAATATCATTATGTAGGAAATAGTTTTATATTTTTAATGAATATTTATAGTCTTAAATCCAACTTATATACCCATATGTAACAATTGTTTTTCTAAAAGATATATGCTTGTGTCATTTTTGTATTCATTTTAACTTAATTAAAATAAAGTGTCCCTATCACTTACAAGTGGATCCATGGGGTCTCAAAATAGACCCAAATAAGCCCATGGTCGACCAGGTATCATCCAATAGGGTTAAGAAATGTTTTAGGGTAATTTAGTATTATTATTATATTATTTTTTTAACCCATGTTTACCGGATTTATCCTTTAACCATGGTAAATAAAATATTTATCGAAGTAATTATCCAAAATGCCTAAAAATAAAAGTTATCTATTTAAACAATTTGAAGATACTGATTCTAAATATGGAATCCATTTTTCCAAATTCAAAACACAGAAGTGTCAGAAATTAATTTAAATTTAATTCCTGTTGTTAAAACAAAAAGCGTGTTTTTAAGAGATAATAACTACCAAAAGATTGGCACTTGTTTATGTCTGGTTTAAATGTGAAATTATGTTCAATGACCCACATTGTATTAATGGTAAAAATATATTTTAAATATAATTTAAAACCACTCAAATTCATAATTTATCACTATTAATTATTTCGATTAAAAAAGTTGTTTTTAATTAAAATTTAGTAATTGTTTACTATTCATCAAATTATAAAAGTTATTCAAAAAGTACCAAAATTTCACCCTAGGATAATTTCGTTATTCCTAATCCAAAAATGAAGTCTATTTTACCAAATTTAAAACAAAAAAGGTTCATTTATTAATTTAAAATTGATTCCTTCTTTCGAAACCAAAAGGCTTATTTTTAAGAAATAATAACTATCATAAGTTTGACACTTGTTTATGTCCAATTTCAAGGTGAAATTACTAAAATGACCATAATTGGATTAAATAGTATATATATAATCTATTTATACTTCCAAACCATTAAAATGTATAATTTAACAATATAAATTATTTTGATTTAAAAAGTTGTTTTCAGTTAAAATATATTAATTTTCACTATTCACCCAAATATGAAAGTTATCAGAAAGACACCAAAACATTATTGATACTAAATTCATATGTCCAAATTCTAAATAAGAATTTAATTTTGTCAGATTGAATATATAAAAGTTTCAAATATTGGTTTTAAAAAAGCTTTTCCATTAAAAGGCGGTAAAATTTCATTTTCTGAAAAATACTTCTTTTATCTGAAAAAATGAATTTGTTCATAAATCATGTCTTAGAAACTCATAATATGGATTAAAACTATAAGGATTATATAATATTTAAAATTTAGTTTTTACTATTCATAACCTCTTTTGAACGGCTAGTTTGGTAAGTCGTGGTGTACTTGAACTCAGTGTTGCGTACAACACACACTATTGTATTATTCGAAGAGAAGTGTACCGTGGAAGGTTGGGGTGTTACATTCACCCCTACTTAAATAAAATGCGTCCTCGAAATTTTAAAAATTGGGCTAGAGAATATAATGGAGAGTCCCACATTGGAAAAAGAGTCAATAAAACTATTACTTTAAAAGAAAGAAAGATAGGTATAATGGTCACCCAAGATAACCCATACTAGGATTCCAGGTAGGAAAACATGGATATGGATGATAAACTAAGTGTCAAGTTTTGATGGAGAGGGATATGAATCATGATTAGGAGAAAGTTAACAATAAGGAAACCACAAACTTGTGTTGGGACAAACGATCATTAATCTCCTAGTAGGAAAAGTAAACGGACAACATTTTTTGTTTTAAGTTACATTTCATAAGGATGAGGAATTCATTTATGATATTGACGAATAATATAAAGATATATACTTACTTTTTAAGTAGTTTTTAATTCATTAATAAATTTCCACCACTATCTCATTTTTTTTAAACGATGAGTATTAAAGAATACTTGGTCACACTGGAAGAGCTAGAATAAACTTCTATAAAATCACATGATCCATGCAGGATAAACTATATATTTACATTGTCTTTAGAGATTAATCATAACCAAAATGGTAAGTACACGATCTAATGATCCTCCAAAAGGATATTCCTTAAGAGAAATAAACACTAATCTTAATTTCCAAAATTAAACCAACAATACCCCAAAGTAAAATAAATACCATTCAATAATCAATTGTCCTTAGAATCCTTTAATATAAACAAAACTAATATTGAAAACGAATACTTATTAAGAATGTAGTCTTCCACATTAAATTGTATCTCCAAATGACATTACTTACTCTTAAAGTCACGTACTTAAAAGTAATTAACCTAATCATTTCCATAAATAACCCAAATCAGTATAAATCCACAATAAAAACATAGATAAAAATCCACCATTACTCCTCAAATGAAATCCCATACTACTCTATTTTCCTTTGGCATATAGTGTTCTCAACAAAGCGAACAACTTCCAAAATAACATTTATCACTTAATCACCAAATCATTTACCTATACTAAGGTTATTCATTTGATAAGACATAAGATCCCAAATCAAATTATTATTGATCAATAAAATCATTTAACTAAAAATAATAGTCACACTAACCAGGGACTTCATGTAGTCCAGTGGTAGGCGATAAATCCCAATCGCACTTTGGTTGTGGGTTGGATTCCCATAGCTTTGTCTGACGTGACGGGTTGTCATACGGTCTACGTGTTGTCCTTTTTCAAAAATTATATTTTATAACATTACCAAAATGAGATAAATTCCTCAAAATAACCATAACATAATTTAACCACAAATGTTATCTCATACCTTGCATTTTCATCCCAAATTATAATAATTTGTAATTTCCTCAAACCCAATGATCATATAAAACCAAATGGTTATTTATAACTATATCCACAAGAGAAAAGATAATTCTTCCATAAATATCATTCTCACATGCCAACCGTTAGGGTTACAAATACAAGAAATAATTATTCCAAAGTAAACCCTTCAACAAGGATCACTAATAATTTTTAAACATTTATCCAACCATTTATTTCCACATAGCTTCTTCTCTGACCAAGAAAATATCCTATAGAATAGGACATTCACTCGGGTAATGGCCAGGTCCCCTACATTTACAGCAAATGACTGTAAATGGATTCTTGGGATAATTTTTTTCTTCTTCCATAGTACTCTTCATTTTTCATCAGCAATTCTTCACTTTATGTCCTTCCTTCCCACACGTAAAGCATTTCTTCGTCCCATTGAGAAACTTTCATGGATGTCTCCTTCCACATTTCCTGCATGATGGAAATTGGGGATTCCTTTCTCCATGGTCTCCACAGCTGGAGATCTTATCATTCATCACCTTTCTCTTCCTTGTTGAGTCCGGGAGTTGGATAATATATATGTTATTGATCATATTTTTGGAAAAATGATTTGGCACAAAGACAATATCTTTTAATCCTATCAACATTCCATTTTGTTTCTCATTTCCACCACCTTTCCCACCTTGTACATCATTCTTAAAGTCACTATGACTTCGTTGGAATCTAGCCATTGACCAAAACCAGAAAGCATTGTGTGAGTAACAGTAGACATAAAATCATTTAGATATTAACAGGTCACAATATTCTCAATTTAAAACACATTAGGATTAACCAAGGCCAATTACTCTCATCTTGTATATATATTACATTAAATTGGTTTGTAAAGAAAATGTAAATTATCCTAAGCATATCTCTCGCGCATGTCGTAACCAAGAGTGCAGCAAGACCCGTTGTCGTGCACCAGTTCCCGTTCGAGTCTAGCTCAAAACGGTGTTTTCGGGTTTTACCACTAGATACATCTTTGCCAGAGCCGCCTCTACCTACTCATATCCAGACATGGATGTATTGCACAGAAAACTCACAAAATCTCTACAATATCTAAATTCTAGGAAGTTATTCTATACTAATCCTCAAAGTTCATCTTAGGTCTACGTGCTCTAATCAGAGTTTATCTAAATCTAGCTTCCAAGGTTTGTACTAAACTTCCTCTGATACCAACTGTAACACCCCGACCCCAGTTACCCAGTGTCGGTGCATTATTACATAACATTGGCATGATCACAAGAAAGATCAAGTCTCGAAAGACCAATTATTTTAGTAGTCTTGGAAACACTAGATATAATCATAAGTCTTATATTACATCATAAGGTAAAAAACTAAAACAACATCTTGTGTTCATATCCCCTCATACTATCCTTGCATGTCATTCATAAATTACTTCTTCTCATCATGGGAAAAATAAAACACTGAATGGGGTGAGCTTAGATGCTCGGTAAGGATAACAATATAGCAGAAGCTTTCATAGATAAGCATAAACACTTAAAGCAATTTATAACTAAAACAAAAGACTTTTAAACTTGAACATCAGCATAATATGGGAAAGATAAAATGAAATAATTCCATTTACTTATTCACATGGATATTCTACTAGTCGAAAAATCACTTGCAATATCAATAACCACTTTCATAATACTGGAATGCATAATGCCAGACTATCATAACCACATAGTCAAGGCCTCGTGCCAAGACTACAAATAAGATTTTTCCAAGGCCTTGTGCCAAGACACTAGTTTGTCTCATGAGACCTACTGATGCATCGAGGAGCTATATCGGGCTCCACCCATCACTTATTAAGTCCAATGCATTCCACATATGAACAGGTTTAAACATAACATAGACAATCATATTAAAACTAGCATATAGAATGTCAATACTTTAACCACAAATCATGAATGGTATAAAAATAGCACATCCACAGTAAAAAATAACTCATTCTATACAATATAGAAGATTGTATTGTATCACATTAACCTCAATCAAGAATAATGAAGGATATTGATATAGATGAAAATAACCATCAAAACTATTTGAGAGAAATATACTAATTTTCTTGAAAACATTTAAAAGTCACACTATTTGTCAAGAAGCCATTTAAAAATAGATTTTTGAATCAAAGTGTCCCATACCACTTTGAAACTTTTAAAAGGAGTTTTAATTTTAAAACTTTAATGTCCATATAAATAAATCCTTAAAACCATTTTTTTAAAACATGGACATTAATGAGAAATATTTAGAAGAATAAGTCTTTAAAACATTTAAAAATGGTATTTTAGTTAGAGTTTCTAACCAAAAGAGAGACACTTGAATAAAAATAATTGAGGTAATAAAAATATTTTAATATCATGAGAGTAAAGGTATTCATGATATACTATGTCAAAGTACATTATATACACCACATAAAAGTGATTTGGTGTATATCAACAAAGAAGTCTCAATGGAATGTAAATTGAGATGAAATCTCTCATAAAGGTTGTATCCTTAGATTAAGGATAAATCAACAACATAGTTATGTGTGAAAAATATAAATACACTGAATATGATTGGATATTCAGTGTAAAACAATCAAAGTACATTCACACATAATCTTGTAAAAACAACACCAATGAATTGGATGGTTAACTCAACAAATAGAGAATGAGTTAAAATTACTCTTATCAAATTCATATCGATGACTTGAGAAATTATCAATGGAGTGATTATGTATATAAAAATTATATCCACAGAAACGGGGAGTGTAAATTATGACATAAGAAAATGAATAGTGATTCCACACATAATCTTGGAGTAAAATAATCAATGGAGATTGCATAAAGCCGAATAAATGGGAATTGAAATTTCAAATTCCCTTATCGATTTGGTAACTTATGAAACATACACCCATGAAAGAAGGATCATACAATGATAATTTAAATACCCATAAATTAAAGTATATTACACAATGAATACAATCATGGGCATTAAACATACACAACATGTAATAAATAAGTGGTGAACAATTGAATTCTCACAGAATTAAAAGTAATATAAGAAACCCCTTACCTTGTACTTTTACATGGATGGGGTAGGTTAACCACCTGTATAATGTTGAAATAATTGTTATTAAATTATTCATGAATCATATACATTAATATGATATCATATATGATCTTTTAACATTGCTTTGTTAATAATATCTTAGAATTATCGTCGTTTCGGGTGTTAACTTACTCATTTCATTTTATATGTTTTGTTACATAAGCCATGTTTTTCATGGATAGGTTGTATCTTATTAATATCCATAATGATATAATGTTCTTAAAAATTATTTTTAAATAATTAAATGACAATTATACTTGAATGGATATGAAGTAGAATGAATCTTATCGCGTTCGTGGAGACGGTAGTCCGTACGTACTCACGAGCGAAAATATCATTCTTTTGATATTAAAATAATATATAATTGGATGGTATATAATATATACAGAATCATTATCATGTTATATTTATTATTTAAATGAGTTACACATCATTATTATACCCATCCAAATAATAATAAATTGAATAACAATTACACTACGACATAGAGACGGTAAGTCGTACGTACGCACGTATGGTGACATGTTATTAAAAAGGTGGATAAAATACTGAATATGGTTGTACCATATTTATAATAACATCACAGTATATATAAGATACTTTAGTTATTATTTTAGAATGGTAATAACAAAGAAAGAAGAAGTGGATGAAGAAAGGAACTTGAAAAGGGGTGGTGAAAACATTACCTCTTCTTCGGGTTCTTCCTTTTGATTTGATAAAAAGGTCTCCTTAGGTTGGTTTCTGATCAAAATAAGGCATCTAGGTTTTAGTGATTGAAGTTGAGAGAGTATTTGGTCTGGGGTTGTCCGAGCCAAAATGCTTTGATGGTGTGAAGAAATGAGAAGGAAGAGTGCACTTTTATAAGAGGGGTGAGGGGAACCTTTGGAAAAACATGAAATATTAATTTATAATAAATTCATATTCGGTTTCTAATGGCTCAAAAGTTGATTATTAAAAGGTTAAAGTGAGGATAGGTCAAAAACCAATCAACCAATAGAAGTTTGAGAGGTTTTGGTTACTATATTAACCTTATCTTCTATTATTAACTCTTAATTAATTAGTTTGACATTTACCATGTCACTTTTTATTTTTATATTATATGGTTAATAAACATACCATATACATCCAAACGACCCCCAAGTGGTCCATTAATGATTCACCTATCATGATATAAGTCTCTTGGCCGAAACTTAGATTTTTAAGAATTTAATACTAATTAATAATATAATATTTTTTTTAAAAACTCTTTTATGTCAATTTTGACACTATTCAATAGTTGATTTTTGTGGAACTCATAACAGAATGATTACTTCAAAAAAAGTTAATTAAATAAATACTAATATGTCATATTAACGTATAAAATTATTTTAATTCAATAAAAGTATCAAATTACATTTATTTGGGTATTTTTAATATCAATTATTCTAATTTTTCACTATTATGGTAATTACTGCATCACCATTGTGTCATAAATAAATTATATTATTTAATGCATAAAAATTATAAATAAACTATAATTATGTAGGAAATCATTTTATCTTTCTAATGAATATTTATAGTCTAAAATCCAGCATATATAACCATATGTAACAATTGGTTTTCTAAAATATATATGCTTGTGTCATTTTTGTATTCATTTTAACTTAATTAAAATAAAGTGTCCCTATCACTTACAAGTGGATAAATGGGGTCCCAAAATCAACCCAAAGATTCCCATGGTCGAGCATATATCAACCAATAGGTTTAAGAAACGTTTTAGGGTAATTAATATTATTATAATATTATCTTTTTAACCCTTGTTTACCGGATTTATCCTTTAAGCATGGTAAATAAAATATTTACCGAAGTAATGATCCAAAATGTCTAAAAATAAAAGATACCTATTTACACAATTTGAACATCCTGATTCCAAATATGGAATCAATTTTTCCAAATTCAAAACACAGAAGTGGCAGAAATTATTTTAAAATTAATTCCCATTGTTAAAACAAAAAGTGTGTTTTTAAGAGATAATAACTATCAAAAGATTGGCACTTGTTTATGTCTGGTTTAAATGTGAAATTTTGTTCAATGACCTACATTTTAATACATGGTAAAAATATATTGTAAATATAATTTAAAACCACTCAAATTCATAATTTATCACTATTAATTATTTCGATTAAAAAAGTTGTTTTTAATTAAAATTTAGTAATTTTTTACAATTCATCAAAATATAAAAGTTATCTGAAAAGTACCAAAAATTCGCACTAGGCTAATTTAGTTATTCCTAATCCAAAAATGAAGTCTATTTTACCAAATTCAAAACAAAAAAGTTGCATTTATTAATTTAAAATTGATTCCTGCTTTCGAAACTGAAAGGCGTATTTTTAAGAAATAATAACTATCAAAAGTTTGACACTTGTTTTTGTCCATTTTCAAGGTGAAATTACTTAAAATTACCATAATTGGATTAAATAGTAAAAATATAATCTATTTATACTTCCAAACCATTAAAATGTATAATTTAACAACATAAATTATTTTTATTTAAAAAGTTGTTTTTAGTTAAAATTTAGTAATTTTTCACTATTCACCCAAATATGAATGTTATCAAAAAGAAACCAAAACATTATTGATACTAAATTCATATGTACAGATTATGAAGAAGAATTTAATTTTGTCAATTTGAATATATAAAAGTTTCAAATATTGATTTTAAAAAGGCTTCTCCATTAAAAGGCGGTAAAATTTCATTTTCTGAAAAATACTTCTTTTATATGAAAAAATGATTTTGTTCATAAATCATGTCTTAGAAACTCATAATATGTATTAAAACTATAAGGATAATATAATGTTTAAAATTTAGTTAATACTATTCATAACCTCTTTTGAACGGCTAGTTTGGTAAATCGTGGTGTACTTGAACTCAGTGTTGCGTATAACACGCGCTATTGTATTATTCAAAGAGAAGAGTGTCGTGGAAGATTGGGGTGTTACAAATACCATGAAGAATCATTATTAATATTTTTTTGATAATTCATGAGGTGTTTTAGATTGATCATCACCCATTGTTCTATCATTTTCATCATGAAAATAATTTCCAAATATACTAGCATATACTTCTTCATCAGTTGAGATAGGAAGGTTGTCCATATTTTTCGTGGGGAATTGAGCCACCATAAAATTAAAATTCATGTCTTGGTTGTCTTCAATGTCATCCAAATATGGAGAACTAGATGCTTCCTCTTCTTTAGATAAGAGATACTTCTTCTTAAACATTCCATTCTAATTCTTTTTCCTATTCAACATAGTTTTGGATGATATGAAATTTTTTTCAGAGATAACTAAATCTTCACAGGATGTGCACATCATTTATAACATAGAAAAGAAACCAACATCGTTGAAAGAGAATAAATTCACTATATAGAATCTAATAGGGGTGAACCTGTCACTTTGATACCAATTGTGGGGACCAGTTTGGGATATACCTTACACTGATATGGGAGTGAATTATAGTTGGGGACTTTGGAAAAAAATTCCATTTTTATCTCGATTCCTCTTAACCTGTTAGGATCTTCATTTTCTTATTCTCTTTTCCTTATCACATGAAATAATATAAATTTGTAAAAATATTCACATGATATTTTTACAGGGTTCGCCACTCAATAGGAGCAGCTACATACTTTACAAGCATGGGTATGACTAGTGCATGGATTCAACACTATAGTGTGATATATAGTTATATTGTAGTGACTAGGAAAACATTCCTCTAGTTAGTGTGAATTCCTATCCATTGGTGGATGTGGGGAAATAATCCTCTTCCTTAGACTGGTGATATCCTAGTCCATCATGAAGCCTGTAGCTGGTTTTCTATACTGACTATGGAGATAATCTTATTCCTTCTATAAAAGGTAGGATCTGGTCTTGGTCTTATTTTGTGCTCTTCACATGATTACTTTCAATGTAGTAGGAAAGAAACTCTCCCTTCATTCATTTCGTCCCTAGTGCAAGATCAAATTCTTTAGAACATCTTATCTTTTCTTTTTAGTAAAAAAACCAATTGAACTATAGCTTCTTCTATTTTCTTGTATAGAATCACATACACCAATGTGATTATTTAGGCAATGAATAATGGTTCACTTTTCATAATATGAATTAATTATTCTCTTTTGTTTATGAATTAATGTGATCATGAATATGGCATTACGTTGAACCGTTACTTACCTTTCCTTACAAATCATTACACACATGAACACACTTGTTTTTATTATTTATTTAAGTGACATCCGGTGTGCGTGTAAATGGATGCATGAATACACATTCCTCTTCCAATTTTGTGGGTGTCAACCATAATGGGTATTGATCGTTAAGCACACACTCAATTGGCCTATTATACTCTTCCTATTTCTTCTTTTTCTTATTTATCTTTCACTAGTATAGGGTGTTTGTTTACATTTATATGTGTGTGTTTATTCAAACCCAAATCGGCGAAACCCTTTCCTTGTGCGAGCTTCTTCTACAACCAACTACTCACAGCCTCAGAGTTTCTTCAAAACAGGAACATGGTTGCATGAAACATTTACAGCCCTTCACATCCACTCTTAATCTTCACTAAAACATGAACACATATAAATAATAGATTATAAAAATGAATTCCTCATTTATTTCCTCTTCACCTCATGAAATAAGGGTGGCCTTGGGTTGTGTTCTTCTTGAAGGGGATGTAAAGTTGTTCTTTGGGAATGAGGTGCATTGGTCTGCCTCTTCACAATGATCAGTGAGTGACAAAGGCTCAATAACTGGCTCAAAATGGCATGGCCCTCACAAATCAAAACATGGCCTTTAAATAACCTATTGTGTGTTTGGGTGTCGGTTATTGGAGAAGCTATTCAAGGTTGGGTAGAACTTGTCGAAGGCTTTCAAGAACTCATCTTAGTAGAGTATAAAGATAACGAGACTCCTTTTTTTATGTGAAGTGGTGGATAGAGAGATGATATATTTTTTGAAATAGGATCTCTTGAATATGTGGGAGCAACAAAATATTTGGGGCTTATGGAACACATTTTATAGAATAATGGATCACCTCTTCAGATTTCATGATCTGTATGAAATTATGTCAATATCACGACATTGAATACTCAGGATATTCGGTGTTTTTTAATCTTCAAACCCGTGGGTGAAGATATTACGAGACTTGAGATGTCTTTCCTTTTTTGAACATGTTTACTTATCACTGATCACGTGTATGTATTTGTGGTTTTTAGATATCTCATTGTTAAATCTTGTATCAATCCATGTGGACTTAGAAACCCCGTTTTCCTTGGCTGAACCTTCATCTTTGAGATATCACATGCATAAAATATGAAGATGTTATGCATGGTCTCAGTTCGATCAAGTAGCCTTTAGGGTGCTGAAATGATCCATCTTTGATAATCAAATGATGTAAATGGTGATCATGCCTCTTCTCTAGTGAGTTTAGTGTCACTGGTGGGTGGCTGTGGTGTCAAGAAGTTGGAGATGATATTGTAGGGTGGATCGAATGTCACAGTAGTATCGGGAGGCCCCAGTTCAAACACAAGTAACGTGAGATCAGATGAGTAGTGATGATTTGGATGATCGAATATCATAGCTGATTGGAAGTTTGACCATGATGTTGGATGAGATTAGAGTTTGAGATTAAATCTCCATTTTTATAGTGTTCTAAAACATTGAAATATAGATGAAGAAGAGGTGTAGTTTATAAATCAAGTCATCTCAACATCGGTTTATAATTCTCCTCTCCCCTACTAGTGTCTCCCCACATTGGTTCTCTATAGGCACGCTCTTAGCGACCACTCTGCCTCGTCCGGGAACACACCTATCACCAACTATGCGCTCGCCACATGAGTTCACCACAATACATGCACTTTTATGTTTATACACGACCCTCACACCATGTTCTTCTTACTGGGATAGCCATGAAGTTTCCCTCAGGAGTGATTGACCCTCGAGTCCCACATGTGCCTGAGGATAAAGACCTCGGCTGGTCTTGCATGGTTGGTCCAATTTTTAATTATCTACATAATTAATACTAGTGTAAACAAGCATGGACTCCTTAGAACATTATTTACATGCATGGCTACCACCTTCAAGTTCCAAACTCATTGCACTCCCTTCATTTCTTCATATTCCATTCATTTTTGTATTATCAAATCCAAAGTACTTCAATCATCCTTAAATTGATTCTTTTTCAATGTTGTAAACATTGTATCACACATGATACATGTTCTTTGTAATTTTCTTGATCAGTGTATGAATCATCTGATTTACATCAACATGGAGAATTTCCCTTACATGGAATCCTATTCTATAAATCAATAACAATTATGGAGGCATCATCACTTCAATCAAAATCCATTTAAATTGTATTTATTCTACATTTTTAAAACTATTGACACTTGTTTACAACAAATAAAACTCATACAAAAAGTTTTCCCAACACCTAGTTTAGGAACATGTTTCATGATGACTTGTGTTCTTGTTTAATTTCGGTGATCTTAAAAAGATAAAAAGAAATAAATAAATTATGAAATTTTATTTCTGTTCCTCTAAAAACCTCTCATGATATTAATTTTCAAAAATTATAATTATTTGGATGAATTGTTCATATAACATAAAATTATTGAGTAAAATTATTGGTAACTGTCTGAAGGTGTTTTTTTAAGCCTCCTTGAGTATTGAATATGTTGTTTCCTTTTCTATTACAAAACTATTCTTATTGAAATTATTTTTCATCATTTTTATAAATTTATAACAAGACATCTATCTTTTCAAATGTTTGATATTATTAGAAATGAAATCATAGTGAATATTATTGTGATAAAATTTTTAATTAGAAATTTAATTTATGAAGAATGCAACCTATAAATATATTTCACACATGAATAATAAAATAAATTATTTCTAGAACCATTATTAGCATTATTATGGAATCCCATGTGATTTATATTATATTAATTTAATTACATTTTTATTTATTATAAGCAATTATTGTTGATTTTTTTTAAAATTTCACTTTGGGAATTAAAATTATGAAATTTTTAAAAATATCTGACTTCATTATTCATAATTGCATAAAATTTGGAATCCTTGAAAAGAATATCATGCTCTTCATTTTTTCTTGATTTCTATTCTGTAATATTTAAATAAATATATATTGTAATCATGTGTTGTGGAATAATATCTTGTGAAGTTTATTTCAAAATTTTAGAAAATGATAAGAATTCTTTGTGTTATCTTTGTAAAAGCTTAATAATATTTAAATTATTAAACGTATTATTCTACTATGGACAATAATTTTTATGCACCGAATAACCATACATCACATGTTAATTCCTGGTTAGTTTTTTTTGGAAACGTGCCTAACATTGAATTTTTTTTGTGCCAACAGGGGAAGTTCTATTATAAGAGAATTGATTATGTTGCATGTTTAATAATTTTCAAATAAATTTGTATGTAAAAACATTTATCAATATTGTTTTATATAATTATTTTTTCTTGAGCCATAAAAATTATCAATGAATGTTTAATCCACTTGTCATGATGCATGAAACATAGTAATATAACATGTTCAGTTTTAATTTTTTCTCCAGAAAGCATGCTATATTTTTATGATTTCAAAAGAATAATGTTTATATAATTTGGTGTTTGAATTTAACATAAGAACCTATCATGAAAAAAATTCATGTGCACATCATAATTTCATTTCATTTTATAATAATATGAACCAATAATGTCCTATTTATACATATTTGGAATGGTGTGTGAAGATAATGTATATAAAGTTTCATTATTAATATAAATTATTAGTAGAACTGGTTGAAGGAATGGAATGATATTTCACTGGAAATAAACTGGAAATTTTTAGTGTTATTTATGGTTTCATTTTTATAATTTCATTGAAGTGTTGATATGCAATTATAAAAATAATGGATGGTGGAATCCTTGGATTCTTTGTGACTACCTTGGATTATAAGACCCTTAATGTAACTTTTTAATTATTCTCTCCATGAAATAATATCATCATGAATTATATATAGATAATGATCATATTCCCCGATGATAATATAAATTTTCTTGATGGTATCCTAGAAAAATAATGACCAAATGTAATATAAGACCTTGGATAATTATGGAATATGGTATGTATTGACACTATGTTTTATTTCTCTTTTTGTGATTCCATGTGTGATGTGTTATTAAGAAAATCATGTAAATGAAGAGGGAAAACCCATATCCAAAGACGAGATGTGTTATACTTTTATGTGATTAAAACCATTCAAAATTGTTTGTTATTCCCATAAAAGACAATATATTTACATATGAGAGGTAATTCCTAGATTTGTGTGCAAGGGGATTTCATGTGTGATAAAAAAAGTTATAATTTTATGAAAAAAGTGTAAAGGATGAGATGGATAAGGTGGTAATGTTTAAATGGTGATTCTATGCGTATGGTAAGGTGGTGGGGTGATGTGGTTGTGGGATTTATCTAATGTATTTTTTCTTTTATCGATATGTTTGACCATTGGTTGTGTTTTGTAGAAATGATGATGTGTGGTGGTAGATATGTGTGGTGGTTGTTGTGGGGTGACTTGTGTTCTATTCTCATATGTTTTTACTATCTTAATCCCTCACATATAATAAATTATTTAATCACCTAAAGTGTTTAATATTATAAGATGATAAATATTTCTCGTTCATAAATACTTTTTTATAGGTATTGATGAGAATATTTTACTACTATCATGTTGATTGGGTTTGTTGTAAATGATTATAGGTCGATGAAATTTGTTATCACCTCATACATAATATGAGGGAGAAATTATATTCCACATTAATGTGCATTATATTACATAAAATTGTGAAACCTTCTGGGGGAGTTATTTCTACACAGAGTTGACAATATCATGGTGTGGTGGATAAGTTCCCATGATTTGTTTGATTTTAGAAACAATATGTATATTAATATGAGTTCTTATAATATCATGGAGATGTTATAAAATAATAGTTTAATTAATATTAATGTAGTGAAAAATGTTTCTTTAGAAAAATATGGAAATATTTATAACCTGATGAAAATGATTGTTTTTAATTTAGTATTATTTAAATATAATTAGGTTTTTGATATTAAATTAATTTTTTTAAAATATAAAATATGAATTGAGTTGAAAGTATGTTTTTGATTTTTGATTATTATTAATTAAATTTTGTTTGTTTTTGACCATCAATGTGGCCTATCTCATTTTGAGACGTATATCCCCCAATATATTGTTTTAATTTGTTGTCTGTATTTTAACTAATTTTCCCAAGTGAATTTATTGATCCCAAAAAAATGTAAAATATTTAGATTATCATGTGTTTTTTTGGACAAAAATTCACTTTCCGTTACTTTATTATAGATTCATGTGGATGAACCATTTCCCAAGATTGGTTGAATTGGAGGTTTGTTGTCCTTGAAGAGAGTAAACGGGAGACTGAGAAAGAAATACGTTCCTATTACCCAGAATTTTTTTACATTTTTCCTTCCCTATTTTATTATGATGTGATTTATGAAAATTATTGTTTTAAGGAAAATGTTTTTCCACATGATGTGAGGCTTCCTCTGTGACGTGTGATAATTTTTCTAACATGAGAAAAAATGAAGTACAAATTTCAAATCATGTTTCAATTTTACTATACTACAATTAAACCCATGGAAGTATGTTAGTATCCCAGGATAAGACAATAGATTTACATGGAGAATAGAATTACAATATTCTTATGTTAAGGGAATAATTTTTTTCCAATGTCATTGGTGTTTAGGATGGTATGTTTAGTAGATGAAATCGTTTCAGGCACAATGACATCCTTGCGAGGTATCACATGGGATGGTTGTTCAAACTCATTCTCAATATATTATTGGGATAGTTATAATTTTTTGTTAGAAATAATTTTCTAAGAGGTAACTTATGTAATGGGATGAACCATTTAGACCATTACATTACCAAAAATGATCTAATTTTCTTATCTATGGGGAGCCTAGTGTGTTTTTTGGGACATCTGATACATTCCAACAGTGAATCATTTCAACTCTGTGAGAAATTTATTGATCCCAAATAGTGAATCATTCTCATAGTGACATATTCTGCCAGTGACAAATTATATTGTTTAATCATGCAGTCTATAACTCAGACTAGTGGTGACTCATCCTGGTGGGAACTCCTTTTTTTGGTGACTCATAATGAAGGTAACTCATATAGGCAATCACTCATCCTAGCAGTGACTCATTCTAACGACGACTCATCCAAATGGTGACTGAACCTAGAGGTCACTCATCCTTTTGATGAATCATTTGGGTGGTGACTCCTTTATAAAGTGACACATCCTGGAATTGACTTATTATGGTGGTAAATCATCTTGGTGGAGACTCATTTTGGAACTCACTCATCATGGTAGTGATTTATTCGAAAAAAATTCCATATTTTCAAAATTTCCCACTTTTTTTTTAAAAAAAAAATTCGATTATGAAATATGTTATGAAAAAAATTGGGTTTAAAATTTTTACATACAGTCTTTAAATATTTTTCAATGGTTGTAAATAAAATCATTATTTTCTATAATATAACGAGACCATTAACACCTCTAAAATTCATGGTTTAATGTGATCATCCTTTAATGGTAAACAAATCCATTTCAGATACAATTAGTTTTATATAGAATCATTTAAAAGAAGATATATTCAATTCATTTTTCCCTCTTCTTTTTCTTAGTATGAGAGATTATAAATTATTATTCTTTGGAGTAATAGATTCTTATAAAATAATTGGTTTGTGTTCTCGATGTCAAAGAGTTCATTTCCTCATGTGCTCTCACCCCTTATTTTTGTTAAACATGTTTATGAAAATATACTTCCATACATGTAGTATTTTCCTTCATTTGTTTCATCTGTGTCATGTGGGATGGGATTATAATTTTTATTATTTTGGAGATGGTTCAGTCTGGACATTAAAGGATAAAATAAATGGATAATACTAAATAAAAATGTATGGAGGAATATGATATGTGATCATAGAGATTTATTGTCATTTATTGGTGTGATGAGTGGTACATGATATATAAACCATTAAAAATAATGTCCACTAGGGGTCTCTTCTTGTGCTTTTATCTACTGATCTATGGAATTCTTGATTCTTTTTTCTGAAAAAGACATAATATATAATTGGATAATTACATAAATTCTGTTAATGAATTAAATTAATCTTGATCTAATGTACTTTTAGATAACACCATTAAATAATTATGTGAAATTGAGTAAATTACCATTAATTTATAATTTTTAAATGAGTTATGTTTTGGTATGTGATGTGATGCATGGAATGGTTGTGGTTTGAGCATGTGAGATTAATGTAATTTGATGTAGCTATACTATTGTGTGTATATATAAAGTGGATAATATGGGGATGTGCAGTGGGGATGTGATGGTCATTATGGTACAGTGGTGCAACGGTGTTACAATGGTGGTCGTATTATGGTTTTGCGGTTGAGTTGTGAGATTGGATGTGACTGTAAAATAATGTGGATGTGGAAATTGGGTTGTGGTGTTGTGCTTATGTTATGTGGTTGGTTCTATGATTTTTAAACAATTATAATGGATTTAATACTTCATTTTTAAAATTTCATATGGGCATGATTAATGTAATAATTTATGATGGGATATGTTTATTAAATGGGTAAATTTTTTATAAAACCTTATTATTTTGAATTACGAAACTATGTAACCTCTTATAAGTAATATTATTTTAATATATGATGAGTAAATAAAATAATGAGGATTTTAATGTGAAATTTTTTAATATTAATAGACTATTGAAAATATATTAAACACTATAATATGAAATTTGAATTTTTTTTGTTTGTGTGATTTTTATGCATTTAGATGTCGCGGTGATTGTGTTGATTCTATGAGATGGATAGTTATTTTGGTAGATCCATAGGATGGGATTGTGTGAAGTAACTATATATCTATTCACACTTTATATTATTGTGATTCTTATATTCACCCAACCCTTATTGAACACTATGTCATGGAACCCAGATATTCATGAGGGGTGTCTTTCCTAACATCATGTGGGGAGGATGGATGGCTAAGAATCCACTCCCCCTTATTCCATCTTCAAGGTCATAATGGCCCTGGTGTTCTCAGGAATGTTGTGATTTGTGGTCCCATGTTTTATTTTGGATGAGTTTTAATGTGTCGACCCATGTGTATTCAGGATGAGTTTATGTGTGATTTCACAGGTTTCATCTGAATGAGATGTGATGTGTAGGCTTGGTGTGTTCGGGTGGGATGTGATGTGTTGTGATGGACCATGTTTTTTGTGGTGGGATTTGGTTCTTTTGATGTCCCATATGTGTGCGAGTGGGATCGGATGTTTTGTGATGGACAAGATGTGTGCTGGTATGATGTGATGTGATGTGATGTGATGTTATTAATATGTTGTGGGAGTGCTAGGATGATTGTCGTTGGGGTGTGAGAGAGGCTAATCAGTGGGGATGTGGTGTGGGGTACCCTATCATTAATGTGATTCAAATTATACATTAGAATATTTAAATGATTTATGTAGTGAGAAATACTTGGTGATAATGAAGTTTTGGTTTGCATATTAGTTTTTGGGATGTTTGGTTCAACTAATTTCAAATTGGTTCATTAGTATTCTATTTTCAAAAGTTCACAAGAGACTTATTCATTCTCTATGAGTTTACCATTATGCTCACCCTATGTATATATAAAACAATTTCAATATTCTATGAAGACTAATTTTACTATGTGGAAGATCACTAGCTTGGACCATTGGACACATTCTATGTCACTAATTTAGAAAATCATCATTTGGTATTTATTTGTATTATTTTGTCTGTATCAATTATGATTTAAATATTCATTATGGGATGGTTCAGAATTATTTTTTCATATTTCATGACGTTTTTCATCATGAGGTAATCCTATCTCCCACTACTATTTAATTATAATGGTTAATTCCTCCATTATTGTGATATTTTTATACCCTCTAGGCCAGTCACCCACCTTGGTCCTACTAGAGGCATGTCATAGGGGTAATTATCTCTCCCCTTTCATCAGGGTATAAATTTCAGATGGGGCATGACATAATCATTTCTATGTTGTTTTGAACTCCACCTCCCACGACATTATGGATGTTTCTCGGATAATATTTTAATTTTACCAAACATGTGATGTTGGCATGGTTTCTCATGGTTCACATTATTTTATAAAATACAAATGGTTTGGAAATAAATGTAAGTCAACAAATCATGAAATACTAATTTAATTTTTTTTTCCAAAATTAACTATAAAGTCATATCCAATAGCATCTCTATGTTTATACTTTTCTAAAAATATTAATCTATTATGTTTTTCAATGATACATACTTATCCCTATGGGTTTAAATATTTTTTATCCTTATTACCAAATTAACAAAACTATGAATTGATACCAACTTTTCTGACCGGACATTATATTACATGAATATTACATCATTTTAATGATAAAAAAATCATTAACAATCCACAATTGAGAGGTTCAATGTTTTGGTAAGATTAAGTACAAATATAATTTTTTCATAATAATGATTAAAAATTATTTAGATCCTTCTTATCTATCTATTTTGAGTCCCTCCTGTTCTCTTATGGTTAAGTAATCAACTAAGGATATAATGAATGAATGGGATGAGGTAAAATCCCAATAAGAAGACGAATAAGGGATTTTAATAAATATAAATCTAGTCCACGTAGTCACCATCATCATAAAAAATTTGTATTATCATGAAAATAATTTGGGAATCCAAGGATAAAAAAAAGTAATGTGGAAATGTATAATAAATTAACATCATGTCTTAGTGGTCAAAAAAACACATGGATATTGACAAAGACAACATCATGTTTGCACACAACATATGATCATAATTATAATATAATAATTGTGAAAAAATATATAATCATGTTCAAGAATATTTAACATTATATAATGAGATACATATAATTACATGATGTTTTATAGGGATATATAAGTATAGTCTCACCCATTACATCATAACATTTATATATTAATGCATGTGACATAGAATGTATAACAATTATTGTCATGAAAAAAACCCACAGAAGAGAATTAGATTCATTCATATTTCATGAAGTTTACTTTTATGAATAACCATTTTTACTCCCAAATGAATATGGAGAATCATACTATGACATCAAACATCACTATTCATGAGTGGAAAAGAAGTATTCCAAGATGAGTATAAGACATTGTTCTGAAGTCAATTAAAAAATGTATCCTTTTGTAGCAATTTCTCCATGGTAGGAACATTTATTTCTCATATGTAAAAGTTGAAGTGCATTTTAAATATATAATATGATCATTAATACAATAAATAGATAATAACCCAATGAAAGGTTTTGGGATCAAGAATCCAATTACCATTATTCCCTCATTATTTCTTCATATCTGGGCCTCCTTAGTAGTAGACATGAAATATTTAAAACATTGATGAAGAGTGAAATTATAGTAATTATTAAAATAATTTATTAATTATAATATTCGTTTTATATTTCATATTTTTTTAATGAAATTTATGTGTATTGATATGATATTATCTTAAAACATTTCTGTTTTTGCTTGATTTTTCAATTTTAATCAAGGTAATTGTTAAATTTATTCCAAAAGATTAATATATATATATATATGTTTATATATGATAAATAATTTATTGTAACAATTTATATGGTTGGTCATATGAATGGAATTGGAAACATCTCAATCGAATTTTAACCAACCGTTATCGAGACCATGGTCAAAATATGAAAGAAAATAGGTAAAATACATAAATTCATCAAAAACATTCATTTTACACAATTATAAAATAATTAATATAATTTTAAAAATTTTCCTTATTAAATATTATTATATATTCATTTTGTTGAATTTGTGTAATGATAGAGGAGAAAAACACTACTGAAGAGTCTAAAAACATACCCCTTCAGTAATGCACGTCTTGTAAGAGACTACAAATGCTTTTATATTTCGATTTGGATTACACTTGAACGAAAAAATGGATTCTGTGAGGCTTAATTTGGAATATTTTGGATGATATTTTTCTTTTTAATGGTTGGGATGATTTTTTTCCCTAGGGGAGTTAGATATGTCATTTATATATAAAGATGAGGGTATTTAGAATAAAATTTTGAATAATATAATATATCAAATGTAAAACATGGAAAAATTATTTATGGACAATAAAAATCATGTAATAATATAATATAATTATTTTAATACATTAAAACCCCATTATAATCCTAATTAATTAGTTAATTAAAATGGATAGTTGAAAGAAATAAAATCATAATTTAAGGAATCACTTTTGACTTTAGGTTTTGGAATGTTATTTTTAGGATTATAGACAATGTTCAATTTATTTTAATAAACCAATTATAAGTTTATATATACTATTTCTGAACCGAATTTTATTTAAATGATAATTTCATTATTACATCATGAATGATGGAATTTGGGTTTCACTACTTTCTGGAAAAATGTATTTTTACTACACACCAAAAAATGATGTATTTTGGGTAATTTTTAAAAACATATACCTTAGAATATTTCAACATGAAAATTTAAAAAGTGATATTAATTATATCAATATAAATTTTTAAAATAGATAACAATAATTTCAAATATATAAAAATGTTTTAAAAAAATACCACAAAATATAGTTTATTAAAAATGTGCATTTTATAATTTGAGTTTTTTTATCATAATATCTATTATTTTTAATTATAATATTAATGTTTATATAATTTAAGCATTAAAAGTATTATTTATATCAAAATATAATATTTGAGGTAAAATTACTATTTAAATATTAAGGTTATGTTTTCCAATGATAAGGTGGCTTTTACCAATAGTCTGCTTACCATTGGAACGGTCACATTTCTATTACAATTTGTGCTTGACTTCCAATAATTACCACTTCATCCATTCAACTAATATTCACCTAAATTATTCCCTATATTCAATATTTCAATAATGTTTCTTTTATTACTTTTATTTTTTTTCTTCTCTTTAGTGTTTTCAATGTTGGTGAGGATTCTAGTAGATCGGGGATCCGAATTTTCCAACTATAGATTTTCTATTTTATATTTTTGACAATTTATTATATAAGAAATTTTAATTTACATAATTAATAATTTATTTAACAATATTTATTAATGAACAAAATGATGTTTTTGTTTCTCTATAATTTGTTTGAGTATATTTTTAGATTATATAATAAAACACATATATACTCAAGAAATAAATTTTTCTATTAAATAGTAGGTCATTAGGAATAATCATCTTTAAACTGAGAGCATTATATATCCATGTCTATTAATGAATACTTGGATATCAATAATTCTGATCACATACTAACAAAATACATAATACAAGACGTCAAAACCTCAAAATCAAGGGAATATAAAATAACATTTAATTTTCATCAATAACATAGTCATGGAATATTGGTGGATTGGGTGGACATACTCCGTGAACTGAAACATGTTTCTTCTCATGTTGTATAAAAGGTATATATAATTCTCAGCACAACCCATCAACTAATTTAGTCTAACTCCGTCACCTAATAATAAACAAGGTCATTATTACAATTCCCTAATCAACCTATTAATGAATAAAAACATATAAATCAAGTTATTGAATGTTATAAAATTTCAATACATATTCAAACAACCATTGAATTCAATAATCATCAATAATAGAAATACATTTCATAGTGACAATAATTGGTACAACATTGGCATCACTCATCCAGAGGAACAAGCATGGTAGTTAAACAAAAAATTGTCTAATTTCCCATAATCATCCATTTTGGATTAAAAAAACATAAGATACCAATATAATTTCATAATATAGTTAAATTTACAACATTTTCATAAATCATCCAAAAAATGATAGTGGATGGTGAATCCATACATAGTTAATGATTCATTAATCATTCATATTGGAATAAAAAAATAAAAAATATGAATTTCACCCCCCCATTTAAATAAATGGATTAATAAGATCATTATTCATCTATAGGAACAAGGTGGGTAGTTGAAAGATAATAAAATCCTTGTGTCATATTAGAAACATTTTAGGGTGTTTTCAAAAATTAAAATAACCCTCACAATGGAATAATTGTAACTGTATCACAAGAATTTATTATTTTGATACTATAATTTCAATTTAAAAAATTATAATATATATATCTGTGTGAGTGTGTGAGTGTGTGTGTGTGTGTTAAAGGAGAAATATTTTAACATAAACCCATTAGTTATAATAATTTTTAAAATTATATGTAAAATGGAAATGAAAAGTAAGAAATTATTTTAGAGAACTTTTTTATCATCGACGTTAAATATAATGATACATGTCTCTTTCAATAAAATAAATTGAAAATGTTATGTGAAATCATTCTGAGGATTCATCTTATAAAAATAATCCCCAATAATGGTTCCATGGAAAGTAACCTAATTTATCTTAGTGAAATGAGGAGAGGATGAAAAAATGCATGAATGTGAAAGGAGAAAATTAATTATTATTTTTCAATATATAAGTCTTAGAAACTCAAATTAAAATAAGGTTAAGAAAACAATAATTTTTATTAATACATAATTTCATTGTAGTGGAAGATAAAATACGATAAATTTTTTTTATTAAGATTGGATTACCCAATAATTGAAGGAAAAATTTCATGACGAAAGAGTGTAACTTATAAAACGTGACATAAGATATCAATATCATTGATGTGAAACAATATCCATTAAAAATGATTCATTTTTTGGTTACAAATATCTCTTATGATTAGTGTAACATAGGAGTAAAAATATATACAATGTTAAGAAAATGTTTTCGTTAATTTATTCCATGAAAAAAGGAAATAATTTATATATCATTCATGGGATATTAAATCAATAGTACACCATAAAGAGGAACCATAATACATAACTTGTAACATGCCTCAAAATAGACATGTTAAAGGAGTAGAACATTAAGGAATAGCCATTGAAAGAGTGTGATAATAAATAAAATTAATATAATGTTATTAAAATATATGTGATGAAATTATATCTCAATTAGGATTTTTATTCACCAAATAAATTAATTTTAGAGCATAATACCCAAGATGTTTGAAAGATAATATTTTTAGAAAAATACCCTTAACATAGTCCTATATTGTAAGGAACATACACATTATCTATTAAATAATTAATTAAATTAAATTAAATAAATACTGAGAAATATTATTCATATCTATAATCATTTATACATCTATTTTACTAACATCAAATACAAACATATTTATATACACACATCATAACATTTACATAGTTTCAACATCAGGTGTTAGTAACCTTTAGTGATTTCAACTATTTTCTAGAAAGATGTTATGGGATTTATTATGACTCCAATTTACATGAAGACTCTATTATATAATCCTTATTAGTATAAATTACATATATTTTATAAATATATTATCTCATTTCATGGTATCTTTATTTATGATTCATGAGGATAAAATCTGCAAAGACCGTGCTTATGTGATTCTTAATGAACAAAGGGTGATTTATTAATTTATGGGTCAAATGTTGATATAACCTCCAAAAACATTATTTAATTATTTATATTATATTAAAAACATTAAATATGTTCTCACAATCTTCCATTATATAATGTTGTTGAATTATTCATGTACATGGTAGAAATTTCATAATCATGAACATATAAATATTAATGGTTGATTATGAGGTTTTTATTTTTAAAATAATTATAGAAGAAAAATATTGATTTATTTGGACCTTATTTTTGGGATATATCAGAATAATAATTAATTATAAATATAATATAATTTATGCAAAGTCATTGTTTATAAATAATGGATTAATTTATTCTATGTTCACTCGTTTATAATGATTGAAATAACAATAATTGTTTGTTTATCATATATTTATAATTTTGTAAAATATTCCATAATATAAAATTAATTATAACTTAAAAATAACATTCATACATTAATATCATCCTTAATACCATCAATTTATCATTTTTATGAAAAGAATAATGAAAATCAATTATTTCATTGAGGATGTTGTCCACATATAGGAATGGTGAAAATTTGTTTTTCTATATAATGAGAGAAATGCGTAACATTGTTTATAGTTTCATAATATTGTAAATGAAATAAAAATATATAATAAATATATAATTATTTTCAATTATATTCCATAATTTTATGGTTCATACGGAAAAATTCATTACATCATAGAGGTTTTAATTCGCAGAATACATGAATGATGATCTCACTTTTCTTAATAAAAAAGTGATATATTAATTAATGATTATTCCAATAGGGAAATAAAATTAATAATATAATAAATAATTATTTACTTACATATGTATTCTAATATTATAATTGGTAAATAAAAATAGAATATTAGAAAGTTATGTAAATATTATTACTCACGGTATGCACTCTGAGATTTCTATATAACATCATTTTGAAAGATATGTTATGCGATAATATCTTTTGTATATAATATCAAGAGTTGTAATGTCTATTTTAGGTGAAGTAAAAAAATATTAAATTATTAGGTGGAAGTTGAAAATTTAAGAGTGACTGGATGGGGTTGTGAGAGTGTAACACCCCGAGATTTTATGAAAAATATTCTTTTTAATTTCATTAATGTCTTGTGTTGTATGCTACACCAAAAGAATCTTGCACAACATGCATCCTTGACTTGCCTTTCATTACACGCAATCACAACTTTCCTCGATAGCGTGTGTAGTACGCAATACCGAGTTTCACTAAACAACGATATGCTATTAAAATATTATTAAAACTAGCCGTTATAAATAGTAATAACCAGTTTTTGAAATTTTGGAAATTTTATTTTTCAAAATGGACTTTATTTTTAGATTCAGAATATCGAAATTAGCTTAGAGTGAAGTTTTGGTACTTTTCGGATAACATTCATTTTATGATGAATAGTGAAAATTACTAAATTTTAATTAAAAACAACCTTTTAAATCGAAATAATTAATAGTGATAAATTATTAATTTGAGTGGTTTTAAAGTATATTTAGAATATATTTTTACAATTCAATACAATGTTGGTCATTGGATGTAATTTCACATTTAAACCAGACATAAACAAGTGTCAATCTTTTGATAGTTATTATCTCTTAAGAACTCGCTATTTGTTTTGACGACGGGAATTAATTTTTAAATTAATTAATGCAACTAATATGTTTTTAATTTTGTAAAATAGACATCATTTTTCAGTTCATAATATCAAATATATCTTAGGCCCAATTTTTGGTATTTTTCTGGAAACTTTCATTTTTTGATGAATAGTGAAACCACTAAGTGGTAGTTAAAAAAATGAATTTTTCATAAAACATAATTTTACTGCTTCTGTGAGAGTAATTTGAAAAATCTGAGAGACATGGTTGATGTCAGTAAGTAAAATGTGGTTCAATGAGATGAAAGTAACTTGTGGTGAATAGTAACTTTTTACTTGTTTTTACCACGGTTAAAAGTAAATATGGTAATTAAGGGTAAAAATGAAATTATTATTACCCTAACACATGTCCTAATTCTATTGGATAAGTTTAATTCCACCAAAAACAACCTTAGTAATAAAATATGACCATTTAGGCCCACTTGGATTAGATTAGGACATTTATTATAAATTTATTTAAAGAAGGGTTAATATAGTTAAAATCAAAGTTTAATAAGTAAATAATTTTTAATATAAGGTTATACATAAGATAAATTCGACTATAAATATTAATTAGAAAGCTAAAAAGATTTATTACATAATGGTATTTTATTTGTAATTTTTAGACAATAAATAATTTAATGTATTTATGACACAAAGATGATGCAGTAATTATCTTATTAATGAAATATTGACATAATTGATGTTATAAATACCAAAATATATGTAATTTGAGACTTTTTATGAATTAAAATAATTTTATAGGTTAATATGACATGTTAGTATTGATATAATTAACTGTTTTCGATCTAATCAGTCTGTTATAATTTTCACAAAACTCAATTACTAAATAGTGTCAAAATTGACATAAAATAGATTTTAAAACAAATATTATATTATTAATTGTTATTATATTCCTAAAAATATATGGTTCGGCCAAATGACTTAGATAAGGTTATATATATTAATAATAAACAACTGGGGGTTCTTTTGGCTTCTTATAGTAAGCTTATTAACCTTATAGTGTAAGAACACAAAAAGACACGGTAAAAGTAAAATTATCTAACTTAATGTTAAATCTAAATGATAAGGTTAAAATAGGAACCTAAAATGGTCTAAATTATATTTTATGAGAGGATTTCGACCCATCCCCACCTTATCTTATAAATAAATCAATTTGGAGCTATTTAAAACCGAATTTGGCTTTATAATAAAATAATATTTTTCGTTATTCCAAAGGTGCCCCTCTCATCCCTTATAAAAGGGCACCTCCTCCCTCTCTTCCTCACACCATATTGAGCATTAAATCTCTTCCAAACCCTGCGAAATTCTCTTCTACACTTCCCTAGAAAAATAATAGAGGTCCTGGTCTTCTTCAAAGACCAATTTTAGTGCCCTAAGAGGAGGACTCAAAGAGGCGCTTCAAAGAAGAGGTAATGTCTGATACCGATTCTTTCAACTTTATTTCTTATTCAACTTCTTCCTCTTAGGATGTTTCATTATGAGGTAATAACATCAGTATCACTCATATACTGATATGTTATTATATGTATGAAACAACCCTATTTCACCATCTATACATCCTACGGAAAACGAAATCACCGCGCGTGTGTACGTACGAAATACCCTCTCCACGCCGTGGTGTAATCTATTTTCCACCACCACCTTACTTGGATGGGTATAATAGTGTATATAATAACTATATATGATTATTATAAAGAGATATTGATTCTGAAATAGTATACATACACTCCAATACAATTTCACGATCATGAGAACGATATCATCGCTTGTGCGTACGTACAGACAACCGTCTCCAAGACGCGATGAGATTAATTCTCCACATTAATCATTCATGAATGATTATAAAGTATATATAATAAGTAATCATGAAATATATTACATAATAATTATACTGGATTTATGTGTATATATATGTATGTCTTCTACTTAATTCCATTCAACTCAATAAGGAAACGAAAACAACGTTCATGCGTACGTACAGCCTACCGTCTCCGTGAACGGTGTATTTCTTTCCATTTACTGATCTATTATATATATGTATATTCTGAATATATATTATATATAAATCATGTTTTATATTCTGGAATTAATTAATCATGATCCAAGTAATCATATGAATAATTAAAAGTCAAAACACGGACGACAAATGAAACGATTTTACCCAAAACGCTCTTTAACATTGAATTTACAAAAGAACGGGAAATATAAAGTCATAAGTGAACAATATATGATATCATAACAATGAATATGATTCTGTAATAAGTCAATGACATTATTTAAATCATTATACAGGAGATTCAGACACTTATGAATCAAATCGGACCTAAGGTAAGGGATAATTATGCAAATCTAATTTTTATCCGAGATTACTTATTCGTAAGTATTTACTGGGGTTATTGCTATCATCCATGTCCATGATTTATAAAAGTTTATTCATGTATGTTTAAAGTGCTTTTATACCCATTTTGACTTTTACCACATGGTATGGAATGAATCATTTTTTTGTTTAGCCTACGAGGTACTTTTTTAACTTTTCTGACAAAAGTACAAGAAGAATGTTTTTTAACTTATACGGCACGAACAAGTTTTTTACAATTTTATAAAGCCTTATTTTCATGAAGCTTACTCAAAAATATTTCATAACTATTTTAAAAAAAATCTTTTTCTTTTAAAATTTCATGACGTTTTGTGAAAATAAATTGATTTTGAAGAAGAAAAGATATTTTCCTCAAGAATTCATTTCAAGTGTTTTATCAAAACCATTTTCTATCTAAGATGACATTATTTCATATGTGTATGGTTCAAGTATAAAGTCTCTATGATTTACATGGTTTCACTTTTCATATTATGAAATGATATCCATTTACTTTATATGGATTATGTGATGATGGAATGATGTTTATGAAACCCATTTTATTCATTGGGTTATGATGAATGATTTATGTTTATGTTGTGGAATAAGTAAGAATGATTTCATTATGAGATGGGTGGGACCTATATCTCCCTCCAATGCATTGGGTAAAGATTTATATCTCATGAGATAGAAATGGCTAGAACGGAAAGTTAAACCGGTTCAGTAATACAGGACTGGAACGAGGAGTGAACTCGATTCAGAATGGGACTTTTTCCACTAAGATGGTCTTGGAAGTAATGCCTTGGCTACTATGGAAATCATGTCAGGTGCTTAATGGTTTCCACAATTACATGTTTTATTCCCATGTTATTTTATCATTCTTAATGTTTCATAATGATCTATGCCTTACGTACTTCCATGTTTTGTGTCATTTCTCAAGCTTTTGATGTTTATACATTATGTTAATGTTTTTAAGTTCAAATGTATATGGTATGTTTTATTTTATCCATGCTTACCCTTACTAAGCATTTGAGCTCACCCTTTTTATGTTTTCTTTTCCCTAGGATATAAAGAAAGGTTTTAAGAAAAAAAAGGAAGATCTTTTTGGGAGATGTTGAAGATCTTTCACCACAATTAGAAGATTATATTCCGTGTTTCCAAAGACACTAAACTATTACAGTCGTTGTGTGTGTGTTTTTGTTATGTACTAAGTATTCCGAAAAAGTAATCTAATGTCCATGTACGTTAAGCTTCGAGTCTCTACAGTTGGTATCAGAGGAAAGGTTTAGTCAACCTTTGGTAACTAGGATGTGAAAACGTTAGTGAGATCCCTAGAGATATTTCTAAGGTTTTTATAGGGATGTCCCTAAGGTTAAGTATAGGTTATAGTACTAGAATTATGGTAACCCAAGATGTTAGATATTGAAGGTACTCCCCCTTTATTACATTGTTTTCCATAGTGTGATTTTTGCCTCTCACACTATTATTTTTGGGTTTTAGACGATGGATGGAACCCGAAGGAACCGTGTTGATCAATTTAATGGACAATGAAATGATTGTCCTCCTGAACAAACAAATGTTATGGGAGATGGAGTGAAACATCTTATTGCTATACTTACACAAGCTCTGAATCATTCTGGACTTCCAAATGAGAAGAGAAGGGAACAATATTCTATTGAGTCCTTCATGAGGCAACATCCACCTTCTTTCAGTGGGTCTTCTCATCCACTTGTTGCTGAATAATGGATCATTACCACTGAAAAGATATTTTTAGTTCATCAATGTTCTGAACATGATAAAGTCATATTAGCAGTATATCATTTGGAAGGTGATGCTGATCAATGGTGAAATCTTATCAAGAATACGAGGCCAAGAGATGAAATTGAGTCCATGGAATGGGACGAGTTCAAGAACTTATTTTTCAATAAGTACTTCACTCTTATTCTTCGAAAAAAGATGGAGAAGGAGTTTCCTGAACAAAAGCAAAAAGATGATGAATCTGTTGGTATATACGAAGCGAATTTTACAAGGCTTGAAAGGTATGCATCTGGCTTTACCATCCAACCTGAATGTAAAGTTGATCGATTCTTCAGTGGCTTAAAACCAAGTCTTCGAAGGGAATTAGCTATAAGAGACATCAGTAGCTATGAAGAAATTGTGTGTTGTGTTATCAAGGTAGAAATGGAAGTTGGTGTTACTTATCCATCTCATAGTTTTGACAAGAAACGAAAGATGGAGTTCAATGAGATATCTCAGAATAATGGTGAAAATAAGATAAATGTTTCCTTATGCTCAAAGTGTGGAATGAAGCATGTTGGAGATCTTCTTAAAGGGACTAGAAAATGTTTTAAGTGTGGAAAAGAAGGTCATCGAGCAGCTGAGTGTCGAAGTAATGGAAAAAGGGTTTCTAATGGTGTGAATAAAGAAAATAGTGGAGGGAACGCACCAAAAACACTTCAATGCTTCAAGTGCAAGGAAATGGGGCATTATGCTAATAAATTTCCTAATCCAAGGGTTAGTGATGATCGACATGAGAAACCGCTTAAGGGAAAGGAAAAAGGGAATTCACATGCGATAACTATTGGCGATGTTGAATATGACAATGATGTGGTGGAATGATTAAGTGTTTATGTAATGGGATTCCAAAATAATGTTGTATATAGTATCATGGAATATTGGAATATTTATGTATTGGTCTATTGTGGTATTCATTAATTTTATGGTATCGGTAACCATGGAACATGATTGAGATATTTTTTGAAATAAAATGATATGCACATAATGAAGGGAAACGAGAAAATGAAATGTTTAACAGTATTCATGAGCTCATGATTGATATAAGGACTATGTGATATCATGGTTTGATTATAATGAATTTTGAGGATTTTGGTTTGAGGAAAGTGTTAACTTTTAACTACATTTATGTTTTCACTAAGGTTCAATGGTTATTAATTCTTCAAGAGAATACATGATTAAGGTATTCACATGTTTTTAATTTGACGAACAAGATATATCTTATGATATATGGGGATAAATTATGGAATTCACGTGATTGTTATGTGACATTTCAAGTAATCATTTTCTTTATACTATGAGATTGGACCGAAGTATTTTAGATAAGCCTAAATATTCGAATGGATTATGTTGGACATAAGTTAGTATTTTTCGATATTATTGTTGGGATGTTATAGTAATATAGTTTTAGAAAAAAGACAACCTGTAGGACGGGCGACAACCCATCGCGTCAGAAAAGGCTGTGGGAATCAAACCCACAACCGAAGTGCGACTGACCTTTATCGCCTACCACTGGCCTACAGGAAGTCCCTGTTTAGAAGACAATAGTTTTATTTTATTAAGAAGTATAATATAAGAAGTATAAGTCCATGTTAGGAACCATATATGATTAATCTCACTATATATGGACTTACGTATTTTTGATAACTTTTCTAACCTTTTGTTTGAGACAGATGGAATGACCCCTCATTCTATCACATGATCTGCTAAAACATCACGAATGACAAATTCAACTTCATTTATTTAAGAGATGAAGTGTAAATTATCCAAATAACGACTAACGGTGAGACTACACCAAAATCACGAAAGTATTTCTTCTAATTCCAATTTCATCAACTTTAGGGGAAATGATCTTGAAAACCAAAAATGTTGTCCTAGTGCTCTTATATGTGATGAATCAGATGGTACCTTAGATAGTCACAAATTTATGGCTTTGTGATTGCTGGCTTTTCCATAGCCATTCTCTCTACCACTCTCCATCAGAACATGATGGTTAGATTTCTCTTCCATATCCATATTTTCACCTATGTGGAAACCAAGTGATTAGTTTATTTGGGTAACCGTTACGTTTCATAATTTTGTTTTTAATGATTGGTTTTGGTATTCCTTTTTACGATGTGGGTTTCTATAAATTAAAATTTCGAGTAGTAAACCATTTATAACCCCGACGAATTTCGAGGGCGAAATTCATTTTAAGGGGGGTAGAAAGTAACACCCTGAGATTTTTGGAAAAATATTATTTTTAATTTCATTAATTTCTTGTGTTTTATGCTACACAAAAATAAGATTTCAAAAAAGGCATCCTTGACATGCCTTGCATTGCACGCAATCGCGACCTTCCTCGATAGCGTGTGTAGTACGCAATACCAAGTTTCACTAAACAACGATATGCTATTAAAATATTATTAAAACTAGCCATTATGAATAGTAATAACCACTTTTTGAAATTTTGTAAATTTTGTTTTTCAAAATGGACCTCATTTTTTGATTTATAATATCGATATTAGCTTAGGGTGAAATTTTGGTACTTTTCGGATAAATTTCATTTTCTGATGAATAGTGAAAATTACTAAATTTTAATTAAAAACAACCTTTTTAATCGAAATAATTAATAGTAATAAATTACTAATTTGAGTGGTTTTAAAGTATATTTAGAATATATTTTTACAATTTAATACAATGTTGGTCATTGGATGTAATTTCACATTTAAACCAGACATAAAAAAGTGTTAATCTTTTGATAGTTATTATCTCTTAAGAACACGCTATTTGTTTTGACGACGTGAATTAATTTTTAAATTAAGTAAGGAAACTGATATGTTTTGAATTTGGTAAAATAGACATCATTTTTCAGTTCATAATATCAAATATATCTTAGGCCTAATTTTTTGTAGTTTTCAGGAAACTTTCATTTTTTGATGAATAGTGACACCACTAAGTGGTAGTTAAAAAAATGAATTTTTCATAAAACATAATTTTACCGCTTCTATGAGTGGAATTTCAAAAATCTGAGAGACACAGTTGATTTCAGTAAGTAAAATGTTGTTCAATGAGATGAAAATTGTTTTTGGTCAATATTAACTTTTTACTTTTTTTACCACGATTAAAAGTAAAGAGGGTAATTAAGGGTAAAAATGATATTATTATTACCCTAACACATGTCCTAATTCTATTGGATAAGTGTAATTCGACCAAAAACAACCTTAGGAATAACATATGACCATTTAGGCCCACATGGATTAGATTAGGACATTTATTATTAATTTATTTAAATAAGGGTTAAAATAGTTAAAATCAAAGTTTAATTAGTAAATAATTTCTAATATAAGGTTATACATAATATAAATTCGACTATAAATATTCATTAGAAATATAAAAATATTTCCTATATAATGGTATTTTATTTTTAATTTTTAGACATTAATTAATTTAATTTATTTTGTGACACAAAGATGATGCAATAATTATCTTATTAATGCAATATAGACATAATTCATGTTATAAATACCAAAATAAATGTAATTTGAGACTTTTTATGAATTCCAATAATTTTATAGGTTAATAGGACATGTTAGTATTGATATAATTAACTTTTTTCGAACTAATCAGTCTGTTATGATTTTCAAAAAAAATCAATTACTAAATAGTGTCAAAATTGACATAAAATAGTTTTTAAAACAAATATTATATTATTAATTGTTATTTTATTCCTAAAAATATAATGATAGGACAAATGACTTAGATAAGGTTATATATATTAATAATAAACAACTTGGGGTTCGTTTGGATTCTTATAGTAAGTTTATTAACCTTATAGTGTAAGAACACAAAAAGACACGGTAAAAGTAAAATTATCTAACTTAATGTTAAATCTAAATGATAAGTTTAAAATAGGATCCTAAACTTGTCTAAATTCTATTGGATTAGAGGATTTAGACCCATCCCCACCTTAACTTATAAATAAATTAATTTGTATCTATTTAAAACCGAATTTGTCTTTATAATAAAATAATATTTTTTGTTATTCCAAAGGTGCCCCTCTCCTCCCTTATAAAAGGGCACCTCCTCCCTCTCTTCCTCACACCACTTTGAGCCTTCAAGCTCGGCCAACCCCTGACAAATTATCTTCTCCAATTCCCTAGAAATATAATAGAGGTCCTTGTTATCTTCAAAGACCAAATTTAGTGCCCTAAGAGGAAGACTCAAAGAGGCGCTTCAAAGAAGAGGTAATGTCCATTACCGATTCTTTCAACTTTTTTTCTTCTTCCATTTCTTATTATTAGGTTGTTTCATTATGAAGTAATAACATCAGTATCACTCATATACTGATATGTTATTATAAGTAAGAAACAGCTCTATTTCACCATCTATCCATCCTATGGAAATCGAAATCACCGCGCGTGCGTACGTACGGAATACCGTCTCCACTCCGTGGTGTAATCTATTTTCCAACACCACATTACTTGGATGGGTATAATGGTGTACATAATAACTATATATGATTATTATAAAGTTATATTGATTCTGAAATAGTATACATACACTACAATACAATTCAACGATCACAATATCATCAATCGTGCGTACGTACGGACTACCGTCTCCACGACGCGATGAGATTCATTCTCCACATTAACCATTCATGAATGATTATAAAGTATATATAATAAGTAATCATGAAATATATGACATAATAATGATACTGGATTTATGTGTATATATATGTCTTTCGTCTACTTAATTCCATTCAACTCAATAAGGAAACGAAAACTGTGTTAATGCGTACGTACGACCTACCGTCTCCATGAACGGTGTATTTCATTCCATTTACTGATGTATTATATATATGTATATTCTGAATATATATTATATATAAATCATGTTTTATATTCTGGATTTATGTAATCATGATCTATGTAATCATATGAATAATTACAAGTCAAAACACGGATGACAAATGAAACAATTTTACCCAAAATGCTCTTTAACATGGAATTTACAAAAGAACGGGTAATATAAAGTCATAAGTGAACCATATATGATATCATAAAAATGAGTATGATTCTGGAATAATTAAATGACATTATTTAAATCATTAGACAAGAGGTTCGGACACTTACGAAGGAAATCAAACCAACGGTAGGGGATAATTGTGCAAATCTCATTTTTATCCGAGATTACTTATTCGTAAGTATTTACTGGGGTTATTTATATCATCCATGTACATGTCTTATAAAAGTGTATTCATGTATGTTTAAAGTCCATTTATACCCATTTTGACTTTTACCCCATGGTATGGAGAGAATCATTCTTTTGTTTACCCTACGAGGTACTTTTTTAACTTTTCTGACAAAAGTACAAGAAGAATGTTTTTTAACATATATGACACGAATGGGTTTTTTACGGTTTTATAAAGCCTTATTTTCATGAAGCTTCCTCAAAATGATTTCATGACTATTTTAAAAAAAATATTTTTCTTTTAAAATTTCATGACGTTTTGTGAAAAGAAATTGATTTTGACGAAGAAAGGATATTTTCCTCAAAAATTCATTTCAAGTGTTTTATCAAAACCATTTTCCATTTAAGATGACATTATTTCATATGTGTATGTTTCATGTATAAAGACTCTATTATTTACATGGTTTCACTTATCTTATTATGAAATGATGTCCATTTATTTTATATGGATTATGTGATGATGGAATGAAGTTTATGAAACCCATTTTATTCATTGGGTTATGATGAAGGATTTATGTTTATGTTGTGGAACAAGTAAGAATGATTTCATTATGAGATGGGTGGGACCTATATCTCCCTCCAATTCATTGGGTAAAGATTTATATCTAATGAGATAGACATGGCTGGAATGACAAGTTAAACCGGTTCCGAAATACAGGACTGGAACGAGGAGTGAACTCGATTCAGAAAGGGACTTTGTCCACTAAGATGGTCTTAGAAGCAATGCCTTGGCTACTATGGAAATCATGTCATGTGCTTAATGGTTGCCACAATTACATGTTTTATTCCCATGCTATTTTATCATTCTTAATGTTTCTTTATGATCTATTCCTTACGTTCTTCCATGTTTTGTGTCATTTCTCAAGCTTTTGATGTTTAAACATTATGTTCATGTTTTTAAGTTCAAATGTATATGGTATGTTTTATTTTATCCATGGTTACCCTTTCTGAGCATTTGAGCTCACCCTTTTTATGTTTTCTTTTCCCCAGGATATAATAAAAGGTTTTAGGTAAAAAAAGGAAGATCTTTTTGGGAGATGCTGAAGATCATTCACCACGATTAGAAGATTATATTCCGAGTTTCCAAAGACACTAAACTATTACGGTCCTTGTGTTTGTGTTTTCTTTATGTATTATGTATTCCGCAAAAGTAATGTAATGTCCATGTACGTTATGCTTCGGCTCTCTACAGAGAGGGATCTTTTATAAGTTGTGAGAATGTAATTTTTTAATATTTTAACTAAATATAGATAGAGAACAGGATAAACAATAAATTTAGAAGAAAAATGGAAAAATAAATGAGCGGAATATTTGTAGGAGTTAAAAAACATTATAAAATGAATTATATATATTTTTTATCCTATTTAATTCTTTTTAATCCTTGAATTTTTAATTTTACAATTTTAGATTTTAAAATGGAAGCATGTTTTCATAAAAAATATAAGTCAATCATTATAAATAAAAAAAATGTGGTAATTAAAATATGATTATGAACTAAGTATTACAAATTTTAAATATATTTTATTTTATATAATAAAAAAAGTGATAAAAATTTGTTTTAAAATAAAATGAATATTCTGTTACTTTTTTTTGAGAAAATATTACATATGTTCTAAAATATGAAATATTAATTTTTTACATTTAAGATAAGTTTTATAATTATAAAGGAACATCTATTATAATATTATTGTATTATAAACATATTACATTGATTCCCTATTAGTACATAAATATTTATAACTTCATAGATGTAATTTTATTTATAAATAATGGTATTTTATCGACTTTACATAAGAGTTATTTTATTTAAAATTCCCAAAACAATATATTAATATTTTATTATTATTATTAATTAGAGAAATAAATTAAATTTTTTAAATTAAATTTATAACCTTTCACAATTGAACATTTAAAAAAACCCTAATAGAGTGGAAAATTATTCACATTACAATGTAGAATTTTAAAAGGTCTACATATCATTATTCTTAATTTTTATTAATTACAAATATATATATCAGTAATATATTATTCATATTATAAATATATTTTATTATTATGTAATCATGATATAAATAGTCTATTTAAATAATACTATAATTTTATTAGTCTTTGTTGTTAAGAATATAATCATTTTCTTAATTATTCTATTTATTCTAAATAAATTTCATTCATATGAAGTGTATCCATTATTTAATTAGAAATATATTTCATTATTATTATAGACATATTAATTATTAATAATTTAATTGCATAGATTTAACTATTATTCAAAATATTTATTATTATTTTAAATATATCACAATTTATTTATAGTTTGGTGTTTCATAACAAACAATCTATAGATATCATTGTAATAGTTTGTGAAAATAATATATTTAAATTTGTAAGGAATCACCATATACTTCATTAAATAATATTCATTCTCGCAATTTGACACAAATTATCAGATAAATTTTTTTAGGGAACACATAATTAACATTACAATACTATATGATCGTGGATTTATTTATGATTTGGAAGATTTTTTTCTATATAAAAAATACGATAAAAACATTATAAAGATAGGAAAACCATTTATAATTTCAAATAGTAGTAAACTAAGGGAAGAAGATATATTCAAATAATGAGTAACATCTTTGAAAAAATTAAATTGATTTATATGATAATCATATCACTAAGGGTTTTTATTTATAACTCAATATCATGTATTTCGTGAAATTTCACTAGGAATAAGGCACAAGAAAAAATATTTTCAACCCCCAATATATAATACATTAGTAGTAGTTTACTGGGATTTTCCTTATTCTTATGGATGTGGGTGTCTATTCCATCATTTTCCATTGTATTGGGAAAGTGAGCCACATTATTCACATCTCTCATGTAATTCACCACTGATTTTAAAAATTCTCGATTTTCATTTCACTTTTTTGTGAAATGAAATTAATCTCCACAATTATGGAATATACACCCCCCACTAATTCTATTTTTCCAAATCATCACTCCCATATTATGGGTTTTGTGAAACTAAATATTCATTTCTGAATCATCTATACTGCATTATCTTTCATATGACCCCATGTTTCCCTAATATAATAAATTTGGGACATTTAATATGTTTTAATTGCTAAAAACATTTGATGGTAAATTTCATGGATTAATCACTATGTTTCTCACTCCATCTCCCATTCTAATGTGTTGTTAATTTTAGTAATATTTACATAATCCATCACCATAATGGTTACTTATTGTAACATCGATTAATAAAACAAAAAGATATTACAAGATTGAGGTTAATTATAAGAGAATTACTATTCATATTCTTAGGAAAATATCACCACACTATGTCTCACATTATTACACTATAATATTACCTTATTTTTATTAAAACAGATATTATATTATACTTAGTTCTACATAAATCCCAACCATCATAACCTAAATCATTTCTATTCTATTATTGGTTATAATGAGATGGGTTCTCTAAAATTTATTAGCATTATATTAAATAGGTGTCCCAAATTAAGTGCAACATACATAAAATATTCTAAACCCACTAATATTTGAAACTCATTCTCTCCAAATTAATCATATCCATTATCAAGGAAAATGTAAATCAATTAATTTTAACATATTTTATCAATCTCTAAATGTCAATATATTTAATCCATGTTAATTTCTATCTATGTTATCTAATAATAACATAGCCAAATTCATAAAGATGTTTCATAAAGATAATGCGATTGACCAAAGCATATCCACCAAGATTGTAAAACCTGATGAATAGTTTATCAAATTTTTCTTGCACTAGGGTATATTAATATTAATATAAAATTCACCTTTTGGGTGGGATTATCCATTTTTACATATTTAATATATCCTTTATCCACGTAAAATATGTATAAAAGGATTTAAATATTATTAAAACCACATACTAGTGACATTACTATAACATTAAGATGAAGTTATATACATAGAATTATTCCTAGGGTTTCAATACGAATATCTCATCGTAGTAAAAGTCTTAAAATTTTCTTTATTTTCTATATCATCCAATCACATACATATCCTAAACAATTATCTATACATGTAAAATTATTAGAAACCCCCACTTATCAACAATTAAATTATCCTAAAATGTATCTAAACATATAGAGTTATTTAAAAAAAATTTTGATTCCAATTGTGATTCCACATACCGAAACTCATGGATCTAGTGTTGTAGAAACAAAATTTACATAGTAAAATTAATAAATTCTGTAATAGACTATATATACACACTTTTATTTACAAAATAAATTATATTTATTACATCTTATATATTTGAAACATTTTCCACTATATATATGAATCTAATTTATCAATAATGAGTCATCAACATCCCTCTTAAATTATTTCTAATGTGATATCCTTTTGAACATTTCACATGTACAACTTTTATTTAGAACCTGAGAAAATGGAATATTTAGAAGGAGAAATCTCAAATTCTCAGTAAAAGAAGTCATGAAATTAAGGAAATGTTGGAAAAAACATGGAATAAATATTTAGATATTCTATGTTAAAAAAATATAAATCTTTAATTAAATTGAAATATAAATCATTTTTATCAATGTGAATAAATTAAAATTTTGATATCAATAATATTGAAGTCATAATGATGGAATGAAAAATTATGGGCATTAAAAGAATATATCAAGGGCTTGTATTGAGATATTTTCATTTTATTGAGGTTGTAGTGAAGAACATATATATTATCTAGAAATAATACATAAAATACAAAATGTTTTTCTGTCTCATGAGAACCATTGATCGATCAAAGGGACATATAGTTTAATGTGGCACCCATCACAAAAATGAATCCAATGCATTCACCAAAGTAATAAAAAATACATGTAATATCCTTCCCTAAAGAACCTGTCATTGAATTAAAACATGGTTATCAATATAATGAATGTTACAATATTTCAATAAGTAATCAACATAAATTAATAATAAAAAATAAAAATTAATATCAATACTTTTTCCTATGTCAATAAAATGGGTAACATAATCATAATATGTTTAGAGGAAGAAGTTGGATTGTTAAAAAATAATTAGTTTGGTTTACATTATTCATAAATATTAAAATTAAATTGATATGTAATTGATATAATTTTCCCAATGTTAAATAAAGAGTTTAAAATACCATAACCCATTCAGAAGAATATGGTGTATTGTAAAAAAATTCATACTGAACATGTAAAAAATTATCCAAATTATAGAAAAATATTGAAATGAAAATAATTTTTCCCATGTCAATAAAAGGGATAATATGATCATAAAACATGTTAAGTATGAATTTTAATGGTAAAAACGTAAATAATACTTGTGAAATAATTGAAACAAATAAGGTTATTGACATAAATGTAAACCATAGACATGAAAGAATGTATTGAATTGTATCAAAATAATATTATTGTCTAACACCATATGTTAAATCCACCAATAATAATATATAAATATATTAAATATAAATTTATGAGACAAAACCCCTATTAGGGTGATTTAATCTAAAATTTATAATTTATATTTAAATGAAAACATAAAAGAACATTTCAAAAATATTTTTAACAATAATGTAAAATAAAAATATTAATGTTTCATTAATAGGTGACTTTTGAAATTATGAAATGAAATATGTCAAAAATAATTAATTTTAGGAATAATATCAAATAAAGGGCCCCCTTAATGTACATAATTATAATCTTGAAAAAATGTAGAGAGGAAGATAATACATGTTAAAGTGAAAAGAAATAACCCTTCTTATTATTTCCAAAATATATTTTGAAAAACTAATATTTTAAGAAGAATAAAAAAATCATTGAAAATATATTTTAAAAATATATATTATAAAATACAATATAATAAATTATTTTTTGGAGAACTCAATAATATAAGGATTGAATTCACGATGAAATAAAATTATTTTTGAAATTAGGTTGGAATTATCAACATCCTTTATAAGCATCATAATTCAGGAATATAGAATCATTTATAAAGGTTTATTTGTGGTGAAAATAAAAAAAATTATAGAATAAAACATAATACAATAAAATTGAATAATTTTCCTAACACACAATTTTCTGTGAATGATAATAAATGAATTAATCCAAATTGAGTTTCCAAAAATTCTAATGAGTGGGGTAACACATGAGTGAAAAGATATTTTAATAAAAAAATATTTTTTGGGAATTTTTATAGTATTACAACTATATAATGTATATAAAATTCATGGGATTATAATCCAATAATAAATTATATGAAGTAATCATGGTGTAAAACGTTTGAACTCTCTCAGAGAAGAAAAATTTGGAATAAGAAAACACTTGCAACTTTATTGTGAAAAATAATAAAAACCACATAAACTAATGGGATTTTAATTTAACATAAAGTATAATTATTAAATTATAATTTCATATATATCAAATAAAGTATGATTGAACAAAACCAATTAAATTAAATTTGTAAAAAATACCAAACATATCTGAAAGAGATGAATTTGAGATGAAAACCCCAACATCGGTCCTGATTCATTTAGAACATTCACCAAAGATCTAAATTTATCAATTAATTTCATTACATATATTCTCATTAACTATATTAACAAATATAAAAATTTGTTATACTAATTTATAGTAATTCAATTGGTATATATTAGTTATTTCAACCATATTTAATATAGTATGTAAGTGATCTTTATCTCTATGATGTTGTTTTGTAAAATATTTTTTGTTATATATTATATTTCAATTTCTATAATAAAAAATTAATTTAGGATATTAGATTATATGTTACATGATATATATATATATATATATTCCCTTGTTTTATGGTATATTTGGTTACAATCCATGAGCTTGAAATCAGTGACGACAATGTTTTTGGTGATTCGAAATGAAAAGGTGAGATTTTTTACATAATTACTTAAATGTTGAGATATCCTTAGTTGAACCAGAAAAAAATATGTACTTTTATATCATATTATAATATTAAATATTTTATCATATTCATACATGATAAAAATTAATAGTATTGTTAGAGTTGGTGGATAAACATACCCAAATATAAACCCACAATGATTAATACTTGATTATTTTGTGGTTTAGTTTCAATATAATTATAGCATAATCATAAGGATAATATTTTGTTTTTATTTGTGAAATATAAAAGAATTTTTCATATATTTAATGAGATTATTACTTTCATAAGGTAATTATATAGAAATAAGGGATCAATGTCATCTTTGTTTACACATTTTAAAAAAGTTAATTAATGGTAATCATTTCATGATAATATTATTAATAGTTTCTAAAATTTTCAATAATATAAATTTAATGATATCTTAAACATAATATATATCATTTGATCTCTTTTTCATGTCTATTCATTAATGGGGTTTATGAAATTAATTGTGAAAATCAATCATTCCATGGAGGTGGAAATGCACACATATGAATGATTGATGATTTAATTCATAAATCTATGAGAGAAAATAGTAAAATATTTTATAATATTAGAATAATAAAAATTAAATAAATATCATAATTACTTATTTATTAAATTTGATTTAAATTATACACTTATTATATAGGGATGTATAATAAAACATGATTCATCAAGGAAGAAGTATTATTTATAATGCAGGAATGATTGTTTCAATTATCTAAATAGAAATGAGAAAATTGTGATTAATTATTATTACCATAATAGAAAAAAAATATATTATAAATACTTATTTAATCAAATTGGTATTTGATCATTATAATTGGAAAAATAAAATATAATATAATGAAGTTATGTAAAAATGATTAGTTATAATATGCACTTTGAGATTTTGTTTAAAGATTCGTTGGTAACATATGGAATAATAAAATATAAATTAAACAAAAACTCAATATAGTGAATGTTTATTACTGGGTAATTAAAAATGGTAGATGCGAATGAGGAAGCCAAAAATTTTAGGAGTTCTTGTAGGGGTGGTGACATGACACTTTAATAATTGGTGCAGATGATATTTTTGAACAAGTTTCAACTCAATATAAATGAAACATTTGTTAGAAAGGTAATGTTTTTAAAAAAATTAACAATAACAAATTGTGTAAACTTTTTGTTCAATACACACCTCATATACTCAAATATAAAAAAAATTTATCATGTATTCATCATTTTACACCTTGAATTAGCAGTTTTACTATTATATCATTTAATGTTGAAACGAGTGTTTTACCAATGTTATGATAATATAAATGACTGAAAATAATGTATTTAATATTTAATAATTATAACCCATAGACTATAATTTATATAACCATATATTTTGATACGGTTAATAAAATTTGTAAAATATTATTTTAAAAAATTATATATAATGTATTAACGCCCCAGTCTTAAACATTACTTATTATTGAATTAAATGAATAATTCACATTGAGTATTTTTTAATTTTTAGAGTTTTAGAGAATTAGGAAATAACTATTACATCTCAATGATTACAAAGTAGACACATCTACTCAGCTTCCATTTTTTTCGCATAATAAAAACTATTGATCCAAAGAGTCATGTCTAGTTCCATGTTTTAGACATTCTGGAATTTCCTTGATCCCATCCTTGACCCAATTCAACTTTATGTCCAGTGAAAAACATTTCAAAAAAACATGGTATGAGCATAAAAAACTCAGTAAGGGATACACAAAGAAGGAAAACTGTTGGTTTTTCAAAACAACAAGTAAACCACGAATACTTTATCAAAGTAATACTTTTCACATTTATGAAGTAGTAAAACTAGTCACTAAATAAAAGATCATTACTTACCCTTTTATAACGAAAATATTACCATAAAACCCATATAAACAACACATAACATATAAAGGTAACTTGGGATATAAACATACTTAAATGGAATAACCATACGATCGACTTCCACACATATCACTTAATGGAATAGCCATACGGCCGACATACATACCCAATGCATTGAAGGTTATAACGTAACCACCCATCCTGGTATTCACGGCACCAACCGTCATATGGTTTATCATGTAACCACCCGTCAAATGTCCATGTACCATTATAAAATCATAAAACAAATATAATGGAAAGAAAAAATTTCCACATTTTGATCACAATGTATCACTTTAATATATCGACATAAAAAAATCCATTTTAAAAACCATTTTCAATACCACAATACATAAAAGTGTATATGGTATTTTTTTATTTTAAGAACATTACGGCTTGTTGATGAAGCCAAAGATCAAATAATACTCACGATGGCGGAAAAGGTCATTGTCACCGCGTACGTTAAGAGAAACATTCATTTTTGTCATTTAGTAAAACGCTTAGTAGAAAAAAATTCATTTTGAATAAAAATAAAGACAAAGGGGTTCATACACATTATAAAAGAAAGTTGTGTATAAAACGAAATATGCCTCAATGAATTAAGATTGAGATGAAGTCCCATAAAAGACGATATCCTTAGATTAATGATAAATCAATTACATAATTTATCTGTGAAAAATATAAATACACCCAATATAAGTGGATATTAAGTGTAAAACAATCAGAGTCATTCACACATATTCATATCATGACATGTTCATGGAGTACAAGTTTAACCCAAAGGATTGAAAATGAGTTAAGAAGTTCCTTTGCAAAAATTTGACAGCCTAACGACGTCACATTAAAATTAATAAATTTAGTTGAGGAGAGAGAAAATGTTTTCTCATCACCTGGATATAAAATTTACATATATAAGGATATAGAAGAACATATACCCACATAAGATGATGTAAATTAAGACCTACCAAAAATAAGTCTTTTAAAAAGAGTAGGGTGAAAGGATACCTTACCGATTTGGGTTACATTCGAATCGTACACCCCATGAAATAAGGACTATACAACATTGATGTAAATACCAATAAACGAAAGTATATTACAAAAAGGGTATAATAATGGTCAGTATATACACCACACAATGTATATGGTGAAAAATGTAGCATAAATATCATGGGAATAAAAGTGAGATGAAAAATCCCCAACAAAAATTCGGCAGCCTAACGGTGAAACTTAAAACTCTAAAAAATGGATTTATGAATTCAAATATGGTCTCTCATAATATGAACTTAAAATATACGAATGATGAATATAAAATAACACCCCCAAAAATAAGAATTTTGAGCTTAAAAGAAATGACATAAAAGAGAGTACATAAAAAGAAAGAGAGAGGTAGGATCCCTTACCTCAAGTCTGACTTGTCTTGTTTGTTTCTTTATATTCCTGAATAATAAACTTTGGTCAATTTATAATTGTGTAAGGAAATCCTTTAAATATTATTATTCAGTTCATATCACATATTATAATGTTATAATAATTGGTTAATATTGTGAGTTCATATCGGACATTTTTGTCGATGTATGGTACATGAGTCAAAAATGAACTTGTTTGAAAATGATTGTCCATGTATTTATAATAAAATCATATCCAAAATAGTATTAATGATCTAAATATCATATATATCAAGTACATATTCATTTTATACTATTCCATAACATTTGGAGATAAAAAGAAAAGAAATTCACAGTTGATGGAGACGATAGGCCGTACGTATGCATGAATGCTACTTTCATTTCATTGTCATATTAATGTAATTAAAAATAAATGAGATATATATATATATTATAATTACAGTATAATATATATGTTATATAGGTCACATATGCTCATTAATTTCATTCTTTATACATTCCATGTATTTCATGAATGAGTCACATAACTTGAGGGGCGGTAGTCCGCACTTCCTCATATGAAATTATCGCATTTGCACAACATGTAAAGAATAAAGGTATTTTTTAAATAAAAAATACAGAAGAATATAGAAAACATAAATACCATATATATAATATATAAAATACAGTTACATAATAATGGACACCATTAAAGATGTTAAAAGAATATTGAACAATCATCGTTTCGTGAGACAGTAATTCGCCATCCACAGAAACAATATGTTCTCTAACCATTAGACGGATGTGTGTGTATGTGTAGCTCTAATAAATCTTATAAAAACATCGTATTATATTGAATATATTGTTTTTGTTACAAAATAAAATAATAAAAATAATATAGGGGGTTGGAGAATCAAAATAAAACAAAAGAACACTAGGGATGACTTTACCTTTAAATTAGGTAACTCATTTTGATTTGAGCTCAAAGGCTTACTTGGAAAGACTTCATCCCAAAGTGAGGAATCTAAGAGTAAAAGAGGGATTTGGAGAGATAAAATGGGTGGGTTTTGGCCGAGCCAAAGGCCTGAGAGGTGTGGGTAAGGTGGTAGCGGTGGGGGACTTTTATAAGAGAAGAAGAGGGGAACCCTTGGAATGTTATAAAATATTACTTTATTATAAAATGCATTTTCGGATTTTAAAGGACCAAAAAGATATATTTCGAGGATAAGGTGATAAGGTTTCTAAATCCTCTAATACAATAGGTTTATGACAAGTGTAAGACTTATATTTTTCCAAATCTTCTCATTCTATTTAAATCATTCATTAATGAGGTAATCACCTCATCATCACGGTGTCATAAATACATTAATTTATTTAATGTCTAAAAATTATAAAAAAATACTATTATGTAGGAAATATTTCTAGCTTTCCAATTAATATCTATAGTAAAAAATATGACTTGTATAACCCCATGTAAAAATTGTTTCAGTAAAACAATAAATGTATGTGACATTTATATTTTAACATTAAATAAAAAGTTATTAATGTCATTTTCCAACCAAAGTGGCTCCATGGGGTCCCAATGTTGACCCATGGATTGTCTTGGACGGCCAGGACTCATACAATAAGGGTAGGGAATGTGTTAAGGTCATTTCGTAAATTTATAGCATTTTTTTACCTTAAATTACACTAATTACCTTTAATCGCGATTAATAAAACATAAAAGTTACTATTCATCAAAAAATTATTTTAATCCCACTGAACCACATTTTACATCTTAATGACAACCATGTATGTCGGATTTTTTATATTAAAATCACAGAAGTGGTAAAGTTTAATTTAATCGAAAAATCATTTTTTTAACTACCTCTTAGTGGTTTCACTATTCATAAAAAATTGATGTTTTCAGAAAAATTCCAAAAATTTACCCTAAGATATATTTCATATTACAAATTAAAAAATGATCTCTATTTTAAAAAATTCAAAACATATAAGTTGCATTAGTTAATTTAATAATTAATTCCCGATGTCAAAACAAATAGCTTGTTTTTAAGAAACAATATCTATTAAAAGATTAACACTACTTTAAGTCCAATTACAAAGTGAAATTATTTCCAATGACTAAAATTGGATTAAATGGTAAAAATATATTTTAAATACACTTTAATCTCAATTAAAAAGATAATCTATCCATATAAATAAATCAGATTTAAAAGAGGTTTTGAATTAAAATGCAACACTTTCACTAAAAATGCTCTTTATCGGAAAAATAACAAAAATTTACACAAAGTAAATTTTGTTGTCCAGATTCTAAATAGGGATTTTATTTTTTCAAATACAACATATAAAATTGACAAAAGTATATTTAGAAAGGGTTCTCCATCAAAAGGCAGTTAATCGACATTTTAAAGAATATTAGAAGATTTATGCTTAAAATTGGATTCATTTCCATTTTAAGCCTCCAAAATTTATTGGATAAATGTAAAAATATTTGAAAAGCATATATAATTATTTTGTAGTTAGTTCCGTTCATTCCCTCCAGTACAATGGCATGGCGATAACTACCATTTAAAATAATGTTATTTTTTTATTAGTGTGCAACGTAACATTTCAAAGAAACGCGTTGTTACGTATTGGGTACACCATCGATCATAGAATTACCTTAAATGTAATATTAATATTTTATTCAAAAATATTAATAAATATGTAAAAGTAATAATCTTTATTTACCTGGGATGTTACATCCTTCCCCCCTTTTGGAAATTGCGTCCTCACAATTTTTAAATTGGGCTTGAAATCTTAATTGAAAGCCCCACATCAGAAAAGGATTAAATTAAACTGTCACTTTAAAAGAAATAAAGAGAAGAACAAAGGTCACCCGAGATAAACCATACTAGGAATCCATGTAGGAAAACATGGGTATGGAAGAAAAAACAAAGGATCATGTTCTGAGAGAGAGTGATAGAAAACATGTTTAGGAGAATGTTAACCACCAGAAAATCACAAACTTGTGATGGGTTAAACGGTATTGGATTCCCCAGTAGGAAAAGTTAACAGAGAACATTTTTTTATGTTAATTTTAATTGTGGAATTTATTTTTGAGCTTAACTAAATCATAAGGAAACTTACTTACTTGTCGTGTAGACTTTCATATTTTACCAGATTTCTAACACAAAGTCATACTTTCTCCAAATGATGAGTATTTAGGATGACTTGTTCACATTAAGAGTGCTATAATCAACTTCTAGAGAATCACCTAACCCAAAAAAGTGAATTATATATTTATCATTTATTTAGAAAAAAACCAATACCAAAATTTTTAGTATGAGATCAGATAATCCCCAAAAAGGATTATCCATTTTTAAAAGGAAATCTATTCTTAATCTTCAAAATTTGTCCAACAAAACCCGAAGTTCAATGAAGACCATTCGATAAACAATTTGTCCATTAAATTCATCAAAGTAAACCAAACTAATATTGAAACCCAAATATTTTAAGGATTTAATCACATATTCTTCCAAGTTAAATCTTAGCATTTATCTCCAAATAACATCATTTTTTCTTAAAATTTCATATTTTATGTTAATTAACCTAATCCCATATTCTCAATGATAGGTTAATCATTTTCATAAATAACATAAAATGTAATATGTGCACAATAAAAACATATATTCTTCCAAAATAAAATCCCACCATTTCTCCTCAATTGAAATCCCAAAGTATTCTATTTTCTATAGGCATATATTTCTTCCACAAAAGAGAGAAAATCTTCCAAAATAACCTTTATTACTCAGTCACTAAATCATTTTCCTACGATAAGGATATCCATTTAATAAAACATAAGTTCTCAAAATCAACTTATTCTTGATACATAAAATCATTTAACTAAAAAGAATAAGTCATAATTACTAGGGACTTTATAAAGGCTAGTGGTAGGATATGCGCCCTTGTAGCCCTTCGGTTGTGGGTTTGATTCCTGCGGCCTTACCAGATGCGATGTGTTGTCACCCATCCTATGGGTTGTCCTTTTTATAAAACTCCAAAAATATCCCTAACATGTTTTAACCGAAATGTTTTCCTTATACCTCCCATTTTCATCCAAATTCATTACGATCTCAACATCTTAATTCTTAACGTATTATTTCACCATCATAAGACAAAATAAAGTGATTCCCAAAAATAAAGAATATCATACCTTGATCATGTTGTCTATTTGGTTTCATCGTCATTTTGTTCATGTTGGTAGGAGGTCCATGCATCACAAAAATGATTTAGAGATCTTTCAAAATCATTTTCTTCCTCCATCCTAATACACCTTGTACAACATGGGTCATATGGGTGTTCACAGAAAAATAGTTTCCAAAAATAATCATGTGTGACATATAATTTCAAAACATCTGATAAGACATGATTTCTATAAAATAGTCTGACCGAAATTGAGTTGAAACATTCAATTAACAGTACTTTTAGAATACTATAGGTATGTGATGAGAGACTATATTTTAAAATGAAATATAAATAGGTTACAAAACGGTCTCCTTCTTCATCACCTTCTTTAAAATCCTAATATGCTTTAAAATCATGTGATAATGTAAAATATTATAAAATTCGTTGATAATATCTACCATTGTTGAAAATATGAGAATACTGTGAAAATAGAATTTTTCTAAATACAACCCATGATCCACGATGATAGCAATGTATAGTGGAGGTGTCTAATATCTCAAACATCTTATTGCAAGTGAGTTGTATGCTAGAAATTTTTCACAATCATATGAACATGACATTGCAATAATTATTGCAAGAAAGTCATCAGGAAGAGATAAGAATGTAGTTTGAGTTCCTCCTCCTTCCAATTCCTTGATCTGAAAAAGTTATAAAACAAGGAATTAACTAATATAATAAACATAGGTACTAATCATGTGTTTAACGAAAACTCCTAATACCTAAAGTTGTATAAACCATCCTTACATACCAACTATAAGGCCCTAGACTTAAACATTATTTATTTTTTAATTCAATGAATAATTCACGTTGAGGATCTTTTTAGGTTTAGAGTTTTAGATAATTAGGACATAACTATTACATCTCAATGATTACAATGTATACACATCTACTGAGCTTTTATTTTTTTCAGAAAATAAAAACTGTTGAACAAAAGAGTCCTATCTAGTTCCTTGTTTTAGACAGCCTGACATTTCCGTGATCCCATCCTTGACCCTATTCAACTTTATGCCCTATGAAAAACATTTAAAAAAAAAAATGGGATGAGCATAAAAAGCTCAGTAAGGGATACACAATGAAGGAAAACTATTAGTTTTTCAAAACAACATGTAAACCATGAATACTTTATTAAAGTATTAATTTTCACCATTATGAAGTAGTAAAACTCTTCACTGAATAAAATATCATTACATACCCTTTTTAACAAAAATATTTCCATAAAACCCATATAAAGAACACATAACATATAAAGATAACTTGGGACATAAACATACTTAAATGGAATAACCATACGGTCAACTTCCACACATATCACTTAATGGAATATCCAGACAGCTGACATCCATACCCAATGCATTGGAGGTTATAATGTAACCACCCATCCTCGTATTCACAGCACCACCCGTCATATGGTTTATCACGTAACCACCCATAAAATTTCCAAGTACCATTATAAAATCAGAAAACAAATATAATGGAAACAAAACAGTTCCACATTTCGATCACAATATATCACTTAAATATATTGACATAACAAATCCATTATATAAACCATTTTCAATACCACAATACATATGAGAGTATATGGTGTTTATTTCATTTTAAAAACATTACGGCTTGTTTAGGAAGCCAAATATTAAATTATTCTCACGGCAGCGGAAAAGGTCATTGTCACCGCGTACGTCAAAAGAAAAACTCCTTTTTGTTGTTTAGTAAAACGATTTGTAGAAAAAGATTAATTTTGAATAAATATAAAAGTAAAAGGGTTTTATACACTGTATAAAATAAATTTGTGTATAAAACAAAAAAATGCCTCAATGAAAGGAGATTGAGATGAAGTCCCATACAAAGACGGTATCCTTAGATTAAGGATAAATCAATTACTGAATTTATGTGTGACAAATATAAATACACCCAATATAAGTGGATATTATGTGTAAAACAATCAATGTAATTCACACATAATCATAGCATGACATGTTCAAGGAGTAAATGTTTAACCCAAAGGATTGAAATTTAGTTAAGAAGTTCCTTCACAAAAATTCGACAGCCTAAAGACGTCACATTAAAATTCATAAAATTTGTTGATGAGAGAGAAAATGTTTTCTCATCACATGGACATAAAATTTTCATCAATAAGGATATAGAAGAACATATCCCCATATAAGAAGATTTAAATTAAAATACTTAACAAAAATAAGTCTTTCAAAAAGAGGAGGGTGAAAGGATCCCTTACCAATTTGGGTAACTTTCGAAACTTACACCCCATGAAAGAAGGACTATACAACATTGATGTAAATACTCATAAACAAAATTATATTACAAAAAGGGTTTAATAATGGACAGTACATACACAAGTCAAAGGAAATGGTGGAAAATGTAGCATAAATTTCACGGGAATAAAAGTGATATGAAAAATCACTTACGAAAACATGGCAGCCTAATGGCGCCACTTAAAACTCTCAAAAATGGATTGATGAGATAAAATAGGGTCTCTCATAATATGAAAATAAAATGTACAGAATTATGAATATAAAATAACATCCCCAAAAATAAAAAAGTTCAGCTTAAAAGAAATGACATAAAAGAGAGTACTTAAAAAGAAAGAGAGAGGTAGGATCCCTTACCTCAAGTCTGACTTGTCTTGTTCGTTTCTTTATATTCCTGAATAATAAACATTGGTAAATTTATAATTTCTTAAGTACCTCCTTTAAAGATTATTATTCAGTTCATATCACATATTATAATGTTATAATAATTGGTTAATAGTGTGAGTTCATATCATACGTTTTTTCCGATGTTTGGTACATGAGTCAAAAAATGAACTTGTTTGAAAATGATTGTCCATGTAGTTATAAGTAAATCATCTCCTGAATAGTATTAATGATCTAATTATCATATATATCCAGAACATATTCATTTTATACTATTCCAAAATAGTTGGAGATAAAATGAAATGAAATGCACCGTTAATGGAGACGGTAGGCCGTATGAACGCATGAATGCTACTTTCATTTCTCTGTCATGTTAATGGAATTAAAAATAAATGAGATATATATATATTATAATTATAGTATAATATATATGTTATATAGGTCACATATTTTCTTTAATTTCATTCTTTATACATTCCATTTATTTCATGAACGAGTCACATCACTTGAGGGGGCGGTAGTCCACACATCCTCATATGAAATTATCGCATTTGGACAACATGCAAAGAATAATGGTATGTTATAAATATAAAATACAGAAGCATATAGAAAACGTAAATACCATATATATCATATATATAATACAATGAAATCATAATTTCCACCTTCAAAGGTGTTAAAAGAATATTGAACAATCATTGTTTCGTGAGGCAGTAATTCATCATCCACAGAAACAGTATGTTCTTTAACCATTAGATAGATTTTTGTATAAGTGTAGCTAAAATCCTTCTAATAACAACATCCTAGTATTTTGAATATACTGTTGTTGTTATAAAATAATGGAATAAAAAGATTTTAGGGGGTTTAGAAGCAAAATAAAACAAAAGAACACTATGGAAGACTTTATCTTTAAATCGGGTAACTCTTTTTCATTTGATCTCAAATGCTTCCTTGGAAAGACTTCTGCCCAATGTGAGGCTTCTAGGAGTAAGATAGGGGTGTAGAGAGACCAAATGGGTATGGGGTTTCCGAGACAAAGTCTTGAGAAGTTTGGGTAAGGTGGTAGAGGTGGAGGACTTTTATACGAGAAGAGGGGGGGGCACTCTTGGAATGTTATAAAATATTACTTTATTATAAAATGATTTTTAGGATTTTAAAGGTCCAAAAAGGATATATTTCGAGTCTAAGTTGATAAGGTTTAGAAATACACCAATAAAATAGATTTCTTGACAAGTGTAAGACTTATATTTTTCCCTATCTTCTCATTTTATTTAAATCATTCATTTATGAGGTACTCACTGCTTCATCACGATGTCATAAATAAATTAATTTATTTACTGTCTAAAAATTATAAAAAAATACTATGATGTAGGAAATATTTTTATCTTTCCAATTAATATTTATAGTCAAAAATATGACTTGTATAACCCCATGTGAAAATTGATTTATAAAAACCATACATGTTTTGACATTTTTATTTTAACTTTAAATAAAAAGTTATTAATGTCATATTCCTACCAAAGTGGCTCCATGGGGTCCCCAAGTTGACCCATGGATTGTCTACATCGGCCATGACTCATAAAATAAGGGTAGGGCATGTTTCATGGTCATTTCATAATATTATAACATTATTTTTACCTTAAATTACACTAATTACCTTTAATCGCGATTAATAAAACATAAAAGTTACTATTCAACAAACAAATTATTTTAATTCCATTGAACCAAATTTTACATCCTAATGACAACCATGTATGTCATATTTTTTCAATTCAAATCACAGAAGTTGTAATGTTTCATTTAATCGAAAAATCAGTTTTTTAACTACCACTTAGTGGTTTCACTATTCATCAAAAATTGATGTTTTTTAGAAAAATACCAAAAATTATCCCTAAGCTATATTTGATACTCCAAATTCAAAAATGATGTCTATTTTACAGAATTCAAAACAAATAAGTTTCATTAATTAATTTAATAATTATTTCCCACTGTCAAAACAAATATCGTGTTTTTAAGAATCAATATCTATTAAAAGATTGACACCAGTTTATGTCCAATTTCAAAGTGAAATTAATTCCAATGACCACCATTGGATTAAATGGTAAAAATATATTCTAAATAAAATTTAATCTCAATTAAAAAGATAATCTATCCATATAAATAAATCATATTAAATGGAGGTTTTGAATTAAAATGAAACATTTTCAATAAAAATGATCTTTATCAGAAAAATAACAAAAATTTACACAAAGTAAATTTTGATGTCCAGATTCTAAAGAATAATTTTATTTTGTCAAATACAACATATAAAATTGTCAAAAGTATATTTAAAAAGGGTTATCTATCAAAAGGCGGTTAATCTAACTTTTAAAAAGTATTAGAAGATTTATGCTCAAAATTTGATTTATTTGCATTTTAAGCCTCCAAAATTTATTGGATAAAAGTAAAAATATTTGACAAACATATATAATCATTTTGTAGTTAGTTTCGTTCATTCCCACCATTACAATGGCTAGGCGTTAACTACCATTTAAAATAATATTATTTTATTATTAGAGTGCAACGTAAGATTTAAAAGAATCTCATTGTTATGTATAGGGTACGCCATCGAGCATAGTGTTCACTTAAAATTAAAATTAATATTTTATTCAAAAATATTAATAAATATGAAAAATTAATATTCTTTATTTACCTGGGATGTTACATCCTTCCCCCCATTTGAGAATTGTGCCCTAGCAATTTTAAAATTGGGCTTGGAAACTTCATTGAAACCCCCACATCAGAAAATTAGTAAATTAAACAGTCACTCTAAAAGAAATAAAGGGAAGTACAAAGGTCACCCGAGTTGACACATACTAGGATTCCATGTAGGAAAACATGGATATGGAAGAGAAAACAAATGGAATTGTTCTGAGGGAGAGTGATAGAGAACATGTTTAGGAGAATGTTAACCACCAGAAATTCACAAACATGTGATGGGTTAAATGGTATTGGATTCCCCAATAGGAAAAGTTATTGGACAACATTTTTTTAAGTTAATTTTAATTGAAAAATTTATTTTTGAGCTTAACTAAATCATAAGGAAACATACTTACTTATCGTGTATACTTTCATCTTTTACCAGATTTCTAACACAAACTTATACTTTCTTCAAATGATGAGTATTTTGGATGACTTGTTCACATTAAGAGCGATATAATCAACTTTTATAGAATCACCTAACCAACATAAGAGAACTATATATTTACCATGTCTTTGGACAAAAACCAAAACCAAAATTTTTAGTACGAGATCAAATAATACCCAAAAAGAATTATCCTTTTTAAAAAGGTAATTTATTCTTAATCTCCAAAATTTATCCAATAAAAACCAAAGTTTAATGAAGACCATTAGATAAACAATTTGTCCATAAAATTCATCAAAGTAAACCAAACTAAGATTGAAACCGAAATATTTGAAGGATTTATTCACATAGTCTTCCAAGACAAATCTTAGCATTTATCTCAAAATAACATCTGCTTCTCTTAAATTCTCGTATTGAAAGGTAATTAACCTAATCCCATATTCTCCATGATAAGTTAATCATTTTCATAAATAAAACAAAACGTCATATGTGCACAATAAAAACATAGATTCTTCCAAAATAAAATTCCACCATTTCCCCTCAATTGAAATCCCAAAGTATTCTATTTTCTATAGGCATATAATGTTTCCCCGAAAGAGAGAACATCTTCCAAATTAACCTTTATTACTTAGTCACCAAATCATTTTCCTACGTTAAGGATACCCATTTAATAAAATATAAGTTCACAAAATCAGCATATTCTTGACCCATAAAACTATTTAACTAAAAATTATAAGTCATACTAACTAGGGACTTCACATAGGCTAGTGGTAGGCCATACGCCCTTGTCGCCCTTCGGTTGTGTGTTTAATTCCTGTGGCCTTACCCGAAGTGATGTGTTGTCACCCATCCTACAGGTTGTTCTTTTTATAAAACTCCAAAAATATCCCTAACATGTTTTAACCTCAATGGTTTCCTTATACCTCCCATTTTCATCCAAATTCATTAGGATCTCAACATCTTAATTCTTGATGTATTATTTCACCACCATAAGATAAAATAAAATGATTCCCAAAAATGAATAATAGCATACCTTGATCATGGTGACCATTTGGTTTCATCGTCATCTTGTTCATGTAGGTAGGAGGTACATGCATCACAACAATGATTTAGAGATCCTTCAAAATAATTTTCTTCATCAATCCAAATAATCCTTGTACAACATGGGTCATATGGGTGTTCACAGAAAAAAAAAGTTTTGGAAAATAATCATGTATGACATATAATTTCAAAACATCTGATAAGACATGATTTCTATAAAATAGTCTGACTGAAATTGAGTTAAAGATTTCAATTAACGGTCCTTTTAAAATACCATAGGTATGTTCTTAGAGACTATATTTTAAAAAATATATATACAGTTTGCAAAAGGGTATCCGTCTTCAGCACCTTCTTTAAAATCATAATATGCTTCAAAATCTCATGATAATGTAAAATATTTGAAAATTCCTTGATAATATCTACATTTCTTAAAAATATGAGAATACTATGAAAATAGGATTTTTCTAAATACAACCCATGATCCACGATGATAACGATGTATTGTAGAGGTGTTTGATATCTCAAACAGCAGCTTGCAAGTGAGTTATATGCTAGAAAAAGTTTCACAATAATCCGAACATGACTTTGCAATAATTATTGCAAGAAAGTCCTCAGGAAGAGAAAATAATGTCGTCTTAGATCTTCCTTCTTCCATTTACTTGATCTAAAAAGTTATAAAACAAGGATTTAACTAAGATAATAAACATATGGACTAATCATGCGTTTAACGAAAACTCCTAATCCCTAAAGTTTCCTAAACCATCCTTTGATACCAACTATAAGTCCACGGCCTTAAACATTACTTATTATTTTATTAAATGAATAATTCACATTGAGGATATTTTCAATTTTATATTTTTATATAATTAGGACATGACTATTACAACTCAATGATTACAAAGTAGACACATCTACTCAGCTTCCTATTTTTTCACAAAATAAAAACTATTGAACAAAAGAGTCATGTCTAGTTCCTTGTTTTAGATATCCTGAAATTTCTTTCATACCATCCATGAACCTATTAAACATTATGTCCTATGAAAAAAATTTCAAAAAACATGGGATTATCATTAAAAGCTCAGTAAGGGATACAAAATGAAAGAAAAATGTTTGTTTTTAAAAACAACAAGTAATCCATGAATACTTTATTAAAGTAATATTTTTCACCTCTATGAAGTATTAAAAATTTTCACTGAATAAAATATCATTACATACCCTTTTGTAACCAAAATATTACCACAAAATCCATATAAAGAACACATAACATATAAAGGTAACATGGGACATGAACATACATAAATGGAATAACCATACGGTCGACTTCCACACATATCACTTAATGTAATAGCCAAACGTCCGAATTCCATACCCAATGCATTGGAGGTTATAACGTAACCACCCATCCTAGTATTCATGGCACCGCCTGGCATTTGGTTTATCACGTAACCACCCGTCAAATGTCCAAGTACCATTATAAAATCATAAAACAAATATAATGGAAAGAAACAATTTCCACATTTCGATCACAATATATCACTTAAATATATCAATATAAAAAATCCATTATAAAAACCATTTTCAATACCATAATACATAAAAGGGAATATGGTATTTATTTCATTTTAAAAACATTACGTCTTGTTGAGGAAGCCAAAGATCAAATAATACTCACGGCGACAAAAAAGGTCATTGTCATCACGTACATAAAAAGAAAAATTCCCTTTTGACGTTTAGTAAAACGATTAGTAGAAAACGATTCCTTTTGAATAAATTTAAAAGTCTAAGGGGTTTATACACCGTATAAATGAACGTTGTGTACAAAACGAAATATGCCTCAATAAACGGAGATTGAGATGATGTCCCATACAAAGACGGTATCCTTAGATTAAGGAGAAATCAATTACATAATTTATGTGTGAAAAATATAAATACACCCAATATAAGTGGATATTAAGTGTAAAACAATAAATACAATTCACACATATTCATATCATTACATGTTCAAGGAGTACAAGTTTAACCCAAAGGATTGAAATTGAGTTAAGAAGTTCCTTTGAAAAAATTCGACAGCCTAACGACGTCACCTTAAAATTCATAAAATTAGTTGATGAGAGAGAAAATGATATCTCATCACCTAGACATAAAGTTTAAATCAATAAGGATATTGAAGAACCTATACCCACATAAGAAGATGTAAATTATACGACCTAACAAAAATAAGTCTTTTAAAAAGAGGAGGGTGAAAGGTTCCCTTACCGATTTGGGTAACTTTCGAAACGCACACCCCATGAAAGAGGGACTATACAACAATTATGTAAATACTTATAAAAGAAATTATATTACACAAAGGGTATAAAAATGGTAATTACATACACCAATCAAAGGAAATGGTGGAAAAAGTAGCATAAATTTCACGGGAATAAAAGTTAGACGAAAAATCCCTTACGGAAACTCCGCAGCCTAATGGCGCCACTTAAAACTCCCAAAAATGGATTTATGCGATCAAATAGGGTCTCTAATAATATGAACATAAAATTAACAGAACGGTGAATATGAAATAACATCCCCAAAAATAATAAAGTTGAGCTTAAAATAAATGACTTAAAAGAGAGTACTTAAAAAGAAAGAGAGAGGTAGGATCCCTTACCTCAAGTCCGACATGTCTTGTTTGTTTCTTTATATTCCTAAATAATAATATTTGGTGAATGTAAAATTGATAAAGGACCTAGTTATAAGATAATTTTTCAGTTCATATCACATATTATAATGTTATAATGATTGGTTATTAGTGTGAGTTCATATCAGACGTTTTTGCTGATGTTTGGTACATGAGTCAAAAATGAACTTATTTGAAAATGATTGTCCATGTAGTTGTAATTAAATCATCTCAAGAATAGTATTAATGATATAAATATCATATATATACAGTTCATATTAATTTTATACTATTCCATAATAGTTGGAGATAAAAAGAAATGAAATGCACCATTCATAGAGACAGTAGGCCGTACATAAGCATGAACACTACTTTCATTTCATTGTCATATTAATGAAATTAAAAATAAATGAGATATATATATATATATTATAATTATAGTATAATATATATGTTATATAGGTCACATATGTTAATTAATTTCATTCTTTATACATTCCATTTATTGCATGAACGAGTCACATCACTTGAGGGGGCGGTAGTCCACACTTCCTCATATGAAATTATCGCATTTTCAAAACATGAAAAGAATAAAGGTTTTTTATAAATATAAAATAAAGAAGCATATAGAAAACATAAATACCATATATATCATATATAAAATACAGTGACATCATAATGTCCACCTTAAAATGTGTTAAAAGAATATTGAACAATCATAGTTTCGTGAGGTAATAATTCGCCATCCACAGAAACAGTATGTTCTTAACTATTAGGCGGATGTGTGTGTATGTGTAGATTGAATACTTCTAATAACAGAATCCTAGTATAGTTAATATAATGGTGTTGTTACAAAAGAACAGAATAAAAATAGTTTAGGGTTTGGAGAGGCAAAATAAAACAAAAGAACACTAGGGAAGACATTACGTTTAAATCGGGTAACTCTTTTTGATTTGATCTCAAAGGCCTACTTGGAAAGACTTCGGCCCAAAGTGAAGATTCTAGGAGTAAGAGAGTGATGTGGAGAGACAGAATGGGCAGGGTTTGGCCAATCCAAAGGCTTGAGAGGTGTGGGTAAGGTGGTAGAGGTGGGGGCCTTTTATAAGAGAAGAGGAGGGGCACTCTTGGAATGTTATAAAATATTACTTTATTATAAAATTCTTTTTCTGTTTGAACAGTCCCAAAACGATATATTTCGAGGCTAAGGTGATAGGGTTTCGAAATCCACCCATACAATAGATTTATGAAAAGTTTAAGACTTATATTTTCCCTATATTCTCAATTTATTTAAATCGTTCATTTATGAGGTAATCACCGCATCATCACGGTGTCATAAATAAATAAATTTATATAATGAATAAAAATTATAAAAAAATACTATGATATAGTAAATCTTTCTATATTTCCAAAGAATATTTATAGTCAAAAATATGACTTGTATATCTCCATTTAAAAATTATTTTAGTAAAACAATAAATGTTTGTGATATTTTTATTTTAACTTTAAATAAAAAGTTATTAATGTCATTTTCCTACCAAAGTGGCTCCATGGGGACCCCAAGTTGACCCATGGATTGTCTTGGTCGGCAATGACTCATCTAATATGGGTAGGGCATATGTCAAGGTCATTTCATAATATTATAACATTATTTTTACCTTAAATTACACTAATTAGATTTAATTGCGATTAATAAAACTTAAAAGTTACTATTCACCAAAAAATTATTTTAATCCCATTGAACTACATTTTACATCCTAATAATAACCTTTTATGTCGGATTTTTGAAATTAAAATCACAGAAGTGGTAATTTTTCATTTAATCGAAAAATCAGTTTTTTTAACTACCACTTAGTGGTTTCACTATTCATCAAAAATTTATGTTTTTCAGAAAAATACCAAAAATTCACCCTAATTTATATTTGATATTCCAATTTCAAAAATGATGTCTATTTTACAAAATTAAAAACATATATGTTTCATTAATCAATTTAATAATTAATTCTCACTGTCAAAACAAATAGAGTGTTTTTAAGAAACAATATCTATTATAAGATTGACACTAGTTTAAGTCCAATTTCAGAGTGAAATTAATTCCAATGAACACCATTGGATTAAATGGTAAAAAATATATTATAAATACACTTTAATATCAATTAATAATATAATCTATCCATATAAATAAATCATATTAAATGGATGTTTTGAATTAAAATGCAAATTTTTAACTAAAATTGATCTTTATCAGAAAAAGAACAAAAATTTACACAAATTAAATTTTGATGTCCAGATTCTGAAGAAGGATTTTATTTTAACAAATACATAATATAAAATTTTCAATAGTATATTTAAAAAGAGGTCTCCATTAAAAGGCGGTTAATCATCTTTTTAAAGAGTATTAGAACATTTATGCTTAAAATTGGATTTATTTGCATTTTAAGCCTCCAAAATTTATTGGATAAAAGTAAAAATATTTTACAAACATATATAATCATTTTGTAGTTAGTTTCGTTCATTCTAGTCATTAAAATGGCTAGGCATTAACTACCATTTAGAATCATATTAATTTATTATTAGAGTGCAATGTAAGATTTCAAAGAAACTCATTATTACGTATTGGGTATGCCATCAAGCATAACGTTCCCTTAAAGGAAACATTAATATTTTATTCACAAATATTAATAAATATGAAAAAGTAATATTCTTTATTTACCTGGGATGTTACATGTATTATATTTTTCTGTGTGAATATAATTCATATTTTAAAAAATAAAAAATATGGGATTGTAAATTAAATTAGAAATTTATAAAGTTATAAAGTCACATATAAAATAGTTATTTATTATTATAATAATGTTTCATGAATTTCCAATTCATATGTATATAATAATAATTTCATAATTTTCATGTAATTTATAAAAAAATTGTTTTTAATATACAACTAAAAAAATTATTTTCTTGGAAAAAAATAAAAAAATTTATTTTTTTGGATAAAAATAAAAAAAATTATATTTTAAAAATATATATTTTTTTAATTATAAAAATTAATTTTCATTATTTGATATTAAATTTAGAATATTTTATTATTCAAAATTTAAATAAAATACAAAAATATTTTGGAAAACTATTTATATAAAAAAAATACCATTTTAAGATGACAACTATTCATTATTCGTATAAGTTGTTAATTAAAAATCAGTTTTTTGATATATATATATTTGTTTTGTCTATATATTTTTTGTTATATAATCATAATATAGTTAATATATTGACATAAAATAGTAATTTTAGAAAATTATATTTTTCATAATAAAATCATTTTTTAGTATTTACAAGCTGAAATTCATATATATAAAAAAGAGTGGTTATTTTATTTCAATAAACATTTCATAACTAAATTTATAATAAACTAAACTACGTACCACCGGATGATGTTCATATTCGATTCACTATGTGATCTCTGGCCCACCTATCCTAAGCTAGAGGATGTCGACTTACACTAATGATCTAATAAAAACCAAGGGGAGAATGTAACCTCTTTATAAATGTTGCATGATATTGGACATAATTAAAAAATAACCAAATGATAATAAATTTAATTTGAATAATACCAATATATCTTACTGACCAATTCATGAATAAAACATCCAAACCAAAATAGTAGTTATTCCATGTCATTTATTTTTCAATTGCCATTTTGTGAAATACCAAATAATGACACATGAACAACATCCCAGGAAGTTCCTGCTATAATATCGGTTCCCCTCATCCATGATCCATCCAAAATTCTCCATATAACATAGTTTTCTTTCACTTATCTTGTCATAAAATCATTATGTATATTCAGGTACTTGTGAGGTTGCCTGTATAGGGTGTGTGTAGAACTCTGTTGGACACCACCAATGACATATAATACAATATGTAGTCTATAATTGTTTATAATGTTGTAAACAGAATAATGTACAATAAAGAAAATAGTTATCACATTTCATTACTATTTTATTAAACATAAAAACTACTTGTTCTCACGATGACACCCGAAGCAGCAAAACATGCATTGCAACTTTCTATATTTGAAACCCTATCCCATATAGAATTAAAATTTTTTAACATGGGATAAAATTATCCATCTACAAATGATTCATAAAATTGATACTTGTAACCATAGTCTAATACCAACATTTATGTCTTATAACAACATGTAACGCACCCAATGGGTATTTGAAGAATCATTCCTTCTCCAACAAATCATTATTATCACATAGGTTTTTTGGTGCATCAGTCTTTGTCCCAAACTCATATATCTATCAAACACATATGAGAATTTGAAGCATAAGTACATGTCTGACACACATCATTATAGAAATCCAAATATCATTTATATCACAGTAAAAAATATATAATGATTTCATATAATTCAAGGATAATCATCATTATCCATTTCATCCAATAATATAATAAAATTTAACCTTTTAATATATTTTAAAACAACTTTAGCTACATTAATTCACAATGAAATTTATGAAAAAATCACCATTAATCCATTTATCACCACTTAATAATATAAACCACATAACCTTTAAGGATAATCCATCCATCCGTAAATTACCATTAGTCAATGAATTCAACATCCCATTAATAGTCCAATTCAATAATTCCATTAATTAAACAATTTCATAACCCCATTTGTCATTTTATTCAACAATCCATCCATTAATTAAATATCCAATTAATTATTCCAATTCATGAAGTATTTTATAAACATGAAATAGAAATTTCACAATTACATACACGTAATTGAAATCAGGATTTTTAGAATTGAGGAAAATAACACCTTCTATAATATAATTTAAGAACGTTTACCAAATTTAAAATACCCCAAAATTATGTGGGATGATCAATTTCAAAAAGGTATTAAAGAATTATAACAAAAATCATTAACAATATAAAATGGATTATTATATATCAAAATCAATATCCAATCCCATTGACATGGGAGGATAAAAAAATTATTTTCATGTTTAAAGAGAAATGAGATAGAGAGAAACTCAAATATAAAGAGAATAAAAATTGGATGATGTGTAGATCCATCAATCAGATCATTGTTTCATGATTAACAGAGTTTAAGGAAGATTAAAGTACATTTATAAGCTCCAGAAAATGTATGAATATGTTATTTCTGAGACATGTTAAATTTGAGTTAATACCAGGGGGTTCATATATTTTAAAAAAAATTCCAAGGTTTTAAAAACAACACACATAGTTTCATGGGCTACGGTGCATGGTTTTTTATACCACTGAACCATATCCTTGGAGTGCATGGTTTGAAAATCCAGGATCGAACCACGCAATTACCCTATGTTTGGGATTTTATAACTTTTTCTGGTACGATACATGGATTGAAAACCTGTGCGCTTCCCAATACCCCTCCAAAAACTAAAAAAAATTATTTCGTTTGAACCAATAAATACCCATGCTAAAATCTATCCATGGTATTCTAAAAATTGGTAAAAGAGAACTGATAATTTGCACATGGAAATTCACAAATGGTTAGGGTCTTATAATATCTGCATCTTTTAACAACATTTTATTTAATTATACTCACAAGCATCTCTAGGATATTTAGGTATGAATCTCAGTTCAATAAGATCATATATCTTATTCTCTCTCCAATTTTCCATTTTGACCAATTTCATTTTTCAACAATACAGGAATTTTCACAACATTCATTCCCCAGAACACATTCTCACTATGATCCATTACACAAATTATATTATTCGAAGAGGACCCATTTTTCCTATATCATCATCATACATATATTCAACATTATAATGGTCATGGTGGTATCTCTGAAGTTGTGACACATGGAAAGATCCATGAATATTACTATACCACTGTGGAAGAGACCATCGGTATCCAACAACCCAATTTTCTCTACAACATCAATAGTTTTGACAAACATGGCCACCTACAAGACATTTCCCTAAATCCAATGGCGTCATTATCATGGAAACACCTGAAGGAACACGTCATCACCCACTGAAAAATGAATGTGTCTTCGATATCTACGAGCATATGAATTTTATCTACTCTAAGTTGTAGCCATGTGATTCCAAATAAACTGATCCTTGTCCACTGTATCATACATGTGACTCAGTTCCAACATCTCTTACACCCCTACCTTGTATCATGAAAGAGGTACTCTTTATGGCCTACAATAAAATTTCCTCATATTATTTTATATGAATATATTCATGATATCTGATGTTAAATGAAAATTCAATGTGTTCTAGGTGCTTTTATAAAGACCCACCGAAGTCAAGAACACTTTCTCATGGAATATCCAAAATTACAGGAATATTATTTTCTAACATCCCATTGTTCTGTGGGTGGAATTACACAAATAAAAATTCATAAGCAATAAGAACATTCTACAATCCCTTCTTGAAACATGATGTGACACATCAGCCATGTTTTGGAACTATACTCTATAGAACCTAGTGCATATGAAAAATCCACTAAATTTAAAGTCTCTAAACTGATATACTATTAATGTGTCCCATGGTGAACTGAAATAGGATATATTCATCAATCAATCCATAATAAAATAGACAACGTCAATGATCAAATTTTTCATCTGGACACCCTCCATAGAATCCATAATAATGGCATCCAAATTATTTTCTATAATGGTAAATGGATTTAGTAAATCATTAGGATGATGATTCTTGTCATTCACCTGTTGAAAGGTGTATAATTGTGTTAAAAACACTACAATCTTCAATTTCATACCCATCCACCAATACTGTCAACATAGTTCATGGTTTATTTTTTTAACCAAGATACGCCATCCACGTTGAGGCTTAAGAATAAAACATTATTTCATCTCTCACACATGTAGGCACATCTTCAAAACCTCAACATAGATGATCTCTTCTTTATCTATTGTCCAACTATATGGTAAAACCCTACCATTCTAGATTTCCCAAAATGATAAACACTCAATATCCTCATACTACTTCTTCCTGATCCTGAACAAATGAGTGGACTCTAATAAAACCGATATGACAGTCACCAACATCTGGCCCTCTTGAAACACAACATGCTTCTCAACTAGGAAATTCATCTTCTTCCACTCAGAACTACTCTCCTGTAATTTATAATTATGAGTTTTACCTCTCAATGAATCAAAAACAATGTTTCTTATCCTTGATGAATATGATAACTAAAATTCAAATGACTAAATACACTCAACTGATATAAAATTCTAGAGATCAAATAACATGGTGAATGTATATACTTTTTGATAGTTTATTCTATATAAAAAACAATCACTTCTCCCAATAGATAATTCTGACATCATATAAAAGCCTAAAATACTATATCTAACTAAAGGTCATGAGCGGGTTAAGTCAATTCTTTTGGAATCCACTTCCATGACCCATAAGTCAAAAATCAACACCCTATATCAATATTTATCCATATATTATCCTAGATGAATCAAAAAATACAATATAAATATCACCTGGATCTGGTAAGATCAAAATTGTGACAGATTTCAAATTATTATTCGACACTTGGAAACCATTATCATAGGCTGAAGACAATTCGAACACACCTACCTTATTTTTCAAGCCCTATACATTTTCTTCAAACATGATTAGCCAAGGATTTACCTATGACAATATCATAATAACCACAAGAAGCTGTAGATATCAAATACATCATTGGGATTCTCATAGAAACAAAATACATGAACCTTATCTAGTTATACAAACACACCTTCGTCTTCAATGATATGACCCAATAATGGTACCTTATCAAACAGAAATTGGATCTTATATAGCTTTGGGTATATAAAATTCTATCTTACTTTACTCAGGATTATTTCAATATGTTAGGAATGATCAGCACAAGTCTTAGAGTATGCCAAGATGTAATCCACAAAAAAATTAAAAACTAATCCGACTATTGGTAGAGTATTTAGTTCATCAATACTAAAAACATTTCCATATCTTACATTTTCCCAAATGACATCATGACAAACTCTTAAATGACATACACAATTATAAATGTAGTCTATGGTATATTAGAAGGTGTAAATTTCAACTAATGATACCCTACACTCATTTTAAACTCAGATAAAAAACAAGATCCTCTCAATTGTTCATATATATCATTCATACGCATAAGATGATATCCATTCTTCACTATCATATGGTTCATAATTGGAATATCAATACATAATCTTGAAGTCTCATATGAATTATTTGAAAACAATAGTAGAGAACCAAAAGTTGGCGTACATAAAAGATAAAACCCTTATCAATATACTTGTACCGTTGAATCTTAATATCTAGAAGCTCAATTGGTGTAAATATATATTGTGTAATAGAAACCATATCACCTCTATCTATGAGCTCAATCACAAATTCAAAATCTCTATGAGGTGGTAATATTGAGAATTCCTTATAATGTAATTCATGAAACGTTTCCACTATGGGGGGAAAGATATCATTCCCAATACTACCACTAGCCAATAATATAATTTCAACATGAGTTGTGAGTTCCCCATATTTAAAATGAATAGGCCATGTATATCCTTCTAGGATATCCCACCCCCCAAGACGCACATAATTATCACCCTTAGCAGATGTAAAATCAACCCTCACATGGTAACAATTTATATGGGATTAGTATATGACTAACCTTTATATTCCCAAAATAAATTCAAACCCTAAAATATCAATAATATAGAGATCCCACAAAAAATACTCCCAAACCTCGAGAGACAACCCTTTCAAAAAAATATGTCCCTCCACCATACCACCAAAGTTGTATCAATCATCATAACCTAGCTCAGAAACACGAATTTAAGGCTAAACCCATTCAATTTTTTTAAAAGATAATGTAATTTGGGGAAAGAATATCAAATAATGATGTAGCAGGTCATTAATATGAATGAATTTTACATATAAAAATCAATAGTCCATCCTCACTCTCGACCAATTTAGGATAAACTATATGCAACTGTCATACCCATCTTCCCTAGGATGCAGTTTGAGTCCTCTAAAGTATAACACTCTATTATTACAAGAAATCATTCCTAGAGGTATCCCAACTACTACCTCAACTACCATGGATATGAGAACTATAACTACCAGACAATTAAGATGTAGAATAACCCTATCAAATACTATAGTTCATTCTAGATGATCAATCACTACAAATCTATTTTGGGTTCCTAGAAAACTGTTATATATTACCCATCCCAAAGAAATAATATCACTCCATTCGTAGTCTGAGAACTATTTATGAATGTTACATGGATCATCATAATTTTATAAAGTCACTCAGGTGAGGTCTTAAGTAACTGATCCTCCCCTGTCCAATCTTCATTATATATCTACTATTGAAATTCACATAATGAAGCTTCATAATCCTATATGATGTACCTCTTATTCAACCAAAATAAACCACTTGTCCCCGACTGGATTCCTTCGTCCAATTCCCTAGAGATATGACTGTCATATTCACCTCCATAGAAGACTATATCAGATAAAATATGTTACAATTATACATAGTTTCACATTTAAGTACATTATATAAATTATTTCCCATAGTTTCCTCATCCCGATCCAAAATGGAACAAATGGATATAAAATTGTAATTTATCCTACATATTCCATTACATGCATTCTCCCTTGTGTCAGTATCATGAACTCTATTTCCATGTCCCACCTAGGCTGATCCTGGTATAAGTGCTCCAGGAACATCTCCTCAATTTCCTTTCACTCCAAATTCTCTAACGATCAAACCCAACTCTGGATGTCCCACCATAGTTTCACTTGACCACATAACATGTTGGAATAAAGATTGCCTCTCTTCCTTATAAGATTCTCTTAGTAGTTAATAATTATAAATATAGACTGAATATACTATCTACCTACCATAATTACACCCACTATAGTGAAATTTCGAGGGTGATTCAACTGGAACACTAGTGTCCAGTCAGACATACTTTTCAAAACCCATAATATTTATGTTTCTATGAACTGATGAAATCATGAAATGTTCCCGTGTAAATTAACTTTTTACTCCTCTCCTAGATCTATTAGATCCTCTTATTCTACTATTGGAGGATTATTTTTTTCCATGTAATATTGTCTTCCTATCAATAAAAACCATTGTGGAGGAATATCTCTCAATTCCTAACACACATCATAGGAAAAATGACACAACATTTTCAAATTTATGGAATAGGGATTCACATAATCTAAAATAAGTAATCCCCAATTCCCCACTGCATGGTAAGAATCATGACACTTTCTCTACCCTTAACAATCCAATATATTGGATATGACTCAAATACATATATTTTTTTATAATTGATGTATCTCATCAAAGACCCATTTCATCCTTTCTATTTACTATATTTGTAATAATTTAAATTTTTTTAACTTCTGTTAGGAAACATTTTAATTTAAATATAGAAGAACGAAAAGATTTTAATTTTAAAAAAAATACAAGAAAAAGTTGTTTGTATGCATTCATAAAACTAATAATTTATCAGTATGTCGTGAGTGTCCAAAATGATGCATGTATGATCAACTCCCATCCCATTCTAGGACATGATGAATGGATTCAAAAACAAAAATATAACCCAAAAAATAATTAATCTAGGTAAAATTAATTTTAGCATTAAAATGAAACATAAATAACATAAATCACACCACGGGGACATTGATTTACCCTATACATGGGTTAATTACTCTCATGCACAAGATCCTGACCATGTTCAAATTCATATTAATCTCCTATATACCATTCTCAAATAGTAATACATCATAAAAGAAATGTAAATGAATAAATGCATTACTTTGATACAACTTTGAAATATCTCGACCTCAGTGCCACATGTTAATTCCATGAGCTAGTTATTCATGTGAACTAAAGAAAACCTCCCCAAATTTTACAGGCTACCATATAGAAACATGTGTGTAATATACAATTTGGGGAGACTATAAAATAATTATCAATGTAGAAGAATGATTTAATATATAAACAATAACCATTTTATAATAACTATAATAATAATCATTCGAATATCAAAAGATAAACAAAAAATAAATATTATATCCAAACAAGAATAGTAGATATGTCATTCCATATTTGTATCATGTTTTCGTATTAAAAACCCAAAATAAATAAACACTAAAACCAGCCCATGGAGATCCCAACATCACACCTAGTTACCTCATTTATGATCCATCCCAAACCATCCAACTAAGATAGGGAAATTTCCATTTTCTAGTCCAATAAACATGTTTTCTATTTAGGTACAGATCTAGAAACATGAGTAGGGTTTTAGTAAAACACTATAAATTACCACCAACAATGACTATAACAGTATCAAATTTATATAAGTGTATAAAATTCAATAAATAATAATGTAAAATAATGTAAATTGAAATCTCATTTAATTATTCATTAATTGAATCCAAATATTACCTAGGAACACATTGTCACCCAAACCATTAATACCCACATCACCCCATGCTAGATTATAATCTGTGTCACATAAAAAATCATAAATTTTTATAACATGGGATTACATTATCCATTTAATTTTGATTCATATCATGGATACATAGAACCATTGAATAATTGAAATATTTTGGGATTAAAATTCTATGCCTTACACCCCATGTGTATTTGAAGCCGTAATTCATATCCATCAACTCATTATTGTCACAAAAGGGATTTTAATGCATCAGTTCATTTTCCAGTCACATATATCAACCAATAACATAATGGATTTTGAAGCATCATTCCATGTCCCGCACATGTCATCATATATATCACAATACCATATATTTAACAATTTCATGTATTTCAAATACATTATGGATAAGAATCATTAACCTTACCGTCATACAGTCTTATCAAAGTGTAACATTTCAATTTATTAGGAAAACAACCTTGATCACTTTAATTCACATTAAATTATATGAATAATTCACCATTTACCATATAACAACATTGAAAATTTTAAAATATTAACCCTTTATGTTTAATCCAGCCATACCATCATATCTAATATTCCATCAATTCGACATCACAGTAATAAACCACTACAAATGTTCCATCAATTGACCAATTTCATAACCCCATTAATGAATCAATTATATAGTCCATTAATTAAAAAATTATCCAATTAAGTAAACCTAACAAATGTGATGTTTTTAAATATTCAGTAGTAAAATCACAATTGCATACATGTAATAAAAATCAAGAATTTGGTAATTTATAAATAGTCCACCTAGAACAAGATCACTGATAGATGTTCTCTATATGAATAATACACAAAATTGAATAGGAAAAATAAATTGAATAATGGTTGAAGAGACATAGAACCAAAACATAGTTCAATATCAATCAGATTAAGATATATTGTGACAAATATCCAAACCCATAACCAAAATAAGAAAAAAATTCCCCATACTCCTAGAAGAGAGACACAAGAGAGCTAAATATAAATGGGAAATGATTTCATACTAAAACAGGTTAATATCTATCAGTGAGAGATTTGATTCATCGTCGAAGGAGTTCAAGGAGGTTATGAATCCATCAAAGAGCTCCCAAAAAATGAAGGAAAAATGTTAAGTCTGAGATGGGAAGAATTAGTTTTAATACAATGTTGTTTATAAGTAATGAAATAGTTTTTCAGTGGGCTAAATACCCCACTTTTGATTTTCATGGATGAGTTTCAGGTTTTTCGAAACCGTTATCTTTAAACACATGCCTCATCCTATTGGTGATTAGTTTCTACTATGAAGATTCAATGTTTGAAAAACTGTGCATGACCCATGTAATAATTATCTTTATATGATTTTAGGGTTTTCTATGAAAGGGTGCATAGTTTGGGAAAATATTTTCACTAATCATGCACTTCTAAAAACAACTCGAAAAAAATCAGAAATTCACTTATTTCATCTGAAATATCATCATGGTAAATCAAAACAATGTCATTATAAAAAAATGGCATTGGAGTACTTGAAAAAAATATTTTTATAACACTAGAATTGTCAAGAACATACCCTATTACACTTATTAATTATCTCAAATTTAATTTATTTTTTATAAAAATCACACTTAATATTTACATTTTTATAAAAAAAATATAATATTTTAATTTTATTTTGGGGTTACATGTGGTATAATCTTTCTAAAAAACAACTTATTTAATTTTAGTCATATTTTAAAATTTATGGACATTACACATAATATAGGAACATGGAACATTGTTAAGAAGTAAAATAATTATCAAATGTATCAAGAAAAAATCCACAAGACCATTTTAAAATTTTTCATGGGGTTTAACCCCTATTTCAATAAAAATTCTATTAAAATATCTACCTAAAAGAATTAATATAGTTTATTGGTGTTACCCTCTACTTTAACAAATATAGTGGCATCATTAGATGATAATCATTACTAGATGAATTATACGAATTAATAATTATGGGCCTACCATTTAAGAAACAATATTATTATAAATATGTCTTCCATACTAACAAATAAAACATTATTTATCTAGAATATATTATAGAAGTATTAAATCATTAAATTAAAATTTTCATCTAATGAAATTGTTTTTCCCATTCAAATGGTGCTTAAATTATTAAAATAAAGTAGTGTAATAAAACTATATGAACTAAAAAATTCTACAATTAATTGAATGTATTTTCAGGATTTATATTTTATTTTAGATATATAGGTGAACACCATATTATCAAATGAATGATGTATGGTTTATTCACAATTAAATGGAATCAGCTAAAATGTAATATTTAGGCATATTTAATGGTAAATTAATATTAATGTAGTCATGGATCCATTTATATAATGAATGGTATATAAGAGTGAAATCATGAAATATGATTCATTAGTGTTGTTAAAAAAATCATAAAAAAATATCAATATAATTTTCAAAGGTCAATGAAAATAAATTAAAATCATTATTTTAATAATAATGAAAAAATGGTTCCATCAATATAAATTAAGTTAGGTTAGTCTAGTCATATATGGAATTATGAAAAATAGTTTGAAAGATGAATAATTTATTTTTTATTATTTTAATAATTTATTGAGATAACCCACAATGGTAAAAAGGGATATGAAATTGGATATTGTATCAAAATAATAGGAAAATATGGTGTTTTGAAGAAATTATTCTTTATCATAAAATATAAGTACAATATCAATTTTTAATATGAACATATATAGAAATTAAAGAAAATATTCCAAAATACAGTGTCAATGTCTTAATTTAAAACATTATATTTTATGTGTTAAGACTCAATAATAATGGATATCATTAGATGGAAATGAAAAACTCTCATAAATAAAACATACAATAAAATATTTTAGAATGAAATTTTAGGACATAGATATCTTATAAAAAATTTCTAGTAAAGAAAGATAGTAAATGAAAGAAAGGTGATTATGTTCAAGAAATTGATTATGAAGATTTGAATGTATTACTAGTGTATAAAATTTTTAGATAAAATTGAAATTGTATACAATAAAATCCCATAATATATGGATATATATAAATTCCCAAATAAAACATATTTTGGGAGAGATACCCATATGAACAATATAATTCATGAACTATAAAAACATTTGGATGGTATAAAACAACTTAATACAAAAGATTAAAATTTAATTAGTATTATATTTATTCAAGACATTAAATATGTAACATAGGAAATATCATTAACAATAGAGAAATAATATGTTAATAAAAGTAAGAATCTAAAGAGAACCTCTTCCTATGTGTCTTTGGCCTCATTATATGTCCTATAACATCCTTAATAAAGAAACAAAATTTATTAACATTAGGATTTATAACCCTATTCATAGTTATTTCATTATTATTACATATTTTTATTCATTTATTATTCATTATATATTTTCAATGTATATAATTTTATTGTTCAGAAATGTTAAATCAATATTTCCATCAGGGATTCATTATAATAATTATATCCAGCGGTCCTTCAAAAATATTTTCACAAGAAAAATTTTGGTCAACTTATTGTATTCATGTAATTATAACTATAAAAGAAATTTTAAGTAGATAAAAATAAATAATAGAATATATCTCGGTACATTTGTATTTAGGTGATTAAACCAAACATTATATTTTCATTTTCATATCTTTTATAAAATAAAATATTTATTAATTTTTATTCATAAATATTATATTACTTTGTTATATGTATATATATATATATAATATCATTCTATAGATATTCGACAAAACAAATATGTTAAAATAAAAAATAACTTTCTCATAGGATGTATAAACAAACACTAAGAGATAATTGCTTTTAATAGTGTTTAAATAAGGATGAAAACTAAAAAATCTATGAATTTAATATATAAATTACTATTCAATTATATTATTTTTCTAATAATTTATTAATTATGAATAATATCATAAAAGTGTATGGATCATAATATAAATGAAATGACATTAGGTTTTATACCCTTATCTTGATCTTTGGGATACCTCCCTTGGAATAACACTTATGTTTTCATAGGATGGTATTATGGTTCAAATAGAAAATCATGAATTTTTATAAGAGTTATTATAATGTGATTTAGTCATTTATTTATTAGATGATGTAGTTTCTAAATTGAATATAAATGGATTGATGATGGGTGTTTTTTATGAAAAATTAAGAGGTATGTTTAAAACAATTATGAATACATTATTATTTAATATTAATTCTATAAATAGGGTTGATCATCATTATTGTTAGTAGTATATGATATATATATATATATATATATATATTATTTTTTCACACCCAAATCCAAGTGAATTTATTTTAATGGTTAATTCAATGAAATGAATTTAAAATAGATATTTAGAATAATGTATTTTTATTAGAATAAAATTTAATGTTTATTACAAACATTTCATAATAATATTAAAAATTATGATTATTATTTCTAATTAAATTATTTTAATCACTAAAAAAAATTCAATTCATTGAGAATTATTTATAATTTTTTGTCATAATTCTTTTATAATGATCTCACAAATCATAAAATATATGAAAGAAAATTATTTTTTACTATTATTTAAAAATTTCAATTGGAATTAATAAATAACAATCATCAAATTTTAATTTAAATAGTATAATTAAAAAAATTAAAAATCAAATTTACCAAATAAAAATTTCAAATATGGAATATTATCATTTAAAAAAATATAATACTTTAAAAACCAATATATTTTTAATAGAATAATTTGTTTTTAAATTGGATATATTTAAATTCCTCATCAATATTTAATTAGTATATGGATGATATTTAATTATTAATTCATATAAAAAGTTTGTTCATGACTGTATAATATGTCATTTATTTATTATATCATTAAATAATTAATAAAAAACATATAATTATTATATTAATATTTTTATCATTGATATATTATTTGGGTATATTTTTTTTCACCCTTCAAAATTAATTAATTTATATATAATTCATAAAATTAATTCTCTCATACAACCCAAATATTTTTAGAATTTATAAAAAGAATTGAATTTTTTTGATTTTATGTTTATTCTATATGTGAAATTATTTTAATCATTGTAATTTATTACTTCTATGGACATTATTTATAATTTTTGATATGATTAAATTTCAATTTAATCGATAATTGTTTCAATTCATTATAAAAGGAAATTCAATATCTCATAAATTATATTTTAAATATGTATACTTTTATTCATAATAATTATGTTGATGAATATATATATATATATATGGATCTTTCATTATGTGTGTTGTATTTTATATGATGAAATGATAATAAAAATAGACTGAAAACATTGTTTTATGTAAATATAGGAGAATTATTAATTGTAATAAACAAGAATGGATTTGATGTTGTTTTGATAAATTGATCATACCAGCAAGAAGACATACCAATTTTTGACTAATTTTTTTATGTAAATAATAATTGGATAAAAAATTTATGAATATGGTTTGATGTTTTTCAGTCTTGAATATATATGAAAAAATAATAGAATTAGAGATTTTTAATTTTTTTGAAATCATTTATATGACTTACAAGTTGTTTCATGTGTTCTTTGAAGTACATCAATGTTACATTTTTCAAGATGGATATTTAATTAGGAAACATTATAAAAATACAAGAAATATAGTCTAGTGATTTCAAGAGTACATATAAACTGATAATTATTAATTGGTTTGGAACTTCATAAGTTTTCTTACTGTAACAAGTCCAGAATTGACACATGGACCCATTATATATTTATATATAAATAAAAAAAAATACATGGATGGTGTGGTGTTACAGGTGTAAGTAAATGATAGAGTTGATATATTAAAAATAATAAACATATTAATCTCCATGTGAATATTTTTGGGAAATATTGTTTAATATTTGGTAAAAGTATCCTATAGATAATCATGACCATGATAAGATCTTGAAAATCATTTTTAACTTGTAAGGGACATATGTTTTGTATACATTGGGGTCCAGAACAATTTATACTTTTTAGATGATGTATATTGTAAATTAAATAATGAATTTATTATTTTATATTAGATGGAATGTCTATATAAACACCATTATGAACTATCTCTAAGGATATACACATAACTCAATAAGTTTGAGTCCTTGAGAAGATTCCACTATAGGGGACCATCAATAATTATATTTATGAGGATCGATGATAAAATACCAGAAATATATAGGGTTTATTATTGATGATGAAGTTATAAAAACTTATAGAGAATATTGACTTGAAATTATTCTTTTTGGTGACCAATCTAGTCACTAGGTCAGACAATGTTATTTATAGATTTGAACGCAAAAATTTATTAATTTTAATATGAATTAATTTATCTTCAATGGAGCTTGATAGTTTTAAATGTCCACAAGGCCTTGTTTATTTTTAGTTTGAATGTAAATGTCACGACCCGTCCTCGGGGCCCGTGCCGTAACTACCCCATGCCCGCCTTCCATAGTCTAGGGGTTGGTGACTAGCACCAAGGCGTATATCCCGGTAAAAAGGGAAGGCATTTCCATTGTAAAGTAAGCAAACACCACAGAGTAAACAAGCAGCAGAAGTAAACACTATGTAAAAGCTGGTACAAGAGTAAGTGTGGAATGTAAGTGGGCCAGTATACAAACCCAAACTGAAAGTATAGTACAACTCGAAAGGGAAAACAACAACTGAAAGGTAAAGCCGCAATGACGAGCTATCCACTGGAAATCCCACCTGAAGGGTGGGTACATAAAGCCTCCACTACTACTCGGGTCCAGCTGACCGCTCCGAGTACGTCCTGTCCAGTGGTCCACCTCCAGGTACCGTCCTACTCCGCAAGCCTCCACCACGATCAACGTTGTCCGTCGTCTGCAACCAACACAACGTAGTGCGGGAATAGCCCGTGCAGGGGTGAGTATAAGCTACTCAGTAGGCACCCTGAGACCCCCGAAGGTCTCCCAAAATCCACAAAGGATAAACCACAAAGGAAAGATACAGTCACGAAGTAACAACCGACACTGCTTAGGTATATGCCCATACATATACCTAAGTCTCCAATTCCAATACGCTCCAACCTCCGAGCCCAAGTACAACCCAGTCCACACAGGAAAGCATATGTATTCCACACAGGAAGGCAAAACGTAATCCACACAGGATAGCACAACACAATCCACATAGGAAAGAAAAACAGGATTTAGCTCACACAAGTACACTTATTCGAAAGACAATTGAGATGATCACTGATCCATCTTAGTCATCGGACCCACAAAGGATCGATAGGTACTAACCCCCACAATGACCCACACAGGATCGGACCCACACAGGATCTGTAGGCACTGGCTCACAGAGAACTGCTAAGCGCTGCCCCACACAGGATCAGACCCACACATGATCGATAGCACTGATCCACACAGGATTGCTGAGTGCTGAAGTCGTCGTCGTCGAATCCACTGAGAATCTCTGCACAGTCGTCGTCGCAATCACAGTAGCAGTCGCAGCCATCTCTAGGGTTCCCACACACAGAAAGCTTGTTCGGAAGGGTCTGCTCCACGAGTCGAGAGGCTGATACATCAACTGACACATAGTCCAGATTTGATGTATCCAAAAGTTCCGTATCGTCAGCAGGAACTCAACGTCGCAGACGGCGCGTCAATCGGATGCCCTGTCTGAGAGTTATTGGATTTTTCGTCCCAGGGGCCCAGTTGGTTTTTAAGGAAAAACCAAACCGACCGTACTCCACCTTCGTCCAAACCTTGGGCGGAGTAAGCCAAAAGATCCATCTCCCAAAGAGAAAACCAACAAAGTCGACGGCACGTCATTCGAACGTCCAGAGCTTAAGATATGAGCATTTCCGCTCCGAGGGCCCGGTTGGTTTCGTGTACGAACCAACCCGGCCGTACTCAAAGTATTCCTAAACCTTGATTGTGATATACCTAAATGACCATCTCGTTCCAAGGATCATGTCGCCGCTGACGGTGCGTAGATCGGAGGACTGTATCCCGAGTTATGGGAAATTGTACCCAAACGGTCCTAAAACGGGGGTTTTGGGCCCGGACCAACCCGGCCCGGCACGGCCCGGCCTGGCAGGTGCGGCCCGGACCAGCCTGGGCGTGGCCCAGCCCGGCGGCCCGGACCGGCGACCCGCGCGCTGGGCGCGCCGGTCGGTTGCTCGGACAAAACGGTCGAGCCGTTTTTTTGGCTAGCGCGGGGGGGGGGGGGGGGGGCGCTGCCCCTCCCGTTTTATTGTAACTGAGGCCCCTTAATTGGGGGCCGCATTGATGGACGGCTGGGGGAATTAATTCCCCCGGCTTCTCCTCGTCCGGCTGGCCCAACCTGTCCAGCCGGTTCCTGCTTAACGGGACCGGCGATGGTCGGTCCCCTTCCAGTTCTGACGCCGGCGGCCCGGTACCGGCCACCGGTCACCCTACTCCGCCGTGGCCCGGAACCGGCCGCAGAACTTGTCGTCTGACGCGGTGCGACGGCGCCGCGCCCCTCCGCTGAGGCCCCAGTACCGTCCGTGGTATTTTCGGATGTATCCGACGCGGTGCAATGGCGTCACGTCCTTCTATTAATTCGAGGCGAGATGCGTCGACGCTGCGTATTTCTTGCCGCAATAATTCCGCGTGGTGCGACGGCACCGTCCCACTTCCATTTCAATCCAAAAGAATCCAACAAGAAAAATAAGGAGGTGGGTCGACCGTGTTTGTGCCCCCCCCCCCCTCACGTTAATCGATAGCTGTTGGCTAAATTTCACGAAGAAAATAAGTGAAGTAGTCACGAACAAATTAATTAAATACAATCCCCTACCTCGGTTTCAAGAACGGTGCACGTCAACGAGCCGCGGAAGATGAGCGTCACGGAGGTCAGGCATCACGGAAAACAAACATCGATTCCGTTGTCGTCGAGGTGCGTCCAAAGAGGAAACATCGTTGGAGAAGTTCTCAGCGTTCTTCGGTGGACATGTTCTTCGTTGATGAACGGTGTTCTTCGTCGGAGTCCGAGGTGTTCTTCACGTTCTTCGTTGGAGATGAAGGAGATCTTCACACTTCCCAAAACATCTCAACGTGGCATAAACTCTATCATTAATAAAATAAGCCCATGTCTTAATTTATTAACACAACTTACCCATTTGAATTTCACGAGTTTGAAATTCAATTAACCACACTTAACTCACCTCATTAAAATTACACAAGTTGTCAAATTAAATGAAGGGGAGTTAAAAGGGAGTTGAAGAGTATAAGAATATGAAGGGGTGGGGTTTGTGTGGGCCCCACCACCCTCATAACCTCCTAAGGGAGGTTGGGTAGGTACCCAACTTCCACCCATAGCCTTAAAACACAAAAGGAAAATAAAAATTGTAGAATAATAATAAATTAACTTCCACAATTTTTATCATCCACACCCGTGATAACGCAACTCCGGAATAGGAGTTCCTAAGCAATTACCGGAGCTGCGGTTCCATCGGCGCCCTCAGAATTCGATTCCGGGCACCGGTTCAAATGATAGGAATTCCCGCTCGTTCGTTCACTGAACTTACCCGAGCTAAACTTCGGATAGAAATTCCGGGCACACCGGGCCTCGTAATCAAGTGCCATCTGAAACCGCGTTCTTGTAAAATCCCAAAGAAAATTAAAAAATATTCCCTTGAATTTTACGGGTCTTTACATTACTCCCACCTCAGGACTTTACGTCCCCGTAAAGATAAATAAAAAACTAGGGAAACAAATGTGGGTACTGAGCACGCATCTGAGCCTCCCGCTCCCAAGTGCTCTCCTGGAGGTTCCCATGATTCCATCCAATGCGCACTAGAGGAATCGATCGTCCACGTAGGACCCACTCCTTTCGATCCTCGATCTCTACTGGGACCTCCGCAAAAGTCACCCCATCATCGATGTCAAGATCCCCATGTTCAATGATATGTGTCGGGTCGTGCACGTATCTCCTCAGCTGAGATACGTGGAAGACGTCATGAACCAGGTGCATCTGAGGTGGTAGAGCCAGATGATAAGACACCTCTCAAATCCTTCTGGGGACCTGGAATGGTCCAATGAAGCATGGAGACAACTTGCCGCCTCAGCCAAATCTCCATAATCCACGTCGAGGTGAGACACACAAGAAGACGTGGTCGCCATCCTCGAACTCTAGTGGCCTCTGCCTCCTATCAGCATAAGACTTCTGCCAGCTCTGAGCTGTCCTCATCCACTCCTAGATGACTTGGACCTTCTCTGTCGTGGCCCGGACCATCTCCGGTCCCACAGCTGCTGACTCCCCAGGGTCTGTCCAGCTCAAAGGAGATCTGCAAGGTCGGCCGTACAATGCCTTGTATGGTGCCATCCCGATGGTGGAGTGGTATCTGTTGTTGTACGTGAACTCCACCAAGGGTAGGTGGCCCTCCCAGCTGCGACCAAAGTCGAGGACGCATGCGTAGAGCATGTCCTCGAGGGTCTGAATGGTCCTCTCCATCTAACCATCCATCTAAGGGTGAAAGGCTGTGCTCAAACGTAGCTGCATCCCAAACGCCTCCTGCAACCCCTTCCAAAGCCGGGAAGTAATGCAAGCATCTCGATCAGATACGATAGATGATGGCACATCGTGAAGCCATACAGTCTCCTAAACATAAAGACGTCCCAAGCTCTCCACTAAGCCCTGCTCTCAGATGGGTAAGAAGTGAGCCGACTTGGTGAGTCGGTCGACAATCACCCAGATGGAGTCGTGACCTCTGGAAGTGTGTGGAAGTCCAGTCACGAAGTCCATAGATATCCCGTCCCACTTCCACTCCGGGAACTCTAAGGGCTGTATCAATCCTGCTGGTACCTGATGCTCTACCTTCACCTGGTGGCAGGTGAGGCATCGAGAAACGAACTCTGCCACAGCCTTCTTCATGACCGGACACCAGTGATGTCGTCTGAGATCCGGGTATATCTTCGCCACTCCAGGATGTATCGGCAAAGGAGAAGTGTGAAACTCTCTCCGCACTTCCTCCCGTAAAGCAACCGGTACTAAGGTACATCCTCTGAAAAAGACGATGTTCTCTGCTCCAAGGAGAAACAATCAGGTTCCTGTCCTGAGGATATCTTTGCACTCTGTGTCTCACAGTCAGCGTCCCCACGCTGTGCCTCTCTGACCCGCTACAGTAGTGGAGGGGTGACTGTGAGAGACTAAAGGAAGGCTGCTCCATCTCTATCCACGCCTCGAGGGGTGCTGGTCAAACTCTGTCTCAGCTCCTGGAAGCTCTGCTGACATCTGTCTGACCACACGAAGAGTTTCCCCTTCCTCCTTAATGTTCTACAAAGCTGCAATGATTTCTCCTTTGCCGAAAAGGGAAATCCGGTCTCATCCCCTGGATGAACCACATTCCTTGCCTAATACAGTCAATACCATCATGATTAGTTAAATCATGGCATGGATGACATCGTAAGGCCTTGACGCTGCTACAAAAAGATCCAACTGTTACTCTTGCCTCTAAGGGTTGAGTCACACTGTCGACATCAGTGTGTGGTCACTGGGTCTCCTCCAGTAAGAATCTCGCAAGTGAGGGTCAAGTCAACAGTTTTTTTAAACCGGCACCTATTAGTATTAACAAACAAAATACAAGAAAGCAAACATCACTATTTCAAGCGTCTTTTATTACTTCAACTCAATGTACAAGGACACAAGGAAACACAAACAAATAAGCTAGAGGCATTATGGTCAAGGGCCTCTATGCCTGGAGCTAGTCCCGCACTAGTCCACCCGCTTCCAGAGCTCCATGATCGTAAGCTTTAGCTGCCTGAAGCTTTGCTCTCCCCTGAGGTCGGGGTGGACCTCTTAGTGGTGTTGGTGGTAGAGACTCAAAGCGTCTCCCACCACCTGCTGCTCGGCCAACTCCTCTGCTTCATCTGCCTACTCCCTGCGGACCGCCACGGTCGAACCTCTGCCTCTGCCTAGGTGGTTCCTCAACTGTCTGTTGCTCCTCTGCATGGCGGGTCAGGCAGTCACGAGCCATGTGGCCCTGCACGCCGCATGCATAGCACTGTCTTCCACCCGTAAGACTGGTTCTGCTGCATGTGCCCCGCACCTCCGTGCCAGTATCATGTGGTCGTCCGCCCGTTGGCCTAGCCTGCTTGGACCTCTGCGACCTCGCTCTACTGCCGGCAGCAGAAGACTCTGCCATGTGTCACCCTACGGTAGGTCTTGTCGCTGGTGTAGACTCAACAAGAAAACTCTCGATCAAAAGGGCTCGCTCCAGTACTCATGTCTCAGTCGGAATGTCGAGGGAGATCAGCGATGCCCTGATCTCGTGTCTCAATCACTGCTCAAAGGTCCAGGCCCGGAAGAATGGGTTAAGTACCATGTCTGTAGAGTAGCACGAGAGATCGGTAAAACTCGCCGAGTACTGGGCAACCGTCATGCTGCCCTGCCACAGCTGAAGAAGCTCCTGAACGTGCACCGCACGGAGGGTGGCTAGGACGAACTCAGAGCGGAAGAGGCTCTCAAAATCCGTCCAGAGAAGAGATGCCTCATCATGAACTTGGAGCATCAAGCTCCACCATCTGCCTGCTACTGCGTGCAGTAGGCTCACTGTGAGGATCACCATGAGGTCTTCTGGTGTCCTCACTAACTGGAAAACTCTCACCACTACCTCCAGCCAGTCCCCGGATGCCTGGGGGTGCATCTCCCTATGGAACCTGGGCGGTCGCTGGCGCTGGAACTCATGCAGTGCACTGAGGCGACGTGCATCGTCAGCGGCTGGGGCTGGAAGCATCGGTGGCTCAGCGGGTAGAGCTACCGCCGGTGCCACTGCTGAAAAAGGGCCCTGCACCGAGGCCTTATCACACGGTGGGTTGTCGTTACACTCAACTCTCGGAACCCTAGCTGGCTGCCGTCGTGGGGCCATCCTGAAAAGGGAATAGGTGCGCCACGGTCAGAACAGAATACCTGGTGAGCTGACACAAAGTAATCACAAAGAAAACTTGAAACACACATGCAATCAATGTTTTCGTGCATTAAGTTGGAAATCAGAAGTCAGGGTCCTGGTGTACGGATGCATCAGCCGCCGCACCAACACTGGACTGCCTGGACTAATAACCACACCCAATACGCTAAAAACTATTGCTTCACATAGAAAAGATCATGGATCATGGTAGAACCGAACTCCTTTGATACCATTTTGTCACGACCCATCCTCAGGGCCCATACCATAACTACCCCAAGCCCGCCTTTCATAGGCCATGGGTTGCCGACTAGAACCTAGGCGTATATCCCGGTAAAAAGGGAAGGCATTGCCATTGTAATGTAAACAAGCACCACAGAGTAAACAAGCAGCACAAGTAAACACTACGTAAAAGCTGGTACAAGAGTAAATGCAGAAAGTAATCGGGCCAGTATACAAACCCAAACTGAAAGTAAAGTACAACTCGAAAGGGAAAAGAACAACTGAAAGGTAATGGCGCAACAACGAGCTATCCACTGGAAATCCCACCTGAAGGGTGGGTACAGAAAGCTTCCACTACTAATCGGGTCCAGCCGACCACTCCGAGTACGTCCTGCCCAGTGCTCCACCTCCAGGTACCGTCCTGCTCTGTAAGCCTCCACCACGATTAACGCTGTCCGTCATCTGCAACCAACACAACGTATTGCGGGCATAGCCCGTGCAGGGGTGAGTATAAGCTACTCAGTAGGGACCCCGAGACCCCCGAAGGTCTCCCAAAATCCACAAAGGATAAACCACAAAGGAATGATACAATCACGAAGTTACAACCGACACTGCTTAGGTATATGCCCATACATATACCTAAGTCATCAATTCCAATACGCTCCAACCTCCGAGCCCCAAGTACAACCCAGTCCACACAGGAAAGCATACGTATTCCACACCGGAAGGCAAAACGTAATCCACACAGGATAGCACAACACAATCCACATAGGAAAGCAAAACAGGATTCAGCTCACACAATTATACTTTTCGAAAGATGATAGAGATGATCACTGATCCATCTTAGTCGTCGGAACCACAAAGGATCGATAGGAACTAACCCCCGCAATGACCCATACAGGATCAGACCCACATAGGATCTGTAGGCGCTGGCTCACACAGAACCGTTGAGCGCTGACCCACATAGGATCAGACCCACACATGATCGATAGCACTGATCCACACAGGATCGCTGAGTGCTGAAGTCGTCGTCGTCGAATCCACTGAGGATCTCTGCACAGTCGTCGTCGCAGTCATTGTAGCAGTCGCAGTCAGCTCTAGGGTTCCTGCACACAGCAAGCTCGTTCGGGAGGGTCCGCTCCACGAGCCGAGTGGCTGATACATCAGCTGACACATAGTACAGAGTTGATGTATCCAAAAGATCCGTATCGTTAGCAGGAACTCAACGTCGCAGACGGTGCGTTAATCGGACGCCCGGTCTGAGAGTTATTGGCTTTTTCGTCCTAGGGGCCCGGTTAGTTTTTAAGGAAAAACCAACCCGATCATACTCCACCTGCGCCCAAACCTCAGGAGTAGTAAGTCAAAAGATCTGCCTCACTAAGAGGAAACAAAAAAAGTCGACAACATGTCATTCGGACGTCCGGAGCTTAAGATATGTGCATTTCCGCTCTGAGGGCTCGGTTGGTTTCGTGTACGAACCAACCCGGCCGAACTCAAAGTATTTTGAAACCTTGAGTGTGATATACCTAAACGACCGTCTCGTTCCGAGGATTGTGTCACCGCTGACGGTGCATCGATCGGAGGTCCGTAGCCCGAGTTATGGGAAATAGAACCCAAACGGTCCGAAAACGGGGGTTTCGGGGCCGGACCGACCCGACCCGAGAACCCCTGGGTCGGCCCGAACCGGGTCAACCCGACCTGGGTCCGGGTCGACTCGGCACGGCACGGCCCGGTATGGCTGGGCGCGGCCCGACACAGTGGCCCGGACCGGCGACCCACGCGCTGGGCGTGCTGGTCGGTTGCTCGGCCAAAATGGTCGAGCCGTTTTTTTGGCTCGCGGGGGGGGGGGGGGCTGCCACTCCCATTTTCTTGTAGACGCGGCCCCTTAATTTGGGGCCGCATTGATAGCCGTCTGGTGGAATTAATTCCCCTTGCTTCTCCTCGTCCGGCCGGCCCGACCTGGCCGGCCGGTTCCTGCTTAACGGAACTGGCGATGGTCGGTCCCCTTCTAGCTCCGACACCGGTGGCCCAGTACCGGCCACCGGTCACCCTGCACCGCCATGGCCCGGAACCGGCCGCTGCCCTTGTCGTCCGGAGCGGCGCGACAGCGCCGCGCCTCTCTGCCGCGCCCCTCTGCCACGGCCCCGGTACCGGCCGCGGTATTTTTGGATGTCTCCGACGCGGCACAATGGCGTCACGTCCTTGTATTAATTCACGGCGCGATGCGTCGACGCCGCGTATTTCTTTCCGCAATAATTCCGTGCGGTGCGACGGCACTGCGCCACTTCCATTTCCATCCAAAAGAATTCAACAAGAAAAATAAGGATGTGGGTCGGTCTTGTTTGTGCGGTCCCCCCCCCCCTCCCCCTCATGTTAATCGATAACAGTTGGTTAAATTTCACGAAGAAATTCAAGGAAGTAGTCATGAACAAATTAATTAAATACAATCCCCTACCTCGGTTTCAAGAACGGTGCACGTCAACGAGCCGTCGAAGATGAGCGTAGTGGAGGTCGGGTGTCGCGGAAAATGAACGTAGATTCCGTTGTCGTCGAGGTGCGTCTGAAGAGGAAACGTCATTGGAGAAGTTCTATGCTTTCTTCGGCGGAGGTGTTCTTCATTGAAGAACGGTGTTCTTCGTCGGAGTCCGCGGTGTTCTTCACGTTCTACGTAGAAGATGTTCTTCATTGGAGATGAAGGAGATCTTCACGCTTCCCAAAACCTCTCAACGTGGCATAAACTCTAACATTAATAAAATAAGCCCAAGTCTTAATTTATTAACACAACTTACCCTTTTGAATATCAAGAATTTGAAATTCATTTAACCACACTTAACTAACCTCATTAAAATTACACAAGTTGTCAAATTAAATGAAGGGGAGTTAATGGGGAGTTGAAGAGTTGAAGAATATGAAAGGGTGGGGTTCGTGTGGGTCCCACCACCCTCATAACCTCCCAAGGGAGGTTGGGTAGGTTCCCAACATCCACCCATAGCCTTAAAACACAAATGGAAAATAAAAATTGTAGAATAATAATAAATTAACTTCCACAATTTTTATCATCCACACCCGTGATAACGCAACTCCGGAACATGAGTTCCTAAGCAATTACTGGCGCTGCGGTTCCATCGGTGCCCTCAGAATTCGATTTCGGGCCCCGGTTCAAAAGATAGGAATTCCTGCTCTTTCGTTCACTGAACATACCCGAGCTAAACATCAGATAGAAATTCCGGGCACACTGGGCCTCGGAATCATGTGTCGTCTGAAACTGCGTTCTTGTAAAATCCCAAAGAAAATTAAGAAAAAAATTCCCTTGAATTTTACGGGTCTTTACAGTAAATTTCACTTTTTAATTTTTAATTATTCATTGTTATTTAGTTTCTAATGTGATGATTACTATAAAGATTTATATTAGATAAAAGTGATTTACACATTGAATTTTCTTTGGTTTTTCCATATCATAATTTGGGTTTTCCACCAATGGCATTGTTTTGGGTGGAAGATAATCAATTTTTTATCGGAATAGATTCATCATATAACTCCCAAATACACATTGATGATTTATTAATAGATTATATTCATTATGGTGCCTATAGATTAAAGAAATAATAGGAAAAAATAAGATATATGTAGGGATTGGTTTTGTTTTTCACAATATTGGTAATGTGGGAATGGTGATATTCAATGATGATTTATGTTATTAAAGTAAAACCGAAAAAATAGACTTCAAGTGGCGGTAAATCCTCAATTGATGCACCATGTGGCAGATTCCGTGTGATTCATGGGGAGATCTATGAACACAAGAAGATAATGAATGATATTATTTACAACCTATGAAATACTAGACTACACACACTATTTTCTATAAGAAAACACCCCATGTAGTCTACCTTCTATAGATTCCAAGGTTTCCAAAAATAGGTAAAAATCACAAAACTATGTGATAATCCTACATTCCATATAAACTATCTAAAAACCATTATTTTATAGGGATTAGAGGAAGAGGACTCCAAGTGGTCCCACACACCATGGGAATTGGTTCAGACATTGGGTACACGAACCGAAACTTACCTAGTTGAAAATAAGGGATCATGTATGCCTTGTATTTGTAGTATTCTGCATGTACACTAAGGGACACACCAGGTACATCCCAATGACAGTTCTACCACTCATATCACATTCATAATGAATCATATTTAGTCATTCATGTAATCTATTCTAATAATTACATTACATAAGATGTGCTATGTTTTTTGTTTCAAAATGTGAGATATTACATGACATGATATGAGTCATATGATTCTCTTAGCAATTCTCAGTTTAAAATATTAAACCTTTATATTTCATCCAACCATACCTTATTATCTAATATTCATTCAATTCGACTTCCTAGTAATAAACCACTTCAAAAATCCCATAAATTGACCAATTTCCTTACCCCATTAATGAATCAATTCCACATTCCATTAATTAATAAATTATCCAATTAATTAAACCAAATAAATGTAATGTTTCTAAATGTTGAGTAGAAATTTAAAAATTGCATACAAGTAATAAAAATCAAGACTTTGGTAATTTATAAATAGTACACATAAAACAAGATCATTTATAGATGTTCTCTATATGAAAAATACACCAAATTGAAGAGGAAAAATAAATTAAATAATGGTTGAAGAGACATAGAACCAAAACATAGATCAATATCATTCAGATTAAGATATATTGTGACAAATATCCAAACCCATAACAAAAATAAGAAAAAAATCCCCCTTACTCCTAGAATTGAGACACAAGATATATAAATCTAAATGGGAAATGATTTCATACTAAAATAGGTTAATATCTATCCGTGAGATATTTGATTCATCGTATAAGGTGTTCAAGGAGGTTATGAATCCATCCGAGAGCTCCAAAAAAATAAAGGAAAAATGTTAAGTCTGAGTTGGGAAGAATTAGTGTTAATACATTTTTGTTTATAAATAATGAAATAGTTTTTCAGTGGACTAAATCCCACACTTTTGATTGTCATTGATGGGTTGCAGGTTTTTCGAAACCATTATCTCTAAACACATGCCTCATCCTAATGGTGATTAGTTTCTACTAAGAAGATTCAATTTTTGAAAAACTGTGCATGAACCATGTAATAATTTTCTTCCTATGATTTTAGGGTTTTCATTGAAAAGGTTTCATAGTTTGGGAAAATATTTGTACTATTCAAGAACTACTAAAAACCACTCAAAAAATAGCACAAATTCACTTATTTCACCTGAAATATCAACATGGTAAAACAAAACAATGTCATTCTCAAAACAATTGTAATAGAGTACTTGAAAAAAATCTTTTGATATCTCTAGAATTTTCAAGACCATACCCTATTACACTTATTAATTACCTCTAATTAAATTGATTTGTTATAAAAATCACAAATAATATTTACATTTTTATTATAAAATATAATACTTGAATTTTAGTTTGGTGTTAAATGTGGTATAATCTTTCTAAAAAACAACTTATTTAATTTTCTTCATGTTTTAAAATTTATGGGAATTACACATAATATAGTAACATGGAACATTGTTCAGAAGTCAAATAATTGTTACATGTATCAAGAAAAAATCCACAAGACCATTATAAATTTTTTGATGGGGATTAACCCCTAATTAAATAAAAATTGGATTAAAATAACTACCTAAAAGAATTAATATAGTTTATTGGTGTTACCCTCTAGATGAACAAATATAATGACCTCATTAGATGATAATCATTACTAGATGAATTATACGAATTAATAATTATGGGCCTACCATTTTCATATCAATATATTTATAAATATGTCTTCCATACTAACAATGAAAACATATTTATCTATTATATATTATAGAAGTATAAAATCATTAAAATAAAATTTTCACCTAATGAAATTTTTTTCCCATTCTAATGGCTCTTAAATTATTAGAATAAAGTATTGTAATAAATATATATGAACTAAAAATGTATACAATTAATTGAATATATTTTCAGGATTTATATATTAGTTTAGATATATAGGTGAACACCATATTATCAAATGAATGATGTATGGTGTATTCACAATTAAATGGAATCATCTAAAATGTAATATTTATTCATATTTAATGGTAAATTAAAATTAATGTTTTCATGGATCAATTTATATAATGAATGGTATATAAGAGTGAAATCATGATATATGATTTCTTAATGTTGTTGAAAAAAAAGACAAACAAAAATATCAAAATAATAATCAAAAGTAAATGAAAATAAAATAAATACATTATATTAATAATAATGAAAAAATGGTACCATCAATAAAATTAAGTTAGGTTGGTCGAGTCATATAGAGAATTATGAAAAATAGTTTGAAAGATGAATAAATTATTTTTTAAATATTTTAATAATTTATTGAGATAACCCACAATGGTAAAAAGGGATATTAATTTGGATATTGTATCAAAATAATAGGAAAATGTGGTGTTTTGAAGAAATTATTATTTATCATTAAATATATGTACAATAACAATTTTAAATATGAACATATATGGAAATGAATGAAAATATTCCAAAATTTAGAGTCAATTTTTTAATTTAAAACATTGTATTTTATGTGTTAAGACTCAATAATAATTGATATAATTAGATGGAAATGAAAAATTCTAATAAATAAAACATACAATAAAATATTGTTGAATGAAATTTTAGGATATAGATATATTATAAAAAATTTCTAATAAAGATAGATAATAAATGAAAGAAAGGAGATTATGTTAAAGAAATATATTATGAATATTTGAATGTATAACATGTGTATAAAATTTTTAGATAAAATTGAAATTGTATACAATAAAATCAAATAATAAATGGATATATATAAATTCCCAAATAAAACAAATTTTGATAGAGATACCCATATGAACAGTATAATTCATGAAATGTAAAAAAATTTGGATGGTAGAAAAAAAATTAATACAAAAGATTAAAATTCAATTAGAAATATATTTATTCAAGACATTAAATATGTACCATAGGAAATATCATTGACAATAGAGAAATAATATTTTGATAAAAGTAAGATTCTAAAGAGAACCTATTCCCTTGAGTCTTTGGCCTCATTATATGTCCTCTAACATCCATAATAAAAAAACAAAATTTATTAACATTAGGATTTATATCCATATTCATAGTTATTTCATTATTATTACTTCTTTTTATTCATTTATTATTCATTATATATTTTCAAGGTATATAATCTGATTGTTCAGAAATGTTCAATCAATATTTCCATCAGGGATTCATTATAATAATTATTTCCAGTGGTCCTTGAAAAATATTTTCACTTGAAAAATTTGGGTCAACGTATTGTATTCATATCATTATAACTGTAAAAGAAAATTTAAGTAGATAACAATAAATCATAGAATATAACTCGGTATATTTGTATTTAGGTGATTGAACCAACCATTATATATTCATTTTCATATCAATTATAAAATAAAATATTTATCAAGTTATAATCATAAAGATTATATTTCATTATTATATGTATATATATAATATCTTCTTATAGATATTCCACAAAATTATTATGTCAATATTAAAAACAACATTCTCATAGGATGTATAAACAAACTCTGAGCGAGCAATGTTTTTAATAGTGCTTAAAGGATAAAAACTAAAAAATCAATGAATTTAATAAATAAATTACTATTCAATTATATTTATTTTCTAATATTTTATTAATTATGAATAATATCATAAAATAGTATGGATCATAATATAAATGACATGACATGAGGTTTGATACCCTTATCTTGATCTTTGGGACACTCCCTTGGAATAACAATTATGTTTTCATAGGATGGTATTATGGATGGAATAGAAAATCATGATTTTGTATAAGAGTTATTATAATGTGATTTAGTCATTTATTTATTATATGACGTAGTTTTTAAATTGAATATAAATGGATTGATGATGGTTTTGTTTATGAAAGATTAAGAGGTATGTTTAAAAACAATTATGAATACATAATTATTTCATATTAATACTATAAATAGGGTTTATTATCATGAATATTAGTAGTATGTGATATATATATATATATATATATTATATATTTTCACACTCAAATCCTTGTGAATTTATTTTAATGGTTAATTCAATGAAATGAATTTAAAATATCAATTTTGAAAAAAGTATTTTTTATGAGAAAAAAATTTTATGTTTAGTACCAAAATTTCATAATAATATTATAAATTCTGATGATTATTTTTAATTAAACTATTTTAATCACTAAAAAATTGAATTCATTGAGAATGATTTAAACTTTTTAGTCATAATTGTTACACAACGATCTCACAAATCAAAAAATATATGACAGACAATTATTTTTACTATTATTCAAAAAGTTCAATTGGAATAAATAAATAAAAATCATCAAATTTTAATTTAAATATTATGATTAAAACTATTAAAAAACACATTTATCAAATAAAAATTTCAAATATGGAATATTATCATTTGACATACAATATAATTTGAATAAAATACAATTTTTTTTAAAATTGGCTATATTTAAATTCCTCATCAATATTTAATTAGTATATGGATGATATTTAATTATTAATTCATATAAAAATTAGGTTCATGACTGTATAATATAACATTTATTTATTGTATCATTATATAATTAATAAAAAACATATAATTATTATATAAATATTTTAATCATTGATATATTATTTGGGTATCATTTTTGTCACCCTTAAAAACTAATTAATTTATATATAATACATAAAATTAATTCTCTCATAAAACCCTTATATTTTTAGAATTTATAAAAAGAATTAAATTTTTTGATTTTCTATTTATTCCATATGTGAAATTATTTTAATCATTATCTTTTATTACTTATATAGACATTATGTATACTTTTTTATAGTATTAAATTTAAATTTAATCTATAATTGATTCAATTCATTAGAATAGGAGGTTCAATATCTCATAAATTATATTTAAAATATGTATACTTTTATTCATAATAATTAAGTTGACGAATATATATATATATATAAATATATATCATTCATTATGTGTGTTTTATTTTATATCATGAAATGTCAATAAAAATATACTGAAAACATTTTTTGATGTAAATATAGAAGAATTATTAATTGAAATAAACAAGAATGGATTTTATGTTGGTTTGATAAATTGATCATACCAACAAAAGAATTACCAATTATGGTGTAATTGTTTTATGTAAATAATAGTTGGATTAAAAATATATGAATATGGATTGATGTTTTTCGGTCATGAATATATATGAAAAAAATAATAGAACTAGACATTTTTTATTTTTTGAAATCATTTATATGACGTAATGATTGTTTCATGTGTTCTTAAATCAAAGTTACATTTTTCATAATGGATACTTAATTAATAAATAATATAAAAAGACATGAAATATAGTCTGCTGATTTCAAGAGTACATATAAAATGATAATTATAAATTGGTTTGGAACTTCATAAGGGTTTTTTACTGTAACAACTCCATCTCTGATACATGGATCCATTATATATTTATATATAAATAAAGAAGTTTTTATTCATTGGTGGTGTGGTGTTATAGGTGTATGTAAACGATTGAGTTGATATATTAAAAATAATAAACATATTAATCTCCATGTGAATATTTTTGAGAAATATTGTTTAATATTTGATAAAAGTATCCTATAGATAATCGTGACCATGATAAGATCTAGACAAGAATTTTTTACCTTATAAGGGACATATGTTTTCAATACATTGGGGTTCAGAACAATTTATAGTTTTTATATGATACATAATGTAAATTAAATAATGAATTTATTATTTTATCTTAGATGTAATTTCTATTTAAACACTGTTATGTACTATCTCTAAGGATATACACATAACCCAAGAAGTTTGAGTCCTTGAGAAGATTCCACTACAGGGGACCTTTAATAATTATAATTATGCTGATTGATTATCAAATACCAGACATATATGGGGTTAATTATTAATGATGAAGTTCTAGAACCATATAGAGAATATTGACTTGAAATTATTCCTTTTGGTGATCGATCTAGTCACTAGGTAAGACATTGTTATTTATAGATTTCCATGATAAAATTCGTTAATTTTAATATGAATTAATTTATCTTCAATGGAGCATGATAGTTTTAAATGTCCACATGGCCTTGTTTATTTTTAGTTTGAATGTAATTTTCATTTTCTAATAGTGAATTATTCATTGTTATTAGTTTCTAATGTAATGATTATTAGAAAGATCTATATCAGATAATAGCGATTTCCACATTGATGTTTCTTTGGTTTTTCCATATCATAAGTTGGGTTTTCGACCAATTTCATAGTTTTGGGTGGAAGACAAACAAATTTTTAACTCAATATATTCATCATATGATCCCCAAATACACATTGATGATTTATTAATAGATTATAATCATTATGGTGCCTATAGATTCATGAAATAATAGGAAAAAATAAGATATATGTATGGATTGGTTTTGTTTTTCACAATATTTGGAATTTGGGAATGGTGATATTCAATGATGATTTATGATATTAAAGTAAAACAAAAAAAATAGACTTCAAGTGGAGGTAGATCCTCAATTGATGCACCTTGTGGCAGATTCAGTGAGATTCATGGGGAGATCTATGAACAGAAGAACATAATGAATGATATTATTTAAAACCTATGAAATACTAGAGTATACACTATATTTTCTATAAGAAAACACCCCATGTAGTCAACCTTCTACAGATTCCAGGTTTCCAAAAAGAGGTAAAAATCACACAACTATGTTATAATCCTACATTCCATATAAACTATCTAAAAACCATGATTTTTATAGGTATTAGAGAATGAAGACCCCAAGTGGTCCGACACACCATGGGACTTGGTTCACACATTGGGTACACGAACCGAAACATACATAGTCGAAAAGAAGGGAACATGTATGCCTTGTATTTAGTGTTTTCTCCATATACACTATGGGACACACCAGGTACTTCCCAATGAAGGTTCTACCACTCCTATCACATTCATAATGTATCATATTTAGTCATTCATGTAATCTATTCTAAGAATTACATTACATAATATGTGATATATTTTTTGTTTCAAATTGTGAGATATTACATGACATGATATGAGTCATGTGATTCTTTTAGCAATTCTCGGTTTACAATATTGATCAAGTGTGATCATTGCAGTAATTCTAGGATGGGTATTCTCTTAGAAATTTTGTTTTATAAGGTGTTTTCCCCACATTTATTATATAGGTATAGTGTTAGTAATCCTCACATTATTAGGGTGTAGGTATGCCCCCATCCTCAAGCGCTAGATAGGAGCTTGTCTAGCACTGGATTCAGTACTCTTTCATCTGTGATACCCATTAGTGAGGTGATGGTCCTCCATTTCAAATTTTGTGAAATTTCACATGGTTCCTAGATTTATTTTTTGGATCTCTATATATCCTTATAAAATAAAGATTTTTTTGAATATCTGATGATAGAGATTCTACTTTGTCTTCATCAACTGAGTTTCTCTATTGGAATATCTATTTTTTTGATTCATCTCCCTTCATATAGGTTATGTTGACTATTATTTATATTTCATTCCACTTTCAATTTAGGTAATCCAACTGGGTATTCATATACTCTCCCATCCCTGGCATTTTTGATGCATGTCATGTATAATGTTGATTACATGATGCTGAAAATTGACATTAGGGGACTCGATGTTTTTATTTCTTATTAATACTAGGTAAAAGTGATTTCAATAAAATCATTATAGAGAACCCACTTTATAAGGATCTATGTTGATGAATGAAATGAATGAGTTTCATTTATAATAACCACTCATTTTTATGTATATACAGAACCAAAAGTATAAAATGATTTACTTGAGTTTGTGGTTCATGATTTATATCTTTTACGAACCCTGACTCATAAAAAGAATGTTCTTGCAACCAGACTTCTTAACAATGTGACAGGGAACTAGTGGTCTATTTTCACCTAGCAAAATGATGATGTATTATAGTCATTGAATACGTTTCAATAGTAATTATATGATTATTTATATCCTATAATCATACACTATATATATTTGGAATCTTACAGGGTTGTAGTAGGGTGAGATGTCCACTTTAGAGTAAAAATCATGGAATACCATCCTCACAATATACTATATTGAAATAGTGTGAGATATATAAATCTTGTGGAAGAATTTTTATTATGGCCTCCACATGTTCATTTATAATAGTGTATTCTATTTTCTCTTTCCCACTTATTTTGGTATGCAGTTGTGGGACATGGTTATATAGTGATTTCTACATGTGGATCGATGAGAAGTCAGTGTTCAAAGATAATTCCATAGTGAAGATTCATCAATATTATTAGAATGCATTAGACATTGGAATCTCAACACATGAGGGATGTTAATTACTAGACCCATAAATATGGGTTAATTGAATATTGATAACATATTGGATCATGTTATTCTATAGATGTGTGATGCTATGTTCATGAGGGTTAGGGTCACATGGTACACGATTACCCTACCCAAAATGTTGTAGAAGGTGGAATATTTATGGGATGACCTCCTTAGTATATGATTTTTCGGGTTAATCTATCTAATGGGAGTGTTAAGTGTTGATCTAGGGGATGAACTACTAACATAGTGGATGAATTTTTCCCATGAGTAGGCACTATTGTTGAATTATGGACTAGTAACCAACTTATACCATAACTACTTTGTGTCTAACCGCATGATTATATGGTTGGTGGTTTTATACAACATTGGATGAAGGTTGTTGATCGATATGATCAGTCTGTACATGGGATGATTAATGGTATTATTGGTGGTGTTATCGACATTAGCACAAGTACTTACAGAAACATATGTGAGTCATTCATTCATCACATTTTCCATTCCTATAAATATTGACAATTTAGTAAATCCATTAACCTATTAGTTAGGGCTGGAGATTCCTATGTGGAGAGACTCAACTATTTCACACATATTCTAATAATTTGATATGACACTCAGAGGAGAGAGATTCAGATGTAACCTATTTATTATTTCAACGATAATGTAAAAGTTCGCATTGGGTAAATAGAGATTATTCATAGTATATACCGAAATAGAAAATCATAACATGAGTGTTACACTCCTTCAAGACAAATGGATCAGATTATACAGGAAATGAGAGAAGAACCTAAGGAAGTGATGATTATTAATAAAGAGTACGTTGTTTAAATATCACTACCACTATTTTTATAGTATATCCCTTGCCATGACATGGACTTGAGATATATGCATACAACCTATAGTAGACGAGTATATGGATTTATTTCTTGAAGATGTTCTAGGACTACTTCTCAATAGAGATAAGGAGTTATACATAGAAATGTACCTTGAAACAAAAAATATATATTATATTACAAATCATTTTTAATCATTTTAGTTATATGGGATGATGGTGTAGTTAGAGGAACATCCTGATAAGCTTCGTCTCAGACCTAGTATATCATCTAGGGTGGCTATGATGTTTTTCATAAAATTGAGGCATTGGAAATTTAGTTTATTATTGATTAACGATGTAACAACCCATCCTAATGGGGCTCGAACTGCAACTCCCCAAGCCCACCTCCAATAGGCCAGGGGATGGTGACTAGCACCGAGTAGGTATACTACAAACATGGGAGGCATTGCCTATAAACCTGTACACATGAACACACATCTCCATGCTCTCAAAAGCTGAAAAGTAAAAACTACTAAAACGGAAAATATGCATGCATACACTAAAACCCAACCACATAGTACGACATGAAAGTAAAGTGCAAGAAGCAAACCCTGGGCCCAAAGTACAAGCCCACTAGAATGAAAGTCTGTAACAAAGTCCAACCTATAAAGAAAGGTGTCGGGACTACAGTTAGTATCCATAGGAACACACCTCATCCTGTCTGATCTCACTGTGTACCGTCCGGTCCTGGTCCGCCTAAAATCCTGTCAAAGGCTCGTTCATCTCCACAAGACACAACACGTGCGGGAAAATCCCGTGCAGGGGTGTGTATAACAATACCTAGTAGGACACCCCAAAACCACAAACGAAATACAATAGGGAAAATTCCACAAAGGAAATATACAGTTATCTCCACACAGTATATTTCTAAAGAACATACCACAAGAATATCCAGATATACTCATGCACAATCGACTATCACGAATACCACCACTAGGATCCAGCTCAAAGATTCCACTAGGCATTCAACCGGGAGAACACACTCCTAGGTCTGAAGAGAAAGGTACGAAGTATTCGTTTCAGGAGAACACACTCCACAAGTACCTTGAGAACATGATGCTCAGATGAGGATCACAACCATGTCATGGGGTGATTTCGATAACTCAGTCTGAGCTAATCCGCTAAGAAGAGGATCGGCGCCCGGGTAAAGTTGGTCACGTCGACACCAAGAACACTACCTAGGGTTCCAGGAACGAATAGAGGATCCGGATCTAAGTCTCACAGAGGGGATTCCAACAACTCTATTCAGGGAGTTCTGATGAAGGGATCATACTCTTATGTAAAGGAAATGATACTGGAACCTTCAGGGAAACGACCATGGGTACGAACCCTACGAGAACTAATCCAAGTCTCAGAAGAATAGTGGCTCAAGTCAACTAGAAAAGGTTATGTGACATGTAGTATGGTTACACGTCTTGTTCCCTTACCCCGGGACTACCCGTGTAAATGTCTTTGTCATTCGTTCAAGCCGTGTGAAACCAAACATCACGACTTGTAGAAAAGGTACACACCATGTTCCTTGACCCCAGGTACTGCCCGTGTAACTGGCCAGTGTCATTTGGCTTGTCAAATAGAAAAAAACTACACAGTGTGTAGAAGAATCACACATCGTGTCCGAGCAGCTGGGCTCGCTCTGTGTACGCTGGCCATGGCCCGTACACGACCTCTGTCTGTGTCCGTGTCGCCTGCCCGTGTACCAGTACACAGGGCATCCCATGTATCTGGCCGGGTCTGGCCGAGGAGGGGTATACACGGTGTGTCCATGGCTGTGTACCCTATCCATGCCTGTGTACTCCCAAAGTACACATCATGCAGTCCGCTAACGAACACACGCCGTGTATCCCATACTACACGGTGTGTAGTCGGGAATTTTCCAGAACCATCGTCTTCCTCCGCGCACCTCGTCTAAATCTCTGTATCTTGATCCAACTACCCAATCATCGGGAAACTACAGGTTTGGGGTTTTCCCACCCCTATGAAACCGATTCAGTTGGTTTCGGTCTTCCGATCCGCCATGAAAATGCATCCCGATCAACCCACACAGAAATGCTTGAAAAACAGGAACATCCGAACCATGTTGATTTGTCCTCCGTGATCGCCATCGCACCTCTGTTAGGTCATCTAGATGTTAGATCTTCTCTTTCATATCATTGTGCCAACAAATGAGTGTGAAATGATCCATTTTCCCCAAGAAGGCAAATAATGCACACAAAGAACGCGTCCGAATCAGGAGAGAAAAACACAACAATTGAGAGGGACGAACCTCGATCGATGTTCGTGTCGATCTTAGTTCATCACCATTAGAAGGTAGAGAAAAAACCATAAAAATATCAGGAATCAAAACCCATGATTCCCGAAAATATCCCATCCCGCCAGAACGACGGATTCACGGGCTAATCTGTTTGTGGATTAGTCCGCATTCATCGTGGAAATCACAAACGGGGAAGAAAAATCAAAACAAAAATCCTACCTGGATTTTCACGGTGTTCGTTGACGAAGATCTGGTCGCCGCATCGTCTTCGCGGCATCGAGAGGTTTTCTCCAGAGCCGCCAAGGGTTTCAGGGTTATTATGTTCATAACCCTGGACCCTGCGCAAGACTTTATTAAAAAGGGAAGATATCCACTGCAAATGATTTAATAGAATCTCTGTGCAGAAATAAAATATTGTGATTAAATATTTTATTAATCTTATGTCCAAAATCTAGATTTCACCACCGACCCGCGCCGACTGATGTTTGGCCTTTCATAAGGTAAAATCACTATTCTTAACTCAATGGTGCCCACATATTTTTGATCCGAGCAACCGTTTAGGAGTTATTCAACTTTTTCAGGAAAACTGCATGCAAACGTTTAGTTAATTATTAAATTATATTCAAACAATTGTTCAGGGATCACCAGGCCTCGGAAATGCACGCCGCCTCAGATCCTAGTCTCAAATTAATGCCCATATAGTATTAAAATAATACAGGGAAAAATATGGGACATTACATCACACCCACCTTAGGGATTTTACGTCCTCGAAAGGCCAAAAAAGGCTACTCAAAAATATGTGGGTACTACACGTGAATATGAGACTCCCACTCCCACGTGCTCTCCAAGAGATTCTCGTGCCACCACCAGACATGCCCCATAGGAATAGCTTGCCCACAAAGGATCTTCTCCTACTGATCCTCGATCTCCACTTGGTACTCAGCAAAGGATGCTCCATCATCAATGACCATCTTACCGCAGTCGATGACGTGCGATGGATCATGCACGTACCTCCATAGCTGCGACACAAGGAAGAAGTTCTATACCCAATCCATCTAAGGAGGTAGAGCCAAGCGATACGCCACCTCACCAAATATACTCAGAATCTACAAATGGCCAACGAACCTCAGATATAGCTTACCGCCTCTGCCAAATCTCTGCAATCCCCATCAAGGTGAGACCCGAAGGAACACATGGTCTCCCTCCTCAAACTCCAAGGTCCTTTGCCTCCTGTCAGCATATGACATCTGCCGAATCTGTGTTGTCGTCATCCTCTCCTGGATGACCTACACCTTCTCTGTAGTAGCTCTCACCATCTCTGGGCCCATGAGTGCTGACTCTCCCGGGTCAGTCCAGCAATGTGGTGACCTGCAGGGTCGCCCGTATAGAGCCTCGAATGGTGCCATACCAATAGTGGAATGATAACTGTTGTTATAAGAAAATTCCACCAGTGGTTGGTGATCATCCCAGCAATGACCAAAGTCAAGTATTCAAGCTCGAAGCATATCCTCCAAGACCTGGATGGTCCGCTCTCTCTAACCATCAGTCTGGGGATGAAATGTTGTACTAAAGAATAACTGAGTCCCAAAAACATCCGGTAATCCCTTCCACAATTGGAATGTGAACCGAGAATCACGATATGAGATGATCATTGATGGCACTCCATGAAGTCAGACTATCTCCTGCATGTTGAGGCGTCCCATGCTCTCCACTGAACTCTGCTCCCGTATGGCTAGGAAGTGGGCCGACTTGGTAAGTCGATCACCGATCAACCAGATTGGATCATGTCCCTTGGACGTACGTGGTAAAACCGTCACGAAGTCCATGGATATCCCATCCCACATACACTCTAGCACCTCAAGGGGCTGAGTGAAACCTGGTGGCACCTGGTGCTTAGCCTTTACTTGCTATCAAGTAAGGCACCAAGAGACGAACTCTACCACACACTTCTTCATTCCTTGCCACCAGAACTGGCGTCGGAGGTCCTGATACATCTTTTCCACGCCTGGATGCACTGCCAAAGGAGATTTATGGAACTCCATTAGAACCTCCTCTCTCAATGTCACTAGTACCACTGTGCGCCCTTTGAAAAGAACAACATGCTCCCCACCTTATGAATATCCATCAGCCTCAACACCTATGGATATCTGAGCACGTAGAGTCTCACAGTTAGCATCCTCGTGATGTGATTCCCAGACTCCCTGTAAGAGTGGTGGGGTAAAAACCATTGACTGAAGGTAAGCTCCCTCATCTCCATCCATGAAGGATATTTGCAAGGAGGCCAACCCCCTCGTTGCCTCATCCAGCAACAACGAACTGGATTTCTTACTGAGAGAATCTGCCACCACGTTCCCCTTACAAGGAGTATAGATGATCTCAAAGTCGTAATCCTGGAGGAACTCATGCCATCGCCTCTGTCTCAAATATAGATCCTTCTGATAAAATATATATATGAGACTCTTGTGACTAGAGTAGACGGTAAACCGTTCTCCCATCAGGTAGTGCCGCCACATCTTCAATGTGAAGCCTACCACTGCCAACTCAAGATCATGGGTCACGTAGTTCTTCTCATGTGGCCTCAACTGACGTGATCCATAGGCAATCAAAGCTTTCCTCTGCATTAGGACACAACCAAGACCGGTTCTTAATGTGTCGCACAACACTACGTACTCGACATCCTCCTCCGGTAACCTCAAGATTGGGGAGGTCGTCAAAATCTGTCTCAACTGCAGGAATGCTTGCTGGCATATCTCGGTCCACACGATAGGCTTCCCCTTTCGGGTCAAAGCTATCATCGGTGCCTCAATCCTAGAGAAATCAAGAATGAATCTCCGATAGTATCCTGCCAACCCAATGAAACTCCGCACCTCTGTCACACTCCGAGGTGGATCCCATGTTAGAAATACCTCTACCATGGCTGGGTCGACTGCTACGCCATCTGCCAAGATAACGTGTCCCAGAATGTGGACCTCTTGTAATTAGAACAGACACTTTGATTATTTCCCATACAACTGGTGCTCTCGAAGTGTGTCTAGAACCTTCCTTAGGTGTCTCGCGTGCTCCTCCTCAGACATAGAGTACACAAGGATATCATCGATGAAGACCACTACAAACCAGTCTAGTTAGGGATAGAAGATCCAGTTCATGAGCCCCATGAACACCGCTGGGTCATTCATCATGCTGAAGGACATATCCAAGTACTCATAGTGACCGTAGCGACAACTGAAAGACGTCTTCAGTATATCCTCCTCCCATACTCGCAAATGGTGATAGCCTAATCATAGATCAACCTTTGAGAACCATTGTGCCCCTCTCAACTGGTCGAAGAGGTCATTGATCCTTGATAGGGGATGCTGGTTCTTTACGGTCACCTGATTCAAGCACTGGTAATCCACACATAGCCTCAATATCCCATTTGTCTTCTTGGCAAATAGAACTGGGGCCGCCCGGGGTTAAAAACTGGGTCTCACAATGCCCTTATTCTGCAAGTCGTCCAGCTACACCCTCAGCTCACGAAGCACTACTGGAGCCATCCGATATACAGATGCTGATATCGGTTTCGTCTCGGGTTTCAACTCAATGCAGAAATTTATCTCCTGACGGGGAGGTAGCCAGGGGACATCCTCTGGGAAGACGTCCTCGTACTCAGCCACTACTGCTGGAAACTGGAAACTCGTAACATCTAATGCACCAAGGGCTAGGATAGCCAACTGATGTGAAATTGGTTGTGCCCTCCCATGCACGAGTCCATCTTGCGCTACCTGGGTCTCCCTCTCACCAAAAAAAGAGAACATCGTTCCATCAATACGGACACACTGCACCCTTCACCTAAAATAGTCGATATAGGCATGAACTGTGGATAGCCAATCCATACCAAGAATGACATCGTAAGGTCTTGACGCTATCACCAAGAGGTTCCAACTGAAACTCTCACCTCCAAGGTTCAGGTCACACTGTCTACAGAGGTGTGTGATATCCGAATCATCTCAAGTCGGTGTTTCTAAGTGTAAGGGTCGAGTCAACGGCTCAACTGAAATCTCAAGGTCTCGAATAAGATAAGAAGATAGAAATGAATGAATAGAACCGGTGTCTATCACTACAACATCCAAGGTAGAAAAGGCACAGATAATACCTCTAATAATTCCGTCGGTACCTGGGTCATAAGCCTCTGTCACCTGCAGTTTTCCCGGCCTCTGTCCTCCAGCTCCCAAAGCCTGGGGTGGACCTCTTGGGGGTGGTGGTTGTAAAAGATTAAAACTCTGACCACCTCCAACTGCTCTCCCATCTCCCCTACCATGCCTTCTACCCCATGGATCTTCCTGCTCCACATGTTACCTCTACCTCGGTGGTCTATCCACTGCTCCTATGTCAGTAGTATGGCGGGTCGGAAAATCTCGAGCGAGATGTCCCCTGCCATCACATGACTAGCATCGCCTCTCTCGAGGCCAGCTGGATGCACCCTGTGAACCATGTATGGTAGATCACCTGTCCTGGGGTCTCCTCTGAAAATGTCTCCCACACCTGGGTCCCTACCGTCGGCTCCCTGCTGCCGAGGTCTCTACTCCAGCTCGCCCACTACTGACATCTGCTGGCTTTCTTTGCTCTTCCAAGAAGCTCTCGACCACCAATGCCCTCTCAAGCACCCCATCATATGTAGGAATGCTCATAGAGATTATTCTAGCTTAGATATCTCTATGCATGCCCTACTCTAAAGTCCATGCTCTGATGTAATGATCTCTGACCATATCTATTGAGTACCGTGAGAGTTCGGTAAATCTTAACGAATAGTCATCCACCATCATTGTTCTCTTGTGATGCTAAAGAAGCTCCTGTATGTGTACTGATCTCAGGGTAACCGGTGAAAACTCCTCTCTGAAGAGACGCTCAAACTCCGACCAAGTGAGTGTCACCTCGTCGTGATTCTGGATAACCGAACTCCACCATCGTCCTGCCGAGCCCTACAGAAGGCTCGCTGATAGGATCTCCATCTGGTCTTCCGGTGTCCTGACCAAATGGAAGACTCTGGTCACCACCTTAAGACAGTCCTCTGCTGCCTGAGGGTTAGGCTCACCTAGAAACCTGATGGGTATCTGTCTCTGAAACTCGTGGAGTGTGCTCAGTCAGCGCTCCTCCTCCACTGGTACAACAGACACTAAACACTACTCCACAGGTAGCTGGATAACTGAAACACCACCTGGTGGTAAAACTGGGGGATCTAGTCCCTGTATCGAAGCTTCATCACTGAGGGGGTCATCCTCGTGATCAAGTTGCTAGATCCTAGTGGGTGCGCGTCGCCGAGGCATCCTGTAAGGAAACTAGAAGTATCTCAACCAGTGAGTATATCTGGAGAGCTCACTCAAAAAAGACATGGAAACCACAACCCATTCCTATATGATGCATGTACCATTATTTTCCCTGTAACTAGTTTTCTCATGTTTCGAGTCGAAAATCGAGTTATCAGAGTCCTGGTGTATGGATATGTCGGCCGCCCACACCAAAACAGGTGTCCCTGGCCTGAAAGCCGAACTCGAAACACTTAACACTGTTTCCCCAAACCAACTCACAGACTCTCGATCCTAAGATAGAACCAACCACCTCTAGTACCACTATGTCACGACTCGTGCCAGTGGGGCCCGAGCCGCAACTCCCCAAGCCATCCTCCAATAGGCCAGGGGCTGGTGACTAGTACCGATTAGGCATACTACTAACATGGGAGGCATTGCCTATAAACTTGTACACACACACACACACATCTCCATGCTCTCAAAGATGAAAAGTAAAAACTACTAAAAATGGAAAGGATGCATGAATACACTAAAACTCAACCATAGAGTATGACATGAAATTAAAGTGCAAGAAGTAAACCTTGGGACAAAAGTAAAATCCCACCAGAAAGAAAGTCTGTAACAATGTCCAACATGTAATGAAAGGTGCTGGGACTGCAGTCTGTTTCCATAATAACACACCTCGGCCTGTTTGATCTCACTGTGTACCGTCCCGTCCTGTTCCACCTAAAATCCTGTCAAAGGCTCGTTCTTCTGCACAAGACACGACACATGCGGGCATAGCCCGTGTAGGGGTGAGTATAACAATACCCAGTAGGACACCCACAACCACAAAGGAAATAAAACAAGGAAAATACCCCAAAAGAAAGATACAGTCAGCTCCACACGGTATATGTTTAAAGAAAATACCATATTAATATCCAGATATACTCATGCACAATCGACTATCGCGAATACCACAACTAGGATCCAACACAATGATTCCACTGAGCATGCAACTAGGAGAACACACTCCTAGGTTTGTAGAGAGAGGTACGAAGTACTCGTTCCGGGAGAAAACACTCAACAAGTACCTTGAGAACATGATTCTCAAATGAGGATCACAACCAAGTCATTGGGTGATTCCGATAACTAAGTCTGAGCTAATCCGCTAAGCAGAGGACCAGCACCCGGGTATAGTTGGTCTCGTCGATACCAAGAACTCTACTTAGGGTTCTAGGAACGAATAGAGGATCCGGATCTAAGTCTCACAGAGGGGTTTTCAACAACTCTATTCATGGAGTTCTGCTTAAGGGATCATACTATTGTGTAAAGGAAATGATACCGGAACCTTAATGGAAACAACCAAGGGTACGAACCCTAAGAGAACTAGTCCAAGTCACAGAAGACAATTGGCTCAAGTCAACAAGAAATGGTTACACGACGTGTAGTATGGTTATATGTTGTGTTTCCTGACCCCGGGTACTGCCCATGTAAACGGCAATTGTAATTCGTTCAAGCCGTGTGAAACCAAACTACACAACATGTAGAAAAGGTACTCACCATGTTCCTTGACTCCGGGTACTGCCCGTGTAACCGGCCCATTTCATTTGTCTTGTCGGATAGAAAGAAACTACACGACATGTAGAAGAATCACACACCGTGTCCGAGCACCTAGGCTCGCTCCATGTACGCTGGCCATGTGCCCGTACACGGCCTCTGTCCATGTCCGTGTCACCTGCCCGTGTACCAGTGCACATGGTATCCCGTGTATCTGGCCGGGTCTGGCCAGGGAGGGGTATACACGGCGTGTCCATGGCCGTGTACCCTGCCTGTTCCCGTGTACTCCCAAATTACAAATCATGTAGTCTTCTGATGAACACATGGCGTGTATCCCATACTACACGGCGTGTTGTCAGAAATTTTTTAGAACCGTCGTCTTCCTCCACACGCCTCGGCTAAACCTCTGAATATTGATCTAACCACCCGATCATTGTGAAACTCCAAGTTTGGGTTCATACCGCCCCTACGAAACTGATTCTCTTTGTTTTGGGCTTCTGATCGGGCTTGAAAACACCTCCCGATCAACCCACACGGAACCACTCAAAGAACATGGACATCCGATCCACGTCAATTTGTCTGCCGCCATCGCTGTCGCACCTCCGTTAGGTCGTCTCGATGTTGGATCTTCGAATTCAGATCATTGTGCCAACAAACCAGCGCACAACGATCGATTTTCCCCAAGAACGCAAAGAACGCGCACGAAGAACGCATCGGAATCAGGAGATAAAAACCCAACAATCAAGAGGGACAAACCTCGATCGATGTTCGTGTTGATCTTGGTTCGTCACCATTAGAAGGTTGACCAAAAACCATAACAATCTCAAGAATCAAAACCATGATTCCCGCAAATATCCCATACCACAAGAACATCCGATTCATGGGCTAATCTATTCGTGGATTAGTCCGTGTTCATCGTGGAAATAAAAAACAGGGATGAAAAATCCCAACAAACATCCTACCTTGATTTCTGCGGCGTTCCTTGGTGAAGATCCGGTCGCCGCGTCGTCGTTGCCGCATCGAGAGGTTTTTTCTAGAGCCGCCAAGGGCTTCAGGGTTATTATGTTTGTAACCCTGGACCCTACACAAGCCTTTATTAAAAAGGTAAGAAATCCACTGCAAATGATTTAATAGAATCTTGATGTAGAAATAAAATATATTCATTAAATATTTTATTACTCTTAAGTCCTAAAACTAGATTTCTCCACGGACAAACGCTGGCCGATGTTCGGGCTTGCCTAAGGTAAAAACGCTGTTTCTTACGCAATGGTGCCCTCATATTTTTGATCCGAGCACCCATTTAGGAGTTATTCCACATTATCAGGAAAACCGCACGTGTGTGTTTATTTAATTATTTAATTAAATTCAAACATTTTTTCCGGGCTCACCGGGCCTCGGAACTACATGCCTCCTCAGAGCCTGGTCTCGAATTAATTCCAATATATATATAAAAATAATACATGGAAAATCTGGTACATTACAAATGATGACCAGATGTGGTGATGATAAAAGATAATTTACCATTTCATAGTATTATTAACCAATTTGATAATATTAATAGTGATATATGCATATTAAATATTAAACTGAGAAAAAACTACCACTGGATTAGTGTTCACAAGGTGGAAATTCCAAATATGAAAACATAATGTTTCAATAAGAATTATGAGTTTAGTGTGATGTCCTTTTGTTTAATGAATTCCCTTAATTACATCACTTAACTAATCAATAAGATCATTTATCAAATTTTAAACTAGATCAGGGATTTATATATCGATAAATTTATTATTTTATCTACATATATGGTGGGGAAAACCATACATTTTTATGTGATCCTAGATTACTCTAGGATAACCAGTTAAATTATAATATTTCGATGTGTAAGATATTTATTATAATGGTTTGAATTATTTTAAAAATCCCCTAAAAGAATTTTGTAGTCATGAACCTAGAAATGAAAGATGTATTTCAAGATTTGGATCCACCCATGAATGTGTTAGAGGAGAAAAGGTTCCTTAAGTTGGCATGGAACATTAGGAGGATTGTGGAAAACCATTCCAGCAATATGGTCCCTTTGAACATATTGCAACATAATGAGAATCCATATTTCTAGAGTAATACTTGTGAAATTCCCTTCGTGGATTTGAGGTAGTTGATGATAAAATAAATTTGGTAATTGAGACCCTATGAGAATAACCACATGATCAATGACCTAGATCTAGAAGCAGTGTTCTTATTCCTAATGATAAAGTGTAATTATCTAATTAGAATGATGTTTGTGGTTTAACTCAACCACCAGTGTCTCAATTACATATTTTCAAATATATACCTTAACCTATAGAAGATACATTTTCTAGAGTTAAAATAGAACTATGAGTTTTAGATAGTTTATACACAAATTATGTAAAGCATAGTTGAATATTGCATTAGTATGAAATTATTTCCTCAAATGATGGTTGAGGAATTTGAGTATTTAGCCTCTTAAAAGAAAAACCTGCTTGATTGAAAGGGGGTTTCTATAATCAATTGGTTGTAATAACTCCACACAATCTCGATCATGTGAGACAGGGTTAGTTGGGAAACATTGAAATGTGAGGTTTTCCCATGGCGTGACATATGTTTTGTATGTATCGGGTTTCAAGGCGATGTATTGTCACTGGAGGATACAATAACTGAATTAAATAATAATCTCGTTTTATATATTCAATTTTTACTTAGGATGATTATTTATTTAATCCATGTTGTTTCAAATCTTTTGGGATAGTATTCTAATAGCAGGAGATGGAAAGGATTAGGAGATGTCATTTTGAGGGACCTTCAATGATTAAATGAATGAGGATCCTGAAATAATGATCGGGTTTCAATAGGATTCAGCATTGATGATAGAGTCATGAAACCATACCAAGGATTACAATGGGGAATCATTCTTCACCAGCGACCAATATAATCACCCTGTAGGAATTTTTGATTATTGTATTTCCATTTTAAAATTCTTGATATATAGAAGGGAGTAATTTATAAAGAAAGGATCCAAATATCTCTTGTTGTTCACAATTCCTAATTAATTTAATCTTTTGATTTATTTTATTTTCTTCTATCATGAATTATTCTACAATAATCAGTTTCATCTATATTTATATATTTCTTCATTTCTATTGAAGAAAAGTGATTTTCAATTTAATTTTTATTTTATTTTCACCCATTATTCATCATGTCCATTACATTTATCACCGTTTTGGTTTGTGGTTTTACTATTATTGTTCTGTTTAGAATTATGATGGTACTAATAAATTTGTGTTAATTATTTTGAAAATTATTTTTTTGATCATGGTCATATTTAATTTAAGACAAATTTGGTCAGTTAGTGATCTATGGATGAATTATGTCTGGGTATATTGAGATTGGTCATGAATAAATGATGGAATTATAGATTGATTAACATTATGAAGATAAAATAGAAAATAATATACATCTTATGGTGGTAGTTCAATGATTTATTCATATATATTAATCATCATAAATACTATTTATGATATTAGCATATATTTGAACATATAAAATGATAGACATTATTGTTTATGAAATTCATAGAAACACACAATGTGCTTAAGAAGAACACACACCATGTATTCAATCATCTATGGAATCAAGGTCTCCATAATGAGATAAATATCACATATCCATGTAGTGGTCCCACACTCTATGTTGTCCTACATTGCATGGTAAGATGTCTTTAGGGAGTACCCACATGGATCCACATGTGGTCCCACATGTTGTTTGCCTTAGGTCACATGTTTAGTACATGAATGCCTACACACAGTGTAGTGAAATACACATACAGACTAGGAAAATATATTACAATACATTTAAACTATGGGTCACAACATATACTTTTGTTATAAGGTTTTACCCATCATATCTCCATCTTTAAGAATCATATTTCGGACCACGAGTATTCTACTTTGGGAATAGTTCAACCTATGATGCAATGTTCTACTTTTATCGACATTTGAGATTTGATGTAATGTGTCGTTAGTGCCTCCATTCTTCAAGTGATACATGTCCAAAAACATGGATTTGGAGTGACTATTATAGTGATTCTGGAATCATTATTCCCTTTATGGTTTTTTTTTCATGGGAATGTGTCATCTAAATCATATATATGGGTAGACTAGGTAATCCCTCACATTATAGGAGCATGAATCCTCATTCAATAGAGTTGGTAGTACCCTATAATCTTATGATGATGGGTAATAGGTCATCCACTGGATTTGGTTCTCTATAGGATGATGTACCCATCCAAATAGTGTATCACTTCTATTATTATTCTAGGGAGCATTCATGTGGTGCTTTGAATTTAATATGGGTTATATAGAGTCACAACTAGACTTCTCATTATTCATTGGAAATAAAGATGGTGTCTCTGTTTCCCATATCTTAAAATGAATTTCTCCTCAATCAATTTTTGTGATTCATATAAATTTTTTCATTTGTCATGGAAATTTTTTATTACTTATACTTTTTTTAAGAGAATAATATTTACAAATTATATATTCACTAATTAATTAAATTCTCATATATGTGTTGTCTCGCATGCAGTAAACATTTTGTTATATAGTGACATTCATAGGAAAAACTATTATTGGTGACTTTTAATAGTGGTTGAATTTAATCCTAGGTTAGTGTATGTTTTTAAGGATTATTATAATGACCTTCCACCACATCATTTGATTTGGTGGGAATCCATTTATAGTTCATAATGGTTAATATATATTAAACATTAATACCTTGGATATAGTTTTATTACATCACACTAGTTGGTTTAGAGGATATTACATGATTATATCTTCTCTTAGGTTAATAAAGTATTGTATCCAACATGGTTGTGATGAAAATATTGGTGTTCATGCATAGAGTTTCATTAGGTTATGTGCAGCCATTTTTGTGATGTACTACATGTTATTGTTCTCCATTCTATGACATATTAGAGGTGGGATCAAGGTTTAACACTTTTATAAATTTTAGTCAAGGAAAGAACCCACTATGTGACATCCTGTTACATTGTTAAGGAATTAATCAACTCACAAGTTAATAATACATTAGTTGGATATCATTTTGGTGTACTTAAAGTGAAATATTCATCATTTTGAATATTTTTGAGCAATTCATGGATGGTTCATGGATTTTCCAAACTATTCACCCAACTACTGAAAACTATTCACACCCAGGAAGTAATGGTTTTCGTTTTTGGGGCATGGTTTGGAACATTATCCCTGCACCATGGAGAAACAATGAAACCCTATAATTGGGAGTGCACATTTCGGGTGCACCATTTTCCTAACAATGATTTCCCCCACATCTGATCTTCTGTGTTAATTTTAATTAATCCAAAAAATAATTAAAAATTACCAAACCACACTTTTTTACCCCTGAACAACCATAACTCACCCTATTCTGATTTCTTGGGTGGACAGGGTTCTCAATGTCCAATTTTGGCTCCTCTAAACCCCTCCCCATGGATGATCTATGTTAGGAAATCATCATTCTACCCATTCATAACATCATTACTCTCCATATCTATTCTCTACTACTCTCTTATCCACTCTTCATTCAGGTTTGTTAGATATTTATGTTGTTGGAGAATATAATAAGAGTTGTTTTAGATCTTGAATCTAGGATTGAATCTTCAATCTTCTTTCCTAGGTTATTCTTTGGGGTTTACCATTGCATTTTTTGTGTTCATGATCCCATGATATATATTAGGAATTTTTTTATGATTTTTCATTTAATTAACCATAAGTTTCATTCATTAATATAAATTCCTTGAGTTCAATTTAATTTTTTTTAAATGGATTGTTAAAAACAAAATTCCTAAAAATTGGATATTTGAATATGTATTTGTTATCACATTTGGGTAAATCCACCAATTTCGAGGAATTTATTTTTTGTGTTGTGGAATTTGATCTAAATTCATGAAGTTATTTCGGGTAATTTAAATTTTGGAATTAAAATTTTAAATTTATTTAATTTTTGGATTGGAAAAAATGGCATATATTGTTTTAATAGAAATGTGTTGGTTTTATCATTGAAATGCCTGAATTAATTAAACCCACATATTGTTTTTTTAAATTGGAAATGAAATATTTAAATGGTAAATGGGTTAAATCAATTTTAAATAGTTTTAAAATAAATTTACAATGGTGTTTTTTTGTGAAAATGAAATCTTTTGTAGTTAGTGATTTATTTTGGACAAACATTATAGGATTGAATTTCCCTCGTAATGAATTGATGATTTAAAAATGTTGCATAAAAATAAATTTAGATCTTATCCCAAGTGGGATTCCGGTTAGTATTATTTGGCTAGTATTAGAGGGATATGTGTGCACATGTCAGTTTTTATCATATGCATTTGAGAGGATCCCCTAACCTAGAAATATCATACCTTTTGGAAGGTGGTCAGGTTTCTCATTATAAATGCTTTGAAATATATTACATTATTTTTTAAAATATTTTACACATGAAATTTGAATATATATTTAAACATTTATATAAAATGTTTATAAAACCATATTTTATAAATATATCCATTTTTTGAAATGTATAATGTGAATTTTTTTAATATTCGTTTCAAATTCCATATTTTTTTATTTAAAATTGATTTATTTATTTTGTTATTTAATTTTATAACATTATTATTAAATCCCTGGTGAGACCATACTAAATTTTTGTGACACCATACATGTAACATTTGGAATTTTTATCATCCATTCATCTATGTTTGAATAATGTTAAAGTAGCAAATGGAGATGCTATTTTGTATTGAAATTTGGTCTAAAATTCAATGTTATTTGGACATGGGTTTCTTTTCCTATTTTCTGTAACATTGATTATTTACTTTCGGTTTTTTACTGTAACACCCCAAGATATCATAGTGTGTTATTTCTTCAAAATAATTCAATAACTTGCACTACACGCAACACCAAGTTCAAGCGCACCATGACATACCAAACAGGCCGTTCAAAAGAGGTTATGAATAGTGTTAAATAAATTTTTAACATTATATTATCCTTATAGTTTTAGAATCCATATTATGAGTTTCTTAGACATAATTTAAGAACAAATTCTTTTTTTTAGATAAAGGAAGTATTTTTCAAAAACTGCTCTTTTACCAACATTTAGTAGTGAACCCTTTTTAAATCCAATATTTTAAACTTTTATATATTCAATTTGAATAAATTTATTCTTTAATGGAGACATCAAAAATTTACAATTTAAATACCCATGCTTCCACGGTATTCTTCTCATTGAATAATACAATAGTGTGGGTTGTATGCAACTTCGAGTTCTAACACACACCACAACCAATCAAAGTAGTCGTTATGAATAGTAATACATACTTTTTGAAATTTTATAAATTTTATCTCTAAAAATGGACATCAATTTTGGATACGGAATATCGAATTTATCCTAGGGTGAAATTTTGGTACCTTTAGGATAACTTTTATATTTTGATGAATAGTGAAAATTACTAAATTTTAATTAAAAACAACTTTTTTATTCAAAATAATTAGTAGTGATAAATTATGAATTTGAGTGGTTTTAAAGTATACATAGAATATATATTTACCATTTAATAAAATTTTGATCATTTTACATAGTTTCACAATTAAACCGGACATAAACTAGTTTCAATCTTTTGATAATTATTATATCTTAAAAACAGGCTTTTTGTTTTGACAGCGGGAATTAATTTTAAATTAATTTCTACAACTTCTGTGTTTTGAATTTGGAGAAATGGATTCCCTATTTGGAATCATGATGTCCAAATTGTGTAAATAGGTAACTTTTATTTTTAGAAATTTTGAATAATTACTTCGGTAAATATTTTATTTACCATGGTTAAAGGGTAAATCCGGAAAATAAGGGTAATAAATAATATTATAATAATAATAAATTACCCTAAAACGTTTCCTAACCTTAATGGTGGATACATGTCCGACAATGGGAATCATTGGGTCGATTTTGGGACCCCATGGATCCACTTTTAAGTGATAATGACACTTTATATTAATTAAGATAAAATAAATACAAAATGACATAAGCATATATCCTTTAGAAAAACAATTTTTACCTAGGGTTATATATGTTTGATTTTAGACTATAAATATTAATTATAAAGATAAAATTTTTTCCTACATAATTATATTTTATTTATAATTTTTAGACATTAAATAATTTATGTTATTTATGACACAATGATGATGCAGTAATTACCATAATAGTGAATAATCAAAATAATTGATATTATAAACACCCGAATAAATATAATTTGAGAAATTTTATGAATTAAACTAATTTTATAAATTAATATTACATGTTAGGATTTATTTAATTAACTTTTTTCGAAGTAATAATTTTGTTATGATTTTCACAAAAATCAATTTTCAAAATAGTGTCAAAATTGACATTAAAGAGTTTTTAAAACAAATATTATATTATTAATTGATATTAAATTCATAAAAATCTAAGGTTCATCCAAGAGACTTATATCATGATATATGATTCATTAATGGACCACTTGGGGGGTCTATTGGATGTATATAGTACGTTTATTAACTATATAATATAAAAATACAAATTGACATGGTAATTGTTAAACTAATTAACTAAGAGTTATAACTAAAATATAATGTTAATATAGTGACTAAAACCTGTATAAAACCTATTGTTTGAGTGGTTTTCGACCCATATCCATATTAACATTTAAATAATACACTTTGGAGCCATTATAAACCTAATATAAATTTATTATAAATTAATACTTTAAGATTTACCTAAAGAGCCCCTCCCCCCTTATAAAAGGACCCAAATTATAACCAATTCATTACACCTTCAAAGACTTTTTGTTCGGCCAAACCCTGCCCAAATACTCTCTCAACATCCCTCAATTAATCCTAGAGGCCTTAGTATTATCAGAAATCGAACCTATGCGTACGTACGGCCTACTGTCTCCATGTTGTGATGTAATTGTTATTCAATATATTATTATTTAGATGGTTATAATAATGATGTACAATTCATGTAAATAATAAATATAACATGATAATTATTATTTATATATGATATAAAATGCAATTATGTATTATTTTAATATCAAAAGAATGATATTTTCACTCGTGCGTACGTACAGATTACCATCTCCACGACGCGATGAGATTCATTTCCATGTTCACCATTCATTGACGATTATAAAAATATATATTACTAATAAGTATGTAATATATGAAATAATAATGATACTGGAGCTATATATATTTATATATATAACTATTTATGTACTTACATATATCTTATTCACTTACTTCCATTCAATACTATATGAAAACAGAAACATCGTTTATGCATACGTACGGACTACCGTCTCCATAAACAATGTTTTCCATTTCATTTATATGTCTATTATAAATATTTATATTCTAAATATATATTATATATTTATCAGGTTTTATATTCTGGAAGTATTTAAATCATGATCTATGTGATACAATCAAGAGTAAAATGTTAAAACACGTACGATACAAAAAACCATTATTACCCGAAATATTAATTTAACATGGAAATTATTATTAAATCGGTAGTATAAAGTCATAAATGAATCATGTATGATATCATAAATATTAATATTGTTCTGGTATAATTTAATAACATACTACGATCTTCGTACAGGAGGATAAACATACCCTCAACTAAAGGAAAGTGCAAGGTAAGGGGTTTTCATCTCACTCCTTATTCTCATGAGATTCGTGCCATATTGCCACTATTACTTTTTGTGTGGTGTATGTACTGCCCATAATTGTATTCTTTGTGAAATAAACATTAATTTATGTGTATTTACATATTCATTGTATGATACCTCTTTCATGGGTAGTATGTTTCGTAAGTTACCAAATTGGTAAATGTTAATTCCTCAATCTCATTATTATCCAAGATTGTTTATGTGTAAGAATTTATTGGGAAATTTTTATCATCCATGTCCATTTTTCATAAAAATGATTACAAAATAAATATTTTAATGATTTTAAAAGGTAATCTTTATCCAAACCGGAATTTAAAATGTTTTAAAGATTTATCATTCGAAATCTTTTAAATTAATGTCCATGTTTTCAAAATGATTTTAAGGATTTATTTATATGGACATGACTGTTTTGAAATGATAATTCTTTTCAAAAGTTTCAAACTGGTATGGGACACATTGATTCAAAAATCACTTTTAAATTACTTACTTTATAAATGTGTGACTTTTAAATGATTTTACAAAAATGTTATTTCTCTCAAAAATATTTACTCATAATTTTCATCTATGTCATCATCCTTTGATGGATTTTAAGATCATTTGAAGTTTATTTATTATACAAAACATCCATTTAAGGTTTTTTGATCTGTTTGACAATGGATGTGTTATTTTTATACCATTCATGGTTTATGGAGAAAGTATTGACATTTTGTATGCTAGTTTTTATATGAATATTTATGTTATGTAAGAACCTATTCATATGAGGAACGCATTGGACTTAGTAAGTGACGGGTGGAGGACACTATAGCTCTTCGATGCATCGGTAGGTCTAATTAGACAATCTAGTGTCTTGGCACAAGGCCTTGACAAAATCTTATTTGTAGTCTTGGCACGAGGCCTTGGCTATGTGGTTATGATAGTCTGGCATTACGCATTACATCATTATCAATGTGGTTATTGATATTGCATGTGATTATTCTACTAATAAAATATCCATGTGAATAAGTAAATGAAATTAATTCAATTTATTTTTGCCATATTATGTTGAAGTTCAAGGTTAAAAGGCTTTTGTTTTAGTTATACGTTTCCTTAAATGTTTATTCTTGTTTATGAATGTTTCTGCTGTATTGCTTACCCTTACTGAGCGTTTGATCTCACCCCTTTCTATGTTTTATTTTTTCCCAGGAATCCATGAAGTGTATTGTGATTGATATGCAGGGTTAAGACAATTGAATAATTGTGTTCATAAAGATTATTTATGTTGTTTTTTATGTCTTAAAATGAAATGTAACATTCATGTTTGTAATCAATTTTTCAAAACTGAAAAACTGATCGGTTTTTCGGGACTTCATTCCTTGTAATCAGGATAATTTATTAAAATAATACACCGACTCTGGGTAACTGGGGTCGGGGAATTATAGTTGGTATCAGAGTAAGTTTAGTACAAACTTGGGAAACTAGATTTAGATAAACTCTGATTAGAGCACATAGCCCTAAGATAGACATTGAGGAATAGTATAGAAGAACTTCCTAGAATTTCTAATTATAGAGATTTTTTTGAGTTTTCTGAGAAATACATCCTTGTCTGGATACGAGCAGGTAGAGGCGACTCTGGCACAGATGTACCTAGGGGTAAAACCCAAAAACACTAATTTGAGCTAGACATGAATGTGAACTAGTGCACGACAACGGGCCTTGCTGCACTCTTGGTTATGACACTCCCAGGGGATATGCTTAGGATAATTCTCATTTTCTTTAAAACCCATTATGAAGGGTTTATGAGTATATACTTCCTCAAAAGAGACATTTTTATGATTATGGATTATATCCATAAACTATTTATTTTATGTTATGTGTTTTACAAGTTTGGGATTAGGTATTGTTATTCATAAACTAATCGAGTGTATTCCATTGTTTAGAAATGCGCCCAGTAAAAGAAACGGGAACTCCAACAATGGACATGATCCAAAGAGAAAGAATGATCATATCTTTAATGGTATTAAGCCAAAATTTATAAGAGAAATAGTCTCCCATGTATTATCTTCATATGAAGAAATAATATCATTTGTTGATAAGATAAGTAAAGAGTTTAATAAGTCCTATGGATTTGAAGGGAAGAAAGAGAAGAAAAGTATGGAAGAGAGAAAGATAGATAAAGGGAAGAGGGAAAAGAAGAAGTTTCCCATATGTGATAACTGTGGGAAGAAACACCCTGGAACTTTCCTGAAAGGAATGAGAGTTTGTTATAAGTGTGGAGAAAAAGGACACCATGTACGTGACTGCAAGGGTAAGAAAATTGTTTCAAATGTACAATGCTTCATTTTCAAGGAGTTTGGACACTACACAGTCCTATGTCCCAGTCATCAGACTATGCCGCAAATGATGATATTGGATAATAATCATGTTATGATACTACCACAGATAAAGAGGAATGATTAGAGTTCTTATGTTGAATATGTCATTTGAGTGTTTTATCAACAATGTACTTGTTATTATAATTATGGAGTATATAAGGATTGTACTGCAGTACTATTTCATTAAGGACATGAGATTGTGTGGAACAAAGAAAAGTGACTCAATAGTAGGTTAAATTTTTGAAAAATATTTGGTTGAGAGGAAAATAATCCATAATATGGTTCTGATACCGAGATTGTGATTTTGGAATAACACATGGTCGGTTTAGATAAATTGGATATTCTTGACAACCTTGAAACTGATTAATGATTTTTATATTCCATCATTGTTGGAGTTTACAAAAAAAATTTGATAGAAGGAGTATATTCAGTATTCTATAAGTAATAAGGGATCATGAATGTAATCAATAAGGTTTTATGGTAATTCATGATGTTGTAGTGTTTGAAAGAATACATGATGAAAGTGTTCACATGTGATCATGCTTAAAAAAGGATCTTCATTGAGTTTACCTTCCTTATAAATTTTGGACTGAAGTATTTTGGATAGTTCTAGTTTGGATTATTTTTGGATTGTAATAAAAGGATAACCTAGAGGTCGACTGGAAACCTGTCGCATCCGGCATGGCTGTGGGACTTGAACCCACAACTGAATGGGGACAAGGGTGTATCACCTACCACTGGCCCACGTGATGTCCTGGATTAAATAATGTAGTTTTTTTAAAATATCTGGTAGATGAATTATAAATTCATTTTTTTGGAAGCCTATACGAATAGGATAAATAGAATATATTTTTTACGTTCTATTATCTTTTAGAGTGAAAGATGAGTTTTTGGTAGAAATTAGTTAAAGGATGGAACTCTACTTGTCAAGAATATATTTTTCTTCTTCTCTTATTCTATGATGAAATTAATTCTTATACATTATTTAAGGAATCCTAAACCCAAAAATGTGTTATCCTAATACCCTATGATTTGTTGACCCGATGGTATTTCAAATCATCATAGATTGATGAATTTAAGGACCTCAATTTTACACTTGTTTGTGATTGATGACCTCAATCACTACCTATTAATATTTACGTTTTCCCCTGATTATATGTCTCTAATTGCCACCAATGTTCTCCGAATAGAGATCATAATTTGGTGGTGACCCTTTCATTTCCCTTTTCCCCTTATTAAGACTAAATTTTATTAACCCAATTTTCGATGTGGGTTTTTCCCAAAAAGATATTTTCTATATTCATCCTTTTATTTTCAAAGAACAATGTCAAATTTCAAGGATGAAATTTATTGAAGGAGGGGAGAATGTAACACCCCAATATTTCATAGTGTGTTATTTCTTCAAAATAATTCAATAACTTTCACTACACGCAACACCGAGTTCAAGCGCACTATGACTTACCAAACAAGCCGTTCAAAAGAGGTTATGAATAGTATGAACTAAATTTTGAACATTATATAATCCTTATAATTTTAGAATCCATATTAAAAGTTTTTTAGACATAATTTATGAAAACATTCATTTTTTTCAGATAAAAGAAGTATTTTTCAAAAAATGCACTTTTACCAACTTTTAATAGTGAACCCTTTTTAAATCCAATATTTTGAACTTTTATATATTAAATTTTACTACATTTATTATTTAATGGGGACATAAAAAATTTAAAATGTAAAACCCCAAGCTTCCACGGTACGCTTCTCTTTAATAATATAGTAGCGTGTGTTGTACGCAACTTCGAGTTCAAACACACACCACAACCAATCAAAGTAGCTGTTATGAATAGTAATACATACTTTTTGAAATTTTATAAATTTTATCTCTCAAAATGGGCTTCATTTTTGGATTAGGAATATCGAATTTATACTAGGGTGAAATTCTGGTACCTTTCAGATAACTTTTATATTTTGATGAATAGTGAAAATTGTTAAATTTTAATTAAAAAAACCTTTTTTAATCAAAATAATTAATAGTGATAAATAATGAATTAGAGTGTTTTTAAATTATAAGTAGAATATATTTTTACCATTTAATAAAACTTTGGTCATTGGACATAGTTTCACAATTAAACCGGACATAAACAAATGTCAATCTTTTGATAGTTATTATATCTTAAAAAAAACCTTTTTATTTTGACAACGAGAATTAATTTTAAATTAATTTCTGCCACTTCTGTGATTTGAATTTGAAAAAATGGATTCCATATTTATAATCATTATTTCCAAATTGTGTAAATATGTATCTTTTATTTTTAGACATTTTGAATAATTATTTCGGTAAATATTTTATTTACCATGGTTAAAGGGTAAATCCGGTAAAGAAGGGTAAAAAATAATATTATTATAATAATAAAATACCATAAACCATGTCCTAACCTTATTGGTGGATACATATCCGACCATGGTCATCTTTGGGTCGATTTTGGGACCCCATGGATCCACTTGAAAGTGATAATGACACTTTATATTAATTAAGTTAAAATAAATACAAAAATGACATAAGCATATAACTTTAAGAAAAACAATTTTTACATAGGGTTATATATATTTGATTTTCGACTATAAATTTTAATTAGAAATATAAAAATATTTCCTACATAATGGTTATTTATTTATAATTTTTAGACATTAAATAATTTAATTTATTTATGACACAATGATGATGCATTAATTACAATAATAGTAAAAAATTAAAATATTTGATATTATAAACACCCAAATAAATATAATTTGAGACTTTTTATGAATTATACTAATTTTATAGATTAATATGATATGTTATTATTGATTTAATTTTCTTTTTTCTAAGTAATCATTCTGTTATGATTTTCACAAAAATCAATTTTCTAAATAGTGTCAAAATTGACATAAAATGGGTTTTAAAAGAAATATTATATTATTAATTGATATTAAATTCCTAAAAATAAAATGTTTGGCCAAGATATTCATATGATGATACTTGTATCATTAATTTACCACTTGGGTGTCTCTTGGATTAATATAGTATGTTTATTAAGAATATAATATAAAAATAAAAAGTGACATGGTAATTGTTAAACTAATTAACTAAAAGTTAAAACTAAAAGATAAGGTTAATATAGTGACCCAAACTTGTCTAAAACCTATTGGTTTGAGTGGTTTTAGACCCATACACATCTTAAAATTTAAATAACACACTTTGGAGCCATTATAAACCTAATATGAATTTATTATAAATTAAACCTTTACGTTTTTTCTAAAGAGCCCCTCCTCCCCCTTATAAAAGAAACCAATTTCTATCCAATTATTCACACCATCAAAGACTTTTGGATCGGCCAAACCCTACCAAAATACTCTCTCAACATCGATAAATTCATCCTAGAGGCCTTAGTTTGATCAAAAATCCAAACTATGGGGCCATTTTGATCAAATCAAAAGGAATAACCCGATGAAGAGGTAACGTCTTCACCACCCTCTTTAAAGTTCCTTTCTTCTTCAACTTCTCATTTCCTTGTTATTTCCATTATAAAATAATAAAACTAGTATATTCTACATAATTTTCTGTTATTATAATTATGGAACAAAAAAATTCACTATTCTATCCATCCCTTTAATGACATGTCACCATACGTTCGTACGTACGGCCTACCGTCTCCACGTTGTGGTGTAATTGTTATTCAATATATTATTATTTAGATGGTTATAATAATGATGTATAATTAGTGTAAATAATAAATATAACATGATAATGATTATGTATATATGATATACCATCAAATTATGTATTATTTTAATATCAAAAGAATGATATTTTCGCTCGTGCGTACGTACGGATTACCTTCTCCACGACGCGATGAGATTCATTTCCAAGTTCACCATTCATCGAAGATTATAAAAATATATATTACTAATAAGTATGTAATATATGACATAATAATGATACTAGAGATATATATATTTATATATATATAATTATTTATTTACTTACATATATCTTATTCACTTACTTCCGTTCAATACTATATGAAAACATAAACAACGTTTATGCGTACGTACAGACTACCGTCTCCATAAACGTTGTGTTCCATTTCATATATATGTCTATTATAAATATTTATATTCTAAATATATATGATATATTTATCATGTTTTATATTCTGGAAGTATTTAAATCATGATCTATGTGATACAATCAAGAGTAACATGTTAAAACATGTACGCTAAAGAAAGTGATTATTACCCGAAATATTAATTTAACATGAAATTATTATTAAATGGGTAGTATAAAGTCATAAATGAATCATGTATGATATCATAAATATTAATATGGTTCTGGTATAATTTAATAATATACTATGATATTCATACATAAGTTTAAACATACCCTCGACTAATGGAAAGTGCAAGGTAAGGGGTTTTCGTCTCACTCCTTATTCCCGTGAGATTCATGCCATATTGCCAGTATTACCCTTTGTGTTGTGTATGTACTACACATAATTGTATTATTTGTGTAATACACTTTAATTTATGTGTATTTACATATTCATTGTATGATACCTCTTTTATGGGTAGTATGTTTCGTAAGTTACCATATTGGTAAGGGTTATTTCCTCAATCTCATTATTATCCGAGATTGTTTATGTGTAAGTATTTACTGGGAAATTTTTATCATCAATGTCAATTTTTAATAAAAATGATTTCAAAATGAATATTCTAATGATTTTGAAAGGTACTCTTTATCAATATCATAATTTCAAATTCTTTAAATATTTATCTTTCTAAATATTTTTAATTAATGTCCGTGTTTTCAAAATGATTGTAAGGATTTTTTTATATGGACATGACTGTTTTGAAATGATAATTCTTTCCAAAAGACTCAAAGTGTTATGGGACACTTTGATTAAAAAATCTCTTTTAAATTACTTCCTTTATAAATGTGTGACTTTTAAATGATTTTACAAAAAGGATATTTATCTCAAAAAGGTTTACTCATCATTTTCATCTATGTCAACATCCTTTGTTGGATTTTAAGCTCATTTGAAGTTGATTTATTATAAAAAACTTTCATTGAAGGTTTTGTGATATGTTTTACTATTGATGTGTTATTTTCATACCATTCATGGTTTATGGAGAAAGAAATAACATTTTGTATGCTAGTTTTAATACGAATGTTTATGTTATGTTTGAACCTATTCATATGAGGAATGCATTGGACATAGTAAGTGAAAGGTTGAGCCCTCTATAGCTCCTCGATGCATCGGTAGGTCTAATGAGACAAACTAGTGTCTTGGAACAGGGCCTTGAAAAATCTTATTTGTAGTCTTGGCACGAGGCCTTGGCTATGTGGTAATGATAGTCTGGCATTATGAATTCCATCACTATGAAAGTGGTTATTGATATTGCATGTGATTATCCGACAAGTAGAATATCCATGTGAATAAGTAAATGGAATTAATTCGTTATATTTTTGCCATATTATGTTGAATTTCAAGTTTAAAAGGCTTTTGTTTTAGTTATACATTGCCTTAAATGTTTATTCTTATTTATGAAAGTTTCTGCTGTATTGCTTACCCTTACTGAGCATTTGAGCTCACCCCTTTCTATGTTTTATTTTTTCCCAGGATTCCAAGAAGTGTATTATGATTGATATACAGGGTTAATCTAATTGAATAATGGCGTTCATAAAGATTATTTATATTGTTTTATATGTCTTAAAATGAAATGTAACATTCATGTATGTAATCTATTTTCCAAGACTGCTAAACTGATCGGTCCTTCGGGAATTCATTCCTTGTAATCATGACAATGTATTAAAATAATGCACCGACTCTGGGTAACTGGGGTCGGGGCATTACATTTACTCTTTTATAACATATGCTAATGTTATCCCTATGGATTTTTTCTTATATTCACACTTCCATGTCTCTCTTTTTTCAATTGTGTTTGTGAGAAAATTGTTCACACTTTTATACTGTAGGATGACAGTTTATAGTCTCAAACATATGGGGATAGGTAATTCCATTCAGGTTTGGTCAGGACTGAAACAACTATCAATGAACAAGGGTATCCTAGATATGTCATGATAAATGGTATCAAAGGTGCATGTTAAGAATCATGCCTTGATTTTATCAAGAATATCTGTAATCTTGTAGGGACTTGTGAGGTAGTTTTGATTGACTTCCTAATCTGATGTCACCAAAATGAGCATAAAGTCACTATAGGTGGGTGGGGAAAGATGTCTTGTTGATTATATGACATATTTAACATTATTATTATTTGGATAAGATAAAATCAAAATCGTGTTTATCTATATTTTTTGACTAATTTCTCTATTTCTCTTATTTTAATGTTAATATGATTTATTCTATGTTCTCTATTGATGTTATATAGAATAATGACTCCACATATATATATATATATATATATATATATATATATATATATATGAAAACAAGATTTGGGATTATGTTTCGAAAGAACCTCAATGAGAGAATCCTTCCATGGACCAAAATCTGGTTAAGTTATTGTTTGTGCTGAATTTAACTACCTGAACATTTATGAATAAAGTTCCATTTTTTGTGTCATAATAAAATTATATAACCATATAGAACACAAATTCCCTAAATTGTGTTTTATTATATCCAATTTTAATTAGATGGCCATTAAATATTATATCCATGGATAATATAGTCATTGAACAGTGATCACATGACTAGTTTAAATATGGGGTTTTAATATATCCTTTTGACATACACAAAGAAAATATTGGCCTTAACCAGTAGGATAATACCCAATGAATCCCAATAATCAGAGTGCCTGATGGAGATAGAATTTCTGTGAATTCCCCTAGACTAATACAAAACTGAGATCCAACAACGTAGACAAGTGAGAAATCATTTACATGATAAGTTCAAGATCACTGATATCACGACCAAAACCATGTTCACTGAATGGACCCATGAATGACCCACCATCACACACATTACTATTAGGGAATATACAGGTGTAATAATGGATATGTAATAATACCATAGCATTATGATTATGTACATTATTTTTTAATTTAAAAATTAATATACTTTCATTATATTATTGTTAATTTATTAATTTTTTTAAGCCAGACGTAATTTTTTTGTTTAATATTCAAAATCCGTTACATAAAATATATTTAATGAATTAATGGATTTTTGAAATAAATAAAATTCTAATAAAATATTATTTTTAATTTACTTTTATTAAATCTAAATGATCATATAATTTTTATGAATAAAAATCTAATTTTTATTATGGATTAAAAAATATTTTTTTCAAAACCCAATATTTTCCAATAAATACTAGTTTTTATTTTAAAAGTGAAAATTGAAATGATTAGAAAATTATTCACATAAAAATTAATATTATTTTTGGAATGATTTCATTAAAATATTTTGATGGTCAATTTTACATAATTTTATGATCTAGTCGAATTGTTTGGTAAAAATTAAATATCATATAATTATACATGGTGTTTTATGAAATAATAATGTCCTAGTAAAGATTTAAAAAATAGTATAAAAGGTATCTGCTATAAAATATATCTTTTTCATTTAAAATAATATAATTTTATGTTTACATTAATTTTTTATAAAGCCTAAGGGAATCCTCTAAATCATTTAAAATATTTTTGACTTTAAAATCATTTCCTTTAACATATGACTCAAATCCATATAAGAATGGTAAATATTTAAATATATTATTCCCATATCCTTATAAAATAATTTATAACACTCCCATTTTCTATAAACCAGGGGAAAACCACAAGATTGTTTTTGGTTTTCAATATAGTATTATGTAGTTTCCAAAACCAAAATATTAAAGAAATATCCCTAAATTTCAAAAAAAAAACCGAAAAAACTCCCATTTATATTCAATAATTGTTTTTGATGATTGAACACATATTTAACCCTACTCACCAGGGTCCTCCTAAAGTACCTCATGCTCCCAATATTCCTCTCTCAAGCCTTTGGAGCCACACATCCATGTAAGGGATCTTTCTATTTCCTCTTTTATCAATCACTCATTTTGAAAAATGACATTTAATTTCACATTTAATATGTTGGTATATGTTAATACATACTCCCATTATTTTAAAATTAATTTATATCTAATTAGAGCTTCCTTCCACTCTCATTAGTCCATTCAGGATCCTTTATATACACCAGTTACCATGCTGAAATTCCATAAGGTGTTTCTCTCTCTTCATCCACAATAATTTATTTATTTTATATTAAGCATATTAAATTCCATTTATATGATGGGATATTTTGTTTCATGGTCCCCTTACTGTCTATTTTGATGTATAAATATTGATAGCCCCAATTTTACCTCATTAAACTATTTTATGAATTTCTATATGATGTCATTATGCTACCAAAACTTTATCAAGATTTTCATTGCCAATATATTCATGTATTTAATTCCATACCCTTTCAAATATCTATAGTATTCACTGATATACACATAATAATTTTTATTGAATACATGAATTTATGTATTCCATATTCTTTGGTCATGTAATTAATGATTATGTTGAATTAATCCATTTTAAATGATCTATGTGGAAAATTTATGAATGTAAATTAAATGGTTATGAAGGATGCACCCTAATAGTGATCCAGTGCATTGGGTAGTTTTTATTATCATGATACATCATGTTAAGATAGGGGTATACCTGATTCTCTTATGGGAATTTTTTTCACCAAGTTGGGACAAGGGTTTACCAAATTCCTTTTGTTTTATGATAGAGTGTTTAAAATTGTTTCAACATTTCCATGTTATGATTTTCATGAAATATCATTCAATTGTATTCAGGTTACTTTGTCTATCATTGATATGAATTTTTTAACACTTATTATTATCCTCTTTTTATGTCATGTTTCTTCCATTGCTGTGATTTATAGTTCACCCCTTTTTTATGTACAACATCAGGTTATCCCATGAATTTTAAGTATGAATACGTAACGACACGAATTCAGAGCCCCTCCACTGTTGCCTCGTACCCAGTTCTCCAAATGACCTCAAGCGCGTTTCCCCAAATACCAAAGGCTGCCGACTAGAAGCGAGGGCCTTGGTGAGTCGGTGGGGAATCTATGCCCTCATTCTGTAAGGTATACAGTGGAAAAAACAGCAGTCAACAGCAGAAATCTAATCAACATGCATAACAACAAGAACCAAACAACATAAGCAATGAGTATATATAGCAATGATAACAATGATTCAGTAGGTACATGTATCTATGGAAAGCAGAAAACACAAAAACGTGCTGGAATACAACTGAAAACAAGTGCAAGGGAAACAAAATAAACTCCTCAGCATCGCGAAACCTAGCTCGGTCCCATGCTCCCCGCTCAAGTGCAATCAAGAACCTGATGTAGATTGGCGCTTACCCTTATCTACACCTGCAACAACATAGTCTTCTTGGGCCCAAAAGAATGGCCCAAACATGGTGTGAGATATGATCCCAGTAGGAAATCACCCAAAGATTTCTTCCTAACAGTCAATAAATATATGGCAGTAAATAAAATAGGTAGTAGTAAATAGGAAAACACAAGCAGCTACAAACCACAATTCCAACAACAAAAGTGCACAAGAAAACATCCAGCAACAAGAAGAAAATAGGTAACCCTCTAGGTAGCTCTCACAGCCTAAACCCTATGGTTCAACCTACAAGTATTATCAAACCCTATAGGAAGCACTCACCGTCAATTCCCCCTATAGTATAATATCTTTCTAAAGGGTCTCAAGGGAAGCACTCATCGTCTATGCCCCCTGTGGCCTATGTCGAGGAACTACAGACTTTCTGAGGAACCACTCAACGTCAATTCCCCATGTGGTCTCACATCGTAATTAAAAGACACTCTGGAGAAGCCCTTCCCCCAATTCTCCCTTCAGTCTACTACTCTAGGTTCTCACAGTCCTCAGAGAAACTAAACATGGTCATCACGTGTACATTGTCCAAGTAACCTCATGAACTACATGGATATCAACTAAGGCTCAGTAGTATAATAAGGTAGCGGTCCACTGTCCTACGACTAAGCATGGCAACTGGAAAAACGCCAAATAGGAATAACAAGAATTGAAAACATCCAAAGTACAGTTATGATACTATAATCACAGGAAAAACATCTACTCTAGCAATCAAGAAATACAGGCAATACAACAAGGGTAAAACAAGAACACAAAATACCATGTTCAAAGGTCTTGGTGGAATTTTCACAAAATATTCATCAAATTTCTACGGAAAGGCACAAACTACCTACCTCGATCCAAGGAGATCGATATATGTGAACGACGACGACAAATCACCCTTAGAACGACGTAGATCTGAGAAAACGCAGAAAATTCTAAACCTACGATAACATGAAAACAAGGAGGAATCAAGAAACAAGACTCAATAATAAGGGAGATATCACCGCAACGATTCCAATGCAATAGACCGCGTTTGAATCAGAGAATTGATGAAGAGGCGGGAGCTTGTCGAAGATCCGGTCGTATGATCGCTCTTGGGTGGATGGAATCTGGGGAAGAAGATGAATTCAGGGGTTAGGAGTGACCCTGGTCCATTTATTGAAAAAAAAAAAAGAAAAGTACATGGTGTTTAATTTTAAAGTACACGACATGTAGTTGTTTTTTTTCGTACTCCGCCATAAACAGCCTCCACGTCAAGCCTACACACTGTGTCTGTGGCCCGGGCACGACCAGCACACGGCTTCGAGCTAGAGAAGAGTACACGGTGTGTACTTAGAAAATTTCCAGAAAGTTCATTTTTATTAAAAACTCCATAAAAAGGAAACCCATACCTAAAATGAAGATCTGGGTTCTTACAAACTTCCCCCCTTAAAGAAATTCGTCCCCTAATTTCCTTAACGTGGCAGAGAAGAAGAAACCCCAAACAGCTCTGGCCATTATGATCGTACATCGGCCTCCTACTCCCTGGTATCATCTTGTACTCTCTCATGATACCATAGTACTCGTACCAGAGGGACATACCGCCCATGGAGAACCATCTTACCGCGATCGGCAATATGGATAGGATGCTCCTCGAATGACGCATCCACTTCAACTTCAACCGCCTCAGGCTGAAAGACATGAGACGGGTCCGAAAAGTAATGTCGGAGCTAAGAGACGTGGAAGACGTCATGCATGGCCTGGTACCTCTGAGGTAGCTGCAACCGATAGCCAACCGGAACCACTCTTTCCAAGACCTCAAACGACCTAGTGTACAGCGGTGAAAGCTTACCCTGTCTCTGAATCCTCTTGTGTCCCAACCTCGGTACGATGTGCTGGAAAACCTGATCTCTGACCTCGAACTCCAGTGGTCATCTCTACTGATCAGCATAAAACTTCTATTGAGACTGTGTTGTACCAATCCTCTTTTGAATCGGCTCTATCTACTCTGAGGTCTCCTGAACGAGAAGAGGTCCCAGCAAGGCTGCCTCTCCTACCTCCAGCCAGCATAAGGGTGATCGGCATGGCCAACCATACAAAGCCTCGTATGGTGCCATCTGAATGGTCACCTGGAAACTGTTGTTGTAGGTGAACTCCACAAGAGGGATATGCTTCTCCTAAGAACCTCCAAAGTCTAGGATGAAAGCTGGGAGCACATCCTCAAGCAACTGGATCGTGCGCTTGGACTGACCATCAGTCTGGGGATGGTATGATGTACTCAAAAGTACATGTGTACCAAAGGCCTTCTGAAGTCGTTTCCATAACCAAGATGTAAAGAACACATCCCTATCTGAAACAATGGAGTGTAGAACTCCATGCAGACGAACAATCTCCCGAATGTAAAGTCGTCCCAGATCATCAGCACTAAAGGTATCCTTAATCGGAAAGAAGTGTGTGACCTTCGTAAGCCTGTCGATGACATCCAAGACAACATCGTTCCCTCAAGCCGACATCGGCAACCCAGTCATGAAGTCCATCAAGACGTCATTCCATTTCCACTTCGGAATGAGTAACTGCTGTAAAAAGCCTGATGGTCGCTGATTCTTTGCTGTCACCTGCTGACAAGTAGAACATCACATGACGAAAACAGCAACATACTTCTTCACACCTTGCCACCAGTACTGGAGATGAAGATCCCGATACATCTTGGTTTTTTCAGGATGAACTGCCCAAACTGAGGAATGAAAATCCCACATCAGCTCCTCGCGTATGTCTTCTGGCACCCATACGCGTCCCTAGAAATGCAAGATCTCATCCTCACCCACTATCCATATGGGAAGAGGGTCCTATCCTGACACACTCTCCCATAGAACTAAGCCTTCAGAGTTTGATAGCTACCTCATCCGTACCCAATCAAGATGTGCAGAGCTAACAACTATAGAAGATAGGATGGTATGTACTTGTCTGTCATGCACCTCTAGATGCATCTCAGAGAAGAGCGCCATCAGTTTCCACTCACTGTTGGCCTCCTGAACTGCCTGAATATGAGTTCTCTTACTCAATGCATCAGTCACTGTGTTGCCCTTACTCAGCGTATAGGAAAGCTCGAAGTCAAAAGACTATAGATACTCAACCCATCGAAACTGCCTCAGATTTAGATCACGCTGAGTGAAGATATACTTGAGACTCTTGTGTTCAGTGAAGGCCACAAAGTGCTCCCCCAGCAGATAGAGTCTCCAATAGCGTAAGGCATGAACAACAACTTCCAACTCCAGATCGTGCGTCGATTAGTTCCTCTCATGTGGCCTGAACTGCCGAGACCCGTATACAAAGACTCCATCCCCCTGCATAAGCTCAGCTCCCAGCCCGATTCATGAAGCGTCACAGTAAACTGTGTAGTTCATGCCTGGCTTAGGCAAGACCAGTATCGGTGCTTACGTCAACCTACCTTTCAGCTCCTAAAAGACTGATTCACAAGAATCTGACCATAACAACTTCACCCCCATCTTGGTCAGGCCTGTCAAATGTGCTTCTAGATGAGAAAAGTCATGACTAAAGCATATGTAGTATCCAGCCATCCCTACGATGCTCTATACCTCAAAGACATTCTTCGGCTTCTCCCATGAAACTACAACTCTCACTTTCTCTGGGTCCACAGATAATCCTTCCTCTGAGATGACGTGACCCAAAAAGTGAATATGATCCATCCAGAAGTGGAACTTCGAGTGTTTAGAATAAATTCTATGCACTCTCAGTGTACTCAAAACGATCTCAAGATGTGTGGCATGGTCGTATCGAGTGTGAGATTACACCAAGATATCATCCACGAAGACCACGACAAAGAAGTCCAAGTATGGATGGAACACTCGGTTCATTAGTTCCATGAAAACTGCAGGTGCATTCGTGAGACCGAAAGGCATGACTGTATACTCATATAGACCATACCTGCTCTTTAAGGCTGTTAGAGGTATATATGATGGTCTAACGCACAACTGATGGTAACCGGACCACAAGTCAATCTTCGAGAACTCCCGGTCTCCATGAAGCTGATCAAAATGGTCTTAAATTCTCGGAAAAGGATATCGGTTCTTGACTTTCAACTGGTTTAGCTTCCGATAATCCACACAGTTCTGAAGGGTACCATCTGCCTTCTTTGTAAATAGGACAGGCGAACCCCAACGAGAAGTACTGGGTCGGATGAAACCCTTAGCCTGTAGCTCCTCCAACTACTTCTTGATCTCCCCCAACTCAGGTGTGTCCATCCTATAGGGAGGAATGGAAACCGGTGCCACTCCTGTCATGAGCTCAATAGAGAAGTCTACATCACGCACAGGAGGAAAACCTGAAAAATACACTGGAAAGACATCCATGAAGTGATCCACCAATGGAGGAAAATACAAATGTGGAGTCCCCTGATAATCTAGATAAAGACTAGCAATCTGGGCTCTCACCCCTACTAGCCCAAGATGCTTGAGTCCTGCCCGACTCACCCGAACGTCCCACTCGCCTTTATGAAGAAAAGACTCTCCCTCTGGTGAAACGAAACACACTCTGTGGCGATAGCAGTCGATGACTTCCTAAAAGGGAATCAACCAATCCATGCCAAGGATGACATCATAACCCATCATTTCTAAGACATAGAGATCCCATAATATGCGATACCATGCAACATCTAGAGGGAACTCTCTACACTGGCGTACACTAGATGTCCTCATCCCCAAAGGTCTGTCTAGTGTCAACGAGTCAGCAGAAGAAAAGTTGCAGAGTCCAAGGATCTCCACAACAGAAACAGAGATAAAGATATGCGTAAAACTAGTATCGAAAAGGGATGAAGATAAAACTGAGGCTACTAAAATCGTACCTCGAACAGTATAAGGGCCAGGATCCTGCTCTTGATAAGTCTTCTCCATGGCAAAAGACTATCCGGCACTGCGTCCCTACGCCCTTGGCTGACCACTCTGAGCTGAACCACCCTGGTGGTGCTGAGAAACTGGTGGATGACCGCCATGGCCCCAACCTCCACCTCAGCCTGAACGGATGGAAGAACTATAGTTCCCCAATAGGTGATAAATTGGCAGTGCTGCTCCTGATGAGGGAGTCATGGAAGAACCCCGGTCACCATCTGCTGGTGAGAAAACCTGACAGAAACACTAAAGGTGACCCATCTTGCCGCAAGATCGGCACTCCATGGGGTCCCTCTGGAACTACGGTCTCGTGTGCCCTGACTGGCCACACTGGTAGAAAATCACCTGGCTGCCTGACAATGCATCACGCTTCCTTGGATCGCTATGTGTAGGCTCTCTACGGTGCTTCTTACTGTCATCTGGGGGAAAAATGGCCCTAGAAGCAGAACCACCTAGGCTCGCAACACCAGAGTCTCTTAGATTGCGCTCCGTAATCAGTGCATAGTTGACGATAGATGTAATGGAGGTCAGCTGAAATATGTTCACCTCTGAGTGGATCTCCTGCCTGAGACCATCCTCAAACTTCCTTGTTATGAACAATTCACTCCCATCATGGAGGGGCGTGAAGCGCCGCATCTCGGTGAAACGAGCGGAATACTCCATTAAAGAAAGAGTACCATGCTCTAAGCTTCTGAACTCTCGGGCTCGGCCGGCCCACAGGGTCTTCAGGTAGAAGTAGTCGTATAACACACGCTGGAACTCCTCCCAAGCCATAGCCTGCTGCTAACCCGCCTGTGAGATTGCGTCCCACCACCACTTGGCGGAGTCTCAGAGCATGTAGGTGGAGATCTTGACCCTCCTCTCTGGAGGTGTCTCCAGATGTTCGAAGATAGTCAGCATGGCTTCCATCCATGAATTTGCAGCCTGAGGTCCTCCTTCTCCCGAGAATGTGGGAGGATGTTGCTGCTTAAAAACCCGCGTGAAGTCTACCATAGACGTGGCAGGAGTCGGCGCTCCCTGGAAGGCCTAATTCATCCTCATGAAACCTTCCCTGGACTGTGCATCCACGCCGGCAACTGGTATGATAACTGGTGCCAAGGCTGGCCCAATGGGAGGATCAGCAGGAAGTCCCTGATTAGCCATATCTGGCATCTGATCACTGCCTGATGACAGACGTATGACCGGAGGATGTCTCAGAGGAATAGATATGATCATAAAAAGTACACCTTAGATCAGAAAAACAAGGACAGAGTACAAAATAGTACAAAATGGGAATAGGGGAACAAAAACACAGAAGTTTACAAAACATGACTACACGGCGTGTATAAAAACCACACAGCATGACTTCTTAATCCACAGACATAGGTGTGTACTCCTACCCTACAAGTCGTGTAAACCTAAAACTATAAGGTGTGTTGATCCCACGCATGGCATGTAATTGAAAACTGTTCCCCTGTCTGAGTCTCTTTACACAGCTAACCCACACGGTCCGACTTAACCCGAGACTACACGGCGTGTTCGAAACAAACACGTCGTGTACTAGACAATGCCTCGGTGGCCCGTGTTGTTAAGCACAAGGTCGTCTACACGAATGAATCTTACACGACTTGCTCATAACAAACACGGAGTGCATAGGCAAGGTGACATCGTCCCATGTTGTTCATGACATGGCCAGGTACCTGGACAAGTCTACACGGCATGTTCCGAACAAACACGGCGTGGGGAAAATAATGTAACACCGACTCGTGTTGTTCGTGACACGGTCGGGTACCTGGATAGGACTGCATGGAATGTTCCCTAAGGAAACAATGTGTTCTACCAGAGCTTTCCCGGCCTGTGTTGTTAGTGACACTACCGGGTACACGGTTCCGAACTTACAAGGCTCCGAACATACACGGCGTGTATAAGTCGTACACGGCGTGTTTTTGAAGTTACTCCCATGACATCGTGTTCTACTCACACATTTAGTGACATGGCCTGAAAACTACACGACGTGTATCCAAAAAGTACACGACATGTATTCTGGGGTTTTCTGGGAAGTAGCTCGGAAACTGCACAGAACCTTAGAAACACTAAAAACAAGGGAAGGAGGTGCCAAATTCTGATCCGTGAGGGCCCATACTCCCCATGGATCAAATACTGGAATCTCCCACAATTATATACTAGAGAAACGGGATCATGATCCACCAAGTTTCAATTAATGAGGGCCCATAACACCTCAAGAACCAAAATTTGGGGTTCATTTTAAGTAAGGAACAAAAAAAATAGTTTTCTAACATGACATCAGAGAATCTATCAAGCATCTATCGCAACAGCATGCATAATCTACACGAAGTCTATCACAACAGCATGCAATCGCTAATGTACCCTATATGGCATGGAAATAATGCATGGCATGTGATTTCTACAAGTGCCTATATGAGGCATGAAATTTCATACCCTCATCTCCTGGGGTTGCGACAGAAATAGAACTGAAGTATCAAAACAATAATAGCACAAGTCAGGTGAATCACTCTAGGTGAACTCAGATCAACCATAAAATCTCAAAACCAGAAAAACTGCAATTAACGAGGTTTTATAGATTTTCCTTGTACACAGGTTAGCTACTCCTGAGCACAGTTTAATGCCAAGTGCTGAATCCATCCTATCCCTGGATAAAATCTCCAAATAGAAAGAATGTGAAAAGAAATCCTCTGATACCACTTTGTAACAACCCGAATCCGGAGCCCCTCCACTGGTGCCCCGTACCCGGTTCGCCACATGACATCAAGCGTGTTTCCCCAAATTCCAGAGGCTGCTGACTAGCAGTGAGGGCCTCGGTGAGTTGGTGGGGAAACTATTCCCTCATTCGGTAAGGTATACAGTGGAGAAAAACAGCAGTCAACAAGGGAAACAGTAACAACAAGCATAACAATAGAAACCAAACAACAGAAGCAATGAGTATATATAGTAATGACGACAATGATGCAGCAGGTACAAGTATCTATGGAAAGAATCAAACACAACAACATGCTGGAATACAACTGAAAACAAGTGCAATGGAAACAAAATAAACTCCTCAGCATCATGAGCCCTGGCTCGGTCCCATGCTCTGCAGCTCTAGTGCAATCAAGAACCTAAAGTAGAAGTGTGCTTTCCCTTATCTACACCTGCAACAACATAGTCTGCATGGGCCCAAAATCATGGCCCAAACGTGGTGTGAGATACGATCCTAGTAGGAAATCACCCAAATATTTGTGCCTAATAGTCAATGAATATATGGATGTAAATAAAATAGGTAGCAGTAAACAGGAAAAAAAAGCAGCTACAAACCACAATTATAACAAAAAAAGTGCACTAGAAAACAGCCAGCAAGAAGATGAAAACAGGTAACCCTCTGGGTAGCTCTCACAGCCCAACCCCTATGGTTTAACCTAAAAGTTTTTGAAACCCCTCTAGGAAGCACACACAGTCTCACCCCTCTTGTTCAGCTATGAAATTAATAGAATCTCTATGGAATCAGTCACTGTGAATCTCCCCTATAGTCTCGTATTGTGATAAACGTTCTCTAGGGAAGCACTCATCATCTATTCCCCATGTGGCCCGCGTCAAGGAAATATAGATTCTCTCAGGAAGCACTCAACGTCAATTCCCCTTGTGGTCTCACATCATAATTAAAAGACACTCTGGAGAATCCCTTCCATCAATTCTCCCTTTGGTCTATTACTCTATGTTCTCACAGTCCTGAGTGAAACTAAACATGCTCAGCGCGCGAACATCATCCATGTAAACCTCAAGAAATACTTGGCTATCAACTCAGGCTCAGCAGTATAATAAGGTAGCAGTCCAATGTCCTACAACTAAGCATGGCAACTGGAAAACGCCAAATAGGCAGAACAAGAATAACAAACATCCAAATTACAGTAAACCTACAATAATCATAGGCAAAACATCTACTCTAGAAATCAATCAAAGAAGACAATACATCGAGGGAAAACCGGGAACACACAATACGCCGTTCAAAGGTATTGGTGGAATTTGCACAAAATATTCATCAACATTTTATGGAAAGGCACAAACCACCTACCTCGATCCTAGAAGATCGATATACGTGATCGACGACGATAGATCCAACTTAGAATGACGTAGACCAGAGAAAACGCACAAAACGCTCAACCTATGATAACATGAAAACAAGGAGGAATCAAGAAACAACACTCGAGTAGAAGGGAGAACTCACTGCTGCGATTCCAACGCAATCGACCACATTCATATCGGAGAACGGACAAAGAGGTGGGATCTCATGGAAGATCCGGCCGTACGGTCGCTCTCAGGCAGACAAAATCTAGAGAACAAGATGAATTCATTGGTTAGGCATGACCCTGGTCTGTTTAATGAAAAAAAGAAATGTACACAGCATATATTTTTAATGTACAAGGCCTATAGTGGTTTTTTTCAATACTCCACCAAAAACAGCCTCCATGTCACCCCTACACACTGTGTGTGGCCCAGGCACGGCTAGCACACGACTTTGAGTCGGAGAAGAGTACACTGCGTTTACTCACAAAGTACACGTCTTATACTTTGAAAATTTCTAGAATGTTTATTTTTCTTAAAAACTCCAGAAAAAGGAAAACCATACCTGAAATGAAGATCCATGTTCTTACAGAATAAATGTTTTGGTCATGAAAAATATCTTTTCAATAAATATGTTTTGTTCCACGTTTTAAGATGTTTTGAAATGATCCTAATTTACTATGAAACTATACATCTCGATTATCTAGGTTTTATTAAGTGAGAATCTATTTAATAAATAAATATTAAATTTTTAATAAATTTATGTGTTGTTAATGTTGGTATCAGAGGATAGTTTTAGTAATTTTTGGTATTTGATTAGAAAACCATTGTGAAAACTCAATGGTACAAGACTTAGAATAAGAAATGAATACCTAGATTTTGTGTGAATATAGAGTACGTGTTTTATAATGAAAATTCATCCCTCTTAGATACAATCATGTAGATGTGGATCTAACACAGATGTATCTTGGGGTAAAACCTGAAAACACTTCTTTGATCTAGACATGATTGAGAACTGGTGCATGAAAATGTCCCTTGATGCACACCTAGTATGACACTTCCAGGGGATACACATTAGAAAATTCATCAGCTCATTATGAACAATTATTAATGGAATACAAAAAATTCCCATAATAATATATATTTGGAAGTTTATCATGTATAAAAAAGACCAATTCTTATAAATTCAAAAATTAATGGGATAATTATAATTTATATGTTATCACATAAATGTTAGTGGATTCCTTTTATGTGTTTATATTTATAAAATTCACATAACTAGATTTCAATTTTTTTTGGAAATGGATATTAATAAGAGATATCATGTCAACACCTGATGAAAAGGGTAGTTTTATGATTTTCCCAATGAGAGCCCCATCCTGTTGGGAGAGGTAATCTCAAACATTTTTATGAAAATCTATCATTTAACTCAATTTATAAATTGAAATTTAGAACAATAGGATCACCCTATCCACCTAAGAGAGTGAAACTCACAGTCAATATATTCATGCGGAAAAGGCCTCATATGTTCAATGGATTATATGATCCATTAAATGCAGATAAACAAATCAATTGCATCAAAAAGAACTTCTCTATCCTACAATTTTAAAAATAAGATATTGTTATTCTTGATGTTTATCATATCGATGGAGAAGCTGGTTAGTGGTGTACATTGATCAATAATATGAATCCCATGGAACAAATAAATGCAATAGAGTTGAAGGAATTATAGAAAATTATTTTTGATCAATAATTTCAATGAACCCTCTATCGTGTGATGGAAATAGATTTCCTAAATCGTAAGATAAAATATGATGAATCTATTTGGACATTCAAAGAAAAAATCACAATACTTGCACGATACAACTATGGTTTTTTCCTTTACCACATAATGAATGGTTTACCACTTCTTTAATGGAATAATTCCTATCCAATGAAAATCATTAGCCATCTGTGACATTAATAGCAATGGGGAAATTTTCAGATGTGATCAAAAAGAGGAGATATAGATTGGTGAATCTCAGGGATAAATTGGGGATAAGAATCAAGAAATGGATTTCAATTTTGGAATTCTGATGGATAAATCTGACAGTGCTATGAATGTGCAGCACCCAACTTTGTCGAAGGTATGGAAAGAGGGATCATAGAAATTTCCTAAGGGGAATGTGGTAATTCTTTAGGTGTGTAAATGAAAATAACCTAGACAATGATTACTGATAGGATAATCCCACCAATGCTAAACATTAAAAGAATGCCTCGGTCAACCCCCAACACGTTTTCCATTGTTACAAATTCAAGTAACCATTGCAATTTGCAAACTAGTGCCCTAGGATAATGGTTTTCAGAGGTAACCGAAAAACTACAAGGAAGTAAGGGAACGATATAGTGATCACTACCAAATTGAATCATGGGAATGAAGTGGTGACATGTGAAATATTAATTCATTAATTAATAGATAATGAACATTGTTATTCTGGTTCTACACATTCTTTCATATCCCAAAACATTAGAAGAAAAGTCCAAACGCTACCACAATGAATGGAAGAAGAGATGTTAGTGAAGGATAAAAGTTGGGAATTTATTACGTCCCATGAATATAACTCCTCCCGTGCCACTATTTGTGGATTGAAAATCCAAGAAAACCTTCTTATACATGCTTTGGAATAATTTTATGCAATTATGGGAATGGATTATATATCCCAATATAGAGCCAACATAAATTTCTGTGAGGGGGAGGTCACTCTACATATGGAAAATCTAACCCCCGATACTATACAAGTGCAATGAGGTGGTTGAATCTTCTTTAGCATCGTATCTCATTAATTTTTATTATTTCCCCATGAGAAATCATATGTAGATAAAAAACTTTAGTATATTGAATGGTCCATTCTCGAAAGAATGCCTATTGTGAGTTAATTCAATAATGTGATTCCTATGTAATTTTGTGGTCTTCCTCCTATCCAAATTGGTTGAATTTTCAATCTAACATATACCCAGGGAATTTCTAATATCCAATAATACATATAGATTAGATATTTTCGAACATGAGGAACTAAAAAAAACAACTACATTAGAATTTGGATAATGGTTTTATTTAATGAATTGCTTCACCATGGGGTGCACCGGTCCTTTTTTCAAGATGAAGAATGGGTCAATGCACCATTTCCATAATTATCGTGATCTCAAAAAAATCATGAAAATGAAAAAGAATACATTTCTAAGAATTAAGTACTTGTCTTATTAGATTTTTGGGTGATAATACTTCTCCAAGGTAAATTTATGGTAAGGATTTTACAAAGATTGGGTGAAAATGAGTATATCCCGATGACTACTTTTTTTACACGGTGCATGAATTATGAGTTCATAGTGCTTCCATTCAGAGTCACTAATGGCCTAGAATTCATCAGGGACATGATGAGTAGAGTATTTTCTGATTTCCTCTAAATAATTGGTATTCATTATATATTATATTCTAATAAACTCTAATACTGAGGAGTATAATGCGGAGAATCTATGTACTGTGCTAAATAACCTTGTGAAAGGATAATATTTATGAGATGTATAGAAAGTGTGAGTTCTAGATATAGGATGATTCATTCTTGGGGAATCTCATCATTAGCAATAGGAAATCGATGGATCCTTCCAGGATAAAGGAAATTTAGGGATGTCCATGCAATCATCATTGAAAAATATCCATAGCTTCTATTAGTTATCGGTATATTATTGCCGATTTTTTAGAAATTTATCTTGATTTTGTAACCCTATTACCAAGATAACATATAAGGGAGTCATGTTTTCAGGGAATGATGAATGAGATGAATGTTTAATGGAGTTTAATAAGAGTATTATCACTACCCTTGTGCTCACATGACCCACAATTGGGGAGAATTTTTTGTTCTTCAGCGATGATTCAAATAAGGTAGTGGGATGTGTAATGAGGAATAATGTAAAAGATATTACATGCACCTCACGGTAGTTGAAAATTCACGAGAAAAACTATCCCACAATTTATCTATAGTTAGAAACAATAATCATTTCATTGAAAGTCATGTGGCATTATCTCTTTGGGGAGAATTTATAAATATATATATGAATAACAATTGTTTAGAATATATATTAATATAGAAAGAGATGAATATGCTATAATAATTATGGTTAGAACTTATCATTGACTATGACTTCTCAATCCACTACCATCCCGGGAAAGTGAACAATGTGGTTTATTCTATATGAAGAAGGGGAACAATAATTCTATCATTGATTGGAATTGAAAAGGATCTAATACTTTTCGATATGATGAATATAGACATGGGAATCAAAAAAGAATGGAAAATCATCAATCATTTCTCATATGAATGCTCACATATAAGTTTTAGAATGTATAAAGGATGATAAAATTTATAATGAGGGATTCATAAGAAAGTGGAAACTATCATAAAAGGCAAATTCTCATAGTTCTGTGTTAATGAAAGAGGAACATTGAGATTTGGGTTGTAGATATAAGATCTATCATTTCTTGAGTTAATGAAAAAACTTTTTTATAATGAACATAATTTTAATTTCCCTATTCACATATAAAACACAATAATATATCATGATCATCCAAATCACTATTTTTTAGATAATATGAAGAAGGAGATAGAAGAATATACATCATAGTGTTTGGTATGTCAGTAAGTGAACATTGAAAGGAAGATGTCTAAGGGTATGATGCATCCATTACCCATACCAACATATAAATTGGGAAAAATCACAATGAACATTGTCATTGGACATCCAAAGACAACTAAGGGAAATAATTCTATATGAGTCTTTGAGGATTTTCTTTTAAATAATGTTCTCCTTTTTGAGATTTGAGAGTATTTTTCACTATATCAAATTGTAAGAATATAAATTTTAGAGTTTTTAAGCCTTCATTGAGTACCAATATCAATTACTTCTTATTGAGATCCATGATTCAACTAAAAATTATGAAATTATATCTAACATGCTCTCAATGCTGATACTTACATCACTAAGGATTATCACCCAAAACCGATGGTCAATCTGATTGGACTATCAAAAACATGAGTACATGTTGAGAGGATTCTCAATGGACTTTAGAGGTGGATGATACAAACATCTTCCTTTAGTGGAGTTCTCTTTGAACAATAATTTCTACTCATGAATTACAATGGACCCCGATGAAACCCTTTATGGTATGGTGTGCAGAACACCGACATGTTATGATGAATTTGGGGAATAAAAACTTCTTGGTCAAAAAATGTTTTAAGAAATAGAGGATAAGGTTTAGACTATCCAGAAGCACATCAAATCTACCTAGAGTTGAAAAAATAGGTATGATGAAAATCATCGATGTGGAGGCTTTGTCCTCATATCTCGTTAGAATAGAGTTATGAAATTTTTGAAGAATTTAATTCTTATTCTAATTTAAATCATTCATTTGGTGATCCTCGATCACATCAGAAAGATGGAATACCGACTATCACTCACTCCTAACATATGTCATGTACATAATGTATTCCATGTATCCCTCTTGAGAAACTACACACCAAAACCATCACATCTACTAAGTTGAATGGTGGTTCCTTTGGATAATGTGCTCTTCTATGAGGAGTATCTGATGGAGATCATAAATCATAAAGGAAACGTTCAACAAACTATGACTATTCCTTTAATCAATGTTATGATGTGAAACAACATGATTAAAGAAGAAATGTTTTAACCATAAGATGCGATGAAGTGGAGTTACCCCCATTAATATTAGGGTGGATGATGGAAAGTTTGGGGATGAAATTTTTTAAGGGGAAGGTTGTAATGACCTGAAAATTTATGAATAAAATTACATTTCCTTTTACTTAATTAAATGTATTATGGATATATAAAACACATGTACTACTTTTCATTTTATTATATACAATTTTATTTTAATGAACTTTATGTATCATTGATGTTGATAATATAAACCTTGAATAGTGATCACATGACTAGTATAAATATAGGGTTTTAATAATTCCTTTTGACACAGACAAAGGAAGTGATAGCCTCAACCAGTAAAATTTTATCAAATAAAGCTCATTTATTAGAGTATCTGAGGGTGATAGAATTTATGACCATTTCACTATACCAATACCATGTTGGTATCTAACCACTTAAGCATGAGTGAAACCGTTTATGGATGAAGATCAATATTATCGAGATCACAACCCAAACCATGTTCATCGAACAACCCCATGAGTGCCCCACCATGACACATATTACTCTTATAGAGTATGATGGTATAATAACGTGATATTTAAAAAGACCCTAAAAATATGATTATGTACAATATATTATAATGGAATAATGAATATACTTTTGTTCTATTATTGTTACTTTGTATATGTTTTTAAGGCAAAAATAGTAGTTTCAATTTCTATTCAATTCAATTATGAAATATATTTTTACTGAAATAATGAATTTTTAAAATAAACAATATTCTAATTAAATATTATTTTTATATTTATTTTATTAAATATAAATTTTCATATAATATTTATCAAGTAAAGTATACTTTTTATTATGTTTTAAAAACTATTTTTGTCCAAAACCCGTCAACTTTCTATAATTGTATGTTTTTATATTAAAAGTTAAAATAAAAATATTTCTAAAAAATTAGATAATATAAATATTATTTTTGGAATTAGGATTTCAAAAGTATCAAATGGTTAATTTTTCATAATTTTCTAAGATAGACGAATTTTTGGCTAAACATTAGTTATCATAGAAATATAGGGGTGTTTAATGAAATCATACTAGACCAATAATAATTTAATAAATACTATAAAATGTTTCTTCATCCAAAATATGTTTAACATATAAAATATTTTAATTTTACGTTTATTCTATTAATTTTATAAAGACTTAGTTAATCCTCCAAAACAAATAATATATTTTAAAATTTAAAATTAATTTCCTTGAAAGTATGACTCACCACTACATAAGAAATGAAAATATTTTAACATATTACTCTATTATACTTATAAAATAATATATTACACTCCTCATTTCTAGAAAAACATTTAAGGACCATGATATGGTTTTTGGTATTGAATATTTTATTATTTACTGTCCAAATCCAAAATAATAAGGAATTCCCCATTCTTTCCTATATAATCCCACCCATGGTCCCATATATCTTCACTAAAAATATTTTATTCCTGACAAACATATTCCCCAAAAACCCTATATCTATACCATGGTTCACTAAGAACTCAAGAATCTCCTCCAGAGCCTTTGGTTTCACATATCCATGTTAGTGATCTTTTACTTTCCTCTTTAATCAAGAAATCCTTTTGTGACATTTCATTTAATTTCAATATTAATATGTTGGTATATTTTCACAAATAGTCCCCTTATTATTCATTTGATATACTAATAATTATATATTTCATCCACTATCATTAATCAATTCATAATCCTTTATATAAAACAATTATCATGGAGAAATTTAGTATGTGATTTATCTCTCTTCATTCTCATTAAAGAACTTATTTTTTATTATGCATCATAAATTCTATTTAATATGATGAGAAATTATTTCCCATGATCCCATTACTTTCAATTTAATTTATAAATGATGTGAGGACCATTTCTCTCTCATTAACCCATGTTTTGAATTTCCATATGATATCATTATGCTGCTGAAATTGCATTGTGATTTTCAATGCCAAAATCATCATTTAGTGAATACCATACCCATTCCTCTATCAAGGGTATTCAAAATTATGAACATATACATATTGATATAGGACTTTAATGTATTTTTCCCCTTTCCTTGATCATTGAATAAATGATTTTGTTGAATGAATTCATGTTATATGATCTATGTGGTAGAATTAAGAATGAAATTTAAATGCTTATGAAGTGTCCACCTGGATATCACTATAATTCATTGGGTAATGTCTATAATCATGAATAATAATGTTGGTATAGAGTTTTACTAGATTCATTTATTGTACATTTTTCCACCATGTTGGCACATGGTTTTACCAAATTCTTTTTTTATGATAGAGTGTTTTATATTGGTGACATATTTCCCTGTTATGACTATCATTCTATATCATAACTTTATATTCATATTACTTATTACCTCATTGACATTACTTGTATAATATTTAATATTATCCTCATGTTATGCCATTTTTTCCTTAATTATATTTTTAGCTCACCGACATCCTATGCACAACCTTGGGGTTTCCGTTGTAGTGTTATGTATGAAGGAATGGTGAGGCCATGTAAAGGGGGTTTTCAATAAAGATGTTCTATTTCATGTTCTATGTTGTTATATAATGTTCATAATTTACCATGTATCAATACCTCTCAATCATATGAGTTTTATTAAGTGAAAATATATGTAATAAATCATGTTGAATTGTTTATTTAATAATTGGGTTTTTATTCTTACCCAACTCTACCGAAAGCACCTATACCCATTATCATTAAAGATCCATATTCGGAACTTCAAAGTGATGTTTTATGAAATAATTCCCATGATTAATTTCACCATAATCCTCCATAGGTACATTGATCAAATAATCCAAAAAAATGGTTGAAGTTCAGTTCTGGGATATCATGATTCTGTTTCAGTTATCAGAAATACTTTATGAAATCTGGGTAAAATGTGCCAAATTCATGATAGAGGGACCTAACAAGAGATTGTAGTATATGTTGGTATTGATGAATAATAACATGTAATTAGTGATTAAATTCATTAAGTATATTTTATTCGACCATTACTATCTTTATTCTATTGTCTTGGACATTTATTTAGATTATTTCATTCTCGAGGAGGATAATAGGACAACAAAAGGATATCCAATCCATTTTTCTAATCTTGTGGCATGTTCACCTAAAATTTTGATGAATGAGAAGATGAAAACACTTTGGTTCAATATGTGAAATCAATTTGATATTCATTCTATATTTTTCTTCAAAAAAATGCCTTCTTATTTTGATGTGATTGGTAGAGTGTTGGGGTTTCTAAATAGTCCAGAAAGGAATGTTAGGGTTGATGGGAGTTATTTTTTCTCCTAATGAATGTTCTATGAAATCCTCAACTCGTAAGAAAAATCATGATGATTATTATAGTGGTTCTCGATATTTTGGGGTTTCAAGGCCTCATATAGTTCCTATAAAATTCCCTTTGATTTTTACATGTGTGGAAAACCTGAGCCCTTGAAATGGGTAATCACTAAGGAACTCATGATACGGGGTTCAAAAAAATGATCAAGTAACCTAAAAAAGTTTTATCATTAATATTATACTCTATTTAGTGGAATGAGATCATTAGTGCCTAAAACTACTATGAAAAAACAATATACATCATGAAAAAATGATTTCTAGCTATATGAATCTAGAATGAAGCTTCTTTAGACAACGGAAGACACTCAAGAGGAATTATATATGGGTACAACAATTGTAAAATGTACCATCACTCTAGCCTTTTGCTTAGTGATAATTTATTTAATTTTATTGAATCTATTTTTTTTTCAACCTATATATTAAATCTTTTTAATCATCCTATAGGGGTTTTATCTAATGTGGTCAACATTTATACACCCGAATTAATGATGATGAAGCATGGTATCAGTATTCCAAATTGTGTTTTTAGTTATTGGATGTTGATATATCTTAGGAATTTCTTTTTATCAATGTCAAACTATTTTACATCATATTCATGATAGATTGGATCATTTACAAAAAATCTAGATGTATTTTTATCTTCGAAGAGTCTCCTTTACCACACCTGATAGTGTGTCAAATATATTTTAAAATGAATGGTATTGGAGGTTGAGTAGGGACATCCCTTATTATCTAGAGTTTGGAAATGTAATATCAATGATATATTTCAACCATGATCAAAAATCATTAAGTGGTTATATCCCTCCTGTTTTATTGAGTTACATGTGGTATTTCCTTTCGATTTATCTATTTTCCCACTAGTAAGGAAGGTAGTGTTTTAAATAGATATAATTCCTTCTATTCGGCCAGTATCTATTCATTCATATAACTTGGAACTAGATAAATTGAATTTTTTTGAAGAACTAGTTGGATAAAATTTTATAGAGTGGATTCAAAATCCACAGTTCGTCACCTTCATAGGCTCTTGTTCAATTTTCTATGAAACATGATGGATCAAATCACAATTTTATAGATTACTAATAACTCAGTTAGGTGAGGGTAATGAAAAAACATACATAACCATAGATTTCTGTTCAATTTGATCAGTTTAAAGCGGTTCAGTTGTCCATGATTTTGAAATTGAGTATTTTTACCGTATGATGAGAATAAAATAGTCTCATTTTTCAAAAACATCATTTCAGTGAAGGTACAACAATTATGATTTCCATTTGTTTCCATTTTACAAAACCAATACTCCTATAGTTGTATTGATTTATTTAACATGATATTCCACATGTATCATGATATTTATGTCATGGTATTTATTGATGATATCCTTGCTTAATCTATTTCCTAATAAGATCGTGTACATCATCTGAGGGATGTTCCGAAATAGATGACACATAACAAACTTTATGTATGGATTTCAAAATGTGATTTCCTATTTTATAAAGTGATGTTATTGGGAAACATGGTATAAAAACATGTTATTTATGTTTATCCTAAAAATATGATGGTTTTGATGACATGGGAACCACCACGGAATATTTCTAGATTCATATATTTATTGGTTTAGCTGGATAATATCCCTATATTGTAAATGATTTCTCAATTTTACATTCATTGATGACTTTTTTAACTCAAAAGCAAGTAATTTTTTCTTGTGATATAAAATTTCATAATTGTTTTGTTGAGATGAAATGAATTATAAATAATGCCTTATTGTTTTCTCTTCCATAGGATAGATAGATATATGTGGTCTTTTATGATGCATCAAAATGAGGTTTTGGTTGTGTGCCTATGTTCTGTGATAATTTCTCTACCAAGAGCTGTAGGAATTTTATGCCAAGTGAAAATTAATTATCCAACCTATGAACATGAACATGATACATTGATTCCTAAACATAAAAATTTGGGGCACTACTGTGGTCAGGAAAGGTCTATTATAGATTCCACCCATTATATATCTTCTCCCAAAAATATTTGAATATCTATTGGAGGAGTTGAGTGGAATACATAAATTTTTTTGACCTTGATGTCATCTATACCCTAGGGAAAGGTAATGTCATCAAATATGTTTTTTTAACAGAAACGTCAAACCCATGAAATTAAATAATCATTGGAAGATTGGATCTCGATGGACTTTTTTCATAGTTTCATACTGATGTATGGTAATCAGTGATAGAGGATTCCCTACTCATTCGTCAGTTTACCTCCAATTTTCATGAGATGATTATTTGAGAAAAAAATATTTATTATGAGTTTTATATAATTGGGGAACCAATTTTTTAGGGGGAGACCTTTGTTGAGTGTTTTCTCTCTACAAATGACATTCTATGTCATTGGAATTGTTTTTTTAAACAATTTTCATTCAGGAATTCTATGATAGTGGAATATCATATTTCCCAATGAAAAATAAACCATGTAACTATAAAGATGTTAAATTATATACAGTGATGATTCTTGTTGCCCAATATGAGATGGAGAATTTCTAATTCAGTCTTTGGTTGATATTCGCTCCAATAATTCATGGCCCAGAACCAAAGACCATTGGGATATATTCATCAACACTAAAATCCTACATGGAAGTGAGATAAGATCTATTTGGACACTATTTTGGGGTTTCCACATTCCCATAGAGTGATGCAATAATTATGGATTGTGAAATATTGTTTGAAAAAATAATATCACTTTCTAGACATTCAAGATACAACCAAAGATACAGAACATGGAAATGTCTTTGAAAAAGAGATTTTTATTTTCATAAAGTACATTCATCTGTAATTTCAAATATAGAACCTCAAATCAATTAACGATTTTATAGAGGACATATAGTAGAACTAAAAATCTGATGTTCTTATGAGCACCACATACCATCTCCAATTAGATGTACATATATGAAGAGATATAAAAATTCTTGGGGATATGATTTGTTATATAATTCATCAATTTGGTGGGGCTTGGGATGACCATCTGGGGATATAGAGTTTTCATGTAACAATAGTTACCGGTCTAGAATTAGAAAGACTGGTTTTTAAGCCTATTAAGATATGCCTTGTAAATATCAATTGTGTTCATTGTATAATTTTGAACGATACATTGATGTACCAACAATAGTTCGTGGGATAATAGAAAATGTATAGTCAATTCAATAGGAAATGCTGATAATACTAATCTAGTGTAATTATTATTCTGGTCTTCACCATAGACTTTTGGAATTTTCAGTTTCCGATCATTCTTTTTTGAATGTTTGATATTGGATGCTTCATTGATGGATGGGGAAGACAAAAAACATTCTCATGGTTTTCTCAGATCATTATAGGTTGTTGATCATGTGTGAAATGTGTCTTAATATTTATCACTTTCACCATGGTTGACTATGATACATAACATGTTCCATCAATCGCATCTACAAATGTATATTTTTGATCCATCTCATTTGATGATAAAGACAGATCCAGTATTGAACCTAATATATATAGAATGGATCATCTAGTTAAGAGATTTGATTCTGCAAACATGTTACTTCTGTGGAAGATTATCCAATTGGTTCTAGTTCAATGGAAGAATGGTTTTGATACCCATGCGACGTGTGTGAGGGAGGCATGGATGATATATCATCGACCACAAATCTTTGACATGAAAAACTTCTTATCATGACTTCTTTGGAATGAATGTTTCTATGAAGGAGATGTTGAAACATCCTATTTCGTTTTTTTGGAACTCATCTACCCCTATTTTGATCATGATTTGGTTGGGTTGTGTTTAGGTGCTCTCTAGGTGAAATATTTAATATCTTGACACTTTGGATTATGCACCATTCGGGCACAATTTTTCCAAACCATGCAACTTTATAGCACAAACCATGAAAACCCATGAAATGTTGGTTTTCAAGATTAGTTCACAGTTTGAAAATTTGTGTGCCTAAAAAGGATAATACTTGCTCAATGTGGATTAAATCCATTTTTTCCTTCTTTTTTTAAAATGAAGAAGTATTGGTTTCATTATTACATGATAGAAAGTATTATAGATTTGACATTTGTAGATAAGAATGGTTATCCTTTATATATCAAAATATTCAAGTCACTGAAATGATCAACATTTTTTCTAAATTAATTGCATTATTATCCATAATAAGAGTAATTAATTTTTGAGGAAATATCTAAAATTTAAAAGAAATATCAATTGATGTACTTATAAATGAAATACAGTAATAAAAAATAAATATTTTATATAATTTTATGGACATTAGAAAATATATATCAATATATTATGTATCTTGATGGAGTGAAATAAAATTTAGAGACTACATATCATGATTTTTTTTGAATTTTATAATTTCATATGTGCATTGTTGTTTCTTAAATGAAATTATTATAGTGTATAAAAAAATTAATCCAAATTTAGAAAATAGTGGTTAAATATTGTCCGTGAAAAAAGAAAAAGCCAAAAGAGAAATTTAAAAGACCATATGTTGTTTGGAAAAAGAGAATAATTATTATATTCATTATATAAATGATCAATTGGAATTAAACATTAATGACGTTATGTAACATGACTATATTATGAATAAAAGGGATTTTATCCCTGAATATTAAATTTTGAAGATTAAAAAAGACTGTTAATAATGTATTTTTATTAAATACTTGAATAATACCCAGAATATCATGTTTCTATAATTGGATTTTAAATTAGAAAACAGGGAAATGATATATATTGAGAATTAAACAATGAAATGGAATGAAACAACATAAATATATATTTTTATATATCTTTGAAGGTTTCATGTTATAATATTCCACTATTATTTGGTATGAATTTCATAACATTATATGATCATAATTACCTTGTATCCACAAGAAGAAAATTACCATTCAAATCAAATTTTAGTATTGTTTTTTTAAACAAATTTGGGAAACTGTTTAGGGATAAATACAATGTTTATAAAAAATTGATAATGATATATGTGTAGAACCCTACTTCAATGTAATTGGGTTGATTGAACATTGTGTTTTTGAGATTTTATTACAAAAAATTCTCAACTAGTGGTGATAATAGTTCATTAAACAAATATCAGAACTAAATATCAGGAAAATTAAAGGGTATGATAATGTTTTTTGGGTAATTTTTGGTTTTATATCAGGTTTGAGAATAAGAAATTATAATTTGAGTATAATAGGACAACCAAAAAAGTGAAATGGATGCCTATATCAAGGTTCATCTTGATTAAATTGTGGAAAAATGATCGTTGAAAGGGTATCATCAATATGATTAAAATATATTTAAAAATATTAATGAAAACTATGAAAAAATATATAAAGGTGGTCACTAAAATATTTAATTTCAATCAAATATAGTATATACATTTGAAAATTGAATACCATAAAAGATAGAAAAAGTTAGTTCATCATTCTGATGAAAGGTTAAGGATGTTGAAAACTAGATTACTCCCAAGATTAACTAAATACAGAGGGAACCATCCTGGGGGAAAATGTAGAAATACCATCATGTTCTAAATAAAATCAAGGATAATTTGATGAATTCATTTTAAAATAGTTTTATATGATTATATTTATAAAACAGTGGGCATACTATAGATCCATGTTAAAAAAATATGGATTTAATAATGACATAAAAGATATTAGATTGGTGAATATAACTCTCAATAAGTCCTGTGGATGTTCCAAAAAGGCTACCCATGTACAAAAAATTTTAATATAATATGGAGATAGAATATAGTATAGGATAGACATCTGAAATATTCTAATTTTAAAGCGGTTTCTAAAGGAAACTAAAAAAATTCAAAATGAAGAACCAAAAAATAAGTATACATTTTCAACAAATGATGTCGTAAGAGGCATAGATGAGAAGTGGAGATAGTGAAACAAGGATATAAGTACTTATAAGAATGTTTTATATGTTTCAAAACAATAAAAGTATTGAAATTTGACGAAGGATGTGATAGAGGATCCATTTTATCTGATTGAAAATGGGAAAAAAGTATGAAAACAAATATAAATCATAGTAATGAAGGGTACCATGATTCCCAATTATAATTAAATTTGGAAATAATTATTTACACACATAATGAATATAAATAAAATAGAAACATGTTTTAGAAAATCAATTTTACCTTTATTTTCACAGAGAGAATATAGAAGGTATACCTTATTTGTTATTATTTAGGTTGTATTTGTCTCCATATAATGAATAGAATTTATCATGAATCATGATTTCATAAGTAGAACATGAAAATGATTGAATGATATTGAATGTTTATTTCTATCTGTAGTGATCCATTACAAGGAATTATATACATGTCAAATCTTCAAATTAATCTATTAAAGAGTTCCAAATTGAGGAATATTGTATAAAGTGTCTCCATGAGGGGGATACTGGTGGATAAGGCCTTATGAATATTTTTAAAGTATTAATATACATATATATATATATATATGAATCGTTTTTTAAATGGTATCTTTCAAAAAGAATGATTTAAAAATTTCTCATATTCTTTTAAAAAAATTAAAATTAAGTGCAACTAAAGTAATTTATGACATTATAATAGAATTGTTAGTGATGATTTTGGTTAATATCTATTGTAATTGAATATCATTATCCTCCTTGTTAAAATGACTATATGTAATTTATGTGAAAATATATAATGGTATTCTTTATAGTAATGGAAATAAAAAAATACCCTTTTTGTAAAAATAGGAGTTTAACAATTGATAATGGTGATGTGTATCTCATTTCTATGGGTGTCATATATTTATTTAGAGTGTGGTTTTTGTGAAAATAATTCCCACTTGTTTTCTATATTGACAATGGATCACGTAGACATATATTTCAATATTTGGTGGATCATTTCTTATGTAGTAGTCTAATCAATTATCTCTATATATATTTTAATTATTGACAATAAGGGGGAGTGGAAATGGAAAGAAAATTTTGATAAGATTTAGGTATTTTAATATATATTAATATCAATACATTATATTTTCACAAAGTAATATATATATTTTGTGTAGTGATAATAAATTAAAAGGTATATATTATTGATCCCAATTTGTTTTTTTATTTAATTTATCAAATTTTATTAATTATTCAGTGTCAATTATGTGTGATGTTAATATATAATAACAAAAAGTTTGACTAAATAAAAATGTTTGGTAAATTGGATTAATTATCATATACTATTAAAAAGAAGTATTTAAACGAGTGGGGATATATTTGTAAGTGAATAGGGACTGGGTGAAACATCATGGATGTATTTATGTGTTTTTATTATCATTATAAATAAATTAAAAAGTGAAACCCCTAAGAATTAATGTTATTATTGATTAATTTTAATTAATTAAATGTTATTTTAAGTGTTATTGATGTGCTATCAAGAATAATTTTCCATTAAATATAAATTATTAGGAATGAAAATGTAAAGAGAAAAATAAGGATGTGTATGTTAGTGAACTACATGTTAATGATATTTTGTAAAGGGATTTGAGATATTTTTGATTCTATTAAACATAAGAAGTTGTTAGAATATTATAATTTAATAATTTAATTTGAAAATTAAATTTTACATATCATATTTATCTTTACACTTGAGAAATATGGATATCCCATGGATAATCAATCAATCAAAAATGTGATAGAAATCATTGAATGGATCACTAAGAAAATATTTTTGTGACCATGCTGGAAGGGGAATGTTTTTAAAAGTGTAATATTTTTTATAAGTATGTTTTCTATAATTATCAATGACAAAAATTCAACTCACTTTGTACAATATTTTGGTGATCCTACTGACCATTATATTTAGATCATCAGACTCACATTTCTTAAGAATGTCAGTCTGATTCATTGGATGTTTAAAATAATAAAGGTTCTTTAGGTTTTTCATATGCCCAGAATGAATGGATTATCATAATGAGAATCTACTTCAGAGTCTTCATGTGTCAAATGAAAATATGATGATGATATAACAATCACATAGTTCTCATAATTCATGTGTAATATGAAAACACATGATGCAATCCATATGAATTAAATGGGGAGAGCTAGTGCTTCCAATCATATTACGGCTGGAAGGATATAAAATGTTGTTGGAGGATTGGTTAGTTACTAAAAATTCTATTACACTTTAGATTATTTTGAATCCAATCATAAAAATATTGAAATTCATGTATAAGACTTGATAAAAGACTATATTTTTTGAATTAGGAAGTTTCTGATGTTAAAATGTCTGGTCTCATTTCATCAGTTTGAGGCCATCAAATTAAAATTTTCTTAAGGATGAAAAGATTGATTTTAATGTCATATAATATGAATAAACTAGTTTTCAATAAGAATAATGAGTCATAAGGAATAAATCATTAGAGAAATAATTTAGCAATGTGTATCATTATCAAAACAAAAGTAATAATTTACTCCAGTTACAAATAAGAATATTTGTACATCTTATTTTGTGTTCCCCCAATCATTGGAGGAAAAATCATTTGTGATAGGATTTATTACCAAATTAATGAAGAAAGTAAAGAATAAAATTATGACTGATGTGTAGAGTAAAATAAGATAACAATCCAAAATGTTGTTAACCATTTTCATCATGATGAATTTTTGGGTTTTTTCTGTAACAAGTGGTTAAAGAAAAATAATACATCAAATATGATTTCAAGTGGGTCTGAAATAAAATGAAAAACTGTGACATTTTTTAAGATTTTTTTATCATGTTGTTCAATTCATTCAGATTAGAGATGACACTAATGACTTTATCGGGCAGAAGAAAATAAGTATGGTAATATAATAAAAGAATAATTTCGTATAGCTTGTCAAAGTGTTTTCAATAGGAAATATAGTTGTGTTTGAAGATTTTTTAATAATTGATTTTTCTATATTCCTTTTGGGGACAATAAATTCAATGAATAATATAATATCATCATCTTATTGAGAAAACCATAATTGTAATCAATATCAGACAGAAGAAATGTAAATAAGTATAAAGGGAGTTAATGTGGTGAGAAGATATAAGAAGTTTTGAAAAGTGTTTTAAAGTGGTAAATAAGTCAAATATGATTCCAAAATTCAAATAAATTTATTGATATAAGAATTTTGGTGTAGTTTGAATAGTTTTTAAAATATCGACCATACACCTTTTGGGTTGATTATAAATAGAACATGTACTTATTACTTTCTAATTTTGAGTACTATTAAAAAAGATGGTATTGAGGATCTCAAAATATAGGGAGAATAATTTTTAAAATTTTTCAATATTTAGAAAGATTACCATAAAAAATAATTACTAGACATGATATAAATCTTAATTATAGATTTTTTACTAGATAGAGATATCAGTAAGAAATTTCCAAACTCAGATAGAAATAATTTAGAATTGTTTTATTGTTATTCTGGAAAAAAAATTATATTTCTATATTGAGTATTTGGAATGTGGAAATCTATTGGTATGTATAATTATGTTTCATTATATAGTCCAAAAGACGTTCTTTCTAGATTCTGGGTATGATAGTAAATAATTTTTTTGAATATCTTATTTTTGAATGATTATAAGGAAGTATTGTAACATTTTTTTTGCCATATTGAGTAATATTATACTACATAATTTTGTGTTCCTTGAAGCACAAGAATTATTCTATTGATGATAGTGATACACTAGTTTACGAGAATATAATACTCATTGTATCCATACAAAAGTATTTTTTAGTGGATTTTTTGGTCTCATAGTGTTTTTGTACCATACCAATGACGTAGCTAGTCTTATTGAGTAGTAAACATTTTAAATATTTATTTTAATTAGTATTTCTGATAGTATTGTTTTTATAAAGATAGAATATCCTTGATAGTATGAAAAGGTTGTTTCTAATGGATGTAAAACAAAAATAAAATATATACCACTAATTTAATCCTCCCCCTCTTCATGTGGATTCTATGTATTGACTCTTTACTGGTGTTTTTAAGAAGATGTTGTGATGTATATTCTCAATGGTAGTAATATTATGAGTATCATCCTTGTAAGATATGGATATAGATAAATTTAATCTAGTTAATTTTCATAAAAATATCATTACATAAGAAATTATTTGAGAACCTATTGTGAAAAACACCGAAATATGAATAATAAATTTTTATTAAATTTTGTATAAGGAAAAGGAAAAGAATATTCTGGCTAAAGGAGTGGCTTGTGAATTTGATTTAAAAAATGAGGTATGTAAAAATCATGATGAATTGTTATTATTATTTTATAATAATTTTAAATAAGTTAAAGGAAAATATAAGGGATAAAATATCTTGGAATGTTTTGAATATGGAGTCATTAAAAAATTTGTGACTACTTTTCCTCCATGAAATAATGAATAGGAAAGTGCGGATGATGACTGAAGGTTGAGAAGATATCGGAAGAGATAGGATAATAAGGAGAAATACTATTCCAAAGAAAATGATACGAAATAAAATATTTATAAAATGGAGAATTTTATTATCTAGTGATTACTATTATAGAGATTGTGAAGATAAATTTTAAAAGTCTATATAAATTAATTAGATTTGTTTTATTGTAATAGATAACAATAAAGTGTCCAGATGAACCGATTGTGATAAAGAAGAAACCCAATTAGAATTTTATCTGAATTAAGAATTGAATACATGTCTGAGAGTTATTAGGAGCCTTGAAATAGAAAAAACTAATTAAAAAAGTGAATAATCCTTAACAAATAATCATAAATTTTTTCTTAATGATAACTTCAATCATCTGGAAGAGATTAATTATTTGATGAAATATCTTGAGAAGTAAAAAAATGGTAATAATAATATATGAGCAATGTTGAAGGAAATATAGGAATAGTTGGAACATTTCCAAAAATAATTATTCTAAACCTGAATAGAGAGTTACAAGTTTCAATAATTATACTGGGGAAGTTGGATAATGATGTGTAAATGGTAATCCTGATAAGGATAAAAAATTTAGATTTTTGGTTGAGAATAACATAAAAAATTTATTCACAAATCAAGAATGATAGTAATTTTATTCATGATTACAAGATCAAAATAGTGTAAAATTCAAGAGATCTTAAATATTCTAATTCTATAATAGTTTATATTAAGTTGGTTATGATAAGGTTGAAAACGCATATTATAACTGATAACAAAAAGTTAGGTTCTGAATAACATTATGATTATAATGATAAGAGTATTGATGGGAATTATACTCATGTCTCTGAGTACTATACATTATTTGGAAGAAAATATTAAATATATTGATATTATTGGTATAATTGGGGATATGAACATAATTTTTTTTCGGTTTAATAAATACGATTTCTAATATTCCATGAATTACCAAACGAAAAGATTGATGTTGATTCAATCCCTCAATGGAAGATGTTTGATAATTATGTTTTGAAATTTTTTGAGAAGGTGGGAATGTTGGTGGAAAATTGATTCCAACCACTAAAAATATTTGGGAGATATGATAATAACATGAACATTTTGAAAATGGATGACTTGTTTTGTTACAGACATAAGAAATATTTGATTACAATTCTCAAAATCTAGATGTTACGTATAACGACAATAATTTACATAAATTGGTATTATATCAGAATTGAAGAACACTTATTACAACATATAACAAAACCATGGAAGGACCGTATAGGTATAGTGTCTTTAGAAAATAGGAAACATAAAAAACTGGTTCATAAATCATCTACGTTGTCTCCCATTTATTTCATCATATCTAGAGTCCCTTTTGGCATATTCTATTTAATACCATTCATCCAGAACTAGGTAAAATAAAACATACAAAAGTGTGATCTCAAATGCTCATTAAGGGTAAAGAAAAGAAATATCAATCATATCATATTCTTAAGAACTTAAAATTTTAAAATCTTATCCTAGAAAAGAGATCATAATATCATAAAATGGGATCAATCATAATAGTGAAATGTAATACAAATAATTATAACATAAAACATGAAACTTGTTGGCATACACACATAATCATAGAGAATAATTTCTTATTAGTCAAGACTCATTGCCAAGACTATCTTATCGGACAAAGTCCATTTCTGAACCGAGTTAACTTCTCATTTCAGTCTTGTTTCACTGAACCGGATTAACATGCCGTTCCAGCCATGTCTATCTCATGAGATATAAATTTTACCCAATTAATTGGATGGAGATATAGGTCCCACCCATCTCATAATGATATGATTCTTATTTGTGACACAAGATCATAAATCATACATCATAGCATAACCCGTGTAATACAAATGGGATTCTTAAACATCATTCCATCATAACATAAATCATATAAAATAAAGGACTTCATAAAAATAATTCCATTATAACATAATCAAATCAATTTAAAAATAGTGGTAGAAACATAACCCTATATTATCTTAGTTGGAAGATAATTTTGATAAAATTCTTGAACTCCATTCTTGAGGAAAATATCCTTTCTACTTTAAAAACATTATTCCGTTCTTAACATGTCATAAAATTTTAAACTAAAAGAAGATGATTAAAATAACATGAAAAATTGTGAAGGAAGATTCATGGAAATAATTTTCTATGAAATCGTAAAAATATATTCATGCCATATAAGTTAAAAAACAGTTTTCTCGTACTATGGCCGGAAAAGACAAAAAGTACCTCGTATGAAAAAGAACAAAAGATTCTTTCATAACTTTTACTAAAACTCACCAATGAGTAATATTCTGTTTAAAAAATTGTAGGAAGATAGAAATAATATTACATATTGAGGAAACATTGATGTTGATGATAAATATTCCCCATTAAATTCAGATGTATAAACAATCTCGGATAAAAAATGATATTGTGATATTTTCCCTCACCTTATGTCCAATTTTCTTCGTATGTGTCTGATCCTCTTGTATAATGATTTAAATAAGGTTATTGACTTATTCCATAATCTTACTCGTTGTTATGATATCATATATGGTCATATTATTAGCTTCTTATTAGTAATATTTCATTGCAACTTGTTATTCGGGTGATTATTGCTTTTTGTTCTTATGCGTGTTTTGTCGAATAAATTCTTTTTATTTTTTTAGGTTATAGATAACTATTTTCCAGAATACTATTAATGTAATATATATCATATTTATTCATTCAATTCATTTATATAATCATTATACATTGAATATCATGTAGAACGAGTCACATCACATCGTGGAGATGGTAGGCCGTATGTACGCACGAGTGATGATATTGTTCCCATGATCGTGGAATTGTATTGAAGTGTATGTATACTATTTCAGAATCTATATCACCTTAAAATAATAATATATAGTTATTCCTTAGTCCATTATACCCATCCCAGGAAGTTAGTGGTGGAAAACAGATTTCACCACGGCGTGGAGACAGTATTCCGTACGTACGCACGCGCGGTGATATCATATTCCGTAGGATAGATAGAAGCTGAAATAGGGATGTTTCATATTTATAATAACATGTCAGTATATGAGTGATACTTATTTTGTTACTTCATAATAAAACAACTAAATAATATGAAGTAGAATACCAAATAATTTTGAAATAAACGGTAATAGATATTACCTCTTCTTTGAAGCGCCTCTTCTTATCCTCCCCTCAGGGCACTAAAGAGGGTCTTTGAAGAATACCAAGACCTCTAGGATGTTTCTATGGAAGTAAAGAGGATATATTTTCAGGGATTGGCCGAGCTTGAAGTCTCAATGTGGTGTGACAAGGAGAGGGAGGAGGTGCCCTTTTATAAGGGAGGGGAGGGGCACTTTAGGAAAAACTTAAAATATTGATTTATTATAAAGTCATTTTCGGTTTTTAATAGCTCAAAATTGATTTATTTCGAAGCTAAGGTGGGAATGGGTAGAAATCCTCTCAAAAAATAGATGTTAGACATGTTTATGATACTATTTTAACCTTATAATTTAGATTTAACTTTATGTTAAATAATTTTACTTTTACCGTGTCTTCTTGTTTTCATACACTATATGGTTAATAAACATACTATAACAATCCAAAATAATCCAATGTTGTTAATTATTAATATATATAACCTTATATAAGTCATTTTACTGAAACATATATTTTAAGGAATAAAATAAAAATTAATAATAAAATATTTTTTTTAAACTATTTTATGTCAATTTGGACACTATTTGGTACATAATTTTTGTGAAAATCATAAAATCATGATCAATTCGAAAAAAAATTAATTAAAACAATAATAAAATGTCATATTAACCTATAAAATTATTGGAATTCATAAAAAGTCTCCAATTACTTTTTTTTGTGTATTTATAACATCAATTATGTTAACATTTCATTAATAAGGTAATTAATGCATCATCATTGTGTCATAAATAAATTAAATTAATTAATGACGTAAATTTTTAAATAAAATACCATTATGTATGAAATATTTTTATCTTTATAATGAATATTTATAGTCAAATTTATCTTATGTATAACCCAATATTGAATATGATTTTAGTTATTAAACATGGATTTTAAATATTTTAAACCTTCTTTAAATAAATTAATAATAAATGTCCTAATCTAATCAATGTGGACCTAAATGGTCATATTTTATTCATATGGTTGTTATTGTTCGAATTACACTTATCCAATAGAATTAGGACATGTGTTAGGGTAATAATAATATCATTTTTACCCTTAATTACCATATTTACTTTTAACCGTGGTAAATAAAAGTAAAAAATAACTATTCACCAAAAATTATCTTCATCTCATTCAACAACATTTTGGTCCTTGATATTAACCGTGTCTCTTAGATTTTCAAAATTCCACTCCCAGAATTGGTAAAATTAAGTTTTATTTAAGTTTGCAAAAAGCTCCTTGGAGGTAGGTAAAAGACGGTGAAAAGTTCAATAAAAATTTTATATATCGAATATTATTATAAAATGACTCCAATTAATTAATTTTAACTTATAACGGTATTATGTATCAATTTTGACCTAAAATAAATTTAAATGAAATAAATAATTATTTAAATAAAAGGTCGGTTTTCAAATAGTAACCTAGTGTTTTCACTATTCATCAAAAATTGATTGTTTTCAGAAAAATACCAAACCTTCAACCTAGGATAATTTCGATATTCCAAATCCAAAAATGAAGTCCATTTTGAAAGATAAAATTTATAAAATTTCAAAAATTGGGTATTACTATTCATAACGGCGAGTTCATAATAATATTATAATAATATCTCCTTTAGTGAACCACGGTATTGCGTACTACACACACTATCGAGGAAGGTCTTGATTGCCTGTAATGCAATCCTTTTCAGGGTTGCGTGTAGTGAAAGCATCGTTTGGTGTTGCGTATAACATAATCAAAACTTATTTCATTTATACATTAAACAAAATCTATACTTAATGTTGTGTAGAATAATTTCCACAAAACAAACATGAAATTGTGTGTAACACGAGCCAATAATAGTGTTGCATATAATGCAAGCTAAGACAATGTTCTGTATAGTACAAGCTAGACTTTCTGTAGTGTATAATAGAGGACATTAATGAAATTAAAATAATATTTTTCATAAAATCTCGTGGTGGTACATTCTACCCCCCTTAAATTGAATTTCGCCCTCGAAATTTATCGGGGTTATAAATGGTTTACTACTTGAAAGTTTCGTTAATTCAAACCCACATTGTAAAATGGAATACCTAAACATGACTTTAAAAACTAAAGTATGAAATGTAACAGTTACCCAAATTAACTAATCACTAGGTTTCGACATAGGAGAACATAGGCGAAAATATGGATATGGAAGAGAAATATGACCATCAACTTCTGGTGAATAGTGGTAGAGGACATGGCTATGAAAAATCCAACAATCACAAAGCCATAAATTTGTGATGATCTAAGGTACCATCCGATTCATCGGATTTGAGAGCACTGGACAACATTTTTTGTTTTCAAGATCATTTCCGTAATGTTGAAGAATTGTTGAATTAAAAGAAATACTTACTTGATTTTGGAACAATCTCACTGCTAATGGTGTCGTGAACAAATTCTACTTCATCTCTTAAATAATTGAATTTGAATTTGTCTTATGTGATGTGTTAGAAGATTATGTGATATAATGATAGGTTATTCCATCTATTTCTATCTCAAAAAGTTTATCACAATTTATTAAATATACAGAAGTCCATCTATGATGAGATTGAATGGTTACTAAAATGGACTTATACTTCAGCTATCATAGCGCTCAATAAAATAAAACTAGTTTTTACTAACCAGGGACTTCCTATAGGCTAGTGGAAGGCGATGAAGGCCTGTCACACTTTGGTTGTGGGTCCGATTCCTGCATCCTTGTCCGACGTGACGGGTTGTCGCCCATTATGTAGGTTGTCCCTTTTATTAAACTACACTATAATAACATTCTATCAATAATATCGAAAAAATTTATAGCCTTAAACAATACTAACTTACGGTCAACATAATACATTCCAATCTTTAGGGTTATCCAAAATACTTCTGTCCAATCTTATAGTATAATGAAAATGATTACTAAAAATGTCATCAACACATCATGTGAATACCATCATTTATCCCCCATATAATATACATCTTGTTGGTCACATTCCGAACATGTGAATACTTTAATCATGTATTCTCTAGAAAAATGAATACACATTGAACCTTAGTGAAAACATGAATCCAGATAAAAGTTAACTCTTTCCACATACCAAAATCCCAAAAATTCTATATACTCAAACAATAATATCACTAGTCCTTATATTAGTCATGAGATCATGAATACTTTCAAACATCTCATTATCTTCTTATCTATTCATTATGTTCATATAATCTACTTTCCAAAAATATTTGAATAACCGTTCATAGTAATCGGTACCATTAAACATATACTTTCAAATGCTTTACGAAAAAACAATAGTGTAACAATCCTTAGATGTGTCTTTATTCCATAGTACCATTACATATACAACATAACTCTTGATAAACATAAATCATTCCACTACCTTATTAAACCATTGACTGAGCTTCAACAATTATTTCTTCTCACATATAATTTTTAGTCTCTTCATCATCATCAACATAAATACTACCAATATGACCATGCTGATTCTCTTCATGATACATTCCCTTAGGGCATTGGTTTGCATAATTCCCATACATTCCACATTGAAAACATTTAATCATTGTTGATGTCGTAGCAATACCATTATCCTTGTCTATGGTGTTAACTAAACATTTTCCTTTACACTTACTGGATTTGTGTCCTTCTTTTCCATACCCAAATTATCTTCCAGTTCCTTTGAAACTTTCTCCCTGATGCCTATTCCCACATGATTTACATGATGGAAATTGATCTTTCTTTCCTCTATGATCATCATGAAACTCTATCTTTCTCTTATTAGCTGAGTCTGGAAACTTACCAATGTTGAGATTATTGATCATATTATGAGATTTATGATTAGCCATAATAACTATATGTGGACTTCTAGATCCAATTTCATTCAGTTTCTCATGAAGAATAGCATTCCATTTTCCAACATATCCTCCATTATTGATAATCTTCCTGTTTCCATCCATTTTCTAAAACCCAAATAGAATAGGGTGAGAGGCCAAAATCATAATCAAGGGGGATTAAATTCAATATCTAACATCTTAGGTTTAATTATAATATAATTACATTAATTCTAGGACTATAACCTATACTTATACGTAACCGTAGGGACATCCCTAGACATATGTTAGAAATATCTCTAGGGATCTCATTAAAGTTTTCAAATCCTAGTTTCCAAAGGATAACTAAACCGAACCACTGATACCAACTACCCATACTTTAAATACATTTTTATTACTTCAGAATTGAAACATACTTATTACAACATATAACAAAAACATGTAAGGACCGTATATGGATAGTGTCTTTAGAAACTGGGAAACATAAACAACTGGTTCATAAATCATCTACATTGTCTCTCATTTATATCATCATATATAGCATCCCTTTTGGCATACTCTATTTAATACCCTTATTGCAGACCTCGGGAAAAGAAAAAATACAAAAGGGTAAGCTCAAATGCTCAGTAAGGGTAAAGAAAAGAAATATCAATCATATCATATTCTTAAGAACATAACATTTTGAAAATCATATCCTACAAAAGAGATCATAATTTCATGACATGGGATCAATCATAATAGTGAAATGTAATCCAAATAATGATAACCTAAAATATGAATCTTTGTGGCATACACACATAATCATATAGAATCATTTATTATTAGTAAAAACTCATTTCCAAGAGTATCTTAGTGGACAAAGTCCATTTCTGAATCGAGTTCACTCCTCATTTCAGTCCTATTTCACTAAACCGGATTAACCTATTGTTCCTGCCATGTCTATCTCACGAGATAAAAATCTTTACCCAATGCATTGGAGGGAGATATAGCTACCACCCATCTCAAAATGATACCATTCTTATGTGTTCCACAAGATCATAAATCACACATCATAGCATAACCCATGTAATAAAAATGGGATTCTTAAACATCATGACATCATAACATAAATCATATAAGAAAAAATGAATTCATAAAAATAATTCCATCATAACATAATCCAATCAACGTAAAAATAGGGATAGAAACATAACCCTATATTATCTTAGTTGGAAGATAATTTTGATAAAATGCTTGAACTACATTCTTGAGGAAAATATCCATTCTACTTAATTTTTTTTCCATTCATAACATGTCCTAAAATTTTAAACTAAAAGATGTTGATTAAACAAACATGAAAACTTTTAAAGGAAGCTTCATGGAATTAATTTTCTATGAAATCATAAAAATCCATTCATTCCGTATAAGTTAAAAAACAATTTTCTCGTACTTTGGCTGGAAAAGTCAAGAAGTACCTCGTATGAAAAATGACAAATGATTCCTTTCATATCTTTTTCTAAAACTCACCAATGAGTAATATTGTATTTAAAAAATTGTAGGAGGATAGGAATAATATTCAATATTGAGGAAACATGGATGTGTATGATAAATATATCCCAGTAAATTCCGAAGTATAAACAATCTCGGATAAAAAATGAGATTGTGATATTTTCCCTTACCTTAGGTCTGTTTGTATCATATGTGTCTGAAACTCTTGTATAATGATTTAAATAATGTTATTGACTTATTCCCGAATCGTACTCATTGTTATGATATCATATATGGTCATATTCTTAGCTTCGTATTAGTAATATTTCATTGCGACTTGTTATTCAGGTGTTTGTTGCTTTTTGTTCTTATGCGTGTTTTGTTGAATAAATTCTTATTAATCTTTTTTAGGTTATAGATAACTCATTTCTAGAATGGTATTAATGTAATATATATCATATTCATTCATTAAATTAATTTATATAATCATTATGCATTGAAGATCATGTAGAACGAGCCACATCATATCGTGGAGACGGTAGGCCGTAAGTATGCACGAGCGATGATATTGTTCCAATGATCCCGGAATTGTATTGAAGTGTATGTATACTATTTCAGAAACAATATCACTTTAAAATAATCATATAAATTTATTTCTTACACAATTATACCAATCCAAGTAAGGTGGTGGTGGAAAACAGATTACACCACGGCGTGGAGACGGTATTACGTACATACACACGCGCGGTGATTTCATTTTCCGTATAATGGATAGAAGGTGAAATAGGGTTGTTTCATATTTATAATAACATATCAGTAAATAAGTGATACATATTTTATTACTTTATAATGAAAAAACTAATGAATAATAAGAATAAGAAGAAATAATGTTGAAACAATCGGTAACGAATATTACCTCATCTTTGAAGCGCCTCTTCTTAACCTCCTCTAAGGGCACTAAATATCATCTTTGAAGATGACTAAGACCTCTAGGATGTTTCTATGGAAGTTTAGAGGATAAATTGGAAGGTTTTGGATGATCTTGAAGGCTCAATGTGGTGTGAGGAGGAGAGGGAGGAGGTGCCCTTTTATAAGGGAGGAGAGGGGCACTTTAGGGAAATCATAAAATATTATTTTATTATAAAGTCATATTTGGTTATTAATATCTCAAAACTGATTTATTTCGAAGATAAGGTGGGTATGGGTTGAAATCCTCTCAACCAATAAATTTTATACAAGTTTAGGTTACTATTTTAAGCTTATCATTTAGATTTAGCTTTATGTCAAATAATTTTACTTTTACCCTGTCTTTTTGTTTTCTTAAACTATATGGTTAATAAACATACTATAAAAAGCCAAAAGAACACCTAGTTTATCATTATTAATATATATAACTTTATCTATGTCATTTGGATGAACCTTAGAATTTATGAATAAAATAACAATTAATCATATAATATTTGTTTTAAAAACTATTTTATGTCAATTTTGACACTATTTGGTACACGATTTTTGTGAAAATTATAACAGCATGATTAGTTCGAACAAAGTTAAATAAATCAATAAAAACTTGTGATATTAACCTATAAAATTATTGTAATTCATATAAAGTCTCATATTACATTTATTTGTGTATTTATAACATCAATTATGTTAATATTTCATTAATAAGGTAATTAGTGCATCATCATTGTGTCATAGATAAATTAAATTATTTAATGTCTAAAAATTATAAATAAAATACAATTATATAGGAAATCTTTTTAGATTTATAATGAATATTTATAGTGGAATTTATCTGATGTATAACTCTATATGAAAAATGATTTAGATATTAAACATTGATTTTAACTATTTTAACCCTTCTTTAAATAAATTAATAATAAATGTCTTAATCTAATACATTTTGATATAAATAGTCATATTTTATTCCTATGTTTGTTTTTGATCTAATTACACTTATCCAATAGAATTAGGGCATGTTTTAGGGTAATAATAATATCATCTTTACCCTTAATTTCCCTATTTACTTTTAACCTTGGTAAATAAAAATAAAAAGTTATTATTCACCAAAAATTATTTTCTTCTCATTGAACCACATTTTAGTCCTTGATATTAACTGTGTCTCTTGGATTTTCTAAATTCCACTCATAGAAGCGTTAAAATTATGTTTTATGTAAGTTTGCAAAAAGCTCCTAGGAGGTAGGTAAAAGATGGTGAAAAGTTCAATAAAATTTTTATATATTGAAAATTATTATAAACTGACTCCAATTAATTAAATTTAACTTATATAGGTGTTATGTATCAATTTTTTCCTTTAATAAAATTAAATAAAATAAATATTTATTTAAATAAAATGTCGGTTTTTAAATAGTAACCCAGTGTTTTCACTATTCATAAAAAATTGAATGTTTTTATAAAAATACCAAATATTCACCCTAGGATAATTTCGATATTCCAAATCCAAAAATTAAGTCCCTTTTGAAAGATAAAATTTATAATATTTCAGAAATTGGGTATTACTATTCATAACATCTTGTTCATAATAATATTATAATAATATCTCGTTTAGTGAAACATGGTATTGCGTACTACACACACTATTAAGGAAGGTCTTGATTGCGTGTAATACAAGCCATGTCAGGGCTGCGTGTAGTGAATGGACTGTTTGGTGTTTCGTATAACATAATAAAAACTTATTTCATTTATACATTAAACGAAATCTATACTTAATGTTGCGTAGAATAATTTCCACAAAACATACTTGAAATTGTGTGTAACATGAGCCAAGAATAGTGTTGCGTATACTGCAAGATAATACGGTGTTGCGTATTGTACAAGTTAAACGTGGTGTAGTGTATAATAGAAGATATCAATGAAATTAAAAGAATATTTTCATAAAATCTCAAGGTGTTACATTATGAATGAAAAATGGAATGAAAAAGATGTTTTTATCTAAATACCTCTCAATGATATAAAAGGAGAATGACCATGAATCTTATATTGTAGATTTTTATTCTTATATGACTGAATAAATAAATTTACAGATGAATGTGAATGAATTCAAAGAAGTAATCATAAAATATTTAAATTATGGATTACTCAATATCAATGTTTTTTAATCAGCCAGCATTGGAAAAGAAAATTTAACATATATGAAAGAATTTTTTGTGGTGTCAATGAATCAAAACATGGTATGTTTTTTAAAACACCGTGATGAAGAAAAAAATTCTTCAGAAAATATTGTTTTGTTTTTACAATATAGGAATATGGAAGGATAGTCATGAGTGGATAACACACAAAAGAAAGCATATTCTAAGATATCAAAGCACAAAACTATTGTTACACGGGAATGATATAATAAATTATATGCGGAATTAAACGATGGGGAATATGTGTCAATGAAACATGAGAGAGTAATAAAATCGAAACATTGTCTATTTAATTCTTACTATTTCAAAGAAAAAAGATCCACATTTAATAATTTTTAAAAATGGTGTGAATAAAAATTATGTGCAAAGTAATGTTAAAATTTGATCAAAATAGCTCAAGGAACAAATACATTTTGATATCTGTGGGACCATGTTAATGAAATCCACTAATGGTGTTAAGTACATCATTGATTTTATTGATTACATTACTCAAATTATGTATGTTTTATATGAAACACAATTTATATTCTCCAAAAATATTCAATATTTTCATGAATAATGATTAGAAGGAATGTAGGTATTTAGTAAAGAAGATTGGGAAAAAAATTATTGTGGGTTTAAGAACGAAGAATATGAAAATTATCTCAAGAATCAGGGAATTTTGAATTATTCTAGTACACCATATAATTCTTAAAAAAATGGTGTATTTGAAATATGGAATAAAAGTGTGATTGAAATGCGACAGACTATGTTTCTTGAACATTGTATCTCTTATTCTATTTCGATTCAGGACACAAGCACTAATTTGTATATTGAAAACTACTTTTTTTATATAAAAGTATCATATATGACTCCATATAAAATATTTTAATATAAAAATTTATTATTCAAAACACCGATTCATTTTTGGGTTGTCATGCATCTTAAAAAACAGTGGTGTAATCCCTGCAATGCTTGAGAAGATAGATTAAGTTGAATTTTTTGGGCTATTCTCCTGATGGAATAAGATATTGACACTTCAAAATTGATTCTGAATTATTAATGGAATCACATTATGGGAAATTATTTGAAAACATTGAGGAATGTTAGCAGAATCATATGGATAAGAAAGATCCAGAGGAAGAAAGAACATCTCTTGAGTATTCGGATATGGATGAAAATAGTTTTAATCCATCTCAAGAGTAATAATTTTACACATTTGTTTCTAGAGATGAGTAAAAATCTCAAAAATAATATCGTAGGCTAAGGGAGAAAGTGGAAGATGAAAATATTGATGGTGGTCAACATGAAAGTATTCATAAAAGGAGAGAATTTAAAAAGAATATTTATATTTAACAGTTATTCTAATATATGAGAATAAATGTTTTAGCATCTATAATTGGACTAAGCTATCAATTAAGATCTTGATTATAGTGAAAATAATGATTCTTGAGAACTATTACCAAATCCAGAAAACATAAATTTTATTGTTATGAAAAGGGTTTTCAAATAGAATAATAATGAATATGGTGAAGTGTTAAAAAATAGATATTATTATTCAAAGGATACTCACATAATAAAGAATATGATTTCGATAATACATTTTCTCCCTTGGAATGGTCAGAAACAATAAGGACCATTTTTTATTTTTCTGGAAAATAAAGTTACAAAATAATTTAGATTACTGTGAAATCATCTTTTAGGAATGGTTATATTGAATAGAATGATTTTATTGAAACCCCATATGTATCTTTTGATTTAGAAAGAAGAAATTTTTGTATTAATGATGATTAAATAATTGTGTGGGTGATACAAGACACATGGTAATGGTATTATAAATTATATACTTTCTTATGGAAGATGATTATTAAGATATGAATTATTGATTTGAATATTTAAATCAAAGAATGTCCAGATTTTTTTATTAATCCTAATTTTTATTTTCAATGTCATTATCTTTTTTGGGAATGATGAAAAAAACAAGTGATATATTTCATGAAGTGTTGAAAAGATTTTCTGATATTTCCATTCTAGGTGCTTGGTGTGAAAATACATGCCCTTGGATATGTTGAGGAAGGACACCATCATTTGGGATGAAATATTAGCACAAATTTCACAAAATCTTACAAAGTGTTTGCCCCATGAATCCCCTTTTTAGAGGTTCATCCACCATAATTGAATGAATGAGGCTGAGACAGAAAACCCACGAGTATGACAATCATTCGTGCTATGGAATTTGATAGATGAATTTGTGAGTCTGATGAAGGCATGACCATTTATGATGCCCACATTTTCTTCATGACTCAAATTTGATTATCAAGAATCATTTAATAGATAAATATATATCTACTCCCCCTCCAAGGCAGGGATACCCCAACCATTGGACTTCTTATCTACCATTTTGCAAAGAACCTGAGCACCACGAACCCTACCGAACAATGTATCATCAAAGGTAATGGAGAATAAAAAATCCCCCTTTCCACTTTTCATAATTATCAATTCCGAAGGAATATATTACATTAATGAAGTAAAATGACCTACATAGAGGTTGATATCCTTTCGGCGTTCTTGAGACATTACATATCATCTATCATTCACAAATAAATCCTTTAAAATCTCATATATTTATTTAATGATCAGGTCACCATTTCTGGTGAATCACTTTCCTTTATAATGAAATGGTCTTCCTTGATGATCCTGAGTTCCCAGAAGCACCTGTCACTGAGTCCCTATACATTAAGAGACCTTCCACCATGCATCCCTCAATTCTTATCCATAGTTATTTGTTGGTCCCTCTGGATGTGTCCTTTATCGAGGTGCTTCACATCTATAATTTTGTCATTTGTACTATAATATATTTTTATTTTTAGAATAGATATGCTAACATGGACCTCTTGAGAGATTATTCCTCCACACCCTCACCTTCTACAATTACTGACACCATTCTTTCCCCAAAGGTTTATGTGAAAGAGTTATGTAATCCAAATGGGTGAAAACTGAGTTCCCCATGTTCAAGCTACTAGATGTTAAACTTCTTAGCACCAATTTCTTCAACACACAATTTTAAACTATTATATCACCAAGTGCTGAAATCCTAGGATTTTCTCTTATTTGTATAACATGCAATGATATCCTCATAAAATATAATTACATCTTCCACATATGATCAAATATGGGATGGGCACTGATAACCTCTCACTTACCACACTCTCAATCTATCATCCCACTTCCATTAGGATTTGATTCCATGTTATCCTCAGGTAGATTCCGTGTATAAGCCCATGTACAACCTTGGTAGTATAATCTATGTATGATTAACATGGAATTATATATTCCTCACATGCAAAGATATATTCATCATGAAGATTTATTTCCTCCACAATCATCTCACATACATAAGCCCCACACCATATCTCATCAAGGCTTCTTTCATGACATGAGAATTAGTTATACTACATCCTCTTATTTCTCACCCCATGAATGAATCATCTGGGATCGGAGGTCACTAATAACCATAAAATCTATCCAATACAATGGGAATCCCACCAAGGGTAAGACCTAGTGTTCATCTCTGGACATTCCATTCAAACACATGTGCTCTTACATTTCCAATCCAATAGGCATATTCTTTATTTATAAGACCCAATCGTCCTCCATGGGATGTTTCCTTGCATAATACTGAACCATATTCTCTACTTCTATTGGGACACCTCCTTAGGTGTAGGCCCTAATTCCCCCTCTATAACAATGTGGGCATTGATTCCCAACTAACTGTAATATTTATAAATCCACCATGAGGTTCAATACCAACAGCCTCAAACACGTCCATTAATTCCCAAAACCCCCCATCAATCCACCCATTCTATCCACTTCATCCAACACTTCCTCCATACCCCTTCTGATTTTACCTCTTCCACCCCATCCAGGTGACATCATTCAATCTATATGTGAATCTTCCATGTGAAAACCCAATCTACATATTCACAACTCATAGTAGTACCCTAGAAGTTCTATTTCATAATCCCCACTATTCTTATAATACTACATGGCTTATTATCCTTCTCTTAGAAATAGGGTATGTAGGACATCTCATTGAGGTTCAATCCAAACCACTAGTAATCCTTTATGTCCCCCTCCTCGGGGAGAACCGATCTAATCTTCCTTCTAGGGATTCTATGTCACCCTTCATGGTGTGACCTCATTCCTTCATGGGACACACCATCCCGGGTCTATTATAAATGGGATTTATGACCCATCCAACCATTATCCACCAATGGGAATTAGGATCATCCTTTATTCATATATTTAAGATGTTAAACTCCTGAATTTTAACTCTTATACATTGTGTTAAAAATGGGATAGCTATGGAAAATTAGATATGACATCAATTTGGCATAAAATACCCTTTGATCAACATGGGATACCTCAGGTCCACAACTGAGATGCCTCCATGAGATTACTTCCATTGTGAAAGATATATGTTAATAATATTCTACAATACATACATGCCAGAGAGACGTCCAATGTGACTACTCCCATAATAAATGGTTTATTCCTTATCAAGCCCTCTTGGAATTTATAGATTGAATCATTGTAATTAACCTGCATCCACAATTAGATGAAACCAAGAATAAGTTCTATGAACCACATCTTAATCGATGAAGATGTCTCATACTGGGTGATGAATTCCATTGAAGGAGGTACCTACAAGCCATAATCCCATTTTTTCATGGAGTGGGCATCATCAAGAATGTGGTGATAGTATCATAACTATGGAATGTTGGAATGTAGGTTACAATGTAGTAATCAGTGTCACCACAAAGTGTGTGATACCACACACGAATGAAAGCATTAAAAGTAGAAAAGGTGAAATTGAGATGACTATATAATTTTCAGTGTGGTGACTGCTATGTTAAAGACATCATTTCAATAGCTCAATATTTCAGTAGATCCAGCTATATGGTTCATGTGTCAACTATGCAAACATTAGTCCTAATAGAGAATTCACTAGTAGCTGGGGTAGTTGAACGATTGGTATCCCTGATTGTGACATCGTCCGTATGAATCCCTCTATCTATACTTTTAATATTGGATGGTTCTATGGTGTTGGGAACTAATTTCATTACCTTGTTAAATACAGCGGAATCTTCTTACATTTCAGGACCCAAGCTATAGGAAACAAGTCACATAATGATAGACAATGCAAGGTAAGTTGACTAATCAATGAAAAAAATCCTACATATCCCAACCTCCTCTATTACATCCACTATGACACTAGCTACTGTTTTCCCACGCCTTGTCTCAGACTCAGAAATAATCCATGTGAGAGTGATGGACACCCTCATATGATGGTACGAGTTGGAAGGATTAATTATCAGAAGTTATGTGGATCAGTTGTACATGGAGTCTTATGTTCCTTATTGACACTTCCACCCTCATGGACCACGTAGTGATCCCCTAAACCCAACCTTTATAATGAACCTATTCAGGATCCTCTATCTGGAGGGAGCATTCAGATAAATCCCCTACATCGAGGTGCTAAGGAATATTCAAGTCACCCCAGTAATGACCACCACCTGGAGGTCACACAGCGTGGCTCCCATCAGGTCACATCAGTGCCACCAATGTCTGGTCTTCTAGGTTGAGGAAAATGTATAACATTTCGCTACATTTATATCATTGATCTGGATCACCTTACACAAACGTTGGGCACAATATTAAGAGGATATCTATCAGGGGGATTCTTATTCAAAATTTCTAATATAAGCTTCCACCAATGGAACATTCCTCCATGTACCCACTATTGGAGTGCAACATCTACTTATCTACCAGTAGGGATCAATTCATGGAGAAACTCATAAGTAGGCTAGGGTTAATATTTTATCCATTGACTTCTGTTGTGTCTATTACAATCTAGTCGGTGATGATGAGATATGGTACAGAGGTCCCCCTCATAAATTCATGAGAAAACAAGGAGGTCCACCTTACTCTCACACCCAACATTGATATCCTTGCAACATTCCTAGAATCTAGAAAAGGGGATTCCCAAACTACTTCATTATGGTCTTGTATAGAGATCATCCCCATTATTATGTCTCCAAATATGAATGTCCTACCTATTTCTCCAAACCACAACATGAAAGACCTCTTCACATCATCACAATCTCCAACAGAGGTCCTCCACACTCCACATTCCACAAAATAAGATGTCCTACCCACATCATCACTGATAAATATTAACTTCCTCATCGTTCTCTCATCAACAAATAACGTGGAGGTTTTACCTATTACACATCAACCAGAGTGGAGTTCCTATAATGTCCATTGGAGGACCTCCCGACACATCCAACAACCAGTATGAAGGTCCTCCAAACAATAATACATACCAACATAGAGGCCATATACATGTTCCCAATGGCCACATCAAACGTCATCCATGCTATGTAAATATCTAGAGTGGAGGTACTCCATGCTCCCGTGAAAAATGATATAATGGTCCTCCCCATATCTTTATAAATCAAAGCATTGGTCCTCCCTACAAAATCCAACCACATCAAAAAGTCCCTTCTAATTCCCAAACAATTCCCTTCATTGTTGACCCCTCCTCAAGAAGAAGGTAAAACTGTCATTTCCAAAATAATAACTCTAGGAAGAACCAAGTCATTTTATATACAATTATTTTCAAAGATTCTGATGTTGAGTGTTGACATGATGATAGATACTTCCCCATAGTCTTCTACCTCATAGTCTAGGATATGATCCTAACAGGTGAGATCCATCATTATAGAAGGTGATGTTCACAAGAACGCTAAATCATGTTGTAGGTATATGAATGAGTTGAATGACTTGTCCCCCATCCATTGTCTCTTGGTGGAGCCTTCTCTATCATCAGTATCTTCAGTCTACAACTCTTTACATGTCCACAAAGAATATTTATGTGATATGATAGTATTAATGTACCTGAAGAACCCACATATGACCGTATCTACCCTTGAACATGATTCAACGGTTAGAAACCTATATTACAAGGTTGTGATGATTAGGTCGACACCGACTCCTAAATATGACCATGTGTGTATTGATAAATCATTTCATGTATAAGTCTCTCAATTGGATAGTCCCCCACTACAGTAGGAAACATCAGTGATGTTTCCATTGACTCACATAGATTTGATCAGAGCCTAGGCATTCCAGGGCCCAGGTACCACATCTAGATTGGGAATATTATGGGACACATCGACCAATGACCAGATACCTAATGTTTTTTTAAATTAGGTTCCTGGTAATGACATTCTGGAGTCCCTCACTCATGAAGAGGTCCCATTCATTCCTCAGACCATCTGGTTGGTGCATTTTATCCTTTCTGAAAAATAGGTGGTATACCTAATGAGAATAGAAAACATTTACAACATCGGCTAGCGATGTTTCTTATTTGAGTTGGTAGCACATCCAATAGCTCAGCATCCTACTTCATCTGTTTAACACCAAACACTACAATTTTGATGCATTGAGATCATCAAAGTGCCCCAAAGAATAATTCAATAAGTTTCTCAAGATGGTAAGATTCATGGTTTAGGTTTGTACTCCACTCTCCACTTAAATACTTTTAATCGTCAACTTGGTTCACCCGATGACATATATGACATGATAGGTGTCATCGAAGTTAACATGGATGAAGTCACACTACCCATTGATAGATACCTCCGAGCACAATATGATAGATAGAACCATATTACTTGGGTATCACAATTCATGGACCCTCATATCAGTATTCTCACATGATAGTAATGGTATGACCTCTGACTAAGGGAACCTTATGCATTGTTTCCCATTGACCATAATCTTTAAAAGGGTAAGGGACATCTTGAGGATTTAAATACACTTTATACTAAATAAGGAATATAGGATGAACCTATGAATTTTTCTCCATGACATCATATTGTAGATATCAAATGTATCATCAATGAGCACCTTGTCAAGAAGCCCCATGATTATATTGATCCTTGGTATAACCATGTTACTCCTCCACTTAGATAGTAGGGGAAGCCACTAGCCATCCACATCCAATTTATCCCATTCAATCCTATTGATTCCATGTAGTCAAATAGATCATATGATATAGTTTTTTGGAAATCATCCATGATATGTTGCACTACATTTTCTCGAACAACATGAGAATACCAATTAGGATAAAAAAAATATAATCCAAAGGCCTCTCAATAGGCCGATATATGATCACCTGAGCCCATCTGCTTTTTATCCTTTAAATGCACTTTTAGTAAGGAAAACCCATAATTAAAGAAATACTTTCTAGAAAAATATATCATCTACTCTTAATACAAAGCTCAAATCATTAGAAACACAAAAGGTGGAAATCATACCTGATGGAAATCCCTATTAGGTGTGGGTGTATGATATGTGAGATCCATTGGATCGTTAGAATCTGACCATCATCCCTATCAATGGGATTGGAGATATGCTACATCATTTGAACTAAATCATCTCATAGTGGGGACCAATGTTTGAAACACGAGAGTTGTAGGAAGTAGCCAGGCTCTGATGTTTTGTTCATTTATTGGTTGTTCATGCACTCATCTAGTAAAGCCTATTACCGTTAGGTCATTCACATGCAAGGGAGACCTACTCATCGAGTTTCAATACTAGTTTAGTTTTCCTACATGCATGAAACATGTTTTTTGCCTCTTATAATGCATACTGATTGTAGATGAGAACCTTGTGGACTTCACTTCTATGTGAAACAACCTTATGTACTCACTCAACATGGAGCTGACTCAGGAGAATCTATTGAAAATGTGTGTATGTAATTTCAATACTGAATTTTTACCAACACTCATCACCAAGAATTTCTCATAGATAATTCTGATAATTAATGACAATTATCAATTCCCAGAGGAAGGTTTGAAACAATCCATGATAAAAATTTTGTCACTCAACCAGATACTAAAACAAGAGCCTATAAGGAATAAAAAATAATATCAAAATATATGGGGTCCCATTGTCAACTCATGATATTTCTCGTAGGGATTCGCATGGAACCACCTCATCACAGAAGGATTCCATATAATGCTTGACCATTCCAACCCCAATATTTGATGGTACCACCTCATTAAGCACGACCACCCGGATGATAGAAATGATTCTTATACCCCTAAACAACCTTCATCCCCTCACCAGGTCCAATCTATAAGAGTTCACCATTATGATAGGATAAACCAATCCTTCTCATTTCCATATGCCATGGCCCTCAATTATTTTAGTAGTACTCTGGATTAAAGGATTTTGAAGCATCCAAAATAATAAATTCCATATGAGGCCAATATAAATAAAATAATTGACAACATACAATACCGAAGAATCCTTGGACATAAAATCATGAAGGGATATATGTTAAAGGATTATCTCTATGTTCAAATGGATAATATGGTATCACGCAAGGTGAAGTCTTAGTGTGGGTGGAAAATTTATCGTCTGATCCTAAAACTACAATTAAAGAATCCGGTGAGTGGACGATGGTATCAAGCCATGATACATAGGAATACTATGTCTTTTTGACCCTTACAGAATTCTATCTTGCCCACAACCTCATATGTACCTATATAAGATGACATGAACCTCTATATGTTGTCACAAATTCTCCAATAAGTGCTTCAACATCAACATATGAGCCCTAAAAATCACTAAAACCTAGGAAATGATGGATGATGTGAATGAAAATCCTTACGCCGATGTTTAATTTGTCTAACACACTAGTTGAAATCATTAATCTATAGATGGGAAGCACACACAATGTCTACACAACATCTAAGGACTCCACTAACTATAATTTTGGGATTTTGTCAATGAATACTGTAAAATTAGTGGATCCCTACAATACCCTTGGTGACAAGTTGTGTCAAGAATTCCATCTTAATTTCCATTTCATACACCATAGAAGAATAATTCTAGGATATATAGCCTTTCAGATTTCTCAGCCCAGTGCTTCATGCAAGGTTATGCATGCCACTCAGACCGAACAGCTATAGGTATGAAGATCTCACTTGGAATAATCATTCTAGCATACTCCACCTAACTCACCAGCACCATTGATCATACTTATTGACCAAGAATAAAAACCATGACTATATAATTATAATTTGTGTATAGCTATGTCTTCACCCAAATTAACCAACAGTCATCCAGTGATTTCGCTAGATACATTTTCAGATAAGCAGTATGATGTTTCTAGCACCAGATCAAACCCAATGGTTCAACCATATATGCTCATTATACTTCCTACCATAGTGAATCCTCTTTAAAGTATAAATTTTTATTTATAATTTATGAATAGTTTGATGAATCACCTCTCTAACACACTTTTTATTCTCTAAATCTTTGAGTCTATCTGTCAATTAGAAGAGATGCGTGGAGACCATTCTAATGGCAAGAAAAAACACCTATAGTTTGAAATAGTGGTTCTAGTAGCTTCTACATTCTATACTAAGGAATTATAGAAATTATAATACTAGTCCATCATATATTTATCTAAAGAGGATGAGATTTCTCTCATGAAAAGGCTCATCCACCCACAATACATCATTGGACAGTTCAATGTTGTGGAGCTCTATCATTGTCTAGTTGACTTGGGTTCTAGGAATAATTGCATCTTAACTCAGATAGTCATTTTGATGGGAATAATAAAAGAATATTGTATCCCATAATGCCTGAAGACTTTAGGGTATGATAGGACCAAATAGAGACCCTATGGAAGGAACTGTTTCAAGATCCAGTTCAGAAGTGTTGTAACATACACTGAATTCATGGTCATCCAACAGGAAAACACCTACAATGTGCTTATGGGGAGGCCTTGTCTCCATATGCATGCAATAGTCCCCTCCTCGTATCAGCAGTTCTTCAAGTACTTCTTTAGTGGTTATGTACAAACACTCTACGTTGACCCTTCTCCCATTTCCTCATAAGATTCCCACTATATGGATTCTAATTATAACTATTGAAAGGAAAATCATTCTCAGACCAATGAGGTTGAGTACACCTCCGGTACAACAAGCCTATGGATAGATCTAGAATACAAATATTTCTTCATGAATAACCATTTTGAGGAAATTATTCCTTAGATTGATAACTTATTTTCCATTTCTGAAAGGTAATGGCATCTTATTCCATGTTTTAAGGATCATTAGAAGGTTACCTATTATTTATACAATGAATTGGACCGATTTATTCAAGAAACACCTTCTCCTATCAAGTATTGATGTGTTTTATCCATGAAAATATCTTTTCACCATACTCGAAAATTCTATTGATTTAGGTTGAACAATTAATTGATAAACCTCAACCATTTATATGAAATCATTCTTGGAAAAAAAATTTCTATGGCATAATGGTATCATTATAGTGCAACGTCCTGAACCTAGGTGCTTCCCAGATGTTCCCTATACCCAGTTGGTGACATAACATCAATAACATTTTCCCAAATTTCAGTGCCTTTGGACTAGTCGGGAGGGACAAGGTGTGATAATGGTGAAAATACACGCTCATTGGTAGAGTATACAAACCATAAAAATATAGTAAACAATAACAAAATAAGTAATGCCATAGAATAAATGTAAACTATAGAAGACTAAGATTAATAAAAAACTAGAGCACATATATTTATCATGCATGTCACCTGTGTCTAGGAATGAATCCAAACAAGTCAAAATGAGAGAAATATAATACAAAAACAAAAGTATATAAAATCATGTAAACTCCAACAGTATATCAAGATTCATCTTGATCCAATGCTCTCCAAATCCCACAAAAATTAAGTACATGATAAAGAAGGGTGCTTTTCATTATCTGTACAAGTAATCAAATAATCTGTTTAGGTCCAAAACATGACCCAAAAGGGTGTGAGACAAATCCCAACAGGCATCCTCTAAATGATCTATTCGTAACCATCAGTGAATTTATAATGTATGTAATATGAAAAAAATTAGCAATAAATTAGCAAGTACTCAAAATAAAAAATCCTAATGTTTTCTATAACTCTCATATACATTTATTATTCAATCTATTCAATCCTTTAATCCTTGGGATATACCCTACGATCTATATCCCCAATGAATGTAGAAAAACAGATGTCTCATAAGACTACCTAGACAATCAGGTATGACTGAGTCCATGATTTTTCTTTTCAATGGAAGAATCATCGCAATCATTGAATTATTCCCAAACAACCCCTTGGTAAGGTTTTCACAGTCTAACCCCTTAGTGACGATCCCATCATCCAATCCACTTTGGTAAATAATAACAATTCATAACATAGGCAATTCATATAATCAGACACTCCATCCAAACGAAACACGTACAGGAAAACAAGGAAATCTGACATGCATCCTAGCTCAAATTTCCATAAACAATCAATTATAAGAACTCACCCACGATGTGTCCCATAACAAGGTTTCTAATCGTAACCATATGAATCCTACCATAATTAATCAACCAAACTATATCCAGTAATAAAAATGGTTAATATTTAAATAAATTAACACCACATATGTGGATATGTGGAATGTTTATCATATATAAATCAATAAAAACAGTGAGAGTCACACACAAGAAACCTCGATCTCATACGATTGATATTCTTGAACGTCATCCATTGAATCGACCTAGATCAGAATAGATCTCGAAAAATGGGAAAAATATTATCGTTGAATAAATGAATAATGATAAGGAATAAAGAAAAAATTCACTATGAGTTTTGAGAACTGACTGGTTGGATTCCAATGCACTTGATAGTGTCTCAATCAGAGCTTGGATGGAGAATCGTGAGGGGTTCAATGTTTTTCAGATGATTTTTTTCCCTCAAGTACGAACCACAAGGAGAATAATATGTTTAAGAACATAATATGTGACCCTTCTCTGATATATCAAATAAAATGAAAAGGAAATAGATTTTTCATTAAAACTACACACCGTGTATTAGACTGAACTACCCCTGACTTATGCGTCCTTCCAGGTCAGGACCCAACCATGCACTAGGCCGTTACACGGCTAATACGTCGTTGTACATAGAAACTGGGTTAATGTTGTGTACATATAAGTATAATATGTGTACATAGAAAAACCACATTTCATACTTTTTCCAAAATAAAACCCTAACTCACGATCCATAGCTAAAATGATGAATTAGGTTTCTAAAATCTCCCCCCTTAAATCTATTTTCATCAAATTTTCATTCCAACAGTGGTGAAGATGAAACTATGAACAACTCTAGCCACTATGATCACACATCAGAAACCCTCTCCAATGTCTCATCCTATACTCACACATGCCGCCATAACACCCATACTAGAGAAACAGACCGGCCACAATGAACCATTGTGCTACGATCCACAATTCAAATAGGGTGCTTCTTAAAGGATGCATATAGCTCCAACTCAAACTACACGAGTTAAAAATGTGAGATAAGTCTTAAATGTAATGACATAGCTAAGAATCACAAAAGACGTCATGCATATCCCGTTACCTCTGAGTTAACTACTACAGATAGGCAAACTTCCCAACACTATCCAAAACCTCAGATGGCCCAATATATATAGGTTAAAGATTTCCTTTTTTTTCTAATCCTCCTGTGTTCTATTCTCAGTGTGACATGCTCCAAAACCTGATCTCCAAAATCCAATTCTTGATGTCATGTCCATCCATTAGTACATGATTTATAGAATGGTTTTTCAATAGCCATCCTCTTCCAAATAAACTCCACCAGCTCAGTTGTTTCCTACACATGACGAGGTCCCAACATAGTTGCATCTCCTACCTCCAGCCAATATATGAGTGATCAGAATTTCCTACCACACAAATCCCTATAAGGTGTCATTTGAATCATTTCTTGAAATTTTTTTATTGTAGGAAAATGCATCTGGGGGTATGTGTCTTTCCCTATAGCCCTCGAAATTTAGGATGCATTCTTATATCATATACTCCAAAACCTGAATCATGTGACCGGACTAGCCATTTTTCTGGGGGTGGTAATCTATACATATGAGTCCATGTGAACCAAAAGCCCCCTATTTTCTATGCTAGACACGAGAAGTAAACTGAGCATCTTTATCTGAAACAATAGTGTATGGAACACCAAACAAATGTACAATCTCTCGGATGTACAACCTTCCAAGCTCCAAAACACTTCAGGTTTTATTAATTGACAAGAAATGTGAAAACATCATCAGTCTATCAATAATAACCCAAAACACATCATACACTCGACGGGAACTTGGTAAACCTCCCACAAAATCCATCTCGACATCATTCTTATTATACTCAGGAATGTGTTTCTGCACTAAATTTCAGGTAGGTCACTGATGTACCACCTTCACCTGTAGATAGATAGAATATCTAATAAAAAAACCACCAAAATACCTCATCTTACCTGGCCACCAATAATGATTATGTAATTCTAGGTATATCTTTGGGACACAGGGATGAACAATCCATACTGAGGCATAAAAATATCACAACATCTCTTCGCGCATGTCTGCGGAAACCCATACACATCCATGAAAATTCAATACATCATCCTCTCGTAGGGTCTACCCAAGTATAGGGTCATTACATGACTCACTATCCCATGTAACTAGGCTTAAAAAATATGATAGATATATCATTAGCACTCTAACTAGAAGAGTAGAGGTAAGAGAGATAGAATAATGAAACACCAACCCTTGTCTATTGTTCACCTACAAGTGTATATTAGGGAATAGATCAATAAGCTACCACTCTCTTCTGTCCTCTTAAACTACATGTATCTAAGTCCTGTGGCTCAACACATTAACCACTACGTTGAATTTCCACAATGTGTTGGAAAACTCAAATTACAAACAATGAATGTACTCAACCCACCGATATGGTCTCAAATTTAGATCACATTGTGTAATGATATACTTCTTGGATTTTGTGGTTAGTGTATATTGAATAATTCTATCCCAATAGATGATGTCTCAAATAGTGAAAATAATGCACAACTATGACTAACTCAAGTTTTTGGGTAGGGTAGTTCTTCTCACGCGGTCTCAACTACCAAGTACCATAAACAACGACTCCTTCCCGCTGCGAAAGCACTGCTCGCAGATGAATTCCTGATGCATCGCTGTAAAGGGTGTAACTCTTTCCCAACTCTAGTAAAATGAGTATCGGTACTGATTCAAATATTCATTCCCACTCTTGAAAGGATGAATCATAGTAATATGTCCACAAGTACTTATTAACCTTCTTAGTTATGCCCATGAGTGGCACTACTAAGTGTTAGAAGTCCTGAATAAAGCATCTGTAGTAACCTTCCATCCCTTGAGAACTCTATACCTCAATGGAAATCTTCGGATGCTCCCCTGAAACTACCACTCCCACCTTCTTTAGGTCTAATGATACTCATGTCTTTGAGATCACATATCATAATAAATTAATTTGGTTTATCAAAAAGATGTAATTTGATAGCATAACATAAAAACGATGCTCTCTTAGTGTACTCAAAATGATCTCAAGAGGTATAGAATGGTCATGTAGAGTGTGGTAGTACACAAAGATATCATCCATGAATACTACCAGAAATGAATCCATTATAGGATATAACACTTTGTTTATCAGTTCCATGAAAACTGTCAGTGTGTTCGTGAGATTGAATGGCATAAATAAATAATTATATAGACGAAACCTACTCTGAAAGGCTATAAGAGGTATATGATATGTTCTAACATACAACTGATTATAACTACATCTCTACTAAATCTTTGGGAAAAAAGGGATCCACAAACCTTTTCAAAGAGATAATTAACCCTTGGGATGGGATATCGGCTCTTGTTAGCCAACACGTTCAGGTTTTTATAATCCACATAATGCTCGAGGGTACAATCTACCTTCATCACAAAAAGGGCATGCAAACACCAAGGAGATGTACTAGGTTAGATGGAACCCTTTTCTTGAAACTCTTCTAACTGCTTCTTGATCTCCCATAACATTAGTGTTGCCATCCTAATTGGATGAATGGACGCTGGTGTCACTGCTGTGACAATCTCAATAATGATATCCACATCTCTCTTTTGTGGTAAACAGGAAAATTCATCTAGAAAGTCATCTATGTAATGATCAACCACTGGAGGAAAGACCACATGTGAAGTCCCCTATTCATATAGATATTATCTAACAATATGGGATTTAGTTCATCCCAAATCATGATGCATGTGTCCAGATCTTCTCACTAATATATCCAACTCGACCTTGTGTAGAAATGATCCACCCTCAGTTAACGTGAAACTCACCCTTCGGTGATAGAAATCAAAAAAGGTATGGATAGAAACCAACCATTCTATTCAAATAATGAAATTGAGGCTGATCTTTTCTAATACATAGAGGCTTGACAAGAAGTGGCACCCACCACCCTCAATAGGTAACTTCTTACACTGACATAAACTAGTGGTCCTAATCCCCAAGGGTGTGTCTAGTGTCATAACATCATTAGAAGTAAAAATACTATGCTCAAGGATCTAAACAACAACAATAGATATAATACTATGTGTATCCACGGTATCAAAAATAGTAGAACCTAAATATAACGAAACTATAATCGTACCTCTAACCGTAAAGGGTGAAAGATCCGACTCCTACTAGGATTGTTCCATCGCAAATGTATGACATGTATGGTGGCCTAACAACCCTACCTAGCTACCCTGAGCTAATACACCATACTGTCACCGATAACCTATCGTCTAGCTACCATGACCATGACCACCTCCTCGATATACACGGCCTGATGAACTCCAACTCCCCATCTAATGGAAAATGGTTGTCCTTCTATTAAACGTAGAGTCATAACAGATCCCCTCTCACTCACTATAGATGATAAAATCTCGTAAAAATGATGAATATTTCCAATATTTCCATAAGATAGGAACTCAACTATATCTCTAGGGAATAGTGGTATCGTATTCCCACTCCTTACGCACTAGTATCACACCACTTGGAGTCAGGAAGAAACATCCATGTGGCTCTTCCTGCTATCGGTCAAAGGAGTAACCGCCCTAGATGCATAACCGCCCAAGCTCGATTCCCCAGACACCCTCAGATTGTGCTCATGAATCGATGGCCAGTTTACTATAGTAGTCACATAAGTCAACCTGAAAACATTCACTTGTTATTTGATGTCATACTTGAGACCATCCTCAAATAACCTAGAAAATGATAACTCATCACCTCCCAATAAAGTTGAAAAGAGCTGATGGTATGTTATGTGAGAAGAATAATCCATCCCTGGAAGAGCACCCTGAACCAAATTCAGGAACTCCTAGGATCGGTCATCCCTCAACGTATCAGGGTAGAAATAATCATATAATATCTTCTAAAAAAATTCCCAAACAATATCACTATGACTTATAGCTTGTGATATAACATCCCACAAGCTATTGGTGGAATCACATAGCATGTAAGTGATGAGATTCAACCTCCTTCCACGAGGTGTCTTCAGAATCTCAAAGATATCAAGCATGGAGGCCAACAATTACTCTACGGCATGTGGTCCACCATCCCCTAAATAACATGGAGGTTGCTGCTACCGGAACAACTTCTTCAACTCTATCATAGTTGAGGCAGGATGTTGTTATCATGGAAGAGTTTTCATCATCCAAAAAAAGCATTCAAGAAACTATGCATTAGCACCTATGTACGGTATAACAGCATGGTCAAAATCGGAATGATGAGATGATCTACTGGTAGTCCTTGATCTACCATTTAAGATGTTTGTTCATCAATTTCTACATATCATACATTATGATGACATCTTTGTGGGATGTCCCTTCAAGGATAATGGTAAGACTCAGTACAAGATTATTAAGGACATTAACATAGAAGTGATAAAATGGAACAGGAGAATGAAATCCTTCATTTTTTACAAAGTTGGGATTCACGGCGTATAGAATCACTACAAGATGTGTTTCCTTATGCCTTAACATGGGTGTGCACCTCTACTGACATGGTTATGTAACACACTATACACACGACATGTTCCTCATGAGACATTACTTGTACTTGAATATTACATCTTTCCCAAGTACATATACAAGGATAGAACTACACCATCCTTCTGGTGTAATATCACATGGCGTGCACACTCTAGACATAGCATATACAACGATTGTTTTATCCCACAGTGTTTTTAGTAAGGTGGATAGATACACGGTTTATTATCAGACATCATTTAGCCCTTGTACACGGTATGTTATATGATAGTTTACCAACCTCATGTCATTTCTCAAACAGCCAGTCACACGTTAACAACTACACAGAATGTACAAATAGAACATAGTGTGTACTTCATAAAATTCAATTCTTCTAGAACCTAAGAACATAGGTGTGTGTTCATAACATCACATGCCATGTTTTATAGTTATTACAGATATTAATAATTTAAAACTTCACTAGAATCCCCCAATGTAATTAAATTTTGGGCCATTCATATCGAGTTTCAATCTCTGACTTCCCATACTCCCCATGAATCATGGTGTTGAATCGTTATTCATATCATATCATTACAGATCTCAATTAGTGTTCAAACATGATCTAGAAAATTACGATCCAAGAATTCCCATAACTCCTCAGGGACCAAAGCATGGCATTAATCCAAATGATACTTTATATAGACCAATACCCTATAGAAGTAGCAGTTATTCAAAAATAGAATCTGTCATAAAAACATTCATATCTTTCACAACATCTACCAAAACAGCATGAAATTAGTAATTCTCCCTATATGGCATGACTAGAATGCATGACATGTTTTCTCTAGAAAGTTAGTATAGGATTCATGATATTGGATACTTGTATCTCATCGGGTTGCAATATAATTGAACCTCAATAATATAAATAATAATAGAACAAATCATGTGTATCACCCAACAGTAAAATTCAATCATCTGTAACAATTGAAAACCCAAAAAAATCAGTATTCTAGGTAACTTGGATTTTTCTTATACAAGAGTTAGCTACATCCAAAATGATTTAATTTCCATGTACCTAGAATTCTTATCGTAGTCTATTGGATCAAAATAGGTTGTCTATGCTGAAAAGAAACATCCTTTGATAACACTTTGTAACGTACTATATCCAGGAGCCACCCAAAGGTTCCCAGAACCCGATTGGCCACATAACCTAAAGTGAATTTCCCAAAATTCTATGGGTAGTCGACTAGTAGTGATGAAAAAATTTGGGATAATGTGTAAAAAATTCCATCGTTGGAAGATTAAAAACAATAAGATGAAAATAGTAAAGAATAGCAGAAATAGTAATACCATACAATAGAGGTAAACAGTGGAAGACTCGTAGTATTTAAACAACTGCAGAAAATATATAAATGATCCAAGTAACATGTGTCTAGGAAATAATCCAAACATGTCAAAATGGAGGAAATACAATACATAAACCAATGTACAGAAAATAATGTAAACTTCGAAAGTATTGTAAGCCTCATATTTGTCCCATAACCTCCAACTCCAACTTAAATCAACAAGATAATGAAGAAGGGATCTTTCCTTTATCTATAATTACAATCATATTATCTATTTGGGTCCAAATAATTATCCAAAAATATTGTGAGTTGAATCCCAATAGGAATCCACAATAAAAAAAATTCATAATAGTCAGTGAATATATATTGTATGTAATATGAAAAAGTGAAGTAATAAACTATGAATAACTCAAAATAAAACAATCCTGTAGTTTTTTATTCCATTTATTTACATTTATTATTCAATACATTGAATCATGTAATATATTGGATCAATCCTAATATTTTTATCCCCTAAGAATGTTATAAAAATAGATGTCTCAAAATACCATCTAAACAATCATGTAAGACTGATTCCAAGCTTATTCTTTATCATGGTAGACTTATCACAATCATTGAGTTATTCACAAATGACCCCTTGAAAATTTTGTCATAGAATAAACCCTCTACTCTTAGATTCCATCATTTCATTGAATAATAAACCTCTAGGATGATCACATAGTCTATCCCCTTATTTCAAACATAGAACTTATCATTTACTAATGACCACCTAGGAATCTCTCACCTTCAATACACATGGGTCAACATGGAATCATTAAATCATAAATTACCTACTGGGTAGATCTCATGGTCAATACCCCAGGGTAAAAATAACTTAAGTTAATTATAAACGACCTCCTATGTATCTTTCACAATCTATACCCCTGGGTCAACATATAATCAATTAATAATGATCACCTGGTTAGATCTCGTGGTCTAACCCAAACAATTATAGTTGACTACTTTGGTAGATAACATAGTCTATCGAATTTTGGAAGCTCTCAATGTCCAATACCATTTGGTCAATAATAAAAATGCATAAAGATGGCATTTCATATAATCGACAAATCCATCCGAACAAAAAAAGACATGGAAAACAAGGTAATCCTATAGGAATACAAGACCAAATGGCCATAAACAATAAAACAAGGTAATTCACCCATACGGTGTCCCATGGAAACGTATATAACGGTACGCATAGAAAACAACACTAAATTAATCAACCAAACCATATGACATAAAAAATGGTTAAATTATAAATCAAGATATAACCTAGATGTGGGAATGCAACACTTTTAGCATATAAAATCTATAGATGAAAAATGAAATGAACAAACAACCTACCACGATATTTTATGATTGATATAATTGAACGTTCTTCCTTGAATCATCCTAGATTGGAGTAGATCTACAAAAAAGTGAAAAATTATCATCATTGAAGAACTCAATTAGGAGAAGGAATCACGATGAGAGGCTCTAGTGGTTTTGATAACTCACTGGTGGGATTCCAATTCACCAGATAAAATCTCAATAGCATCTCAGACCGAGAGTCAAGAGGGGTTCGAAGTTCATCGACTATTTTTTTGCCCTCAAGTAGGATCTACAGGGAGAATAATATTTTTAAAACATAATACATGACCATGCTCCAATATATCAAATAAAAATAAATCTACACGGTGTGTAAATTAAAACTACACGTTGTGTATTATCCTCAACCTATACCCACCATAATCCCTTTTCTTGGTCACCACATGGCCATGTACTCAGCCATTACATGGCCGGTACATAGCTAGATGTAGAAACTAGGTACACGTCGTGTAAACAAAAGTACACTGAGTGTACATAAAAAACCCAATTTCTTCTTTTTTCATCAAATAGAACCCAAAATAAATATCCATAACTAAAATAAAGATCTGGGTTCTTACATATAGAAACCTCTATTTCCATGATTTCAAAAGTGTAGGTGTTTTCCAGATAATAATACATTGATGCCCTAGTTTGAACCAATTTTCATCTATAAATATTTATCCTAGAAGAATCACCTACTTTAAATGATCCCTCTATATGAAAAGATGAATAATATATGGAAGACTCTCCTCATGTATTTGAGGAAGGAATCTCAACCATTATCCATGAGCTGGTTTAGGTGAATCATGGAACTGTTATCGATCAATGGCTATGGTTGATCTATGTTGTTATGGTTGAAGAGAAACAATAAGAGTGCATATATTTCATGATGTAGAATCATTATGTATTTTCCTAGATCTATGAAATGATTCCATGACTAGATCCTCATAACATTTTCAACCTTCTTAGACTCTACATAATACATCGAGGGACTATGTATCCTCTCATAAAGATTCATCCGTCTAATGGGGTAATGGAAGATGCAGTTGTTGTGAAGATAATGATATCCATATTCATGAAGGATGTTTAGTGCACCATGTGTGTATCAATAATTTTCTCAATTAAGATAAATAATGAGACTATCAGATTTTGCATCGACTTTTAAGATCCCAACCGCCAATGTCTGATGAATGATTTTCACCATCCAGCAATGGAGTTTTCGATCGATGCCATATTTGGGTTCTTGGATGACTCTTTCATGAATGGATACTCAGGGTAAAATCAAATCTGGATGCACCCCAGGTATGGGGAGGATAACTCCTTCAGAGTGGTGCACGGATCCTTTTTCTATAAGTTTATTCCCTTTAGTATGTATAATTCAGGATCTACCTATCATCTTTCCATGCACAGAATCATTAATGTTATCCTCACAACACTAGAGGAATACTTCATAGAAGATTTTGTGGTAAAATACCTCAATCATCAAGACCATTTCAAAGATCTTGAGAAAGTGCTCTACTATATATATTCAAAATAGATGAATATTAAACCCTTAAAATATGCATCCATGGTTACCACATGAATGTTTCATTGTTTCATTGTCAGATACATAGTTATCTAGAATGAGCTAGAGAAAATCAATACATCATATAAAAGCCTCCTATGAGTAACCACCAAGACATCTGAGGCCTTCAATTCAACATATCCAACATAAAAAAAATTATCACAAATATAGTTGGAATGTGTAAGACATTATATAGTCCAATTAAAAATGGTAGCATTTACTAGTGGGATGAAGATTTCTGGACCACCATCGAGGAGATGATGCAGTATTTTATACATACTAAAATACCAATTCCATCCTTCTAAGGGAAACATATTGTCCTATATTTTTTAAGCATTGATTAATACCTCAACACCCAAATCAAATAATATATAAAAATGGAAATAGAATTTTTTATACTATGTCAATCACATAATCCTCAATTTACTGTCCAGATACTCACCCATCGGGAAGAGAAACATCACGAAAAATTATTCTATATAGACATTTTAGAACTAATTGTCTAATCATGATTTAAATATGGAAACCTACATGGATCTGGTAATTTATATAATGAATTTAAAAATTACTATAGTCTAGATAGCACTGTTGGTATGGATTTTTCAGTATTTCAACATCATGTTTGTTTTGTAGAAGTCCATCAAGGGGCATGTACAGGGCAAATTTCTGGAAACTCATCTAACCCCAAGGATACATCTCCTGATGTTAATTGCCAAGATGATGTTATCCTCTATATTAAATAGTTCATTTCATGTTGGATGATTTAATTCAATTTGGATTCTTATATTTAAACCGATATGAGGCTCCAAGATCCGAATCTCAATCGAGTTGGTCTATAAATCACCATCATCATTCTGACATATGTTATCCTACCATACTGGTTCTTACTATCAAAAGTACACATGAACAATGATGTAGAGTATCATGATTTCATTACTAGTATCATGCTATCACTTGAGATTGATGTTTCTCTCTTTCACATTAAAGGGTATTACAATTTAGTTATCAATTAAATCCATAGTGATTACATCGTCTATAATAAAGAGAATGTTCCATTGAAAAGTAATTATTTCTAGTTGTTGTCAATGTTCCCTTTGTAACCAGAGGTAACTCACATTCCTTGATAATATAATTATTGAGCTGATACCATGTCTAGTCTATCCACTTATATTATAGATCCAGACCAGGATGATATGATCATTCATGTGGGGCATTTAAGAGTCATAAAATCAATCTATGAAGATAAATATGGTATTCAGTAAGTACACCACCAAATTATTAGTTGTTCTATATCGATATCTCTGTATTCCACATAACTGATTAAATATTTTATTATACAACCCCATTTTTTGAGTATCTCATTCATGGAATTTTCCTACTTGCTAGAGTTTAACATGATAAAATCGTTCGACATGCATCATAGATCACCCTTCAGGGTTGGACCTACATGGAACATATTCTCTATAAATTTTGGTTTTATATAAATCTACTATTTTTCACTAAAGGAGAAATATTTATCAGTTTTTGAAGGATTTTCATGTTAGGTACAGTGGTGAAAAGAGACAGGGTTGAAGCTCTCCCACTATCATCCATGATTATATAATGTTCTCCAAGAGGATCCATGTAACACCCCGATATTTTATGAAAAATATTATATTAATTTCATTGATGTATTGTGTTGTATGCTACACCGAAATTATCTTGTACTATACGCAACACCGTATTATCATGCAGTATACACAACACTATTCTTGGCTAGTGTTACACACAATTTCAAGTTTGTTTGATAGTAGTTACTTTACGCATCATTGAGTGTGTGTATATATATATTCAATCTATAAATGAAATATGGTTGGATTCGGTTATATGCAACAACAAAGGAGTCTTTCACTAAACGCAACCCTGACATGGCTTTCATTACATGCAATTGCGACCTTCCTTGATAGCGTGTGTTGTACGCAATACCGGGTTTCACTAAACAACGATATATTTTTATAATATTATTAAGGAATATAATTAATGAATAGTATTAACTACATTTTGAATTTTATAACATTATTATTCATCTTACACATTTTCTAGAACATCGTTTGGGAACGAAATAATTTTTTCGGTTAAAATAAGTATTTTTCAAAAAATGCAGTTTTGCTGCCATTTGATGGTGCAACCACTTTAAATATAGTTTTTGAAATTTTTATATGTTCATTTTGAAAAAATAAAAATTTTATTTGGAATCAGGATATAAAAATTTACTTTGGATAAAATTTTCATATTATTCTGATAACTTTCATATTTTAATGAATTTTAAAAACATAGTATATTTTAATTAAAAACTACTTTTTTCATCGTAAGAATTTATATTGATAAATTATAATATTGAATGGTTTTAAAATATTAATAGAATATATTATTACCATTTAATATAGTGTATGAAATTAGCATTGATTTTACATTGAATTCATAGGTAAATTCATTTCAATCTTTTGCAATGTTTTAACTTTTAAAACGCGTTTTCTTACCAAAGGGATTAATTTTAAATTATTATCTGCAACTTCTGTAATATGAATTTGGAATACTGGATTCCTGATTTGGAATCACTAGGTCCAAATTATGTTATTAAGATACTTTTTATTTTTAGTCCTTATGAATAGTATCTACGGTAAATTTTATTTACCATAGTTAAAGGTAAATCGAGGTAATTATGTGTAAATATAGTATTATAAAATTACCATAACACTTGTCCTAATATAATTGGATTATTATATTCTACCCTAAATCATATTTTGGTCGAAATGGAATCTAATTGAACCCACTTGTATTTGATTAAGACCTTTTATTTAGTTTATTTAAACGAAAGTGAAATGTCTCACTAAAACTTTAATAATTAGATTATTTTTAATATATAGCTATACAGAATATAAATTCAATTATAAATACTCATTTGAAAGAATAAATTATATTCTTTATCATTGTAATTTATTTTTAATTTTTAATAAATATTTTATTACCTTGAAATCTTATACATTAATGATTTAGAAATTATTTTTTTATTGAAAAAACATTAATATTGTTTTTATTAAAATAATAATACCTTTAAAAATGACCAGAAACTTGAACAAACATTTTTGGTCGAGTATATATATATCCTAATCATCCAAGGGTAGATTTGTGGACCATTTTTATCCTTATAAAATGGATTATGACGTTTATATTATTTTATTTTAAATGATGTCAAAGATGTCACCTTCATAATTTATTAAATATATCAATTTAAATGTTGTGATTTCAAGATGATAAATTAAAGTAAAAAGATTATTATGAAAGGTATAATATTTATCTTCATCATAGGATTTTATGTAACAAATAAGTATGTTAAATAATTATACAAAAATGTTGTAATAATTATTTTATTAAGAGATATACCAAATAATTGGTTTTAAAAATATTAAAATAAATAATATATGAACAAATTAATATGCCCCATGAATTTTTTGATGAATATTACATGTTTATAATAAATTATATATTTTGGTTCTAGCATATCTTCTATGTGGTTTTTATTGGTTTTAAATTAATAAATACTATCAAAATTGACACTATTGATATTTTATACAAATAACATATTATTAAATTATATAAAAATCACAAAAATATTTAAAAACTACAAATTGAAAATTATATGGTAGAAATGGTTATAAATTATCCAATTATTGGAAATTGACCACATTTAAGTATGTATTGAAAACAATTTAAAATTTAAAATTTTATTACCACAAATAAAATTAAATAGATAAAATAATGATAAATCAATTTGATAGGGTCTAAAATAAACCTAAAACATGTCTAAAAATTATTGTTTGAAGAGATTACAATCCTATATCATATAATATTTTAATTGAGTTATTTTTTAAGGTTTTATGTTGGGTTCCATTTTATTATTAATTAATATTTTTATGGTTTCCAAAAGTGCCATTCTCCTCTCTTATATAAGGGAACCTTCTCACTCTCTTCTTCACAACACTTTGAGCCTTCAATATCGGCCAAAAACTACACGTTTCTCTTCCCCACATCCATAGAAACATTCTGGAGGTTCTGGTCTTCTCAAAAGACCATCTCTTGTCCCATAAGAGGAAGCATAAAAGAGGTGCATCGAAGAAGAGGTAATATATTCTACCGATTCTTTCAAGTTTTTTTCTTCTTCAACATTTTCTTCTTTATTTTATTCATTATAAAGAAATAAAATATGTATCAATAATATACTTATATTTAATTATAAATATGAAACAACCCCATTTCACCTTCTATCCATCCTATGAAAAACAAAATCACCGCGCGTGCGTACATATGGAATATCATCTCCACTCCGTGGTATAATCTATTTTTCCACCACCACTTTACTTGGATGGGTATAATGTCATAAAGAATAACTATATGTGGTTATTATAACATCAAAATGATTCTTAGATATTATATCATCCACTCTAATTCTATTCAATAATTATGGGAACGATATCATCGCTCGTGCATACGTACATACTATCATCTCCACGAACGCGAAGAGATTCATTTTCCATGATTAACCATTCAAGTATGATTATAAAGTATATATGTAATAAATAATAATGAAAGTTATTATATAATAATGATACTGTATTTATGTACATATATGATTCATTGACATAATTCCATTCAATTCAATAAGGAAGAAAAAAACAACGTTCATGCGAACGTACGACCTACCGTCTCCATGAATGGTGTATTTCATTCCATTTATCGATCTATCATTTATATTTATATACTGAATATATATAATATATAAATCATGTTTTACATTCTGGAAATTAGTAAATCAGGATATGAGAAATAATATCATGAACAGCAAATCGAAACACGTATGATAAATGAAACGATTTTACCCAAACGCTGCTTTAACATGGAATTTACAAAAGAGCGTGTAATATAAAGTCATAATTGAACCATATATGATATCATAAAAATGAATATGATTATGTAATAATTCAATGACATTATTTAAATAATTATACAAGAGTTTAGGATACATACAAATCATATTAGTCATAAGGTAAGGGATAACCTTTCCAATCTCATTTTAATCCGAGATTGTTTATTTGTAAGTATTTACTGGGGTTATAATTATCATCCATGTACCTGTTTTATAAAAATGGTTTCATGTATGTTTATAGTACTTTTTACCCATTTTTACTTTTACTACATGGTATGTAAGGAATCTTTCTTTTTTTAATACACGAGGTACTTTTTGACTTTTCCGACAAAAGTACGAGAAGAATGTTTTTAAACTTATACGGCGTGAATGGATTTTTAGGGTTTCATAAAAACATATTTCAATGAATCCTCCTCTACAAAATATTAGGATCATTTTCTAAAAAATAATTTTATTTTAAAATTTCATGTAATTTTCACAAATGAAAATGATTTTGAAGAAGAATTGATATTTTACTCAAGAATTCATTTCAAGTGTTTTATCAAAATCATTTTCCATCTAAGATGACATTATTTCATATGTGTATGTTTCAAGTATAATGTCTCTATGATTTACATAGTTTAACATTTCTTATGATGAAATTATATCTATTTATTTTAAATGGATTATGTAATGATGGGATGATGTTTATGAAACCCATTTTATTCTTTGGGTTATGATGAATGATTTATGATTATGTTGTGGCACACGTAAGAATTATTTCATTATGAGATGGGTGGGAACTATATATCCCTCCAATGCATCAGGTAAAGATTTATATCACATGAGATAGACATGGCTGGAAAGATAAGTTAATCTAGTTTAGTGATAACGGACTGGAACGAGGAGTGAACTCGATTCAGAAAGGGAATTTATCAACTAAGAATGTCTTAGCAGCAATGCCTTGGCAACTATGGAAATTATATCATCTACATAATGGTTTTCCACAGTTACATGTTTTATTTCCATGCTATTTTATCAGGATTTATGTTTCTTTATGATCTATGCCTTACGTACTTCCAAGATTTATTTCAGAACTCAATATTTTAACGTTAAAACTTTATGTTCATGTTTTTAAGTTCAAATGTATATGGTTTGTTTTATTTTCTCCATGCTTACACATACTGAGAATTTGAGCGCACAGTTTATATGTTTTTCCCCAAGATATAAAAAATGGTTTTATGTATGAAAAAAATGGAAGTTCTTTATGGGAGATGTTGATGATCTTTCACCCATATTAAAAGATTATGTTCCATGTTACCAAAGACACTAAACTATTATGATCCATTGGTTTTAGTTTTTCTTATGTATTAAGTATTCCACATAAGTAATGTAATGTCCATTTACGTTAAGCTTGGGACTATACAGTTTGTATCAGAGGAATGGTTTAGTTAACCATTGGAAACTAGGATCTGAAAACTTTAGTGAAATCCCTAGAGATAATTATATGGTATGTCTAGGGATGTCCCTAAGGTTACGTATAAGTATAGGTTATAGTTATATAATTATGGTAATGATCTTAAAATTTAACCTAATATTTTAGATATTGAAGTTACTTTTCCTTGATTATGATTTTTTCCTCTCACACTATTCTTTTTGGGTTTTAAAAAATGCCTAGAAACAGGAAGATTCATGATAATAAAGCATATGATGGACAATGGAATTATTAAATTCATGAGAAACCAAATGAAATTGGATCTGGAGGTCCACATATCATTATTATGCCTAATCAGAAATCTCATCATATGATCAATAATGTCAACTTTGGTAAGTTTCATGACTCAGCTAATATAAGAAATATGGAGTTTCAGGATGATCATAGAGGAAATAATGTTCAATTTCACTCATGTAAATCATGTGGGAAGAGGCATCAGGGAGAATGTTTCTAAGGAACTGAAGATTCTTTGGGTGTGGAAAAAAAGGACACAAAGCCAGTAATTGTTAAGGAAAAGGTTTAGTTAACACCATTGACAAGGATAATGGTATTTCTAGGACATCAACAATGGATAAATGTTTTAAATGTGGAATGTACAGGCATTATGCGAACCAATGCCCTAAGGGAAAGTCTCATGAAGAGAATAAGCATGGTCTTATGGGTAGTATTTATGTTGATGATGATGAAGAGACTACAAATGATATGTGAGATGAAAAAATTGTTCATGATCAGTCAATGGTTTAAGAAGGTAGTGGAATGATTTATGTTTATCAAGAGTTATGTTGTATAGGTAATTGTACCATGGAATAAAGACGCATCTAAGTACAATTACACTATTTTTTTCTAAATTATTTGAAAGTATATGTTGAATGGTACCAGTAACCTTTAAATGTTATTCATATATTTTTGGAATGTAGATTATATTCACATAATGAAGGGATAATAAGAAAATAATATGTTTGATAGTATTCATGATCTCATGATTGAGATAAGGACAAAGTGATATCATGGTTTGAGTATATAGAATTTTTGGAATCTTGGTATATGGAAACAGTTAACTTTTGATAGCATTCATATTTTCACCAAAGTTCAATGGGTATTCATTTTTTAGTAGAATACATGATTATGGTATTCACATGTTTGGAATGTAACCAACAACAAGATAAATCCTATGAGGGTTAAATGATTGTTTTCACATGCTTGGTAGATGATATTTCTTGAATTTATTTTCTTTATACTATGAGATTGGAAAGACGTATTTCCGATAATCCTAAAGGTTGGAATTCATTATGTTGGACATCAGATAGTATTGTTTTAGGCTAGATATTTTTTATTTTATTTTTGGAATGTTATAATAGTATAGTTTTATAAAAAGGACCACCCATAGGATGGGAGACAACTCGTCACGTCGAGCAAGGTTATAGGAATTGAACCCACAACCGAAGTACAACTAGCCTTCATCGCCTATCGCTGGCCTACAAGAAGTCTCTGGTTAGTAGAAACTAGTTTTATTTTATTAAGAGGTAATATAGATGAAGTATAAGTCCATTTTAAAAAACATATACAACTAATCTCACCATAGATTCACTGATGTATATAAATTTTTTTAACCATCTATTTGAGATAGATGGAATGACCTATCATTCTATCGCATGATATTCTAATAATTCACAGATGAAAAATTCTACTTCATTTCATTAAGAGATGAAGTGGAAATTGTTCAAGGCACAAAAAATAGGGAGATTGTACCAAAATCAAGTAAGTATTTATTTTAATTAAAAAATTCTTCAACATTATCGACATGATCTTGAAAATAATAAAAATGTATTCTTATAGCCCTCATATCTGATAAATCATATGGTACCTTAGATCATCACAAATTTATGCCTTTGTGATTGTTGGATTTTCATAGCCATGTTCTCGAGGACTCTCCATCAGAACATGATGGTTCGATTTCTCTTCCATATCCAATTTTTCACCTATGTTATCCTATATGGAAACCCAGTGATGAGTTAATTTGGATAACTGTTATGTTTTATACTTCAGTTTTAAAATTAGTTTTTAGTATTTTATTAGGATGTGGGTTTCTATTAAAGAAACATTCAAGTAGTAAACCATTTATAACCACGACGAATTTCGATTGAGAAATTAATTTTATGGGGGGTAGAATGTAACACCCCAAGGTTTTATGAAAAGTATTCTATTAATTTAATTGATGTCTTGTGTTGTATGCTACACCAAAATTATCTTGTACTATACGCAACACCGTGTTAGCTATCAGTATACGCAACACAATTCTTGGATAGTTTTACACACAATTTCAACGTTGTTTGATAGTATTTATTCTACAAAAAATTGAGTGTGTATATATATATATTCATTGTATAATAGAAATACTGTTGGATTTTTTTATACGCAACAACAAAGGAGTGTTTCACTACACACAACCCTGACTTGGCTTCCATTACACACAATCAGAACATTCCTCGATAGAGTGTGTTGTATGCAATACTTAGATTCACTAAACAATGATATATTGTTATAATATTATAATGGACTAGACGTTATTAATATTATAAACTATATTTTGAATTTTATAACATTATTATTCATCTTACACATTTTCTAGAACATGTTATGATAATGATATAAAATTTTCGGTTAAAATAAGTATTTTCCAAAAAATGCCGTTTTTCTGCCTTTTGGTGGCACACCAACATTAAATATAGTTTTTGACATATTTATAAGTTCAACATGACAAAATGAAATTATTCTTTAAAATCAGGATATAAAAATTTACTTTGGATAAAATTTTCATATTATACGGATACCTTTCATATTTTAATGAATAGTAAAAACACGCTATATTTAAATTGAAAACATTTTTCATCTTAAGAATTTATATTATTAAATTATAATATTTAATGGTTTTAATGTATGAATAAAATATATTTTTACATTTAATATATCGTATGACATTAGCATTGATTTTACATTGAATTCATAGGTAAATTCATTTCAATATTTTGCAATGTTTTAACTTTTAAAACACATTTTCTTAACAACGAGATTATTTTTAAATTAATGTCTACAACTTCTGTGATTTGAATTTTGAAAAATTTATTCCACATTTTAAATAAGTAGGTCCAAATTATTTTAATAATCTATTTTTTATCTTTAGTCATTATGAATAGTAACTACGGTTAATTTTATTTACCATGGTTAAAGATAAATCGAGGTAATTAAGGGTAAGTATAGTATTATAAAATTACCCTAAAACTTTTCCTAATATAATTGGGAGATTATGTTTTACCCTAAATCATATTTGGGTCGAAATGGAATCTAATGGAACCCTATCTTATTTCATTAAGACATTTTATTTAGTTTATTTAAAGGAAAGTGAAATGTCTCACTCAAACTTTAATAATGAATTTATTTTTAATATATAGTTATACCGAATATAAATTCGACTATAAATTCTCATTTTAAAGATAGAATTTTTTTCTTTATAATTTTAATTTATTTTTAATTTTTAATAAATATTTTATTACCTTAAAAGCTTATCCATTAATGATGTAAAAATTATTTATTTATTAAAAAATCAATAATATAGTTATTATTAAAATAATAATACCTATCAAAATGACCAAGAACATTACCAAATATTATTGGTCGAGTATATCATTACCCTAATCATCCAAGGGTATATTTTAGGACTATATGGAGCCTTATAAAACCGATTATGAAATTTATATTATTATATTTTAAATGATGTCAAAGATGTCACCTTCATAATTTAATAAATATAAAAATTTAAATGTTCGGATTTTAAGATGATAAATTAAAGTAAAAATATTATTATTAAAGGAATTATATTTATCTTCATCATAGAATTTTATGCAACAAATAAGTATATTAAATAATTATACCAAAATGATGTAGTAATTATTTTATTAAGAGATATACCAAATAAATGGTTTTAAAAATATTAAAATAAATAATATATGAACAACTTAATGTAACCGTTGATTTTTTTTGATTAATATTACATTTTAGGAATTATATATTTTGGTTCGAACATATCTTCTTTTGTGGTTTTTATTTAAATTCAAATAATGAATAGTGTCAAAATTGACAATATTGATATTTTATAAAAATAACATATTATTAAATTATTTAAAAATCACAAAAATATTTTAAAAATACAAATTGAAAATTATATTGTCTAAATGGTTATGAAGTATCCAATTAGATGAAATTTACAACATTTAAGTATGTATTTATAACAATTTAAAATTTAGAAGTTTATTACCACAAATAAAAGAAAATAGATTAAATAATGATAAATCAAGCTGATAAGGATTAAAATAAACATAAAACATGACTAAATTTTATTGGTTGATTAAATAAAAATCCTATCTCACCTCATCTTTGAATTGAGTCATTTTTGGAGGTTTGTATGTTGTGTTTCAGTTTATTATTAATTACTATTTTTGAGGTTTCCAAAAGTGCCCATCTCCTCTCCTATATAAGGGAACCTTCTCCCTCTCATATTCATAGACCTTTGAGCATTCAAGCTCAGAAAAACCCTACCCATTTCTCTTATAAACTTCTCTAGAAACAATTTTGAGGTTCTTGTCTTCTCAAAAGACCAACTCTAGTCCTATAAGAGGAATCTTAAAAGAGGTGCGTCCAAGAAGAGGTTATCTCTTCTACCGATTCTTTCAAGTTTTCTTTCTTCTTAAACATCTTCTTCTTTAGTTGTTTAATTATAAAGTAATAATTTTAGTATCACTAATATACTGATATGTAATTATAAATATGAAACAACCCCATTTCACCTTCTATCCATCCTACGGAAAACAAAATCACCGTGTGTGCGTACGTATGGAATACTGTCTCCACGCTGTGGTCTAATCTGTTTTCCCACCACCACCTTACATGGATGGGTATAATTTTGTAAAGAATAAATATATTTGGTTATTATAACATCATACTTATTTTGTGATATTATATCATCCACTCCAATTCTATTCAATAACTATGGGAACGATATCATCGCTCTTGTATACGTACGGACTACTGTCTCCACGAACGTGATGAGATTCATTTTCCATGATTAACCATTAATGTATGATTATAAAGTATATATGTAATAAATAATCATGAAATATATTATATAATAATGATACTGGATTTATGTACATATATGTTTCATTTACTTAATTCCATTAAATTCAATAAGGAAACCAAAACAGCGTTCATACGTACGTACGACCTACTGTCTCCATGAATGGTGAATTTCATTCCATTTATCGATCTATGATATATATTTATATACTGAATATATAATATATATAAATAATGTTTTAAATTATGTAAATAAGTAAATTCAGATATGAGTAATAATGTCAAGAACAACACATCGAAACACGTACGATAAATGAAAAGATTTTACCCAAAACGATGCTTTAACATGGAATTTACAAAAGAATGGGTAATATAAAGTCATAAGTGGACCATATATGATATCATATCAATGAATATGAATCTTTAATAATTCAGTGAAACTATTTAAATCATTATACTGGAGGTCTGGATACATACTAATCATATCAGACATAAGGTAATGGATAACTTTTCCAATCTCATTTGTATCCGAGATTGTTTATTTATAAGTATTTACTGAGGTAATATTTCTCATCCATGTCCCTATTTTCTAAAAATATTTTCACATAATTTTAAATTCCTTTTTACCCATTTTTTACTTTTACTACATGGTATGAAAGGAATCTTTCTTTTTTTACCATACGAGGTACTTTTGGACTTTTCCGTCAAAAGTACGAGAAGAATGTTATTTTAACTTATACGGCGTGAATGGATTTTTATGGTTTCATAACAACTTCTTTAAATGAAGCTTCCTCTAAAAAATTTGATGATTATTTTCAAAAAAATCAATTTATATTATAATTTAATGGCATTTTGAGAAAATAAAATGATTTTGGAGAAGGAAGTATATTTTCCTCAAGAATTCATTTCAAGTGTTTTATCAAAACCATTTTCCATCTAAGATGAAATTATTTCATAAATGTATGTTTCAAATATAATGTCTCTATTATTTTCATAGTTTCAAATTTCTTATTATGAAATGATATCCATTTTTTATATGGGTTATGTTATGATGGGATGATGTTAATGAAAACCATTTTATTCTTTGGGTTATGATGAATGATTTATGTTAATGTTGTGGCACACCTAAGAATGATTTCATTATGAGATGGTTGGGAACTATATCTCCCTCCAATGCATTGGGTAAAGATTTATATCTCATGAGATAGACATGGTTGGAATGGTAAGTTAATAAGGTTCAGTGATACAGGACTGGAACGCGGAGTGAACTCGATTCAGAAAGAGACTTTGTCCACTAAGATTGTCGGGGAAGCAATGCCTTGGATACTATGGAAATCATATCATGTGCATAATGGTTTTCCACAATTACATGTTTTCTTCCCATGATATTTTATCATGATTGATGTTCCTTTATGATATATTCCTTACATACTTCCAATATTTATTTCAAAACTCACGATTTTGACGTTAAAACTTTATGTTCATGTTATGAAGTTCAAATGTATATGGATTGTTTTATTGTATCCATGGTTACCCTTATTAAGCATTCGAGCTATCCCTTTATATATTTTTCCCCAAAATATAAATAAAGGTTTTAGGTAAGAAAAAAAGCAGAAGATCTTTATGGGTGATGTTGAAGATCTTTCACCATGATTAGAAGATTATGTTCCATGTTTCCAAAGACACTAAACTATTATGGGTCTTTTGGTGTCTGTTTTTGTTATGTATTAATTATTCCAAAAAAGTAATGTAATGTCCATGTACGTCAATATTGGGTCTCTACATTCCACATATCGCAGATCCATACCATCATTTTCAGTCAGCCACTGGGGACTCTATATACTACCATGTATTCTTCCCCCTTAATGTATAGGGACACGATGTTGTGGGAACAAATACAGCAATGACCACTCTCTAAAGAAGGATCATTCTAGACATAACATATTTATTCTCTAATTAGTAACAAGATATCCCTATATTGAAATTCATTGACTGATCAGTCATGTATTTTATGATATCAAACATCATTAATCATTTTGGAGTCCCTCATGCTATTTTCACTGATTATAACATGAACTTCTCAGTAGATAATATGTGGTTGTTTTATGTCAAGTACATAATCTATTGAAACTATACTTATTGGTACCATGTGAAAGAAAATGGAATGATCCAAGCATTCAAAAATAAACTCCAAAATTCTGTAGAAGACAGATCCATAGATCAAGAAATGTGGGATGTATAATCTCCCCATCACCCTATAGGATTTTCCAAAACCAACATCACATTATACATGGATGACTTAAAATTACTGAGTGTGTGGAAGAATGGAAGTCATACCCATTGAGATCTAGCTTCCATCACACTGAACAGATTTCCATAATTATCATTAATCAGACTGAATAGTTGATGTCCATCTAGATGAATTGGAGTCCAATTATGAATGTTGTTTCCATCTATTGAATAATTTATAGAGGCACTAGAACTATATATCGAATGAATTCAACTAGAAGTACATCCTATACTATTTTCCTATATGGTTGTATAGTGTTATCTCTATGAACTCCAATGATACATAGATGGATGCCACTAAATTTGGAATCCACGTGGGAGGGGTCATACATTGTTCACATGGTATATCTCAAGAGTGAATGATCCCTGGTTACCATGGATGGATTGTGTGTCACTCCTCCAACAGATGTCAATTTACTCCATCAGTACATCATAAGAATGTAGAACAAGATACTATTTTCATGATGTATAATTTTGTAACAACCAATCCATGGCGCATGACACTTAACTATGTAACAAACATCCTCAATGTTTTCTGACAAAGAACTACCTAACAACCGCATTCTTTCTCGCATGATGATAAAATTCTTATAAATCAACATCATAGTCATACAATGATAAATTATGTATAATCCAACAACTCAAGAACATGAAGTTAAAATATGAGAATGATCTGGACCTTATGACATTATACTATGGGTAGTTTTCTCCATCGAAACATTTTATGCGATGACGGGAGTCTTTGACCCTCATTCATATTAGGTTTTTCATGAAACTACACCATATATTTCCACTTAGAAACCTCACCTCCATGGCCCTTCACCTAGACTCTAAACAATGTGTGTCTTCTTAGTATCTTTTGGTGCAGATCAAGCCTCCTTTCTCCTTGTTTATGTGGGGAAAATTCTTCAATTACCATATATCTCTTTCATTTGGGATATTTCCCCTCAATCTATAATGTACGGTGACAACCTTTACTACACAAAAATTTCCTAAATATAGAATAAATTTCCTCTATAATTGGACAAAAACCATTAATTATCCCTGATATATGTATCGTTTGATTCATACCCTTATGGGATATGTAAGAATTCCCATACATTTCTTCTTGGGTCCCATCCATTCAGCCCGTTAGATGGAGTTTTATTGGGAATTCATGGTGTGACATGAGAGACCTCCTTGGATTCATTTACACTGGGTTTATAATGGATGAACCATGCACATCTCGTAGGATCATTCCTATCACAATTTCCTATCTGCATGATGATTGGTCATGTAGAAACCATCATCGATACCACATGACATTAAACTGAACAAATAGGTCTTTTCACGCAACCATAAACTATGGAATCATTTCTATAGGCATCAGTCACCTACCATTCTCCCTTTATGTGTATGAATCATACCTACACAAGGGTATTCCCATTAATATCTACATATCTACTTATGCTCATCATCATGAGATACAGAGTGATTCATACACCTTTATTCTCAGGTCCGACCATGTTTTTTCCTTTCATTCACATCAGTTCACATTCATCCTTATGAGATGGCATTAAACTGTATGAGATTTGAAGAATGACATGTGGTTTTATTTCCATACTCATGTGATATGTAGGGATTAATAACCATTTTTCATTTTGGCCCAGCCACAGATCTGCCGATCTTTCGGTCCCTTACCCTCATCAAAGTCAACATTACACGATATTAAAATATATATGGGATGTTATCATGAATTTTATGGGTGGTGTTATGGCTCTATGGAATCATTCTCATCGGTTTTGTTATAGCACCACACTATGAATGACTATTTAAGACATACCCCATATTTTTACATGCTCTAAAACCATAAACTAGATAGTCATGTCTACATATCATGGAATTAAAATATGTTCATGAATCCTTTGGGATGGGTCATGTAGTGTTTGGCCTCCTTGGTCATCACTCACATTGGGTTTGCAAAGACTCATCGCAATACACATCCACTTGTGATACCTTCCATAGTGGTCTGAACAATATCACCATAAACTATGATCTCATGTCCTTGATGTACGATGTTAAACATAAATCATACCATGTGGAAGTTTAGTATTCCTCATGATAATCATTGGATTCTCCAATTTTAAATCTAAAGACGATTACCCATACAAGTTATCATATCCAAAACCACTATATATAATGAATACATGTTTCCTAATTCCCATCCTCATGGGACATGTTGCAATTCCTGAAAATTTCATCTTTGGGACTAGAAATAAGATCTCACAAATCATCACCCATTTGGCCTCAATTATGGACTTTGAAATATGACTATATGAAATACTTTGTTTTGATTCCCATTCTTTGTTACATTCCCTTTTCACTATCCAGGACATTCTCTGTCTGGAAATCCATCAACCATTGAGTCTAGATGTACTACCTTAATGGTGATGGTATTATTCCCCAATTGGATCATATAACATTTTGGGAAAACATCCAATTGGATCTAAGGAAACTATTTGTAAATAATGTGTTTTCTAACATGTTCAACAGTTGATTATTCATTTTCTTCACCATTCCTAGAAGGTTTTGTAGTGTATGCTCACTCACCAGTCTCCACTATGATCACGGTAATGTTTGTGTTTGTTAACATTCATTCCATTTTATATGAACTCATACATGTAATAATAACCATGATACCATTACATAATTCTCACATAGATCATGGATCATATGGGATTAAGAGTATGGTATGGTTTGAAATGATATGGTATTTATGATATGAATCCTATAAACATAAACTAGAAGCATATATCCATGATATAATGTCTTAAAACCATATCTGAACCCCTAATAATGTGATGTGTGGTGGTGGGCCTCCCTAGACTCATTCATGAAGAGTTTCTTATGTCATCACTCAAAACATATACATTTGGTATTTCTATTTTCCTGCTCTCTACATTATGACCATAAAATATTTTTATCCCTTATAGTTAAGGAAACATTACTTTCTACCACATTTTCAGTCCAGGTATGGAGTCCACCTTCTGATATTTTCTATCCTACATTTCAATACATCATATATTCATGTTTCTTCCATCTTTCGCATCATAGAGGAACCCCTAACAATTATGGCATCATATCACCATTTCCTTACACCCCTTCCTATCCCGACGCCCTAATGGATTGTCGGTTACAGACATCAGTTCATGTATTTCAAACTTGGTAAATGATTAACCCATATCCCCCCTCTTGATTGGTATGATAATGGTCCCTATGTTTCGAACATGGTCAATGGTCAACCCATACATACCATTCACCCCATTAACTATCCAAACTCAATGAACATTAATTAAGGCCCTCGAAGTGTTATTTTCTGCTTATTGTATCAAATATTCCCCCTTCCCATGTATTACCTAACACTCATGTGGTATGCTTGGCCTCACTGGGCAATTTCATGTCAGTTTTATTTCATCTCTGTTGGATAATATTTTTGGGAATTGAAATTTACATGTTCTACACAACATGTCATTAAACTGTTCTCAAGGGAATAGAATGTATTACTGTTAAATGTGTACAAAAACATTGTTACTAAACCTTATACAATAGAAAATAACTCAATAACATGACGTTTGTTGGCGCCAAAATATTGAACGAAAATAATGGATGAAAAAGAAGCCCATCACACTACCTCGCGAAGCTCCGACGCGATGCTCCACCGAGCATCGCGGCCGCCGCGAAGCACATGAGGAGATAACGCTCAGCGAACCCCCTGACGTTCGGGAGCCCGCCGCGAAGTCCCTGAGGCGGTAACGCTCCGCGAACGCAATGATGTTCACGAGCCCACCACGAAGCACAGGAGGCGGTAATGCTACGAGAATGCCCTGACGTTCGCTAACCCTCCACGAAGACCGTGAAGCGGTACCGCTCCGCGAACGCCCTGACGTTCGTGAGCCCGCCACGAAGCACCCGTTGCCCCTTCCCACCACGTGAGTTCTGCTTTCTGGCGCCCCTTGCCTATAAATATTGAGCTCCCCCCTGAGTCTAGAGGACATACAATCCGACCTATCGGCTTCTCAACCCCCGAATCACAAAACACCCTTCGCCACGGGAATCATGACCTCCACGAGGTATTTTTACTTCACGAGATACCTTCGCCTTGTCTCATTTTGAGCCCCTCTTCCGATAGGGATTCCCTTCACGATGCCCAAGGGAATTCGCGAAGGAGGGGGATTCCCAAGGGATCCCGGGCAGCCATGGAGCATTTATGCTTCGTGAAACACCCATCCTATAATAGTGATCCACATGCCAAGGCCTGGTCGTTGCACATTGCGAAGCACACTGCTTCGCAACACCTTGCTTCGCGAGACACTTCTTCTTCGTGAGGAAGTGCTCCACGAATACTATTCCACTTCGCGAAGCACCTCCCATTCACACATCTGCCCCATGCTAAGGCCAAGGCACTCGATTTCACGAAGAACACTCATTTTCTTGGCAATTCCTCTTCCCATGCGTCCTTCCAGGTTTGCACGATGTGATTTCAATGTCCCGTGGACAACACCACTCATAGCATTGCTTCGCCTAATGCTTATTCGCATAGGCATGCTAATGGGTATTGCTTCTTCACATAGCCATGCTAATGTGGACCCCTCGATTGTTTGGTTTGCGACCCCACTTGACCACGGCCATACTGGTACCTTCCCTATCCCAAAGAGCAGAGGGTACTGGTCATGTAAGTCCTAGAGGTGCAGAGTGAACCTGCATCGTCTGACCTGTTGGACGTTAAACTGCCAAGCACCTCGTCCTAAACACATGACGTTAAACTGTGATCCGACCCCGCGCCTCAAATGTAGGGTCCCCCCCCCCGTCTCGGACATTCCTTATGCTGCTCGTCTCCACATATATGGGATCACCCCCTCCACAGAGGATTATATCCTCCTTATCAGAGTGGCGTATGTCCACAGGAGAAGGGAAAACACCCTGGTATAACCCCCCCCCCCCCAAATTCTCTCTTGCAGAAGGTAGCACCCATGAACCTCCGTACTTCCCCACTGCCAAGGCCATTGGAGGGCGTGATAGGGAACGAGGCACCTTCCATCTCTGGTCCCAAATCCCTCTCCCACTACGCTTTTCCACACTTCGGGCCTCCATGCTGGAATAAGTCCCAGCACCATGAGCTGCCTAATGTGTTATCCCCTATTCTCTTCTCACAGACGCACCCTTCGCAATGTGATCGTTAGGTCCTTTCTTCCTCTTGTTTCTCACACTGAGCATGAATCATGGGGGATTAGAGTAAGCATCGACCATGGAAATGCCCTCATCCAGCATGACGTTAAACTGTATGCCCCCGTCCAGCATGACTTTAAACTGTATGCCCTTTTCCAGCATGACGTTAAACTGTATGACCCCATCCAACGTGACGTTAAACTACACAACACTTTGAACTACAAGGTCCTTGATCCATGTCAAGGCATGGTAATTAAGAAGACTCCATGTGGTTCAAGCCCACCACCAGTCATTTCTTCATGTCAGGTTCCACCTTCATCCATCATGACGTTAAACGGCACTCCAGTCCGACGACAAGCCGTTGTGACCAACCCAAACTATGAGGACTTTGATCCATATCAAGAAATTGTATGTAGGAAGCCTCCATGAGGTTCAAGCCCATCTCCCATCGGACCAAGGTCCTTTCCTCAGGGCGGTTTGCCGACACCCACCATTATTCCGGAACTATGAGGACATTGTTCCATGTCAAGGCATGGTACGTAGGAATTCTCACGAGGTTCAATCCCACCACTAGTGGACCCCTGGGTTCACCTGCACATCGTTTCGCCGACGAAGCCACTATGAACTATGTGGTCTTTGATCCATGTCAGGGCATGTTACGTAGGAAGCTTCCCATATTTTCAAGCCAATCACTCGGTCTTTCTGACCTCACTCACATCGGTTCACCCCCGTCCCACATGACGTTAATCTGTATTCCACGCCTCATTTGAACTACGAGTTCTTCGATCCATGTCAAGGTATGGTACATAAGAAGCCTCCACGAGGTTCAAGCCTATCACCAGTGGACCCCCGGGTTCACCTTCACATTGGTCTGTTGACGATACCCATCGGTCTAAGGTCCACCATCACGTCGGTTCACCAGCACCATCCCAAACTATGAGAACTTTGATTCCCTACCATGGGGATGTGTAGGAGGTCTCTTCGAGGCTCATGGCCAAGTTCACTTTCGCCCTTTCAATTATCCCATTTCATTCCACCTCCACTTCATTCATCCATCCATCACCCATCCTGATTCTCACCCGGGCTGCCACATCCCAGTGGGATCATTCCATCCACCTCCTCGCTGCTCCTAGCTGTGCATGGGCCTCTTTTCCATGGGTAATCCCCAACATGTCTCCTGGTCGTTGTCCTCCGTGTACACCTCAATTCATCACCCCTATGAACTACGCGGGTTTTGATCCCTATCCTCTATACAGGTTATGTAGGAAACCTCCAAGAGGTTCAATCCCAGCCAATGGTAATCCATGGCGTGCCCTATCCTAGGGTGCACTTCCCTTGATCTACCCTCAGTGGTGTTTATATCAACCATTATGATGTGACATCTCCCCTCCTTGGAGCGCACCACCTCGGATTCGTCCCCATTAGGCATTCTGATCCATCCATTTTCCAGGTATTCTCTCCTTGGGATATACCAATCTGATCCATCTCTGTGGGATGTTATGATCATTATCATTCTATCTCCGCTGGACGTTAAACCTGCAGCATACCCTGTGTTAAACATAGGAAGTTGAGGAAAACCTTTGATATATGCCTATCACATATAATTCAATGCGCTCGATGTGGGATGCCTCAGGCTTCCATGCCCTCGAGAAGCCCTATGACAAGGGACAAAAGACAGACACGCTAGTTCTCCAGCGTTCAGACACGCTACTGATGCCTCGACGTGACTACTCCCCCGACTGAAGGTTGCTGCCTTGACCGGACCCTTCGGAATGTCCTGACATAAGAAGTGTAATTAACCAGCATCCATGGAAACATGGCCCTGGGAAGAGTTTCAAGAAAAATGTATTAAATCTATGAGGGAGACCCGGATTAGGTGACGAGTTCCGAGGAGGAATCCATGGAATGGAGAACCCACATCCCATCATCCCGGTTTCGATCAAGGAGTAGACGTCCCTGAATAAGGAGCAGATTCTGCCCGCCTTTGGAAAGCGAGAATGCGGGGCAACAGCAGCGCGTCCTCCACAGGCAGATGCGTGCACCCCAACGACAGCATCAGAAACAGAAATGTTGAACCCGACGTGATGTTATTCTCCTCAATGTGGAGATTACTATCATTCGAGACACCAGTTGATTGACATGTAACCGCATCCAGATATCCGGCACTGGGTGCCACCAATCAATTAGTGGGCCTGGCGTGAAACTCACCGGAAGTTGGGGTAGTAGAACGTGGGGAATTCCGTTCTGCAATATCTTGGCGTGGATCCCTCTAACCGACATGGAGGATGGAATGACACTGGGGCACTGGTTGTCAATCCTTTTCCTCGAAGTGCTATTGAGTTGATCTCTCTATTTCCCAGAAACCAGGTTGCTGCTATGGAGACACGATCCCCGCCCACTCGCCTACACAAGGGAGGGGGAAATACCTGCACATCCAACCTGCCTGGCTCCATCGCCGCCATGGCGGCCTCTACATCCGTGAATAGGGAGCGCCCACGTCCCCTCTCCCCATCAGAGATCATCCAGCGAAGGGTGATCAACAACCATGTACGCAGGTACGAGGAGGAACGGGTCATCCCAACTCGGGATATAGCCTGCCTAGAACTGGAGGAATCTAGGCCCTGCCGTCAACACCGCCCTAAAAGGACGCACAGGGAGCCCCTTCTCCCCACCCCAATGTTCAATCGTTTTGGGAGCCTTTCCCCAGAATGCCTCAACGACTCCTCGCCTTATACTAATGAGGTGGGTGATGTCCGACTCAGCCCACTCAGAGTCCCAATCCAGGGGATCTAGGCAAGGGCTCCCATCCGTCCACGTCAACGCCGCCATCCAGCTTCGCCAGAAGAGTACGTAGGCTATGCCCATGCACAACCTACGCCAGCTCGTCTGACCCGGCATCAGCGTCAGGCCCGAGCTGAGGATGCTCGTCAAGGGGAATCGACGTCAACAGCTAATGCGGCCTGAGCCACCATCGATGTGCATCATGGAGTCCCTGCATACACTGAGCAGGGGAACTCCTTCACCTGACCAGGACCGAGGCTCCAACCGCCCCATGGGAAGGTCGGCTTGGCTCTTGGGGTTGCCGGCCTATGTGGTGATCACCCCAAACCAATACGTGGTGATGTCACCCCGTACGGAGGGACTCCCCATACCACCATTCCACAGAGCGTGGGCCTTCCCCACTCCGATGCTCGTCATGGAGGTATACCCCATGCTACCCCCCATCTCGAAGGAAGACCTCCCCCGTGGGAGTGACGCTCGGCGCGGAAACCTCTCCCGCGCACACCATACAAGGTATGGAGTCCCTCCTACTGCCCCCGAACATCGATGTGAAGGCACTACCCATCCGGTCCCTCTCCAATGTTGGGGTCATCCCTACATCCTCTATGAAACTGGTGAAGGTCCTCCTCGCCCTGGAAACTCGAGCAGTGAAGGTCAGCCTCACTCCGCCCACACCGACCATGGAGGTCCTCCCCATGCTCCTGCCGGTTCCAGTATAGGTTCCGCCCACGTGGGTTCTATCCATGGAGGTCCTCCCCATGTACCCTTCGACATTTTCCATGGTGCCCCTCACACCCCGTCTATCTCAAGCGGGAGCCCTCTCCGCCATGGTGCCAGCGTCGCCCCGAGACTACATGTTAAGAATCAACCTTGTCCAGAAGAGCCATCTAGGGGCAAGAGAGCGGGTCATCACTGACACAAGAAGAGTCCTGGGAGGGCCCGACTTGAGGGAAAACAATCCCATTTCTCAGATTCTGAAGAGGAATTCTACTCAGCGATGGAGCCTTCTCTCCACTTCTTCGTGTCAAGGACTTGGGCAGGAACGAGGCGTGTCAGCCTCATTATCCAAGAATGTGAACTCCACCGGATTCCCGCATCTCTTATCAGGTACATACATGAGGAAGAAATTGTGGAAAATCCATAGTTCCCGACCGTGCAATCACCACCATCATTTCCATAAGCGTCGTATACCTCTACCAGAGGTCACAGAGAGCTATTTTGGGGACCAACGGCGGTAGATGAATGGTGTGACCCATCACCAACAACCTCAATTTCTGTGCCAGAAGTTGTAGCTATTAGCTCATCGTATCGTGATATCATGATCATATCACCACACTCATTAGAGCATGGCCTAGAATTCGGCGGCCAGTCAGCTGGTCCACCGTATTCTCCGCCACCAAGTTTACTGTCCCAGTGGTCCTCCTTGGCACCGCTACCGGTCCCTCAGCCGCCTCCAGTTGACGAGTGTGGAAATACGAGGCCATACCACGAGTCCAAGCCTAGGGGATTCTGGAACATTCTCGCAGTGGATCACGTCTCGGAGAAGTTTTGGCCGACGATAGCACTGAACTTTTGCGCACCGGAGTTCCTTACCCCATAGGAAGTGGAGTGCTTCCGCCGAACCCTCTGGGAGACACACTTCCGCCTTCGTTATGAGCAGGTGGTGTAACCCAGGATTCGAGAGCACCTTGAAGAAATTGGTGACCAATTCCACCTGATCGATTTGGCCGCACTCCCTGTGGCCCAGCGCCCTGAGTCACCAGGTCGCCAGAGCACCCTTCAACGGAAATGTGTTCAGAGTTTCAAAGTACTCTGCAGAGTCATCAGGGAAGCTACCCCCCATGTGAAAGTCTGTGGTTGGGGACAGTATGTCGCTCTCCTCTTCATCCCCATCTGACGGCAACCCAATTTGTTATTAGACATTGAGGACATGCCCTCGAGAGGGGTCATGGTCCACATGGCTGACGTAGTGGACAAGGAAGATGAGCTTGAATTTCTCGATGGATACTTACCCCCTGAGGGTGTACCGCCACAGCTGGACCCATCAGAGAGGGTTACCCATCAGCAGAGGAACCTTCTAGGCCTCCCCATACCCATTGAGTTGCTGGTACTCAGTCGAAATTCCGGTAAGGGTAAGGAGCATGTCGGAACCGTCAAGCACTCTGACCCATCATCCTCTATACAAAAGACGGACAAGTATTCCGATAAGGTCGTGTTGCATCAGCAGCTTGCTGAATAGAAGAGGTTGGATGATGAACTCCTGGCCGAGCACGCTTCAGAGCGGTGACTGGACGACGGAAATCCCAAGCCGAGGCAGCAGGGGCAGGAACGATTTCCCCCTAGCGAGTTGCCTCTGGGCAACCCTAATCATACTGATTCCGCAGATAGGGCAGAATCCGGAACTCACGGAAAGAGGGAACGATACGTCTCGCCAAACCCTCCTGAACGACGAGGAAATATGAGGAATCTAGCACGTGTTCGCCCAGTCGCCCCACAGGCCGTTCCAACAGTCGCTCTATGAGCTACTGAATCCATCTACCATGTCGAAGAACCCGACAACGCACTTGTGATTAGGGATCCCCGTCAAGATAGGGACCCCACCCGGATGATCTTGTAGAGGCACTCATCTCCTGCCTCAAAGCATTGGAAACGTGGAAGGTAGCAGTCCCACCTGATGGCAAGCCATATCCCACATGGGTGGATGACATTCCCGCACCCCCTGGTTTTGGGAACCCCACTTTCTCACCCCTGAATGGGACATGGGACCTGCCGCAGCACTTGGCCCATTTTTCTTCTAGGTGGCCCCATTCTGGGGACTCCGGCCTAGCAAGAAGGCGCCAAGCTCCGATGTTTCGTGCATACATTGGAGGGCCCTGAATTCATCTAGTACAGCCAGCTCCCTATCGGATCGGTGACCGGTTGGGAGGATCGCCACCGGCAGTTGTTATACCAGTTCAGCTCCACCACACAAAAGACCAGCATCACAGACCTCTTCAAGTGCATGCAAATTCCTGATGAGTGAGTCACAGAATTCATCGCTCAGTCAAAGGGGCTTACATACTCCCTCGACATGCCACCGACTCAGGAGAAATTACTGACAATGTGTGTAGGGAACATTAAAATAGATCTGGTACCTTCCCTGATCACCCAAAACTACCGTGGAGGGTTCCGAGATTTCTCAGTTATGTCTTAGCGCCTTGAGGAGGCTGTGCAATAGGCTAGTCCGGCATATTTTCTGCCCCCTGTGATCCCATCCAGGAGTTTTTCCAGAGTCTAACCCGCCGCGGTGGCCCAAATAAAATCCCCTAGGAAGCTGAGAATTACTGCAAGCGGCACCGGCCCTGCAACCCCGCAGAGGTCCTCCACCTCAAGCGCATGATCCTTTCCAGTAGAGACCACCTCAGAATCGACAGGATCCCCCACGCAATGCGCCACCACCACCTAGGCGAGACAATCAGGTGCTGCCTCCTAGACAGGCCCCTTCGGCCCCTCATCAGGGCTAGGCCCCCAGGGGCCCTATCCGGAAAGAAGGCAGCAGACTTCTCCGTTCAACGAGAATCAGGTCCCTTGCTACTTCCGAAGTTCTCTAGAGCAAGGGATTGTGCACCTACCCGATAGTAGAAGGCCGACAGAGGCGAATCTCACCGATCACCCCAACTACTATCCTTATCATCGGATTTTGGGGCACAACCTCAAGAAATTCTATGTGTTTAAAGACTGGATTCAAGACCAGGTCGACAAAAACATAGTTAGGTTGGGCCCATCACCGACACAAGTAGCGAGTGTCTTTGTAGGGTCATAGATCGGTAGCAATAGCGAAGGCGAGTGGCAGCAGGTTACTAGCCGTGGGTCCCATAAATACGACGACTGGATGGCTCAAAAAACCATCGCCTACACCCATGGTATCATCTGGGCACTCCTGAATCAGCCATAGCCTTCGGAGGAAGTAGTTGGTACCTCTGCATCGCCTCCAAAGCCAACCTCTTCCCAAAAGGGCAATCAGCGACAAAGTAAGAAGAAGCAATGCGCTCCAGCACTACTGTCGTCATCCTGCACTCTTGGTGACTTTATGCCCCCTGAAATGGGGATTCCTCCCAGACTCTACCCAGTGATGGATGACTCATCAAGTGACAGCCAAGGGTATTCTTCAGTTAACACCGTGGAGTAGGTGAAGCCCTATATGGCTCCCGACGAGGGGGAACGACATGTGAACCTCCCTAACGTTCCTAGACGACGTCAACGTCAGCGGAACCGCAACCACACCGGTCATCGAGGCACGTTAGCGGTCACTTTCAGTCAGGTCGTGCACGCTATTGAAACCAGATACCAGGCTCAGCGTAGAGCCCATCACGCGCAACCTCATCTGATGACCTCAGCTCTACCTCCACTGCCGTTTGTGCTACTAGATCAGGCAGAGCTTCTTCGTCCACATCACAGTCAGTCTTTCCAGGCTACAGGCCAATCTGCGTTGTCCGATCCTAATCCGGCGGCTACTCTCCAGGCATCAACTAGTAGGCAGTTGGATGTACCCAACACTAGCCAACTGCCGGTTCAACCGGAAGGACCCGCTATGCCTCTAACTGCAGAACGACCTCCTATAAGCAGAGGCTCGTTCTTGGCACGAATGTATGGTTTCTTGAAGCACCTGGCCGGCATTCCAGCAAGTATTTCTATCCTTGAGGCCCTTCGCCTACCATCTGAAATGCGTGAAGCACTTGACGAGACCCTAAGGAGCCCCCTTCAGTTTGAGACGAAGGTAGCAGCTATGGAATCCTTCAACGTTGAGGCAATTGAAAACACAGAATGCCAGACAGTTATCTCATTTTCCGGTGAAGATGAGGACCCTCCCATACAGGGGCATATTCACCCACTGTACATCACTGGCTACTTCAATGGCGTGGAAGTCCTCCGCTACCTCGTTGACACGGGTTCCGGGATCAACCTAATCCTGACTCAGAGACTGTGAAATATGGGTCTGTCTGAAGATGATTTAACTCTCTCCGACCTCAGAATCCAGGGATATGACAGGACCGAGCAATCCCTAGTCAGCAAGATCCACCTAATGTCCCAGTTCGATGGCCTAATTTCCAACACTGAGTTCATGGTTTTCTCCTAGGACACTGGCTACAACGCATTGATGGGTAGTCCATGGCTCCATCTACACGCAACTGTCCCTTTGTCGTATCACCAATGCCTCAAATACTCTCTCAATGGTTGAGTAGGTGTGCTCTAAGGAGATGTGTCTCCTTTCGCCTCTTGTGATGCCCTCTATTTGGATGCCTATTATTACAAGAGAAAGGATCAGAAAATCCTAGAATGTGAGGCTGAACCCGCCCCAGTCACAAGTGATCCATGGGCAGGCCTGGATAATGCCTACATCTTCTCGATACATCGATTGGAGGCCACGAACCCCGACACAGGGAAGTGTTTTGTAGTTTCAAGTACGAAAGGAAGGCATGTTCCCATGTCCAAGTGACAACGGAAAATCACCTCGTACTCGTACACCAAGCAGCCTCATGTGATCCCAAAGCCTCCTACCCCCGTGCGGTATTGGAATGTGAAGCTTATGACAATGGAAGTACATCATATGTCTCTCTTCCGATGGGATGGAATCAACCAACTCAGGTTGACGCGTCACCACTGCTTTGATATCATCAAACGTGGCCCCTTAGGCCGAAGTCCATAGGGGATTGGATCGACTGATTTCATTGTTATGGTCTTAGTGGCGTGTGGGTCTCCTGATATGATGACCACTGTAACCCATGTCGGCACCAGCTTCTCGTCAGGATTTGATAGGTCAGAAGTAACTCCCTTTGCGGTAAATCCCTCCAGTAGTGGAGAGGATGATCTGGAGGATGCCCCCCCCCCCGCCTTTGAGGAAGGCGTCTCCACCACAGTTGATGAACTGGTACAAGTGAACCTTGGTAGTGAGGCATACCCGAGACACACATTGATCATTGTAGCCATGTCCCCCGAGGAGAAGCAGCGGTACGTAGACTTTCTCAAAGAACACCATGAGGTGTTTTCCTGGAGTTACGAAAAGATGCCAGGAATACATCCTTAGGTAGTCGTTCACCGACGGGGCCTCCCGTCAAACCATCGTGGGTTTAAGCAGCCTCCAAAAAAGATTCACCCTTCTCTCTGTGTTATGGTTTTGCCCGAAGTTGACAAGCTTATCAAAGCCAACTTTGTCAAGGAAGTCCAGTACCCCAAGTGGCTTCCCAACATTGTTCCAGTTAGGAAGAAGAATGAGAAGATCATAGTTGGCATTGACTTCTGCGACCTCAATCACCACTGCCCAAAGGATGACTTTCCCCTCCCGGTGACTGACTTATTGATTGATTCCACGGCCGGGTTCCAAGATCTCCCATTCATGGATGGGTATTCTGGGTATAACTAGATCCAAATGGCCCCCGAGGACAAGGAATCAACCACCTTCTGGTCTCCCCAAGGTACCTTTTGTTACCAGGTTATGCCCTTCGGCCTGAAAAATGTAGGAGCCACTTATCAGAGGTCCATGCATCCCATATTCAGGCCGATTCTCGGGATGCTGGTAGAATGCTACATGGATGACCTAGTGTTCAAATTGCACCAGACCCAGGACCATCTCAAAGACCTTGATAAAGTGTTCGGTTTCCTCCGTTCCTGCCACCTGAAGATGAACTCGTTGAAGTGTTCCTTCGGGGTCAGCTCTGGGAAGTTTCTTGGCTTTGTTGTTAGATACCGGGGCTTTGAGATCGACCTAGAGAAGATCAAGGCCATCATCCAAATGCCTTCCCCGAGCAATATTCGAGAACATAGAGGTCTCCAAGTCCACTTAGCCAATATACGCCGATTCATCGCGAGTCTGGCTGGAATGTGTAACCCCTTTTCCTAGCTCATGGATAAGGGTGCCACTTACGAATGGGATGAAGAGTGTCAGACCGCCTTCGAGGAAATCAAGCAGTTCCTGCTCCAAACTCCGATTTTGATGCCACCCATCTCCGGAAATCTTCTAGTCCTTTACGTGACTGCCCTGGAATGGTCCCTCGGTGCACTTCTCGCCCAGAAGAATAACAAGGGTACGCAGAACAATTTATACTATCTCAGCCGCATGCTTCTCGATACGGATATCAGATACTCCCCTTTTGAAAAGAGCTTCCTTGCATTCGTTTTTTCCGTACAGAAGTTGCGGCATTACCTACAGCACAATGAGGTACAATTGGTCTCTCGGGTAGACCCACTGAAGTACATCCTGAACCACCCCATGTTGACTGGCTTACTAGTACACTGGGCAGTGATCCTCTAGCAGTTTGACATCAGGTTCGTGCCTCAGAAGGCCATTAAGGGACAAGAATTGGCAGACTTTTTAGCTGCCCATCCAACCTCCACGGATAAGTACTTGGACCTAGATTTTCTTAATGATACAATCCTCTCAGTCGATCATTTCATCTCATGTTGGAAAATGCACTTCGACGGTGCCTCCAGGAGCCCCACCGGTAGGAGGTTCAACGATCCTAAGCTCAACAGATTGGGTTTGGGATCATCTTCATTACCCCGGCGCAAGCCGTCCTACCAAACTCGTTCCTATTGTCAGAAGGTTGTACCAACAACGAGGCAGAGTACCAGGCTCTCATCACCGGCCTCGAGTTGGCCCTCGAGATCAATGTGACCCATCTATATGTGAAAGGAGATTCCGAGATGGTAATCAAGCAGGTCAATGGAAATAATGTCTTCAGGAAGCCGGAGCTTGTACCATTGTTGGAGTGCACCCTCTGTCTAATGGCCTAGTTCTCTTCTCGACCAGAGGTTACCTATGTCCCTCAGTCATAGAACGGTTGAGAAGCCACCTTGGCTGGCTTAGCTGCGTCGCTCGCAGAACCCGAGAAAGATGATTTGATTATACATGTGGCACACCGGAGATTCATTTCCCCCCGTCACCCGAGAGGACAATGACGGCCTGTGGGCAAGTCATCTCACCACCAGACCTTCTACATCAGGGGTCCTGGGTTCGTCAGAAATAGTGGTTGAGGCCACTCTGAACTGGAGGACACCTTTTGTTGAGTATATAAAAAATGGTCACCTCTCGAACAACCGGGCCAAGCGCGAGTGAATCCGATGCCACGCTCTATAATTTAACCTTCAGAGAAGTCCCAGTCTTGAGCAGATCCTTTATAAGCAGAGATTTGATGGCGTCCTCCTCTGTTTCATTCAAGGAGTCATGATTTATCAGGTTATGCAAGAGGTTCACGCCGGTTCCTGTGGTGACCATCAAGCTGGGCCAAAGCTATCCCATCAAATACGGAGGTTGGAGTACTTCTTTCCCTCTATGATCCATGATTCTATCGAGTTTTCCAAGAGATGCCACGTGTGCCAAGTTCATGCCAACTTCTTGCATCAGCCGCTGGAGCCCCTACACTCCACCAAGTACTCTTGGCCATTTGCGATGTGGGGACTTGATGTAGTTGGACCATATCCACTGGCAATAGCTCTCCAATGTAGGTTCATCCTAACTTCAACAGATTTCTTCTCCAAGTGGGCAGAGGCAGTTCCGCTCAAAGAGGTCAAGGCCCATTCTATCTTCGACTTTGTGAACTCCAACATCATCCACCTTTTTGGGGTCCCTCACGCTATCCTCACCGATAACAACACCAACATCCGAGAAGTCGAGCTGAAGAAATTGTACGCCAAGTAAAATATCCGTTCGAACCATACATCTCTCTATCACGCACATGAAAATGGACAGATCGAGGTGTTCAAAAAACCCTATCTAACATTCTGCAAAAAATTATTGCTCAGAACAAGAAAGGTTGGTCGGACAAGCTCCCCAATGCCCTTGGGGCTTATCGGACAACGACTCTCAATTCCACCCAGGTGACCCCATATTTCCTAGTGTATGGGGCTGAGGCCGTCCTACCCATTGAGATCCAGCTGCCATCATTACGCACTGCATTCTATGACCAACAGGCGCCAGATGAGGTGGCTGAAATCCGTCTAGCTGAATTGGAAGCATTGGATGAGAACAGGCTTCATGCCCTGCACAATCTGGAAAGGCATCAGAATAAGATAGAAAGGTCCTTCAACAAGAAGGTTCACCTTCTATGTTATCTGCAGGGTGATCTGGTTTTGGCCCATCGAGCGCCAATGATCCCTGGTAGGAAACCACCCAAGCTAGAGACCAAATGGGAAGGACCTTACATCATCCATAAGGTTTACCCCAACAGAGCATACTCCTTGGGGACCACGAATGGTGAGCGTATAACTCCTCCCACCAATGCCAAGTTCCTCAAGCAGTACTTTTCCTAAGATTCGTGCAAGACCTTAAACCACACCGTCGTCCTACAGGACGATAAACTACAAAATGGTCCGAGCTCTATGACCTTAAACTAAGATCTCCCCCCGTCCTTAGTGTAAGATGTTAAACTGTAAGCTAATCCAGCCTTCCTGACTGAGGCCTAGCCTCAGTCCCCTTGACCTCCTCGAGCCCCCAGCCCTTGTCCTCTCCACAAGACGTTAAACTGCAAGCCGGCCAGGTCACCCTGACCACGGATCGGCCTCAGGCCCCTTGGCCTTCGCCGACTCAGACTCTCTTGTGGGATCACACGGTGTGGTGTGGGATACGCCCTCATTAGCATCGGATTTCCCACCGTACCATACATATCCCCATATGAGTCGCATCTCTTTTCCAACACAACATTAAACTTTACTTCAAGAACTACGTGTGGCTTGGTTCTCATCCTAAGGGGATACGTAGGAACGCTCAGACGCCTCGTCTTGAGCCCAGCCCCGAACTCTTCTCTTTCACTGTCCCCCTAGGTATAGTTTCCTCGGAGGATCCTTGCATGATGAGGGGTTGGCTTTCATAGCCCCGCTCATAAAAGGATTATAAGGGTTGCACTGTGTGACCACTCCCGTTCTTCTCTCATCCCACATCCTCACCGCATGACGTTAAACTACATGGCCTTCGAGAACTATGTATGGATTGATTCCCATCCTAATGGGATATGTAGGAACACCCGGACATTTCTTCTGTCGGCCCAGCCCAAAAGCCAAAAATATTCCCCTTGAGTCAAGACATAAGATAGGGTGCACACTTTTGACCCAACTCGCATTGATCAAGCCTCGACCTGGCAGCATGCCCCCCTGGATATGTTCGCCTCTTTCGTGGATGGATACAGCTATGCTTCACCCACTACGTTTCTGGGATTCCATCATCTTTCACACCCAGAGGGACCCCCAAGAACGGCCTGGATACAACGCCCAAGGGCTCTCCTACCGATATGGGCAATGCCCCCGAGGATTTCCGAGCAACAAGCTGATAAAAGTCCCGCGTTGCGAATTTTTTCAACGGTCGACACTCATTTTTTGCTCCCATATTAGGTCACCATAGGAATGCTGTGTTTCGAACATGGTCAACAGTGTCCTGGATCTTCGGGTCCACATAGAGATGTCCCAAGCATCGAGTGCAATGATTCGTTCTGCCGCATCATGAAGCGACAAACTTCCCTCCAGGTGGCGCCAACAGTCAGGCCCACAACCCCGATTATCTTATAATGGATGTGCAGAATGGTGTAGAATTGTGTCCTTTTTTACATCGGGTTACTTGCCATGTCGTACACCTCCCTGGATGAGATACAATTATCTCTTCCCCCATCCTCATTACAAGATGTTAAACTGCAAACTGGCCAGGCCTCCCTGACCAATGCTTAACCTCAGGCCCCTTGGCCTCTCCGGGCCCCCGGCCCTCGTCCTCACAGCCAGACATTAAACTGTAAGCTAGTCAGGCATTTTTGACTGAGGCCTACCCTCAGCCCCTTGGAATTTTTGGGCCACTTGGCCCAGATTCTTTCTTACAGAACTGTGCGGTATGGTGTGGGATTATATTCTCATTACCCACTGCGCCGTACATCTCCTTGTTAGGATATTATTCCCCCTAGGTATCCCTTCAGAACTACGTATGGATTGATTCCCAACCTTATGGGATATATAGGATCACTTGAATGTCTAGGCTTCGGGTCCAGCCCCAGATCTTGGGAATCTCTATCCCACCTCGGCTGCTCGGCCTACTCTTCCTCCACGAGGGGATTATATGGTGTGGTGTGGGATTATTCCCTTATTCATGTCGGTCTTCTAATGACCTCTCCATGTACCTCTCAATCCCGAGTTGTTTCGTCAACCCTTTCCAATGGTTCACCAATGTGCCTAAGGGTACTCTGTTTTATTTCCTGGAATGCCAGAATTTACTCAGACACGTCCCCACCTACATTCCAGGCTTTGTGTATCCCTTCATTAGGGTTTCCATAATCTTTCACGCCCAAAGAAACCCCCAAGAATGGCCTGGATAATACTCCCAAGGGCTCTCCTACCGTTACGGTCCAATGCCCTAGAGGGTTTCGGATAATAAATCGATAAAAATCCCCCGTTGCGAATATGGTCAGAGGTTGACACTTGTTTTTTGTTCTCACCTCAGGCTAACGTGATATGGAGACTGTTTTTCCACCACGGTTAACAGTTTTCCTCTATCACCACGCCAACCCCATTAAGCCCAAAATGTCAGTTACAGGATTCAAATCCTCCTCCAGTCTCATCATGTCCATGTAGAGTTTCGGAACTGTTGGTACTATTCCTCCGTGCACGTCTGCAAATTGGGGGAACAAAGCCGTGTCAATGGCATCCTTTGGAGTTCTTCACCGACTCCCCCTAGTTGGATGTTTCAGGTATTGTTATAAGGATCTTCCCCCCTTGTTTCCCACACCGAGTTTAACTCACGTGGGCTTAGGGATCAGGGTATGGTCTGTGCTTACCTGGAATGTTGTCATCCACTCATAGACCAAGCTCTAAAGACCATAAACTAAGATCTCCCAAGGACTACGCCTGGAATGATTCCCGTCCTCATGGGATATGTAGGAACACCCAGTCCTCCTATCGTTAGGCCCATCTTGAGTTCAGCGTCCTGCCTTCAGGACCCTGACTACGGGATTATATGGTGTGGTGTGGGATTATGTCCTCATTCACGTAGGTTGTGTTTCACGGCACCATACAAATTCCCCTCCTAGCATCGTCTCTTCTACTTCTGTGCTGCATGATGTTAAAATGCATGCTTGGTCCTATCACATGACCCTAAACTATGACATTATCATCTTGGCCGCACGACAAAAAATGGAACTGAATTGTTATAACCTCACTGTAGAGGACATCATATTGGGTATTGGTCACATTCCATTCCATTTTTCAATGCCTATCACGGCTTGATTCTTGTGGCGACACCATTTCTTGCTACCCTACGCCTGTAGCTCCGCAAAAAAACCACCATCTTAAAGGAAAAACAAGATTTTTCAAATTCCGCTTCTTTTAGTGCAAGGGCCATGCCCACACTCCCCTTTTTCCCTGACACTAGTACCTTACCGTGCCACCCTTCATAACTACGTATGGATTGATTCCCATCCTCATGGGATACGTAGTAGCGACCGAGCACTTCCTCGCGAGCCCAGCCTAACATTCTTGTTCGGTCTCTCGACGTGAGCACTCACCCAGAGAACGCATGATGTGTTTTGACAAAGAGCCCAATGTGTGGGATTTTCATAGGGACATTACCCTCATCCCATGACCAATCTTCGTCAGCTCTCTATTTGGATCCTCATCCTCTTCCACATCCAAAAGGACCCTCGGACAACATGGATGCTAGGCTTAATGGCTCTCCATGAATGCTGGACCTAAGGGCCCTCCAATCGCTTGGGCCAACGTCCCTACGGGTCTCTGACAACATTTGTGACATGGTCCCATGTTTCGAACATGGTCAACGGTCGACCCTCATTTGTTTGTCCCCATCCTCATAGGGTATGTAGGAACGACCGACCACTCTGCTTCGGGCCCAGCCTAATCCTCACTCTTGGTCCCTCGACATGGAGAGTTCCCTCCGGGTGTACGTGGTGTGATTTGGACTCCAAGTCCTATTTCACATTGGTTTCATAACTACCACACCATATGCTCCCTAAGATCTACTCTTTCATAACATGTCCTATCATATGACGTTAAACTGTAGGATTCCATATGTCCTCAACGCATGACACTAAACTGTGGTTCTACCCTGAACATGTTCAAGATGCCCCGTGTTAATCATGGGATGCACCAGAGCCTCTACCTGAGAGGATTTCACCTGTCAGTGTTGGTCGATGACTACATTGTGCTTCTAGTACTAAGTGTGGCTTGATTCCCATCCTCATGGGATACGTAGAAACACCCTGGTATTTTTTCTAGGGTCCATCCCATAGGAATCATTAATATTATCCTTCCCCTTTCTGGCCCCTTGGCCAGACCCCTCGCTAAAGAGGCCCTATCCCAATAAAGGAAGGATCCATAACCAAACCAATGCGCCCATCTGGCATACTCCCACCATGGTGGTGTATTTTCATGAGTGTTTGATTTTGTTCAGACAAACCATCACTCCATATTCCACACTTTTCGTACCCCTTATTCGGACCCTCGTCCCCTTTCATGTCTGAAGGGACCCCCTAACAGCCCGGTCCCATGCTGCATCGGCTCACCTACCATCCTAGCCCAACGTTCCGGAATATTGGTTGTGTTTGTAAGGACACCCTAACAGTATTGATGCTCAACCTATGGTCCACCAACTGTCCTGGGACAATGTCCCGAAGGATTGACCTACAACGTTTGTGACCTGGTCCCGTGTATAGAACATTATCAACGGTCGACCCTCATTTATTGTCCCCATTTCAGTATAACGCAGTAAGGATATCGTTTCTCCTCCATGGTTAACAATTGTCATTTATTGTCACGCCATCCCCACAGTGTTTCGAATCATGGGCATCGTAATTCACACTTCCCATTTCTATCTTTTCAGACTGATTACAGTGCCCATAGCGTTGCACCATTCGTGCATGAGGGCATGCTGAAGAAACGATAATTCGGCCATTTTGATAACTTCCTTCTCCGGCCAGGCCTCTCCCATCATTCGAAAATCCGAACTGGTTATCCAAACCCCGGATGCCCGAATCTTGGTTTCCACTCTTATGTTGGGTGGGACGAGGAGGCAACTATCTCCTATTTCTTACATCAGGCTTGACCCACGTGAGCTTGGGGAATTATCGCCGAACGTCCCGAAAACATCGTAGGGATATAATGAACCTATTCAAACAGTGGAAATCGTGCATGCTACGACATTCAAAATAAATAAGGAAGAAATTGAAGCATGAAAGTACCTTTAAAAGGGTTTTAATTTGTTATAGTACCAAGGGGTCGACTCCCCCCATGGACGGGCTGACCTCGTCAAAAGAGCATTACAGCTCCACCACCCTTCGTCTTGTCGCATCCATGAATTGATGTTGCTGACTCAGCTCCCGCTCTTCCTCAGTAGAGGTGAGGCGCAGTTTGTCAGCCTTGGCTCTTGCCCTCTATATGCCAGCCTGAATGGCAGCCATCTTTCTAGAGGCCTTCCTCATATTCTCTTCTGCCTCTGCCAGCTGGGCCTGCAACCGTGAGATCAGCTCAGATTGTGCATTAAGAGAGGATGAGTGCTCATCCGCCTGGGTCTGCAGCTATTGGACCTCGCTTTCAGCCTCTTGGAGCTTCTTGATGTTTGTCGCCTTCCTCCACGGCCAGCCCAAACTGAGCCCGCGATCATACTCTCTGATCTTCTCGGCCATGAGATCTCAGATTAGCGCATGAGGACGTTAGGAATCCACTCCCCCAGTGCACTGTTCTTGTAGCCGCGAGAAAATTATGTCCATTTCATTCATCCATAGTTCTTGGGGTGTCCTTGATGAAGTTCATGATTACATTCCACAATCGGCGGCGGACTATGCTGCTGTCTTCCTCGATGGAGGTCGTTTCGTCCTAGTCTGCGCGATTGGCAGGCTCGTACGCAGGATACGCCTGCAGGATACGCCTGCAGGAAGTCCTCGGCAGGATCTACATCTGGTGTAGAATCCGACGCGACATCTGGCACAAGAGAAGGCATGATGGGACTTGGGTCTACCGATTGATCCTCGTCATCAGAATCCACCTTAATAACCTCAGGCACGACCCTGCTGGTGGTCCCGCCGATGATAGTGTGTGTTGCAGCTCGGGGAGATGGGGGGACTATCTCCACCATCACCGGCATGCCCCTAGGAGGGATGCTGCCAGACATCCCGACAAGCCTTGCCGCAACAGCCCATGCCAGTCGAAGAACTGTACGACAGAGAGGGACATAAACATTTGTTGGCACAATCTACATATGACAACAATGAATCCAGTAGAGGAAACTTACGGAGATCGATCTCCTGGTGCTACTCATGAGTCGATGCTGAAGGGACCCCGAGGCGTGGCCCTCCGTATACTATTGGAAGGTCTGGAGATTCTGGAGGAGCCACCTCGGGTGCTCTGGCCCCACCAGATGCAGAACTGGATGCAGCCGTAGGCACGGTATCTGAAGGTCCTGCATCATTACCCACCAAGGAGCGAGAGTGAGGCCTACGTACAAGTTCCTCCAGCATGATTCAAACATCATTAAGAAATACATGATATCCTGAGAACGAACCATGAGGAAAGAATCTTGGGATTCTACCTCGAGAAACACTGCGAAATTATCAGAATTTGAGTCTTGGTCTCCAACTTCGCCCTCCTACAACGGGATCCCTCCGCCAGCCTCATCCTCCCGAGAGGAGTCCTCTGATTCTTCCATTAGGAGGAAGCACGCCCTCAGATCGGTGGCTGAATGATGTGCTGGAACTGTCCGATCCAACTGTACCCTCACCCGGTCTGTCATTGGGTGTGGGACACCACTGGAGTGAACGTAGTCCTCCAGCTCGACCAAATATTGCTCCGCCTCCACTACAGACGCCGCAAAACCGGCCGGACTGGGCCTATGCCTGGCAGAACCATCTCGCGATGGTTCAAGAGTTCCCACACCTCGGGCAGACTGAGGTTTTTCTAGTTGACATCCCAAATGTCCCAAGCCTTCGGGAAGACGGAATCCTCTGGCATGTCAATATGACGCAGCCGATTCCCTACAGCCTGAGCGGATATCCTGTGGAATCCCCTCGGCGGTCTCCCCTTCGGATGGCCCTGCTCTTCTGGAATAACCGGATCCACCGTTGCTGCCACTCCCTCGGCCGGTGTAGGTCTTGCCGCCATGGAAGCCCTGCCACCGCGAGAGGCCCTTGTTGCCCTCCGACCCCGACCTCGGGATAGAGGAGGCCCGCCTCCCCAACCCGAATAGATGGTTGTCTAAGAATCTCCCATAGATAAGCTGCCTCCCATCTAATGGCATACTCCCTCATCAATATGAAAGCGGCGGTGGATGGAGCCAATGCAATTTGCATCTTCCCGGCTTCCCATGTGAACATGATCCACAAGTGCCTCATCACACACCAGTGCTCCTCGTGACACACCTCCCAGTGGACCAGCAGGGTCAGCCACTGGAGGCACCGAAATTGCCTCGCAAACCGATGCGGGGTGTACGGTTTACAGAGTGGCTCACGATTGACTCATGCCACCAAAACTCTGCCTCGAAAGGCCATGAGATAAGCCCGGTGCTCTTCCGTTCCCTTCCCGTCGTCAATGAGTATCCTCGTCGGCTATGGGAATGGGTGGATGTTAAACTCATCCTCCCTCCACACCCGGTTCAGCACCATCGACACGGTTAGTTTGAATGGGAAGCTCTCGTCCGCATTCAGAATGGAGGGGCGAAAGTTTGATCCCGGTGGAGAGATAGGTTTTGGATACTCATAGATCCCCTGATGTGCACGACAATCCACCCATATGGAAGGTGGGAGGTACCGCATATCCTTGGTGGATACTTGCCCTCGCTAACGTGTCACAGCATCCTGTACAGCTTGGTGAGCATTGGAATCCCCAGATTGACCAGCTGCCCCATGGCCAGCATGGACGCCATGATAAACGAGTTGGGCCATACCCCCATGCTTGTATCCCTCACCGGTAGGATCCAACCACAGATAAGGGACGTGATGAATGCCGCCAGCATAACTATTGGTTTCTGTTCAGTGTTGACATTGAATCCCCAAGTCTTCCATTGGCTGTCCTCCAAGACCCGCCAATACGAGTTCTCCTTGCCCCGTTGAACCGCCTTCGGACAAGTTCGAGGCCTCAGAGGGATCTCTTGATTCACCGGGAAATTTCGGAACCAATCGAACAACTTCTTATAGTGGACATCTCTCACTTCTTCCTTGTCCTCTCCAAATACCAATGCCATCAGTACCGATGCCAGTCGCGGCATCTGCTCCGTATCCTCCCACGTGCTCATGAAGAGGAGGAACTCATCATACATGACCCCCATGATCGGGACCCCCAAAATCTGATGGACATCCCACAGGCTGATGCCCCCCTCCCGATGGTGTAGGTGAAAAGTATTGGTCCTAGAAGACCATCTACTCAGCTTCTCCGACATCATCTATATCGGTTGGTAAATGTGGAATTGGGAGGCCCATATCGCCTCATACAAACCCACTCTCCTCTGCTCTGCCCCAAACTCCTCACATGAGGCTCCTACCTAGTAGGCCCATGCCCAGTCATTGGTGAAGTTTTCTCCCAAGCACAGGTCCCACTCATCGGACCACCCCTTCTTTGAATCATGCAAATCCAGCTTCAGCATGGTATGGTACAAAGGAGGGGATGTCTCCTGTTGTAGTGGCTTCCCGTCAATATTGTTCACATGGTTGTAGAGACAGTCGGCGGTGAAGGGTGTGATGTCCTCCCGCACATGACCATCGACCGCCCTGAACCACTGGCACTAACATAGAGTGCTCCTGAACCAGCAAGCTGGTTCGTCCCTACTCGCCTCAGGGATGAAGACATGATCCCTCATCCCGAAGCCATACAAGGGCAGCTTCTTGCACTGTGGATAGTTCTTATGACCCTCTGATAGCAGTTCTATCAAAGAAGTATGGTCTGATTGGCTTCATACCATCCCCCCAAGGCCCAGATAGTTGTCTATCTCATTCCACTGGGAGGCATTAGGAAGCACCCCCAATACAGCTTCTCGATTGGCCATTTCGGTTTCCGAACTCATAAAATAATTTTTTCGGGCTGGATCGTGAAGCTTGCTCGCAAAGATCTCTCATGAAGCTCAGGTGCAAAACAAATCCGCGGAGTCTGGCCTAGGCCAGCAAACAGAAGTTTTCTTGGTGCGGTCGTGGAGTCGGAGACTCGCAGTTCTCCGCGAAGCTCGATTCGTGGAGAGCTGACGCGGAGTACGCGGAGCTTCGCGAAGTCGAAAGTGGAAAAGGACAAAAGTCGCGAGATGAAAAAAGAGAGGTCAGACCCCCTATTTATAGGCGATAACCCCGAAGATTTGCGGTGAGTCCTGCCTATGTGGAGCATCACGACACGTCTGGACCGCATGGCCGCTGTCAGCACCGTGGGCCCCTTCGTGAGGCCGCATCAGAAACCGCCGATAAGTTTGGCGATTTACCTTCAAACTTAGACCCTTCATCCCTCCGTGGCTCCACGTCTGGGGGGGGGGGATTTTTTTGGCACAAAAATATTGAACGAAAAGAAGGGTTGAAAAAGAATCCCAGCATTCTGCCTCACGAAGATCCGACGTGAATCTCCCCTGAGCATCGCAGCCACTGTGAAGCACAGGAGGCGGTAACACTCCGCGAACACCATGACATTCGCGTGCCCGCCGCGAAGTCCCTGAGGCGGTAAATCTCCGCGAATGGCATGACGTTCACGAGCCCACCGTGAAGCACAGGAGGTGGTAATGATCCTCTAACGCCCTTACGTTTGCAAGCCCTCCACGAAGACCGTGAGGCAGTACCGCTCCACGAAAACCCTAACGTTCGCGAGCCCGCTGTGAAGCACCCACCGCCCCATCGCACCGCGTGAGTTCTGCTTCGTAGTGCCCCATTCCTATAAATACTGGGCTCCCCCTGAGTCCAGAAGTCAGACAATCCGACTTTTCGGCTTCTCAACCCCCGAATCACGTAGCACCCTTCGCCCCAGGAATCATGAGCTCCGCGAGGTATTTTTACTTCACGAGATGCCTTCGCCTTGTCTTGTTTTGAGCCCCTCTTCCGAGAGGGATTCCTTTTGTGAAGCCCAAGGGAATTTGTGAAGGAGGGGGATTCCCAAGGGAACCCAGGAAACCGTGGAGTGTTTATGCTTCGTGAAACACCCATCCTGTACTAGTGATCCCCATGCCAAGGAAGGGTCGCTGCACATCACGAAGCACACATCTTCGCAGCACCTTGCTTCGTGAGACACTTATGCTTTGTGAGGCAATGCTATGAGAATACTATTCCACTTCGTGAAGCACCTCCCATTCACACCTCTTCCCCATGGTAAGGCCAAGGCACTCCACTTCACGAAGAACACTCCTTTACTTGTAGTTTTCTCTTACCATGTGACCCTCTAGGTTTTCACGATGTGATTTCAAAGTCCCATGGACAACACCACTCGTAGCGTCGATTCACCTAATGATTCTTCGCATAGGCATGCTAACGGCTATTGCTTCTTCTCATATCCACGCTAATGTGGGCCCCTCGATGGTTCTCTCTATGACCCCCCCCCCCCCCCCCCCCGCATGACCACGTCCTTACTGGTACCTTCCCTCCCCCAAGGAGCAGAGGGTACCGGTCATGTAATTCATATGTGTGCAGAGTGAACCCGCTTCGTCCGAGCTGCAGGATGTTAAACTACCAAGCACCTCATCCTCAACACATGACGTTAAACTGTGATCCAACCCCGCACCTCAAACGCATGGTCCCCCCATCTCAAACATTCTTTATGTTGATCGTCTCCATAGAGATGGGATCACCCCCTCCACAGGGGATGATATCCTCCTTATCGGAGCGACGTTTGTCCATGGGAGAAGGGAAACCACCCGGGTATAATCCCCCCCAGTCTCTCTTGCGGATGGTAGCACCCATGCACCTCCATACTTCCCCACTTCCATGGCCAGTGGAGGGCGTGATAGGGAACGAGGCACCTTCCATATCTGGTCCCAAATCCCTTTTTCGCTGCGCATTGTCGCACTTCGGGCCTCCATCCTGGAATAAGTCCCAGCACAATAGGCCGCCTAATGTGTAAGCCCCACTTCGCTTCTCACAGACTCACCCTTCACGATGTGATCATCAGGTCCTTGATACCTCTTTTTTCTCACACCGAGCATGACTCACGTGGGCTTAGAGTAAGCATCGACCATGGTAATTCCCTCGTCTAGCATGACGTTAAACTGTATGCCCTCGTCCAGCATGATGTTAAACTGTATGCCGCCGTCCAACATGACATTAAACTGCTCAACACTTTGAACTATGAGGTCTTTGATCCATGTCGAGGCATGGTACGTAGGATGCCTCCATGAGGTTCAATCCCACCACCCATCATTTTTTCACATCAGGTTCCACCTTCGTCCAACATGATGTTAAACGACATTCCAGTCTGACGACAAGATGTTGTGACCATCCCGAACTATGAGGACTTTGATCCATGTCAAGGCATGGTACATAGGATGCCTCTCTGAGGTTCAAGCCCATCTCCCATCGGACCAAGGTCCTTTCGTTACGTCGGTTCACCAACACCCACCATAAATCCCGAACTACGAGGACTTTGATCCATGTCAAGGCATGGTACGTAGGAAGCCTCATGAGGTTCAATCCCACCACTAGTGGACCCCCAGGTTCACCTTCATGTTGGTTCTCCGAAGAAGACACTATGAACTACGTGGTCATTGATCCATACCAAGTCATGGTACATAGGAAGCTTCCCAGAGGATCAAGCCCATCACTCGGTCATTCCGACCTCACTCAGGTCGGTTCACCCTCATCCTACACGACGTTAAAATGTATTCCATACCTCATTTAAACTATGAGTTCATTGATCCATGTCAAGTAATGGTATGTAGGAAGCCTCCACGAGGTTCGGGACCATCACCAGTGGACCCACGGGTTCACCTTCAAGTCGGTCTGCTGACGATACCCATCGAGCCAAGGTCCACCTTCACGTTGGTTCACCAGCACCATCCCGAAATATGTGGAATTTGATTCCCGGCCACGGGGATACGTAGGAGGTCTCTTTGCAGATCAAGACCAACTTTACCGTCACCCTTGCGATGATCCAATTTCATTCCCCCTCTGCTTCATTCATCCATCCATCAACCATACCGATTCTCACCCGAGCTGCCATATCCTAGTGGGATGATTCCAACAACCACCTCGCTGCTCCTAGTGGCGCATGGGCCGCTTTTCACGCGTAATCCCCATCATGTATCTAGGTCGTTGTCCTCCGTGTACACCCTGATTCATCACCGCTATGAACTACGTGGGTTTTGATCACTGTCCTCTACACAGGGTATGTAGGAAACCTCCAAGAGGTTCAATCCCAGCCAATGGTAATCCATGGCATCCCCCATCTTGGGGCGCACTTCCCTTGATTTTCCCTCAGTGGTGTTTCGATCAGCCATTATGGTGTGACATCTCCCCTCCATGGAGCACACCACCTCAGATCTGTCCTCATTAGGCATTCTGATCCATCCATTTTCTAGGTATTCCCCTCTTGGGATATACCAATTTGATCCGTCTCTATGGGATGGTATGATCACAATCATTCCATCTCCGCTTGGCGTTAAACCTGCGGCATACCCTGTGTTAAACATATGAAGATGAGGAAAACCTATGATATATGCCTATGGAATATAATTCCCCGCACTCGATGTGGGATGCCTCGGGCTTCCACGCCCTTGAGAAGCCCTATGACAAGGGACAAAAGATAGACACGCCAGTTCCCTAGCGTTCAGACACGATACTGATGCCTCGACGTGACTACTCCCCCGACTGAAGGTTGCTGCCCTGACCAGACCCTTTGGAAAGTCCTGACAGAAGCAATGTAATTAACCGGCGTCCATGGAAACATGGCACTAGGAAGAGTTTCACGAACAACGTATTAAATATATGAGGGATACTATGACTAGGTGATGATTTACGAGGAGGAATCCATGGAATGAAGAACCGACATCCCATCATCTCAATTTCGATCAAGGAGAAGACATCCCTGAATAAGGAGCGGATGCCGCCCACCGTTGGAAAGCGGGAATGCGGGGCAACAGTAGCGCGTCCTCCACAGGCGGATGTGCATGCCCTGACGAAAGCGTCGGAAACAACGTTAAACTATTAAATGAATATTCCTCACCAAACTATGTTAATATTCATGTTCAAAATCATCATTGGTATTATGTAATGCTTCAAGGAATTATAGGCCCTCACATGAGAGGTCATCTCTAATGTATGGGTTTGCTTATTTTTCAGACCAATGTGCCTGCAAAAATGAGATATATGTGATTGTTGGTCTGAGTGGATACTCAAGAGGGGGGAAAAATTGAGTTCAAATATAAATTTCTGTTAAAAATATTTCTCTTAAAATCCCCCAATTTAAAAACAAAGTTAAACTGTAGTGAATCTATATAGAGTGTAAATTTTCAATCAGTTTCTCAAAGATTGATTAGGTCTCAATTGACTTAATCTGAAGATTAAATTAATATTTGAAACTAACTTACTGGTTTACAATAAGTATAAACACTTTCTAATTTAAATATCAAAGAATCTTTAAAATAGTTTTATTTTTCAAAGTAATAGTAGTAGAGTACGAAATAAATATATATATCATGCTTCTGAATTAAACTAAAAAGCACAACAGTGATAACCAAGAGGATCAGTCTCAAGACAGGACTTATTCCTCTCAAAAATTTATATAAATTGGTCCACACCTTGGATCGAGGGTAAACAGTAGTACACTACTGTCCAGGTCCAAAGACCTCTACAACAGTTCTACATGGGAAACACAAACAACAAAACACAGGCTGTCGAGGTCCTACTCGACCTCTACCACTATCCATAGTGGGAAACAAAAGGTTATGATGTTTGAGTGACGATTTAAGAATAATATAGTTTATCTTAGGAAACATTGTGTGTGTAAAATAAACAGGGTACACACACTACTGGAAATGTAAAGATATAATCACAAAAGAAAGTGAGAAAGAGTTTAGAAAAAGCTTTAGTGATTGGCAGTGCAGCTTTGGCCTCATTTGATTTGTCTGATAAGCTTTTGAGTCCTTCTTTGGTTTCTGCTTAGAAAACAGAGTGTCATTTTCTTCCTTGATTACAGGTTAAACATAGCATCCTGAGTGCATGAAGTGTTTTTTTATTTCATCACACAAGATGCATCTTGTGTTCTTCTCTAGAACATGTTTCTTTATGTATGTCTAGGATTCATGGAGTATGGATGTAGACTACTGGAAAATTCTCCATGTTTGAATGATGTTCAGCTCTTGTCTTTTTCTCCTGTGTGCCTTCTTAGTTCCTTAATGCTTATCATATGCACAACTAGTGTTCTCTTCTTCTCATCTCTTTCAGTATATCCAGCTAGGTATTTATCTTCCCTTTTATAGCATCCAGCTCCATCAAATGGAATGATTACCTTTTGCATGAGTAATAGGTATGGTTCCCTGACATGGAAACAAAGATCATTAAATAACATTAACTGCATTAGAAACAACAAATGTATCCGTTATCATAATAAATAAATAGCATTGAGAGTATAGAGTTTTACTGGTTGGTCAATAATTAGTAGCTCATTTTGGTAAATGTGTATGGTGGCCTTGTGTAGCAGGTCCTTCCATTGGTAGCTCTTTGATCTTGCATCGCTTTCTCTATATACCAGTGACGTCATTCCATCAGTTGCTCAATGTATCGGTTACTGTACTTGTATCGGTAGATGTACTCTATCGGAAACTATCTATGAACTGGCTATATCGGTAGGCTTCTGTCTATCCGTAGCACCTGTTTGTCAGTAGCACTGGTCTGTTTTTTCAGTCGGTAGCTCGGTAGACTGGTTCAATCGGTAGCTCTATATAGCAGTAGCTTGTGCACATCAGTAGCTCCATTATGTTCCATAGTTAGACTTGGTATATGCTTACTGGTAACTCTGTTCATATCGGTAGCTCTGTGTATCGGTGACATTAGCTTATCGGTGACTTTGTCTATCGGTAGGATAAGTACCAGTTGCTATATATCAGTAGTTATACCCAGATTAGTGATTCAACACTTGTCTGTTTTATGCAAAGCATATCTGAATGGGTTAGAAGAACTTCAAAACTCATATAAACATAGATAGACATGGATTAACATATCTCAAGAATTATTTTAATATTATTATCATCTTGATCAAATATTGAAATAATTAATATATAGAAAAAAATTATATTGATACTATCAAAGTATATGAAAGCATAATTGGGATGATCAAAACAGGTGAGGTCGACAATATCCCCCTTTTTGATAATCACAACTTATGATATTATTGTTTTAAAAATACCGAGAAATTGTATTAGAGGATATCATTAAATGTAATCATCTCATAGAAACAGTATGTTATAGAACATAATGGATCAAAGGTGGTGGAAAAAGTGATATTATCATAGATAAAATTAAATGCAATGATATCTCAAGTAAAATTTAGTGGTATCAGAGAATTAAATGAAATGGTATCAAAGGATAAATGTAAAAGCACTGGTATTAGAAGGGAAATTCATGATGACTGTTCTTTAGATAAAATTTCTCCCCATTATTTATTCTCCCTTTTAGACTTCTTCCCCCTAGGTGAACATTTCTCGCCATTAATATCCCTGTAGAACATTTATCCCCCTTTGTGATAATCAAAAAGTGGGGAACAATAAGAAATAGAGAAGAAAAAATACCAGAATGAGAAAGAATGGAAGGCCAATTGTATTAGATGTTGAAAAAAGTTACAGAGACATAAAACAGAATACGATGAATTCCTATCAAACAGTCTATCCAGGTGTTCAATCCACATCCTAAATATGAGATTTTCCTTTGGGAGCAGAGGAGGATTCAGGTGAAGTGGTTGCAGGTGAGGGATTAGGAATTCCAAAAATGATCATAGGAGGCTGAGCCACAGAAACTGATCCTGGTCTTTACTGAGGATTCCGTTGTGTGATCATATGAGTGAGGCTTTGAATTTCCTGGGAAGGAGTCATATGAACTGGAGAAGTAGCAGAGGCAATGGCTGGTAATGCAGGATGGAAAATCATTGGCCTATCATCAACATGTAGAAAAGGATGCAACAGAATTCTGAAATCCATAATTATTCCTCCTCCTCTCTCCATAGCATATATGAAGTCATCCTTGTACTCCATAAACTTGTCCATCACTGGAGTCAATTCCCTTAGCTTGTTAACTTTCTCTCTGAAAGCTTGATTGACAGGAGGCAGCTTCATATTTTCCAACAGAAGTTTGAAGTGATTGTTGAGATGATTCTTGGTGAAAATCTTAGAGAAATAGGAGTCCACATTATCTCTCACTTGTTTCGGAGAGGCATATGCTTCTCTCATGTAGTCTTGGACTATCTTCATTATCTCACTAGCTAAATCTCTGGTAGAAATCACAACTTCTCTCTACATGGATGAGTCCACAGAGCCACTGATTGAATCTTGACCATGCTCCTCCTTCATCACAGCTCGAGTATGATTCAGATCTATAGAGGGTTTAGATGAAGATAACCAAAAGAGAAAGATATAGTCTCTTTGAATATTTTGGTCAACCCACTGATAAGATTTTGAACTTTGGAATCATGGGTTTTAATATTATATTTCATAGATTTTTTCAAACTTTCAAATACTGAAACCATCTGGATTACCACACTCTTGACATAGGCTAAGTCCTTGTCTACTTGAGCTTTTGATCTCATGTAAGAGTCTAAAGAAACAACAGATTCCTTTGGAGATTCAAGATATTCGTAAAGTCTAGAAACATGATCCTGGAAGTCTTTAACTTTATAACGACCCATACTTTACATACATTGTCATTTATTTAGAATTTAAACACACTTATTACAACATATAACAAAACCAGGAAAGGACCGTATAGGTATAGTGTATTTAGAAACTGGGAATCATAAAGAACTGGTTCATAAAGCGTCTACACTGTTTCCCATTTATTTCATCATATCTATAGTCCCTTTTCGCATATATTATTAATAACATTCTTCCTGACCTGGGGAAAGAAAACATACAAAAGGGTGAGCTCAAATGCTCAGGAAGGGTAAACAAAAGAAATATCAATCACATCATATACATAATAACATAACTTTTGGAAATATTATCCTGCAAAAGAAATCATAATCTCATAAAATGGGATAAATAATAGTAGTGAAATGTAATCCCAATAATCATAACTTTAATATGAAACTTTGTGGTATACACACATAATTATAGAGAATAATTTCTTATTAGTCAAGGCTCATTTCCAAGACTATCTTAGTGGACAAAGTCCATTTCTGAACCGAGTTCACTCCTCGTTTCAGTCCTGTTTCACTGAACCAGTTTAACCTGCCGTTCCAGCCATGTATATTTCATGAGATATAAAATATTTACCCAATTATTTGGAGGGAGATATAGGTCCCACACATCTAATAGTGATACCATTCTTATGTGTTCCACAAAATCATAAATCATACATCATTGCATAACCCATGTAGTAAAAATGAGATTCTTAAACAAAATGACATCATAAAACAATTCATATAAGATAAAGGAATTCATAAAAATAATTCCATCACAACATAATCAAATCAATGTAATAATAGGGATAGAAACAGAACCCTATATTAACTTAAATGGAAAATAATTTTGATAAAGCACTTGAACTCCATTCTTGAGGAAAATAACCTTTCTACTTCAAAACATTTTTCCATTCTTAACATGTCATACAATTTTAAACTAAAAGAAGTTGATTAAAAATAAACTTGAAAACTTTTAAAGTAAGCTTCTTGGAAATAATGTTTTAAAAATCCATTCTTTCCGTATAAGTTAAAAAAACATTCTTCTCGTCCTTTTGTCGGAAAAGTCAAAAAGTACCTCATACAAAAAATGACAAAATATTCCTTTCATATCTTTTACTAAAAACTCAGTGAAGGGTAAAATTGGATTTAAAAAATTTTATCTGGATGGAAATAATATTACATATTGAGGAAACATGGATGTGGGTGATAAAATATACCCCAGTAAATACCAAAGTATAAACAATCTCAGATAAAAATGAGATTGTGATATTTTCCCTTACCTTAGTTCTGATTTGCTTCATAAGTGTCCAAAACTCCTGTATAATGATTTAAATAATGTTATTGAATTATTTAAGAATCATACTTATTTTTATGATATCATATATGGTCATATTCTTAGCTTCTTATTAGTAATATTTCATTACCACTTGTTTATTCAGGTGTTTATTACTTTTTGTTCTTATGCGTGTTTTGTCGAATAAATTCTTATACTTCTTTTTAGGTTATAGATACCTCATTTCAAGAATGGTATTAGTTTAATATATATCATATTTACTCACTCAATTAATTTATATAATCATTATGCAATGAAGATCATGTAGAACGAGTCGCATCACATCGTGGAGACGGTATTCCGTACGTACGCACGAGCGATGATATCGTTCCCATGATTGTGGAATTGTATTGTAGTGTATTTATACTATTTCATAATCAATATCACTTTATAATAGTCATATATAGTCATTATTTACACCATTATACCCATCCAAGTAAGGTGGTGGTGGAAAATAGATTACACCACGGCATGGAGACGGTATTCCGTACGTACGCACGCGCGGTGATTTCGTTTTCCGTAGGATGGATAGATGGTGAAATAGGGTTTTTTCATACTTATAATAACATATAAATATATGAGTGATACTGATGTTATTACTTCATAATGAAACAACTCAAGAAGAATACGTGGAAGAAGAAATAAAGATGAAAGAATCGGTAATGGACATTACCTCTTCTTTGAAGTGCTTTTTGGGACCTCCTTTTAGGGCACTAAAATTGGTCTTTGAAGAAGACCAGGACATCTAGGATGTTTCTAGGGAAGTGGAGAGGATAAATTGGCAGGGTTTGGCCGATCTGGAAGGCTCAAAGTGGTGTGAGGAAGAGGGGGAGGAGGTGCCCTTTTATAAGGGAGGAGAGGGGCTCCTTTGGAAAAACTAAAAATATTATTTTATTATAAAGTCAAGTTCGGTTTTAAATAGCTCCAAATTGATTTATTTGGAATATAATGTGGGTATGGGTCTAAATTCTCTCATCAAATATAATTTAAACAAGTTTATGTTCCTCTTTTAACCTTATCATTTAGATTATGTAAAATAATTTTACTTTTACCATGTCTTCTTGTGTTCTTATACTATATGGTTAATAAACATACTATAACAAGCCAAACGAACCCCAAGTTGTCTATTATTAATATATATAACCTTATATAAGTCATTTGGACGATCCTTAGATTTTTAGGAATAAAATAACAATTACTAATATAATATTTGTTTTAAAAACTATTTTGTGTCAGTTTTGACACTATTTAGTAATTTATTTTTGTGAAAATCATAAAAGAATTATTAGATAGAAAAAAGTTAATTAAATCAATAATAACATGTCATATTAACCTAGAAAATTAGTGGAACTCATAAAAAGTCTCAAATTACATTTATTTGGATGTTTATAACATCAATTATGTCAATATTTCATCAATAAGATAATTACTGCATCATCTTTGTGTCATAAATAAATTAACTTATTTAAAGTCTAAAAATTACAAATAAAATATCATTATGTATAAAATATATTTAGATTTCTAATGAATATTTATAGTCTAATTTATCTTATGTATAACCCTATATTAAAAATTATTTTCTTATTAAACATTGATTTTAACTATTTTAACCCTTCTTTAAATAAATTAATAATAAATGTCCTAATCTAATCCAACTGGGCCTAAATGGTCATATTTTATTCCTAAGATTGTTTTTGGTCGAATTACACTTATCCAATAGAATTAGGACATGTGTTAGGGTAATAATAATATCATTTTTACCCTTTGTTACCCTATTTACTTTTAACCGTTGTAAATAAAAGTAAAAAGTTACTATTCACCAGAAATTATTTTAATCTCATTGAACCACATTTTACTTACTAACATCAACCGTGTCTCTCGGATTTTTGAGATTCCACTCACAGAAGCGGTAAAATTATGTTTTATGAAAAATTCAGTTTTTTAACTACCACTTAGTGGTTTCACTATTCATCAAAAATTGAAAGTTTTCCGAAAAATACCAAAATTTCACCATAGGCTAATTTCGATATTCTGAATCCAAAAATGAAGTCCATTTTGAAAAATAAAATTTTTAAAATTTCAAAAAGTGGTTATTATTATTGATAACGGCTAGTTTTAATAATATTTCAATAGCATATTATTGTTTAGTGAAACTCAGTATTGCATACGACGCAAGCTATCAAGGAAGGCCGCGGTTGCATGTAAACCAAGACAAACCAGTGTTGTGTCTAGTGACAGATTCCTTTGATGATTTATATAACATAAAAACAAAATATTTCTCATAAATGTCTTGGGTGTTACATTCTACCCCCCTTAAAATGAATTTCGCCCTCGAAATTCGTCACTTTGTAACAAACAGATGAGGAAACCTCTCCCTCATCATATCCTCAAGCTCCCATGTAGCTTCTTCTAATTGGTGGTTCCTCCATAAAACTTTCACCAAGCCAGTGGTTTTGTTTCGTAGGACTTTTTCTCTACGATCCAAGATCTCTATCGGCTGTTATTCATAAGAAAGATCTTGCTCTAGCGGTACAACTTCTGAGCTGAGTACATGTGAAGGATCTGGTATGTAATTTCTCAGGAGAGATACATTGAACACATCGTGAACTTAAGAGATATTCGATGGAAGCACCAATCGGTAAGCTACCTTCACAACACGATCCAGTATTTTGAACGGACCGATATACCTAGGGCTCAACTTTCCCTTCTTTCCAAATCTCATTACTCTCTTCCAACAAGATATTCGTAAGAACACTTTATCACCAACTTCAAACTACAAGTCTTTTCTTCGGTTGTCGGCATAACTTTTCTGTCGACTCTGAGCTGCTCTTATGTTTTCTTGAATAGATCTGACTTTTTCTGCCATCTCATCAACAAGATCAGGTCCTAGGAGCTTTCTTTCCCCAACATCATCCCAGCAAGTTGGAGTCCTGCATTTCTTTCCATAGATAGCTTCATAAGGAGCCATCTGAATACAAGAGTGAAAGCTATTATTATAAGAAAATTCCACCAAAGGTAGGTGTTGATCCCAACCACCTTTGAAATCCATAGAGAAAGCTCTCAACATATCTTCTTGAGTTTGAATTGTTCTATCAGATTGACCATCTGTCTGAGGATGATAAGCAGTGCTGAAACTCAACTCTGTATACAGAGTATGCTGAAGACTTCTCCAGAACATTGAGGTAAACCTTAGATCATGATAAGATATAATAGAATGTGGAACTCCATGAAATCTTACCACTTCTTTTACATATATCCTGGCAAGCTGATCCAGAGATAAATCCTCTCTAATAGTAATGAAGTGTGCAGCCTTTGTAAGACGATCAACTATATCCCAGATAGCATTATTTCCTTTGGATGTTTTAGGAAGTCCGGTGACAAAGTCCATAGTGATGTTTTCCAATTTCCATTCGGGTATGGGTAACGGTTGTAACATCCCCTTAGACTTCTGTCTCTCAGCTTTAACTTGCTGACAAACCAAGCATCGAGAGACATATTCAACGACATCTCTTTTCATGCCATCCCATCAGAAGTACTCTTTCAAGTCCCTATACATCTTCGTGCTTCCAGGATGAATAGAGAATGAAGAACTTTGATCCTCATCCAGCAGCTCCTTCTTTAATTCCAGAATGGGAGGAACACCAACCCGATTCCTGAACATTATTATTCAATCACAATCAAGGCTGAATTCAGGAACATTTCTCACCTTCTTTTGTAACTCAACATCTTCTTTCTGTGCCTCTTTAATCTTCACATGTATAGATGGTTGAACATTCATTTGACAAAGATATGATTTTTCCCCGTTCATTATAATTCCATGATCCATCCATTGTAAATCCATAAATATTGGATCTTTTGTGATCCTCATCATGGATAAACTGGCATGGCATTGTTGACTTAATGCATCTGCCACCTTGTTTTCTGTCCTAGGGTGGTAATGAATTGAGCAGTGGTAATCCTTAATCAGCTCCAACCATCTTCTTTGGCACATATTCAGCTCCTATTGTGTGAAAATATAATTTAAACTTTTATGATCAGTATAAATGTCACACCTTTCTCAATAAAGATAATGCCTCCAAATATTTAATGCAAAGATTACCGCAGCTAACTCGAAATCATGAGTTGGGTAATTTTACTCATGTATTTTTAACTATCGTGAGGCATAAGCTATCACAATATCATTTTGCATAAGAACACACCCCAATCCCTTCTTGGATGCATTACTGTAGATCAAAAACCATTCTCCCCTACAAGGCAGTGTGAGCACAGGTGCACTGGATAACCTTCTTTTCAACTCCTTGAAATTCTCCTCACATTTCTCTGTCCAGAAAAACATAACTCATTTCCGAGTCAACTTGGTGAGTGGATTAGATAAGCAAGAAAAAGCATGCACAACATTTCGATAATATCCCACGAAACCAAGAAAACTTCAGATCTCAGTTACTGTTGTTGGTCTCAACCATCTTTCGATAACCTCTGTTTTTGCTGGATCCACAGATATCCCATCTTTTGAGATTATGTGACCCAAAAATGAAACTTTTTGAAGCCAAAATTCACACTTGGTAAATTTGGCACAAAGCTTCTCCTTTCTCAAGGTCTTCAATATAATTCTCAAGTGATCTTCAGGTTCTTACTTTCTATTTGAATAGACAAGAATATCGTCTATAAAGACTACCACAAACTGATCAACATAGTCTCTATAGTCTCTATTCATCATATCCATAAAGATAACAGTGACATTAGTAAGACCAAATGGAATCACTATAAATTTATAGTGTCCATACCTTGTACGGAAAGCCGTCATTGGTATATCCACCCTTTTGACCCTTAATTGATGATACCCTGAACGAAGATCAATCTTGGAAAAGTATTGAGCTCCGCGTAGTTGGTCAAATAAGTCATCAATTCATGGGAAAGGATATTTGTTCTTGATAGTGATCTTGTTAAGTTCTAGATAATCAATGCAGAGTCTCATTGATCCATCTTTCTTCTTAACAAACAGAACATGTTCTCCCCAAGGTGACGCACTAGGGAATATGAACCCCATATCAAGATTATCTTGGAGTTGCTTCTTCAATTCATTCAACTCAATTGGGGTCATTCTATAAGGTGTCTTTGAAATAGGCAAAGCACCCGTTACGAGTTCTATTGAAAACTCAACTTCGCGATTTGGTGGAAGACCCAGTAATTCCTCCGGAAAGACATCATCAAACTCCCATACAATGGGAATATTTATAATCGTGAGTTTCTCACCAACCATTTGAGATAAATAACCATCATTTAGTGGAATCAAGACCCATAAGATGGAAGAAATTTCCACTGGATGGTTATGTTCATCCTTGCATTGATAGACGATCATAGATTGATTTGGAATATGAAATGTGACTTCCCTTCATTGGAAATTGATATGAGCTCCATATAATGAAAGCCAATCCATGCCAAGAATCACATCAAATTCCACTATAGGAAGGATCACAAGATTTGCAGGAAGCACTTTCCCTCAAACTTCGATCGGAGAAGAATTACAGACTTTTGATGCGACTGTTGTGCCATTAGGGGTTGTCACAGTTAACTCAACATCTAATTGATGAGGTAATACAGTGATATACCTAGAAAATTCTTCATAAATAAAGGAGTGGGTGGATCTAGAATCAAATAAAACATTTTCTAATTTAGAGTGGATGGTAAGTGTACCTTTCACCACATCGTTATCGTACGCCACATCGCTGATAGAAATTGCATGTGCCTTTCCTTTGTATTTAGCCTTAAGTGTTTGTTGATGTAGACCATCATCCTCAACCCTTATATTTGTCCATTGATTGGAATATTTCCCCATCTCCTTGCACATGAAACATTGATGTGTATTAGGTTCATTCTGTGTATCCCTTCCTTTGTTTGCATCATTAGACATCTTCTTCCCATCATTGCGGCATTAAAATTCCCTATGACCTTCCTTTCCACATATGAAAAATTTACATGTCCCTTTATGACAACTCCCTCCATGTTTCTTTCCACACTTTGAGCATAAGGGAAAGCTCATATTCTTTTCAGTGTGCTCTTTAAATTTTCCTTTGAATTCCATTTTCCTCTTCTTATCAAACCCATATGACTGATGGGTTACTCCAATCTCCATCTCGACTTTGAGAGCACATCAAACGATTTCCTCGTAGGTATTAAAGTCCCTTATGGCTAACGCCCTTCGAAGACTTGGTTTTAAGCCACTAAAGAATCGATCGATCTTACTGTCAAGTTGGATAACTATACCATAAGCGTACCTTGCAAGTCTTGTAAAATTTGCTTCATAGGTACCCACATATTCATCATCCTTTTGCTTTAGTTCAATAAACTCCTTCTCCATCTTTTTTCGGAGAATACGAGGGAAGTACTTATTGAAAAATAAGTTCTTGAACTCGTCCCATTACATGGACTCAATTTCATCTCTTTGCCTCGCATTCTTGATAAGATTCCACCATTGATCAGCATCACCTTCCAAACGATACACTACTAAGACGACTTTGTCATTTTCAGAACATTGAAGAACTAAAAATATATTTTCAGTAGTACAAATCCATTGTTCAGTAACTAATGGATCAGTAGACCCAATGAATGAAGGTGGACACTGCCTCATGAAGGATTCAACAGAATGTTAGTCCTTCCTTTTCTCGTCTGGAAGTCCTGCATGATTCAAAGCATGAGAAAGTTGTGTGAGAATGGCTACAAGATTTTTCATTCCAGCTCCCATAACGTTTGGTTTCTCAAGGGGACAATCATTGCATTGCCTGTCGCATTCCGCATTAACATGGTTCTTTCGGGTTCCAGCCATTGACTAAAACCAAGAAGAATAGTGTGAGAAACACTAATTATAATAGGAAAACCACATAATCCAAAATAAAATTTCACACTTAAGGACTTATCCTAGGTTATTCATGGACATTTCTAAAACACAAAGATTGTGTTCTATGCTTAGACATATCCTTAGGATTCTTACTAAGGCTTTCACATCCTAGTTTCCAAAAGTTAACTATACCTTTCCTCTGATACACACTATAACGACCCATACTTTACATATATTGTCATTTCTTCAGAATTTAAGTACACTTATTACAACACATAACAAAACCAGGAAAGGACCGTATAGGTATAGTGTCTTTAGAAACTGGGAAACATAAACAACTGGTTCATAAAGCGTCTACATTGTCTCCCATTTATTTCATCATATCTATAGTCCCTTTTGGCATATCTTACTTAATAACCTTCCTCCTGACCTGGGGAAAGAAAACATACGAAAGGGTGAGCTCAAATTCTCAGTAAGGGTAAATAAAAGAAATATCAATAACATCATATACATATAAACATAACTTTTGGAAATCTTAACCTGAAAAAGAAATCATAATCCCATAACATGGGATAAATCATAGTAGTGAAATGTAATCCCAATAATCATAACTTAAAACATGAAACTTTGTGGAATACACACATAATCATATAGAATCATTTATTATTAGTCAGGGCTCATTGCCAAGACTATCTTAGTGGACAAAGTCCATTTCTGAACCGAGTTCACTCCTCGTTTCAGTCATGTTTCACTAAACCGGTTTAACCTGCCGTTCCAGCCATGTCTATCTCATGAGATATAAAATCTTTACCCAATGCATTGGAGGGAGATATAGGTCCCACCCATGTCATAATGATACCATTCTTATGTGTGCCACAAAATCATAAATCATACATCATTGCATAACCCATGTAGTAAAAATGGGATTCTTAAACAACATGACATCATAAAAAAATTCATATAAGATAAAGGAATTCATAAAAATAATTCCATCACAACATAACCAAATCAATGTAATAATATGGATTGAAATAGAACCCTATATTATCTTATATGGAAAATAATTTTGATAAAGCACATGAACTCCATTCTTGAAGAAAATATCCTTTCTACTTCAAAACATTTTTCCTTTCATAACATGTCATACAATTTTAAACTAAAAGAAGTTGATTAAAAATAAACATGAAAACTTGTAAAGGAAGCTTCTTGGAAATAATGTTTTAAAAATCCATTCATGTCGTATAAGCTAAAAAAACATTCTTCTTGTCCTTTTGTCGGAAAAGTCAAAAAGTACCTCGTACGAAAAATGACAAAAGATTCATTTCATATCTTCTAATAAAAACTCACTGAATGGTAAAATTGCATTTAAACAATTGTAGGTGGATGGAAATAATATTACATATTGAGGAAACATGGATGTGGATGATAAAATACACCCCAGTAAATACCAAAATATAAACAATCTCAGATAAAAATGAGATGGTGATATTTTCCCATAGATTAGGTCCGATTTGCTTCGTAAGTGTCCGAACCTCCTGTATAATGATTTAAATAATGTTATTGACTTATTCCAGAATCATACATATTTTTATGATATCATATATTGTCATATTATTATCTTCTTTTAAGTAATATTTCATTACTACTTATTTATTCGGGTGTTTATTACTTTTTGTTCTTATGCGTGTTTTGTCGAATGAATTCATATACTTATTTTTAGGATATAGATACCTCATTTCCAAAATGGTATTAGTGTAATATATATCATTTTTATTCACTCAATTCATTTATATAATCATTATGCAATTAAGATCATGTAGAACGAGTCGCATCACATCGTGAAGACAGTATTCTGTACGTACGCACGAGCGATGATATCGTTCCCATGATCGTGGAATTGTATTGGAGTGTATGTATAATATTTAAGAATCAATATCACTATATAATAGTCATATATATTCATTATTTACACCATTATACCCATCCAATTAAGGTGGTGGTGGAAAATAGATTACACCATGGCGTGGAGATGGTATTCCGTACGTACAAACGCGCGGTGATTTTGTTTTCCATAGGATGGATAGATGGTGAAATAGGGTTGGTTAATAATTATAATAACATATCAGTATATGAGTGATACTGATGTTATTACTTCATAATGAAACAACTAAAGAAGAAGAAGTGGATGAATAAATAACGATGAACGAATCGGTAATGAACATTACCTCTTCTTTGAAGTGCTTCTTTGAGACCTCCTTTTAGGGAACTAAAATTGGTCTTTGTAGAAGACCAGGACCTCTAGGATCTTTCTATTGAAGTGGAGCGGAGAATTTTTCATGGGTTGGCCGAGATTGAAGGCTCAATGTGGTGTGAGGAAGAGGGGTTGGAGGTGCCCATTTATAAGGGAGGAGAGGGGCTCCTTTGAAAAAACTAAAAATATTATTTTATTATAAAGTCAAGTTCGGTTTTAAATATCTCCAAATTGATTTATTTAGAAGCTAAGGTGGGGATGGGTATAAATCCTCTCATCCAATATAATTTATAGAAGTTTAGGTTCCAATTTTATCCTTATCATTTAGATTAAGTAAAATAATTTTACTTTTACCGTGTCTTCTTGTGTTTTTATACTATAAGGTTAATAAACATAATATAACAAGCCAAACGAACCCCAAGTTGTCTATTATTAATATATATAACCTTATATAAGTCATTTGGATGAACCTTATATTTTTAGGAATAAAATAACAATTACTAATATAATATTTGTTTTAAAAACTATTTTCTGTCAATTTTGACACTATTTAGTAATTGATTTTTGTGAAAATTATAACAGAATAATTAGTTCTAAAAAAGTTAATTAAATCAATACTAACATGTCATATTAACCTAGAAAATTAGCGGAATTCATAAAAAGTCTAAAATTACATTTATTTGGGTATTTATAACATCAATTATGTCAATATTTCATTAATAAGATAATTATTGCATCATCATTGTGTTATAAATAAATTAACTTATTTATAGTCTAAAAATTACAAATAAAATATCATTATGTAGGAAATATTTTTATCTTTCTAATTAATATTTATAGTTTAATTTATCTTATGTATAACCCTATATTAAAAATTATTTTCTTATTAAACATTGATTTTAACTATTTTAACCCTTCTTTAAATAAATTAATAATAAATGTCCTAATCTAATCCAAGTTGGCCTAAATGGTCATATTTTATTTCTAAGGTTGTTTTTGGTCGAATTAAACTTATCCAATAGAATTAGGACATGTGTTAGGGTAATAATAATATCATTTTTACCCTTAGTTACCCTATTTACTTTTAACTGTGGTAAATAAAAGTAAAAAATTACTATTCACCAAAAATTATTTTCATCTCATTGAACCACATTTTACTTACTGATATCAACCGTGTCTCTCTGATTTTTGAGATTCCACTCACAAAAGCGATAAAATTATGTTTTATGAAAAATTCAGTTTTTTTAACTACCACTTAGTGGTTTCACTATTCATCAAAAATTGAATGTTTTTAGAAAAATACCAAAATTTCACCCTAGGCTAATTTCGATATTACGAATAAAAATCTGAAGTCCATTTTGAAAAATAAAATTTATAAAATTTCAAAAAGTGGTTATTACTATTCATAACGGCTAGTTTTAATGATATTTTAGTAGCATATTGTTTTTTAGTGAAACTCGGTATTGCGTACGACGCAAGCTATCGAGGAAGGTCGCGGTTGCGTGTAAAGCAATCCAAAGTAGTGTTGTGTGTTGTGAAATATTCCTTTGATGATTTATATAACATAAAAAAAAATTCTCATAAAAGTCTCGGGAGTTACAAACTTCTTCCACTATTTCTTCCATGAAAGTTGAAAAATTACAAGCAAGAGAAAGTTAATAATATGTTTCTAACATACTCATCTATTCAACAAAACTGTGCTTCATATCATCAACCGAGGCATAAAAGATTCTTTCAGCTCATCCTTCAAGGATTCCAGATCAGCCCTTGATATCATATCGGAAGGTACAATTGAAGTGGGTACACTTTCAGATGCTAAAATGACCACTGAGTCAGTCATAACTGATTGAATTGAAGAGACCCGAGATACATCCATCTTATTTACCTCTTCCATAAAACTTTCCTTATGATTTTTCTTTAAAGTATCTAGGCCATGCATTCTTACCACATCTTCAGGAAACAACTCATATTCAATATTATAAACAATCTTTGGTCTATTGAGTGATACCTCATTATCAGAATCTGTATAGTCTAAAACATAGACTACAAAACCTGGGTCTTTTGCCCAATATTCAATTCCAGTAGCCACTATAACACATCCATAATTGGTTTTATTCTCCCCCTCAATAGGTGCATCCTCATGTAAAACAACATAATTTTCAGTAGTATTCTCAGCAGGTCTTTCATCCTAAGGAGAATCTTCTATTATTATTTCCATCTCTGTAGTAGCAGGAGATTCTTCCTCAATAGGAAAGGTAATGTAAACTTCATTTGCATCCTTATAAGTCAATAAAGATTGTCCAATAACTGGACTAAGACTCAAATTAGCTGATAGAAATGCATCACTTTCATGAGCATCTTCTTCATTCTCTACAAAAGCCTTTTCAAAAGCCTCTTCAACAGCCTCTTCCTTATCTGATTTATGTTGTTCAAGATTTTCAGGAGTTGTGCTAGGAGGTAAGTCAGGGTCTCATCCTTCATCAGCAGAGGACTCTTCCTCTTCTGAATCATCACTGTATTCTGGCTCCTCTTCATCAGGTCCCAGACATGGATCCCTTACATCCTATGGTCTTGAAGGATGATTTACAGGATTAAATTTTTCATAAACCTTCTGGTCATCATTGACCCATTCTCCTCTCCATGTTTTCCAGTTGATCCTCATGTATTTTCACACTTTTTAGGTGATACAAAAGTTATTCTTCACTAACACTGTCTCATCTTGAGAATCAGATACCCCTTTTACCTTTATCATCACAGAAATTAACATTGTAAAGAATAAGGCATTTGTCTTTGATTTCGGCCTTGTCATGTCTTCCATTTGGATCATTAGAAATATAAAGAAATTAACTTTTACAAAATGTCTTAAGAGAAGTAGGAGATAGATATCCTGATATCTCAAATTGGAAAAGTCTCCTCTCCTTGGTATCAAGACATGTTGTATAAATTTGAACAACAATCTGTTCTCTTAATCCATTTCTGTAGCAACTACTTGTCTTTGACTTCCATCACCAGTCAGCTCTTCCAATGAAGTCTCATAGTCAAAAATATCACTTTTAAGTGACATGGATCTTGATACATATTGGGATACACCTTCATGTGGAACATTCAAGCATAGATCCCATTCAATAGATGAAAACAATATCTCTTTTCCATTCAAAAAAGAGGTTACTCAGCCCATGCCAGAAGGACTATTTTAGCCTACCACCCCCTATGGAAACTTGGTCTTCTAAGAAAGAAAGTGACAATAAAAACTCCCTAGAAGAGGTGGTCTTGCAGCCTTCAAATGTTCTGGGTGAGAAAGTATTTGAACCTTTACTGAGCAATGAAGAGGAATTAAGTGATCAGTTGTTGTTGCTAAATGCTTCAGAAGACGAGGAAACTAAATTGATGGGGAGGACGTTAAAAACGACACTTACTGAGGAGAAATATGCTTGGGTGGACAAGAAGGACTTTATCCTTGTCCGGGGATTTAACAAATGGAATATTAGCATCGAGGAGTATATTAAAACTTGGGATCAGATGGCTTCGGAGCTGGAAAAGTTGTGGTTGGAGTCTCCAAACATTCAGGTATCCTCCTTATCTTGGATATTGTTCAGGGAAACGTAGTCTGGTAAGCTCGAACTGTCCTTTAATTTTTTTAGTTAATTGTAATTATTTTCCGATGTTTAGGAGATTCATTCCAGGGTTTCAGGACCCAGTTGGTGGGTTTGGTGTGCTTTTTGGTTGTCGTTCACCTGGAATTTTGATAGGACCGGCTCAGATGGGCTAGAGCCTGCTTTTATCTCCTCTACAGGTCATTTTGGATTTGGTTGACTGAGAGGGATGTCTTTTCCATCTAGAGGGACCATGCTTGCATGGGATCACTGAGTGGTCTTTCATTGGAGATGGTGGTTGCTGCTTATGCTTGGAAGAGGCAGATTCTGTTTTTCTGCTTGGGGTTGTTTGGTGTTTTGATGAACTTTATGGTTTCTAACTTTTACCGCAAAAGTGTTCTTCTTAATAAAAAAATATTTTTCAGTCAGTCAGATTTCTCAAAGGTTACAAAATCGTAAAACTGTTTCACTAACTTTGGAAAATAGGGACTATTGTTGTTTGAAAAACACTCCACGCATTTTTGATCTTCAAGCACTTCAAGAACTAAGAATTTTCTATGCAGCAGCCACTCTACACACAACTCCTTCTCAATTTCAATAACTAGATTCTGCAGATGAAGATTCACTGGTCATCTCCCCGACCTATCTCTAGCAACACCACCACATTCTTCTTGCTCGGTGTTCTTCTTCTTTGTTTTTGGCTGAACAGAGTCATCTCTAATGGAAGGAAGTTTTGTTTTTTCCTTCTTAGATTCAAGGGATTTAGGGTTCTCTAAGGATTTGGAAGCTAAGGTATGAGGGTAAGGGTTTGAGGCTTGGTGGATTGAGAAGTATCTTGGACTTTAGTTTTATCATTTATGAATCATAAAATAAATAAATAAAATGAAATAACGCAAAAAAGATTCAGATTCTTGCGGCAGAAAGATGTTTATAACATCACAATAATTGGTAGGGTCTATAAGTGAGAATTCTTATCAGCGAGGTTACATCAGTGAGAGTTTCACATCGGTGAGAATTTCACATCGGTGAGAATTTTACATTGGTGGGAATTTTACATCAGTGAGAATTTGACATCGGTGATAATTTGACATCGGTGATAATTTCACATCAGTGAGAATTTCACATCGGTGAGAATTTCACCTCAATGAGGTTAGCTACTGATCAAGGTTAAACATACCTAACTCATGTCTAATGTAACATAATCTTTCTTAACTCAATGGTTTAGTGAAATTATCATATAATTGATGTTCAGTACCTATAAACTCAAGAATAATATCACCCTTTTGGTAATGATCTCTCAAGAAATGGTGCCTTACATCAATGTGTTTGGTCCTAGTGTGAGACACAGGGTTCTTCAAGATATTTATTTCACTAGTGTTGTCAAAGTTGATAGAAACATGTTTAAAGTCATATCCATAGTAAACATGAGTGTGTTTCATCCACAAAACTTGTTCACATCAACTACCAGCAGCTATGTATTTTGCTTCGGCAATGGAAAATGCTAATGAAATATTCTTTTTTACTACACCAAGATACTAAGGATTTACCCAATAAATGACATGTTCCTGATGTGATTTTTCAATCTATCTTGGAACCGGAAAAATCAGCATCTGAATAACTCATTAACTCAAAGGGTTGTCCTTTTGGGTAAAACAAAAATATGTTTACAGTATGTTTAAAATACTTAAAAATTCGTTTAACAACAAGTAAATGAGATTCTTTTGGATTAGCTTGAAATCTTGCACACATACACACACTAAACATAATATCTGGTCGACTAGCAGTAAGGTAAAGTAAGCTTCCAATCATACCTCTGTAATTGGTTTGATTAACTAGTTTCCCAGTTTCATCTTCATCCAATTTACATATAGTACTCATAGGAGTATCACATTCGTTAATACTATCCAAACCAAAACGTTTTCAAATATCCTTTGTATATTTACTTTGATTCAAAATAATACCATTTTCATTTTGGTAAACTTGAAATCCATGAAAATATTTAAGTTCTCCCATTAAACTCATCTCAAACTCATTTTGCATACTCTTTGAAAAATCTGTACATAAAGAGTGTTTAGAAGATCCAAAGATAATATCATCAACATATATTTGAACTATTAAAACATATTTAGAAATTATTTTCATAAAAAGAGTTGGATCATCAATCCCTTTAGTAAAACATTTTGAAATAAGAAAATTACCAAGTTTATCATACCAAGCTCTTGGAGCTTATTTTAGACCATATAAAGCTTTAGAAAGGTTAAAAAATTTATTTCGAAAATGTGGATTAGTAAATCTAGGTTGTTATTCAACAAAAACATATTCGACAATAAAACCATTTAGAAAATAACTTTTAACATCGATTTGATATAACATGAAATTCAGATGGGCAGCATAGGTATGTAAGATCATAATAGCTTCTAATCTAGGTACATGTGCAAAGGTTTACTCATAGTCTATACCTTTTTCTTGACTATATACTTGTGGAACAAGACTAGCTTTGTTTCTAACTATGTTACCAAATTCATCAACTTTGTTTCTAAAAACCCATTTAGTTCCTATTGTTAAGTGTCTTTAGGTCTGTCAACTAATTCACAGACATTGTTTCTTTCAAATTTATTTAACTCTTCTTGCATATCCATCACCCAAAATTCATCATTGATAGAATCATTGATAATTTTAGGTTCTATCTGTGAAAGAAAGGCTTGATGTTCAACCTGGTTTCTTAGAGAAGCTCTAGGTTGTGTCCCTCTATCAGGATTTCCAACAACAACATCTAAAGGATGATTCTTTAGAATACTAGTTGATCTAGTAAAGGTAGGACTAGAAATTTCAGGTTCATCTCCATGTTCGGGTTCAACAGAAGAAGATTCAGGAATATGTCCAGAACTAGATATATTTACAGCTATTTCATTAGATTTATCATTAAGGTCCAGAACACTCAAATCTTCTTCATGATTTTCAAGAGAGGTTTTAGGTTCATGTGGACCAGTTTCATAAAACTTGATGTGAGCAGATTCTTCCACACATTTGGTTCTCTTATTAAAGACTCTATAGGCTTTTCTAGTTAATGAATAACCATGAAAAATTCCTTCATCAATCTTAGAAGCAAACTTTTCCAGCTTATCCTTTGTATTAATAATAAAAACATTACAGCCAAAGACTCTGAAGTAACTAACAATAGGTTTTCTATTGTTCCATAGCTCATTTGGGGTCTTCTTGAAAACTGATCTAAATAAGACTCTATTAATAATATAACAGGATATATTCACAGCTTCATCCCATAAGAAAATAGGTCGGTCAAACTCATTGATCATGGTTCTAGCTATTTCATGAAGGGTTCTATTTATTCATTCTACTACACCATTTTGCTGAGGTGTCCTAGGAGAAGAAAAGTTGTGACTATAGCCATTGTGTTAGCAATAAGATTCAAACTCTTGATTTTCAAACTCACGGGCATTATAACTTCTCAGGGTTTTAATATTAAGTCCACTAAGGATTTATATAGACTTATAGTATTTAAAAATTTAAGAACATGCTTCAATTTTGTGAGCGAAGAAGTATACCCAAGTATATCTAGAAAATTAATCTACAAGGACATAAACATAGTGCTTCCCATTTAAACTAGAAACTCTAGAAGGTCCAAAAAAGTCCTTGTGAACCAACTCGAGAGGTTGAGAAGGTGAAACTTCTTTATTTAATTAAAAAGAAACATTATGTTGCTTTCCCTTTTTGCAGGGATTACAAACTTTGTCATTTGGGAATTCAAGATTATGTAGGTCTCTAACCAAGTTATTCTTAGTCAGATTTCTAAGTGAGTGTATATTTCAGCGCCCTAATCTTCTGTGTCAATGCCAATATACTTTATGAAAAGAATTTAAACAAGTAACATGTTTTTAAAAAAAGCATTTAAATCAACATCATAAACATTTTCATTTCATAAAGCAGAAAATAATAAAACATTCTTATAATTAAAAACAATACAGGAATCATTTTCAAATTTCACATTAAATCCATCATCACATAATTGAGAAATACTTGACAGGTTCTGTTTAAGACCATCCACAAATAAAACTTTAGAAATTAAAACTGAATTAGTGTTGAAAATTTGGCCTAGGCCGATGATTTTTCCTTTATAATTATTAGCAAAGGTGACATGGCCTCCATAAACCTTTATTAAGATCTTGAAGCATGAATAATGTCCAAACATGTGTCTTGAACATCCATTGTCCATGTACCATACCATCTTGTGAGAACTCTTTAAGCATGTTTCCTACAAAACAGATTTTGATAGAAAATGATTTTGGTACCAAGATCTTCTTGGGTCCAAATAGGTTAGCAATCAAAGCATTAGGTACCCATATTTTTCTTATGGGTCTCATATAATTTATAGAATAAATAGATTTTGAAATATAATCTTTATATGATCTATAACCATATGAATAACTAGTTGAAGCATAAGAATTTCCAGAACTGGAATACACATAATTTTGTCCAGACTTAGGAATAAATCGAGTTTTAGGGAACTATCTTTGTCCAGGATGGTATCCAAAACCAGTAGTGTATTTAGGTGCAACTTTCATAACAAAAATTTGAGTTAGATTATCTTTTCCATTTGTGATCTTTTCTATGTCCTTTCTAAGTTGCTCATTAGACATTTTTAGTTCAGTATTTTCCTTTAACAGTTGAGCATTCTTTTCTTTTTCTAACTCTAAAACAGATTTAGCAGCGACAGTGAGAGCATGATGTTTCTTTAATGACTTATTTTTTGTCTTTAAGTTCATTACATGCTTCTTCCAGCATATTACAGTATTCAAATATTTCATCCTTAGACATATTTTTAGAATCAAAATCATAGTCTGCATCATCTTTAGAAAAATAAGAATTTAAAACATGAGTATCTAAAGTTACCTCAGATGTGTTAGTCATGAAACACATGTTTGCAAGATTCTTCTAAGAATCAGAAACATCAGACTCACTTGTGCTATCCTCTGAAGCACTCCAAGTAGCTTTCATATATTTCTTGTACTTCTTGTCCTTATAATCATATTTCTTTTTGAATTTCATTTTTGGACAGTCAGCCTTGATGTGTCCTTTCCTTTTGCACTCATAGAAAACAATATCATCATCCTTGTCAGGCTTTTTCCAATCCTTTCTCCAATTTCCTTTGTAGGCAAACTTTCCTTTGTAATTAGATTTTCTGAAGAATTTATTTTTCCTATAGAACTTCTTAAACCTTTTGGATATCTGATCTATTTCAACATCACTATCTGAATCATAATCTTCACTGGTTGAACTTTTAGTAGGTACTTGAATTGTATCCTTGTCTTTTCTCTTAGTGGCAGTAGACTTGATAGATACAGATTTTCTTTTTGATTCATCATCTTCCTCTTTATTCACCATGATTTTTTCCTCACACGTCATTAATTTACCAATAATATCTTTTAAGGAAGTTCTCCAATGTCACATGATTCTCTGATTGAAACAGAAGTGCCTCTCCATTGTTCTGGAAGACATCTCAGTATCCTCATAATTTGTTCCTTAGCTGCAACATCTTTTCCAAGTGAACTCATTGTATTGACTATCACATTGAACCTGAGATACATATCAGAAATGGGTTCATCAGTCTTTATTTTAAAATTGTAATATTTAATAGTATAATTATTTAATCTCAATTCATTAACATTAGTTTTTGCTTCATGAGAAACACCCAAAGTATCCCATATTTCATAGGCATTTTTTCAAGTAGATATTCTATTAAACTCTTCATCTCTTAAATAATAGTACATGGAATTCATAGAATTACAATTATTATTGTAAGTAGTCTTTATAGGTTCATCCCAAGTTGTTCTTTTAGTTTCAGGAATTTTATATTGAGACTCTATAGCTTTCCAGATATCAAAACCCATACTTTCCAAATGTATATTCATCTTAAGTTTCCACTGAGCATAGTTGGTTCCATTAAAGAAAGGTGGACTATTAGTAACAACACCCTCTAGTCTATTTTCCATAACTAGATTTTAGAAAAGATGTTTTAAAGAGATAAAATTTAGAACTAATAAAAATTTAATATCTTTAAATATGCAACTAAAATCACAGTTGAAAAACAGAGTATGTCAAAAATCCTTTAACAAAAAAAATCATCTGATACCAAATTTTGGTCAGAGTGGTTACTCAAAATGGGGGTGAATTGATTTCCAATAAAAATTTCTGTTAAAAATATTTCTCTTAAAATCCCCCAATTTAAAAGCAAAGTTAAACTGTAGTGAATCTACACAGAGTGTAAATTTTCAATCTGTTTCTCAAAGATTGATTATGTCTCAGTTGAATTAATCTGATGATTAAATTAACTTTTGAAACTAACTCACTGGTTTACAATAAGTATAAACACTTGCTAATTTAACTATCAATGTAGCTTTAAAATAGTTTTATATTTCTAAGTAATAGTAGTGGATTAGGAAATAAATATATATAGTATTCTTATGACTTAAACTAAAAAGCACAATAGAGATAACCAAGAGGTTCAGTCTCAAGCTGAGACTTAGTCCTCTCAACAATTTATATAAATTGATCCACACCCTGGATTAGGGGTAAACAACAGTACACTAATGTCCCGGTCCAAATACCTCTACCACAGTTCTACGTGGGAAACACAAACAATAGCACACATGCTGTCTATGTCCTACTCGACCTCAACCACTATCCACAGTGGGAAACACAAAGTTATGAATATTGAGTGAGGATTTAAGAATCCTACAGTTTATCTTAAGAGATAGTGTGTGTGTAAAAGAAACAGGGTACACAAACTGCTTGAAATGTAAAGATTGAATCACTAAAGAAATTGAGGAAATGTTTAGAAAATTCTTTAGTGATTGGAAGTGCAGCTTTGGACTTGTTTGATTTGTCTGATAAGCTTCTGATTCCTTCTCTGGTTTCTGCTCATAAAACAGAGTGTCATTTTATTCCTTGATTTCAGGTTCAACTTAGCAGCCTGAGTGCATGAAGTGTTTTGTGTAGTTCTTCACTCAAGATGCAGCTTGTGTTCTTCTCTAGAAAAGGTTTCTTCGTGTATGTCCAGGATTCATGGAGTGTAGATGTAGACTAGTGAAAAATGCTCCATGTTTGAATGATGTTCAGATCTTGTCTTTTTCACCCGCCTTCCTTCTTAGTTCCTTAATGCCTGTCGTATGCACAACCAGAGTAATCTTCATCTAATATCTTTCGTTATGTGCAGCTAGCTCTTTATCATCCCTTTTATAGCTTTCATCTCCTGCAAATTGAATGATTTCCTTTTTCATGGGTACTAGGTATGGTTCCATGACATGGCAACATAGATCATTAAATAACATTAACTGCATTAAAAACATCAAATGTATCTATTAGCTTAATAAATAAATATTATTGAGAGTATAGTGTTTTAATGGTTGGTCAATCATTAGTACCTCGTGTTGGTAAATGTGTGTGGTGGTCTTGTGTAGCAGGTCCTTCCATAGGTAGCTCTTCAATCTTACATCAATTTCTCTATATACTAGTGACTTCGTTCCATCGGTTGCTCGATGTATCGGTGACTGTACTTTTATCGGTAGACTTACTCTATCGGTAACTATCTGTGAACTGGATCTATCGGTAGGATTATGTCTATCTATAGCTCTTGTATGTCGGTAGCTCTGGTCTGTTTTTTAGTAGGTATCTCGGTAGAATGGTTCTATCAGTAGCTCTATATATCAGTATCTTCTGCACATCAGTAGCTCCATTCTGTTCCATCGGTAGACTTGGTATATGCTTCACGGTAGCTCTGTTCATATCAGTAGCTCTATGAATCGGTGACCTTAGCTTATCAGTGACTCTATCTATCGGTAGGCTAAGTACCGGTAGCTCTATATCAATAGCTATACCCAGATCAGTGACTCAACACTTGTCTATTTTATGCAATGAATATCCTAATGGGTTAGAAGAACTTTAGAACTCATATAAACATAGATAGGAATGGATTAACATATCTAAGGGATTATTTTAATATTATTATCAACTTTATCATAGATTGGAAGAATTAATATATTGAAAAATATTATATTTAGACTATCAAAGTATATGAAATAATAATTGGGATTTTCAAAACAGGTGAGGACAACAGTGATGATGGAATAATTCTATGAATTTAGAATGGATTTCAATCATTCTTTACTCGAGTCCAATTCTTCATGTTCCACTCCTTTGGATCATCGTCATATTTCGTATTTGAAGGGACCCCCTAATACACTGGGTTTTCTACATCATCTCACCTAATATATGATGAAAAAATTATCGAAGATATCATATGACATTTTGAGTTGGGTTACATGTTTTGATGATGATCATCATTTGATAATTCTTTGTTATTCCTCAATTTTGTATAGTTGTATAGTTAATGTGTTTCAAATATGATATTTGTTCATCTTGTACTAGTGTTCAATCATCCTTGAAATCCAAATTGTTTTCATTGGGATTCACACATTTCATAACCATTTGTTTGGATCAATTCTAGCTTCACTAGGATTATCACGTACGTGCACTAGTGCATGTTAGGAATATCATGTTAGATGTTCCAAGAAACCTATTCTATATTTATTGTTTCTCTCAACTATAATTCTCTATATGGAATATGAACAACAGAAAACACTAGTTGTTTGATGATTATTTGGAACTCTTATACAATGTGAATGATTATGTCGTACTCCATTGTTTCTAATAACTAGAATTACTCAGGTGAACTTATATATTGTTCATTTTTTTCTCAAAAATATAATTGATGTGTGATAATTTTTTAATGAAATAATTGTTTTCATACACATTAAATGTGTCAAAAATTATCTATCATTATGGTAGTAGTTGGGAACATCAACATATTTCCCCGAAAAATTTCCCATATGGATCTACTCATACGATCAAGTGCTTTAGCATTCCTGACCATTATCAGGTGGAATTTATGATCTATTTTCACTACCTAAGACCTCTTTCATCCTCATGTACTTCTATGTTATGATAAACCACCTTAATATTTTCTCGATTCTATTGGACATAGATATCTTCCACTTGAAGTGATTATTTTCTTAGCAACACCTCAACCATCTCCAGCATGGTACTTGGTCAAGTGAAAAGCTCTTTTTGGGTTGGGAAAAAGGAGGAAACCTCTCCTATTTTCACTTCCATGAAATGATTATCCTTTTTGAACTTCTATACTATTCATATGATGTTGGATTTATCATAACATTAGGAAACATCCATATGTTGACTGCTTTCCCATATCATCTCAGTAAGGTAGTCACAGATTAGCTTGTGAAGACCTTGAGCATCCTCCCCTCAAGTGAAATGAACACACAACCAATGAAAAACTAACTCATAAATTCAATTTATTGTGATAATCAATCTTGGTTAATAAATCATTTGATTCACTTCTATACCAAGAGATAGATGATTTGATTTTCTCAACCACATCAGAATTAGACTCATTCGACTCTTCATATACTACAGATTTGTACTCTTGAAATGTATTCTAGAGGTCAGTAACATGATCTTACTCTAGAATAATGGTGTGTGGGATGGGTTGTATGAATCTAGTTTGGTCATCTTCAAATGACCCCACCTAGATTATGTTATCAATGTCAACTCCATGTTCCACCACACCAATGGTGTCACCCACAACCATAAACAATTGTTCACCATTGTGCATGTCCTGGTCATCTAGGTTGGTCAGCACTATATGGCCTACCACTAATATTGGAAAACAATCCTAAGATCATCCAAGAATTTTCCACAGTATTGCTATATCCATTCCCAGAATTATTTAGATAGGAAACAAGGCAGTAAACCATATTAAGGGAAAAAATATATGGTTTTCTAATGAATAAAACTTTCATAAACTAGGTAGTTCCCTATAATCTTAATTCCCAAACCCTAGTTACCTAGATTCATTGCATTCTTACACAACATTGGAATAATCAGAAGAGATCATGTCCCGAAATACCGATAAGTTTAGTATCCTTGTAAGTAATACATACATACAAAAGTTGTACATTAAATTATGAAATAAAAAAATACATTGTGTCCCCTTTGAACACATGCATATCCCTTAGCCTATTACTATAGATCAATCATAATATAATTCTTCACATCATGGGAAAAATAAAACATAATAAAGGGGTGATATCATATACTAAGAAAGGATAAAAATATAAGAGATACTATCATAAATAATAATAAACATTTAAGTAAATGTATATGTCTAAGCACAATACATTTAAACCTAAACATCAACATAATATGGAAAAGATAAATCCAATAATTCCATTTACATATTCACATTAATATACTACAAGATGAACAATCATACGTAATATCAATAGCTAATATCATGATGATGAAATTAATAATGTTGAACATCATAACCACATTGGCAAGGCTTCATGCCGAGGCGTCAAATAAAAATATTGTCAAGGACTTATTCCAAGACACTAAATTGTCTCAGAAGGCCTACCGATGCGACAAGGGGCTATAGTGGGCTCTGCCCATCACATACTACATCCAATGCATTCCCCATGTTAAAATTCTGAAACATTACATAAACATTCTTATTAAAACTAGCATACAAAATGTTAATACTTTATCCATAAACAATGAATGGTATAAAAATAGCACATCCAAAGTCAAAAAAATCACAAAACCTTCATTAAAAATAGATTACTGTATCATTATGAATCAACTTCACACATCTGTGAAATCCCACAAAGGATGTTGACATAAATGAAATCTATCCAAAATCTATTTTTGTGAAATATCTCCTTCCACATTGAAATAATTTTAAAGTAACGAAACATTAATTTTGAATATTTTCTTATAAGATTTTAAGAGATGATTTTAAGGTGATATCATGGAAAAAAGGCCCCACCCGCAGTATATGTAAAAAAATGTTTTTTCTTTACATTTTCGTAAAGGTCATAAAATAATTATTTTGGAAAAACGACAGAAATATTCATTTTAAAGAATTATATAGAAAGTCAAATAAGTGTATAATTAATTAAAAACAAAGTCTAAGAAATATTAAATAATTTTTTGAAATACATTTTTAAGAAACACTGATGTTGACGATAAAGAGGTCCCAGCAGATACTTAGTTATAAACAAACATGGATAATAATGAGATTGTAAAATTAACACTTAACTTATAGTTTTCATTAGATGAGGGCACATTAACCTCTGGTATAATGGTTAAATATTTTTTCTTATTTATATAAGACTCACATAGATAAATATGATATCATATATGATCCTTTAATATTTCTTTGTCAATAATATTTCAGTTGTATTTTTGTTTCGTGTGTTAACTGATTTTTTTCCTTTATTAGTTTAGTTACGTACATACTATTTGTTATGAATATGATATATTTCATTAATATCCAATGTGATATTTTTTTATTAAACATTATTTTTAATCATCAAATGATAATTATTCATTACTGGTTACAATGGGGAAAAAAATCTCATCTTGTCATGGATACTGCAAGTCGTACGTACGCATGAGCGATAATATCATTATATTGATGGCGAAATCGTATGTAGTTGGATGGTATATTATATATTTATAATAATTAACAAGTTATATTTATTATTTAGATCAATTAAACACATTATTATACCCATAAAAATAATGAAGTGTTGAATAACAATGTACACCACAACGTGGAGATAGTAGGTCATGCGTACACAAGTGTGGGGACTTATTCATTCATTAGATTCATAGAATAATGAATATGGTTGTAAAATATTTATAATAAAATATAATTCAATATAAGGTGCTGGATATATTATTTTAGTATTGAAACAACAAATAAGGAGGAAGTGGGAGAAGAAAAGAATGTTGAAAGAGGGGATGAAATAATTTCCTCTTCATCAGGTTCTTCCATTTTATTTTAACAAAATGGATCCATAGGTCAAATATATGATCAAAAAAGGTCTGTAACATGAATTTAGGGTGGTTGGGAGGATATTTGAGCAGGGTTTTTCTGATCCAAACGAAATTAGAAGTGTGAATTTGAGTGAAGGGGAAGTACCCTTTAATAAGAGAGGTGAGATGCAATTTAGGATGAGTTTCAAATATTAATTTTTTATAAATAATTTTTAGTTTATAATATCTCTAAAAGTATTTATTTCTTTTATATGGTGGGGAAGAGTTTAAATATTTTCAACCAATAGGTTTTAGACATGTTTATCCCCCAAAAATAAACCTTATCTTTTTGATTTAACACAAAGTTAAATCATTAACAATTTACCATGTCTTATTGTATTTTAAATAAAATGGTTATTAAAAATATTATAAAAGTAAAAGAGATACTCATGTGGTTAATTAATGACATATCCAACTTTATCTAAGTCCATTGGATGAATCATTGATTTTTATGAATATTATATAATTTAATTAAATAGTATTTGTTCTATAAACTCATATATATGAATTTGGACACAATATAGTATTTGGTTTTTGTGGAAGTCATAAAATAATTACTACTTTAATAAATTACATTGAATCATTCCTTGAATGTAATATTCACCTATAAAATTAGTGTATGGAATCAAAAGAGTCAATTTAAAATTATTTTAATATTTATAATATCAATTATTTTAATCATTCTTAAATGAACTAATTAGTGAATCATAATTGTGTCATTAATAAATGTAATTATATATTGTCCAAAAATTATAAATTTAATACCATAATATAGGAAATATTTTTATATTTCTAATTTATATTTATAGTTGAATTTATCTTATGTATAACCATATATTAATAATGGATTAGTTATAAAAATTTGAATTTAACACTCTTACCTATTCTTTAAATAAAATATAATAAATGTTCTAATCTAAAACACATTGATAAAAAAGGGTCATATTTTTTCCTATGGTTGATTTTTGGCAAAAAATAACATTTCCAATTAAATTATGACATGCCTTGTAGTAATTATAATAATATTTTTTCATTTCATTACCCTATATTATTTTAGTCATTGTAAATAAAATTAAAAATATATTATTCAAAAAAAATTATTTTCATCATATTGAACCACATTTTACTTATTTATGTCAACCGTGTTTTTCTTGTTTTCTAAATTCTATTTAGAGAAGTGGTAAAATTACATTTTATGCAAATTTTCAAATGTTCCTAGAAGGTGTGTGAAAGACGTTATAAAGTAAAATTATTTTTTATATATCTAATCATATTTTAAAATTACTCTAATGAATTACATTCAATTAATATAGGTATTATTTATCTTTTTTTAATATAAAATAAATTTAAATTTAAAAATAATTACGTACATAAAAATTCTATTTTAAACAATATCTTAATGTTTTTCAGTATTCGTCAAAAATTAAATGTTTTTAGAAAAATATAAAAAATTCACCCAAGATAATATTTATATTCTGAATCCAAAAATGGTGTCCAATTTGAAATGTAAAATTTCTAATATTTCGAAAAGTCGTTATTACTATTAATTACTTCTTTTTAAATGGCTAGTTTGATTGGTTGTGGTGTGGTAGAACTCGATGTTGCATACATCATAAGATATTGTATTATTCAATGAGAATCATACTGTGGAAACATGGGATGTTACATTCAAGCCTCCTTAAAATAATTTCATCCTCAAGATTTCTAGAATACTGCTGCATAAAAAGATTTGGCTGGTTCTTCATCATAATTTTCTAAGGTTCCCACATTGACTCTTCCATTTTATGGTTTCTCCAAAGAAAATTTACCAGATAAGTCGTATTGTTTCTCAACACTTGTTCTCTGGTATCAAAAATCCTAATAGACATTTCATAATAATAAATATCTCATTCGAGTTCTATTTTTTCATAGGAAAGTACATGCATTATGTCGGACATATATTTTCGCAATAGTGATATGTGGAACTCATCATGAACATGGAAGATACTTAGAGGAAATATCAAACGGTAGGCCACAACCCCATTTAGTTATAGAATTTTGAAAGGTCCTATATACGTGGAACTCAATTTTCCCTTCTTACTGAATCCTCTAACACCATTAAATGAAGATACCTTCAAGAAAAAATGATCTCCTATAAGAAATTCCAAATCATTCTTTTAGTTATCGGCATATATATATTTCCTACTATGAGCTACTATGATGTGGGTTGGGATAATCTTCATCATTTCCATTATATCATCGAAAAGATCTGGACCAACGTGTTTACATTAACCAACATCATCACAATAAGTTGGTGTGTGACATCTCGTTCTATATAACACTTCATATGGTGCCATATGAAGACTTTAATTGAAACTATTGTTATAGGAAAATTTTTATTGTGGTAAATAAGGATCCCAAATAACATTATTATTATATGAGAAACAACTCAACAAGTATTTTAATGTTTTAATCCTATGTTCTGTTTTCCCATCATTTTGAGGGTGGTAGGAAGTGCTCAAATGAAGTTAAATATCTAGGGATTTTTAAAGACAATTCTAGAATATATATGTAGTATGCGGATCAGAATTAGATAAAATTGATAGGGGTACACAATGAAGTCTTAAAATTCCTTAATATGTAGTCTTGTTAACTGTTCCAGTGGTAAATAATCTCTTATAGCAAGAAAATGTGTTGACTTGGTAAGATGATCGACAATGGCACATATTGCATCATTCCTTCATGGAGACTTTGGTATCCCAATGACAAAGTCCATCGTAATATCATCCCATTTCTACTCATGTATGGTAACAGTTTTCATGAATCCTCCAAGATGTTGTCTCTCAGCCTTCAACGGTTGAAAAACTATATATCTTGAAACATAATCATATATCTCTCTATTCATGTGATCCCACTAAAAAAGTTCCTTCAAATACCTATACATCTTAATGAAACAAAGGTTTTTAGAGAAATTGGATATATGATCATCATCCAACAATTCCCTTTTAAGATCAGGTATGTCTAGATCACATTACATCCTCTCTAATTTCAATATTTCGTATTCAAATATTAATTCAATCAATCTCCCATCATTCACAGTATTATTTTTATTTTGAAACACCTCATCAATAGTATGAGAAATTTTTATCCTTTCTATTAAATATAGTTTGGCGACCATTTGAAAAAGTATTGATGTTTCACCTTCCATGATTATTCCCATATCCCTATTTACTAGATCTATGAACATACGAACCCTTTCAACTCCCATATTGTTTATACCTCCGTGATATTTTCTAATCATAGCATCTACCACCTTATTTTCATTCCCAAGGTGGTAGTGTATCATGAAATTGTAACACTTGAGTAGTTAAAGCCATCACAATTTCCTCATTTTGAATTCTTAAAAATGATAAAATATACTTCAAACTCTAGCGATCAGTATACATCTCAAATTTTTCAACATAGACATTGTGTAACCATATCATCAGAGAAAATATTACAACTATTATCTCAAAATCATGAGTGGGATAGTTTTTTTCATGAATTTTTATTTCCCATGATGCATAAGAAATAACACTATCATTATATATAAGGACACAACCAAGTCTTTTCTTGTAAGCATATTTATAAATAAAAAACCCATAATTCTCCAATGGTAGAGTCAATATAGTAGTATTGACTAATATTCTCTTCAATTCTTCAGAATATTTTTCACAATATATTTTCCAAACAAATTTAACCCCTTTACACGAGAACCTTATTAGTGGGTTAGTCAATCACACAAAATTCTGGATGAAATACCAATAATAACCTATTAAACAAAAAAAATGCTTACATTAGTTATACTTATCAGTGAGGGACTTTCATGGATTTCCTGGGTATTTGAATGATCAACATAGTTTCTATCCTTTGAGACAATATTTCGAAGAAAAGAAATTTCATTAAGCTAGATATCACACATGTTAAACATCCCATGTAATTAATTATTTATAAGGGTTTTCAGAATAGTGAGCATGTTATTTTCATAATTTTCATTGCTTTTGGTGCATACTAAAATATAATAAATAAATACAACAACAAATTATTCAAGATATTCATTGAAAACAATATTCATTTGATCCATGAAAATAGTAGGTGAATTAGTTAGTCCAAAAGACATTACTATAAACTCATAATGCCCAAACCTAGTTTTAAATGTTGTGTTTGGAATTTCTTCCTTCCTCACGCACAATTGATGATATCGAGATCCATATTCAATCTATGAGAAATATTGATCTACATGATGTTGATCATATAAATCATTAATGTGAGGTTGGAGATAATTGTTCTTTATTGTTATAGCATGGATCTCCCAATAGTGAATGCACAACCTCATAGATCCATCTTTATTCTCAATAAAATAAAGGGGCTCCCCATGGAGAAACACTAAGGATAATAAATCCTTCATTACTTAATTACTATAGTTGTTTATTTAGTTCCACTAATTCCATTGTGAACATTTTATAATTTGTTTCTATATGAGCCTTGAACCAAGATTTTATTCATTGTAAAACTATGTTTCTCGTTCTGGATGATGTCTAGGTAAATCCTCTAGAAACACATCCACATATTCGTTCATAGTAGGTGTATCCTCTATTTGAACATTCCTTTCCTCACCCATTGTTATTTCACTCCATTCATCCCCAATAATTGAATTGTGTAGTGCTACTGGGGATGGATATTGAAGGGAATCATATGGTGACATTTCATCTCTAATGATATGGGATTACTTATAATCATCAAAAAATTTAAGTTACTTTATCATAAAATAAATTTTTGATTCATGGTCTGAAATCCCATCTATACCGATGATTATATCAATTTCAATCATGGGTATGACAAAAATATTAGCAGATAAAGTACGTATATATGACATAATGGTAAGAGATTGAAAAAATATTGTTTCTATGATACTTCCCTTATGATTTTTCACTGAAAACTCTAATCTTAATTCATAAAGGGAATATTCAATTTTCATAGAAAACTGGGAAGATATGAAGGAATGAGATAATCCAGAATCAAATATTGAATTGGATAATTTTAAGGAAATGATTAAATTATATGCTAGCTCCTCATTTAGAGATTCAACCACATTAGTTTTAATCGTATAATCTTGGAATTTCTTCCTTTTCCTTCTATGTGGTATGTTTCCTTGACACCTAAAACATTAACATTCATAATTCCCCATTTCATTATAATTGTACCATTTAACATTTACAAACTCTTTCTTCCCCTTGCAATATCTAGTTTGGTGGTCTTTTTCTTCACACTTTTAACAAACTCACATCCACATTAGGCATATACCATGGTGTTTCTTCCCAAATTTACTAAATTATTGAAAGTAAACATTCATCCTCTTCCCCTTATTTAATTTGAATGATTTTACAACATATCTATTTTTATCTTGATTCCCATTAAAGTTAAAAGACTTAGAGACTTATTTTTCTCTCTTGTTTGCACATTAGACTATATCATTGTATGATGAGAAGGAATATGAGACTGAATCTCCTAAGCTGAATGGTTTAAATCCCTAAAAGAATCAATAAATATTACTTTTTGGGATAGATTTATAATCTTTAGCATGCCATATTAACCTTGTAATGTTCTCCTCATACATTTCATCATTCTCGTCTTCCTTTTCCCATAGACTCAGAAATTGTCTTTCCATATCAGCTCGATGTTCATAGGGAAATTATTTTTCTAATAAATCTCTTTAAACTCCCTCTATTCCATATTAGATAATTATTCATCCTCTTCTATGTTTTGAATTAATGACCACCATTGATCTGCATCTCCCGTGAGGCGATAAACTACAATGACAACTTTTTCCCTTTCGCTACTCTCAAAGCATGATATATTTTCTCTAACAAACTTATCCACTGCTTAGTTATAGATTTATGTGTTTTAAATTTGAATTTTTGTGTTTTATGGCTCATGAAGTGGTCTAACATTGATCTTCCATGTTGTCGATCAATGTTCTTCATACAGGTAAATTGTTATTCAAAACTTGAGTGAGTTGACCCAGTATGGTTATAAGCTATTCAACTCAAGTTGTTTCACCATATCAACTATAATTATCTTGAGTAATAGGAAAATTCTTACATTAATTTTGTTGGTTGATACAGTTTCCATTCCATCCACTGGGTTCCATTTATAAATATTTTCATACACTAGGTTAGTTTATGAATCGTAATTTATAATTACAAACATGTAAAATACTTTATGTAAATTGAATAGTTTATTAATATAATTTATAATCATAAAAAATTATCATTGGGGATGTATATACTCAATAATTCTTCATAATATTTTGTAACAAAAATGTGAATTTTTCTAAGAATATCCCCTGGGAGTGTCAAACTAGGTGCACAGTAAGTCTTGTTATCATGTACTAGGATACCCTGGGTCAAACCCAAAACTCCTTTTTAGAGTTTTCACTCTATGGTTAATCAATTCCTGAACCACTTCCACTTTTAGTATCAAAACATGGATATATTTCTTTGAAAACTCACACAATATCTATATTACCAAAAAAATATGTCCTTCTATACTAATCCTTATGGTCCATATTTGGGTAATGTTATCTAATTAGAGTTTATCTAAATCTTGTTTCTATGGTTTGTACTAAACTTCCTCAGATATCAATTATAACCTCCCATCACTAGATTCCAAGAGTTGGTGCATTGTTAAAAAACATTGTCATGATCACATGAGATCATGTCTAGATAGACCGACCAGTTTAATAACGCTGTATGTACTAGATACATACATAAATTTTACATTAAATTATGAAATAAAAAAATTACTTTTTCTCCCCTTTGAACACACTCACATTAATTTTCTTATTTTAGTAGGTCAATCATAATATACTTCTTCGCATCATGGGAAAAATAATACCAAAGAATGTGGTGAGCATAGATGTACAGTAAGGATGACAATATAGAATAATTATCATGAATAAGAATAAAAATTTATAAAAATGTATAAGAATAATACACCAACCTTTTAAACATAAACAACATCAAAATACAGTAATGATTAATACAATAATTACATTTACTTGTTCACATTGATATTCTTCTAGATGAACAATCACATGTAATATCAATAACTAATATCATAATGACGGAATGCATAATACCAGACATCATAACCACATTGTCAAGGCCTCGTAACAAGGGAAAAAATAAAAATATTATCATGGCCTTGTTCCAAGACACTTTTTTGTCTTATGCGACCGACCAATGCATCGTGGGGAAATAGTAGACCCGTCCCTTAACATACTACTTTGAATGAATTCCAAATATTAAAAAGGATGAAACATAACATAAACATTCGTATTTAAACAATAATAGGAAATATTAATACTTTAACCATAAACCATGAATTGTATAAAAATAAAAAATACAAATTCAATCATATCAAAAAACCTTAAATACAATATGAATGCTTTTATAATAATGAATCATCTTCAAACACACATAAAATCCTAAAATGGATGCTGAGATAGATGAAATAAATCCAAAAACCATTTTACTAAAATATCACTTTATACTATGAAATAATTTAAATTTAAAAAACCAATTTATTTTGAATATATTTTTTATTCTTGTTGTAAAAACCCGAGAAAACCATGTTTTGTTTTGATTTTGACATGTTTTATTTTCAATGTCACTCGTTAAGTGAACCAACAAACAACTAATAAGGTATTAATAATAAAATGCATCAAATGGATGAAAAATTCCTTTTATTAAAATAAGCAACCTTTCGGCTACAACATCCGCTGATCGAACAAGAAGGTAAACTAACTGAAAATCCCAAATAATAACCCAATTACAATGATGGGAAGTCCTCTTAAAACTACTAAGAGCCCGAGAATGCAGTAGGGGTTTCGAGCATCCATCATAAGAAACATGAGGATGGCTGAAGCCACCGCGATCGTGCTCAGCACCAAGGGGATCACGCGAACCATCTTTCCTTTTCTCCTTCGGTCACTTGGAGTAAGGGACACCCCGAGACTGGACCCTTTTTATAAGAACCCTAATCTGACCGTTGAACCTCAAACAGCCACAAATTCGACCGTTGGTTTCCCCAAGAATCCAATGTTTTATTTTGACCGTTGGGTCTTCTTATCCTCTATGTTTTATTTTGACCGTTGGAAATAAAATGATTTACCCCAAAAGGATCGTCATGATATTTGTGTGTCATCAATGTTAATTTAGTTTTCCCAAAAATTATAATTCTATTTTATGTTTCTAAACGGCGAAAATTAATATTATTGTTTTTCTTCCATTATGCATATTAATTTGAACAATTGAACTTTTATTTTCTATTAATATCAAACATGAGAGATTTTAATGAGTTATATATATATATTGCATCAAATTAGATATATTATTTCTCTTATAATTCGACCTTTATTATTTATTTTGGAAACATTGTCAAATTATGGTTTTATTTACAAATATCGCATCTTTAAGCTTACACAAATACTTTTAAGAAAACTATTTCTTTTCTTTTCTTAAAGGAGTGTATCCAAATGTTTGCATGAAATTATAAATTAACATAATTATTATATAATATGGAAAATGAAAAATAAATAAATAAATAAACAAATAAATATATATTATGATGAATAAATCGATGCTTTCCTTAATTGATTAAATGAACCTTTAATTTTCCAAAATATAATAATTATGGTTTAAAAATAATATACTTAATATAATAAGGGAAATAAAAAATTATTGGTATTTTAAAATAGAATATATATATATACATATGTTTATATAATAACATGTTTTGATTAAATCAATTTATAATTTTTATTTGACCAATGATTTTATTAAAATAGTAAAAGTCAGATCAATAATTGATCTTTTTAAAACAAAAACAATGTTATAGTAAATTAATAATAGTAGGATTAATAAAACAACAAAATAATAGTTTTTATAAGATAAAAACGTTGAAATAAAATAAGAAATTTATGTTTAAAAAAAATGAAGCCGCGTGTTTTAAAACACCGCAGCAATCTGAAGCCGTCCAATCAACTCTCGTGTGATCCCGGCCGTCCGTCGTTTTCCAGCTATATTCTTCTTCGCAGCTTCTTCTTCCACCGACGCTGCTCTTCTCATGCCTCGCGTCGTCAAAACCAGTAGATCGTAGGGCCCCGTTTTTCATCGTCTAGACCAGTGTAGCCTGGCTGTCTCCTCCTTTCCCTCGCCTCGGACGCCTCGACCGAAAACTCCCCCGAAGTCCTCTTCATCTTCTTCTGTTTTTTTTAAATTCCCTGTTTCACCGAAGGCCTAAGGGCTTGCTTCCGGCTCCCCTGATCTCTTCTGCTTCTGGACCACGATTGTTGTATCATCTCCTCTCCTCCTTCTCGTCGAACAGGTAAGGGTCATGTTTCCTTTTTTCTAAGATTGTGTAAACACCGGGGTTTATATATAGTTATATATGCGTATATACATGTTAAATGTATATATGTACACCTTCTGCATTCTTTTCTTCATTCGGTTCATCCTGCTCTGTATCTCCTCCACCTCTCCAAACAGGTAAGGGAAAATCCTTGCATTCTGTTTAGTTTTCGCCAGTTTTGATATTTTACATAAAATACGCTTCACGTATATATGAATATATATATATATAAGTATTTAAGGTCGAAAAAGAATTTGTATCTCACCATAGCACTCCTTCTATTTTGAGAGTCGAAAGAAGGTGAGATCTCGTTTTAATCTTCTTCTATTTTGGTGGATATCCCGGGTTATATATACTTCATACGCAGGTGTATATAAACATATATACAATGATTTTAAGAACTGGCTAACATTGTTCTTTTCTTCCAGAAATCAACCGGGTTAAAGAAAGTTTTTTTTGTTCTTTCTTTTTGTGGTTTATTCTAATTCGGTTTTAATGATACACACCTTGTCTGTAGATATATAAATATATACCTACATATATAAAACGAAACATCCATTTGAACACCTTCCTTTCACCTATGTGTAAGCCCTGTTTTTTTAATTCTACCCTATGCAAATGGAGTCTGCAGAAAATTTAATAAATATGTGGGATTATGCAGATATATGAAGCATATAGATATTCATGTACATGTGATTATATAAGGTTACATGTACATCTATGTGCGAATGCGAGGACAAGTTTATTTAATTCTTTTAAAGTTCATCGCATTGTCACATAAGGATTTATTACAAATTATATGTACCCCTTCTAAAATTTTTATTTCAAGGAAAGTATCTGAAAACTATTTATAAGCATGTTTATATGTATGATGAAGTTCAAGGGTTAGTTTGATATCAAAATAATTCGTTCAATAGAAAATTTTTATTTATCATCACTCTTGATAAATCAGAACTTTGGTTTTGAGAAAATGGAAATAATTTCTTACACTTTTATATAGTTGCATTCATGTATTTGTACACATCGACCATGTTGCATGCAAGATTGATTTTATTCCAAAAAGGGTCTTATGAAAGTTAAGTTCATTTCTTTTATATATAATAGAACCCCACTCGGTTTTCCAAACATTAACTTTGATTAATGTAGAACTTGGGAAATGCTTTGTGGGTATGGTTTGTTGTGGTAAACCCATGCACATGTACAAGTATACCTATGTTTATTTTATTCTTTATGATGTTTGCAAACTTTACAAAGGAAAGGGGGCATGTGGTTTAAAGTGCTAATAAAAGAGTTTTTATCAGACATTTTGGTGTAAAAAATCCCACAATATCCATTTATCAGCATATGTGTAAGATATGAATGGCCATGCTTTAATTGGGTATTATGAGGTATGTAATGTTAAATGTTCTGTTTATCCATGTTTTCATATGTGAAGATAATTTTTTATGTGCACAGAGCTTTAGCATGCATTTCATAATGTTCTTAATGATTAAACTGTTTTCATGTTATGAACACGTATGTGAAAATGGGGTTTAATTAAGAATGTATGAAACCCCATGAATGAATGACCATGTCAAGATATGTGAGGGATGTATAGGACTTACATGTGACGGGTGCACCCTGAATTATATAGCGCAACAAGAATGATGTGACAGGTGCGCCTGGAATTATATAGCGCTCCAATGCATTGGGTAAAGCAGGAGTCTCATGAGATGAACTTGTGCGACGGTCTTGGCAGTTAGCCTTGACTTGAGCGAAGGAAACATGGTGGGCAGTGAGCCTTGACCTGTTAAGTATTTTTTACGGTCTAGAAGAAAGGTCATGACAAAGTCCAGTATTATACATTCCCTCTGCATGTAATGATAAAGGTTAACCAGAGGTTAGTTCAATTAACAGGACAACACCTAGTTGAAAGCTACCAAGATCATGAAAATGTACTTTATGTAACAAGAACTGTTTTTCATATGGTAAACTGTTAGATGATCTGCATTTTAATCATGAACCATGATATGCATGTTTTCCCTGATTAGCCATATAATTCTTTTAGAATTAATGTAACCTTGTTTTATCATTATGCATTGTTTATTTTTCTTGTATCGCGCACTCTGATCATGTTTACATTAATGGTCATTTCAAGTACGTGCTTCTTTGTGCAAGTGGTTTTCAAAGAAAGATGGATTTCATGTTTTAAGAAATGATAGTGTTTTGTTTTAGCAATGTTTTTATTCAAAAGACCTTCTTGAGAAAGTATTTTCAAAAAATGTTTTAAAACCCCTTACTGGGCATTTTTTCTCACCCTACGTTTTGTTAAAAAAATTAAGGCATGGTTGATACCTATGAAGTTAATCGGAAGCAGCTAGTTTCCCAGAATCCTGAGCCTCGCGATCTTCTGTAGTAATGAGACATGTAATTTAATTTGTAATGATGTAAATTTTAGTATATCATGTCTCATTAAGAACCCTAGGTTTGGGGGTCACTACAGTTCGTATCAGAGGATGGGTTTAGGAAACTCTAGAAAACCAGGTGATATAAATATATTTCTAAGACTAACTAAGTAAAAATGTTATAACTTTCAGATGGCTAATGTACCTACCGACCTTTTGTCACTTCCCACTGAGGCATTAGAGAACATTATATCTCTAGCTAGCCGCGAGAACTTTCTGAATTATGCCCAAATTCGCATGACGTGTAAGCACCTGTACGATGTGTCAAACTCATCTAGGGTGCTTAGTCTCCACTGGGGATTGGGGATGGATTATCTCCTAATGATGATGACCCAGTTTCCCTCTTATGCATGTCGGGGAAGGTATCACGAAGGACTCTTCTGAGTGTTTACAACTGGCGAGGAATTTGGCACAATTCTAGATAAACCCTTTCAATAAGCTGCTGCTACTGGAGACCTCCGAGCGGCTTACTTGTGCCAAATTTTGCACTATGGCATCTGGGGCCAGTTAATGGACTTTGGAGCGTTGGAAAATGAGTCCACTCATGTGTCTCTTAGGCAAGAATTGTACACCGATGTTTCCCAACTCCACACCCCTCACGCTAAACTCAGGAGGCGTTATAAATGTTCCCATGATTGTAGACATGTCTGTTCTTCCTGTGTGTAGTTTGAAGAGTTAAGAAGTTTTGCTACTCTTTGTGGCGTACGTCTTGTAAACTCGGACTTTGTCGTGTAAACTTCTTCATAAATGGAAGTTTCTTGTTTCCTTTCATGTCTTCACCATATCTATGTTGTTAGTAGTTTCCCTTCGGTGTTTGCTTTCAGATGGCTGGTCAAATGAACTTCTCATCCCTACCCGATGAGCTAGTAGATGTCATCTTGATCAAGGCATGCATGGTGGATTACCCGTCCTTTCTCTACCTGCGAGGGTCCTGCCAGCGTTTTCTCAATCTAGAAAACGGTCTAGAGATTCTTCGGTTTTGTCAAGAGAATGATCGCGTATTTCACCTCATCGCCGCTGCTCAGCTCCCCTGCTATAGGCGAAGGGGAATGTACTTTGAGGGCATGTTCCAGTGTTTCACTCTGGCACAAAACTTTTCTGCCAGAGCGTGTTTCCTCGTAGCCGCCCAGGATGGCCAGCTCAGTGCAGCCTACATGTTCCAAGTCTTGACCCTCAGTCTCCTCAACCGCATCAACCCTCTCGACTACCACGAGCATGATGTGGACAGAAGATTCATCAAGGAGTTTATCTACTCGGACGTTTCCGAGCATTGCATCGCACGAGCCTCCCTTTGGAAGCCCGTGTGCAGTACACACGAACATGAGTTCAAGGAGCACTGTTCGAGGTGCATCTGGACAAGGGAAACGGAAGAGCTGTGTGCCAACATTGGTGTCCCATTAACCGAGCTAGATCCACTGTTTCTGTGGAGTTGTACGTTTGGGGTTTTCAGTTTTTCATTTTTTTTATGATAGAATTGCGAGGGGGAAATTCTTTATAGGGGGAAGTAATGTAACAACCCGAGAAAACCATGTTTTGTTATGATTTTGACAATTTTTCTTTTCAATGTCACTCGTTAAGTGAACCAACAAACAACTAATAAGGTATTAATAATAAAATGCATCAAATGGATGAAAAATTCTTTTTATTCAAATAAGCAGCCTTCCGGCTACAACATCCTCTGACCGAACAAGAAGGTAAACTAACCGAAAATCCCAACTAAGAACCCGATTACAATGATGGGAAGAGTGCTTAAAACTACTAAAAGCCTGAGAATGCGGTAGGGGTTTCGAGCCTCCATCATAAGAAACATGAGGATGGCTGAATCCACCGAGACCATGCTCAACACCATGGGGATCACGTGAACCATCTTTCCTTTTCTCCTTCGGTTACTTGGAGTAAGGGACACCCCGAGACTTGACCCTTTTTATAAGCACCCTAATCTGACCGTTGAACCTCAAACGACCACAAATTCGACCGTTGGTTTCCCCAAGAATCCAATGTTTTATTTTGACTGTTGGGTCTTCTTATCCTCTATGTTTTATTTTGACCGTTGGAAATAAAATGATTTACCCCAAAAGGATCGGCATGCTATTTGTGTGTCATCAATTTTAATTTAGTTTTCCCAAAAATGATAATTCTATTTTTTGTTTCTAAACGATGAAAATTAATGTTATTGTTTTTCATCCATTATGCATATTAATTTGATATATTAAACTTTTATTTTCTATTTATATGAAACTTGAGAGATTTTTATGAGTTATATATATATATATATATATATATTGCATCAAATTAGATATATTATTTCTCTTATAATTTGACCTTTATCAGTTATTTTGGAAACTTTTTCAAATTATGGTTTTATTTACAAATTTCTCATCTTTAAGCTTACACAAATACTTTTAAGCAACCTATTTCTTTTCTTTTCTTAAAGGAGTGTATCCAAATGTTTGCATGAAATTATAAATTAACATAATTATTATGTAATACGGTAAAGGAAAAATAAATAAATAAATAAAGAAATAAATATATATTATGATGAATAAATCGATGCTTTCCTTAATTGATTAAATGAACCTTTAATTTTCCAATATATAATAATTATGGTTTAAAAATAATATACTTAATATAATAAGGCCAATAAAAAATTATTGGTATTTTAAAATAGAATATATATATATATATATACATATATTTATATAATAACATGTTTTGATTAAATCAATTTATAATTTTTATTTGACCAATGATTTTATTAAAATAGTAAATGTCAGATCAATAATTGATCTTTTTAAAACAAAAACAATGTTATAGTAAATTAAAAATAGTAGGTTTAATAAAACAATAAAATAACAGTTTTTATAAGATAAAAACGTTGAAATAAAATAAGTCATTTATGTTAAAAAAAATGAAGCCGCGTGTTTTAAAACACCGCGGCAATCTGGAGCCGTCCGATCAACTCTCGTGCGATCCCGGCCATCCGCCGTTTTCCAGCTATCTTCTTCTCCGTGGATTCTTCTTCCACCGACGCCGCTCTTCTCCTGCCTCGCGTCGTCAAAACCAGTGGAGCGTAGGGCCCCGTTTTTCTTCGTCTAGACCGGTGTAGCCCTGATGTCTCATCCTTTCCCTCGCCTCGGACGCCTCGACCGACAACTCCCCCGAAGTCCTCTTATTCTTCTTCTGTTTTTTTTAAATTCCATGTTGCACTGAAGGCCGAAGGTCTTGCTTCCGGCTCCCCTGATCTCTTCGGCTTCTGGACCTCGGTTGCTGCATCGTCTCCTCTCCTCCTCCTCGTCGAACAGGTAAGGGTCGTGTTTCCTTTTTTCTATGTTTGTGTAAACACCTGGTTTTATATATAGTTATATATGCGTATATATATGTTATATGTATATATGTACACCTTCTGCATTCTTTTCTTCATTCCGTTCCTCCTACTCTGTATCTCCTCCACCTCTCTGAACAGGTAAGGAAAAATCCTTGCATTCTGTTTAGTTTTCTCCAGTTTTGATATTTTACATCAAATACACTTCACGTATATATGAATATATATATAAAAGTATTTAAGGGTGAAAAAGAATTTGTATCTCACCATAACACTCCTTCTGTTTTGAGAGTCGAAAGAAGGTGAGATCTCGTTTTAATCTTCTTCTATTTTGGTGGATATCCTGGGTTATATATACTTCATACGCAAGTTTATATAAACATATATACAAAGATTTTACGAACTGGCTAACATTTTTCTTTTCTTCCAGAAATCAACCGGGTTAAATAATGTTTTTTTTTCTTTTTTCTTTTTGGGGTTTATTCTAATTCGGTTCTAATGATACACACCTTGTGTGTAGATATATAAATATATACCTACATATATAAAACGAAACATGCATTTGAACACCTTCCCTTCACCTGTGTGTAACCCCTGTTTTTTTTAATTCTACCCTATGCAAAAGGAGTCTGCAGGAAATTTAATAAATATGTGGGATTATGCAGATATATGAAGCATATAGATATGCATGTACGTGTGATTATATAAGGTTACATGTACATCTATGTGCAAATGCGGGGAAAATTTTATTTAATTCTTTTAAATTTCATCGCATTGTCACATAAGGATTTATTACAAATTATATGTACCACTTCTAAAATTGTTATTTCAAGGAAAGCATCCGAAAACTATTTATAAGCATGTTTATATGTATGATGAAGTTCAAGGGTTAGTTTAATATCAAAATAATTCGTTCAATGGAAAATTTTTATTTATCATCACTCTTGATAAATCAGAACTTTGGTTTTGAGAAAATGGAAATAATTTCTTACACTTTTATATACATGAATTCATGTATTTGTACACATCGACCATGTTAGATGCAAGATTTATTTTATGCCAAAAAGGGTCTTATGAAAGTTATGTTCATTTCTTTTATATATAAAAGAACCCCACTCGGTTTGCCAAACATTAACTTTGTTTAATGTAGAACTTGGGAAATGCTTTGTGGGTATGGTTTGTTGTGGTAAACCCATGCATATCTACAAGTATATCTATGTTTATTTTATTCTTTATGATGTTTGCAAACTTTACAAAGGAAAGGGGGCATGTGGTTTAAAGTGCTAATAAAAGAGTTTTTATAAGACAGTTTTGAGTAAAAAAACCCACAATATCCATTTATCAGCATATGTGTAAGATATGAACGACCATGCTTTAATTGGGTATTATGAGGTATGGAATGTTAAATGTTATGTTTATCCATGTTTTCACATGTGAAGATAATTTTTTATGTGCACAGAGCTTTAGCAGGCATGTCATAATGTTCTTAATGATTAAACTGTTTTCATGTTATGAACACGTATGTGAAAATGGGGTTTAATTAAGAATGTATGAAACCCCATGAATGAATGACCATGTCAAGATATGTGAGGGATGTATAGGAATTACATGTGACGGGTGTGCCCAAGATTATATAGCACAACAATAATGATGTGATGGGTGCGCCCGAAATTATATAGCGCTCCAATGCATTGGGTAAAGCAGGAGTCTCATGAGACGAACATGTGCGACGGTCTTGGCAGTTAGCTTTGACTTGAGCTAAGGAAACAGGGTGGGTAGTGAGCCTTGACCTGTTAAGTATGTTTTACGGTCTAGACGAAAGGTCTTGACAAAGTACAGTATTATACATTCCCTCTGCATGTAATGATAAAGGTTAACCAGGTGTTAGTTCAACTAACAGGACAACCCCTAGTTGAAATCTCCCAAGATCATGAAAATGTACTTTATGTAACAAGAACTGTTTTTCATATGGTAAACTGTTAGTTGATCTGCATTTTTCTCATAAACCATGATATGCATTTTTCCCTTCTTAGCCATAGAATTCATTTATAATTAAAGTAACCTTGTTTTATCATTTTTCATTGTTTATTTTTCTTGTATCGCACACTTTGATCATGTTTACATTAAAGCTCATTTCGAGTACGTGCTTCTTTGTGCAAGTGGTTTTCAAAGAAAGATGGATTTCATGTTTTAAGAAAAGATAGTGTTTTGTTTTAGAAAAGTTTTTTTTTTCAAAATACCTTCTTGAGAAAGTATTTTCAAGAAATGTTTTAAAACCCCTTACTAGGCATTTTTGATCACCCTACGTTTTGTTAAAATTTTTCAGGCATGGTTGATACCTATGAAGTTAATTGGAAGCAGGTGGTTTCCCAGAATCCTGATCCTCGCGATCTTCTGTAGTAATGAGACATGTTATTTAATTTGTAATGATGTAATGTTATGTATATCATGTCTCATTAAGCACCCTGGGTTTGGGGGTCGCTACCCTTGTAAGGGAAGCTTCAAATGTGTTATAATCTAGTAAAATGGCCGCACCTGTCGTATAAGATAAAAAAAATTCTTTCCTTAATTTGTCGAAAAGGCCATAATGTCCCTTGTTTGAAAAATGACAGAAATATTACTTTAAAAGAATATTATTAAAAGTAAAACAAGGCTATAAAATAATTTAACCAATAGTCTAGAAAATAGTGAATTGTTTTTTGAAATATATTTTCTAAGAGACACTGATGTTGATGATAAAGAGGTCCCAGTAGATACATACATATAAACAACCTCAAGTAATTAAGAGATTGAAAAATTAACCCTTAACATATACTTCTCCTTAGTTGGTGGTAAGTTAACCTCTTGTATAATGGTTAAATAATTTTAATTAAATTATAAGAGAACCCCATACAAAATGATGATATCATATATTATCCTCTAATATACCATTGTTTAAACTATTTCTGTAGTATCACTGTTTTGGGTGTTAACTAATTCGTTTTCCTTTATGTGTTTTGTTATGTAAGTCTTGAATGTTAGGGATAAAATGTAATTGATTCATATACATAATGATATTATCTTCATAAAAATTATTTTTAATCATCAAATGAAAATTATTCTTTAATGGTTATGATGGGGAATGAAATCTTATCGCATCATGGAGACGGTAAGCCATATGTATGGATGAGCGACAAAATCAATATATTGATTGTGAAATAATATGTAGTTGGATGGTATAAAAAATATACAGAATCATTAACATGTCATATTTATTATTTACATCGATTATACTCATTATTTTACCCATCCAAATAATGAAGTGTTTAATAACAAACTACACCATGACATGGAGAGGGTAAGCCGTACGTGCGAACATATGATGACTATATCATTTAGAGGATGTATGGAATAATGAATATGGTTGTACCGAATAAATAATAACAAATCAGTATTTTTACGGTACTAGAATTATTATTTGAGCATGGAAACAGCAAAGAAATATGAATTGGAAGAGGAAAAGATCATTTAAAGAGGTGATGAAATAATTACCTCTTCTTCGGGTGCTTCCTTTTGATTTGAAAAAGGGCTCCTTAGGATGTATTTATGACCAAATAAAGGAATTTAGGATTAATTGATGCAGTTTCAAGGATATTTAATTAGGTGTTATGCGGTCCAAATGGATTTGGATGTATTACTTTGAGAGAATGTGAAGTACCCTTTTATAAGAGAGATGAGGGAAATTTTAGGAAGAGCTTTAAATATTAATTTATTATAAAGAAATATTCAATTTCAAATAGATCCAAAAATATTTTTATAGAGGATAAGGCTGGGATCAATAGAAATACTCTCAACCAATAGGGTTTAGACAAGTTTTGGTCACCATATTAACCTTATCTTTTAGATTTAACTATTACTTAAATAGTTTAACATTTAAAATGTCTTTTGGTATTATTATATTAAAAGGCTAATATAAATACCATAAAATGAAAAGATAACATAATGTGGTTAATTAATGATAGATATAACTTTATCTTTGTCAACTGGAAAAATCATAAATATTTAGGAATATAATATCACCTAATAAAATAGTATTATTTTTAAGAACTCACTTATGTCAATTTTCACACAAATTAGTATTTGGTTTTCTTGAATGTCATAAGGACTTGATTAAATATAAAAAAACATTAAATCATCCCTAACATGTCATATTAACATATTAAATTCATGGATGGAATCAAAAGTTTCAATTTACATTTATATTAGTATTTTTAATATCAATTATTATAATCATTCGTTAATAATGCAATTACTACATCATCATTGCATCCTAAATAAATTAAATTATATATTGTATAAAAATTATAAATAAAATACCATGATGTAGGAAATATTTTTTTTCATTCTAATCAATATTTAAATTTGAATTAATCTAATGTAAAACCCTATATTAAAAAAGTCTTGGTTATGAAAATTTGGATTTAACACTATTAACTCTTCTTTAAATAATATATTTTAAATTACTTAATATAATCCAATTTGAACAAAAAGGATCATATTATTTTAATAATCTGTATTCTTTTCTAAAATAAATTTTCCAAAATAATTAATAAATTTTTGGGGTAATTATAAAATTATTTTTACCATTAATTACCGTATTAAATTTTAACTCTGGTGAATAAAATTCAAAAGCTAGTATTCACAAAAAAATTATTTTCATCCTATTAGACAACATTTTACATACTGATGACAACGTTTTAAGTCATATTTTTGAAATTTAATTCACAAAAGAGGTAAAATTACATTTTATTCAAATATTTAAATGTTCCTAGAAGGTGGGTAAAAGGCGTTTAAAGGTTAAATAAAATTTTATATATCTAATATTATTATAAAATGAATCCAATTAATTATTTGGATAAATATAAATATAATGTATATAATTTTACATTGAAATAAATTTAAATTTGAAAATAGCTATTTCAATAAGAAGTCTGTTTTAAACAATAACGCGGTGTTTTTAACAGTTCATCAAAAATTAATTTTTTTTAAAAAAACCATAAACTTCATAATATGATAATTTTGATATTCCAAATCCAAAAATTAATTCCAATTTAATGAATAAAATTTATAAAAATTAAAAAAATGGTTACTAATATTCATAAATGATTTTTAAACGGCTAGTTTGATTGGTCGTGGTGTTCTAGTACTTGAAGTTGCGTACATAAAAATATATTGTATTATTCAAAGAGAGTTGTATTGTGGAAGCCTAGTTATCACAATAATGCTCGAGGGGTTTAATGGTTGGGATCTCACGATGTGGAACCCCATATATGAATGAGGGTTAATGGGATTCTATGGTGGCCACCACGACCTCCTCAACTTAGGTTGACATCATGGGAACTTTTTCCTCAATCCTAGGTCCCATGGCTTAGTCCACTGCACCAATTGTTGTGCATCCATCACTATTAGTAGGGGCCCCTATGAAACATCCACCTTCATAAAACATATTTCAGTTGTGGAGTCCAAATAATGTGTATGGAAATGTGTATCATGTGTGGTAGTTTTCAAATGCTTACCTAGAGATGATTGAAAATTCCTAAAAGGAGACTATGATTTTACAAGGCTTAGGAGTGATCCTAATATTTGAATCTCCCAAAATCATTCATCTGATTCACTAGGAAAGATAATTCATGCTTATAGATCAAAAGCTGTTAAAATTGGTGGAATGGAAAGACCATGTAGTAAATTCACATGCTGTGTTAATCGATGTGTAGTGTGTCAGGAGTTTTCTATGTCTACCAAATCCACCACATACCATTCCCCTACTTCTTAGGACATGAGGATGTTGGAATTTGAATAATCAAACCACATGAGTTCCATCCAAAGTTTGTTAAGTGGCAACACCTCCTGTTTTGTTAAGGAACTATCTATTTCTATACAATAACTACCATGATTTAGTGTAGAAAACATCCTTGGTATTTTTACGTAGCATAATCACATTCTAAGATCTTGGGCAAGTATCCTATGAAAACCTCTTTATGATTTCTCTTCTACCCAATTCCTACCAACTAGGATCATTGGGTATGATTAACCTTCTATTTTTTATCTATCTAGTTCATGCCCTAGAATTGTGGGATCTGCAATTGGAGATCCACCTCCATGATATACCCCATCTCTACTCCTAAGGTGATATCTCACCGCCATTATTCATTGGCACTGAGGCACTCCATTATTAGATAGAATGGTCCACTACATTAGTGTTTCTCTAGGAATAGTATTGTTCTAACTCTTCTCATATGTATTGGTCAGCCCATATATAGTATAGGAATATGAAAGATAATTTTGAATCATTCCTTATCTACATCTGAACATGATGTAGAGATACCTCATCACACATGGGTTGTCTCCAGGAAGTACTCCCTAGAACATATAAGAAGTCAGCCTCTGCATACACATGAATTTCCCCATGAATCAGTGAAGGTTATTTAGATTTTAAATTTACTCGTTGTTCACCTATGTGACCAAAACAATACCTTTAAGGTCTATGAGATAAGACCACATAAATTCGGATCTAATTCCATCATCGGTTGCATCCCCCTTCAGTAGAAGAAATAAATGTAAAGTGAATTGATCTTCATGACAATCTTTTCTATGCCCTTCTATAAAGCCCAACTTGATTGAGAAAGATCCCATGATATTTATAATCACTGGAATCATGTTTTTCATGGATGGGAAGATGGGATAAAAATACTCATTTCCTCCCATGTGTTCCATGAACCAACCATACAAAAAGTGGAGTTGTCCTCACAAGTGCATAGGTGTCTCCCCTCATAATTATACCAGAGTAATATATACAGCATTTCCAGCACCAGGAACCCATGGTTGTTGGACTATCATGTTTCCCACATTATAGGATACTTTAATTTGTTCGGCTGCACTCCAATTCATGTTTACTCCCAAATGAAACCCACCATAATATGAGTGTAGAAATGAACTAGGACAGTGTGACTATTTTTTGATTCTCTATATTCATTAAGTAATCCCACATAATTAATTTATTCTCTAGCTTTATCCACAAGTAAGTTCCCTATCTACCTTGTAGTAACCCTCTAGGATAGGTGAGATTCTTTGTTAGTAGTTTCATGGATCTCTTCCCCCCTCATACCCTACTTTTCCTTAGTAATTCATGTCACCATATCCAATTGAAACTCCACCAGATGTCGATGTTTTTACTGATCATCCCATGCATTCTCCAAGGAGATAATATAATCATATGTGGAACATTGAAACTGGATCCCAAAAATTTGATGGGGGTCCCAGAGGTTGATGATGACTAGCTCATGATGAATGTGGAATGTGTTGGTCCTTGATGACCATTTGGTTAGCACCTCTTGCATGATATATCATTTATTGAAGATTTGGAACTGGGAATCTCATTCCACTTCATATAGGCCAATATTACATATATCAACTCCGAACATAGTGAATGATGCACATTCATAGTAAGCCTTTTCCATATCCATTTTGAAGTTACTACCCTGACACATATACCAATCATTAGTTAATCCATTATATGTGTTTCTAAATCCTAACATAAAGATTGAACGGTATTTAGGTTGAGATTTTTCATTCCCATACACCCTACCAATGATTTTGTTGATATGTTTGTATATATAGTCATCAATGATAATTATGTGATCTATCCTGATGTAGCCTACAACAGCCATGTACCATTGGTTGTTTCATGGAACTCCCCTAACCGAGTATGATGGTTTATCCTAGATTTTCGGTAAGATGAAGAATCATCCCTCATATTGAATCCTTACCGAGTCAACCTCATTCATAGAGGATATACCTTCTGCTATCTTTATTGTAGAACAATAAAAAATTCATGGTCAGAGTGTCTTCAAATGTATTTCCTAATCATGATGGATTTCACAATTTCTTCACGTTGGCCATAATTCAAAATGATCACATGAGTAGCATCATAGGTGACCATTAGATCTGAGAAATAAGTGAATGAATCACTCTATTCTTACTGATCATTCACAATGATCATTAATAGGACACTAGATTATGGAGTGTTGACGTAGTTGGTGCATATTTCTAATCAATAGAAAATTGCAATTCTGAGTACACTAAGTGATTTTTGCAAGGAATGGATCACAAAAACCTTGTTCAAAAAAATGCCTTCATTGGGAGAAAGGGATTTTAGAAAATAGAGAACTAGTGAGTGTTTCATGAAAACATCATATTGGTAGTGGGGACCCTTAAAATCTATTTATAGGCATGTATTTGACCAAGCTTCCAGGTGTCCTCTTCTCTTTCATGAACCATGAACCCTACATCAGGATCCAGCTTTGTGATAGACCATGTATTTAGCGATTGGAATAAAAAATGTGATACTTATTTTTTTAGATCTCATCAGGATGTGGATGGAATTTAGAGGCACAAAAATTGGTCCCCTAGATATATAATGGTAATCCATGACAAATCATGATGTAATCCAAAATCAAATAGCTCCCAAGACCTCCAAAGGGTATGCATCACAATGAACCTTGATGGAGGTCCATTGCCCCACTATGAATGCATGAGGATGAGATAGTTCCCCTGGGAGTATGAAAAACTAAAAGACTATGCTACGGAATTTTATGGATGTATTAATTAGTAACATAGAGCTTCATCTATTTGCGAAGCACATATTTTCATCGCCGCGCATCTCAAAGAATCACGACTCACGATGCCTATAAATATCCATCTACCCCCACCTAAATGAATATCTACCTCTGACTTGTTGCCATTCTATATACCATTTCATGAAACACATGATCACCATGGACCATATTGAATTATTTATCATATGAGGTAATGGAGCATCGTGAGGTCCCCATTCCCTTATTACGAATTACATCTAGATAATGTTAATATGCCTTTCGCGATGGCATATTCACATCAAGGAGGAATGAGGATCTTGATACATCATGGAAAATTTATCATTCAAAAATCACTCATTTTCTAGTCCGATAAATCATTCCAAAACATGGACACAATTTCATGAAAATCCCATTCTATCATGATGCCCCTATCCTTCACAAAGCACTCATTATTTGTGAATAACCTCTCTATGATACCCCTGCATTGTGAGATCCTCCTATAGGAATCCCTAAAGGTGGATACGTAGAGATTTATTCCTCTTTCATGAGGTGTCCCCTATTTCCTTTCCATACCTCTTACTTATCAACATATTCACATTATGATATTTTTGTTTTCATTATAGGTATGTTAACAAGGAATTCATGAGTTACTATTACTCAACACCTTGGACATATAAAATTTCTGGAGCCCCCCCCCCTTCCTCAGGGGATGATATGGGAAAATTATGTAATCCCAAGGGGTGTGGAGTGATTTTCCCACCTTTGACATTCTATTAGATAAATATAATAGAACCAACATCCTCAATACATGACATTAAACAATGAACCCGCCCTATCTAGAATTCCTAGGATGTCGATTTCTTTTTCTAATAAGGAATAAGATCCTCCTAAAATGGAATGAAATATTACATATAGGATCCTAATTTAGATTGGATCTAGGAACCTATAACTTCCCTTACTCTCAATATACCTTCCCTCTCCCTTTGGTCTTTGTCACCATGTGTTCTTTTGGTAGTTTCAACATGTATGCTCCATCACACCCTTGATTTAATACATTATGAATGACTGATAAGGAATGATATCTTCTGGACATAGTGTGAGATCCTCCTTATGTAGTGTGACATTCTCTGTCGGTAGGTCACATGCATAATTCCTAAACCATATACTCTTGATGATTACTCACAAAATATGTATCTGGTCTTTTACTTCATATTTTTTCTTGCATTGAGCATGACTCACATGGGATTTGAGGTTAGTAGGGAACATAAAATTCATCAAATACAATGAGAATTACCCATAGAGTAATACCATGTCCTTACCTATGGATGGGTTATTCGTACATGTAAGACACAAAATGTCTTATCCAACAAGCCACCACCTTAGGAATAATCCTCAATCATTCTCTATGGGAAACATATTTGAATAAACCCCAACCAAATGCAGCAAAAAAAATTGGTATACCACATCTGGTGTAATCCCCAACTCCCTCTCCAAAACAACATGGAATTTGATTCCCAACAAACTATGATAAATAGGAATACTACCCGGGATTAAGATGAATAACAACAAACACCTTAATACAATATAAAAGTCCCCAAAAATTAATCTATTCCATCATTATCACCCAAATATTCACCCATTTCCATCCTGATTTTACCAGGGCCACCACATCTTGGCGAGATCATGCCATCCATCTAGGAAACTTATATATGTAAGCCCCATCCACATCATCACTTATCCTAATAGCACCTCAGTATTTCAAATGCATTGGCTCCACTCTGGACATCAAAATACATGATTTGTTCACCTTATATCATTAATAAAATATATAGGAATCCTCTATGATGTTCAGTCCTTAGAAATATTAAACCATGGTGTCCCCCTCCTTCGGGATCACCTATTTGATCTACCCTTAATAGTGTCTAGATCAGCCTCCATCCCTTGAACTATTCCATTTATGGTACATAACACCCCAAGTCTGTTCTCTTAGGTAGTTATGGCCCATACACCAGGTAAAATGTTCAGGTGCTCTCTCCTAGAGACAGAATTCTATGATCCACCTTCACCAATCATCATTTTCATCCTTTTTTAATATCTCTACAAGATTTTAAAATCATGTACAATGCAAATACTAAATCGTGTTACATTTGGTATATTGAATAAAACCTTATAAGGAATCTAATTGTCATAACATACCCCATGATTTACATGGGATGCCTTGGGTCCATGTCTGTGATGCCTCCATAAGGTTCCCTGCTATGAGGAAGATACAGGTGACTAGAGTTCAATCATCTAGAAATTCTATAGAGATTACCAACATGAATACTTTCCTAACAGATGGTTTATACACTTTCAAGACTAATTGGAATTTCCATGAATATGTATTGTAATTAACTGGAATCTACAATGATATGGAACCATGATAGAAATTCAGGAACACAATCGTAATATATAAGGGACACCCATAATAGGTGGTGAATTAAATAAAAGAATACACGGTTGGAGAAACCAACATCCAGTGATACCATTTTGATCAAGGATTAGTTATATTCAATAATTCGATGAATTCCACTAACCATTGGAAAGTGGGAATGCATAAAAAATGAAGTTCTAACATGCACAACAGAACTCAAGGTATATAGACCTGATGAAAGTGTAACAAACATGGGTTAAATGAAATGAATTATCATGATACAAATTTCCAAAAAAAGAAACACATATTTGTTTTTCATTAAAAATAATTTAGGTAACTTATTATGAAGTTAATATTATTAAATTTTAATCCAATTTTCACACCAATTTTAGTGGTAATATTTTTTTCTAATTATGGATAAGTTAAGGAAGTTGATTATAGTTAGTTTTGAAATATGATTGGATGTTTGTTATTTTTTAATTCCTCATGAAGCAAATTTTTTTATGATTTTACCTTATATTCAAGATTTCAGAGTGTTCTAAAGTAGTCAAATTTACTCTTTGGAAAATGTATTCTCATATATAATAAAGGAACATAAAATTTAATCATCAGGTAAGATACCTCAGAAATTATTGTGTTGTTATTGTATTCAGATACAAATAGTGTATGAAATGTTGATAATAGAAGATGAAAATGTTTTGGATATTTCATTCAAGGGAAAGAAATTTAGAATTCTAAGAGAGAAAATTTAGTAACTCTTAGCATGGTTGAATATTGATATGTATCTTCCACCCAAGCTAGTAGTCAATTTTTTTGAAGGAAAACGAAATTAGAAAATATTATTTTTTAAGTGAAGATAAAATTTCTAATAGGGTTTTAAGATAATCGTTCCATCAACATTAATAAAAATATCATGTCAAATTCTCATTCAAATATAAGTGATATCAAATATCATTTTATCAAAGTTCAACTAGAGGAGAATTAATTGAAGATGAAATATTTTCCTACATTAGAAAAGGATGATGATATTTCCATAGAAACTATATATAATGAATTATTTTTAAAAATTGATGTTAATCCTACTATACCAACCATTTTATCATCATTATTGAGGTATTTATTTTACCTCTCTCTCATTATGTATTTGGATACTTTTGTAAATGGGTATAATTGTTTCTTAAAAATATCCATTGTAATTTACCAATCCTTTTAATGAATCATGTAAATTAGGGGATTTTTGGGTAATATGGGAATCCATTACATAATCATGTGAAATATTTTGACTAATTTATTGAGTGGATATCGAATAACATTTGATTATGGGAATTTGGAAGTAGTGAGGAAAATATGTGAAGAATTTTTTATGAATTCTTGAGAGTCACTAATTTTTGGAAGACATGGTTTTACTATTTATAATTCTTGATTACTACAATGAGATGTCTCTCTCATGATTAGAATTGATGAAATTTAATCCATTTATTTAGGATAAAAAGATCATTGATTTATGAATGTTAGTTGAAAATAAAATACATAAAGGATATTATATTCACTATGTTCTATGGAGAAGGATTTTTGACGTTGAAAAATGTTTTCATATATATGTTTTTGTTTATTGTCAATGAAAAGATACAAAATCACTTTTTAAAATAATTGGGTGATAAGAAAGACCATTGTTTAAAAAAAATTAAAATCGCATTGCTTACGAAAACCCATCAGATTAATAATATGTTTAATGGAATATATATTCATTAAACTCACATTGTCTTCGGAATGAATGGAATATCATAATGATAAGATACACAAAATTCTACCTTGCACTGATGAAAATATAAGGATTATTTTATAATATTTACATTCTCATTAATCATGAGTTATCAAAAAATATGGGATGTAATCCTTATGAAGTAAATTAGGTGAAAAAGTGAATCCAATTATATAGGGTTTGGATAGAAATAAATTGATGATGGGAAAATTAGATGTTACAAACCATTAAATTACATGTGAGAAGATGTTGAAGCTGATCTTAAACATATTAAATGTCACTAAGAATTTATGATACATGTAGATGTTTGTTTAGGAAAGAATATTTTGAAGTATAAGAATTATATTCTTAGACCATCGTTGTGGGGTCACTAGATATAGAATTTTGTAAGGATTAAATGGTTGATTGAAACGTGAGAGAAGATGAATATGTAAGTTTTTAGTCAGACCAATTAGTAATAATAAATAAATCTTTATTAAAAGAAGTTAATAGTGTCTATCATTTTTATAAAATTATCGATGATTCTGATGTAAATGTTTTTTATAATAGTCCATCTGATGTGGTGTTCAACCATTCATTATAGGTAGAATCATTTGTGTGGGGAGTTATTGAGACCAATGAAATATGAAACGAAGAATATTTTTTCTGGAACTATGTAGAGAATAATATTATACATCATTCAACATTCTAGTCAATTTTTTTAATAAAGATGAATTGTTTTTGTTCAACCATGACATGTGGGTAAATAAAAATAATAACACTTGTATGATTTTAAGGGAGTCAATGATGAAAATTAGAACTATAATTTCTTTCAAAAATTTTGTATCATGTGGGTAAATATTTTAGACTCCATCTCACATTAATGAAATCCTTAGAAAATATATCATCACTATGGGAAAATAATAAATAGTAATTTCATGAATCTAGTCGAAGTGTTGTTCAAAGGTAAAATTGAGGTGGTTGAAAATGTTTGTATAAATATTTTCACTTGTTACATTTATTGAAGAGAATCATAATGATGAATCATTTTACTTCATTATAATTATAAAAGTATAATGACACTCATAATCAGACATAAGAAATATGAGGATTTATGAAGCGAGATGATGTTGTAAAATTATTGAAGAATATTCGAGAAGATTTGAAGTGATTTGAAGAATTTAATGATGTATATGAAATTCAATGGAATTTTTTTATTTTAAAATTTTGGATTAGTGGGAATGGTTTTTAAAATCCCACTCAAACCACTTTTGGGTTACCTAAAAAAAGATGAGGTACATTTACTTAGTGATGTTGAGTATTGATTCAAAATAATAGAGAGAATATATAATTTTTAGGGAGAATAAAATTACAGATTTTTCATTGATGTGGATGTTTTCAATATATAATAAGGAATGGATTAAAGATATGATTATGATTGATTTTCCAAAAAATTATTAGAAATATGGTTGAGATTTCCATATTCATACAATAATAGTTCATAATTTATTCATTGGTATTCTAAAAGAATTATAATTCCGTATAGGGAATTAAAACTAGGGAATCAAAATGGGTAATCATATATAGTTTCATTATGAATTATATGATATTTTCATTCCAATGGTTGTGTTAGAATGTGAATAATTGTATTTTGGTTCATATTTGTGAATGTTGATAAGGGAACACAATAACATGTTTTTTAACTTATAAAACAAAATGTATTACATCACTTCATGATACATGATGCACATGCACTATTGTATTGATCATAGTGCATCACGAGCATAAGGGAATATGATACCCGTTGTATCAACAAAAAATTATTGTTTTCTAGTGTATTATTTAGTATCGAATTGTTTTCAAACCACACTAAATATGTATTTATGCTTATGGAGTAGTGAACATTTTATATTCTTATATTACGAGAGATGTGTGCATTTTTTTAATCAAGATAACAAATCATAAAATGGACGTGAAGGTTGTTTCAAAATAGTGGAATTTTAAATGAAAAAATAAAGGATTTACCGATCCCCATATCAGATATACATGGTTCACAACTGGCCATTTTCACATATAACAATAGTTGGGTAGCACATGGGAAGAAAAGTAGGGATATTGTAATAGGTTGTATTATATATCCATTCTGTCCGGAGGCCCTAATGGATATATTCTTGTAGTGTATGTAAAATGATTTATTATTGACTAGAAACATCCTCATTTTGTAATTTATATGGAACTATTTGAATGGATTTATTTTTCATTATTTAAATACTATAGAATATAAGTAATATATTATTATGGTCTCACTATCCATATTTTCCATCTATATTACATGCTACTCATGTTCCAGGTTCAATATAAACCAATATTAAATATTGAAATTATTAGATTATAATATAAAAAATGAAGTGTATAATTTATATAGAAGGATGAATATTTGAAATAACATGGAATTAAAATATTAAATTTTTTAGTCTCTCAAAAATGTGTTAAAAAAATAAAAAAAAATATTTGAGTGGAGTTCATAAAGATGAAGAAAAATATTGAGTAGAACATAATTCCTTTCGAAATAATTATACAATTGATCCATGAATTCATAGTGTTATTAATTTATGTATAGATTATGGAATATATTTTATAAAAAATTATGTTTTTTTAAATTGATGATATATTAAAATAATTATATTTTCATGTTCAAAAAAATACAATATATTCAAATATAATTTTTTAAATAATGCTATCAAATATTCTAAATAAATGGGTAATGATATTTAATGTGGAAAAAAATATTTATTTTCTAATATATCATGACAATATTGAATTCGTTTATAAGAGGATATTGATGAAAAATGTAATGATTCCTTGAGATCTTCATAATGTCTTATAAGAAAAAACACCACTCTATTTTAAATGATTTTATATCATAAATTATTTATATATCATGAAGTAGTTTCTTTCATTGAATCATTATCAAAATAAATCAATTTTGAGTACCATGGATGATAATAGAAAAAATCCACAAAATATCTAAATTTTGTTCATGAAATGTTAATAAATTTTTAGGATAAATGTTTTCTTTTGGAGTTTTATGACAGTTGTGTTTAAGAGAAGGTTTAAATTTTTAAGAAATTGGTGTTATAGAAATAATGAAAAATCCAGAAATCAAAAAATATTTTTTCATTTTATTCAATGAATACAATCAACTAATAAGTGAAATATGATAATTGAAACTACATTATTCACCATATATATTTAATATAGGATGAATAAATTGTATGATATGAACTGATACTGAACCCCAATTGATAATTCCATGACTATTAATGGAAAAAAATATCCCTACAAATTTTCATATATATTATTATATGTAATGAATTATAGTAATGTGATCATGTTATATTTCATTTCAAAAAAATAAAATGATGAAAATGTAATATCATTGTATCTTGTGAATTATAGATTGAACAATAAGATAAGACATTAGTTTTTAAATGAAATTCATATAAAGGAAAATATTATTAGTTTTCAAAATTGAAAAATAATAGTAATCCTTTATAAACATTGGGTTTTTATACAAAAAGTGGAGTTAGCAACCAATGTGAAAATAAAATAAGTGTAAGGAAGTGTTACTTTCTTGATATTAAGAAATTGGTAGACGAAGATGTTGACAAAGGATATTTGTCTCCTAAAAAACTCAATAATTGTGAAAATTTGTTAATGAATTTTTCATTATTTATCAATATTTCAAATAATTATTATGTGTATAATGAACTAAATTATGGGATGAAAAACATAGTCGGGTGAGGTATAGAATTACTATATACATATTCTCCACTCGTTGTAATAGAAATGCTGACACAAGTGGGTTGTACGGTCATGGTGAATCTAGAATATTCCAAAGATAATGACTCTAATACCAGGTTATTAAACAAGTAAATAAATTTTTTTTCTCTTTTAATTATGAATTTAGAGGTTATTCATCCAATTATGTATGTTACCAAAGATAATAAATGATCTATTCAAAATAATATTTGAATAGTTATAAGGAATGGGATAAAAAGCTTTTAATTATTCAAAATGTAACCCACGGTAATTCACTACTCAAAATTTCAAACTAATCAGTAGTAGATACAATCAACAGATATATATATATATATATAATTATATAAATATATATTTTATTATATTTAATATTTTATTATTTATAAAATAAAAATTAAATTAATGAAAAAAATTCCAATTTAATTTCAATACGTTGATATATATCAAATATAAATAATTGATTAACATGTATGTATGAGAAGTCAATTAGAAATAAATTTTAGGATGTTAAACATAGTTTTATATGATAATTTTAAAGAATCCATTCATGTAACAAAACATATAATGTATTAGGTTAGCACACTAAAATCTAAATTTCGTAAACATAAGGTGAATTTTTAATCACCCAAATATGGTATAATTTCCAAGGAGCTATATAGTAATATATAATTGTGTATTATAAAAAATTATGAAATATTTACTGATAATCAATGATCCATACAATGAATTCATTTTTTCATAAATTTATGTAAATTAATTGATCAAATATTTACATCTACTATGATTCAAAATTTTATTTTAAAATAAATGATAATGATTAATTTCAATGTATTTTATACATTTTTATGATTAAAAAAATGAATCATTATATAATCATATAAATCATGACATGGTTTACATGAGACTATATTTTAAGGTAAATATCGAAGAGAACCCATGAAATATTTATGATAACCATGAAACACTATGTGCTATATAATATTAAATTGGAATATATGTTGGGTTAATATTAAACATTTTACGAAAGGGATTATCTGATAAGGGAAACCCATTACCTAATATTATCCACATATGAATAAACTAATTCTTTTATTTGAAGAAAAATTGTCCACATCATAATAACTCAATTTCCAAAATACTTTCATCATAATTAATCAACCTCATTATACTACAACCTAAAAAATCCTTTCCCATATCAAGCTCTACATAAGAATACACTATTTTATAAATTTTGTTCACTACACTACTATAATTGATAAAATACCTATAATGAATCAATTTCATATAAACATGATATAGATCAGTTATAATTGTGACTCATCACATACTCAATGACATTCCAGGTTAAAAAATTGAAAAACAATATTTTTTTAAAATAGGACTTTGAGATGATGTTCTAAATATATGCCACAAAGGATTTCTAGGATAATTAAGTAGAATTGAACCATGTTTGAGAAATATATTATAAAAAATTAGAATATTTAGTAAAATAATTATTTAAAAATGAAATATTATTCGTCTACACTATAGGACATCATTATTCACTTTGAAGATGGAATGTATATAGTTATTCCATAATTTATTTGAATCAATTGAACATATAATTACTAATGTAATATTTTATAATGTTTTCTAGATTGAACATAAAAATAAATTTGGAGGTGTTGAATTTTTTTAAGTAATGAAATTTATGAATTATATTAAAATATCATACATTATGAAATAGATTAGAAAAAAAGAGTTTTCAAGGTTAAAACCATTAATAATAATAGAAAAATCAAGACCACCACTAAAAATATAAACCAAATGAAGTTAATTTGGAAGGTGAATTAGATTAATTAAGAAACATAAATAATATTCTACTCATAAAAAGCTTACTAAGAGATGACATACTCTATGAAAAAATAAACCAAATATATGGTATGAATGAAAGGGATGACACTCAGTTGACCCAATATTCCTCAATCGTTAATCCAATTGACTAAAAATGTTTATAGAGGGACCTAAAAAAGAAAACCCGATAGTTGGTTCCAAAGATGAATTATAGTGACCCATACTTATTCTACCTAAATATCATTACTAATTAGTTATATATTAAATATATAACATTATTATACATTCCAAATCCTCAAGTAAATATTTTCCTTTGAAATAATGATCTTGAACAATGTGGTTATTTAAATATTAAAATCATGTTCCACATAGTACTTAATGATGAAAATCTGTCTTAGACATATGAATATAATAATATTAATTCATATCATGGTGAAAAAAGTTCATATATATATTATTGGTAAAAAATGGAGATATCAACATAAAATGAATATAATTGGTATGAGAACGTCTGATTATCATTGTAAAATATTACCAATGTGATTGTCATATCATAACATGACTGATTGAATAAATTTTGGATGTTCGTAGGATATGAATCATAATGGGATAAAAGAAAATGTAGCCTGAGAATGTAACATTAACATAATATCATGTTATAAAAGTGTAGAATAATGTGTGGAATAATTATAATCATAAAAATATTAGATCAATGCTACCCACAATGACATTAAAAACATTTTAGACTTTGAATAACCATATTTGTGCTGTTTGGGATTGAGATAACATCCCATATACCCTATTTTTGGTTTTTTGGAACTCCCATGTACCCTATTTTCAGTTATGGTATAAGTTCCTAGCCGTAAAGAGTATATAATATTGTTTTTAAGTCAATAATTCATTCTACAACACTAGAGGATATTTTTAGGTTTATAGTTTGAGTGATTTATTTCACAACTAAATTATACTAAAACGAAATACTATAAAGTATACACTTATGATTAGTATAAATTTTTTATATAATATAATAATTTTATAGTATTGAATGATTAATTATCCCGAAAAAATTTCATATCGTTAAACATTAACCCTTATTTTACATTAACCATCCTTAATATAATTTCTTTTTCTAAAATGTGGTGTGGGAAAATAAAAGATTAGTAAGTGGAACAAATAGATGAAATCCATCTATCCTGTGTAAAACATTAAAACCCATAAAAAAACGTTCTCCCAAACATAACATTTTACATATAAAAAGAAATATAATTATTTTAAAAAACAATATATTATTCATTTTGAAAAAAAATGATTTATATGAGAAATTATTATCATTAATAGGATATTAGTATAGGTAACTTAGGATATCATCTCATAGAACCCTAACAACACCGACGTAGAACCCTTCATGATTGTAATAACCATATTTACAATTTCGAATATAATTCTCTATAAAACATAATTAACAACAAATTCATTGGAGTGGTATCTGGGTGCATATAATGTAAAGGACAAACCCCAATCACCAAGTGAGTATGATTTATTTTTATAGAATGGCATGATTATTATGAATCATTTCATAAAGGACAATCAGTTTAGAAGCCTTGTAAAATAGATTATAGACATGAACATTACATTACAATTTCTAACATAAAATAAATCATTTAAAATCCTTTAAGGTTTCCATTATTCTACTATAATACCTTATATATCTATCATAATACACTTATTAGTATCCTGGGAATATAAATCATAAGAAATTGGTGAGCTCAAATGCTCAGTAATGGTAAACAATATATCAGAAGCTATCACAAATAAGAATAATCTTTTTAGGCATGGTATAATACTAAAACAAGTTCCTTTTAAAAAAATATCTTAATCATAATATAGAAATATTATATCAATTAATTGAATTTAATCTATATAATTGACATTTTACTAGTTGAATAATCATAAGTAAAATCATTAACTAATATCATAAAGAGATAATGCATAATGATGGACATCATAACCACTATGTTAAAGCCTCATGCTAAGACCAGACGGAAATATTTCGTCAAGGACTTGTTCCAAGACACTATTTTGTCTCATGAGACCAACAGATACATCGAGGGGCTATAGCGGGCCCCCATGTCACTTTCTAAGTCTAATATATTCCACATATTAAATGGTAGAAACATAACATAAATAGACATCTTAAAACCATCATACAAAATGTTAATACATAATCCTTAAACCGTGAATGGTATTAAAATATAACATCTAGAGTCAAACATATCAAAAACCCTTCAATACTAGAAGAAATATGGTATCATAATAAATGAATCTATATTAAGAATTAAATCCAATAAAGGATGTTGACATAGATGAAATTCATCTACAAATCAATGAAACACATTTGCGAAAATATGCCATTTTATATTGAAGAAATTAAAAGTCAAAACATTTATAAAAGAAGACATTTAAAAAAGATTTTGAATCAAATTTTCCAATACCAATTTGAATCTTTTGAAAGTAATTATCAATTGAAAACATTTATGTCCATATAAATAAATCGTTAAAACCATTTTTAAAACATGGAAATTAATGATAACTGTTTAGAAGTGTAAATATTTCAAACATTTATAATGATCTATTAGTTAAATATTACATTACAAAAATCCATAAAAATATTCTTTTTGAAATAATTTCTATGAAACATGGACAAGAATGATAAATATTTCCCAGAAAACACTTATGCATAAACAATCTCAGAAAATAAAGAGATTTTAAAATTAACCCCTACCATGCACTTTTAATTAGTCCTGCATGCGTTAACACTTGTATAATTATTAATGTATGATTTTAAATTATAAAAGAACAAAATCCAAAGTTATTATATCATATATGATCCAATTATATCATTTTCTTAATACTATTAATGTATTACCATTGTTTCGAATGATAACTGCTTTATTTTTCTATACACATCCAATCAAGTAATTCATGTTTCTTATGCATGGGATATATTTTATTCAAAACCCGAATTATATTATGTTCATAAATATTATATTTAAATTTAAATTTAAATTTATAATAATTCATTAATGGTTAATGTGAAGATTGAATCTTATCATGTTGTATAGACGGTAGAACGTATGTACGCATGAGCAGCAGTGTCATTTCCTTAAGGATTAAATGGTAATAAATTTGATGGAATAATAATTTTACAGAAAAATTATCATTTATTATTTATTATTTATATCCTTAATATTCAACTTAATACCAATGGAAATAAATAAAAGATGAAAAATATTTTACACCACTGTTTGGATACTGTAAGTTGTACAAATGCACATATAATGATATAATACATCACAGGATGGGTAATTGGTGGAATATGGTTGTACCATATTCATAAAAACATCTCAAAATAAATTATTTTTTGGATTTATTAATTTAGTACATTGAAAACATAGGAAGTAGATATAGAAGAATAAAATTAAGATTTTATAAAATGATTCCCTCAACTTCAGGTTCCTCCTTTGGACATGTACAAAAGGAATCCATATGTTGGATTTCTGAACAATTTGTGGAATATGAAATGAATTGAGGGATGTTAGGGGGTGATTTGGGATGGGTTTGTTTAAGGGAAAGGTCATTTCAAGTTTGAATAAAAGATAAGGTGATATGACCTTTTATAGTAGAGGTGAGGGGTACTTCAAGAATGTCTTGGAATATTATTTTATTATAAATTGATTTTAGAATTATAATATCTCTAAAGGGATTTTTTTAAGGATAAGATGATTATGGATAAAAATAATATTAACCAATACATTTTTTACAAGTTTAGGTTATAAATTTAACCTTATATTTTATATATATACCTTATTAAAATAAGTTAACCCTTACCACGTATTAGTTTATTTTTATACAAAATTGCTAAAATATTTACATTAAAATTCAAAGAGAACCTCAAGTGGATCATTAATGGAATTTTAACACTATCTATGCATGTCTAACAAGTTTTATATTTTTATGATTATTATATCATTCAATACAATAGTTTTTGTTTTAAAAACACATTTATGTCAATATTGACTCTCTTTAGAAAATGATTTCTGTTAAAGTCATATAAACATTATCTATTGAACAAAAAAATATACTCATCAATAGCATGTCAATGTCATCCATAAAATTTGTGGATTCCATGAAATATTCCAAATAATATTTATTTTAATATTTATAATATCATGTATTTGATTCATTTATTAATATGTTAATCACTGTATCATCATTATTTCATAAATAAATTAATTTACATAATGTCTAAAAATTTAATAAAAAACACCGTGATATGGAAATTTTTTTAAATTTATAATGATTATTTATAGTTAAGGATAATATATATATAACAATATGTTAAAATTGTTTAAGTAAAAAGATACATGTTTATGTTATATTTCCCTTCACATTATATTAATTAGTATAACATGTCATTTTCACACCAAAGTGGCTCCCAAATGCCAATTTTTTTCTTATGGATAGTTTTGGACACCCATGAATTATCCAATAAGATTATGAAACGTTTTTGGGTAGTTTTTTATTATCATTATATTATTTTTACACTTTTTTACCTTATTTAAAATTTCATTATGGTAAATATAAATAATTACTGTAATTGATATTCATAATGTCTAAAAAAGATACCTATTTTCAAAACTTGGACCATCAGATTCCAAATATGGAATACATTTTTCCAATATAAAAACAAATAATTTTATTTAATTAATTTAAAATTTATTCCCATGGTCAAAACCAGAAATTAGGTTTTTAAGAATTAATAACAATCAATTGATTGACACATTTTTTTACCATTTTAATTGTGAAACTACATAAAATTAACAAAATTATATTAAATGATAAATAAATAATACAACTAAACATTAAAAGCAATGAAAATGATAATCTAACTATATTAATAATTAGATGAAAACGTTGTTTAGTATTAAATTTCATTATTTTTCAATATTCATTAAAATTTGATATTTGTCATAAAAAAAATTATCCAAACTAAATTTTTATGGTGTTATTCGATAATGAAGTTTATTTTACCAAATTGAATACATAAATGAGACTATTATTAAATTATAAAAATGGTTTCCCATTAAAACATGGTAAAACTATATTTTTGAAAAACACATCTTTTAACTGAAAATTTTAATTTGCTCTTATAAAATTCCTATGAAACATATAAGATTAAAGAAAAAATTATTAGGAATATAAAATATTTAAATGGGGTTAATACTATCCATAACAGTTTCTTAGATGACTATTTTTATTCATCGTGTTGTGCTCGAACTCGATATTGTATGTAGTGTATTCCATTTAATAATTTAAAAGGAAGTGTACCGGGAATTCTTGGGGTGTTACATTATTCCGTAACTTAAGAAATTTTGTCCTCGCAATTTGTGGATTTGGTTCTCTAAACTATGGTATGATTATTCAATATCCCTTTTTTGAAATCCCAAATAAAAAATGTTAGATAAAACATCCACATTAAAAATAAAGAAAGGGAAGTAAGAAGGTTACAAGAGACAACCCATTCAAGGGTCTATGTAGAAAAACATGAAAATGAAAAAAATAATGATCAAGTAGTGATGGAGAGAGATAGAGAACATTATTAGAAAAATATTAATAACCAAAAAGATATAAATCAGAAATGATCCAAGGGACCATATGATTCATCCCAAAATAAAGTACCAAGATTTGTTTTTGGTTTTTATGATCCGTTCCATTTTTTTAATAATTAATTTACTTAGTATATTAAGAACACAAATAATTTTACATAATTTACATGTAGAGATTCATCCTTTAACTAATTCCTAAAACAAAATCAACATTCTCTTCATAAGATATTAAAATCAAAAATATTCTATTTATTTTAATTGTATATATTTCCAAATATAAACATATACCATTTAAATAATGAATACTATGATTTAACAAACAAGGACATCATATTGTCTATTGGTTGGTGATAATGCCTTGTCTCACCTCAGTTGTGGGTTCGATTCCCACTTCTTTGTCTGATGTGACATGTTTTCACCCAACATGAAGGATGCCATTTTTCTAAAACTGTATCATTATAACATTCAAAAAATAATCTTTTGGAACCTTAAAAAATAATATTAGTATTTCGACATAATCCTTTCCAACCTTTAATGTTATCCAAAATAATTCTATCCAAATTCTGTCTAAATGATCCCTGAATTTCCAAAATCAATTAAAACATTAGATTATCCAAATAACATAATGTTGATATTATTGTCACATAATGAATTTATTATCACCTTTATCATATTAAAACATAATGGAAACATAAATTACTATAGTACAATCCATATATATATCAAAAAAATTTATAACCATAATATAATTTTTAAATCCTACAACACAAATAAATTAATTATTCCACATCGACTGTAGTGATAATATAAACATAACCTTGATCTATTTTTTTATTTTGGTCTATATTTTCTAAAAAATTTGGAAAGTAATTTTCATATTTTTCCATTTCATTATAATTACAACATTGAAAAAATTCATTCATTCCCTTAAAATCAATGGACTATAGACTTTTTTTCTCCTTATTTGTAATAAACACCCATTACATTAATGAATTTACAAGTGTGTTTCTTCCCACAATTATCACATAATGGAAAATCCAAAATTCCATTTTTCCATTTAACGGTCTTATTCTCCAACATTCTATTCTTATATTTCTTTATTTTAATGTCATATGACATTGATAGTTCCATTTCCATCTTGATACCACATGACACTATATATTCGTATGGTGAGAAAGGTTTGAGACCAGTTCCCGTCGGAGGAATGGTTTTCACCTATCAAATAATATATCTATCATACTTCTTTGGTTGCATATATAGTGTGTCACAATCTACTCTATACATGTGATGTTATACTCATACATTTCAAAATTATCATCCTCCTATTTCCACAGCCTCAAAAATTGTCTTTCCATATCAACTTGTTGTTCATGAAGAAAGTATTTATCTAGGAAATGTTATTTAAACTGACTCCATTCCATATTTGAAAATTCTTCATCCTACTTCTTGTTTTGAATTAATAACTACCATTGATACAAATCAATTAAGAGATGATAATATTCCATGAAAACATTCCCCCTTTCATTACTCACCCAGGAAATAAATAGTTTCCCTATTGAACATATCCATTTCAGAACTACAAAATAGATTTGTAGTCACATTTAATGTTGAAGTTTGTTGTCTCATTAATTGTCCTAACATAGATCCTCTACATTGTGGATTAGGTATCTCCATATAAGAACGTTTGTTATTCATTACATAAGCCATCTGTCCCAGTATAGTTATAAGCTATTCAGCACCAGTTGCATCTTCAGAAACACTATAATTATCTTACAAATGAGGTCAATCCCTACAATGATTACATGAATTTATATGATTTCCATTTATTATACTATGTTCCATTTCTAAACAATATAATACACTATATTTGGTAACATATCATAATTCTTAATTCTAATAAAGTAAAATACATACCAAAAAAAAGAAAAAAAGTATTCCGATCTATTTCATATTCATAAATATAGTTCATTTGAGGACATATTTACACATAAATATTTCGTATTGGTGTGTAATGAATATATTTTTTATCCTAAACATACTCCTAGAAGTGTCAAACCGGTTAATAAGTAAGGCATGTTGTCATGTGCCAGGTTACCAGAAGTCTAGATTGGAACACCATTTTCAAGATTTCACCCCTATGTACATCTGTACTAGAACCACATCAACATGTAGAATCAAAACATATATGTATATCTTTGAATATCCATGTAATCTATAAAATAACAAAATACTATGGGGTTCTTCTATACTTACCCCCAATGCCTATGATTTGGTTATGATCCCTAAACTATGTTTTTTTAAATCTATTTCCATGGTGGTTTCTAAACATCCTCTAATACCAACTATAATGACCCGACCACAGTCACCTATATATCATGAACTATTTTATTAAATTTTCATTATGAAAATGAAATATGTAAAGAATGATCCATCAGTTTAATAGACTTGCAAAATAGATAACATACGTGAACATTATGTTACAATTTCTATAATAAAAAATGAATAATTAATCCATTAATAATGATAATATTCCCCGAACATAACCCTGCATATCAATCAGAATACACTACTAGAAATCCTGATAATATAAAACATACGAAAAGGGTGTGGTCAGATGCTCAGTAATGAAAAAAAATATAGCATATGCTACCATAGATATTCATTAACTTTTATGTCAAGGTTCAAAACAAAATCACATGCCCTTTAAAACATCATATTCAACATAATATAGAAAGAATAAATCAAATTTTTTCATTTAAATATTCACATGGATATTATACAAGTCGAATATTAACATATAAAATCAATAACTACTATTGTAATTATCTTTTATAGGAGGAAAATCCCTACATAGATTACATTCACTGACACAATTTTCATTCATTCCACTAGGTTCCATTTCTAAAAAATGGAATGCACTAGATTATCTTATGAATCATAATGAATAAGTACATTATAGTAATATAAATAAAAAAAATTGAAAAATGATTATGTTTATCTAATCTATAATCATAAATATAGTTCTTTTGAGGACAAATTTACATTAAATCCTTTATATTGGTTTGTAAATAAAATATGAATTATATTAAGCATTCCCCCCAGTAGAGTCAAAATAGGTGCACAATAAGTCATGTTTTAGTGTACCAGGTTATGCCGAGTAAATCCCAGAACTCCTTATCAGATTTTTTTTCCACTACGTACATCTGTTATAGAACCATGATTACATATTGTATCCATAAAAGGATATATTTTTTGGTATATCATTGTATTGTCTACTTTAACAAAATTATAGGAGGTTCTTCTATACATATCGTCAAAGAATATCTTTTGGTTATGATCCCTAATCTAATTATTATAAATATATATCCAAGGATTTTTCTAAACATCCTCTGATACGAACTATTATTCCCTCACCCGAGTCATCTAGAGCGAGTGCATTATTTTAATACATTCTCATGATTACAATGAATCATGTCAAGAAGAACTGATCAGTTATTAGTCTTGAAAAATAGATTACATGCATAAATATTGGATTAAAATTTATAACATAAAATAAATCATATATAATCAATTAATAATTCCACTATTACACAATCATAACCCTTCATATCAATAAAAATACACTTCATCGCATCATGGGAAAATAAATCATTATAAAGGGGCGATTTCAAATGCTCATTAAGGATGAACAATATAGGGGAATCTATCACAAATAAGAATAAACATTTAAGGAAACATACAAACCAAAAAAACAACCCATTTAGAAAATTATATTTTCTCTAATATGGAAATAATAAATCATATAATTCCATTAAAATATTCATATGAAATTTATATTACTCGAATAATCACATGTAAAATCAATAACTAATCTCATAATGAGGAAATTCATAATGTCAAACATCATATCCACTACGTTAAGGCCTCATGTCATGACCAAACACAAATATTCTATCAATGCCATGTGCTAAGACACTAGTTTGACTCCAAGACCTACCGGTGCATTGTGGGGATAAAATTTCACGAATAATCCCAGAGGGGCCCATGTTGTGACTCCATATTCCTACCTCCAATAAGCTAGGGGCTACTGACTAGAACTAAGTAGATATATCATTAAAATGAGAGGAATATCCTATGTACCAATACACATGCACACATCTCCAAGACCAAAAATGGTGAAAATTAAAATCCACCAACGAAAAAATTCTAGAATACAAATAACCCATCAAATATAGTACTATGAAAATTAAAGCATGGAATGTAAACTGAGGCAGAATAAATGTCCACCAATATTCAGAGTTTTGAAACTAAAATTTCAATCCTATACGAATGATAAATGGTAGTGGAATAGCTTCTACTAGCCATAGGAACACGTTGGCCTAAAAAGAAGCTCACAAACCTCGGTCTTATCCTTGTCCACCCTATAATCCATCGAAAATATGCTCGTCTGGACAAGACATGACACGCGAGTGATAAGCGTGTGCAGGGGTGAGTATAACAATACCTAGAAGGGGTCCTAGAAAACCACAAAGAAATACACAAGTAATGGTGATGTAATATCTACATAGTATATGTCTAGAGAACATATATCTAGTGAAACATACCATGATATATCAAAATCTAGATGCATTGTCAAGAGGTAAGTCACAACGACCACATACCCATGCTTGAGATTCAGTTCGAATACTCCATGAAGCACTGGTCTAAGAAAAAATCCTCAACAAGTCTGGTAGCTCTCATGATGTTTATTTGAGAAGTAAATTCCTCAATAAGTGTCACAAGAGAGATAGCCACTCTGATAGATCTGAAGAGAGAATATATGAACCCATTCTAAGAGAACCGACTCCTAAATGGGGAAAGATCACGTTACACATATAATGATCACTACCGGGGAATTTTTCTATACCATTACTTGTACAAATTCACCAATTATGTATGGAATTTGTGTCCGGTTGGATTGGTAAAATTGACAACTGACTCTAGTTAGAGTCAAGAATGGGTAGAGAATCTCACTCAAGGCTTCTCGGTGGGGTTATTACACTATCTAAAAATTAAAAATTAAGTGATCATATTCATGTGGATAGAAATGATACCTAATATTTAGGGGAATTAGAAAATGGGGCACCAACACAAATGAATGAAGTCCAAGGAATGGTGGAAAAAAGATCAAGCCATGTATAGAAAGTTACACGACATGTGAGAATGTCACACGTTGTGTTCTTTGACCCTGGGTATTGCTCATGTACAATGACCCATTTCGAATAGCATGTTGTGTAGAACGAGTTATAAAAAAATTGTTAAAATAAGATACACTATATCTTACTATTAGAGGGTCATTCAATGTATGCTGGCAATGTTCCCGTACTCAAATTCAACCCATTTATGCTTACCGGTTTACCAACACATAGGGTAAACCATGTAACCAACATGTCTGGGCGTGTGGTGGAGTACATTCCATGTACTCTACCCCATGTCTATGTATCATCTATGATTCATGTCATGTCCCATGTAAGGACCATCATCCCATGTTATTGTTGTTAAATGCAATTTCATTGCTTCCCACATTGTGAAACCCTAGCCACCATAGAGTCATCCCCACACACCATGTTCTTTAGAGAACAGGCTGTGTTGTTTGTGAATTTTTTAGAAATCTCTATTCTTCCACCCGTACAACATTTGACTTTTGATCCGTCGATCCATCCAACCAATCACCATGAATCAATAGATAAGGTTTACCCAACACTAAAAATCCTATTATGTTGGTTTCGGGCCTCCTATCATCACGTAAAATTTTTTATCCTCCCACATGAAGAATTATTGAAGGAATAATTCTCTCGAAACATGTTGATTTTTTTATATCCATCATTTTTCACCTACTATAAGTTTTCATGTTTCTAGATCTATGATTTCGGATTGTTTTGTTGCGAAACAGGCATGCAATGGTCAATTTTTTATTACCCCGCTATGAAGATGAAGACTGTTTGGTAAAAAGCGGAAGAATAAATCCACAAAATGAATTTTGGAACAGACCTCCTCCTTCATACTTCATATCTTTAATCTTATATAGTTATAATTATTAATTAGGTAAAATAAAATTAAATCAATTAATGAATCGATTAATTCCCCAAAATTTTCTTGATAAATGACCCTCCCTGAAGACTAAATAATCTGGGTCAACCGGTTCATGCTATGATCCACGTTCTTCATTTGAATCCATGAACAGAGAAAACAATAATTTAAATAACAACACATATCATGATTTTTGAAGAGTATGGATATTATTCATCGATCAGTATTTGATCCCTCGGCCCAATGATCCTCGTGTCACCATTCATCGATAATTATCCATGGGTGGCTCCCCTTTATTGCTCTAGAAGATTTTAGGGTGTTTTTCAGGGTTATTAGCCCAACCCCAGGTTCATATTCATTTAAAAAAAATCACATGTCATTCATTATGGAAATTATTATAATAATGTAAATTAATTTTTTATTTTATTTCCATTATGTCATCAAAAGACTAACTTCTTCTACCGACCTGTGATATTCAAGGCTAGGCCTAGCCTAAGGTGAAGTAGATTCTCTAAATGTACTGGTTACCTAAAATCTCGGATCAATTATCCCATTTTATAGATGTTCCTATTTTTCTATCAAATAACCCATGCACCTTATTTAATGTTTAATTTATTGCAAACATTTATTCCATGAACTCCAGACCTTGGAATCACATGCTGTCATGAGTCCTGCTCTTGTAATATTTCAATACAATATTTACAATAATACACAGAAGATATGTTATAATATTTTCCCCCCACCTTAGAGATTAACATCCTAAAAAAACTAAAAAAGGCTACTCAAACATATGTGGGTAGAGGGAACAAATCTATGAATCTCTCTTTCATGTGCACTATTGAATAATTTCATGCTTCCACCAAACATGATCTAAGTGAATCACTCACCCTCAAAGGGTCCTCTCCTAGGAACCTAGATCTCCACTAGGTTATGTTTGATGGACCCTCCATACTCTATGTCCATCTCTCCCCAATCATTGACGTGTGATGGGTCATTCACATACCTCCTTAACTGCGACACATAGTTGGCATATTTTACCTGGTGAAACTGCAGTGGTTGAGATATGCGGTATGCCACCTATCAAATTGTATGTATTATCTGGAAAGGGTTGATGAATCTCAGAGACAATATTCCACCTGTACCTAATCTATACAAACCACATTGAGCTGAGACCCAAAGGATGACATGGTCCACCTCTTCGAACTCCATAGGTCTCCACCATCAGTAAAAATACGTATTTTCCCGGCTATGTGTAGTCTCCATCCACTCATGGATGATCTGCACCTTCTATGTGGTATATCGCACCAACCTTAGACCTATGAGTAATGATTCCCATGGGTATGTCCAGCAAAGTGGTGACAGGATTGGTCACCCATATAAAACCTCAACTAGTTCCATAACGATGGTGGAGTGTTATATATTTTTGTACGCAAACACCACCATTTTTAGGTGGCCCTCCCAACTGGAACCAAAGTCCAATATACAAGCCCACAAATTATCCTCCAGAACCTGAATGGATATTTTTTTCTGACCATCTTTCTAGTGATTAAATGCTATGCTCAAGCGTAGCTCAGTCCCAAACACCTCCTGCATTAATTTCCACAACTAGAATATAAAACATGTAACGCAATCTGAGACTATAATCAAAGGGACACCATGAATCCAAACAATCACATTCATATAGAGGCATCCGTGATCTCTAGGGAACTCTTCTCCCTATTATCTAGGATATAGGTTGACATGGTGAGTCGGTCAAGGGTCACCTATATGAATTAATGTCTCCTGGATGATCATGGAAATACCATCACCATGTCATTCTATATTGCATCCCTCTTCCACTCCAAATCTTTCAGGGTGTGTGATAACCATGCTGGTACCTAGTGCTCATGCTTCACATGCAATCACATATGGCATCGAGAAATGAAACCTATTACTGATTGTTTCATACTTGTCCACCAGAACAAATTTTGAAGTTCATGGTACATTTTCTCACTATAGGAATTACAATCATGTGGGATGTATGAAATTACATCATTACCTCAACCCGCAATTCCACGTGTACAACTATCCATCCTCTAAAAATGACCTCATTGTCCCAACCTAGTTAATATCCACTGAGAGAATGTCTTGTGGACTACTGAGGACTTAAAGAATCATAATCATCATCTCGTAGTTGTGCCTACCTGACTTGTTGCACGATTGGAGGGGTGGAAACCATCATCTAGAGAAAATATACGTCAACTCCATACATGAAGTATAATTGTATCAAGGCCAACTTATTTGACACCTCACCCAGGAGTTGTGACCTCGATCAGCTACTGAGAGCATATTCCCCAACATTCCCCCTTCCAAGAGTATAAACAATCTCAAAGTAAATATTATTGAGGAAATACAACCATCACCACTCCTCATATTCACATCTTTCTATGATATAATTCATATGAGTCTTTTGTGGTCAGAGTAGATGATAAATCATTTTACCATTTGGTAGTGTCACTATGTTATCAAAGAAAAGGCTACTATTACTGACATAAGATAATGGGTCATGTAGTTCTGCTCATGCATCTTTAGTAAGAACAAACCGTATGAAACCACCTACTGTCTCTATATCAGGACACATCCATCTCTGGTTCCTCATGTGTTGTAGAAAACTACGTACTCAACTCCCTCTTTTGGAATTCTCATGATCTGTGTGCACATCAAACTCTGCCTCAAGTGCTGAAATACCTACAAGAACTTGTCCTTCCATATGAATGGCTTCCCCTTATAGGTCAAAAGAGTAATTGGTGGGGATATATTAGAGGAATTAGGGATAAATCTATGATAGTATCCTACCATACCAAGGATTCTTTGTACCTCTATCACACTCTGTTGTGACTCCCACGATAACACTAAATCGACCATGGAGGGTTCAAAAGCTTATCGACCTACTGACAAAACATGTCCAAGGAAGATAACCTCCTATATCCAAAACTAGAACATCATGAGAATCTCATAATGTAGGTTCTCTCAGAGTACGTCTAGAACCATCCATAGGTGTTTCATGTTCTCCTCCTTTGATGCAGGGTACACATATATGTCGTCGATAAATATGACTACTAACTGGTCAATGAATGACAAGAAGATCTGGTTCATAAGTCTCATGAACATTGTGGGAGTCTTCTTCATGATGAATAGAGACACCAATTTCTCATAGTGACTATAGTAGAATCAAAATGTCACCTTTGATATATCGTTGTCTTGTACTCATAACTGGTGGTAACTCGATTGATGTTCAACCTTCTAGAACAACCATTATCCTCTCTAATGATCGATGTAAAAATTGATCATTAGCAATAGATACTTGTTCTTCACCATTACCTAGTCCAAGAACTAGTAATCCACGCATAACATCAAACTCTTGTCTGCCGTCTTGGAAAACTAAACTAAGGACAAGCTAGGTGAAACAATGGGTCTTACGAAGCCCTTACTCTAAAAATCCTTCAACTACACCCTCATCTTGTGAAGACCTATGAGAGCCATCTAATATGATGATGAGAATATTGGTGTCATCCTGGGGTGTAATTCGATGAAAAATTAAATCTCTTGGTGGGAAGGTAATCGTGAAACATATTCTAGAAAGACGTCCTCGTGTTCTGCCACAATTATTGCAAGTAAAAGCTCACAATATCTGCAGCTCTACGGGTAAGGCTAGCCAACTTGTAAAATACTAGTGGTACCCACCTATGTATGTTCCCATTCTGTGCTGCATGGGTGTCCTTTTCATTGAAAATGAAAACCACACTCCATCGCGGTAGACATAGTGCACTCTCACCTAAACCATTTGATCTAGGAATGGTCCAAAGATAACTAATTCATAACAAGAATTATGTCATAAGTCCACGACACTGACACAAAGCGGTTAAAACTAAAACTCTCACCTCTAGGGGAAGGATCACACTATCGAAAAAGATGTATGATAATCAGTTATCGTCTTTTAGGTGCCTCCAAGAGTAAGGGCCAAGTCAACGGCTCCACCAGAATGTCATGGTTTTGAATAATATATGCAGAGGAAAGAATGACAAGAATAAGTGTCTATGTGTAAAAAAATTAATGTTGAAAAGACTTATATCATAACTCGGATCATCCCTGGATTCCTTGGGCCATACGCATCAACCACATGTAGCTAGCCCTGCCCCAATCTCCCATCTCCCTAAGACTGGGGAGGACCTCCTGGGGTGGTGGTTGAAGTATGTCAAATATTCTTCAAAACTATGAAACTCTCTCTTCTCCTCTTCAAAATCCACTATGCGGTGGTTCTTAATCCTCCACTATCTACCTCTTCCATGGTGGTCCATCCAACATGTCTCTATCAGTAGCTCGACGGGTTGGACTTTCTCTAGTGATATTTACCCTTCTTTCTCTTTAGTATAATTACATCTACCTAGGCTGATTAGATCCATCCTGAGTGATCTGGACAACATATCCCCTATCATTGGACCTCCTATGATTTCTTCATCATCCTGATCCATCTGCATAACATCATATCCTGGATGGAGAGGTTTCAGCACCATGATGCCAACTGTGGATTCACACTATCAATCTCTACATAGGCAAGAATCTCTCAACCACCAAACCTTGGTCAAGCACCCTTGCATTAGTCGAATTTCATAGAGGCACTACACATGCTCAGATGACCTGTCATAGACCTTGCTCGAATGTTCGGGATATGATGTATATATATATGACCATATCCATCGAGTACCTAACGAGGTTAATGAATCTTGATGATTAGTAATGAACTATTAAACTTCCTTGATGGAACTGAAGATGCTCCTAGATACCCACTTCTCTAATAATAACATGACAGAACTCATCCCTAAAGAGTCTATATAACACCGTCCATGAAATTTTCTTCGTATCTTGTGTCTTTGTGGCCAAAATACACTATCACCACACTGAACCCTATAGAATGCTCAAACCTAGGATCACCATCTGCTCTGCTAGTGTCCTCACGAGATAGAAAAATCTGGCCACAACCTCACGCTAGTCCTCATCCGCCTAAGGGTCTATCTAGCCTTGGAACATGAGGGGTATCTATCTCTAAAAATCATCGAGTGTGCTCAGCCTTCATTCCCCATCTACTAGAAACACAAGTTCCATGTAGTTTTCCACTTGTTGAGGTATATCTGATACACCACCTCGAGGTATCACCTAGGGATGTGGTCCCTGAATTGAATCATTGTCACTAACGGGGTCATCCTCATGATCGAGTCACTAAATAATAAAGGGTATGTGTCCCTGAGGCATCCTATTAATAGAAAAGATGTAACATGGTGAAAGAGTGTATCTGGATAGCTAACATAAAAATACATAATAAAAAAACCTATTCTTATATGATGTTTGTACCACTCATTTTTTCCCTTCAACTAGTGTCCAGATGTTCTGAGTCGAAAAGCAGGTTATTAGATTACTAGTGTATTGATATGTCAGCTACCTGCACTAACATTGAGGTCCTTTTTATGAAATCAAAACATAATAAACATTACATGGTTTTCCTAAACCAATATCAAAGACTCTTTCCCATATAGAATAACTAGCTACTCTAATACCATTATTTCATGACCTATCCAATGGGGGCCTATGCTGCGACTCTCTCTGCTCGCCTCCAATTTGTCAAGGGATAGTGACTAGCATTGTGTAGGAATATAACTAACATGGTAGGTATTACGTATGTACCTATACACTCGAACACATATCCATGACCAAAATGGTGTAAATTATAAACCACTGAGAAGAAAAATTCATGCATATATCTAAATCCAACCATGGCAGAAGAATGGAAAGTAATGTACGAAATATAATCTATCCTAGAACACAATCCCACTAAAAAAAGAATCAGGAAACTAAAAAATCCAACCTCTATTCTTGATAAATATGTACTAGGACTCCTTCTCCTAGGTGTAGAAACATCATTTCTTGTATGGAATCTCACAAATCATGGTATGTTCCTGGTCCACCCTAGACTGCATCAAAAGGACGCTCATATTCAAAAGACATGACACATTATGGAATTGTTTTTGCATGGCTTAGTTTAAAAACCCCCAATATAGGTCCCCAAAAACCACAAATAAATAAAAAAGTAATCATATTGTCAGCCTAACATAGCATATGGCTATAGAAAATAATTCAAGTGAAACTTATTTAGATATAATCAACATTCATACATGTATTCTAGAAGTTAGTCACAAAGACCACATACCCATGCTAGGGATTTTGTTCTATTATTCCATTAAGCACTCATCTGCGAGAACTCACTCCACGAATTTGGTAGCTCTAATGAAGTCTATTCAATAATAGTGATCATTGGGAAGTGTCACAAGAGAGATATAAACTCTGGTAGATCTGAAGAGAGAACAGATGCATTCATTCAATGAGTTCACACACTTGAGTGGGGAGGGATCAAGATACATAGATGGGGATCTATGTCAGGTCCCTAGAGTATACCATGACTCATCTAGATTTACCTTCTATATAAAGGATAGAAATCCTATAGGATTTTTCTTTTCGATACATGAATCTACCTTGGGTCAATAATGGTTAGATGATCTCTCTACGAGCCTCTATGGAGGGATTCTGACTCTATACAAAAACTCTAGAAAAAAGGGATTATAATCCTATGGATGGAAATGATACCTAACCTTCAGGATAATGAAAAAATGGGGCACTAAACTAAACAAAAACTATCCAAGTAGTGTTGGAATAAAAGATCAGGCAATCAACCAAAAAGTATATGACATTTATGAATGTCACACGTTCTGGCCTATGACCTCGAGTACTTCCCATGTACAACATCTCGGGTCGAAGAGAATCACATGTAAAAAGAGATATAAACTACATGTAAAACTTGACATGTTCTGTGCTTTTATCTAGGGTATGTTTCCTTTACGCTGGTCAAGTTCCCCTACAAGACATCATCATGTGTATTGTAACACTTATAATGACACATGGGGAAATGTAATTAATTGGCCTGGTTTGGCTATGTGATGGAGTAAATATTTTGTACTCCACCCTGTGTCAGTGTATCGTCCATGATACATGTCAAGTCCCACATAAGAACCCACATGATGTGTGATAGTGGTCACATAAAATGTCATCAATTCCTACATTGTGATACCCTTGATGCCTCCGAGCCAGCCTCTCATGCCATTGACATTGGAGAACACGCTTTGTTCTTCAAAAGTTTCCCAAAATCACTGTTCGTCCTCCAATTCCTTGGTTGGACATTGATATACTAATCCAGCTTTCTAATCTCCATGAAACTCAATGTTCGAGGAGGAACAAACACCATAAAGATTATTCTATTGGTTTTTGGCCTTTGATCGTCCTTGAAAACATGTTTTGATCCATCCACATATAGATTGCATGAATGAATATTTATCATAAACCATGTTTCATCGTTATCCTTCATCATAATCATACATCTTCTAGGTCGTCACGATGTAAGATATACAATTTCATATCATTTCATTGTGAAATAGGTGTGCAACAATTTGTTGTTCATAACCAAGCTATGAACACTATGAAAGCAGAGTAAAAATTGGAAGATGGAATCAATACAATGAATACTGGAACAAACCTTCTCTATTTTTCATCATGAAATTAATTTTATCTCTTTATATCGATCACATGGATCAAATAAAATTTAAGAAAATTATGCACGGATTAATTCCCTATAATAAACCTGATAAAGGAACCACCCTCAAGAATGAATGATCACTTTGTAAACCTATTAGTGGATTGATCTGCATTATTCATTTCAATCCATTAATGTAGAAAGGAAGAATGAAAATTGGAATCCCTACCTCGATCATCAATGATGTGGGAGATCTGTCATTGGTTGGGAGTCGATCATGATGTACAATGATCTAGGTGTCGTTGTTCATTGAGATTTTTCCAAGGGTTTCTTATATCTATTGCACCAGAGGGTATCATGGAGTTGTCCATAGTTATGATCCTAAACCTAGGCTCCTCGTTTAATACAATTTAACATGTCACTGAGTTACGGAAATGTTTAAAATAATTTAAATTATTTTATTATTTTATTTCCATTAAAATTTCCAAAAAATAAATTCTCCTGTCGACCCATGCCGATCATGTCTTGGCTTATCCTAAGGTTATTTCATTGCTCTGAACGTGATTATACCCTCATATTTATGATCTAGGAATTCATTTAAATGATATTCTACTTTTTTTTGGAAAATCCCTTGTGCATGCTAATTAAAGATCAAGGCATTTTAAACATTTAATCCAGGAACTCCATGCCTAAGAATCCAACACAATTATGATGCTTAGTCTCATTAAAGATCAATAAATTATTTTGAATAATACATGGAAAATCTGAGACATTACATAGAAGGCGCCAACAATTACAAGCTAAGTCCAATACATTTTTCAAATGAAAAGGGTGAAACATAACATAAACACTTTTACTAAAACTGGCATACGAAATGATAATATATTAATCATAAACCATGATTGGTATTTAAATAGAACATCAATAGTCGAAAATATCATAACCACTTCATTAAAAATTGGATGATTGTATCAAAATAAATCAATCATGATTAAGAATAAAATTCTAAAAAGGATGTCGACATAGATGGAAATAATCTATGAAAATCATTCAAACTATTTAGAGAAATAACCCATTTTATTTTGAAAAAATTAAAAGTCACACAATTTATAAATGAAAACATTTAAAAGGCATTTATGAATTAATTTTTCATTTACAACTTTGCCACATTTTAATGGAATTAACATTATAAAAATTTATGTACATATAAATATATCATTAAAACCATTTTGAGATCATGGATATTAAGGAGAATGGATAAAAATTATAAATAATTAGAACATTAAAAAAATGTTTTAGTTAAATATTACATTAAATAAAACCAAAAAATTATTCCTTTTAAAATCATTTTAATGAGACATGGACATGAATGATAAATATGTCCCATTAAACACTAATGAAAAATGAATCTCAAATATTAATGAAATTTTGAAATTAACCATTACTATGTACATTACTTTAGTCGAGGGTGAGTTAAACACCTGTATAATGATTAAATTAAGTTATTAAATTATAAAAGAACAATATAAATGTTCATGATAACCTATACTATCCTGTTATATCATTTTATAATAATATTGGTGCATTACCATTGATTCGGGTGTTAACTGCTTCATTTTCCAATGCAAGTTTCATCTTGTAAGTCATGATTATTATGCATATGGTATCATTTTCATATCCATAATAATATTTCGTTTATTAATATTATAATTACTCATTAAATAAATATTATAATAATTCATTAATGTTTAATGTGGAGAATGAATATCATCACGTCGTGGAGAGAGAAGGTTGTATGTATGCCTGAGCGATGATATCATTTCATTAAGGATTAAATGGTATTGAATTGAATGCAATATTGATTTTACAAAAAAAATACCATGTCATATTTGTTATTTACATCCTTAATATTTAATTTTATACCCATATATATAGTGTAATGATGCAAAAAAGATTACACTATGGTGTTGAGATGGAAATACTTAAGTATGTACGCTTGGTGATATTTTTCTTCATAGGATTGGAAAACGGGGGAATATAGTTGTCCCATATTCATAGAAAAATATCCACATATTTTATTTGATTCATTTATTAATTTTTTATAGATACATCTAAGGATGTTGATGTAGAATGTGAAAATACATTTGAATGGGGTGATAAAATGATTACCACTACTTCAGGTTCTTCCTTTTTATTTGTAAAAAAAGGATTTTATATGATGAATTTATGACAAATGTGTGGAATATAAGATGATATGATGGAATATGGGAGGTTATTTGGGCCTGGTTTGGTCAAGGAAAATGGACTTTTATACATTAGTATTAGAGAATGAGAATTTCCTTTAAATAAGAGAGGTGGAGGGATCATTAAGAATGTCTAGAAATATTATTTATTATAAATTGATTTCTAAATTATAATAGATCAACAGTTATATATTTATAAGATATTATGAGGATGGATCTAAATATTCTCAACCAATATATTTTAGAAATGTTTTTTTCATAAAGCTATCTTTATCTTTTAGATTTAACCTTAACTAAAAATAAGTTAACTCTTACCATGTCTTCATGTATTTTTATACTATATGGTTAATATATTTACTATAAAATGTAAATAGAACCATAAGTGGATCATTAATGACATTTTTAACACTATATAATTCAGTTGGACGAATATTATAATTTTCTGACTACTATATGATTTAATGAAAAAATATTTGTTTTTAATACTCATTTCCGTTAATTTCTATAATATTTAGTAATTGATTTGTTTAATGTCATTACAACATGATTCCTTCGAACAAAAAAATTAAATCAACCCTAAAATTTCATATTCATGCATTAATTTGTGGATGTCATGAAATATTTCAACTAATATTTATTTTTATATTTATAATATCTTATATTTGATTCTGTTATTAACAAGATAATCACTAAATGATTATAGTGACATAAATAAATAAATATATTTAACATCTAAAACATATAAATAAAATACCATGATGTATGATATATATACATATTTTTAATGAATTTTTATAGTTAAATGGAGATGTAATATAACCCGGTATTAAAATTGATTATTTAAAAAGATATTTTTTATGTTATATTTCTCTTTACATTAAAGTAACCGTTATAACATATCATTTCACACCCAAGTGGCTCCCAAATAACAATAATATAGTCTAAGTATTTATTTTGTCGACCTTGACTCATAAATTAAAATTTGGACATGATTTAGCATCATTTTATATTTTTATAATATTATTTTTACCCTTATATACCTAATTAACCCTTTAACCGTGGTAAATAAAAATAATTAATGAAGTTACAATTCAATATTCCGAAAAGAAATTCTTAATTACATAATTTTGACCTTATGATTCCAAATACAGAATCTAGTTTTTTCCAAATTGAAATCATAGAAGTTTATTAAATTAATTTAAAAATAATTCCTATTCTCAAACCTCGAATGTGAGTTTTTAAAAATTAAAAACAATCAAACTATTCACATGTGTTTATGTCTATTTTAGATGTGAAAGTACATAACATAGAAAAAATTATATTAAATGATAAAAACATAATACAATTATAAATTAAAACAAATTAAAAACATTATCTAACTATATAAATAATTTATATGGAAAAGTAGTTTTGAATTAAAATTCAGTATTTTTCACTCTTCATTAAAATATTTATGTTATCAGAAAAATTCAAATATTTTATCACAAATAAATTTATATTTAATTTTTCTAGAGATGAAGTTTATTTTTCCAAATTAAATATTTATAATTTTCAACTATAATAATTAAAAAGGGTTCTCCATTAAAAATCAGCAAAACTACATTTTTGAAAAATACATCTTTTATAAAAAAAATTTAATTTTTTCTAATATTATGTTTAATAAAAAATAATATGAATGTTGAAATTATATAGAACATATAAATTTTATAATTAGGGTTATACTACACATAACATCATCTTAATAGAAAAGTTTGATATGTTGTGGTTTTCTCGAACTCGGTGTTGCGTGCAACACCATATATTAAATTATTTAAAAGAATGTGTACCATGAAAGCATGGGGTGTTAAATTCTCCCGAAATTTAATAAATATAATAATTTTAAATTTTAAATTTGGGTTTGGTAACTATGGTTTGATAATTTAAAGATACTTTATTGTAATCCCACATTGGAAAAAAAATGTTGATAAATCTTCCAATTTAAAATAATGGAAGGGATGTGTGATTGTTCATAGAGACCACACATTCAAGGGTTCAATGTAGAAAAACATAAAATGAATGAAAATGTAACTATAAATTTTTTTGTAGAGTAATAGACAACATTATTAAGAGAAAGATAACAACCATAAATCTATAAATAAATGATGATCAAGGGATAATTTAAATCATCACAAAATAATGTACAAAGAAAATAGTTTATTGTTTTATGATCCTTTCCTTGCTATGGATGATTTGATTTACTGTATAGTCCATAAACACTCGAAAGAATACTTAATCGACATGAATTTTTTCATCCTTTAACATAATCCTACCACAATTTATTCATTCTCTTCAAAATATAATAAACTCCAAAATATCTTATTTATCATAATCATATTTGGATCCAAATATATTTATATACCAATTAAATAAGGAAAATAATTTTCTAATAATGAGAGACATAATGTAGGCTAGTTTTATCGATAAATACTTTTCGTACATCCATTGTGGGTTCGATTCCGGCAACCTTGTCTGACGCAACACGTTGTCACCCTACTCATGGGTTTTCCTTTTTCTCTATATATATTATTATAACATTTCAAAAAATATTCATAAGGAACCATGAACAATAAAATAAAATTATTATATTTACCAATTCCAAAATTTAATGTTATCCAATATACTTATGTCCAAACTCTATCTAAAAGGTTTATAAATTTCAAAAATCATTTATAGCATCATATTCCCCAAACAACATAATGTTGTTCTTATTCTCACATACAATATATAAGACTACCTTAGACATATTAAAACATTAAATAAATAAAAAATTACTACATTATAATCCTTAAATATATCCCATTATTCTTATAAGAAGAATATAATTCATGAATCTCAAAACAAAAATACATTAATTATTCAACGTTGACTGTAGAAACAACATAAGAATATACAAGATCCATTTTCTTCTTATATTAAAATTTCCTTGATGAATTGTACAATAATTATCATAATTTCCTATATCATTACAATTATAGATTTACGTTGTATCATTCTTTATCTCGTAATCACGATCTTGGTGAAATTTTTCTCAATATTTGTAAAAAAACAAACATCCCTTTAGGTAAGTATGATGGTGTTTCTTAAAACAATTATCACCTAAGGTAAAACCGTTATTTCCCTTTTCTCTTTATTTGCCTCATACTCCACCATTCATGTTTTCTATTTCTGTACTTTAATTTCATAAGACGTTGAGAATTAATTTTCTATCATGATAACACATGAAACTATTTCATTATATGATGAGAAAGATTGTGAGACTAGTTCTGTAAGAGGAATTGTTTTAACCTATCAAAGAATCTCCCAGTCTTATATAATGGGTTAAGTATATAGTTTATAGCATGCCTCTCTAACCATTTAATGTTTTCCTCATACTTTTCAACATTATCATCCTCTATTTTCCCCAGACTCAGAAATTTCCATTCCATATCAGATCGTTGTCAATGGGGAAAGTATTTATTTGGAAAAGTTCTTTAAACACCCTCATTATATATTTTCTAATTATTCATTATACTTCATGTTTTGAATTAATGACCACCATTTATCTTCATCCACTAAGAAATGATAAATATCATGGACAATATTTTCCATTTCATTACTCTATAATGCATAAAATATTTCCATTACGTAACTTATACATTGCTCAAGTACCAATGGATTTTCTGTCCCACTGAATGTTAGAAGTTATTGTTTACTAAATTGGTATAATATGTATCCTCTACATCGTTGATTAGTGTTCTCTATATAGGTAAGGTTGTTATTCATAAAATTACTCAGTTTTCCCAGTCTGGTTATATGATTTTTAGCACCTGTTTCATCTCTAACTCCACTATTATTATCTTTTATAGGAGGGAAATCCCAACCTAGATTATGTGGATTAACATAGTTTCCATTTCTTCCACTATTATCTATTTTTAAACAATTTAATACACTAGATTATGTTATGAATCATAATTCATAATTACAAACTCCTAAAATACATAAAAATTAGAAAACATTTATTCATATCTAATCCATAATCATACATATAGTTTTTTAAGGATATATTTACTCAAAAATACTTCCTATGGGTTTTAAATAAAATATGAATTATCCTAATCATGTCCCCTGGTAAAATCATAGCAGGTGCACAATAAGTCCCATTCTTGTGCACCAGGTTAACCAGATTCAAGCCCAAAACACCCGGTCAGAGTTTTCAGCACTATTTATATCTGTTATAGAACTAAGTCCACTTTTAATATCCAGATAACGATGTATTTATTGTAATATACTTGTAATGTATTCTTTACCAAATTCTAATGGGTTTTTCTACACAGATTCTCAAAGAATATCGTTGGGATATGTCCCCTAATATAGGTTTTCTCAATATATTTAAAAGTTTTTTTCTAAACATCATTTGAAACCAACTATAATATCCTAACCACAGTCACCAAGATCAAGTGATTTAATTTAATAAATTTTCATGAATATAAGGAATCAATTCTCGAAGGACCGATCTGTTTTATTGCATTGGGAAACAGATTACATACACGATCTTTACATATAAATTTCAATAAGAAAATAAAGGTCAGATAATCCATTGAGAATTCCATTTTTCTCGTAGAATAACCCTATATATTAATCATAATACACTTCGTCGCTCATAGGAAAATAAAACATAAGAAAGGGGTGAGTTCAAATGCTTAGTAAGGATAATCAATATTGCGTTAGATATCACAAATAATCATTACCAATTATGTCATGGTAAAGTACTAAAAGAAAAGCCTTTTAAAACATTATATTCAGCAGAATATAGAAATAATAAATCAAATAATTCTATTTAAATATTCATATAGATATTCTACTAGTTGAATAATCACATGTAAAATCAACAACTAATCTTATAACAAGGTAATGCATAATGCTAGACATTGTAACTAGTACCCCAAGGCCTCATGCTGAAACCATAAAAAATATTATATCATGTCCTTATGGCAAGACACCAGTTTATCTCATTAGACCAGCTGATTCAACGATGTGATATAGAGGGCACCACCTGTCACTTAAAAATTCCAACACATTGATTATATGAAATGGGTGGAACATAACCAAACACTCATATTGAAATTAGCATATGAACTATTAATATATTAAATTCAATCCATGAATGTATTAAAATAGAACATTCATAGTAAAACAAATCATAACCACATCAGTACAATATTAATGATTAGTCATAGTAAATAAATCTCAATTAATCATAAAATCACAGAAACGATATTTATATAGATGAAAATAATCTAATAAAATCATTAAAACTATTTTAGTTAAATATCCCTTATTACATTGAATACATTTAAAGTCACACAATTGATAAAAAAAGACATTTAAAAGACATTTTTAAATCAATATGTCCCATACCAATTTGAAAATATTGTATGAAATTAACATTTGAAAACATTTATTTCAATATAAATAAATTGTTAATACGATATTGAGAACATCGACATTTATTATAATGTACTAGAAGTATAAATATTTAAAACATTTATAATGAATTTTTAGTAAAATAGACCCTTAAATAAATATATAAATATATTAGTTTTTAAAACATTTATAAGAAACATCGACAATAATGATAAATATATCCCCATAAACACTTTTTCATAATCAATATCGGATAATAACGAGATTTAAAAAATAAACCTAACCATGTACATTCGTTTAGTTTTGGGTGGGTTAAATTATTGTATAATTATTAATTTATGTTAATCAATTATAAAAGATACAAATACATATTTATGATATCATATATGATCCAATTATATTGTTTGTTAAAAATATTTCAGTATTAAAATTGTTTCGGGTGTTAACTGCTTCATTTTCATATGCATGTTTCATCATGTATGTCTTGATTATTATAAATATAATATATTTTATTGATATAAATAATGATATTATGTTTATAAATATTAAATTTAAATATAAAACTAATTTAATAATCATTAATGAATGGTTAGTGTAGAGATTTAATCTCATCGCATCGTGGAGATGTTAGGCCGTATGTATGGATGAGCTAAAGTACCACTTATTTAATGTTTAAATGGTATTGAATTGGATGATATATGAATTTTAAATAAATAATATAATGTAATATTTGTTATTTAAGTAGTTTTTAATCAATTATAACACTTTTAAATAATGTAATGATGAAAAAAAATTTACACCATGGCATGGAGATGGTAAGAAGTACGTACGAATGTATAGTGATATTTATTATCACAGGATGGGTAAAATGAGGAAAATGGTTATCCCATATTCATAAAAAAAATTCAAAATATTTTATATTGTGTATTTATTAATTTATTATAGAGAAAACAAAGGAAGTAGAATTTGAAGAAAAAATGAACTTTGAAATATGTGATAAAATGATTACTTCTACTTCGGGTGTCATCTATTCATTTGTACAGAATGACTTCGTATGATGGATTTATACACAATGTGTGGCCTCTATAATGAAGCTATATATGTTTTTATGAATTCTGGGATGAGGATGTATGAGTTTTAGGGCATTGGAGGTGTGAATAATAGATAAGTAGAAGATGCATTTTGTAGGAGAGGCAAGGAGCACTTTAGGAAAGTCTTGAAATATTATTTTATTATAAATTTTGTTCCAAATTTTAAAAACTCAAAAATTATATATTTCGAGTATAAATTGAATATGGATATAAATTCTCTCAACCAATAGGTTTTAGATATGTTTAGATCATAAAATTAACAGTATCTTTTAGATTTAACCCTTAGTAAAATAAGTAAACTCTAAATGTGTCTTCAAGTATTTTTATATTAGATGGTTAAAATTGTTACTATAATATTATAAAGTAACATCATGTTTATAATTAAATAAATTTAAAAAAATATATATGTTATCTTTATGTATATTATTTTCTATGAAAAATATATCATTTAATAAAATAGTTTTAGTTTTAAAAACTCATTAATGTTTATTTTGACACTATTTAGTAATTGGTGATTTTTAATATCATAAAACCTTGATTACTTTGAAAAAATGAATTAACACATTCATAAAATTACATATTCATCCATAAAATTCAGGGATTAAATGAAATATTGAAAAAAAATATTTATTTTAATATTTATAATATCATTTTTTTATTCTGTTTTTAATAAGGTAATCACTGCATCATCAGTGTGTCATAAATAAAATTATTTATTAAATGTATAAATATTGTAAATAAAATAATGTAATGTAAGAAATAATTTTATATTTATAATGAGTAATAATAGTAAAAGGGATCACTTATATAACAATGTATTAAAAAAAATTTAAGTAAAAAGATATTTGTCTATGTTTTATTTCTCATTACTTTAAATTAATTTTTATAACATGTCATTTTCACACCCTAGGGGCTCCCAAATGAAAAAATATAGAAAAAGGATTGTGTTGGTCTCCCATGACTCATTAAATATGATTAAGACACATGTTAGGTTAGTTTTATATTATTATAATATTATTTGTACCATTATGTAACTAACTTGTCGTTAACTATGGTAAATAAAAATAATAACTGATGTTACTATTCATAATGGAAATAAATAATGGATACCTATTTATATAATTTATACATTATGATTATAAATATGGAATATATTTTTCAAAATTAAAAAAAAGTTTCTTTAATTAATTTTATATAAATTCCCATTGTTTAAACCAGAAAGCGGGTTCTTATGAATTAAAAACTATCAATTGATTGACATGTTTCTATGTCCATTTTAAATATGATGTTACGTAAAACAACCAAAATTTTATAAAACGATAAAAAATATATAAAAATTATACTCTAAATCCAATTAAAATTATAATGTAACTATAAAAAATAATTTAGAAGGAAAATCAGTATTGAATTAAAATGCAGTATTGTTCTCAGTATTCATTAAATTATGAAAGTTATCATAAAAACAAAAAATATTGAACTATATTTTTATGTTCAAATTATAAAAAATAATTTAATTATGTAAAATTTAATATATCAAATTTTAACTATTGTATTTAACATTTTTTCCCAATAAAAGGTGGTAAAACTGCATTTTTGAAAAATACATCTATTATCTGAAAAATTGAATTTTTTCTTTATATTCTGAGAAATACATTAGTTGAACAATAAAATTATATTAAATATATAAAATTAGTAATGTGGTTAATACTATTCATAATATCTTCTTAAATTGTTATTTTGATAGTTCGTGGTGTGCTCAAACTCAGGTTTGTGTGTAGAATAATCTATTGAATTATGTAAAAGGAAGCGTACAATGGAATCTCGGTGTGTTACATATAATTACCCATATGTTACACACATTGTTGTTATGTAAAATTTTAATTATATACAATAAAACTTATAATAAATCCATTAATGGACCATATAGGTATATTGTCTTTTAGAACTGGGAAGCTAAACAACTTGTTTATAAATCATCTGCATTGTCTCCCACTTATTTCTTCAAAACTTGACTTATTTTGACTTAGCTTAATTAATACCCTTATTCAAGACGATGGTAAAAGAAGAATATAAATGGGTAAGATAATATCATATGTAAGGGTTAACATGGTAAATATTAATCATATCACAATCATAGTACATACTAGCATAACATTTGGAAGTCTTATCCTCCATATAAGAGATTATAATATCATGTTATTCGATAAAAGTTCATAACAAATATTGTAAATAATTATAAAAGTAAAAAAAATAGACATTATGTTTTTTTTATACACAAAATCATGGAAAATTATTTCATATTAGTCGTGGATCATTTCTAAGACCATCATAGTAGACAAATTCTATTACTAAACTGGGTTTTTCTGTTATTCCAGCCCTATATTACCGAACCTGATTTACCTTTCGTTCTATTCATGTCTATCTAATGAGATATAAATCTTTACCCAATGCATTTTATGGATATATAGTTCCCAACCATATCATTATGGAATCATTTTTACATGTCCCACAAAAAATTAATCCATTCATCATAGCATAAACCATGGAACAAAAAATGGGTTTTTTAAACATTATTCCATAGTAGTCCATATAAAATAAATAGATTTCATGAAAAATAATCCAATAATAAAATAATCACATCAATGTAATAATATAGATATAAACAAAACCCTATGATATCATAGAAGGAATATAATTTTAATAAAATACATGAAATTAATATTTCAGGAAAATATCTTTTCTTCATAAAAAACATTTTCATTTTTTCAAATTATACAAAACATTAAATGAAATAAATTTAATTAAAAACACACTTGAAATATTTTAAAGTTATCATTAGGTAAATTAGGAATTATGAAAGCATTAGAATCAATTCATTCTGTATAAGTTAAAAAATTTCTCCTCAAACATTTTTCGGATAGGTAAAAAAAATCTCATATCAAATAAAAAGAGAATATATTCCTTTCATAAAATTTAGTAAATATAAACCAATGGGTAAAATTGAAAATAAAAAGTGAATGAAATTTAAATAGTATTAAATATTTTCAGAACGTGGATGTGGATGATAAATATATTCCAGTAAATAGTTACATATATACAATCTCATGTAAAAATTATACCATACTATTTATAATCTTATGAATCATATTCCAAATTAAATAATTATATTTAAATTAATATTTTAACATTATAACCTTCATAATAAGAATCATTAAAACATTCATGGGATGCCTAAACACAACATAAAAAATAGTTGGTGTAAGGGGAATATGTCACATATAAATTAAATTAATACAAAACAATCCCTTTCTATAGGCCAAATATCCTTCGTATGTATATGAACATACTATATAATTATTTAAATAATAATAGTGAATTATTAAATAATAATAATCATTTATATGTTATAATATATTATTATATTAATGTCCATTAGTTAGTAACATTTCATTGTCACTTGTTATTTGAATATTAGCTACTTTATGTTCTTATTCATGTTTTGTCAGATAAGTTTATGTTCCACTTCTTATCTTATTGTTATATCATATAAAAAACTCTATTATTAAAATATTTATCATATTAATCTATTACATTATTTATATAGTCATGGTAAAATGATGATCTTTTCGCTTAAATCTCCTCGCATCGTGGAGACAGTTGGTCATACGTACACACGAGCGATGATATCATTCTCATAATGGTTAATTAATATCGAATTGGATGGTATAATAATTATACAGATAAATTATCATGTTTTATTCATTATTTTGATCCATTATACTCATCATTATAACATTCCAAATAATGTATTATTGAATAAAAAATTACAACAAGACATGGAGATGGTTAGCCGTTTGTACACATGAATAGTTATATTGTTATTCATAAGATGTATAAAATGATGTATACGGTTGTCAAATTGTAATAATAACATCTCATCATGTTGGTAATAATGGATTTATTTATTTACTAAGGAAACAACATCTGACGAGGATGTACAAGAATAAAATAATTTTAAAAAAGGTGATAAAAATGTACTCTTTTTCAAGTATCTCCTTTGGATATTTACAAAAGAGCTCCATACGATGTATTTATTACTAAGATGTGGAATCTATGATGAATTAGGGGAATTTGGAAGAGGGAATGAGTAGTTTTTGGGATATAAAAATGGCTTCATGGTGTGAATAAAATAGAAGGTTTGTTCCCTTCTATAAGAGAGGAGAGGGACACCTTTGGAAAAACAAAAAATATTAAAATAATATAAATTAATTTTTATATTATAATTGCACCAATTTGGACTATGTTGTAGATAAGATAAGTATGGGATGAAATACTATAAACCAATAAACATTTTACATGTTTTACATTTATTTTAAACCTTATAATATTTATATATCGTTGTTCAATATATATAATTTTAGTTGTGGTTAAAATATTATAAATTTAAAATAGTTTAAAATATTTTATTATATTGTGTTAGTTGAAAGTAAAGGGATTTTTTTACATTTTAGACCTTATCATTATCACTTCATAATTTTTAAATTTTTTTATTATTTTTAAATAATTTAATAAAGTGATATTTTTATAAAATATCTAAAGTGTCAATTTTGAAAATATTTATTTCATTGATATTAAATAAATTCCACATAGAAGATAGCATCAATAAAATTGAATATACCAAAAACATTTCATATTTACATATAAAGTTCCTAGGGAACTTTAACTAACACAAATTAATTTTTTTTAATATTTTAAAATATCTTTTTCCATGTTTCTACTAATAAAATAATGTCTTTTCCACTATTATGTCATCCTTTATAGCAATTATTTAATTTAAAAAAAATATAAATACGATTCTATGATGTAGGTTATTATTTTATCATTCAATATACTACCTATAGATGATGTTATCACTTTCTTATCCCTATTTTTTAATTAATATACTTATATAAATAGAGGGTGTGACATTGTTTCACATTGATTGATTTTAATAAATATAATGTCATTTTCCCGTGAAATTGGGAATTAAGTTAATCAATTTTGAACATAGATGATAATGGTCTATGTTTTTCATCCAATAGGTTCTAGAAATGTGATAAGGTAACTATATAATATTATTTTTACCTTTAATTACCTTATTTATACTTAAATATTTTAATTAAAAAAACTAATATTGTTAGTATTCATAATATACAAAAAATAAAACCTATTAAAAAAATATGGACCAAATGATTTCAATAATAGAAAAAAAATTTCAAAATTTAATACATTTAATATTTATTATTTTAAAAAAAAATTATCTCGTTGTTAGAAATAGAGAATGAATTTTAAATGCTAAAGCATTTCAAAAGATTGAATTGTTTTTATATATGGATTCAACGTAAAATTAATGGTAATGACATACATTATATTGAATGATAAAAATATAACATATTAATTACATTAAAACCATTAAATATTGAAATTTAACCCTATTAATTGATTCAAGGATGCTTGTTGTTTTCACATAAAATTTAGTTGAATTTTACTATTTATCTATATAGAAAAGTTATCAAAAAAATATCTGAAATTTATCCAATGAAAATTTTTATATAACGCATCAAAATAACATTATTATATTGTCACATTAAATTTCTTAATGTGTCAAAATATTATTTTAAATAGGTTTTTCCATTCAATGGTGTATAATTACCCTTCAAAATTATGTTTTTAAACATCAAATAGGGTTTATTCAAAACCTATGACTAAAATATCCACTAGATGAATATAAAAAATATTTAATTAATTATATAAATTATATATATATATATATCTCATTTTTTCATTACTAATAGTAATTAACTAAAAAATACAAATATATAATTGATTTATAATTTTCATAAATACTTGACATCCAATGAAATCACAATGCATTTTCATAAGTTATTTATACTTATTCCCGCTAACCTAACAGTTAGGATATAAAAATAATTATACTAATGGCATATCGTAGTTTATTTAAACTCAAAATTGTGTGTTATTCATGCTACTGAAGAATAAAAAATATTTATAGAATATATTTCATAAAATCATCTAGGTGTTACACTCTACCCAAGTTAAACTAAATTTCGACCTCGAAATTCACCACTTTGAAAAAAACCAATGAAGATACATCTCCCTTATCATATTTTCAAGTTCCCATGTAGCTTCTTCAAATTGGTGGTTATTTCATAACATTTATCCAATTGAGTGGACAGGTTTCATTGAACTTTTTACTATGATCCCTAATCACTATTGGTTGATATTCATTAGAATGTTCATGCTCTAGCGGTATAAATTCTGAGTTTAGTACATGTAAAAGACAGAGTATGTTCTTTCTCTAAAGAGATACATAGAATATATAATGAACATCAGAGAGATTTCATGTATGTTTTTAACGATATGCTACCTTCCCAATATGATGCATATTACAAAAAGACTGATAAACATATGGCCCAGTATGCCATTTTTTCAATATCTCATTAATCTATTACATGGAGATATTACTAGAATCCCCTTATCACCCACTACAATATCTATGTTTTTTTTTCAGTTTTTAGCATTATTTTTTATTTTGAATCTGAGATTCTGTTATGAGTTGTTTAATAGATATAACCTTTTCTTATATTTCGTCAACAAGATCATGTTCTAATAGATTACTTTCCCACAAATCATCCCATCAATTTGGATTTCGGTACAACATTCCATAGAGATATTCATAAGGAGCCATATGAATAATGGAGTGAAATCTATAATTTTTTAAAACAATTCCATCAATGGTAGGTGTTGATCCCAACAACCATTGAAATCTAAAGAGAAAGCCCTAAACATGTAATCTAGAGTTTTAATTTTCATCTATGACTGATCATCTATCTGAGGATGATAAGAAGTCTTGAAACAGAACTCTGTATCCAGAGCATACTAAAGACTTCACTGGAATATTGTGGTAAACCTTGGATCTGATCAGATATAATGAAATGTGGTACTCCATGCATTCCAACCACTTCCTTTACATATATTCTAGTAAGATGGTCAATAGATAAATCTTCTCTAACAGAAATTAAGAGTTATGACTTCGTAAGACAATCAACTATAACCCATAAAGAATTATTACATTTAGAGGTTTTGGGATGTCCGACAACAATATCTATAGTGATGATTTCTGATTTCCATTCTGGTACATGTAATTTTATTTAACTCCCATTAGAATTCTATCTCTCAGTCTTACCTTATTGAAAAACAAAGCATCGACAAACATATTTGGCGATATCTCTTTTCATGACATCCCACGAGAAATATTATTTCATGTCTTTGTACTTCATTGAGCTTCCATGGTGAATAGATAATGAATAAATATAATCCTTGTCCAATATATCCTTCTATAATTCTTATATGGTAGGAATAAAAAACTTATTCCTAAACCAAATTATTTCATCACTATCAAGAATGAATTCAAGAACATTCATCACCTTCTTTTGTATCTCTACATCTTTATTTAGTTTCTCCTGAATCTTCACTTGAATAGATGGTTGAACATTCATTTGAGAATGATAATATGAATATCCTTCCATTAAAATTTCAACATTCATCTTTTGTAGAGCCATAATTACTGGATCATTTTAGATCATCATCAAAGATAAGCTAGCATGGTCTTTTCAAATCAATGTATCTTCCACCTTTTTCATTTTCCCTGGGTGGTAATATATGGAGAATTCATAATATTCAATAAACTCTGAACCATCTTCTTTGTAACATTATCCACCCCTTTTGTGTGAAAAAATACATTAAACTATTATGGTCAGTATAAATACCACATATATCACCATAAAGATAATTCCTTCGTATCATTAAAGAAAAAATTGCCTCATGTAACCCTAAAGAACGAGTTGGGTTGATTTTATCATTGATTTTCAATTGTCGTGAGGCATACTCTATCACCATATCAGCTTACATAAGAAAAAAAAACATATCCCCTTCTTGGATGAATAACTATAGATCTCAAAACATTCTCCCCTACAAGGTAGTGTGTGCATAGGTTCACTGGATAACCTTCATTTTAGCTCATTGAAATTATCTTCACATTCCTCTGTCTATATGGACAAAACTTTTTTTTGAATCATCATACTGGGAGGATTATAAAATCATGAAAAATATTTCCCAATAAAACAATAGGATCCATCCAAACACAGAAAACATCAAAACTTAGTTACCATTTTTTTCTCGGCTAACATTCATCAACACATAAATGTTTTGATCCAAAAAATCCATTTTCAGGAAATTAGGTGACCAAAACATAAAACATTCTGATGCCAAAACTAACACATGGTAAATTTTTTACATTGACTCTCCTTTTTGAGGGACTTCAGTAAATTTTTTATGTGGTCTACATGTTCATCCTTTCCCGTCGAATAAACAAGAATATAAACTATACAGACAACCAAAAACTAATTTATACTGTATCTAAAGACTATATTCATGAGTTCAATGATGAAAGCAGGAGCATTAGAAAATCCAAAAAGCATCACTATAAATTCATATTGTTCATACCTTATATGGAATGTATGTTTAGTATATCCTTGTTCTTTACCATTAATTGATGATATACTGAATGATGATCAATATTTTAAAATTATTGATATATACATAGTTGGTCGAATAAGTCATCAATGTGAGAAAGATAATATTTTTTATTGGGATTTTGTTATGTACTCGACAATTAATGTAGTGTGTCATTAGTCCATCTTTCTTCTTAATAAATTGAATAGGATCTCCCCAAGATAACACACTTAGATGTATGAATACCTTGTTAAGACTCTCATGGAGTTTATTCATCAATTCTTGCAACTTAATTGGGCCTATTGAATTAGGTTTTTGTGATATAGGCATGGAACCTCATTTGAGTGATATTGAAAACGAAACATCACAATTTGGAGGAAGAACTATAAATTCCTCTAAAAAACATCATCAAATTCCCATACAATTGGTTTATTTTTAATTTTGAGTTTCTCCCCAACCATTTGAGTTAGATAACCATCATTTATAGAAATCATGGCTCATAAGATGTAAGAAATTTTTACTGGAAGGTTATATTCATCATTGTATCGATATGTGATCATATCTTGATCAAGAATAATAAATATGACATCACCTATATAGAAATTGATAGGATATCTATATAGTTATAGACAATCCATGACATAAATCACATAAGATTCCACTATAGGAAGGACCAAAAGATTTTAAGGATGAAATTTACCAGAAAACTCAACTATAGAGAAATTATAAACATTTTATTCAACTGTTGTGCCACTATGAGTTGTCATAGCTATCTCAACATGTAATTCTTGTGGTAATTCAATGATACCATTAGAAAATTCTTCAAAAATAAATGAGTGGGAGGATCCAAAATCAAATAAATCTGTTTTTACTTTTGAGTGGATGGTATGTTTACCTTTCAAAACATTATTATCCTACTCCACATCGATGATATTTATAGCATGTGAATTTCATTTTTATTCCCCTTAAGAGTTTGCTAATGTCAATCATCATCTATGACTCTTCTATTGGGGCATTTTTTGGGATAATTACACCTTTCCTTGCACATGTAGCGTTGAAGTGTTGGAGGTTCAATCTATATGGACTTTTATTTTTTCGAATCATTAGACATCTTTTTCACATCACATTAGCATTTCACTTTCTGATGACCTTCTTTTCAAAACATAAAACATTTACTATTCCATTTAAGAAAATTTCCTCCATGTTTCGTTATACACTTTTAGCATAATATAAAACTCATCTTCTTTTTAGTATTGTTTTTAGATTTTCATTAACATTACATTTTGACATTTTATCTGACACATAGGTCTGATGTGTTACTCCAATATCCATATTGACATTAGGAGAACCTTGAATGTTTTCCTCATAACTATTAATGTCTCTTATTGCTAATTCACTTCAGAAACATTGAATTAATCCAATAAACAATCGATCAATTTTACTATCCGGATGGATAATAATTCCAGATGTGTACTTTGAATGTATTGTAAAGTTTTCTTCATAGGTACCAATATATTAATCATCATTTTTCATAAGTATGAGGAACTCTTTCTCCATCAATCTTTAAAGTATACGACGTATTCACTTATTGAAAAATGTGTTCACGAACTTGTGCTAATTATTGGACTCAATTTTATCTCATTACCTTGTATTATTTTTATGATTCAACACAATAGACTACTAAAATGAATGTATCTGGATCAAAACGTTGTAGAAATGAAAATAATTTTTTAGTGTTACTTTTCCATTCTTTTCCACTAATGGGTTAAGAGACCCACTTAATGATGGTGGATGCTGCATCATGAAGGAATCAATATAATGTTTCATCATTTATTGGTTGTTTGGAAGTCCTACATGATTTATAGAATGAGATCATTTTGTGAGAATGGATATACAATTTTTTATTATAGACCCGATAAAAATTATTTATTTAGGGAGACAATAATTTCATTGCATGTCCCATTTAGGATTTACATTTTTCCTTTGGGTATGATCCACTTCCTAAAACTAAGATCCATAGTGTGAGAAACCGTAATCCAAATTGAAAAACCACTTAATCAATAATAATATATCAATATATGACAGGTTATTCTTGGTCATCTTTATAACACTAGGATTTAACATATATATATAAATATCTATATGGTTCTTACTAAGGATTTATCCACCTAGTTTTCAATGGTTACCTATAACGTTACTATTTTTTCAACTATAATTAATCATTATTTAAGGACATTTATATTACATAAAAATTTATGTATATAAATTAAAACATATAATATATCTATAATAAGACTATATATGTGTTGTGTCTTTTGAAACTTGGAATCATAAAAAACTAGTTCATAAAATGTCTATATTATCTCAGTCTTATTTCGTAAAAACTAAACTCCATTTTGACATATCTTACATATTACCCTTATTCATGACATTGGGAAAAGAATATTATAGGAAGGGTGAGCTCAAATTCTCAGTAAGGGTAATCAAGTGAAATATCCATAATATCACAATCAAAATACATATGAACATAACATTTAAAAGTCTTTTCCTACATATTAAGGATCATGATATCATTTCAGGAAATAAAAGTTCAAAGAGTTAATGGAAATAATCCCAAAAGTAAAATAGATAAGACATGAAGTTTTTTTCAATACACATAATCATTTAAAATTATTTCATATTAGTTAAATTCATGTACAAGACCATCATAGTAGACTCATTCAATTACCGAACGTGGTTTACATGCCATTGAAACCCTGTATTACTGAACCAGATTTACTTGTGGTTCCATTCATATCTATCTCACGAGGTATTAATATTCACCCAATGAATTACATGGAGATATACGTACCACCAATCTCATAATGAAATCATTATTATATGTTCCACAAAAACATAAACTAGTCATCATAGCATAAAACCGGGAACACAAAATGGGTTTCTTAAACATCATTCTTTCATAATCCATATAAAATAAATGCATTTCATAAAAATAATTCCATTATAAAATATATCAAATAAAAGTAATAATAGTGATAGAAACACAACCCTTTTGAAATCAAAGATGAAAAATAATTTTGATAGAACACTTTGAAATAATTTTTGATGAAAATATCCATTCTTCTTCAATTTTTTATTATATTTTAAAAATGACATGCAATTTTAAATTACAATAATTTAATTTGAAATACATATGAAATAATGTAAATAAAAATATTTATTAAATAATTCATTATGAATGTGTAATAATCCATTCGTGCAGAATAAATTAAGAAAACATTATCATAGTTCTTTTTCTAGAAAAGTCCAAAAAGTTCATTATATCGAATAACAACAAAATATTTCATTCATACCATTTAGTAAAAATTCACCAATGGGTAAAATTGACTTTAAAAATTTTAAAATAATATTAATAGTATTATATATTTAGGGAACAAGGATGGGGATGATAAATATACTAGAATTAAAAACTACGTATAAAAAATCTTTGATAAAAATGAGATTTGAACATCATACTTTACAAATTATAACCAGTCGAATTGTATGTATCATAAAATAAAAAATTTATATTCATATTTAACTATCATAACCTTCATAATAATAATAATAAAACAGTCCAAGGAAACATAAATAGCATAAAAATGAAATGTGTGGTGTAAAATACATATGTCCCACATAAATAAAAGTGAGATAAAATAATCCCTTAACATATGTCCGATATCATTTAAATGTATCCAAAACTCTATTATATTGATTAAAATAATGATAATGACCTATTACATAAATATAATAATTTTTATGATATCATTTATAATTATATTATTATTTATTTGTTAGTAAAATTTCATTGTCACTCATCATTCAGATGTTTAATGATTTATGATTGTAGGAAAGATTTGTTAAAAGAGTTCCTGTTACACATCATAGAATATAGTTATATGATTATTAGAATGATATTAGTATAACATATATCATATTTATTCACTCAATTTATGTATATAATCTTGGGTTAATGAATATCACGTAGAATGAATCACATCATTTCATGGAGATGGTGGGTCGTAAGTACGCATGAACGATGATATCATTCACTTAATGGATTAATGATTTCAAATTTGATAGTATATTAATTATAAATTATAATTATAATGTTATATTCACTATTTAAATCCATTATACCCATCATTATTCATATCCCAATAATTTATTGTTGAATAAAAAATTAAACTACTGTGTGGAGACAGTAAGCCATACTTACAAACCTGTGGTAATATTTGTATTATTATGAAGGATAAAAAAATAATAATTTTGTCCCATAATTATAATAACATCTTAGAGTGTATAATATAGTATATTTATTAATTTATTATTGAAAAACATAAAAATGAGAAGCATATGAAGTGAAGAATATTGAAAAATGTGATAAATCAATTACCTTATTCATGTATCTCCTATTGATTTTCACAAAGGCCTCCATAGGATAGAATTATGCCCAATTTGTGGCCTTTAGGATGGAGTGAGGAATGATTTGACGAGAAATGGGTATGTTTTTCTGTGAAAAATGGATTTAGAGGTGTGATTAATAGAGAATAACATGTGATCATTTATAATAGACGAGAGGGGCACATTTGGAAAAACCAAAACTATTAAAATAAAATAAATTATTTTTAAAATTAAAAGGGGCCAAATGTTGATTATTTATAATAAGAGATGTTTATGGGTTAAAATAAATCCAAAAAATAATATTTGGTCTTGTTTTTCTTTTATTTTATACCATATTGTTTTGATTTGTCAGTATTTATTCTATTTAATTTTTGTTGTGGAAATAACATTCTAAATATTTAATATTTATAAATATTTTTTTATATGTTATTAATTGAACATTAATGGATACATTATAAAATTTTAGAACTTATGATTATTTCTTCTCAGTTTTAAAATATTTGAATGATTTTTAAATAATTTAATAAAATGTTTTTTTAATATCAATAGTGTCAATTTTGATTATATTCATTTCATTGATTTTAAATAAAATCCTCAAAATAAGTTTAAACTGAAAAAAAAAATTAATATACTCCAATAATTTCATAATACCTTATAAAATTCATGTAAACCCTTAGTTAATTGAAATTATATTTCATTTATTATTTTTAAACACATTTTTTATATATTTCTATTAATAATATATAATTGTTGTCACTATTCTATCATCCTAATTTGTAATAATATAGTTTCTATACTTATAAAAAAATTATATGATCAATTTAATTTATTTATATTTAAATAGACTACCTATAGTCGATGTTATCCCATTCTTATCCCAATATTAAAATTAATATACTTATATGAAATGATAGTGTTACATTTTATCACATTAGATGATTTTAAAAAAATAAATGTCATATTCATGGGAAAGTTACAATTAAGTAATTAAATTTAAAACAATAGATTATAAGGGTATAATTTATTCATCCTATAAGATATTAAAAAGTGTTAAGGTAATTATATAAAATTATTTTTACCTTTAATTACCCAATTTACTGTTAACAGTAGTAATAAAAGAACACTTATGATACATTTAATAATATAAAAAAATAAAAATAACACATTAACATAATTTGGGCCAACTGATTCCAAATATGGAGTAATTTTTAAAAATTTAATACATATATCTTGTAGTAATTAAATAAAAAATAATAATTTTTCGGAAGGAGAGACATGCTTTAAAATCCAAAACATCACAAAAGTTTTAATAGATTTTATATCTGGATTCAATATAAATTAATGAAAATGAAAACCATTATATTCAATAAAAAAAATTTATTATAATTATTATTTTGAACCATTAAATATTATAATTATACAATATAAATTATTTATATACAAAAAAAAATTTCACATAAAATTTATTGTATTTTTTCTATTTATCAAAAAATTAAATATATATGAAAAATATCAGAAATTCATCCAATGAATATTTTAATATCCAAAATCAAAATAAAATGTAAATTTTATTAGATAAAAATTATTAATGTTTCAAAATAATTATTTATTTGTGGTTATCTATTCAAAGGTGTAAAATTACCCTTTTAAAAAATACGTTTATATACATTATATAGGGTTTATTCATACCGTATGACTAAAGATTTCATTGGATGAGTATCAGAAATATTCTATTATGTATATAACAAATATTTATCTGATTAATTTCATTACCAATTTTAATTCAGTCAAAGTTAAAAATTTATAATTTATTTATATTTTTAATAAATAATTGACTACCAAGGATATTACAATTCATTATCAAAATATAGTTAAACTTATTCATGCTAACCTAATAGTTAGGTTATAATGATATTTGTATAATAAGGTCATGCCATGATTAATTTAAACTAAAGATTATGTGTAATGAATGTTACTGAAGAATAAAAATTATTTAATGAAATTTTTTTATAAAAAACATATGGGTGTTACAATGAAGCCATCAAATATGATATAATGGGAAAAACTTGCACCATCTAGGCACACCCATCATATTTAATGTCTATGAACAATAATTGGAATAAAAAATTTTATCATTTTAAAAACTATTAAAAACATGCATGAAAACAGCATTGGGATATGAAAATATAGTTTTATTTTAAAACCATATTTTCAATACAAAAATAAAAAAAAGGAAAAGTGTTTTCTTAATTTAATAAAACATTCATGCTTGCAAAAAAATCTGGATTTGAAATAACTATCTTTGTGGAAAAAAAAATAATTGTCATCCTTCTTCTTAGAAAAAAAAGGATTCATTTTTAAATACAATAAAATAATGTAAAATTGACATAAAATAATCATTATAAATCAAATTTTTCCATATAAAAAATTATAAAAAATACAATTAGAATATTTTCAATATAAAGATATAGAGTATTAAAGAAAACATTAAAAAGGGTATATTTTGAAGAAATTCACATTATAACATAGTAAATATATAAATATTACACCCCCGGAGAGAATAAAATTAAACAAAACATGAAATACCATTGGAATATATATTTAGGATATAAAATTTGAAAGGGTATCTATATAATCTTTACAAATGTATAATGGTGCATAACATCATGATATACCTCAATGAAATGAGATTAGGATGAAGTCCCATACCTTGAGCGTGAATCATCTTGTATGTCAATATATTCCTGAATAATAAACTTATGTTAATTAATTACATTTTTCATAACTATTTTAATTTAACTATTAATTTTATTTCACTTATTCACATGTTATATATGGTTATTTTGTCAATTATTTTTATTAAATATGTTTTTATGATATTTTTATAATGTGTCAAAAAAATATGGTAGTAAGAATATCGTCAAATAAGAAATAATAAAAACATATATAGAATACTATTCATTAAATAACTTTTCTAATTATATATCCACTATAAATTTAAAATGGATAAGGATAAATAGTTATGAAAAATGATATTGTGTTACTATCATAAAGTTCCTAGATTTTACGTACGCATGAGTAATGATTCCATTTTTCAATAAGAAATTTAGAAATAAGGTAAGTGATATATTATCATTAAAGAATAATTAATATTAATTAAATACCATATTATTTAATTATATATACTTATATATATCATTATTTTTATGTGGTGATGAAAAATAGTCACATTTTTTTAATATGGTGATAGTCCACATGTCCATGAAAGACGTTATCATTTTTTACACTATTTGAATAGGAAAAATCAAAATGATATATTCTATTTCAACAACTAAGAAATGTCACGAACATAATAATTATTTCATTTATAAAATTCTTACGACCAATCCGCGGGGGCCCATGCCATGACTACCCCATGCCCGTCTTCCATAGGCTAGGGGCTTGTGACTTGCACTGAAGGTGTATTCCCTAAAACATGGAAGGCATTGCCTTTATAACATGTATACACATGAAACCAAATAGATAGAAAGATATGAACTCAAGTAAACTGAATAGTAAACAGAGTGAGTACAATATATAAAAGGGGAAAGAATACAAGACCAACTAGAATGTACATGAAACTGAAAGTAAAAGTAAACTGGAACAGCTCCTGTGATCACCCACCAAGAATCCTACCTAAAGGGTAGGTACAGCTCTCAGACGGTCATCTCCGCATTACTTCTCGTCTAAGTCCACCTCCAAGCTACCTCCATTCCTGGTACTCTCGTCCTCAGTCAGTGATGTCCGTCATCTACACCAAACACAACAGGGTGAGGGTATATCCCATGCAGGTATGAGTATAACGATACTCCGTAGGAACTCTGAGACCCTCATGGTCTCACAAAATACACCAAGGATAAACAACACAGTATGGAATCAACTGACAACCCCACTTAGGTATATTCCCATACATATACCTATATTATCAAGTAAACCCATAACAATCATGAGAAAAAACACAGAGTCCAACTCATAACCCAATGTTCAAATATTCCAAAAAGAAAGGAATACAACGAAGGTAAGTACCACACATGTGGGCCACATAGAAGAATACCGAAAAGGTATTACAACAAAGAAAAATAGTACATAGGTACAAACTCATCTCACACCAGATATAACATAAGTACAATAGTAGAGATGATTAGAAGTAACTACTAATTTTCTTAATCTATTAAGAGGCTCTGTGGCTGACCCATATAAGATCGCTCGGTGTTGACCCACATAGAATCGCTAGGTGATGACCCACACAGGATAGCTCGGTGCTAACTCACATAGGATTGATCGTTACAGACCCACACAATATAGCATGGTGATGACCCACACATGATCCCTAGGTGCTGACCCACACATGATCACTAGGTGCTGACCCACACATGATCGCTATTCATTCTTCACGTCACAACCAGCTACTTGGTTCCCCACTAAGCCTTCTTGTTTTCGAGAGGGTCCACTCATCAATCCACTTGACGATAATCCAACATCCATTAATTCCCATGAAAAATTATATCAACATACCGCTATGTAATAATGGTCTCAATGAAATAGACGATGCATCAATCAGATGCCTGGTCTGTGTGTTATTAGCATTTTAGTCCAGAGGACAAGTTGGATTCATGCTAAATCTAACCCGGTCATACCCCAAATTTACCAAAAAAACTCTAGTCGGTGTATACCAAATGGACTATCTCGCTCCAAGGTTTACATCGTCATTTATGGGTTGTCAAACAGACTCATGGTACCAAATTTATGGCCGATAGATTGTAAAACTTTGATGTTGGCCGGGGTCTGGTCAGACCCAGTCGGACAGACCCATCCCATCCCAGCCTGGGCCGACCCCACCCAATTTGGGTCGACCTGGCTTGCTAGGACTAGACTGGTCGATGCTGGGTGGCACAAGGCTGCGGGGACCATGAAGGACGTGGAGGCTACAAGGTCTATTGTGGGCGGCAAGGCGGCAAGGACGCATGGGTCATGCGAGTTGGCAAGGCTGCAAGGACGACTAGGGCGGTGTGAGGTGACGAGGGTGCGGGGGGGGCGGATGAGGCATCAGGGTGGTGCAGAGGGCTGCGAGGAGGCGAGGCTGCGGGGCAGAGTGGTGGTGGTGGTCATGGGTGGTGGAGGCTGCAGTGCGACGGTGGCCGCGGGGCAGCGCCATTGCATCATCTCCTTCTTCGTGACCGTCGGAGGTACCAGCCACCATTCACATTCCCACTGAGTTTGGTTTCCATCATCCTCCATCACAAAGAACACAATATTTAAACAAAATATTTATGGAGAGGTCTGGACATGATTTTTTGGCCCGCACTCTCTGCGTTATATCCATAACAAGTTTCTATAATCTCATACAGATTTCTATGATGTATTTTCAACAACTTGTAGGGGGAAGAAATTCAAATAACCACCCTATAACCTCCAACAATGATTATTCCCAAAATTGCAAAAGAAAACATCTACAGATCAAATATTTAGAGACTTGATACACGTTATTTGTTTTAGAAGGGAAGATCAAGGGAATATAAAATAATACACAACTAAACCCCTTCCTTGATTTCTTGTTTACTTTGGAAGGGGTGAAGTCGGTTACGTCGGTGTTTCCCCAATCGTCGGTTCATTTTCATCGAAGTCATCCTACGTTTTTTTCCTCCGCAAGGATCTTCTGATACGGCTTGGGGTTGGTTTCCTCATTCTTCGATCTCTGGTGGTCATTCTTTGTTGGGATGTGTTCTTCATTGGAGAGGGTAAATGTTTCTACAAGTGCCTTTCCAACACTTCTCCCAACGAGAGAATAGGCAATATAAATAAAATTAGGTTTTCTAAATTTAATTTTAATTGGCACCATTAATCAAGAGGTGTTGGAATAATTAATGAGGAGGAAGTTCAAGAGACATCTCCACCTTAATGAGGGAGTTTAAGAGTTTCTCCAATTATGAGTGTTTGGTTGGCACCACCATTAGTAATTTGAAATGGGGGTTAGTTTAGGTGGTCTCCACCTCTAAAAATCCACATGGGAGTCTGAAGTTCGGGTGGTCCCTGCCACCATAACCCATGTTGATGGGTTTCAAAAAATAAAATAAAAATGTTAACATTTTTATTTTAATTAATTATTTCACAAAAAGCACAAAAAATTTACATTCACTCTTGACCCAATGCGATCATGGTGAAGGTCTTTTTATGTGAAAACCAGTGATGCGAGTTCAAAGGTTCCCTCTGATATCAATTCCAAGCACCGGTTCAAAAGTTAGAAAACCCCACTCGTACGTTTAAGGAACGTACCCAGATAAATGTTTTGAAATTCATTCTAGGAACATTGGGCTTCGGAATCACGCACCGCAAAATTTCACAGACTTGTACAATTCCCATACACGACTACTCGATCGCCCTACAACAACACTGCTCCCAGCCCAATACCAAAGGAATCAAAATAAACTATATAACTCTTCCCTTGAGCTAGATGTATCAGGACTGGTGCTGATGTCAACCTTCCCATCAACTCTTGAAATGCTGTCTCACAAGATTCTGACCAATCAAACATCACACCCTTCTTAGTCAAACCCATCAACGACACTTCTATGCAAGAGATGTCCTGTATAAAACACCTGTAATAACAAGAAAACCCCAAGAAACTCCTTATTTCAAAAAAATTCATAGGATGGTCCTAGAAAACTACTGCTCTCACTTTCTCTGGGTCTATAATAACTCTTGTCTCTGAGATAATATGACCAAGGAAGTGAATCTGGTACATCCAAAAGTGGCACTTTGAGAGCTTAGCATATATCTGATGCCCTCTCAGTGTACTCAGTATGATCTCAAGTTCGGTGGCATAGTCATGTCAAGTGTGAGAGTACATTAAGATATCGTCCACGAAGACTACCACAAAAGGATCCAGAAATGAATGGAACACACAATTCATCAGAGCCATGAAAATTTCTGGCATGCTCGTGAGTTCGAAGGGCATAACAATGTACTCATATAGACCATATCTCCTCAATAATGATATTAGTTGTATGTCCAATGGTCTAACAGACAACTGATGATATCCAGATCTCAGCTCAATATTTGAGAAAACTTAGGCTCCTCGAAGTTGATCAAAAAGATCATCAATCATCGATAAGGGATATCTGTTCTTAACCGTCAATTGTTTCAGCTTCCTATAATCCATGCAAAGTCTGAGGGTACCGTCTTCCTTCTTCTCAAACCATATATGAGAACTTCAAGGAGAAGTACTGGGTCAGATGAAACCCTTTATCTATAACTCCTCTAACTGCCTCTTGAGCTCCTGCAATTTTGGCATAGCCATCCTATAAAGGGGAATGAACACTAGTGCTGCTCCTGGCACAAGCTCAATAGAGAAATCCACTTCTCGCTCTGGAGGTAGACTGAATAGTCATCCGAGAAGACATCATAGAAATGATTTACCACTAGAGGGAAATCCTTCTAACAAGTTCCCTGGTCATCCAGATAAAAACTCGCAATATGGGATTTCACTCCCCCTCGTCCACAATGCTCGTGTCAAGCTCGGCCTGTCTGGACATCACCATATCCCTTTTATAGAAACTCTCCACCCTCTGGTGATGTGAAACTCACCCTGTGATGAAATAAATCTACAAAGGATCAAAAGGGTACAACCTAGTCCATCTTGAGAATGAAATCATAGGCCGTCATCTCTATGAAATAGTGTTCCCATAGAAAGTGACACCCACCAACCTCTAGTGGGAACTCCTTGATAGGACACAAAACTACTGTTATAATCCCCAACGGAGTTTCTAGCATCATGATATAATTAGAAGAAGAAACACAGAGCCCAAGGATCATCACAATGGGAACAGATATAATTCTATGCGTAGCAACAGTATCGAAAAGTATAGAATACTAAATAGAAGAAACTGAAATTGTACCTATTTCAGTGGAAGGTCTGAAATCCAAATCATGTTGTGTCTGTTTCACTGCATATGCCTGCCCAGTGCTGCAGCCCAGCGACACAACCTTTCTACCCTGAGCTGACCGACCCTGTTGTCTCTGAGATCCTGATGTCTGGCTACCACGACCATGACCACCACATCGGCCCAAATTCCCTGAAGTATTCCAATTCCATGACTGGTAAGAAGTTGTTGGCCCTACTTATGAACATGGAGTTTTCACAGAACCCCTCTCCCTAGTCACTAGTGGAAATTCCCTATAATAATTCTCCTGATGACACATCTTTCTGCAAGGTTGGTACTCCACTGGGTCACGTGGACACTGAGGTCTCTTGTTCCCCTCCTTACCCACTGGTATCACATCACATGGCCACCTGAAATTTTATTCTAGCTAGTACTGACACCGTGAGAGAAATCCATCTGCCATTTCCTCTTGCCAGTAGATATAGTACCAGAGACTGGTGCTGAACCGCCCTAGTCCGCACCACTAGCTTCCCGTAGGTTCCTCTCAGTAATCAATTCCTGGTTGAAAATATTATATAGCGTAGGAATCCTAAAAACATTCACCAGTGCATGAATGTCATATTGAAGACCATACTCAAAGAATCTAGCCCTAAACATCTCATCAGCCACTAGAATATGTGCAAAACACTATTGCTTGGTGAAGCGGTCAGAATAATCCATCACTGACATGGCGCCCTACTGCAGATTCATGAACTCTCGAGCTCGATCTACCCTTAGCATCTCTGAAAAAAAGTCCTAGAAGACTAAATGAAAATCTTCCCACACCATGTCTTGTTGATGCTGGGTCTGGGTTGTAAGATCCCACCATCTCTTGGCGGAATCACAAATCATATATGTGGAAAATGTGAACCTCCTCCCTTAAGGCATCTCAAGATGCTCAAAGATAGTTTTCAATGAATCCATCAATGCCTCTATAGCCTATGGTCTTCCATCCATTGAAAATGTAGGTGGATTTTTCTGCTGGAATATACGTGTCAACTCGACCATAGATATGGAAATCGACTGTGCTCCCTGGAAGGTCTGCATGAACAACATTAAACCATTAGAGAACTGTGTATTCGCACCTGCGTCTGGTATAATGGCTGAAGACGCATCTGGAATTTCTTTAGGATCCATCGGTATCCCATGGTCTACCATCTTTGGAGTATAATCATTGACCCTCTCTTGTCGAACAACTTGTGGTCATCTCGTCGTCCTGACTCTACACGGTCAAACACACTCCTTATAATAAGATCATGAAGGAGTGAAAATAAGGAGTTAAGAAGGGAATAAGAGAATGAAAGCACTCATGTTTATCAAAAAAAGACTACACACCATGTATAATAACTACACAGCATGTCCCCTTATTTTTTTTACATGGGTGTGTACTCTGCCATCACTGGTCACGTAACACCCAAAACACATGTCCTGCTGTCCACACACACAGTGTGTACTTGAATTTTTCTTCCCCTATCCAAGTCCTTCTACACGGATTATCCACACGACTATCATTAGAACAAGACTGCATGGCGTTTATGGGGTCTACACAGCATGTACTAGACGAGCTTCACAGAACTGTGTTGTTCGTGACACGGTCGGGTACACAGCTCACACTACATGGCATGTTCCAAATAGACACGGTGTGTATGGCTTAGATTCCAACTACCCATGTTGTATGTGGAACAACCTTCTATACAGCTGACGCGACACGGCGTGTTACACCCACACATGGCATGCACACCACCCCATTTCCCCACTCGCACGACCATGTCTACACGGTCTTCCACCGGTCAAGACTACAAGACGTTTCCCATAGGAAGACGTCGTGTAAAAGGAAGAATAACATTGACCTGTGTTGTTTGTTACACAACCATATTCCCAAATTACACTACACAGCGTGTTCAGCATTGACATGGCTTGTTAAGCAATGTTTTCTCCATCTGTGTTGTCAGTGAGACGGTGGACAAAAGGTCAAAATGACACAGTGTGTACATTGGTACACGGCATGTTCCCTCTAGATTTTTCCACTCCCATGTTTCTGCCTACACGGACTATGAGACAATTAGAAACTACAGAGCATGTACATAGGGTACACCTCGTGTACGTAAAAATTTTTATTTCTTCACAAATAGAACAGTACATGGCACAGGTTCATAGGACCACATGTCGTGTTGTCTGGGTTTCCGGATAGTACACTCCAGACACTACTACGGAGCCCCTTTATCATTAATTTCAAGTGTCAGTATTCAAAATTACGATTAGTGGGGGGCCATACTCTCCGCGAATCAAATTTTAACACCTGAACTTTCACATTATAGAACAAAACAAAACAAAATGCAGGATCAAGATCCACTAAATTCCAGTCCATGAGAGCCCATACTTCTCAGGAACCAAAGCTTAGAATCCATAAACCCTAATGTAACATGTTCCAATACCCTATCAATAGTAGGTGCATCTAATAAGGTAACTATCACAATAGCATGCCTTTTGTAGCACATCATATATCACAACAACATTCAATTTATAATGAACCTATATGGAACGAAAACTAAGCATGACATGTGATTTAAACATTTTCCTAATGATGCATGATATGGAATACCCTCATTTCATCAGGTTGCCACTAAATAGAACCCATATATAAAATATAAATAGCACACATCAAGTGTGTCACCCAACAGTGAAAATAAAATAAACTGTAAAATTTGAAATTCCAGATAAATCGCAAATAAATGAGGTAATTGGATTTTCCATGTACGCAGGTTTGCTACTCTCGGGCATAGCTTATTACCAAATACCAATTCTATCCCATCCCTCACTATCAGCTCCAAATAGTAAGTGAATGATAAGAAATTCCTCTGATACCACTTTGTGACATCCCAGATCCGGTTTGCAAACAATGGGTGCCCTGAACCCGGTTAGTAACATGACCTCAAGCACATTTCCCAAATTGCTAGTGGCTACCGACTAGCAGAGATGTCCAAGGACAGATAGTGGAGAAACAATTCCCTCATTTTTCAAAGTGTAGTACATCGGAATAAAATATATAACCATTCAATGGGAAAAAGTAAACAATATAGAACTGAAATCGATAACGGAACTAAAGTAAAATGTAACTAGTAGTCATATATATAATGATGAAACATGTGACTAATCCTAAGAAATAATCCAAAATATGATACACTTCTATCAGATACAATACATCACAATGTACAAAGTATAGTCAAACAAAATAAAAGCAGTGCAACATGAATGCAGCAACAACGCAAGCCTATGCTCGGTCCCATGCTCTCCTACTCCTCTGAAACAATCATGTACCTATATAGAGACTCTTTCCCTTATTATCACCTATAGAAATATAATATGTTTGGGCCCATGTCATGACCCAAATAGGGTGTGAGAAATAAATCCTTGCAGGCAAGCACGAAATGCCCGTGCACAATTGTCAGGGAAAATGTGCAACAATAGTGTGCAATAATGAAATGTATTAAACTAGGAAGTACTCAAAATTAAACATTCCTACAAGTTATATTATCATTTTTATATGTATTTAAAAATTCCAAGCTTGTGCATTAGCTTGGCTGGTATACTGTAGGAAATCACTACTGTTAAGATTCAAAGTAAACATTGTCCTCAGACATGTAATCCCTACCCTTGGGTAAATAGAATCAAAACCCTCAAGGGACTTTTCTTAGGAATAACGAATATTTCCATTCGGAATAAGAGATATCCCCCTTAGGCACGGAGGTTACTGCCCACAGTCATATGAAACGTTTACCTCAGGCTAAACAAAACACTGCCCTCAGGCTAAGAAAACACAGCCCCGAGGCTAAGAAAAACACTGCCCTCATGCTAAACAAGTAACCGGGAAGATCCCATCAAATAATAAAGATATTTATATACATTTTCTCTCAAGAAAACTCAAAACATTCTATAACCATGGCATACCCACAGGTATCCTAGCCAAACATCTAAACAAGGGAAACACACCCACAGGGTGGCCCTGGATCAATGCAATGATCCCAAACAGAATATTATATTTATCATTAGATTATCTATGAAATTATATATATCATAACAGTTATGGACTCATCCATATGACACCCCAAACATGGGAACGTAGCTCAACGGTACAAAAAATCTACTCAACAGTTGGAAATAAACACAAGACCACCTTCCTCGATCTCCCCCGACCGATATACGTGAATGACGCCTCCCGAATCAATCACGAATGGGATAGATCTAGTATAAAATTCACCCATTTAATCATAAATAACATCCCCTTAGGAAATAATTGGAAGGAAACAATCATGAAGAGAGAATAACTCACCCGCACAGTTCAAACGAGATTGTCGGTAAAGGAATCAGAGTCCTGATGTGCGATCGAGAGCTCTTCTATGATCTGGCATTCTATCCCATGGCTCTCAGGCTGTCTAAGAATCCTTTGTCGAAAGAAGAGGCTACTTCCTATTTTATATGAAATAACATAACTAAAAGCTGTGTACTCCCAATTAAATGGTTTGTAATTTCCATTTTTTAACTATTCCTGTGGATGACACTTTCCACCACCTCATTGTTCATCCACTGACTTGGTACATGACATGTATTACCAACTACACGGAGTGTACAATCGTTTTTCTAGTGGATACTCTCACCACTTTAATTTTCACCTACCAACTGATTACATGACTTGTATTACTATGTAAAAATTGTGTTGTTATTTTTTAAATTCTGAATGGACGACAAGCCTACACACCGTGTATTCTCATCCCACATGGCCAAAGTACACGGCGTGTGGAAAAGTACACAATGTGTCCCCATAAATTTGATATTTTCCCCCATTTCCCTTATTTACTAAAAATAATTAAATGGAATAGAAAAGAAGAAACATTTTCTCAATAAGAATAACCAGGTTCTTTAAAAACACCCCCCCCCCCTTAAAGCAATTCATCCCAGAATTTAGGTTCTAAGGATGGTAAAGACAAAGCTGAGAAAAACTCTAGCCACTAAGTGTGTACATCGGTCTCTCACTCCTAGGTTTTGTCATGCACTAGGCCATGCTACCATAGAACCCGTACAAGAGGAACTGACCTGTATTGGAGAACCGTCATGATCATATCAACAATAAGAATTGTATACTCCTCAAAGGATGCATCGACCTGATTTTCAACCTCCTCGTGATGAAAAATGTGAGATGGGTCTGAGTGATAATGGCACATCTAAGATAAATGGAAGAGGTTGTGCATGGCCTGGTACCTCTATGGTAACTGTAACCGATAGGAAACTGGCGTCAATATCTCCAAAATCTCAAACATCCCTACAAACCTTAGAGAATGTTTACCCTGTCTCCTGATCCACCTGTGTCCCAACCTTGGTAAAACATGCAAGAAAACCTGATCCCCAACCACAAACTCCAATGGTTGTCTGTGGCGATCATCATATGATCTCTGAAAAGACTATACCATAGCCATCAGCTTCTATATCAACTGGAACTTCTCTAATGTCTCCTGGACGGGACGTGGTCCCAATAATATTGCCTCATCTACCTCCAACCAGCACACGGGTGATCAGCATGTCCTTCCATATAAATCCTCATATGGTTCCATCTCAACTGTTTCCTAAAAACTATGATTATAGGAAAACTCGACTGGGGGTATGTACTTCTCCCAAGAGCCCCCAATGTCTAGGATGCATGATCGCTATAAGGACACAGACTTTACATAAATTGTTATTACTTCAGAATTGATTCAAAATTGTTACAACATATAACAAAACCATGAAAGGACAGTATAGGTATAGTGTCTTTAGAAACTTGGAAACATAAACAACTGGTTCATAAATCCTCTACAATGTCCCTCTTTTATCTTATCATATCTAGAGTCCCTTTTGGCATATCTTACTTAATACCCTTCTTCCTGATCTGGGGAAAAGAAAACATATAAAAGGGTGATCTCAAATGCTGAGTAAGGGTAAACAAAAGAAATATCAATCACATCATATTTATAAGAACATAACATTTTTCAAATCTTAACCTGCAAAAGAGATCAAAATTTCATAACATGGGATAAATCATAGTAGTGAAATGTAATCCCAACAATGATAACATGAAACATTTTGGTATACACTCAAAATCATAGAGAATCATTTCTTAGTATTCAAGACTCGTTTCCAAGACTATCCTAGTGGACAAAGCCCATTTCTGAACCGATTTAACTCCTCGTTTTAGTCTGGTAACACTGAACTGGATTAACCTATCATTCCAGCTATGTCTATCTCATGAGATATAAATCTTTACCCAATGCATTGGAGGGAGATATAGGTCCCACCCATCTCATAATGAAACTATTCTTATGTGTCCCACAAGATCATAAATCATACATCATAGAATAACCCATGTAATAAAAATGGGATTCTTAAACATCATGCCATCATAACATAATCCATAAAAAGGCATCATAAAAACAATTCTATCATAACATAATCAATTCAATGTAAAAATAGGGATAGAAACAGAACCCTATATTATCTTAGATGGAATATAATTATGATAAAATGCTTGAACTCCATTGTTGAGGAAAATATCCTTTCTACTTCAAAAATAATTTTCCTTTCTTAAATTTTCATACAATTTTAAACTAAGAGAAGTTGATAAAAAAAATAAACTTGAAAACATGTAGAGGATGATTCATGGAAATAATGTTCTGTGAAATCTAAAATCCATTCATGTCGTATAAGTTAAAAAAACATTCTTCTCGTACTTTGGCCGGAAAATTCAAAAAGTACCTCTTACTAAAAAACGAATAAAGGTTCCTTTCATATCTTTTACTAAAAACTCACCAATGGGTAATATTGGAAATAAAAAATTGTAGGAGGATAATATTACATATTTAGGAAACATGGATGTGGATGATAAATACACCCCAGTAAATACCAAAGTATAAACAATCTCGGATAAAAATGAGATTGTGAGATTTTCCCTTACCTTAGGTCCAATTTGCATCGTACGTGTCCGAACCTCATGTATAATGATTAAAATAATGTTATTGACTTATTATAGAATCGTAATAATTGTTATGATATCATACATGGTCATATTCTTAGTTTCATATTAATAATATTTCATTGCTACTTGTTATTCGGGTGTTTATTGCTTTCTGTTCTTATGCATGTTTTGTCGAATAAATTCTTATTATTATTTTTAGGTTATAGATACCTCATTTACATAATTTTATTAGTTTAATATATATCATATTTATTCATTCAATTCATTTATATAATCATTATGCATTTAAGATCACGTAGAACGGGTCACATCACACCGTGGAGACGGTAGGTCGTACGTACGCACGAGCGATGATATTGTTCCCATGATCATGGAATTATATTTAAGTGTATGTATACTATTTCAGAATCAAAATCAATTTACAATAATCATATATAGTTATTATTTACACCATTATACCCATCCAAGTAAGGTGGTGGTGGAAAACAGATTACACCACGACGTGGAGACGGTATTCCGTACGTACGCACGCGTGGTGATTTCATTTTCCATAGGATGGATACAAGGTGAAATTGGGTTGTTTAATATTTATAATAACATATCAGTATATGATTGATACTAATGTTTTTACTTTATAATGAATCAACTAAAGAAGATGAAGTAGAAGAAGAAATAAATTTGAAAGAATCGGTAACAGATATTACCTCTTCTTCGACAAGCCTCTTTGAAATCTCCTCTTACGATACTAGTGTTGTTCTTTGAAGAAGTAGAGAACCTCTACAATATTAATAGGGAAGTGGAGAAGGTAAATGATCAGGGTTTGGCCGAGATTGAAGGCTCAATGTGGTGTGAGGAGGAGCGGGAAGAGGCGTCCTTTTATAAGGGAGGATAGGGGCACTTTAGAAAAAACATAAAATATTATTTTATAATAATGTCATATTCGGTTTATAATAGCTCCAAACCGATTTATTTCGATTATAATGTGGGGATGGGTCGAAATACACTCAACCAATAGATTTTAGTCAAGTTTAGGTTTCTATTGTAACCTTATCATTTAGATTTAACTCTAAGTTAAATAATTTAACTTTTACAGTGTCTTCTTGTTTTCTTACACTTGATGGTTAATAAATTTATATAACAAGCCAAAAGAACCCCAAGTGGTTCATTATTAATATATATAATCTTATCTATGTCATTTTGACGAACCATAGATTTTTTAGGAAGAAAATAACAATTAATAATATAATATTTGTTTTAAAAACTATTTTATGTTAATTTTGACAATATTTTGTAATTGATTTTTGTGAAAATCATAAAAGAATGATTAGTTCTAACAATGTAAATTAAATCAATAATAATATGTCATATTAACCATTAAAATTAGTTTAATTAATGAAAAGTCTAAAATTACATTTATTTGGGTATTTATAATATCAATTATGTTAATATTTCCTTAATAAGGTAATTACTACATCATTATTGTGACATAAATAAATTAAATTATTTAATGCCATAAAATTATAAATAAAATACCATTATGTAGGAAATATTTTTAGATTTCTAATTAATATTTATATTCTAATTTATCTTATTTATATCTCTCAATTAAAAATGTTTTAGTTATTATACATTGATTTTAACTATTTTAACTCTTCTTTAAATAAAATAATATTAAATGTCCTAATCTAATCCAATTGGACCTAAAGGGGAATATGTTACCCCTAAGGATGTTTTGGGTCGAATTACACTTATCATATAGAATTATTACATGTGTTAGGATAATAATAATACCATTTTTACCCTTAATTACCGTATTTACTTTTAACCGTGGTAAATAAAAGTAAAAAGTTACTATTCAACAAAAATTATTTTTATCTTATTGAACCACATTTTAATCCTCGATGTTAACCATGTCTCTCGAAGTTTCAAAATTCCACTCACAGAGGTGGTTAAATTATGTTTTATGTAAATTTTCAAACTCTCTTAGGAGGTGGGTAAAAGACGGTGAAAAGTTCAATAAAATTTTAATATATCGAAAATTATAATAAAATGACTCCAATGAATTAATTTGAACCTATATAGGAATTATCAATAAATTTTGACCTAAAATAGATTTAAATAAAATAAATAATTATTTAAATAAAAATTCTGATTTTAAATAGTAACCTAGTGTTTTCACTATTCATCAAAATTTGAAGGTTTTCTGAAAAATACCAAAAATTCAGCCTAGGCTAATTTCGATATTCCGAATCCAAAAATGAATTCAATTTTGAAAGATAAAATTTATAAAATTTCAAAAAGTGGGTATTACAATTCATAATGGCTAGTTTTTATAATATTTTAATAGCATATCGTTGTTTTGTGAAACAAGATATTGCGTACAATGCAAGCTATCGAGGAAAATCATGATTGCTTGTAAAGAAATCCAAGATAGTGTTATGTGTAGTGAATGGTTCCTTTGATGATTTATATCTCATAAAAACAAAATATTTCTCATAAAAATCTTCGATGTTACATTCTACCCCCCTTAAAATGAATTTCACCCTCAAAATTCGTCACGTTGTAACAAACAGATGAGGATACCTCTCCCTTATCATACTCTCATGTTACCATGTAGATTCTTCTTATTAGTGGTTACTCCATAAAACTTTCACCAAGTGAGTGGTCTTGTTCCGTAGGACTTTTTCGCTACGATCCAGAATCTCTATCGGTTTTTTTCATACGAAAGAACTTGCTTCAGCAGTACAACTTATGAGTTGAGTACATGTGAAGGATCAGGTAAGCACTTTATCAAGAGAGATACATGGAACACATCGTGAACTTGAGAGAGAATCAGTGGAATCTCCAATCGGTAATCTACCTTCCCAACACGATCTAGTATTTCAAAAGGACCAATTTACCTAGGGCTCATCTTGCCCTTCTTTCCAAATCTAATTACTCTCTTCCAAGGAATATTCCTAAGAACAATTTATCACCCACTTCAAACTCTAGGTCTTTTCTTCGGTTATCGGCATAAATTTTTTGTTGACTCTGAGCTTCTCTTATGTGTTGATTAAAATTAATCTGACCTTTTCTGCCATCTCATCAGCAAAAGTAGGTCCTAATAGCTTTCTTTCCCCAACTTCATCCCAGCAAGTTGGAGTCCAAAATTTCTTTCCATAGAGAGATTTATAAATATCCATCTGAATACTGGAGTGAAAGCTATTATTATAATAAAATTCCACCAAATGTAGGTGTTGATCCCAACAACCTTTGAAACCCATAGAGAAAGCTCTTCACATATATTCTAGAGTTTTAATTGTTCTCTCAGACTGACCGTCTGTCTGAGGATGTTAACCTATGTTGAAACACAACTCTATATTTAGAGTATGCTAAAGACTTCAACAGAACATTGAGGTAACCCTCGGATCTCGATCAGATATAATGGAAAGTGGTACTCCATGAAATCTTACCACTTCCTTTACATATATCATGGCAAGATTATCGAGAGAGAAATCCTCTCTAATAACAATGAAGTGTGCTGACTTTGTAAGATGATAAACTATGACCCAGATAGCATTATTGCCTTTAGATGTTTTAGGATGTACGGTGACAAAGTCCATATTGATTTTTTCCCATTTTTATTCTGGTATGGGTAATTGTTGTAACACCTCCTTAGACTTCTATCTCTCAGCTTTAACTTGCTGACAAACCAAGCATCGAGAGACATATTCAGAAACATCTCTTTTCATTCCATCCCAGCAGAGGTACTCTTTCAGGTCCCTATACATCTTCATGCTTCCATGATGAATAGAGAATGAAGTACTATGAGCCTCATCTAGTAGCTCCTTCTTTAATTCTGGGATGAGAGGAACACAAACCTGATTCTTGAACTTTATTATCGCATCACAATCAAGGTTGAATTCAAGAACATTTCTCACCTTCTTTTGTAACTCTACATCTTCTTTTTGTGCCTCCTTAATCATCACATGTATAGATTGTTGAACATTCATTTGAGAAAGATATGATTTTCCCCTTCCATTATAATTAAAAGATCAATCCTTTGTAACTAAATAAATATTGGATCTTTTGTGATCCTCATCATGGATAAGCAAGCATGGTCTTGTTGACTTAATGCATCTGCCACATTGTTTTCTTTCCCAGGGTGATAATGAATTGAGCAGTTGAAATCCATAATCAGCTCCAACCCTCTTCTTGGGTACATATTCATCCCCTTTTGTGTGTAAATACACTGTAAAATTTTATGATCAGTATAAATATCACACCTTTCTCTATAAAGATAATTCCTCCAAATATTTAATGTAAAGATTACCATTGATAAATCTTAATCATGATTTGGGTAAATTTTCTCATGGATTTTCAACTGTTGTGAGGCATAAGATATCAGCATATCATTTTGCATGAGAACACACCCTAGTCCCTTCATGGATACATCACTGTAAATCACAAACCTTTCTCCACTACATGGTAGTGTGAGCACAGGTGCACTTGACAACCTTTTTTTAAATCCTTTAAATTCTCTTCACACTACTCTATCCAAACAAACTTAACTCCTTTTTGAGTCATCCTGGAGAGTGGATTAGATAATCATGAAAAATAATTCACAAAATGTCGATAATATACAGCAAAACCAAGAAAACATCTGATCTTAGTTACTATTGTCGGTCTTGACCATCTTACAATAACCTCTATTTTTGTTGGATCAACAGATATCCCCTCTAATGAGATTATGTGACCCAAAAATGATACTTTTTGACGCCAAAATTCACACTTGGTAAATTTGGAATAAAAATTATCCTTTATCAGGGTCTTCAATACAATTCATTAGTGATATTCATGTTCATCCTTGCTCTTTAAATAGACAAGAATAACATCTATAAAGACTACCACAAATGATCAAGATAGTCTTTACAGACTCTATTCATCAGATTCATGAAGATTGCAGGGGCATTAGTATGACCAAATGGAAACACTATAAATTCACAGTGTCCATACCTTGTACAGAAAGTCGTCTTTGGTATATCCTCCCTTTTGACCCTTAATTGATGATACCCTGAACTAAGATAAATCTTGGAAAAGTATTGAGCTATGCGTAGTAGGTCAAATATGTCATCAATGCATGGGATATTATATTTGTTCTTGATAGTGATCTTGTTAAGTTCTCGATAATTAATTCAGAGTCTCATTGATCCTTCATTATTCATAAGAAATAGAATAGGTGCTCCGCAAGGTGACGCACTAGGGCGTATGAATCCCTTATCATGATTCTCTTAGACTTTATTCTTCAATTCCTGCAACTCAATTGGGGCTATTATATAAGGTGTATTTGAAATAGGTAAAGCACAAAGTACGAGTTTTATTGAAAACTCAACATCACGATTTGGTGGAAGAGCATGCAATTCCTCTAGAAATACATCATCAAACTCCCGTACAATGGGAATATTCTTAATCATGAGTTTCTCTCCAACCATTTGAGATAAATAACCTTCATTTAGTGTAATCTAGACCCATAATATGGAAGAAATTTCCACTAGAAGGTTTTGTTCATCCTTGCATTGATAGACGATCATAAATTGACGTGGAATATGAAATGTGACTTCCCTTCTTTGGAAATTGATATGATCTCCATATAAAGAAATCCAATCCATTCCAAGAATCACATCAAATTCCACTATAGGAAGGATCCCACGATTTGCAGGAAGCACTTTCCCACAAACATAAATCGGAGAAGAATTGAAAACTTTTGATGCGACTATTGTGCCACTAGGGGTTGTCATAGCTAACTCAATATCTAACTGCTGAGGTAATATAGTGATACCCTTAGAAAATTCTTTAGAAATAAATCATTGGGTTGATCTAGAATCAAATAAAACATTTTCTACTTTAGAGTGGATGGAAAGTGTACCTTTCAACACTTCATTATCGTACTCCACATCACTGATAGAAATTGCATATGACTTTCATTTTACATTGTCCTTAAGAGTTTGTTGATGTCTATCATCATAAAAAACCCTTGGATTATGGTATTGATTGTAATAATTCCCCATTTCCTTGAACTTGTAACATTGATGTGTTGGAGGTGCACTCTGTGTCTCCTTTTCTTTGTTCTCATCATTTGACATATTTTTCCCATCATTGCGACATTCAAATACCCGGTGACCTTGTTTTCCACATTTGAAACATTTACTTGTCCCTTTAAGACAACTCCCTCCAGGTTTCTTTCCACACATTGAGCATAAGGGAAAACTCATCTTTTTTTAATATTCTCTTTATATTTGCCTTTTAATTTCATTGTCCTCTTCTTATCAAACTCATATGACTGATGGGTTACTCTAATCTCCATCTCAACCTTATGAGCACATAAAACGATTTCCTCGTAGCTATTGAAGTACTTTATGGTAAACGCCCTTTGAAGAATTGGTTTTAATCCTCTAAATAATCGATCGATCTTACTCTCAGGTTGGATATAAATCCCAGAAACGTACCTTGAAAGTCTTGTAAAAATTTCTTCATAGGTACCAACATATTCATCATCCATTTGATTTAGTTCAAGAAACTCCATCTCCATCTTTGTTCAAATAATACTAGGGATGTACTTAATGAAAAATAAGTTCTTGAACTCGTCCCATTCCATGGACTCAATTTTATCTCCTGGCCTCGTATTATTGATAATATTCCACCATTTATCAGATTCACCTTCCAAAAGATAAACTGCTAAGATGACTTTATCTTTTTACGAAAATTGAAGAACTGAAAATATCATTTCAGTAGTACTGATCCATTGTTCAGCAACTAATGGATCAGTAGACCCACTGAATGAGGGTTGATGCTACCTCATAAAGGATTCAACAGAATTTTGCTGCTTGCTTTGCTCGTTTGGAATTACTGCATGATTCATAGCTTGAGAAAGTTCAATGAGCATGGCTACAAGATTTTTTATTCCAGATACCATAATGTTTGGTTGCTCAGGAGGACAATCACAGCATTGCCCGTCACATTCAGCATTAACACAGTTCCTTTGGGTTCCATCCATTGACTAAAACCAAGAATAAAAGTGTGAGGAACACTAATTATAATAGGAAACCCACATAATAAAGAATAAAATTTCACACTTAAGGTCTTATCATAGGTTATTCATGGCCATTTCTAACACACTAATATTTTTTCTATGCTTAGACATGTCCTTAGGGTTCTTACTAAGGCTTCCACATCCTAGTTTCCAATTTTTGACTATAACTTTCCTCTGATACCAACTATAACGACCGCTACTTTACATAAATTGTTATTACTTCAGAATTGAAGCACACTTATTACACCATATAACAAAACCATGAAAGGACCGTATAGGTATAATGTCTTTAGAAATTGGGAAACATAAACAACTTGTTCATAAATCACCTACACGGTCTCCCTTTTATCTTATCATATCTGGAGTCACTTTTGGAATATCGTACTAATACCCTTCTTCCGAACTTGGGGATAAGAAAACATACAAAACGGTGAGCTCAAATTCTCAGTAAGGGTAAACAAAAGAAATATCAATCACATCATATTCATAAGAACATAACATTTTGGAAAACATAACCTAAAAAAGAGATCATAATTTCATAACATAGTATACACACATAATCATAGAGAATAATTTATTAGTAGTCATGACTCATTTCCAAGACTATCCTAGTGGAGAAAGTCCATTTCTGATCCGAGTTAACTCCTCATTTCAGTCCTGTATCACTGAACCGGATTAAACTGCTATTCTAGCCATGTCTATATCATGAGATATAAATCATTACCCATACTATGGGAGGGAGAAATAGGTCCCACCAATCTCATAGTTATACCATTATTATTTGTTCCACAAGATCATAAATCATACATCATAGCATAACCCATATAATAAAAATGGGATTGTTAAACATCATGCCATCATAACATATTCCATAAAAAGACAACATAAAAATAATTACATCATTTCATAATCAAATCAATGTAAAAATAGGGATAGAAAAGGAACCCTATATTATCTTAGATGGAAAATAATTTTGATAAAATGCTTGAACTCTATTCTTGAGGAAAATATCATTTCTACATCAAAAACATTTTTCCTTTCTTGAAAGGTCATGCAATTTTAAACTAAAAGAAGTTGATTAAAAAATAAACTTGAAAAGTTTTAAAGGAAGATTCATGGAAATAATGATCTATGAAATCATAAAATTCATTCATGTCATATAAGATAAAAAACATTCTTTTCGTACTTTGGCTGGAATAGTCAAAAAGTACCTCGTACTAAAAAATGACAAAATATTCCTTTCATATATTTTACTAAAAACTCACCAATGAGTAATATTTTATTTAAAAAAATATAGGTGGATAGTATTACATATTGAGGAAACATGGATGTGGATGATAAATACACCCCAGTAAATTCCAAACTATAAACAATCTCGGATAAAAATGAGATTGTGAGATTTTCCCTTACCTTAGGTCAGATTTTCTTCTTACGTGTCCGAACCTCCTGTATAATGATTTAAATAATTTATTTACTTATTCTATAATCGTATTAATTGTTATTATATAATATATGGTCATATTCTTAGCTTCGTATTAATAATATTTCATTGCTACTTTTTATTCGGGTGTTTATTGCTTTTTGTTCTTATGCGTGTTTTGTCGAATAAATTCTTATTCTTCTATTTAGGTAATATATAACTCATTTCTAGAATGGTATTAGTGTAATATATATCATATTTTTTCTTTCGATTCATTTATATAATCATTATGCATTGAAGATCATGTAGAACGAGTCGCATCACATCATGGAAACGGTAGGTCGTACGTATGCACGAGCGATGATATCGTTCCCATGATCGTGGAATTGTATTTAAGTGTATGTATACCATTTCAAAATCAAATTAACTTTAAAATAATCATATATAGTTAATCCTTTCACAATTATACCCATCCAAGTAAGGTGGTGGTGGAAAACAGATTACAACACGATGTGGAGACGGTATTCTGTATGTACGCACGCACGATGATTTCATTTTCCGTAGGATGGATAGAAGGTGGAATATGGTTGTTTTATATTTATAATAACATATCAGAATATTAGTGGTACTAATTTTATTACTTTATAATCAAAAAACTAAATAAGAGTAAATAGAGAAGAAATAAATTGGAAAGAATCGGTAACAGATATTACCTCTTCTTCGACAAGCCTCTTTGAAACCTCCTCTTAGGGAACTAATGTTGGTCTTTGAAGAATACCAGTACATCTATATTATTAATAGGGAAGTGGAGAAGAGAAATTGGTAGGGGTTGGCCGAAATTGAAGGCTCAAAGTGGTGTGAGGAGGAGAGGGAAGAGGTGTCCCTTTATAAGGGAGGAGAGGGGCACTATAGGAAAAAATATATATTATTTTATAATAAAGTCATATTCAGTTTTTAATAGCTCCGAACTAATTTATTTCTAAGATAAGGTGAGGATGGGTCGCAATCCATTCAACCAATAGATTTTATAATAGTTTAGGTTACTATTTTAATGATATCATTTGGATTTAACTCTAAGTTAAATAATTTAGCTTTTACCATGTCTTCTTGTTTTCTTACACTATATGGTTAATAAACTTACTATAACAAGCCAAACGAACCCCAAGTGGTTCATTATTTATATACATAACATTATATAAGTCATTTTGCCGAACCATAAATTTTTAGGAATAAAATAACAATTAATAATATAATATTTGTTTGAAAACTATTTGATAACAATTTTGACACTATTTGGTAATTGATTTTTCTGAAATTCATAACAGAATGATTATTTAGAAAAAATTTAATTAAATCAAAAATAATATGACATATTAACCAATAAAAGTATTTTAATTAATGAAAAATCTCAAATTACATTTATTTGGATATTTATAATATCAATTATGTTAATAGTTCCTTAATAAGGTAATTACTGCCTCATCATTGTGTCATAAATAAATTAATTTATTTAAAGTCTAAAAATTATAAATAAAATAACATTATGTAGGAATTTTTTTTCTTTCTAATGTATATTTATAGTCTAATTTATCTTATTTATAACCCTATATTAAAAAAATTTTGTTATTAAACATTGATTTTAAATATTTTTACTCTTTGTTAAATAAAATAATATTAAAGTTTTAAATCTAATCCAAGTGGACCTAAAGGGTAATATTTTATCCCTAAGGTTTTTTTTGGTAGAATTACACTTATCCAATAGAATTAGTACATGTGTTATGGTAATAATAATACCATTTTTACCCTTAATTACCCTATTTACTTTTTACCGTGGTAAATAAAAGAAAAAAGTTACTATTCACAAAAAATTATTTTCCATCTTATTGAACCACATTTTACTCCTTGATGTTAACTGTGTCTCTCATATTTTTGAAATTTCACTCACAGAAGTAGTAAAATTATGTTTTATGTAAATTTTCAAACTCTCCTAAGAGGTGGGTAAAAGACGGTAAAAAGTTCAATAAAATTTTAATATATCTAAAATTATTATAAAATGACTCTAATGAATTAATTTGAACATGTATAGGTATTATGTATCAATTTTGACTTAAAAAAATCAAATCAAATAAATAATTATTTAAAAAAAAATTCGGTTTTTAAATAGTAACCTAGTGTTTTCACTATTAATCAAAATTTGAAAGTTTTCATAAAAATACCAACAATTCACCCTAGGATAATTTGGATATTCCGAATCCAAAACTGAATTCCATTTTGAAAGATAAAATTTATAAAATTTCAAAAATTGGGTATTACTATTCATAACAGTTAGTTTTAATAATATTTTAATAGCATATCATTGTTTAGTGAAACATGGTATTGTGTACAATGCAAGCTAACAAGGAAGGTCGTCATTGCATGTAAAGCAAGCCAAGATACTGTTGTGTATAGTGAAATATTCCTTTGATGATGTATATAACATAAATACAAAATATTTCTAATAAAAATCTCGGGTGTTACACATGCAACAAGTCCTCTAGCACCTAAATTGTTCGGTCTGACTGGCCATTGGTATGAGGGTTGTAAGTAATGCTCAAAAGCACCTGTGTACCCAGTGCACTCTAAAAATTCTTCCCGAAACGAGACATAAAATGGGCATCTCTATCTGAAACGATAGAACGAGGGACCCCATGAAGACGTACTACCACTCGTATATACAACATCCTGAGATCTTCAACACCTAAGGTCTCCTTGATCGAAAAAAGTGAGAAACCTTCATATGTATATCCACAAAAACCCATACAACATCATTGCCTTGAGGTGACCTTGACATCTCGTTCACAATGTCCATCGTGACATAATCCCATTACCACTCCAGAATGGGTAACTGTTGTAACAATCCGACTGGCCTCTGATTATCCTCCTTCTCCTACTGACCGGATGAAAATCACCTAACAAAACCAACTACCTCTCTTTTCATACCCGACCACCAATACTGATGTCTCAACTTACAATACATTTTGGTAACCCAGGGATGCACTACCCAATCTGAAGCATGACATTCCCGCATCAACTCCTCACGTATATCCCCTGTAACCCACAATCATCCATGGATATGTAGTACCTCACCATTGTTTATCATCCAACCAGGAGGAGGGCCCTCACTTGCCCCCAAATCCCATAGAACTAGGCCATTTGAATCTGATAGGTGTCCCATCCTCACTCTATCCAAGAGGGTATAAGTTATAGCTTAGGATGAAATATAGGTTTTCCTTTGAGCATTGTAAACCTCCAAATTCATCTTAGAGAACACAGCCATAATTTTTCTCTCATCATTGGCCTCCTACACCGCTGGCATCTTAGTCCTCCAACTTAGTGCATCAGCTACTACATTAACTTTACAAGGTGTATGGGCAAGCTCAATGTTGAAGGATTGATGACATTCAACCCACCTTCACTGTCTCAAATTCATGTCACACTGGGTAAAGATGTATTTAAGCCTTTTGTGGTTTGTAAACACCACAAAATGTTCTCCCAAGAGATAATGTATCCAATAGCATACCACATGAAGAACTAAAGACAACTCCAGGTCATGTTTTGTGTAATTTCTCTCATGTGGCATCAACTGCCGAGACCTGTACGCAACTACTCGATCACCCTGCATCAACATAGCTCCCAAACCAATACATGATTCATCACAGTAAACTGTATATATCATATCTTGATCTGGAAGTATCATGATTGGTGCTGATATAAACCTTCCCTTCAGCTATTGAATGGCTATCTCAGAAGCTTCTAACCAAACAAACTTCACACCCTTCTTAGTCAAACTCGTCAAAGGTGCTGCTAAGCTGGAGAAATCTTGTATAAAGTGTCTGTAATAACCAGCCAGCCCCACAAAACTCCATATTTCAAACAAGTTCTTAGGCTACATCCAAGAAACTAATGCTCTAAATTTCATTACGTCTAATGAAACTCATGTCTCTGAGGTAATATGACCCAAGAAGTGTATCTGGTCCATCCAAAAGTGGCACTTTGAGAGCTTAGCATATATCTAATTCTCCCCCACTGTACTAATTACGATCTCAATATGGGTGGCATGGTCATGTCGAGGGTGATATTACCGCATGATATCATCCACGAAGACTACTAAAAAAGAATCTAGATATGGATGGAACACACGATTAATCAGATCCAAGAAAACTGTTGGCACGTTCGTGATTCTGAACACCAAAACCAAGTACTCGTATAAACCATATCACTCCGAAAAGTTGTGAGCGGTATTTCCGATGGTCTTACGTGCATCTGATGATATCCAGATATCAAGACAATCTTCGAGAACACTCAGGCTCCTCAATGTTGTTCAAAATGAACAACAATCCTCAACAAGGGTATCAGTTATTAACCGTCCACTAGTTCAGCTACTGATAATCCATGAAGAGTCTGAAAGTACCATCTTCTTTCTTCGTAAACAATACAGAAAAACCCCAAGGAGAGTACTGGTTCAGATGAAACCCTTTGTCTGCAACTCCTCCAACTGCCTCTTGAGCTCTTGAAATTCTTGTGTAGCCATCCTATAAGGATAAATGGACACTGATGTCACTCCTGGTAAAATATCAACAGATAAATACACCTCTCGCTCTAGAGTTAGACCTGAAAAGTCATCCGGAAATACATCCATGAAACGATTAACCACTGGAGGGAAATCCTTCTGACAACATCCTTAGTCATCCAGATAAAAACTCACAATTTGGGTTGTCACTCTCCTCTCCCATGATTCTCGGGTCCAACTCGGCTCACCTGGACATCCCATTTGTTATTTTATAGAAACTTTCCACCCTCTAGTAATGTGAAACTCACCCTGCAATGATATAAATCTACAAAGGATCGAATGGGTACCAACCATTCCATCCTGAGAATGATATCATAGGTCGTCGTCTCTATAACATAGAGGCCCAATAGAAAGAGACACCCACCAACCACTAGGGGCACTCCTTTCACTGACACACACATACCATTATAATCACTAACAATGTGTCTTGAATCATGATATCAGAAGAAGAAGAAGAAACAAAAAGACCAAGGATCATCACAACAAGAACAGATATAAATCTATGTGTAGCACCACTATCAAAAAGTGCAGGAGACAAAACATAAGCAACAAAAATAGTACCTCAGATAGTGGAAGGTCTTGGATCCTTCTCTTGTTGGTTATTTTGCACTGCATATGCCTACCCAGTGTTGCGGCCCTGTGACATAGACTGGCTACCCTGAGCTAACCCACCCTGTTGTCTCTGAGATCCTTTTGTATTTCTACTACGACCATGACAACCAACTCAGCCTGAACGTCCTGACGTATTCCAATTCCTTGACTGGTAAGAATCTTTTGGCCCTGCTCCTACTTTAAGAGTCTCTACAGAACCCCTCTCACTAGTCACTAGTGGAAATTCCCTTCAAAAACACTAATGATGACCCATTGTGCTGCAAACTCGGGACTCCACTGGGTGACGTGGACACTGAGGTCCCTTCTTCCCCTAATTACCACACCGGTGGACATCATCTAGCCACCAAAAGAATTATTTTGTCTAGTAATACAACCATGAGAGAAATCTATCTACCTCTTCCTCTTTCCGGTTGAAATAGTACAAGAGACTACTGCTGAACTGCCCTGGTCCGCACCACCAGCTTCCAGGAGGATCCGATCAGTAATAAATGCCTTGCTGACAATATCATGCATTGTAGGCAACCTGAAAACATTCACCAACACTCAGATGTAATATTGAAGACAATACTCAAACCGTATATCCCTCAATGACTCATCACCCACAGGAACAGGTGAAAAACATTGTATCTTAGTGAAGCGGGCAGAATAATCCATCACTCACATGGCGCCCTGCTAAAAATTCATGAACTCTCGAGCTCGATCTTCCCATAGTGTCTCCGGAAAGAAAAATTCATAGAAGACTTCTTGAAAATCATCTCACGCCATGTCTCGGTGATGCTCAGTATGGGTGGTAACATCCCACCATCTCATGGAGGAATCACGCAACATATAAGTAGTGAGCTTGACCCTACTCCCTAGAGGTGTCTCAAAATGCTCGAAGATAGTCTGAAATGAATCCATCAATGACTCCGCGGCCTGTGGTCCTCCATCCTCTAAAAATGTAGCCGGATGCTGGTACTGGAATATAAATGTCATCCCTGCCATAGATGTGGAAACCGGCAGTGCTCCCTAGAAGTTCTGCATGAACCACATGAAACATTCATGGAACTATGCATCTACGCCTATGTCTAATATAAGAGCTGGTGCCACAGTTGGAATTTTTGGAGGTTCCATCGGTAGCCTATGGCCTTAGTCTCTAGAGTATAATATTTGCGAATCTCTTCGGTAATAACTCATGGTTGTCTCGGCGGCATGACTTTAAAAGGTAAACACACTCCATAGATTATGATCATCAAGGACTAACAACAGGGATTGTATGAAGGGAACATGAGAAAGAAAGCACTCACGTTTTTTCAAACAAGACTAAACTTCGTGTATATTAACTACACCCCATGTTCCCTTATGTATTTTACCTGGGTTTGTACTCTACCATCACTGGTCGTGTAACACCCCAATCACACGTGATGTTTTCCACACACACGACACGTTCTTGAATTTTCTTCTCCTACCCGAGTCCTTCTACACAGCTTAGCCACATGAATTTTCTTAGAATGAGACTACCCGGCGTGTATATGGTCTACCCTGTATGTACTAGATGAGCTTCATAGACCCATGTTGTTTGTGACATCGACTGGTACAAAGCTCACACTACATGGCGTGTTCTAGGTAGAAACAGTGTGTATGGCTTAGATTCCAACTGCCAGTGTTGTTAGTGACACGACCGGCTATACGGATGACGTAACACGGCGTGTTACAGCCACACACGGTGTGTACACCACCCCATTTCCCTAGGCACACGACCATGTCTACACGTAATTTCACTGTTCAAGACTACACGACGTGTCCTACAGGCACACAACGTGTACTAGAAATGATAACACCGACCCGTGTTGTTAGTTACATGGCCGGATTCCAATATTACACTACACGGCTTGTTCAGCATTGACATGACGTGTTAAAGCAATAATTTCTCCATCAGTGTTGTTAGTGACATAGCAGACATAGGTCAACACGACACGACATGTACAACGGTACACGGTGTGTTCCCTCTTGAGTATTCCCCTCCCATGTTTATGCTTACACGGCCTATGACACTGTTAGAAACTACATGATGTGTATATAGGGTACACGGTGTGTACTTACAATTTTTTATTTCTTCCAAAACATAAGAGTGCATAGAATGTGTTCATAGAACCACTCTATGTGTTGTCTGGGGTTCTATACATTACACCTCAAAAACTACTTCAAAGCCCCTTTTTCTTTAATTTCAAGTGTTAATATGCCAGATTCTCATTTGTGGGGGCCCAAACTCACCGTGAATTAAATTTTAACACATGACCATTCACTTAATAAAACAAAACAAAACAAAATGATGGATCATGATCTGCTAAATTCTAGCCCAAGAGAGCTCATACTTCTCAGGAACCGATGTTTAGAGTCCATAAACCCAATTGTAACACGTACCAATACCCTATCAATAGTAGTAATATCTAATAAGGTACCTATAACAACAACATTCATTTTCTAGTTAAGCATATGTAACAGCAACATGAATTTTATAATGCTCCCATATGGCATGGAAACTATGCATGGAATGTGATTATAACATGTGTCAAATGATGCAAGAGATGGCATACCCTAATCTCATCAGGTTGTAACTAAATGGAACCCAAGTATAAAATATAAAAAGCACACCACAAGTGCATCACCCAACGGTTAAAATAAAATCATCTATACAATTTCAAAGAAAAAGATAAATCGCAATTAAATGAGGTAGATTGGATTTTCCTTATAAGAGGGTTAGCTACTCCTAGAAACAACTTATTACCAAATACCAATTCCATCCTATCCCTGACTATAGGCTCCAAATGTAATGTAAAATAAAAGAACCTCTCTCTAATACCACTTTTTAACTTCCTGGATCCGGTTTCTACAAATCGGGTGCCCCGAAACTAGTTGGTGACCTGACCTCAAGAAAATTTTCCCATACGCCATAGGATGCCGACTAGGAAGGAGGCTCAGGGACTGATTGTGGGGAAACTATACCCTCGTTTTTCAAAGTGTAGTGCAATGGAATAAAATATATAAGCATGCAAGGAAAAAAATTTAAACAATATAAAATTAAAATGGATAATGGAACTGAAGAAAAAGATAACCAGCAGTCATATATATAATGATTCAACATGTCACTAATGCTATGAAAGCATCAAAAATAGGATACACTGCAATTTTATACAATATAACACAATATACAATGTACAGTCAAACAAAAGAAAAGCAGTGCAACTGGAATGCAACAACATTACTAGTTTAAGCTCGATCCCATGCTCTCCTACTCCTCTACAAAAAACATGTACCAGTATAGGGACTCTTTCACTTATCAAAACCTGCAGAAATATATATTTTTTGGGCTGAACACATGACCCAAATAGGGTGTGAGAAATAAATCTCAGTAGGAAACCACAAAGGCTCATGCCCAACTGTCAGTTAAAACGGTCAACAACAATGTGCAATAATAAAATGAATTAAACAAGGATTAACTCAAATATATACATTCCTACCAGTTATACTTTCATTTTAATAATTATTTAACAATTCCAAGATTGTGATTTATCTTGGCAGGTACATCATAAGAAATCACCACAGTGAATATTCAACGTAAACATTGTCCTCAGAGATGTAAATCTTTATCACTAGGTAAACAAAATAGAAGCCCTTAGGTGACTTTCCTTTGGCATAATGAATATTTCCCTCATGAATATGAGATATTACCATCAGGAATGAATGCTACTGCTCACAGGTATAGGAAAATATTCTTTCAAGCTAAACAATACACTGACCTCAGGCTAAGCAAACACTACCCTCAGGCTAAAGCAAAACGTTGCCCTCAGGCTAAGAATGTAACATGGCCGATCCCAACACATAAGAAAGCAATTTATATAAATTTTCTATCATGAAAACTCAAAACATTCTATAATCACAGCATAACCATGGGTATCCTGGCCAAACAACTAAACAAGGGAAACACACCCAAGGGGTGGCCCTAGATCAAAGCAATGATCCCAAACAACATTTTATCTTTATCATTAGATTATCTATGCAATTCTAGATATCTTAACAGCTAAGACCTCAACTATATGACACCCCAAACATGGGAATGTAGCTCAATGATATACAAAATCAACTCAACAGTTGGAAATAAAAAATAGACCACCTTCCTCGATCTCCTCCAATCGATATACGTGAATGACGCATCCCGAATCAACCGTGAACGACGTAGATCGGGTATAAAATTCCCCCGTTAAAACATAAATAAGTTCCCCTAAATAAATAATTGGATGAAAACAATCATGAAGATAGAATAACTCACCTGCTCGGATCAAACGAGATCAACGACAAAGAAACCAGAGTCCAAATGTGCGGTTGGGATCTCTTCCAATGTTTTTCCTCCTCTCCCTCAGCTCTCGAACGATCTAAGATTCCTCTGTTGAAAGAGGACGCCACTTCCAATTTTATTTTATAAAACATAACTACAGGGTGTATACTCTCAAGTACATAGCTTGTAATTTCCATTTTTTCATTGTTCATCTGGCGGCCACTTTCCACCGCCTCACTATTCATCTGTCGACTTGGTACACGACGTGTATTACCAACTACACCATGTGAACTATCGTTCCGCTGGAAGCTACTCTCACTACCTTATTTTTCACCTGCAAACTGATTACAAGATGAGTATTACTATGTACATGGTGTTTAGATAGTTTTTATATCCTGAATGGATGACAAGCCTACATGCCCTGTATTCTCATCCCACATAGCCAAAGTACAAAGCTTGTGGAAAAGTACCCGGTGTGTACCAATTAATTTGTGATTTTCCCAAATTTTCCTTATTTTCTCAAAAAAATTAAATTAAAAGGAAAATAAAAAACCCATACCTCAAGAATAAGAACCAGGTTTTTACAAATGACATTTTATCAAAATAAATATTTTTCTTATTCATGGAAAAAACAATATTTTCTGAAAAATTTAAAGAGTTCACCCAATGTAATTATGTATACGAGAATTGGAAAAATTATATTCATTTTGTAAAGAATGTATTGTTTGATTTTGAAAATTTTCTTTTAAATAACACATTATATAAAACAATTTAGTTAAAACTATATCATTTTTTAATATAAAATAATTAATTGTTTTATAACTAATATAACTATATTGTTCAAATTAATAAATATGAATATATTTTATTCTCTCATTAATTAGATTTTTATTTCTTTCTCCACATTTTTAAATTTCACCCTATAAATTTTAATACCATTTTAAACATGTGTGGATATCTTTATATGGTAGTTTTATATTCCACTTTTTCCTCCACAATCACATGGGTCTTCTATAAAACCATAACCTAGTGAATAAAGTTATTCTACATCACATTATATCTATGGTCAATAGTGTAATGGCCCGGACCTCTCCGGTCCATTACTTTGTGAAATGTTGGTGTTGGAGGTGTTTTGGGAGGTCAAGGGGACTTATCCCCAACACTTTGCCAATTTTTATCAGTTCTGTGAACAAAGTTTCCAGTTTTATGAACAGTAACATATCGGTCTCACCGATCGGTCTGACAGATCGGTCTCACAGATCGGTTTCACAGATCGGTGTGACAGATCGGTTTCACAGATCGGTCTGACAGATCGGTTTCACAGATCAGTGTGACAGATCGGTTTCACAGATCGGTCTGACAAATCAGTTTCACGATCGGTTTCACAGATCGATTTCACAGATCGATTTCACAGATCGGTCTGACAGATCGGTTTCACAGATCGATGTGACAGATCCGTTTCACAGATCGGTGTGACAGATCGGTTTCACAGATCGGTGTGACAGATCGGTTTCACAGATCGGTTTCATGTACAGTAACGGTGGGTGAACAGTGTTTCCAGACTCCAACAGTTTTTCCCCTTTTGACGTTTCTTTTGACGTAAAATACATTTAAAGCGTTATTTTAAGGGCTCTTAAGGCTGTTTCAAATGCCATAAATCCTATATTAATTATTCCTAAGGCTTGGAATGTTTTACTTGGTCAAACCGAGTGGGTTAATGCGATCCGTTTTTAATGGAGAATTAACCGGATCTTAAACCGTCTCCCCATTAAATCTTAAAAAGGGATGAGATATCATTCTCCCTTGTTCTTTCCATTTGTTCTCAGCTAAGAGACACTAGAACCTTTCAATCCTTTCCGTAGGAGTTGCACAATCAATCTTTACCCAAAGGATTGGTTATGTTCTGTTTTGGATGCAACTGAGCCGTGTCGATCAATCTTTGATATAAGGTATGTTGTATCGTCGTTCTTTTGGGGTTCATCTTCTCCTATCCTCTTTTCCATAATTATACCATTTATTCTCCATGATTCTAATGGGTTTTCTTGGGGTTGGTTGGTACTGTCGTACCGCAGCATCCTTCGGTGGATGCAGTTGTCGCGAGGGGAGGATCGTGACCTGTTGTGTGGATAAAGAACGTGAGGAACTGTTTGAGGTAGGGGATTCATGGCTTCCCTAATTGTATATGTGCAATCGTAGAATTAGCATGATTTATCCCTTTGGATCACAATGAAATTGACCTAATTAAATACTTGAACCGGATTACAAGAATTGGTTGATCGCATGTTATTGCTTATTATCGTGATAACGGCTTGCCTCTTGTTTTCCTAGATATCGTGATATCTATGTTTTCTTTGATTTGTTGTTCGTTCATGATAGAAATTGATAATGAACGTAAAGCCGGAATTAATTGTTAATTAATTGGTTAAAGATAAAGAGGCATGTAAATTAATCTGGTTATTTCCGTTGTTGTAGTTGTTCTAATTTGAGGATAATCAAATTAGGGAAGTAAGCATGGTTATTTGTTTGTGATAGCTTGCTGATTAGGTATCCATGATTGGAACCTATGAATAAAAAATCTGCCAATTCAATATGGATTAGAGAACAGATTATGTGGGAATTTCTAAAAAGGGTTCTGAGTTACCCTCTTGTTTGTTAAAGGGTCAAGAGCCCATGATGTGATGTTTGTTTTCCTACTTCTTGTGCTGTGATGTGAGCCTGGATGGTTGTTGTGATATGTGGTGGCATGGAGGCCTTGTGGTTATGGCAGCAGATGACGCCTAGAGTGGCGAGATGCATCAGTTTATGCATATGGGTGTCGGGGAGGACACCAGGGGTGATGGAATGGGATGGATGTGGTTACTGGTTGCTTACGGTTTTCATGAATGTTAATCTTCTTTGCTTTTCCCCACTGCTCAAGGCAGATGGTCTTGCTACCCTTCTTCCAAAGGAGGCGAAGACGCGCGGGGTATGCCACGTGCTTTCCTTGTTTAGCCTCTCGAGGGAGAATGGGTATATGCTCTTTCTATAGGTGACAAAGACTCGACAGGTAGTATATCTATTCACCGTGTTGATCCTCCTTTGAGTTTAGAAACATAGGATGTTTTTCAAGAATGCCTGGGAATGTGGAAAAGTAATTCTGTAATGAATGTTTGATTAAATGGTGAAAATCTACGGGGATGGAGATGCTGGAATTTAAAGGTGATGTGAATCTTAAAAAGGAGCAGTTGTTTTTGAATGTGATGCCAATTCAGTTAGATGTGGAATTGTTCATTCTTAATTAATGTTTAAATAATTAATTAACGTACAGTTGAACTGATAAAATGAGAATGGAGTAATCTAATAAATCTCTTCAAATGTTTGTGTGCTTATAGGAAACCTAGCCTTAGAAGTAGCAGCCTGGAGTCTGAGAGATGTTAGCTGCAGTTGTATCTAAGACTTGGTAATTCCCATAGTGTGGATGTGAGTTACTTATATATTCTGTACTTTTTGTGTTTCTATATGATACTCCACCCTGTCGGTAATGGAAACTGACACCCCGGGGATTCTGAGCCCTGGGGGGGTGTTTTCCCCAACATTCTGATGGGAGGTTGAATGGCTGACTACCCCCTTTGGCTCCGCTCTCTTCTCTTGGTAGATACTTGTGCCATGAGGCACAGTGGTTAGTTACCCCATATATGTGTGTAGAGGGCTGTAATGGCTTGTGGTTATTCACACACATATATTATGGATATAGTATCCTACGGACTACTATAGGTGTAACGTGTATAGGCTATGATGTCTTGAGGATCCTTACTCGGCGTATGGGTTGTAATGGCTTGACGTATTATACCCGACGTATGATACACATTATGCGAGGTTTAGTGGCTCCCGGAAATTACCTGGTTACTTTTGGTTGTGAGGACGGTGTGGTGCTTCGCCCAGGTGTCTGTGGGAAAGCCTTTATGGTGCACGAGGTGCAGATTGTGGAGCTTAGCCCAGGTGTCTGCGGGCAAGCCTTTGGAGAGAGATGCACAGGACGTATGTCGTTGGGGAAAAGAGGAAAACTAGTGGGGAAGTAGTAGCGGGGTACCCCTGATATTATTTACTATATGTTATATTCTTGTATGCGTTACTTGGTGAGAGTAGTCATGGTGAGGTTGGGAACATAGTATACCTGTTTAGGTGACGTGTTAGTTTCACTTGTTGTTCACTGGGCTTTAGCATGCTTTCTTTACTTTTGCACGAGAGTCTTGGGGAGGATCCTACTAAGTATACTGTTATTCTCACCCTATGTACATATAAACTGTTTTTCAGGTCACTTGGAGCAGGTTGGAGATCAAGCTGGTTACTACTAGCTTGCGGTTGGAGGAGGAGTTGTTCGGGCTTGTGGTCGCTGTCGTTTTACTTTCTTTTGGGTACTTTTAGTTTCCCCTTTCAGTTGTAGTACTTTTTCATGACATTTCATATATGTACTTGGGTTTCTTTTATATTTCAATTATGATTTGGAGTTGGTTGGAGTCTATTCTATCTCTCTCTTTCGCATGTGTTCTCTTAGAGGGTAATGCCTCCCATTTGAATGTTTATTATACCCTCGGTGCTAGTCGCCAACCCGGGGCCTACTGGAGGCGGGACTCGGGGGTCATTATCTCTCTTCTCACTTTGCCGGCCCCGGAGGGGTACACTTTGTGGGGAGGGGGTCATGACAGAGTGGTATCAAAGGTCTGGTTGAGGGATAGGATGGAGTTTGGAGTTAGGCACAGGTGAGGATGCATGGGATGGTAGGGAAACGGTGTCATTCATGTTTAGCATGTGGGGTAAACACTGGAGACCGGAAGAGACATAGGCGTTTAGGGCCCCCTATGATCTATTTCACGGACCTTTAAGTTTACGATGGCTACTAAACAATGTGATACTGGTTGCAGGGTAGAGACCTAGGAAAGGATCATGCATCATTATTCTTTGCGCCTGTGTTTGAATGGGTAGAACTTGGGATAGGTAACCTAAAATTAATAAAACAAATAATTAATTAATTAATGTTGAGTCTTCCATATTCCAGGCTTAGGAGCTCTAACGGTTGTTATTTTACAGGTATGGCTCCAGGTCGACGTCCTCGTCAGGTTTGCGGAGAAGGTGCCCAGCAGGCTATTCCAGCAGATCGCTGCCGGGTAGAGGTTGACAACGATGACACGTGGAGGAAGACACTCCGAGAGTTTCAGCGCCAGAGGCTAAAGAAGTACGAGGGATCCATTTCAGATGCAATCACAGAAGACTGGTTGGAGGAGGTCGAGATAGGCTTCAGTTCGATTTGTGCTCGGAAGAAACACTGGGTGTCCATGGTTGTGAAGATGTTGCGTGGAGCAGCGAGACAGTGGTGGTTCTTGTTCCTCGGGGATCGTGAGGAGTCAGCGATCTCATGGGAGGAGTTTCGAGACAGGTTTAGAGTCGAGTTTCTTTCTTTGACTGCGAAGGCGTCCAGTCACCAGGTGCTTCTTACCCTTTGACAGGGGAGCTCCGGTGTTCGAGAGTTTGGAATTCGTTTCAGGAACTTTCTACGATATGCTTCAGACCTATTACCAGATGAGGAGGGCAGGGCGAGGCATTTCGAGGAGGCTTTGCGTCCAGATATCTAGCGCCAGGTCACCCCATTTATGCTGAAGACATATCTTGAGGTGCTGGCGAGGGCAGAGGTTGTTGAGAGGACTTTGGCTAGGACCGGATCATCACGAGAGGGGAATCTTCATGATTCCTCACGATGTAGAGCTGTGGTCCGGGGTTCCCTGTTTTCAGGAAAGAAGAGTTTCCGTTCACCTGGGGGTAGGTCCCAGCCCTTCCCATCTCGTTTCTACGGAGGCAGCAACTCTCAGGCCTATGCCAAGGGATCAGGTGCTTGTTTTTCTTGTGGTGGTCGTGGTCATCAGCAGCGGGAGTGCCCGACTTTTCAGAGCAGTCATCGTGCACCAGGCGCTCCACTCCAGGTTCCTCCGTTGAGGCAGTTCTAGCCGAGGCAGCAGCAACAGGTTGCACCAGTTTTAGATCACTAGAGGGTAGATGGAGCATGCAGGGGACAACCCCACGACGCTCCCCATCCTCAGAGAGCAGAGCGCAGCCATGGTGGTGGTCGTCATCAGGGTCAGAGAGGCCGTGGAGGTGGTCGTGGTCAGCTTCAGGCTCGAGCGTTGCCTTCTCCAGGTGATCGAGACGTCATCCGAGGTACCCTTTGCTTGTTTTCTACCTTGGTGTATGCCTTGTTTGATTCAGGAGAAACACAGTCCTTAATATCCCCTACCCTTGTCCACGCTTTAGGACTTGAGGTAGAGAGGCTTCTAGTGCCCTTGGCGTTGACTACGCCAGTTGGAGGTCGAGCTAGCTTGTTTGAAGTATGTAGAGACTGTGAGATAGTGTTGGGGCAGCACCGCTCATGGGGAGATTTCCTATGTTTACGAATACAACCATATGATGTCATCCTCGGCATGGATTGGTTGTATTCGGTGCAGGCTATTGTGGATTGCTACAGGAAGAAGGTCGTTTTCTTTGATGAAGATGGAGAGGAAGTGGTGTTTGTTGGTGAGATAGATCCTCGAATGAATCATAGACGAGTTTCATCCTTATCATCCATGATGGCTGGGATGATGCTGAGTTCTTCAGAGGTTCAATAGTTGGCGTTTCCTAGGGTCGTAGAGGAGTACCCTGATGTATTTCTAAGAGAGGTTGTATCCTTACCCCCTCGACGAGAGATCGAGTTTGGGATCGAGCTACAGCCAGGAGCATCCCCTATCTCTATGTCTCCGTATAGGATGGCCCCTTCTAAGTTACGAGAGCTACGTATTCAGCTTGATGGTCTGTTGCAGGGTGGTTTTGTTCGGCCAAGCGTGTCACCGTGGGGTGCACCAGATTTGTTTGTGAAAAAGGCTGACGGCAGTTTGCGGTTGTGTGTCGATTATCGTCGATTAAACAAAGTGACAATAAAGAATTGCTATCCTCTTCCATGGATTGATGACCTATTCGATCAACTGAATGGTTCAAGTTGGTTCTCCAAGATTGACTTGCGGTCAGGATATCATCAGATGCGTGTAAAGGATGAGGATATCTCGAAGACTGCTTTCCGTTGTCGTCATGGGCATTATGAGTTTGTTGTAATTCCATTCGGCGTGAAGAATGCTCCTGCTGTTTTCATGGGGTTGATGAATGCTGTGTTCCGTGAATTCCTGGACAAGTTTGTTTTGGTTTTCATCGATGACATCCTTGTGTACTCCACATCTGAAGAAGAGCATGAAGAGCATCTACGAGCCGTTTTGGGAGTTCTTCACCAACATCAGTTGTTTGGGAAGTTGTCCAAGTGTGAGTTTTGGGCTCGAGAAGTTCGTTTCTTGGGGCATGTTGTGTCCCAACAGTGAGTAGCTGTGGATCCTTCGAAGATAGAAGCCGTGGTGTCATGGGTAGCCACCAAGACCATGTCAGAGGTGCGAAGTTTCCTTGGTCTCGCAGGCTATTATAAGAGGTTTGTAGCCAATTTCTCCCGAGTAGCGACTCCTCTGACAGCTTTGACCAAGAAGTATCAAGCGTTCATATGGACTGATCAGTGTCAGGTAGCATTCGAATATCTAAAGGAAAAGTTGGTAAGTGCTCCAGTCCTTTGTCTTCCAGCGGAGGGAGTCCAGTTTGATGTTTTCTGTGATGCTTCACATCTGGGGCTAGGCTGTGTTCTCAGGCAGCAAAGGTCAGTTGTTTCTTATGGGTCCCGACAATTGCATTCTCATGAACGAAACTATGCCACCCATGATCTTGAGTTGGAAGCCGTGGTGTTTGCTCTGGAGTTGTGGAGACATTACCTCATTGGTGAGCACTTTGTGGTTTTCACCGATCATAAGAGTTTGAGGTATGTTTTATCCCAACGTGACTTGAACTTGAGGCAGCGTCAGTGGATGGAGTTCTTGCAGGAATACAACTTTGAAATATCGTATACACATGGAAAAGGGAACGTTGTAGCTGATGCACTAAGCCGAATGTCACGTAATGATGTTGTGCGTGAATCTGGTGATTCTTGGAGAGTAATGGAGGAACTGTCAGCATTACATCTTGATATGGGAGAAGTTGGGGGTAGAGTTTGTCTTTTCGAGATGACGGTGCAGTCATCCATGATGCAGAAGGTGGAAGAGTCTCAGTTGGGTGATCTAGAGGTGGAAGTTTGGAGAGATAGAGTTGTTTGTGGGGAGGCCCCTGATGGTTGGTCGGAGGATGAACAACACCGAGTGTTGTATCATGGAAGGCTGTTTGTTCCCTTGGCGATGCGCGAGACGGTTCTCCGAGAGTTCCATAGTTCACCCATGGCAGTATATCCTGGTGTGACGAAGATGTACAGATCCTTAAAGAGTAAGTTCTGGTGGCCTGGGCTGAAACGTATGGTTGCAGAGTGTGTGTCTCGATGATTAGTCTACCAGAAGGTGAAGGTCGAACACCGTGTTCCTGGTGGTCTTCTCCAACACATAGAGATTCCTCAGTGGAAGTGTGAGGACATCTCAATGGACTTTGTTACAGGTTTACCTCGAGCTCCGGGAGGACATGATGCTATATGGGTGGTAGTGGATTGTTTAACTAAATCGGCCCACTTCATAGTAATCATGGAGTCGATCTCAGTAGAGGTTTTGTCAAGGCAGTGTCTGGAGGAGGTGGTGAGGCTTCACGGAGTTCCTAAGACGATCATTTCTGATCGAGATCCTCGTTTTACCTCTAGGGTGTGGAGAGGTCTCCAGCATGCTTTTGGCTCTCAACTCTTCCTTAGCACTGCTTTTCATCCTCAAACGGATGGCCAGACAGAGCGAACCATCCAGACTCTTGAAGACATGCTGCGCTCTTGTGTTCTTGATTTTGGAGGTTCATGGGTGAAGCACTTACCCTTATTAGAGTTCGGTTACAATAATAGTTTTCACTCTACCATCGGTATGGCGTCGTTTGAAGCCTTGTATGGCCGGACATGCCGTTCTCCATTGTGCTGGACTGGGGTCGGAGAGTCAGCAATTCTCGGACCAGAACTAGTGCAGAATACAACAGAGATGGTTCAGGTGATTCGTGAGAGGATGAAGACAGCACAGGATCATTAGAAATCATATGTTGATCAAAGAAGGAGACCGTTAGAGTTTAATGTTGGGGGTCATGTGTTTCTAAAGGTGACTCCCCGTCGTGGGAAGCGAAGGTTTTCTCGTGGAAGTAAGCTTTCTCCCCGATTTTTTGGGACTTTCGAGGTGTTAGCTCGTGTTGGAGTTGTGGCGTATCGAGTAGCACTTCCCCCTCATATGAGTCGGATACATGATGTTTTCCATGTATCACAGCTCTGTCGTTATCTTCATGATGAATCTCATGTTATTGATTGGGGAGAGATCGATATTGACGATGATGCAACCATCGAGGAGCGACCTGTGGAGATCCAAGACCACAAGAAGAAAGTGTTGCATGGGCGTTCTATCCGCTTAGTTCATGTCTTGTGCCGACTCGGTGGCATGGAGGAGAGTACCTGGGAGCGTGAGTCACAGATACGTGCTCAGTACCCAGAGTTTTTTAATGTTTAACTCCTTTCATGTAATGATGTTTCCTCTCTGGTTAGACCTTTCATGTTTTATTTATGTACCTTTGATGTGATGTTGTGAATTAATTGTTTGGGTATGGATTGTTTGTTCCCGGATGTCGTAGTTTTGTTCCAGCTTTCGAACAACTCATGGTAGTTTTTCCCTAAGAGGTATCTTATGGGGTGGTTGTTCGGACCCCTCTTCTCTTCTGGGTTGGTTTTTAATTCTCGAGGACGAGAATGTTTTGAGAGGTATCTAATGTAATGGACCGGACCTCTCCGGTCCATTACTTTGTGAAATTTTGGTGTTGGAGGTGTTCTGGGAGGTCAAGGGGACTTATCCCCAACACTTTGCCAATTTTATTTCAGTTCTGTGAACAGTGTTTCCAGTTTTATGAACAGTAACAGATCGGTCTCACCGATCGGTCTGACAGATCGGTCTCACAGATCGGTTTCACATATCGGTGTGACAGATCGGTTTCACAGATCGGTCTGACAGATCGGTTTCACAGATCGGTGTGATAGATCTGTTTCACAGATCGGTCTGAGAGATCGGTTTCACAGATCGGTTTCACAGATCCGTTTCACAGATCGGTTTCACAGATCGGTTTGACAGATCGGTTTCACAGATCGGTGTGACAGATCGGTTTCACAGATCGGTGTGACAGATCGGTTTCACGGATCGGTGTGACAGATCGGTTTCGCAGATCGGTTTCACAGATCGGTTTCATGTACAGTAACGGTGGGTGAACAGTGTTTCCAGACTCCTACAGTTTTGCCTCTTTTGACGTTTCTTTTGACGTAAAATACATTTAAAGCCTTATTTTAAGGGCTCTTAAGGCCGTTTCAAATTCCATAAATCCTATATTAATTATTCCTAAGGCTTGGAATGTTTTACTTGGTCAAACCGCATGGGTTAATGCGATCCGTTTTTAATGGAGAATTAACCGGATCTTAAATTGTCGCCCCATTAAATCTAAAAAAGGGATGAGATATCATTCTCCCTTGTTCTTTCCATTTGTTCTCAGCTAAGAGACACTAGAACCTTTCAATCCTTTCCGTAGGATTTGCACAATCAATCTTTACCCCAAGGATTGGTTCTGTTCTGTTTTGGATGCAACTGAGCCGTGTCGATCAATCTTCGATATAAGGTATGTTGTATCATCGTTCTTTTGGGGTTCATCTTCTCCTATCCTCTTTTCCGTAATTATACCATGTATTCTCCAAGATTATAATGGGTTTTCTTGGGGATGGTTGGTACTGTCGTACCGCAGCATCCTCCGGTGGATGCAGTTGTCGCGAGGGGAGGATCGTGACCTGTTGTGTGGATAAAGAACGTGAGGAACTGTTTGAGGTAGGGGATTCATGGCTTCCCTAATTGTATATGTGCAATCGTGGAATTAGCATGATTTATCCCTTTGGATCACAATGAAATTGACCTAATTAAATACTTGAACCGGATTAAAAGAGTTGGTTGATCGCATGTTGTTTCTTATTACTGTTATAACGGTTTGCCACATGTTTTCCTAGATATAGTGATATCTATGTTTTCTTTGATTTTTTGTTCGTTCATGATAGAAATTGATAATGAACGTAAAGCCGGAATTAATTGTTAATTAATTGGATAAAGATAAAGAGGCATGTAAATTAATCTGGTTATTGCTGTTGTTGTTGTTGTTGTTCTAATTTGAGGATAATCAAATTAGGGAAGTAGGCATGGTTATTTGTTTGTGATAGATTGCTGATTAGGTATCCATGATTGGAACCTATGAATAAAAAATATGCCATTTCAATATAGATTAGAGAACAGATTATGTGGGAATTTCTAAAAAGGGTTCTGAGTTACCCTCTTGTTTGTTAAAGGGTCAAGAGCCCATGATGTGATGTTTGTTTTCCTGCTGCTTGTGCTGTGATGTGAGCCTGGATGGTTGTTATGATATGTGGAGGCATGGAGGCCTTGTGGTTATGGCAGCAGATGACACCTAGAGTGGTGAGATGCATCAGTTTATGCATATGGGTGTCGGGGAGGACACCAGGGGTGATGGAATGGGATGGATGTGGTTACTGGTTGCTTGCGGTTTTCTTGAATGTTAATCTTCTTTGCTTTTCCCCACTGCTCAAGGCAGCTTGTCTTGCTACCCTTCTTCCGAAGGAGGCGAAGACGCGCGGGGTATGCCACGTGCTTTCCGTGTTTAGCCTCTCGAGGGAGAATGGGTATATGCTCTTTCTATAGGCGGCAAACACTCGACGAGTAGTATATCTATTCACAGTGTTGAGCCTCCTTTGTGTTTAGAAGCATAGGATGTTTTTCTAGAATGCGTGGGAATGTGGAAAATTAATTCTGTAATGAATGTTTGATTAAATGGTGAAAATCTACGGGGATGGAGATGCTGGAATTTAAAGGTGATGTGAATCTTAAAAAGGAGAAGTTGTTTTTGAATGTGATGTCAATTCAGTTTGATGTGGAATTGTTCATTCTTAATTAATGTTTAAAGAATTAATTAACGTACAGTGGAACTGATAAAATGAAAATGGAGTAATCTAATAAATCTCTTCAAATGTTTGTGTGCTTATAGGATACCTAGTCTTAGAAGTAGCAGCTTGGAGTCTGAGAGACGTTAGCTGCAGTTGTATCTAAGACTAGGTAATGCCCATAGTGTGGATGTGAGTTACTTATATATTCTATACGTTTTGAGTTTCTATATGATACTCCACCCTGTCGGTAAGGGCAACTGACACCCCGGGGATTCTGAGCCCTGGGGGGTGTTTTCCCCAACATTCTGATGGGAGGTTGAATAGCTGACTACCCCCTTTGGCTCCGCTCTCTTCTCTTGGTAGATACTTGTTCCACGAGGCACAGTGGTTAGTTACCCCATATATGTGTGTAGAGGGATGTAATGGATTGTGGTTATTCACCCACATATATTCTGGATATAGTATCCTACGGACTACTATAGGTGTAACGTGTATAGGCTATGATGGCTTGAGGATCCGTACTCGGCGTATGGGCTGTAATGGATTGAGGTATTATACCCGACGTATGATAAACGTTATGCGAGCTGTGGTGGCTCCCAGAAATTACCTGGTTACTTTTGGTTGTGAGGACGGTGGGGTGCTTCGCCCAAGTGTCTGCGGGAAAGCCTTTGTGGTGCACGAGGTGCAGATTGTGGAGCTTAGCCCAGGTGTCTGCGGGTAAGCCTTCAGAGAGAGATGCACATGACGTATGTCATTGGGGCAAAGCGGCAAACCAGTGGGGAAGTAGTAGCGGGGTAACCCTGATATTCTTTACTATATGTTATATTCTTGTATGCGTTACTTGGTGAGAGTAGCCATGGTGAGGTTGGGAACATAGTATACCTGTTTAGGTGACGAGTTAGTTTCACTTGTTGTTTACTGGGCTTTAGCATGCTTTCATTACTTTTGCACGAGAGTCTTGGGGAGGATCCTACTGAGTATACTGTTATACTCACCCTATGTACATATAAACTGTTTTTCAGGTCACTTGGAGTAGGTTGGAGATCAAGCTGGTTACTACTAGCTTGCGGTTGGAGGAGGAGTTGTTCAGGCTTGTGGTCGCTGTCGTTTTACTTTCTTTTGGATACTTTTAGTTTCCCCTTTCAGTTGTAGTACTTTTGCATGACATTTCATATATGTACTTGGGTTTCTTTTATATTTCAGTTATTATTTGGAGTTGGTTGGAGTCTATTCTATCACTCTCTTCTGCATGTGTTCTCTTAGAGGGTAATGACTCCCATTTGTATGTTTATTATACCCTCGGTGCTAGTCGCCAACCCGGGGCCTACTAGAGGCGGGACTTGGGGGTCATTATCTCTCTTCTCAAATTGCCAGCCCAGGAGGTGTACACTTTGTGGGGAGGGGGTCGTGACAAATAGTCTAAACTAGATATTCTTAATAAGAATGATTCCCTCAAAATTGATCAATATCATGACCTAAAATATGAGATAAATCCATAACATATTTCCTCCACATAGAAATATGATGTAGAATGTGTACATGAAAAAAACGAGAAGGTAAGGCCACTCAGTAGCAAACTGATACAATATTCTCAAGGTTTTCTCAAAGTGTAATGTAATATGAACTCATATTTGGATGATTACCAAAACACATCACACCTTACCATAATGAAACATTTAGAATGACATGATCACCTACCTCGAAGGAAAAACCATTCTTCCTGTTATCTATATAACATTTATGCTTACTCTGAGCTGTCCTCGTGTTTTGATAATTTAATTAAACATTATCCTATGTATATTCTACCATCAATAGTCTAATAAATACATATTTATCATATATCACCCCAAAATTCTTATGTATGAAAACTATTTCCATATAACGACTCAAGTTTACTAGTCTATATACTTGAAATAAAACTATTATTATATTAAAACAAAACAAATAGAGAACCACAAAATTCCTAAAATGAATTTTCAACATAAAATTTCATTCATATTAAGGAAAAAAAAATTCAAGCTTATTTTATTGGAAAATCATTTATTTTTTTTATAAATTACAAAAATTTGATGTGAACCCATGATCTTGATTTGATACAATGGTAAGAGTCACTCAATGTAACCTATATATCCCAATTAGATACAACATATAATATTGATCTATATAAATTATATATCGAATTGGATAGAAATATAAAGAATTACTTAATCAATCAATAATAACCGAAATAACATTAATAATTTGAGATGTATTTTGAAATGATACAAAGAAGTCCATGAATATATTCTTAAAATTCCATTATAGATCTGGAAATGGAAAATGAATCACCTTCAATAATTATTAATCTAATTTAACCTATTCAAAAGTAAAACACATCATGGTAATTTTAGAAACATTATTTTCATTACATCCCACAATGAATATTTTTGAAGGTTATTGTTCATCATATTACTTCCTAGATTAATAGAAAATAAAAAACTATGAGATTTGGTCAATAAATCATTCCTCAAATAATAATCATATGTCATACATTATAATATTTAAAATCAGAAATCACCATCCTCATCAATATTTAAATTAAGAAACATACACATCCTAATGGTTTCTTTATATTCATAAAAGGATAAAACCCCCATATGACCTTTGTAAAATATTTATGAATAATTAAACTGTACTGATACATTTATCAATGAAAGAGTGTTTCCATGCTTCCATAATTTCTAGGTCAAAAATCATCTATTTGATAACCAAATCTAAACATTCCTAAAATAGTGCGGATATTCAATCATTACATTTTCTACACAAATACATGATGAATTTTTTTTCCTTTCCATCATTGAAATAAATCATGAAATCATTATTCATTATTACTTTCAACCATATTCTTGATATCATGTTCAATGACTATTGATTTAATATATAATTGAAGCTTATTTGATCAATTTTAATTTCACAATTTACTCCATACAACTTATTTGAAAAAACATTATTTAAAGACAATAATAGTCAATTAAAAAACAGATGTAAGTTAATTTTACTATTACATTTTCTTCTTATGTTAAGAATATGTAATTTCTTAATAATATTATATTATGAGACCACAAATTAATTAAAATTTATAATCATAGTAGATGAAAAATTCACTATTATTTGAAGGATTGATAAAACTAAATAAATCACCAATCTTATTTATAGTTCCAATAAAAACACATCACATTATTATTTCTAATGAATAAAACATATTTTCAAGATAACATATAAAATGTTCTATAAACCCCATAAATTTTAAAAAACCCAATATTAACCAATATATATTGAGAAAACAATGATTCTATTTGATTTTTTGTGTATTTTCCATTATTCAAAAACAATTTTTTAGCAAGGTCAATATTTATGACATCATTATAGAAGACATGACCATGTAATGAAATTTATTTGATCCAAAACTCTCACCTTATAAATTTCTCATATAGTATCTTTTTTTTATTTTGAAAATCAGTCCTTAGGAGTATTTCATGCTCCTTAATATTTTTTGAAAATAAAAAAAAATTCATAAATAAATACAACAAAAAACATGTATAATAACTCATGATATATTATATTCGTAAGGTCTAAAATATATCAAGTGAATTATAATTCCCAAATGATATAACTACAAACACATATGCCCATATAGAGTTTGAAACAAGGTATTTAGAATAAATTCTCCATTAAATTTCAACTGATGATACCCCATTATCTAGAGAACCTAAATAAATAATATTGTCCATGGAATAGATCAAACAAATCATCTATATGAGGAAAAGGATTGTTGTTCTTAATAGGGATGTTATTAGAGGAACCATAATCAACTTAGAGTCTCACTGGACCATCATTATTTTAAAAAACACAACTGGATCACCCCTTGGAGAAGTTATATGTAAGATGATACCGTTATCAAATAACTCATGGAATTGATTCTTAATGTCCAAATTTACCACATAATACATTAGATAGGGGGTTCAGAAATAGTATTATAAATTTGTATAAGTAAATAGAAAACTCGACCTCTCGATCAGAAAAAACACAAGGAAAATAATCCCAATAAAAATTTGTGTATCCATTTACAACCGAAACATCAACAATTTAAACAGTTTATTTATATTTTACAATATGATCTAAGAAAATTTCAAGTACATATCTAATAAATTTCATAGACTATTTATATGTTATTAAAGGGATTAAATCAATAAATAAAACTTTTTTATCCCTGTAATGTATCTTATCATGATAAAAAATTTCATTCTGTAATAAGAATGATATAAAACTATTTTAAGGCTAGTTCATAATTTTTTTTTCAGGAAATAAAATACCACTAATAACAAAAATTAAATTCATATAAATATTGTATTATTTAATACTTTTAGTTATTGTTTTTATGAAACATTCTACCTTACTTTCATTAGTTCTCTTTACAAATTTAAATAAAAAGTTCGTAGAAATGAAAGAGTGTGATGATCTAGTGTAAAAAAATTTAGAGGAAATATTTGAATACCTACATAACATATCCATCAAAACCTCCTTTTAAATATTAAACCCAACTTTATTTGAATCAAATGACCTCTCTACATATTTCTATTTGAATAATGAATATTTACATCCTATGAAAAAAATTCTTATTTTTTTCATAATTACCAATATTACATAGACTACGGTATTTTACCATTTTATTGCTATCCGTAACTTCATTCATTGATTCTATAGGATTATATTCCATGAAATCATGGAACCTATTTCTAAACCTTAAATATTGGTAAAACAACCCAAATATCAAAAGGAGTTCTCTAATATTTATTTTACCACAATTACCATAGCATGAGAACATAATTTACTACCATCATATTTAATTATTTTAGGTATACCCACCACCTTTCATCTTATATACATATTAAATTCAATATAATTATTCACATAATATTTAGAAACTCCATATCAATATTTTTTAAAAAATGGATAAATTCCAAATAGATTTTTAATTAATAGTTGAAAAAACCTCTCTATAGGAATGGTTTAAATCACATGTAATAACTTTTAAAATTTATATTGATGTCTCAAATAAAATTTGGAACGTAATAAAAATTGATTTTGAAGTTTTATTTATAATAATATATTGAATATTCATGTTTTTTCAACAATTTCAAAAATAGTTTTCCCTTTCAGAGTTAATCAAATAAGAGTAATATTTCACAAGAAATAAATCATTAAATTTGTCCTATTCCATACCATCAAGATCATATTTCACTATTTAAATCTTAAAGAAATACCACCATTGATCAGATTACATTCCAAATGATAAACTAAAAGTGTTATATTTGGAAATAATCAATATCTCATTACTATAAATATCTTATTCATGTCATTAATTAATCCTTCAAACACTAATAGGTATGAAGACTTACTTAATGATGGAGGAATAAGACTCATCAAATTATCCAATATAAACATGTTACTTCATGGTAGAATGGGTTTCTATTTGTAATGTATACTTCTACCATTTATATTTTAATTTATTTGATCCATCACAATAATTATCTTCTCTATTCCAATTGCAACCATCACAATATTTTTATTTCGAATTATATTTTCCTATTAGTTCTTTCCTATTAATCATACCTATATAATCTATGTAAATCAGTTCTAAAAAGTCATATTTTAGATTAATAAACAATGTAATATTCAAAAAATATATCAGTTTAACTTGATCTTATGGTAAAAATTTTCAAGGGCTTGATTTTTTTATTATCCTTACCTCTAATTTTATCTAAATAGAACATTGGTTCCAACCATAAATAAAAACATTAACATTACATAATACTTATTTCTAAGACAATAATTAAATCTCTTACATTTTAGGATCTTTTCATGTATTGATTTTTAGAGAATTATATAATAAATCACACATAAAACACCCATAAAATACGAATTTCAAACTTCATATTAGTAAAAAAATTCCCTTTAATATTCAAAGAAATATTTCATAATATCTTTTCACGATAAATATTCATGATTTTGAACTCAACATATTCCTTTCCAATAACCATTATTTAAGTACATTGAAAGAATTTTTAAAATGATGGATCAACACAAAACCTCATTAAGGGGAATATAAAAAAACCATAAGTCTAGGGAATTATATTAATCTATTAAAATAATTTCATAAAAACATATAGTTTTACCGATAAAGGGAAATATCATTCCTTTAAAATATAATTTATTATTAATTTTGAAAAACAATTATCTTCATGAAAATTAATTATGATGTATAGAAAATATTTTAGGTGCCTTGGGATATCATCTCATTGAACCCTTATATAATCCTAATAGAATCTTTAATGATTGGAATAACTGTATGTAAAATATCAAAAATAATTCATTAGAGAAAATAATAATTACACAATGAATTGGAGTTATATCTATAGAAACCCATCATTTATGTTCTTAATGGGACACTCGACATTATGTGAGTTACCCCATAATGTTTAATTTCCATGAACCATGATATGAATAAAACATTTCGTCATTTAAAAAAAATATTATAATCTAATATAAAAATAACATAATGATATCAAAATACCATTTTATTTTTAAAAACCAAATTTAAATAAAAAAAACAAAAAAAATAAAGATAAATTCATTCAATTAAAAAAACATGCAATCTTTCAATTGAATCTATTTATGAAATAACAGTCATGAGAACATGAAATTTCATTGTCATAGTTCCATTTAAAACACATAAAATGATTCATTTTGATAAAAATTAAAATTAATTAAAAGTGAAAAAAATTATCTTCATAAAGATTATATTTTAAAAAATATTATTTCATAAATATTTTTAATACATGGACACTGGAAAAAAATTGAGTTTTATTAAAAACATTATAAGTTGTTTATTTAGAAAAAAATTCATTTATCATTATGGAAAATATTAAAATAAAATAACCCAAGATAAAATAATATTAAAAAATTATATACCACTATAATAGGCCCATAAATGATATAACATGAAAATGGATTTATATATACACCTTCTAAAAAATAAGTTTTTATAACATCATCATATGTTTCAAATAAAGGAGATTGAGAGAAATTCCCTTACATTGATTATGATTTATCACTAGTGACTATATATAATTGGATAATAAACATATATTAATTTTTCAATTTATCTAGATCTTTTTAATTTTTAATATTTCTTTTATTTCACTTATTATCATGTTATATATTGTTATAATATCAATTATGTTTAAGATATTTGTTTTGATAATATTCAACTTATGTGTCCAATATGGCACTGGTAGGTCGAAAATGGTAAAAGTGGACATTATTTAAACATACCTAGAAATGAAATAATGAAATAATTATAATATTTAATCAGAAATTATACATATAAATACATTATTTTTATACAGTTTCGAATAATGATCTATCATTATGATCTTGGAGATGGTAGGATATATTTACTAATGAGTAACATTTCCAATTTTTAATGACCATTATGGAAATAATTTTAATAATATTTTATCATGATTGAATTAAAATTATATAATAAATATTATATTTCATAATTTTATATCCCTATATACGTATTTCTTATGACTGGGTAATGAATGAAAATCACATCGCTTCTTGGAGGTGGTAGTCCACATGTCCCCGAACGCCATTATCATTTTTCCTATGTGTGAAATGGAAAAAATTAAAATAATATATTATATTTAAAAAATAAAAAATTTATAATTAATAAGAAAAAAAATTAATTTATATCACATATATTCCTTATATTTCCCCTTATTACCACCCATGTAATATGTTCCTGAAGATGAATCACATCACTTATTGAGGAGGTAGTATTCTCTACACACATGGAATGTTGTCGAATCACTTATAGAATGCAATATAAAAAGGTATATATTATGTATTTACTCAATTTGTATAATTATATCCTAAATTTAAAATATTATATTAATATCCATCATCATATCACATTAAAGATTTGTTAATGGAAAAATGATTTAAAACGTTTTGTGAGTATGTAGTCATCTGTACACCTGAATGTTGTTTTTGAAACCAATTTGATTGTTGTGTTTGTTATTGTAAGTCAAACACATAAAATTAATAAATATCAACGTATGGAGATAATTATGTTACTATATTATCATTTTATAAGAATAATTTATTAGGATGGATGAAGAAATAAAATAAAAGTCTTGTTGATGAATTTTACCTCTTCTTTAGGTATATCAATTTATATATAAATTAATTCCACAAATGGAAGGATTATTTCACAATGAAGTAATTCTGTGATGATATAAGTGAAGTGGAGAGGTGATTTGTTATTTTATTGGATAAAAGAGCGTGTATTGATGGTGTGAAGGTAGGAGGATATGGGGTGGAATTTTATAAGTGGGGTGAGTGGAACACAAATACTTTTTTGAACAAGTGAATTCCCCCATGATTTGTTCAAGTCACCTGTATCCAATAATGGTCCATTTTCATGATTAAAATGTATAAGTTGTATAAATTATTATAAATTGGGTATTGAAAAAGTATTTTGTTTTTGTGTCCTTATATTTTGGTATTAATAACTAAGTATTCTGAATATGCCTATAATCCCTTCAAAATAATGTTACCAGTTTTCACTTATCATTTTCATAAAAACTTATGTTGACTATATAAAAAATTATATTTTATTTTAATTGAATGTATGGTATAATTTTTTTTAAAATTCATTCACATAACATTCCATATGTAATTTAATATTAATCCCATAGATTTGATGAGGAAATTGTTTTTTAGAAATTTATTTTTTAGAAAAAGATGAATCTATATTAACTATATAACTAAAAATAATAATTATATAAAAATCAATTTAAATTTACATATATTTAATATATACATTCCATTTTAATTATTCCACATATTTATTATTTAAATTTATTAAAATTGAGAGACATTATACATTTTAAAATTGTTTTTTAGAGTAACTACTTTTCAATCCCAACCAAAATATACACTAAATACTTAAAAAATATTTAAAAAAAATAATTAAATTAAATATAACAACAAAATATTAATTTTTCATAAAATCATATTAAAAATATTTTGTACTTTTTAATTACTTAATTGATTAAAATAATTCACATTCTACAAAAAATTTATTTTTCACTATTCTCTCTGAAGTAAATATTTTAATAAAAATTAAAATATTTCAATAAAACTATATTTTCATAATATGGTTTCAGAAATAGTTTTTAATTTATGAAATTCAAAATCAATTATTTATAAATTTATATTTTAAATAAAATTTTATAAAAATTATATTAGTTCAAACAATTTCATATTTAATATTAAATTACATACTATTTCTATAACTAATATAAATTATCTATTCATATTAATAATTATTAAAATGATTGATTATATAATTACATGGGTTGATTCATGTATATAACCTCTATTGAACCCATTTCTCTCATTAAACATATATCAAGAGATAGTTCGTTGGAGGGATAATAATTTTACCCTCGTTCTTATTATAATTATAAATCAATTAATTTGTATGTCTCAATGAAATAAATACATTAATCATAATATAAAACATTGAAAATAAAATGGGTTTAAATAATATTTTAACTTCATAACCATAAAATATCCAGATAAATAATAAATATGGTAATATTGGATCATATCCCTAGTAAATCCATCATAAAATCAAATCATGACACCATAAATGAAAAATTCAATTAATGGATCACAGAAGTATTTCTTGTGGAAAATAACCATTTTATTTTCTCAATCACATATTATATCCTAAAAATTATACATTATAAATGAAACAATTTCCCTTAAATATAAAAATGTATAATTTTAATCTAATTATCAAAAAATTTAACAATAATAGAGATAGAAAGTTTTATTACTATCGTGTAGGTTCAAAAAATCATTCCTATCTAATTTTCGATAAGAAAATGAACTCCCCTTAAAAATGAAAAGAATATTATTTTATTTTTAAAAAAAATTATAAATGGGTTAAAATGAATTTAATAAATTATATTATATGAATAAAAACTTTTTAAATTTTTTTTATAAAACATGGATATGGAAGAAAATTTATTTTTATAGGTCATAGAAATAACGACAGTTTTCCCAAGAAATATTCATTCAATCTCCTCGATAAATAAACTGGGGAAGATGGAATTAAAAATATTTTTTCCAAGAATCATTAGAGACAAATAAAATAAATGAAATTATTTAGATGTAGATCATGAAATTTCATCATATAAAACATAATCAGAAAAAATCCCAATAAAAAATGATCCTTCATTATCATCAGTATTTCGAGTGTTAATAGGATCATTTTTCATGTCTATTTCAATTTGGTAATTATGGACATTGTATCTTGATCATGGTTCCTTTATTTATGTTTTTTTATAATGATATAAATATCATATATAATAATTGTATACATATTCCAATAAATCTATAACAGTTAGATATAGAAAAATCAATTACACTGTTCATGTAGATGTTAGTCTGTATGAGTGCAAGATCATTCTTTTTATATTCCACTAAATAAAGTAAATAATGATTAAAAATATTTTATTACTAAAAAATAAAACTTATATCATAAATATAAGATATATTTATTAAATAAATTATTATAAAAATCCAATGTGATGTGGTGATGGAAAATAAATCATATTGTTTCATGGAGGTGGCAGTCCACACATATACATGAACAATAATTTTATTTTTAACTCGATAGAAGAGGTGGAAATGGATGAATCATAATCATAATTAGATATCAATATATTTTTTATACTGATATCATTAGTTTATGGTTGATATAATATATTCATTGGATGTTGAAGAAGAAATAATATTTTATGTATTCATGTAAGATGATTTCCTCTTGTTTGAGATATCTCTTTGTGTATATACTATATTCCTCATTATGAAATTCATAGGACAATAAATTAGATCATGAAAAAACAAAATATATCTAATAAGGTGTTTCGGTAGTTTTTGGTCAATATATGTAGACAAATGATTGTTAATAAGGATGGAGAAGATCTTCTGTTTTATATGTAAGGCGAGGGACACATATCAAATTATTTAAATTATTTAAATAATATTGTAAATATCATGTTCATGTGGACCCATATGGCCATGAATTCGAAGGTAATATAATACAATCTTGAATTAACGGTTCATCTGAATTATGTGATATGTTTATAATGTTATATGTCACAAATGTGTGAATTAATTCATTAAAATAAATTTTTTTGATTGGAATGAAAATATGATGAAGGAATATCATGAGGACATTATATTTTGTAGGATATAGAGAGAGTTGTGGGATGATGCGATGTTATATTATTCTACGTATGATGTGTCTATGTTAATTGTTGTAGTGCAATGTCCTAGAGTTCATGAGTGGTTGGAATATTATGAGGTTATCTTCATGTTTACAGTGACCCCTAATATGTTTTGGGTTTCCTTAGTGGTATGAATGCCCTGTGAGGTGGCCCATATGTGGTTGATGGTGAATCATGGAAAAATGAATGTTGTTTATTGAGAGTAATACCAAATTCTTTTAAATGGAGGATTCCATCCCATGTTCTAAATAATTAATATATATTGGAGATTATAAAGCTTTTTCTATGGGATTTTTGTGGGTGAAATCTTGGTGTCTGCTTCTACACAATAATTTCACAGTTACTAGGCCTCCATGACAATATGGGAATGCGGGAATGGAATTTCATGTCTACATAAATGTTAGATAATTGATGGAGGGTGGAATGGTTTCCCTTTCATCTTATTTTTAATCGACGGATCATACCAAGGTTGTTGATAAGATTCATTGTCAAAATTGGTATAGGTGGAAGGTGGTGTTCAGAGTCATGGTGGTTAAAGTTAGTAGAGGCATGGAGTGATTAGATCCCTCAATGATTAAGTGTGACATAGATATTTGGTTATACCTTTTCTACAGTCATTTAAAATGTATTAGGATAACATGATTTGGTTGGGCAATTATGGGGTACTGACAATCATTGTTCCCCAAAATTCATGGGTTTTTTGGGCTCAATAAGGTTTTTGATTTGTCATCGGTGTAGTCGAGGCATCATGAAGATTTATTATTTTTGGGGTAAATCATATTTTGTATTATCATTGTGAGTTTATTTCCTGTCTATAACATTTAAATTTTTTTTAACTCAATATCTCTATCCAATGATGTTTAAAAAAATTAATTTGTGATTTTTTTACTTTGACTATTTTTAATACATCCTATTTAAACGGTTCTAAAAAATCAAAAAAATTAAATTCTATAAATTTAATTGATTAAATAAATAATTTAGCAGTGGTGAATACTTATTAAAATAAATGAGTCAGTTTTTTATGTTGGTTTTCTTGTTGAAAAAATGGATTGATTTGAAACTTTTAATCATACATGAGCCATTTTGTATCAAAAGGGTACCAATAGTTATAAGGAGGAAGAATTTTTATGGAATAGAAAGTGATTTGTGTAGATATCCTTTATAATTTTAGAGTTTTATCCCTCCTTTACAAAGGCTCTATTTTAGAGGTATCTCATTGGGTGGTTATTTTTATGTAATTTCTTGTTATGGTTGGGAGAGTAAAAAAAATTATTTCTAAATCGAAATTGGTGAGTGTAAAATAAATATCAAACATCTAGTGGGGGTTTTTAGTGGCAAGGATTTTATTTCCATTTTTAGAGAAAATATATTTTATAAGGTAGCTGTCTCAGTGTATAAATTTACTGGGGTTATTCCTTAGGTTCTGTGATATTGGGGAATTTAATTTTGTTTCGTTGTGATTGGTTATTTATGTTTTGTGGATTATGTTTATCTTTCAGGAATGTATCATTATTGTTTTTAGAGGTATCTATAACAAATATCAAGTTATATTTTATAGGTTTTATATTTTATTAATTTTTCACCTGAAAATAAGAAAACCTAAGAGTTCGAGCATAGAGACCATGTTCTCATGAGCATTTCCCCTTAATGGGGGTAGTATAGGATTGGTCCCGGGATTACAATTTATCGATAGAATATTGGTAATTTTAAAAAGTTAGATAGTGTTATTGATGTGGTGTATTGGATGGATCATTCAACAATGATCAATATAATCCATGAATTATTCCACAGGTCTGAACTCCATTAGTATCATCATAATGGAATTCTTTTCATCCACTGTGAATATTTTCATATCAATGGTAACATGATGTTCATGGAATGACCATTTGAGAATCAAGGAATGTAAGGAGAAGGTTCGACATGGGGGATTTATCCACTAGGATTATGTGTTATAGAAGAATGGTGGTTTATACGGGAGTACATGGGTGTGTGAGACATAATTTAGGCTCAATACAAGACATTTTTTATCTTTTATTACATTATTTAATTTTAGGATATAAATCTTGATTTTTTTTTATTGTGAAATTGTAATTTTCCCTCTTTCAGGATGAGTGTGGTAAGTTTATTTTCTTTATTATTTTTGGGATTATTTAAAACAATCTTGTGGGATTGTTTTTCATACCCTTAATTTATTTTTGTACTTTTCAGGTTTTGTTTTTACTGTCGAGGATGGTAATCATTGAGAGGTATATAATTTGAAGGACTATATATTTCATTCAATTACATTATGTGGTATTTGGTAATGATTGAGTTATGTATCATGGAATGATATGGTTTTTATGATCTAAACCCACATTTTGATAAGGATCTAATTTAATGGAGCTATTAGTGGTGGCATAGTTGTGGTCCTTTGTGTCTTAGTGGGGGTATTGCTGTGTGAGTATTTGGATGATGGGTTTTAGTGTATTTTCAAATTCTTGAATAACTATAATATTCTTATATGTTTTTGGGTAGTTTGGTTTTAGAGATGGTACATGTGGTGTAGAATTTTTATTATTGTGTGGAAGCATAAAAGTTTGAGTTTCCCCTATATCTTCCTCCTGAGAGTCTGTTGGGGTGTAAAGGATGTCACTAGAATGAAGTCCCTAGGAGTACATTTTTATGTATTTATAAAGTTGGGGTAACCACGACATGATACATGGTCTACATCACAACATATACCAATGCTTATAGGATCATGATGATACTGAAATCATGTATTCCTTAGGCCACATGGATGGGGTTGATTGTCAATAATTTTTCTGTGTTGTACTATTGTCTTAGTTGAAAACCAATTAATTTTTGTATAGCTGGCATGGTACTATGGTGTTTTAATTCTTCCTATGGGTATAAATTTGACCCGACTTGATGATTCCAATCTTTTCATATATTTTATAATAAATTTAAATGTTTTAAATCCAAACATTATTTTATTTTAGGGGAAATTTTATCATTTTTATGATTATTTGGTATTTTTTATCTTAAATTCAAAATAACAAATTATAGAAATTTTAATTTTTTAAAATTTTCATTATATCATCGAAAACATTTTATAAAAAATTTTAAATTGTTAAATTCATTTTCTATAGGATTACATTCACCATTGGCCTCATTTTCTCCTTTTTGGACCAAAATGACATTTCAACATTTTGAGGCACAAAATCAGCTCACAATTAGAACTCTAAGGCTATAAATTCATTTTAATTAGGATAGGTGGAATATAAATTTCCACCTGGCCAGAAATAATTCCTTAGACTAAGACAACCATAACTACTACATCCAAGTACCCACCACTATAACTATTATTGAGGGATGTGAAATAAAGTAGGGAAAAACAATTATTTATAGGGAAATGCTTGACTATTCTCGTTGCATGGTCATAATTGCATGAGATTTTGAAGAATTGGAATATTAAGAGTCAAATAGAAAAAATTACATGTTTGTAGTCAATCTAATATAATTCCTACATACGGCTATCAATGATTCTAAAATTTTTAGCGTTAATGTTGAAGATAATATGAAACAATATTTATTATGAAACATATCCCAAATTCATAAATTTCATTATATATTTATTTTTCAAATTTCATAAATCCAATTATGAGTGAGAATTATTGACTCACTTTCCCTAGAATTTTATGTCTCAACTCCCAATACTAAATAGACATTTTTCAAGGGGGAAATGTGATGGTTTGTAAAAATATTTGTTATTAATAATTTATATTTATATTAATGTATATTTATAAAAAAATTTAAATTTATATCTTTTTTAATTTATTCTATTTTATGTGTTTTTCCACCATTATTCCCATCTAAACACTAAAAAAATGGAAATCTATCCCTAGTTTTAGTGTAAAGGTGGGTATGGTTTTTTTATTAAGTTTAATTGTGATTAATTTTTTGTATCTTCATTTAGTTTTGGGAGTTTTTTTTGGTTAAAATGATTATGGTGATCGGAATCCTCATTTTCCTTATCTCAAAAATTCATATTATTGTTTTCAATCACCTTTACATTCACCATCTATGTTATGAATATGGTGGAGTATAGCTTGGGTAGTGATTTTTGGGAGAGAGGTCTTTTAAATGGTGTTCAAAAGTGTATTACCCGATATGTAGAGGCCTTGGTATATGTTGATCACATTTGAAATGAGAATTTTAGGTGTGACAGGTCGTGATCCAATAATTGAGTTGACAATTGGGTTTATTTTGAAAAATTATATCAATCACCATAAACTCCCAAGTACATTTTCCTTCATTATTTATTTCTAGCTCCACTTTCTGATTACATTTAATTAATATAATATTTTTTACATTTCATGTAATATAAAAAAATCCAATTATATTGGTTTCATTATTTTATATTAGTTAGAATATTAATAGTGGAAATATGAAAATAGTTCGTGTTTGTAGCCTCCAAGAGAGATCGACCCTGGTGTGCACACAATATTTCATACTTAGGTATATTAAAAAATGAAAATTGTTTCACAAAAAAACTATATCATCAATTTGGATCCATTATCTCGGAATCCAAGATCATGCACACACTAATATTCAAAAATAAAAATGAAAAAAAAACATATATATTGGTATATTTAATTTATATACATTATTTCAATATGATAATATAATGGAAGAAGTGTGCATGTGTACATACGGTCTACCATACCTATGATATGTGTAATCCATTTCATACATGTATTTTGTTATGAACACATATATAGTGAATATATATTAAATTTATTCTATGATTTAAATTCTTGAAATAACTAAATTATGATCTAATTAAGAGGATTAATAATAACAAGTTAAAATATATAATAAAAATAATGTGGATATTACCTGAAATGTAACATTAATTTGGATTTGATTATAAATAGTTAATATAGTGTATTAACTCAATAATATATGGCACTATATATAACTATATTATTCTAAAATAGATGTTTAAAAATTTATATTTATTGTATGTTATATTTTAATGTGTATGATTAAATTCAAGAATAAAGGTAAGGGAATTTCATCTATCTTTTTCTTTTCATCAAATACGTGCCTTATTCAACGCTTATTTAATTTGTGTGGTGGCCATACTGACCACAAATGGATTTTAATACTATTATATATAATTTAATGTTTATTTACATATCCATATTTTTATATTTCACTCATTGGGTTTATGTTTTAAAAGTTACCAATTCGGTAATGTAATGGTCTCTTAGTTTTCCCACTTTGATAGACATGGAATGTTATGCACCTATTGTTTTCTATGAGGTGTATATAATAACCTTTGACATGTTATAACCTAAATCATATTTTTTCCTGATATTTTGTTCATGTAATTTTATTCAGTCTATTTAATTATGATTCATTATTTCTATGGTGGATACAATTTATTACAACAATCTAATCATTTATCGAGATTATTTATGATTATGCTTCCATTGATGAAATATTATGATTTATCTACCAATAACACTCTTAAATTTTCTTCTCTTGTTGTTAAAAATTATATCATCATTCATTAGAACCATTTTACCACTCATTGGTACTTATAATAATTAAGAATGTGTTTTTATGGAAATCTGACATTATTTCTCATTTTGGTCGGATATATGTGTTCTTTCAGAACCCTATTTACAAAAAAATATAAACTATTGTACTAGTATCATGTAATGAATGAATGAAATTGTAATGGTCCGGACCCTCCTTCACCTTTAAACTATCAAATTCATGTGTTTGGTCCGTTCTAGACCCCATTGGTGAGCCCGGAGGGGTCAGGGTCAGTGGCAAGGTGTCACTAATCGATCACGACGATCGGTGTATCACCGATCGGTATCGCCGATCAGTGTGTCACTGATCAATATCCTCAATTGGTGCCTCGTACAAATAGTGACAAAACTTATTTTCGGGGATTCCTTCCTATTTATTTATCATAACTCATGTTTTATGATTTATTAACCATTTTAAAATGGTTTATGGTTGTTTATGAAAATTTATTTCTTCTTAAATCCTCTAATGGTGGAGTGTTCCCATGTCACGCCTTAGTTGTGTTTCCACTTTAGACCCTCTAACATGTTATATCTTTTTAACATATATCCATCAAGTAAAATTTTCCATCTTTATAGTCTCTAAGGGAAATTATTAATTATATAATAATTCTATTGTGTCTAACCACACAAACCACATGGTGAATCCACAATTTTCATTTTTAGCTATTCATGATTTCATATTTTGTAACTCCAAGATCTGTACTTTTCACATCAATATCTTCCTTTTATTTTGTCTCTTTCTTTTCTAGGGTGCATTTGGAGTCCCCTCTTAAAGAGATGAATTGTGCGCTCGTGTTGGAGCCTTTAAAACTCAACCTAGGAGTCATTGGAAATCTTCATCAACAAGTCATTCATACCCAGTTCTTGGCACGATGAGAAAACATCGATCATTGATCTTCAAGGTGGGGATTTACTTCTTCTCTCATTAATGTGTATCATGCATGGAAGTTTTGACAATGTTTACCTCAAGACATGGATGAAACGAATTCTTAATGGAGATATTAAAAGGACTTTATTGAAATAAGGTGTGTGATTGATGGTGGGGATGTGGTACTCATTTATCTTCTCATATATGTTATGAATTTTATGGTCTTATGAACACTAAAAATAGTGGTTGCTAGTGGTCCTTTATTGCACAATAATGAACCTCTATTTTTCCGTATAAACATGTGATTGGATGGATTCAACATGGAAAATAGTTAATAATGTAATGTTGGATAAAAAAATGGATTCCAAATTAATATAAATTATTTTGTGATCACCCCAATTAACCAAACTAAAGGACTGAACTTAATCAATGGGGTGGAAAATTTTGGAGACTTCATTTCTCTATTCTAGTAATATGCATCGTTTCTTTCATTGATGCTTGTGGGGTGATTGGGGTGGGGATGAGATATCTTGTTGTTCATTTGTTGTTTGTGGATTTGTGCCCTTATTTTTGGGATTGGTTTGTTTCTAGTAATTAAAGGGATTTCATGGGTACGATTTTATGTTGTGACATTACAGAGAACCAGGCTTGAAAACATATGTTCCTTTTTTGAAGTTTTTTTCATCAGTCCAGAGTTGTTTTGAATTGTGGATGTTCCTGTTAGTTTCCCGGTAGTGGAGAATCATTCCTAATTAAATCAAGTGAACATGATAACAATAATGGGTTCGATGGATAATTTTTTTTCTAGAAATTTGTGGTGGTTTGGTTTTTGTTGTTGTGCATTTGTGCATATAATAATAGTAATGAGGGTGTTTGTGTATATAATAGTTTGAGGACCCTTAGGTTAGGAAGATATATTTTTTACTTATATTTATAAATTGAGAACTTTTTTCTCTCATTCTCTCCCAACCTAAGATGTCCACACTGTGTCTAACACCCCCATTTCATGTTGGAGGGTGTTTTTCACAACATTCTTATAAGTGGCTGGTTGTTAGCTTCCTTTTGATCCCTCTACCATGTAGTCCAAGACTCTTCAAGAAGTCTATGATGGCCAAAGGTCCATAATGGCCCAGTACTCTTTGGGTAGGGTTTATTTTCTTGGTTGGCCCCAGTGTGTGCTAAAAGGATTGTTTTCCAAGTGTCATCGGGTTGTGGCCCAAGTTTCGTTGGGCATGGAAATTTTTGTTTGGGATATGGTGTTTTCGAGCGTTGTAGTGGTTGTTGTGGCCTAGGAGTCTACGAGAATGGATGTTTGTGATTGTGGTGGACTATGTGTCTATGGGAGGGATTCACAGTTGTGGTGGCCCATAAAGATGTTGTTTGGGCGTTAGTGGGACTGTAGTGAAAAATGTATGGGGATGTATTACGCCCGGGATGTCATCAATAACTAGTGGGAAAGCATTGTGGGGGTACCCACATATCAATGTGCTATTACTATTATTTTACCTGATTTTCATTATTTTTTAAGTGTTCCCTGGTGAGGATGGGTGAATTTTTTTCCTTGCTAGATGAACTGGTTATCTCTAATTTCTCATGGGGAATTAAAATTCCTCCCCACATGTGCACGAGAGATTTTGGTTTTCCCTACTGAATATAAATGTATACTAACCTTATGTATATGAAACTACATTCATGTTTCTAGGAGGTCCTTGAGGACTGTGTAGAACTGTATTAGCTCGGACATTGGAACAATTATTTTTGTTGTTTTCATTTATTTTTTTACATTTCATTTGAGTTTTTAGGTACTTTTTATCATTTTTATTTTGAACATGCATATTGAAAAATGGGTTTTGGATATACTTTTACATTATGTGTTTGGAGTTGTAGAGATTTACAATCTTAACTCCCGACTAATTTCCATCAAAGGGTAATGCCTTCCATATCATGTGTGATTATGTACCCTTGGTTTTACTATCCACTATGGGGCCTATTGAAGTCGCGACGATGTGGTCATTTTTTTTCTTTCATGTTGAAGAAGGAAGGGTCTGTATGTTTTCCATCCCATCCCTCTTCTTGGTGAAGGTGGGTCATTAAAAAATGGTATCAATGGTTGTGGATGAGAGATATAATGGATCTTAGAGTTAGGAACTGTAAGGACTACATGGGATGGAAGGGAAATTAGGTTAGGCAGTCATGGTGCAAGATATAGGCTAGGAAAGACTGGCTAGGACACGAGATTTTAGGGGTCGATCCTATACAAGAAATCAGTACCCACCGAACAACCATGTGGGGACACACTTATTGGAGTGTAGAGACCCTAGGAAAGGTACATCCATCATAATGAATTGTGTTCGTGAGTGTTCTAGGTGTTTTGGGATTTTAAAATGAATAACATGTTTATAAAAAGTTAAAAGAAATGTTCTACACTACTCAGGCTTAGTCATTCTCTGTTTACCTTGAAATTGTATAACTCGAACTATTTCCACGAGTAGTGCGGAAAATAGAGGCCCGTGAGGATGACCTGGCTGATCAGCAGAGAGCTAATCAAGAAGAGGAAGATGACCCGTGGTAGAATACAAATCATGCCTTTCAGGGGTAGACCCACGATAAGTATAAGGGTACTGTCTCTCACGTGAATACAGATAGCACAGTTGAGGAGATGGTGATATCATTATTCTAGATCTAAGCTCTAAATTATTACTACATTCCTCTATCCATGAGACATATGCTGGGAGTGGTGCGTCAGTGGTAGATTCTCTATCTCAGGGAGAATAGTGAGGTAGAGGATTTATGGACTGACTTTGATAGAGAGTTCTGGGCAGAATTCCTCTCTTCAAAAAAGAAGGACGAGAAAAGGTAGGAGCGTCTCTACATTCATCAGGGTAGTATGTCAGTAAGGGAGTTGGGGATCATGTTCAAGGATCTCTTTATTTTTTCTCTAGACTTCTTTTCAGATGAGAATTCTCGGGCGATATGATTAGAGGAGGTACTCCGACCTTCCGTGTACTATGTTGTTACACCCTTCACTCGATCGACGTACATGAATGTATAGATAAAGTATAAAGTTGTAGAGAGGATGCACACACTATTAGGTGTTCCATGAGAGGGGATCAAGTTAGGTTCATTAAAAGTGTAGGTCGTTAGTAGAAGGCATCCAGCATAAGGGGCATCTTGGTTTTGGCCAATGGGGAGAAGGCCCCAGTAGATACAATTTCAATCTCCCAATCCCTTACCATTTCATAGGGTCCCAGAGCATAGATTCATTATATGTGACAGTTGTGGGAACCTAAAGAATCAGTTCCCAAACCATGTGAAGTATAGTGGAGGCAGACATGCTCATCGCTTTCTTAGGCAGCATCAGTTTCTAGCTAGGCCATTTGAGTAGTAGTAGCAAGGACATCGATCTCCCCCCCCCCTCTGAAAGAAGACATTGTAGGATAAAGAAAATCTCAGGGAACCCTTCATGTACCTTGTCCAGGGAATGGTTGTGGAGGTGGCCTACTATTGAGTGGTAGAGGAAATGGGAAAGGCATGCTACACACTGCAGAGGTTGCAGTTCCAGCAAGGATCGAGGTTGTTCGTTGTATGATCATCTTGTTTATTACTCTTTCTTGTGCCATTTTTGATTCATGATCTTCACACTCCTTTGTTTCACCCATTGTATCTCATTCAATAGTTATAGTCATTGGGTGACTTTCTCTTCCCCTGTTATTGAGTACGCCAGTCAGGGGTCATACCAGCTTGTCTTATGCTTTCCCGGATGCAAATTGTTGTTGGGGACACATCAGTATAGTGGGGACCTTATTTTTCAGTAGATGTATCCATATGATGTTCTTTTTTGCATCAGATAGTTTTTCTCTGTGTCTGTCTTTTTCAAATTCTTTCTAAGAAGGGTCGTGCTTTCAGATATGGGAAGCTAGCATGTGACATTCGATGGTGAGCAGGGTTGGTAGGAGGACAGTCGACAAGTGGATCCCCTTCATTCCTTGTTAGAAGAACTGTTAGTGGAGTCGGCACATAGAGATATGGTGGATGTCTTGGGGATCATCAGTGAGATCCTAAAAAAATTCTAGGGGGAGGTGGTGACTCTTCCCCATTAACGTGAGGTTGAGTTTGGGATAGACATGCAACCTGGTGCCTGTCCAATTTTAATAGCTCCCAATCAGTAGAAACCTTCATGAGTTGTGGTAGTTCCAGATCGAGGTTGATGACCTAATGAAGAAGGGTTTTATCCGGCCTAGTGAGTCTCCATGGTGCACTCCAGTTTTATTTCCCATGAGGTTGATAGTTGTTTGAGTCTATGTATAGACTACCAAGGGCTGAATTCGGTGATGTTCACATATTGTTACCCAGATCCGAGGATTGAAAAACTCTTTGACCAGTTAAAGAGACCAGTTTGGTTTTTTATGATCATCCTGCAATCCGGATATCACTAATTTAGGGTGAAGGTGGGTGAAATCTAAATTAATACATTTAAGTGAAAATATTGTCACATTGAGTTCATGGTAATTTCATTTGACTTTACGAATTCATGAGTTGTGTTCATGGGGATCATGAACTACATCTTCTGGGATTATATAGACCAATTCATAGTTGTGTTTATTGATGAAATATAGATCAACTCAAGTTCATATGAGGATAACACTGATCATCTTAGGACAGTTTTAGAGGTCCTTTGATAGAAATATCTCTATGATATGTTGTCCAATTTCATGTTATGGATATTATATGTGCACTTCCATAGACATTTGGTGTCCCATTTAAAAATAGTAGTGGACCCATTAATGATCGAAGTTGTTTTTTCTTGGGCAGCACACTATAACATGGTGGAGGTTCGTTGTTTCCTAGGTCTAGCAGGTTACTACCGGATGTTATTTCCAAACTTCTCTCTAGTTGAAGCACCTTTCATTGTCTTTGCAAGGAATGATTAGGATTTTTTATGGAGTTAGTAGTGTCAGGTATTTGTCAGTTATCTGAAGGGGAAAGTGGTCAATGCCCCTGTAATGAGGTTTCCAGAGGAAGGGTTAATGTTTGAAGTGTTATGTGATGCTTCTATCCTAGGCTTGGGGTGGGTGTTGATTTAGTAACTTGGAGTGATCTCTATGGGCCTAAGAATTTACATCCCTAGGAACATAACTTTGACTCCGATGACCTAGATCTAAAAAATGTTGTGTTTGCACTAAATTTGTGGCAACATTAGCTCATCAGGGAATGCTTCATGGTTTTCATAGACCAAAAGAGCTTGAGGTATATCTTCTCCCAGCGAGACATGATCTTATGGCGATAGAGGGGGGGTGGAGTCTCTTCAGGACAATGACTTCAAGATCACAAACACATCAGTAAAGGGGAATGTGGTGGCTGATGCCTTGATTAGGTAGTCACAAAATGATATGGTTTGAGAATTTGGAGATGCTTGGAAGGTGATGGAAGAGTTTTCTGCCTTACACATGGATGCAAGGGTGGATGGTGGTAGAGGTTGTGTGTTCCACATAACGGTGCAGTCTTCCTTGGAACACTAGGTGGAGGTGTCATAGTGGGAGGACTTAGAGGCTGATGTGATTCGAGATCATGTTACCCAGGGTGATACTCTAGATGTATGGTCGTAAGATGGTCCTTATTGGATGTAATTCCGTGAGATGTAGTTTGTCTCTGAGACAATGTGTGAGGGATTTCTAAGTGGGTTCCACCACTGACCCCAAATTGTAAACACATTAGTTTTTAAGATTTAATTGAGGCCTGGGAGAGAATGTTTTTAGTCTGGGGATAAACGATCAGTGGAAGAGTTTGTGGAAACGTTCCTCATGTTTCAGCATGTGAAGGCTGAGAAACCTGTTTCAGGGGGGTCTATTTCAGCCTTTAGATATCCCGTAGGTGATGTGGGGTGACATATTGATCAATTTCACCACATTACTACCCACTGTTCAAGGACGTTTCCATTCTATCCAGGAAGTGGTATATCAACTGATGAAATCATCTCACTTTTTAGAAATCAAGGTTTCAATTTTAGTGGATTCCTTAGCACAGAGGTAAAAGAAAGAGGTGGTGCAGTTTCATGGTGTTCCAATTTCCATAGTCTTGTATTGGATACTCAGTTTACCTCACGAGTCTGAAAAGTATTACAATTTGCATTTGGAACCTAGATATATCATAGAATTTCTTTCACCCCAAATAGACGGGCATCTACAGAGGACCATCCAAACATTGGGAGATATTATACGGGCAAGAGTTTAGGTCTTCGGAGGATCGGGGGTAAAACCCTTTTATTTGATAGTGTTTTACAACAACAATAACTATCACTCTACCATTGGCCTAGATCTGTTTGATACCTTGTAAGGAAGGTTCTTTAATTCACCCATGTTTTGATCCATGTTCGGGGAATCAAGTTCTCTTGGTCAAGAGATAGTGCAAAGCATGATAGAGAATGTTCGACTTGTGTGGAAAGGATGAAGTCTTCTATGGACTGAAATAATTCGTATGCCGATCATAGGAGGAGACACTTGAAGTTAGATTTTGGGGACCACGTCTTTATAAATGTCTCCCCTCAGCATGGGAAACAAAGGATTGTTAAGGGTATTAAGATTTCTCCTTAGTTCAGTACACCCTTCGAGGAGTTACGATGGGTCGGAAAAGTGGCATATCCACTGGAACTGCCACCACCATTATAGTGGGGGCACACCATCTTATATGTATGTCAAATCTGTTGATATCTACCTGATGAATCCAACATCTTCATCTATGGAGATATGGATATCATGGATGATAAAATATTTTCATAGCTGCAAGTGAGGATCGAGGATCATAAGGAAAAGATGCTTCTGGTGTGGACCACTCCCTTGGTTCATTTGTTTGGAGGTATGGTGGCCTTGAGGAGAGCACTTGGGAATGAGAGGAACATATATGTGCAATTTATGTAGAGTTATTATATTTTTTGATCATGTGTTTTTCTTGTGATTTGTTGTGATGTAATTCATGACCTTATAAACTATGAGATGATCCATTTCCCTTTGTTCTCTTAATATGTATGAAACGAACAAAATAGGGAACACGATGAGTTGATCCCTAATTAAGACAAATCATGGAGGATGCGATTAGATCTACGCAAGCGATTCAGTGCCGTCCAAGGCAGATAACATCATGACAAGGAGTAAGGAACTCCCTAATCCATATATCTTGATGGTTTGAATTTTGTTTTTGTGTGGTTGCATATCATTTCAACAGTTGATCAGATGATGAGTGAGAGAGGTTTTCCTATTTTTCATGGTTGTGGACTCTAGAGATATACCTTATGGATGGATGTTCAGACAACCTTTTTCTTCTAGTTGGTTTTTGATACTTGAAGGTGAGAATAGATTGAGAGGTATCTGATGCAATGACCCAAAACCTCCTTTATCTTTACTTTGTCAAATTCTAGTGTATGGGTCATCATGGATCCCATCAGTGAGTTATGAGGGCATTGGAATCAGTGGTAGGATGTCACTATAATGTCACCTATTAGTCTCTCCGAACCATTCCACTGAGCAATCTCTCCAATCGGTGTGTCCCCGATCAGTCTCACCGATCGGTGCTGCACCCGAATGATGCCATAGGGTATTGTCGGGGTTTCATTCTCCTATAATTCTGGTAACTCCTCATTTATGTTTTATTTCATCTTTTAAAATCGTTTGAGTAAATTTATGGCCATAAATTATGTATTAAATCCTATAACGGTGGATCAACCCCATGTCACACCTTATTAGCATATCTAGTTTAGCCCCTCTAACGTTATTTCTCTATTTAACCAATATCCATCAAGTTAGTTGTTCCATATTCATAGTCGCTAAAGAGGATTGTTAAATATAAAATAATTCCATCATTTGTAACCTCCCAATAGTGTGGTGAAGCCACAATCCACCTTTTTATCAGATCATGATTTCAAATTCCATTACTCCAGGATCAGGCCTTTTAAAACCCAAATATTCTTTTCTTTGTTCTCTTTCTTTTCCTTGGTGATTTTGGAGTCCCCATTATGGGGATGAATCATGTGCCCAAGTTGTATCCTTTACATATCAACCTTGGATTCATTCTATATCTTCTTCTGTAAGTCGTGCATCCCTAGTTCTTGGAACGAGGAGAAATCATCGATCATTGATTATCCTGGTTGGGTTTTCCTTCATCTCAATTTATTTGTACCATGCGGGTCAGTTATGAAAATGTTTCCCTCAATTATCAGATGAAAACAAAACATAATTATGTAAATAAACAAGAAAATGAATAATTATTTGGTGTGATTTATGGTGGTTTTTTTTACTCTTATATATTTTCTAATATCCTGTTATTTGTATGGGATTCTTCCCATTAAAAATAGTAGTCATTTGTGTTCCATTTTTGTGCTAATGAACCTCATTTTTTCTATATAAACACATGTTCGAATGGATGTAACATGGAAACAAGTTAATCATGTAATGGTTGTTGATAATATAGATTACCAATGAATAATAATCTTTATGTGATCACCCTAGTTAACCAAACGGAAGGAACGAACATAATGAATGGTGTGTAAAATTATGGAAACTTCCTTGGTATGTTCTGGTAATATGTGTGGTTTCTCTCATTGATTGTTTTCTGGGTGATGATGATGGGGATGGTATATTTTATTCCTCAGTTGTTGGTTGTTGATATATTCTCATATTTCAATGATTGTTTTGGTTCCAGTACATCGAGGGATCGCATAGATCCCTTTTGTTGTTGTTACGTTACACAAGAGCGGGGTGTGAATACTTAAGTTGTAGTTTGGTTGGTTTCCTCTACATTAAAGAGTTGTTTTGACTTGTTTATGTGCTTGTTAGTTTCCCAATAGTTGATAATAATTCCTAACAAAATCAATTGAACATTAAAATAATAATGGGTTCAATGAAGAATCATTTTCTAGGAACGGGTTGTGTTTTGGTTTTGGATATTACGTATTTGTGAAAATTTGAATAATAACAAGGGTGTTTCTATGTGGACTAGTTTCAGGACTCTTAAGATGGGATGTGTTCTTGTTTACCTATATTTATAAATTTAGTTCTTGTGTTTCTCATTCGTACCCCACCCAGGATGAGTACTCCATTCTGAACACCCCAATTTCATGGGGTATGGTATTTATCCCATCATTCTTATGAGTGGATGGTTTTTACCTCGTTTTTCTACCTCACCTAGGTAGCCCAAGACTCTTCAGGTAGGATGTGATGGCCTAAGGTCTACTATGTCTTAAGAAACATTGGAAAAAGTGTGTTGTGGGGGATGTTCTAGGAGTGTGCGGGAAATATTGTTTACCATGTGTCTTTAGGGCGAAGCCCAATTGATTTTGGGTGCGATAGTGGTTGTTATGGCCCAGATGTCTTCAGGGGTGGATTTGTTTTTTGTGGTGCATGTGTCATCTGGTGCGGATGTTTTTGGTTATGGTGTCCTAGTTGTCAGTGCGTAGGATATGTGGTTGTGGTGTCCAATAAGGTTCTTGTTGGGGCATTAGTGGGAATGTAGTGAAAAATGGAGGTGGAGGTCTGACGCATAAGATGCTTCAATAGCCAGTTGGAAAGCGATGTAGGGTACCCAAATATGGATGTCTTGTCACTATTATTTTACCTGACTTGTATTATTTGGGTTGTGAACCTTGATGAGGTTGGGTGGATAGTTTTCCTTGCATGGTGTATTGGTTGCCTCTACCTTCCCATCGGGCATTATAATGCATCACCACCTGTGCAAAAGAGATTTTGATTTTCCCTACTATGTATACCTGTATACTCACCCTACATATATAAAATGTCTTTCAGGTTTCAAGGAGGACATTAATAACTATGCGAGACCGTATTATTTAGGACATTGGGAAAAAATTTCAAGTTGTTTTCAATTCATTTGGTACCTTCTGTTGGATTTTTCATTTACTTTGTATATTTTTTTTACATGCATGTTGAAAAATGGGGGGTTGGATTTACTTTTAACTTATGTGTTTGGATTTTTTTATATTTTTAATCATATATCCTGAACTTTTTATATTAAAATTGTAATTCCTTCCATATAATGTGTGATTATATACCCTTGGTGATAGTCACCTCTCCAGACCCGATTAAAGGCGGGACTATATGGTCATTATCTCTCCTTCAAATTGAAGAAGGTAGGGTTTGGGAGGTTGTAGTCCCATACCTCATCATGGTGAATGTGTGCTGTGAAAAAAAAAAATTAACCATGTTTTAAAATATTACAAAATGGTTTATAAAAGGATTATTCTTATAATTTTATGATTATGGATCATTTGTGACCTTTTTTATGAGAAAAAAGAATGTCTGTCATGTATGTACCTACACACCATTATGAAAAGTATTTAAAAAAAGCATCAATATTAATATTATAATATTTTATTTCAAGTAATTTCTTTTCTATTATTAGAATTTTTTTAATTTTTATCTATTTTTTAATATAAATGTATTTCAAAAATATTTTATGTTTGAAAATTGTTTTAAATGGTATTCAAATATTCCATTATTTGTTTTCAAATTTCTTATTTTTAATGAAATGGACATCAATGATTTTAAGTTTTCATTATATTATTTTAAAAACGTTTTCTAGCATATGATTTCCAAATTATTTCACGACTTATTTTTATGTTTTCAAAGTGTTTTATATGAATTTTTTTTAAAAATTATTTATTCTTTAACATATTTTTTAAGGGAAAAATATATTTTCCACTAGGATTGTTTAAAATGAAATTGTAAATATTTTTTATAAGAAATCCATTCTATAAAAGATTATATGGAAGGGGTTTTTGATGAAATAATATTTTATATAAGAAATGTTCCATATTATCATTCAAAATCTTTCTCTATATGTGATGTTGTCAATTGTTATATTTTTTGAATTCCATGGATATTATTTTTGAAATGATTTATTTTTTTGTGGAATAATTTTTATGATACCTATTTCACATATTATGGTTATATGGATATGAAAAAAACATCTTCTCATAAGTTATGCTTTAATGACATGATTATTAAATTTATCCATTCTACATATATTATTATGTGATGAAACCCTAATTTTACCCAATTAATTTCATGGGTCATGATATGATGAATGTTTTTATATCTTATATTATATGCATATATGATTTTAATATGTGATGTGTCGAAACTATATCTCACTCAAATGCACTGGGTAATGATAAATGTTTTATGATCTCAATATCATACACAAGAGGGGATCCCTTTTTCAAAACAAGTGTGTTTGTTAAGATAAAAATATGTGGGGAATAAGGGAGGGAATACCATTTTAAAAACATTAGAGTATAGGATAAGGAATCCCAATCCTAAAATAAGTGGGTACATTAGAGGGATTCCCAATTCTCAAACAAGGTGGTAAATTGGAGGGCACTGTAAGGCCAATAGAAGTGGGTATACCAGAGGGAATAGGATGTCAGAAGGTCCAAGGGTTTCTAGACTTAACCTTTAATGTTAGAAAGGTCATGGCAGGTATCATTGACCTACGATGTATTATAAATATTAGTATGCTACATATTCCATATATCCATTCAATAATATGCTTGAATAGATTATGCTCTTGTTTCCCTTATGATTTGTGTCTTATGAAATTACAATCTTTTATCCATGTCTTATTTTTAAGATAATTTTATGAAGGGTATTATCTTCAAATGTTATACTCATGTAATTTTACCCTTATTTTCATTATATGCTTACAAATTTCCATTATTTAAAATTACTAATAATTCGTGCCTACACATTTCTAATGTATTATTTCCATAATTTATGAAGAATGGGTTTATGTACGAATATAATGGGTATGATCTTTATGGATGATATTTAATGTCATTACACATACTTGAAGAATGTGATCCATGTTTCCAAATACCCTAAACATGTAAGGTCCTCAATAGTGTATACTTATATTGTACTTAATTATCAACTAAAATGATGCAATTTTAATATATTTAATGTATGAATACCAATATTAAATATTTTATCATAGGTCCTTTACTTTTACAATGTTATCGTTAACTATTTTCTGAATTTTTATAGTACCTAGTTATTACATATGTAATTTCCATTAAATTATTAAAACTAATATGGAACATATATGTTTATTCAGACCTACTAATTGAAAATGTGAAATACATTTTATTAGATAATCATTCTCTGTGAATGAAGGTAAATTTATTCTTTATAGCATGTGAAATTAAAAAACATTTATTAGGAAAATATTATTTGAGAGAATAAAATTTTGGAAAACGATAAAATATTATTTTTTTTATTTTGATGATATAATATTTTCTTTTTAATTTTATTTTCATCATTAAAATAAATAAAAAATTAAATTCTAAAAAATAATATATAATTAAAATACTGCCTAAAATATTTTTTTTGGAAAATATTACTGAATATCCCAAAATGTTACATTTTAGAATGGTATTTAAAATATAATAGTTGAAATGCTCAAAAATATAATTGGAAAAATGAAATATTATATAAAAATATTGGTCTTTATAATGTCATTATTATTTCAAATATATAATATTTTTGTTAAAAATGTTATTTTTCACTATTAACCTTTAAATCATCCACAAAAAATCCAAGAATTCATCATTAATTAACCTTAACATGATGAGTCTAAAAATGATGATTATTTGTTGAAATTAATTTTGAATAACTAGATAATTTTATTTTTAATTAAAAGTATATAATTTAGAAAAACATCATAGGAATATAAATGGATAAAAAATATAAACAACTCTGATTCTTATTTTATGTCAATTATTAATTAAATTTGTGTTAATATATTATTCATATCATTTTTTATATAATTATTTTTTTTTAAACATATAAATTATTTTTTAGAAAGTATAAATTTGAAAACAGAAATCTATATTAATTGTTATTTAGATAAAATAATTTATTTTTTCAATTTCTAATCATAGACAATGGCCATTATTTTCATTCAAAAATATATTTCAGAATTTGGGTAGAAATATTTTTATTGTCCTATTCAGTGGATACATTTTGATGGTTATATAAAATGTATAACTTCATTGTGGTTAAATGTCTCATGAATCACAAGCTATCATAAAAAATTAGATCATAAATGAATATATTATTTAAAAAATGGGATGTCACACAAAACACCTTCTCATTCCCTTGATATATTACCTTGTTTTCTTATTTAATAACAAATATCTTGTAAGAATAAGAATCTTATTCACTTTATGGTATTTATCCCTTGAACATTTAGGAAACTCTATTTCTCATATTTTTTATATGTTTGGGAGTTTTAAAGGGTTTAAGTTCTTACTAATAATAAAAGAAAGATGGGTAAGGAAAACCATTTTCTTTTCAACTCCACAACCCAACCTATTTGTTCTCTCAATATGTCAATCATTATATTATATATTAAAATTATTAATAACTATATTTCTCTTGGTTACAACAATTTAATAAACCCAAAAATGATAGTGTGGGTATAAAGAAACAATAATCAATGTGTGTGATTATAAAATAAGATAAAAATTAGTTTTTATTTTTAAATTATGATAATTAAATTTCAACCAATCATATTTTAGATTTATTTGACATCACTTTTGGTTAAACATAGGTTTCTTATGTTCTATAATCATTTTTTCATATGATAACCCCATAAATAGAAAAAATCCCAATCCCAATCAAATTATGTTCACAAAACTCAAACATGAATACATGTTAAAATTTTCTACATGTATATCTTTTAAATGTAATAATAAATTACACCCTTGAGACTATAGGTTTACTATATTAGGAAAATTAATACAAAAGTAACTTATTTTACATCACAGGGAACTTTTTTCCATAGTCAAAAAACAATAAACACCCATCTAGACATAATATATTTTATACTCAACTTTATATTCCGGGAAATGGATGATTAAGAAATGGGTTACCATAGATGCATTATAATGGTAAACAAAACATGAAACAAATATAGATCATTTGTGACCATTAGATAACCATGTAGGTTTGAAAACCTAATAAATATGCTTGAATTAACATAATAAAATCATTCCGAATGGAAATATATCATAAAACATTATTCTTATCATGAGTATTTTTGCATAACATGAAAAATAAGACCTATATGTGTTGAAAAATTAGGTAATAGTTTTGATTCATGAAAACATCACATTAGAAGACTGAATAAAAAATAATAGTTAAAATCATAAGAATATAAATTAGAGGATGTGATGATTTTTACCATTGTAATATTCATATCATATTAGATTATGATAACAACTAACATATAAAAAAGTGGACATGAGTTAACCAGCAGTACCTCATACCCGTTTTCCATGGTATAAACACTAACACCCAAATACATTTTCGACTATGGAGAACCACACATGCATCATAAAATGTAATATATTGGAAAACCACCCATTCCACATAACCATTTTTACAATAGATAAGAACTACCCCAACATAACCTTATATACATGGGATAATCACCTACACCCTATATCCTTTAGGACATTGGATAACAACCCATGACCCACTATGTTATTATGAGAGAAAAACATTTACGTAATGTTTTGGAAGGATACAATGGATTGAACCTTCCTATAAGGATAAACCATATATATTTCTATGAAATCAACTTGAAAACAGTCATAATCCCATAAAATCATAATTTTCGCTTAATAAATAATTGAATTTAATGTATAATTAAACAAATAATGATTATAATACATCTCAAGAAATAATGTGGATGTTTTAATTAGATAATTTCATTCAATTATTATTAATAATAATTAAAGTATGATGACATGGATGAATAAATCATTACAATAATATAAGAAAATTCCAATAAAAAATATGAAAATAAACTATACTTTTAGAAAACATTTATTTTTTTAAGGAATAACATAAATATAGTGAAAATATAAATTAATTATGAATCAACTAAGTATATTTTTAGGTAATCATATTAAAGTAAATTAAAGATGATTTTAGGAATATTTATTCATTTGGAAATGGTTAAAAATTATTACTCTCACACTTTGTAAAAAATATAATTCAAATTGATATGTGACAAACATTGAAATGTTATTGTTTTATAATGTTTTAATAAACATAAAAAAATTCTTATTAATGTATCATTATTCTATGATATAATTATATATATGAATAATTTTTTAAAAGATTATGAATATGAATACAAGGGAAAAGTATTAATGAATCAAAATATTATATGTGGTGGAAAATAATTATTAGAAACATTTATGGTAAATTTTAATAATATGGAATATAAAATGGTATGTATATATGTATAATCCTAAAATAACAATAATAGAATAAAATATTATGGTTTTAGAAGGAAATAATAGCTAATTTTACCTACTAGGTATTTATTCAAGAAATTCTAAATTTCAACATGTGACAGAAAATTGAAACCATAGAACTTTGTCAGCATTCAAATAAAATTAAATAGAAAGAGGAAATATATGATGGTTTTTAAATACCATTTAAATACATATAAATAATTAAATAATACATCATATGGAAGTATATATACCACATAAAAGAACATAAAAGGGTTAATATTGATCACATCCTAGAAATTGAAATGTGGTATGAGAAATCCCTCGCCATAGACTCCCAGATGACCAGATATGATATAACCACCATTATAGTAAATATAATTTTATTATCAATATATTTCTGAAAATAATTTGTATTCATATTTTTTTATATGTTTCATATACAATTTAAAATAATCCATTTATTTATAACTATTTGATAAAATCAATATCTACAGGATAAATATCAATTTTTTATTCTAGCTTATATATGAATGTACTAATCGAAGATTGTTCCTCATATGTTAGTCACAAATACATAAACCATTATGTTTATATAGATGTGTTTGAAATAATTATAAAGTCAATCTATAATTTTATAAATGTAATGGTGATGATTACTAAAGAGATATCAAAATATATCCATATTGTGAATATAATATAAATTAAATGTATCTATTTTATTAATTAAAATACATAAATAAATTTACATTATTGAATTTAAAAAAATTATAAATTCCATAATATTACATGACATTGAAAAAAATTAATTTATCAAAGTCATTCATGATGAACACATTTCAAAAATAAATCATATAAGTTGTAAAAATGATCAAAATGAGAACATGTTATAACTACTATATGATTAAAAAAATTATCATAATTTATTTTTTAAGATTATTGATTATTTTATTATTACACCATTATAGTAAATATTTATATATATATATGAATTTTTATGTTGAGAAACAAAAGGAACATAATGAAATAAAACTCATAACTTAGATGAAATCCATCATTCTTGAAACATATTCCATGGAAATGATGTACTTTATATTTATTCTAGTGAAAAATGGATATAAAATTTTTTATAGGATAATAGCGGAGGGATTTGTTTTGGTATTTCTAATAAATATGAATTATATATGTGTCTTGGAGTTAGTGGGGAAGAGATTGTTTTATTGGGAAAGTGAGAGAAATTTCTATAGAATCATAGGTGAATGGTAGGGATAGAATCATGAGGAAGTTATGTGATTTATGTATGAAATGTTTGAAAGATGTGTATGATTGATTCTTATAATGAAATAATAACTTATTGAATTTCTAAATATGATGTTAATTTTCCAATATTCAATTCATTTTTATTCACACCTTTTACACCCTTTCTACATTTCATAAATATTTTCCTTGGAAATTATTTTTTTACATAAATTATATGATGGAACCAATTACATAATTTGGATATTTCAATTAATATTTATGATCCAATTTCATAAAAATATAATTCCTTATATATAAATCATAAATTTTCAATTTATACAAATAATATAATGGAAGAACTATTTTAATAGAAAAATTATATTTTATACATATATTTTTATATGTATTATTTCATATCAAATAAAAACAATACAATGATGTTAATATTATATTTTAATTACATAAACTATAATTTTTATCTATAACATCATTGATACATAATATATTTAAATTTTTTCAGAAAAAAATTCACACAATTCTTTTAAAATTATTTTTTTACAAATTTAATTAATTTATATATATTTAAATAAAATTAATAATTAATATATGAATATTTATAACAAAATTCCTCACATTTAAGGAAAAAAATTATATCTTAAATTGAACATTTAAATAAAAAATTAATATGTAATAATAATAATTTTTTTAAATAATATTATATTCTTTTACCATAAATAATTTTGTAAGTATTCCATATAGTCCCTTAATAATTTCTTCGATATTAATGATTTATTTAAAATAAAATATATTGAATTTTATCAATACATTTTTCTAGTATCATTGAAATATAATAACAAATTTAACAAAATTACATAATTCAGAATCATTTTCATTATTTTCAATAGGATTTTCTTATATGAATTATTATATATTCATTCCCAGAAAATAAGTTATTTTATTCAAAATAAATTATTATTATAAAAAATTATATTATTAAAATAAAAATATATATTATATAGATTAACTAAAAACTATCAATTTAAAACTATGATCATGATTACAAGTATTATACACAACGAATATAAACCATTTACTCACATACAAATAATGGTCATATTTCCTCAATTACACCTTATAAATTCATTTCATTCTATATTTATAATGATCACTTCTTAGTTGTTTAATTTGCACCCTAGATTCTATAAAATTACATCTCATTTCATGATTTTTTTTAAATTATATTATTTTTTATATTAATAGGGATTTTCAACAGTTAAAATGATCAATGGGATTTAATAGTTAATAAAATACTATTGTTTTTAATTTATTTCGCAATATTAATTTATTGGATTTAAATGGATGTAATCATCCATGGAATGTAAAACTCTCTGATATTATAATTTATTATCATTAATTTACTTGTAATATATATTTATTATTGAATAAATTGTTGTTATTTTTTTATATATCATGAATTATTTAATTTTATTTTATTTTTTCTTCATTATAAAGAAAAATATAAATAAATTAGGGAATCAAATCGATCAACTGAATCAGAGATTTATTGGGAACACACCAATTTGAAGTGGTTTTATTATTTAATTATTTAATCAGAAATATAGTGAAAGGTTTTCAAATGATTGTATTTAAAAATAATTTTTTTTTGAAATAAGATATGATAAATGAATTATATTGAATATAAATGTATTTATATATATAAATAACACAGTATATTCACAAAGAATATGTTTGAAATAAATAATGATGATTTAAATTAAGAATTATTAAAAAACAAAAATGTGTAAATACAAATAAATGTTGAAATATATACTTTTTATTCCTTTCATACCCACGAACACAGTTTTTAATATTGTTGAAAAATAAAAAACACTAATATCATTGAGGATTGAAATCCATAATAGATTTAAATGAAAAGTATTTTCATAATTTTTCAAGAGGAACGTTGGAATTATTCATTGATTGATCATTGGAATAAGTAAAATAAAAAATTTAGAAGAATCTTAAATGGTATTTTTTATAGGAAAAAATATAATAAAACAATTTTCATTTTTAGGTTATTCAAAAACAATGTAACGTACCGGTTCTAGAAGCCACCCAAAGGCGCCCTGTTACCCGGTTGGTCACATGGCCTTAAGCACATTTCCCCAAATGCCAGAGGCTGCAGACTAGAAGCGAGGTCCTTGGGTGTGATAGTGAGGAAACTATGCCTTCATTGGAAAAGTACATAGTGGTAGTAAATAGAATACATATAAGAGTAGAAGCAATAATAATGATATACAACAGAAAATTGAGGGTATAAAATGGAGAACATATATAAAATCATGCATGATTCATATGTTTAGGAAAACAGTCAAACAAGTCAAAATGCTGAAATTCAGCAGAAGAAAACCAAAGTCCATAAGAATGCAGATAAAAGCATCAGCATCATAATCCATAGCTTGGTCACATGCTCTACATCTCCAAAGCAAGTCATGTACCGAAAGTAGAAGGGCGCTTTCCATTATCTATACCTGCATCAATATAATCTCTCTAGGCCCAAAATCATGGCCCAAATAGTGTGGGAGACTAAATCCCAGTAGGCAACCAGCACGAGATCTTTTCCTAACAGTCAGTGAATATATGCTAGGTAAAAAATATAGATTTTAGTAAAAAAGGAAGTACTCAGTAGTAAACAACCTATAGTTCAAAGCATTAAAATTACAACCCAATATGCAACAGCTAATTAAAGCAGATAAACACAACAATTAACCCTTTGGGAATTACCCACAACCTATCCCCTCTGGTCCTACTAAGAAACACCAGAAAGTAGCTAAACACAAGGTAACCCTGTGGTAATTACTAACAGCCTATCCCCTCTAGTTCTAACTAACATGTACAAGAATCCATCTAGGTAGTACACTCAGTCTACCCCCTCTGGTTCAGCTTAAGCTTAGAATCCCTTAGGAAGCACTCACAATCAATTCCCCATATAGTCTCGTAACGGTACTAAAGGTGCTTTGGGGAAGAACTCAATATCTCATTCCACCTATGGCGCACGTCTAGAAACTACATACACTATGGGGGTGCACTCAGCGTCAATTCCCCATGCGGTCTTACATTGTATGTAAAACAGACACTCTGGAGATGCCCTCAATTTCAATTCGATCTATGCTCTATACACGAGGTTCTGACGGCCCTGTGTATGTCAAGAATGTGTAGCAGCATGAAACGGCCAAGGTAAACATAAAGAACTACTTGGCCATCATTCAATATTAGAACAACATAAAAAAACAACAGTCACATCATCCTACAATACTAGGCATGGGAAAGTAAACAACAGCTTAACAGGAAATCAATACCCAAATGTCCAAAAATGAAAAAAATGCATGGTAAACACATCAAAATCACAAAAATTCACCTATTCACAACTAATAATCAACTAATCAGGTATATCGGCATATCAGAGAAACAATAGGGCTGAAACAGTAAACGCGTAATACCCCATTCATGGGTATTAGGAAAAATTGCACATAAAACTCAAATGCATTCAAGAGAATGGCACAAAAAACCTACCTCGGTGTTGGGATATCAAGAATCATGATCAGAAAGGCTTGAATCTCCTTAGAATGCTATAGATTTATGAAAAAATATAAAACATTCAACCAATGTTAACTCACGAAAGAAGATAAATAAGGAAAAGGTTTACTAGGAGAAGAGATAACTCACGGATGAGATTCAAATGCAACCGTTGGTTTTTGATTCGGAGGGTGGACGCTTGGCTGGGGTCTTGTCAAATATTTTCAGCTTCTCGGTGCCCTCGAACAAACTAGGTTAAAAAAGAGACGGTTGTATCTTTCAAACGTTTCCCTGGTGCGTTTAATGAAAAAAACAAAATACATAGCATATAATTTTGAAGTACACGGTGTGTACTCGCTATTTACATACTGCGCATTAGGAGGCCTTCAGGTCATCAAACATGTCCAGGTGAAAGGCCTCTAAACGGATTGTACTCATAAAGTACACGACGTGTACTTAAAAAATTTCCAGAAACTCTTCTTTTGTCAAAAACTCCATAAAAAATAAAAACAAACCACAAAAGAAGATCTTGTTTCTAAAAAAATACCCCCTTAATGAATATCATCCCCAAATATCCCTATCAAGGTGGTGTAGAAGAAGTATCCTTGAATTGATCCGGCCACTATGATCATACATCGACCTCCCTCTCCCAAGTCTCATCTTGTACTCGCCCGTGCTGCCATAGATTCCATACCAGAGAAACAGAACATCCACAGAGAACCACTGTAATTCAATCAAAAATCCAAATAGGGAGCTCGTCGAAAGATGTGTCCACTTCTAACTCAACCTCCTCTGGATGGAAAACATGATATGGGTCTGAAAAGTAACGTCAAAGCTGAGAAATGTGTAAAATTTTGTACATAGCCTGGTACCTCTGAGGTAACTAAAACTGATAGGCCACCGGACCAACTCTCTCCAATACCTCAAATGGCCCGACATACCTTGGAAAATACTTACCATTTCTTCTAATCCTCTTATGTCCCAACCTCATAGTGATACGTAGGAAAACATGATCCCCGACCTCGAACTCCAAAGGTCATCTCTGCTAATCAGCATAATACATCTATTGAGAGTGTGTAGAATCCATCCTCTTCCAAATACACTCTATCTGTTATGTGGTCCCCTAAACAAGACGAGGTCCTAGAAAAGCTGCCTCTCCGGCCTCCAGCCATCTTAAGGGGGATTGGTACGGCCTACCGTACAAAGCATCATATGTTTCTATTGAATAGTTTTTTTTGAAAACGGTTGTTGTGGGAAAACTCTACAAGAGGTATATGCTTCTCCCTATAACCTCCAACATCTATAATTCATGTTCGGATCATATCCTCATGCACCTGAATCGTATGCTCAGACTGGCCATCAGTCTTGGCGTGGTAAGCTGTACTCAAAAGATCATTTGTAATCAAATCCTTTTGATGCCCCTACCAAACCCGATTGGTAAAATGAGAATCTCTATCTAAAACAATGGAGTTTGGAACACCATGTAGTCGTACAATCTCACATACGTACAACTGTCCCAGATCATCAACATTGAAGGTTTCCTTGATCGGCAAGAAGTGAGAAACCATCGTGACTCTGTCAATGACAACCCAAACTACTTCCTTCCCTCAAGGTGAACTCATAAAACCGATCAAAAAATCCATCACCACATCATTCCACTTCCACTCGAGAATGGGTAACTACTGTAAAAGCCCTACTAATCACTGATGCTCTGCCTTCACCTACTGAGAATTGGAACACCTCATGACAAAACCAGAAATGTTCATCTTCATACCTTGACACCAATACTGATAGTCTATATATTGATACATCATGATGATGCCAAGATGAACTGCTCAAACTGAGGAATAAATGTCCTGCATCAGCTCCTCGCGTATATCTTCTAGCACCCATACACACTCTTGGAAATGCAAGATCTCATCCTCGCCTACGTTCCATCCAGGAATAGGGTCCTCTCCTGTCACACTCTCCCTTAGTACTAGGCCTTCAGAATCTGGTATCTTCCCTATTCGGACTCGATCGATAATAGTAGAGGTAACAACTACAGAAGATAGAAATATCTGCCTCTATCTATCGTTCACCTTTAAATGCATCTCTGAGAATAGAGACATAATCTATCACTCACTACTGGCCTCCTGAACTGCCTGTATCTGAGTCATCCTACCCAACACATCAGTCACTATATTGCATTTCCCCAGCGTATAGGCAAGCTCAATGTCAAAGGAATGAATGTACTCAACCTATCTTCACTGTGTCAAATTTAGATCATGTTGAGTGAATATGTACTTGAGACTCCTGTGCTCGGTGAAAACCACAAAATTCACTCATAGAAAATAATGTCTCAAATAGAATATGGAATGAACAATAGCTTCTAACTCAATATCGTGCGTTGGGTAGTTCCACTCATGTGGTCGCAACTGCGAGACCCGTATGCAATGACTCCTTCCCCCTTCATAAAAAATGCTCCCATTATGATACCCGAATCATCACAATAAACAGTATTGTTCTTTCCCTTATCAGGAAATACTAGTATCGGTTCTTATGTCAACCTCCCCTTCAGCTCTTGAATGTCTAACTCACAAGAATCTGACCACAAAAACATTGCACACTTCTTACTCAGACCCTTCAATGGTGCTGATAAGCGTTAAATGTCATGTTTGAAATGTCTGTTGTATACAGACAGCCCTAGAAAACTTCTCACCTCAAAGACATTCTTTGGCTGCTCCCAGGAAACAACTTCTCTCACTTTCTTTGGGTCAAATAATACTCATGCCTCTGAGATAGCCTGACCCCTGAAGTGAATCAGATCTATCCAAAGGTGACATTTTGAGAGCTTACCATATAACTAATTCTCTATAAGTGTACTCAAAATGATCTCAATATGGGTAGCATGGTCGTGTAGAGTGTGAGAGTACACCAAGATATCATCAATGAAGACCACCATGATAGAATCCAAGTATGGACAAAACACTTGGTTCATCAGTGCTATGAAAACTATTGGCACGTTCGTGAGACCTAAAGGCATAACAATATACTCTTACAGACCATATCTTCTCTGCGAGACTGTAAGAGGTATATATGATAGTCTAACGTGAAACTGATGGTAACCGGAACTCAAGTAAATATTTGAGAACACTTGGGCTCCACAAAGTTGATTAAAGAGTTCATCAATATTATGCAAGGGATATCGGTTCTTGACTGTCAACTAGTTCAACTTCTGATAGTCCATACAAAGCTTGAGGGTACCGTTGGCCTTCTTGGCAAATACGACTGGCAAATCCCAAGGAGAAGTACTTGGCAAGATGAAACTCTTTTTTTGCAACTCCTGCAACTACTTCTTGTGCTCCTGAAACTCAGGTGTAGCCATCCAATAATGAGGAATGGACACCAGTCCATCTCCAAGAACAAGCTCGATAGAGAAGTCTACCTCCCACTTCGGTGGAAATCCTAAAAATTATTCTGGAAAGACATCTCTGAAATGATCCACCACTTGAGGAAATTCTAACTGTAAAATCCATTGGATATCCAGATATAGACAGGCAATCTGGGTTATAACTCCTCCCAGACAATGACACTCAGGACCCGTTCTGCTCACCTGGACATCACATTCACCCCTATACAGAAAGGATCCAACCTCTTGTGATATGAAACTCACCCTGAAGTGATAATAGTAAAATATGCCTAGAAGAGAACTATTCAGTCCATTCCGAGAATGAAATCATAGCCTGTCATCTCTAGGACATATTGGTCCCATAAATAGTGACACCCACCAACCTGTACTGGGCACTCTCTCCACCAACATACATTAGTTATTCTAGTCCCCAACAGAGTGTCTAATGTCAAGATATCAGTAGAAGAAAAGATGTTGAGACCAAGGCTCTTCACGACAGTAACAGATAGAAATCTATGGGATGATATTGTATAAAAAAGTGAAGAAGCTAAAACTGAGGCTACTAAGATCTTACCTCGCACGGTAGAAGTTACAAGATCCTTCTCCGACTAGGCCTACTCCACTGCAAAATTCTAGTCTGTAGCGCAGCCCTGTGACCCTTCCTGACAACTCTGAGCTGATCTCCCCTGATATTGCTGAAAACTGGGCAACTGGGTACCACGACCACAACCTCCACCTCATCCTTAATGACCAGAAGAACTCCAGTTCCCTAACAGGTGAGAAAATGGTGGTGCTGCTCTAGAACGAGGAGTCATAGAAGAGCCCATGTCAACAGCTACTGAAAAGATGATTTGAAAGAATCATTGAAGATGACCAATCTTTCCTTAAGGTCAGAACTCCCCTGGGTCTATCGGGCCATGTGGCCCCGTATTCCCGCTCTTTCCACACTGTTAGCACACCACCTGGCTACCAGAAGAAGTGCCTCACCTACTCAGATCACCACACAAAAGACTCCATGCAGCACTTCTTGCTCTCAGTAAGAGGGATAATAACCCCAGATGTAGAGCCTCTTTTTCCCACAACTCCATAATCCCTCATTTTTCACTCTATGATAAGTGCCTCGTTTACTATAGAATTTATAAGAGTCAACTAGAAGATGTTCACCTGCGATCAGATTTCGTGCCTCAAACCATCCTCGATCTTCATTTCCATAAAAAACTAATGAACTCCTAGAATAGGTGTGAAGCATTGTAGCTTAATAAAGTGGGAGGAATAATCCATAAAAGAATGAGTACCCTTCTCAAGACTCATAATATTCTATGCTCAATCGGCCCTCAGGGTCTCCAGATATAATTAGTCAAAGAAGATTCACTGAAACTCATCCCACACCATAACCTATTGGCATCCCACCTATGAGATTACATCCCACCACCTCTTCATGGAGTCTGGAATCATATATGTAGAGATCATGAACCTCCTCTATGGAGGCATCTCCAAATGCTCAAGGATCATCAGCATGGTTTCTAGCCATGAATCTGCAGCCTGAGGTCCTCCTTCCACTGAGAAAGTAGAAGGATGCTACTGCTGGAAGACCCGCGTCAAATCAGCCATCGACAAAGTAGGAGGCGGTGCTCCCTAAAAGGTCTGCATCATCCACAGAAATCCCTCCCTGAACAGTGCATCATCACCCTTTTCAGGTACAATGGCTGGTGCCAAGGATGGCACAACTGGTGGATCTGCAGGTTGTAACGTCCCGGATCCGGGTACCACTCAACGGGTGCCCCGAACCCAGTTGTTCACATGACCTCAAGTGCATTTCCCAAATGCCAGAGGCTATCGACTAGCAGCGAGGGCCCGGGTCAGATAGTGGGGAAACTATGCCCTCATTTGTCAAAGTGTAGCACAATAGAGAAGATAAATAACATACAACAACAACGGAAGCAATAAACCATACACAATTGATATGAAAAACTGTAGTAAAAGATTTCCAACTGCAGTATAGAAAATGATGAAACATGTCTCTAGTACTAAGAAAACATCAATAACATCTTAAACAACAGTAAATTACGATACAATGGAATGTAAAGTTACACCAGAACAAAACAGAACAGGGGGAAACATCAAGAGCCTGAGCTCAGTCCCATGCTCTCCTGCACCTCAGCAAAACTCAAGTACATGTATAGGGACCCTTTCCCTTATCCACACCTACATCAATATAGTCTGTTTGGGCTGAAAGCATGACCCAAATAGGTTGTGAGAAATAAATCCCAGTAGGCACCCACCGAAGGCTCGTTCCCAACTGTTAGTGAGAAATGTGCAACAATAGTGTCCAATAAATGAAGTAAACTAGTAAGAACTCAATAGTAAATATCATTACCAGTTTCATTTCCATTTAAATATTCATTTAGCAGTTCAATTTAATAACATTGTAGTTCAATTTATTAAAATTCAATGTTCCTCAGAACTAAGCCATCGGGATAATCAGAACATTTCTCTCAGGCTAATATAACCACTCCCTAAGGCTATTATAACCACGCCCTAAGGCTTACCCTCAGGTATAAACAATGGTTCCCTCAGGCGTATGGAATATCTCCCTCAGGAATACCAAATATTTCCCTCTGTCATGGAAGCTACTTCCCTCATGCATAAGATATGTTTCCCTCAGGCTATACATTTACTGCCCTTAGGCTAAGAAAACAACGCCCTCGGGCTATTGTAAAACACAACCCTCAGGCGCAAGTAACTGGGCCAAGACCAATTCATAACAAGAAGTTATATATACAATTCCTTTCAATGAATAAGTAATAATCAACATAAACATGGCATACCCTCGGGTATCTGGCCAAATGGATAAACAGAGGAACACACCCACGGGTGGTCCTAGATCCAAGAAGTTATCCCAAACAGTAGTTTTACAATTACATTAAATTACCTATGAAATTATAGGTATTTAAACAGCCAAGACCTCATCCATATGACACCCCAACGTGGGTTTATAGTATAATGGTTCACAGAAAGAAACAACAGTTGGAACTTAAACACCAGACCACCTACCTCGATCGCCCCAGATTGATATACGTGAATGACGCTCCTCGAAACGCCTGAGAATGACATAGATATGTTGTGGAAATAAACTATTTCAAACTTAAATAACATCAGTTAGTGTAATAATTGGAAAAATCTATGCAAAGATAAGGAATAACTCACCTGTGTGGTTCTAAGAAGATTGACGGTGCAGAAAACGGGTTCCCAGTGTGTAGTCGAGAGGTCCTCCATGCTCTGGCCGATTCTCCCATGATCTCCTCCGGTTTTAAGCTTCCTCTGTGAATAGAGGAGTCTACTTCCCATTTTAAGGAAAAAAACAGACTACACGACATGTACTATTGGGTACACGGCGTGTACTTTTTATTTTTTAACTATTCCGCTGGCAGCTTCTCGCCAGCACAACACTGTTCATATATCAAGATGAGTACACAGTGTGTAATACCTGAGTACACGACATGTATCATCGCTCAGTTGCCCATCGCCTTACTATTTTCCTACCAACTAACTACACGACATGTGAATACACACTACACGGTGTGTAGTTTCTTGTTATACCTTTCGTCACCGGCAGGTCTATACGCCTTGTGTACTCATCCCACATGGCCAAAGTACACGGTGTGTGGACAAGTACCCGACCTGTACCCACAACGTTTGGGAGTTTCCCTATTTTCCTTATTTTCTCAAAAATACTCATAGAAAAAAGGAATAGGAGAAACTCATACCTCAAGAACAAGAACTGGGTTCTTAAAGACATCCCCCCTTAAAGCAATAGGTCTCTGAATTTCCATTCTAAGGGTGGTAAAGATAAAGCTCAGAACAACTCTAGCCAATGAGCACGTACATCGGTCTCTCACTCCCAGGTTTCATCTTGCACTCGACCATGCTGCCATAACACCCGTACTTGAAGAACTGACCTGCCACGGGGAACCTTTGTGCTCCTATCAACGATATGAATCAGATGTTCCTCAATGGATGCATCGACTTGAAGCTCAACCTCCTCGGGATGAAAGACATGTGACAAGTCTAAATGATAATGACACAACTAGGATACATGGAAGACGTCATGCATGGCCCGGTACCTCTATGGTAACTGAAAAAGATAGGAAAATGATCCTAGTCTCTCTAGAATCTCAAACATCCCTACACTCCTCCATGAATGTTTACCCTATCTCCAGATTCTCCTGTGTCCCAATCTAGGTGAAACATGCAAAAACACTAGATCCCTGACCACAAACTCCAAGGGTCGTATGCGGTGATCAGAATAAGATTTATGATGAGACTACATAGTATTCATCTGCTTTTTTATCAACTAGACCTGCTCGAATGTCTCTTTCACGAGGCATGGTCCCAATAAAGATGCATCACCTGTCTCCAACCATCACAGGGGTGATCGGCATGGCCTACCATATAAATCCTTGTAGGGTTCCATCTGAATAGGTTCGTGAAAGAAATTATTATAGGCAAACTCAACGAGGGGTATATGATTATCCCAAGAGCCCTCAAAGTCTAGGACTCATGCATGCAACATGTCCTCAAGCACCTGTATCGTATGATATGACAACCCATCGGTCTGAGGGTGGTATGTTGTGCTCAGAAGCACCTGTATACCAGGTGCCCTCTGAAAACTCTTCAAGAATTGAGACATAAAGTGGGAGTCCCTATCTGAAATGATTGAACGTGGGATCCCATGAAGACGTACGACCTCTTGGATATACAGTTTCCCAAGAACGTCAAAACCTAAGGTCTCCTTGGTTGGAAAAGAGTGAGAAAACTTGGTGAGTATGTCCACCACAACCCACATGGTATCATTGCCTCATGTTGACCTCAGAAACCCAGTCACAAAATGAATTGCGACATCATCCCATTTCAACTCTGTGATGGGTAACTGCTGTAACAGTCCAGCTGGCCTCTGATGCACTTCCTTCAACTGCCGACAGGTGGAACATCTATTAACAAAACCATCTACCTCTCTCTTAATACACGGCCACCAATAATGAAGTCTCAAGTCAAAATACATTTTGGTAACATCGGGATGCACTACCCAAGCCGAAGCATGAATCTCCTGCATCATCTACTTGCGTATATCCCCTGTAACCGATACTCATCCCTTGAAATGAAATACATCATCATCACATATCATCCATCCAGGAGGAGGGTCCTCACTTTCCACCGACTCCCGTAGAACTAGGCCTTCTGGATGAGATATTTGTCTCATCCTCACTCTATCAAGGAGGGTAGAAGTCATAGATAAGGAACAAAGATAGGTCTACCCCTGACTATCATGCACCTCCAAATGCATCTTAGAGAACAAATCCATAAGCTTCCACCCAATACTGGCCTCTTTCACTTCATGTATCTGAGTCTTCAAGCTCAGTGCATCAGCAACTACATTACCCTTACCGGGTTTATATGGATGTTCAAAATCAAAGAACTATAGCTACTCAACCCACCTCCACTATCTTAGATTCTAGTCATGCTCAGTAGAGATATATTTGAGACTTTTTTGGTCGGTGAAAACCACAAAATGCTCTCCCAAGAGATAATGTCTCCAATAGTGCAACACATGAACGACTACAGATAACTTGATGTCATGCATAGGGTAGTTCTTCTCATGTGGCCTCAACTGCCGAGACCAGTATACAACAACTTGATCTCCCTGCATCAATAAAGCTCCCATACCAATACCTAATTCATCATAGTAAACTATATTGCTCTTCCCCTAATCAAGGAGTATCAGGATTGGTGCTGATGTTATGTTTCCCTTCATCTCCTAAAAGGCTGTCTCGAAATATTCTAACCAAACGTACTTCACACCCTTCATAGTCAAACCTTTCAATGGCGCTTCTAAGTAGGAGAAGTACTGGATGATGCACCTGTAGTAACGAGCTAGCCCCAAGAAACTCTGTATCTCAAACATGTTCTTAGGCTGCTCCAAGGAAACTACTACTCTCACCTTCCCTGGGTCTAATACAACTCCTTTATCTCAGATAATATGACCAAGGAAGTGTATTTGGTCCATCCAAAAGTGGTACTTTGAGAGATTAGCATATAGTTTTTTCTCTCATAGTATACTCATTACAATCTCAAGATGGGTGGAATGGTCGTGTTGAGTGTGAGAGTACACCAAGATATCTTCCACAAAGACTACCACAAAAGAATCTTGATAAGTATGGAACACACGATTTATCAGAGCCATGAAAACTTCTGGCGAGTTCGTGAGTTTAAATAGCATAACCAACTACTCGTATCGACCATATCTGCTCTTGAAGGCTATGATAGGTATATCAAATATTCTAACACATAACTGATGATATCCTGATCTCAAATCAATCTTAGAGAACACTCGGTCTCCTCGAAGTTGATAAAAAAGATCATCAATCCTTGGCATGGGATATCGATTCTTAACCGTTAGCCGGTTCAGCTTCAGATAATCCACACAGAGTCTGAGGGTACCATCCGACTTCTTCGCAAGAAGAACCAAAGAACCCCAAGGAGAAGTTTTGGGTCTGATGAAACCTTTTTACTACAACTCCTCTAACTATCTCTTGATCTCGTGAAACTCTGGTGTATAAATCCTATAAGGAGGAATGGACAATGGTTCCGCTCCTGGCATAAGCTCAAACGAGAAATCCACCTCTCACATTAGAGGTAGACCAGAAAAGTCTTCCGACAAGACATACCTGATTTAACAAACCACTGGAGGGAAATCCATCTAACAAGTCCTCTGATCATCCAAATATAAACTCACAATCTGGGATGTGGCTCCACCTCGCCCATGATGCTCTGGTCCAACTCGAATTGCCTGAACATCCCACTCACCCTTGTATAGAAACTCTACGCCCTCTGGTGACGTGAAATGCACCCTGGAACAATAACAGTCTACAAAGGCTCGAAAGGGTACCAACAAGTCCATCCCAATAATGACATCATAGCTCGTGATCCTCAAGACATAGAGGTTACAAAAAAAGTGATATCCACCAACCTCAAGGGGGAACTTCTTACTCTGACGCACACCAGCCGTTCTAGTCCCTAACTAAGTTCTTAGCATCATAACATCAGAAAAAAGAAGAAACACAGAGCCCAAGGCTCTCCATAGTGAGCACATATATAAAGATATGTGTAGCACCTATATCAAAATGTAATGAAGATTAAACATAAGCTACTAAAATAGTATCCCTAACAGTAGATGGTTGGGGATCCTTCTCTTGTTGGGTCTGTTGCACTGCATATTCATGCACAGTGCCATGACACTGCAACACAACCTGGCTACCCTGAGTTGTCCAGCCCTGCTACCTCTGAGATCCCAATGTCTGTATACCATGGCCATGACCACCAACTCGGCCTACACACCCTAACATATTCCAGTTTCCTGACTGGTATGAAGCTGTTGGTCCTGCTCCCATACATGGAGTCTGCACAGAACCCCTCTCACTAGCCACCGGTTGAAATTCCCTGCAATAACGCTGGAGATGACCCATCTTTCTGCAAGCTCGACACTCCACTGGGTCACGTGGACCCTGCGGTCTCTTGTGCCCCTCTCTACCACACTGGTAGAAAATGATCGGGCCACCCAAAGAATTTCTATGGCTGGTACTACCACCATGAGAGGACTCCATCCGTCCCTTCCTCTTACCGGTATAAATAGTACCAGTAACTGGTGTCGAACCGCCCTGGCCCACACCACTAGATTTGTGCAGGTTCCTCTCAGTAATCAGTGCCTGGTTCACAATATTATGTACAATAGGAAACCTAGAAACATTCACCATTACTCGGATGTCATATCAAAGACAATCTTTAGAGAATCTGGCCCTCAATGTCTCATCACCCACCAGAACGGGTGAAAAATGCTGAGTCTCATCAAAGTGTGTAGAATAGTCCATCACCGACATAGTGCCCTGCTGCAGATTCATGAACTCTCGAGCTCGATCTTCCGTCATCAACTCCGTGTAGAAGAAGTCATACAAAGCTACCTAAAAATATTCCCAACCAATGTCGCGATGATGTTCAGACAGGGTGGTAACATCTCACCAACTCATGGCAGAATCATGCAACATATAAGTCGTGAGCTGGACCCTCCACCAAGGAGGCGTCTGAAGATGCTCGAAAATAGTCTACATTGAATAAAACCATGACTCCACAGCCTGTGGTCCACCATCCCCTAAAAACGTTGGTGGATGCTGCTACTGGAAGATACGTGTCAGCTCTACCATAGATGTGGCGGCCTGCGGTGCTCCCATGAAGGACTGCATAAACCTCATGAAGCCTTCACGGAACTATTCCTCCATGCCTGTGTTTGGTATAACGGCTGGCACAGTATATGGCACTGCTGGAGGATCAACTGGTAGCCGATGGACTACCATATCTGTATTATAATCGTTGCTACTCTCTTGGCTAACAACTAGTGGTCGTCTCGGCGGTGTGACTTTCCAAAGTAAAAAACATGCCTTAGATTAAGATTATCAAAAACCGAAACAAGGGGACCGCAGAAAGAAAGTCTTCAAGATTTAAAAAACATGACTACACGACGTGTATAAATAATACATGGAATGTTCTAGAATCCATATTCCATGCTCATGTCCTTCTGCACGGCTAAGCCACACGACTCACTAGAATAAGACTACACGGCGTGTATAACATCTACACGGCATGCGTGGTTTAATTTTCCAACTTCCAGTGTCGTTAGTTACACGGTCGGCTATTCGGCCAACACTAAATGGCGCATTACACCCGTACACAGTGTGTAAACAACCCCGTTTTCCCAACCACACGGCTGAGTCCACACGGTCACTCACTGGTCAAGACTACACGGCGTGTCCTACAGGCACACAACGAGCACTCGCCAAGCCTTATTTGGCCCGTATTACTTGTTACACGGCCGGATACACAGTTGATACTACACAGAATGTTCCAGGAAGACACGCCATTTACTAGGAATGATAACACCAAACGGTGACATTAGTTACACGGCCGGTTACCGGGGTCAGACTACATGGTGTGTTCAAAGTGAACATGGCATGTATGTCTTAAGGTTTCACCTTCTATGTTGTTCATTACATGGGCGGACACCATGTCTAGAATACACGGCGTGTACAACCGGTACACGAAATGTTTTCCACAAGTCATTACCTACCCCGTGTCCCCACCCACACGGTCTATGAGACGGGAAGAGAATACATGTCATGTACTGAGGGTACACGACATGTACTTAAAAAGTTTTCATTTATTCCCAAACAGAAGAACACACGGCATGTTTCCATAGAACTACAGGGCGTGTATACTGAGTTTTCCAGACAGTATGCCTCAGAAACTACCCTAGAGCCCAGAAAACACAGAAACCAACACCTCAATGCCAAATTCTGATCAGTGAGGGCCCATACTCCATGTGAATCAATGCTTGTAATCTTATATATGTTATAACAAGAAAAACACGTTGATGGTGCACTAAATTCCTATTATTGACAGCCCATCCTCCCCAAAAACCAAAGTTTGGTTTCCATTCAATCATAAATATCACACAACAATACCCTATCAAATGTAGGTATTTAGCAAAGATACATTCTCTAAAACATGCTTTTCTAGAACAATAACTATCACAACAACATGCAATTCCTAATGCACCTATATGGCATGGAACTATGCATGGAATTTTATTTTTATCATGTGACTACAGGATGCATGACATGGAATACCCTCATCTCATCAGGGTTCAACTAAAATAGAACCCATATATAACAGATAAATTGAAAAATTCCATGTGTGTCACCCAACAGTAAAAATCAAATCAACCGTAAATTACAAAAGAAGAAAAATTGCAACACGAGGTAAATTGGATTTTCCATGTACACGGGATAACTACTCTCGAGCACAACTTATTACCAACAACCTTTTCCGTCCTATCCCAAAATAAGGCTCCAAATGGTAAGTCAATGAAAAGAACTCATCTGATACCACTTTTAAACATCCCAGATCCGGGTGTCACTCAATGGGTGCCCCGAAACCGGTTGGTCACATGACCTCAAGCGCATTTTCAAAATTCTAGAGGCTGCTGACTAGTAGCGAGGGACCATGTCTCATAGTGGGGAAACTATGCCCTCATTTTTCAATGTGTAGCCCAGTAGAGAAGATAAATAACATACAACAACAACGGAAGTAATAAACCATACATAATTGATATGAACAACTGTAGTAAAAGATAACCAACTACTATATATAAAATGATGAAACATGTCTCTAGTCCTATGAAAATAGCCAGAACATGTTACACATCACTACAATGCAATACAATGGAAAGTACAGGTACATCAAAACTAAATAGAATAGCCGGCAGCATCACGAGCCTAATCTCGGTCCCATGCTCCCCTACACCTCTACAACACTCAAGTACCTATATAGGGAATCTTCCCGTTATCTACACCTACAACAATATAGTCTATTTGGGCCGAAGACCAGGCCCAAAGAGTGTGTGAGAAATATATCCTAGTACGCACCCACCAATGTCACATGCCCAGCTGTCAGTCAGGTATATGCAACAACAGTGTGCAACAAATGCATTAAACTATTAAGCACTCAAAAGTTACTATCATTACCAGTTTCATTTCCATTTAAATATTCATTTATCAGTTCAATTTATTAACATTCAAGTTCAATTTAGTATCATTAAATGTTCCTCAGAACTAAGCCCTCAGGCTAATCGGAACATTCCCCTCATGCTAATATAACCACGCCCTCTGGCTAATATAACCACACCCTCAAGATTACCCTTAGTTATAAAAAATGGTTCCCTTAGGCATATGGAATCTTTCCCTTAGGCATACCAAATATTTCCCTCAGGCATGGAAGCTACTGCCCTCAAGCATAATATGAGTTTCCCTCAGGCTATACAACTACTGAACTCAGACAAAAAAACAACACCCTCAGGTTAATGTAAAACACTACCCTCAGGTGAAAGTAACCGGGTGAATCCCAATGCATAACAAGAATTTATATATTCAATTCCTTTAAAGGAAAAAGTAATACTCAACATAAACATGGAATACCCTCGGGTATCCGTCCAAATGGTAAACAAAGGAACACACCCACGGGTGGTCCTGGATCCAAGTAGTGATCCCAAACAGCAGTTTTACACATAAATTAAATTATATATGAAATTTTATGTATATAAAAAGCCAAGGCCTCAGCCATATGACACCCCAACGTTGGTTCCTAGCACAATGGTACACAAAAACACACCAAAGCTGTAATTTAAACACCAGACCACCTACCTCGATCGCCCCTGATCGATATACATGAACGACCCTCCTCGAAACGCCCGAGAGTGACATAGATCATAGGTGGACATATCCTCATTCAAACTCAAATAACATCCGTTAGAGGAAGAATTGGAAAGACCTATGCACATAGAATAAAGAACACACCTGTGCGGTCCCAAGGAGATTGACGTTGTAGAAAATGGGTTCCCGGTGTGCGGTCGGGAGGTCCTCCATGCTCCAGCCGTCTATCCCAAGATCTCCTTTGGTTCTGAGAATACTCTATGAGAAGAGGAGTCCAGTTACCATTTTAAGCAAAAAAACAGACTACATGGCATGTAATTTTCATTTTTTATCTGTTCTGCAGGATGCTTTTCGCCAGCGTGACAATGTTCATCTGTCGACATGAGTACACGCCATGTAATACCCGAGTACACGGCGTGTACTGTCGCTCAACTACCCATCACCTTAATATTTGCCTTCCGACTAACTACATGGAGTGTAAATACACACTAAACGTCATGTAGTTGGTTGTTATAAATTTCTTCACCGGTAGGGCTACATGCCTTGTGTACTCATCCCACATGACCAATGTACACGTCGTGTAGACAAGTACATGGTGTGTACCCACAATGTTTGGTATTTCCCCCATTTTCCTTAATTTCTAAAAAATACTAATGGGAAAAGGAAAACACAAAACTCATACCTCAAGAACAAGAATCGGGTTCTTACACATGTGGTCCCTGATCAGCCATGTCTTGTGTGTGATGACCGCCTGGAAACTGGCATACGATTGGAGGACATCTCAGTGGCATGACTCTGCAAGGTCAAGCACTCACCTATTATCAATATTATGAAGGATTGAAAACATAGAAGTGTATGAAGGAATCAAGAGAAAGAAAAAATTCATGGTTTACAAAACAATACTACATGGGGTGTACAATTCCTACACAGTGTGTTCCCTCATGTCATTCACATGGAAGTGTAATCCTTCCTAAAATGGTCGTGTAACACCCCAGACACAAGGCATATTGTCTTAACACACGGCATGTACATGAATTCAATTTCCATGCCTGAGTTCTTTTACATGGCTACGAAACACGGCTCTCCTAAGACAAGACTACCTGACATGTTCAAGATAGACATGGCGTGTACTAGACAAGATACACCTAGTCTGTGTTGTTAGTGACATGTCCTAACACATGGCTCGTACTACACAGAATGTTCTAGACAGAAACGACATGTATGAGAGGGGATAACACCGACCCATGTTATTCGTGACATAGCCATGTACCTGGGTCAAACTACATAACATGTTCCACACGGACACAGTGTGTATAGCTCAAAGTCCATCCGTCCATGTTGTTAGATACACGGGAACACACATTGTCAACCCAACACGGAGTGTTCGACTGGTACATATAGTGTTCCCACTATACTTTTCCCATCCCATGTCTCCTCCCACACGTCCTACGACACGGTTAGAGACTATAAGGCGTGTACTTATGAAAACCAGTTTCTTCCCGAATAGAAGAACACATTGTGTGCACTTAACATTACACGGTGTGTATTCTGATTTTTTCTGAAAAGTAAGCTTCATAAACTACTGTGGAACCCCAAAAACACATAAAAAGAATCGAAAGATCCAAATTCTGATCTGTGAGGGCCCATACTCCCCAATAATAAAATATTGGATTCTTGTACACATTATAACAGGGAAAACCAGGAAATGATCCCCCAAATTCTGGTCCCTGAGGGCCCATAACACCCCAAGACCCAAAGATACTCATCCATTCAAACAAATCATTACATAAATAAATACTCTATCAAATAGAAGGTATTGTTACTTCAAGGAATCTATCATAATAGCAAGCATATGTTACACATCTTCTACCACAATAACATGAAATCACTAATTCATCCTAGATGGCATAGAAAAAATGCATGACATGTGATTTCTAGCAAGTGACTATATGATGTATGATATGGAACACCATCATCTCATCTAGTTGCAGCTGAAATAGAACCTCAATAGCAACAAAAATAACTACACAAATCATGTGAATCACTCAAGGTAAAATCAAATCACCTGTAAGAATTGCAAAACCAGAAAAACTGCAATTAAAGAGGTAGATTGGATTTTCCCTGTACATGGTTTAGATACTCCCGGGCACAGCTTATTACCATGTACCAATTCCATATTATCCAAAGCTAAAGGATCCAATGAGTAAGTCAAGAGCAAATAAATCATCTGATACCACTTTGTAATGTCCCGGTTCCAGATGCGACCTATAGGCGCCCCGTACCCGGTTCCTCCCATAACCTCAATCACATTTCCTTAAACGCCAGAGGCTGCCTACTAGCAATGAGGGCCTTGGAGGTGATAGTGGGGAAACCATTCCCTCATTGGTAGAGTACACAACGGAAGTAAAAAAATATAATAATGACATACAACATAAAAATGAGTATATAAACTAGAGAACATATATAAAATGTTTCATGATGCATATGTCTAGGAAAACAACCAAACAATTCACAATTCTAAAATTCAACATAACTAAAACAATGTGCAGAAGAAAGTATATAATATCCTCAGCATCGTAAGTCATTGCTTGGACCCATGCTCTCCAGCACCACAACAAGTCATGTACCCGATGTAGAAGGGCTCTTTAACTTATCTATACATGCAACAATATCCTATTTGGACCCAAAAGCAAGGCCCAGACATTATGTGAGACTAAATACCAATAGGAAACCACCATGAGATCTGTTCCTAACATTCAATGAATATATGGAAGGTAAAAAAATACAAAAGGTAGTAAAACAAGGAAATACTCCGTAGTAAACAACCCATAGTTTAAATACTTCTAATTACCACCAAACACACACCATCTAATCAAAGCAGATAAACACAACATATAGTATTCTGGGAAGTACCCATAACCTATCACCTATAGTCCTACCCAGCAACACATGAAAGTAGCTAAACACAAGGTAACCCTTTGGGAAGTACTCACAGTATATTCCCTCTAGTTCTACCAAAAAAGTACAAGAAACCCTCTACGAAGTACAATCTGTCTAACCCCTCTGGTATAGATTAAGAATAGACTCTCCGAGGAAGCACTAACCGTCAATTCCCCTTATATTTTTGTAATGGTACTAGAGGAACTTTCAGGAAGAACTCAACGTCTCATTCCTCATGTGGCCAGCGTCGACGAACTACAGACAGTCTGGGGAAGCCCTCAACGTCAATTCCGCATGTGGACTCGCATCGTTAGTAAAACAGACACTCTGGAGAAGCCCTCAACATCCATTCTTCCTATTCTCTATACACCATGTTCTCACGGTCCTTTGTAATTCAAGAAAGTGTAGAAGCGCATAACAGCCAAGGTAAACCTCAAGAACAAATTGGCTAGAATTCTACAACACAACATCATAACTGAACAATAGTCACATTGTCCTACAATACTAGGCCTGAGAAAGTAAACAACAGCCTAATAGCCAATCAATACCAAAAGGTACAAACTGGAAAAAAATGTGTGGTAAATACATCAAAAGCACAAAAATTCACCTTATTCATAATCACTATTCATCTAATCAAGCATACCAACATAGTAGAAAAACAATAGGGATGAAACGGTAAATGCACAATACCCCATTCAAGGTTATTGGGAAAATTTTCACATAAAACTAAAAGACATTCAATATAAAGGCACAAAACACCTACCTTGGTGTTGGGAGATCAAGATAATTGAACCGCGAGGCTTGAATATCCTTATAATTCCATACATCTATGAAAAGGTATAAATCATTCAAACCATGATAAATCAAGAAAGAAGAGAAATCAATGAATGGTGCTCTAGTAGAAGAGAGAAATCACCGATTTGATTCCAATGAAATCATCCCTATTTGATTCGGAGGACGGACGCTCATCTAGGGGATCGACAAAGATCTGTGGCTACTCAACGCTCTCGGACGAACTAGGTTGAGAAGGAGATGATTTTGTTTGTCAGAAGCAACCCCTGTGTGTTTAATGAAAAAAACAAAATACACGGTGGGTACATTTGAAGTACAAGGTGTGTACTCACATTTCCATTCTTTGCTTTAGGCGGCCTCCAGGTCATCCCACATTGCCCTATGCAAGGATGCTACACGGATAGCACACGGTTACCAACGGTAACCGAGTACACGGCGTGCAATCATAAAGTACACGGTGTGTACTTCAAAAATTTCCAGAAACTCTTATTTTCTAAAAAACACTACAAAAAAGAAAAACATACCTGAAAATAAGATCTCGGTTCTTACAAATAATATCAAAGATAAAATAGTGTTTTCTTAAAAAATGTATCAATTGAGTTAATTTGAAAGTAATATTTAAATCTAATAAACATTGATGAGTGTTTTAATAACTGGAATAATAGTATTTTAATTACTTGGAACCACATGATTTCATATATATGGAGTTTTAGGGGGCCCATTTATTCTAATCACACTCACCCCATCCTCATTGTTGGTTCCCATATCTTAACCCTTCACATAAGAGTGTATTTAGTAGGTTTTTATATATTATATTAATTAATATTATAATCATATTCTCTATTATTATTTTATGATTATTAAAATATAGTATGGTTTATTGGGTAATTAATTTTTGATAATAGTTCACCATGTAATTTAAATTCTCTCTGTTCTGATAAGGAACTCATGACTGATGTATAGAGGCCCTTCAAGAGAGGAAAAAAATATTATTATAAAAATTTACATGTTGATAAAATTTTCATTGAGTGAATATTTATAGTTTTATAATAAATAGTTTAAATTAATTGAATGGTGGAGTTATATATTTTAATTCCTTTGTACATTGGTGGTTAGAAAACAATCAAGATTAAGTTTGAATATTGTTAAAAATTTCGTAGATATTTTTCCATTACTATATATGTTTTTATTAGTTTATGAAAAACTAATAATTAATTTTAAAAATAATGAAATATTTATTTATGATAAATTTTATGTAATATAGTAAAATTTGTGACATTGATCAAATGAACTTGGTTATATTAATAAATGATACAATATATGAGGCAGGTGTAGTTACACTAGTTCATATTGATGTCATCGACTATGATTGATATCCTTCTCGTTATTTTACTAATTTTTATGATATTATAGTTTGGAATGGTAAATTTTTTATAAAATTTTATGTCCTTTTAAAATGAGATGGATTTAGTTTTTCATATTATTTAGTAATGGATATAATTTCGAGGTAAAATAATTTATCTATAAGTTCAAATATTAAATAAGTGTTTCTGGCCAATACTATGGTCCTCATGCATGATATGGGTTGGTGATTCATATTTTTTTTAATGAATATATTTATTCAAAATTATTATGATATTTTAATGAAAAAACGTGCCTATGAAAAGTTTTTTATAATGAAAATATTTTTTTTGAATGTGTAGTTTTGAAATTTTATTTCATATCAAATATTTAAATGTTAGAATATGTTTTCATGACCATATTATAGTGAATATATTAGTTTTAGTAATTGTGAATTTTTTTCTTTTATAATTTATAAAAAATATATTTTTATATTTTATTTAATAAAGAGGGAAAAAAGATTGTTTGTATAAAATGTTTGTTTAAACTGAGATTTTTTGGGTATTGGTACTATTTTGATGTCATGTAAACAACAGTTATAATTTTATTGATGGATTAATTATAATGATTATTATATTTCATGATTATGTATACCATATATGTAACAAAATGATATTAGAAATGGGTTTGTTAGACTTGTACACAATAATTAGTTACTCCATTGATATAATTGTGTTCATTGGATCATGGGTGTTACCAATTGGAATAGATACATATTTTATGAATAGTAGGTCCCATATTGAGTCATTGAACATTGTAATAGGTCCTGAGTAAAAAAATATTAGTTTTTATTAGGACATGTGATTACATTTTTGGAAGGCATGCAATTCTTATAGATTGTTTAAACATGGTTAGATTGTTTTCCATCATCACTATGGGTAGGGTTTTCAAGTAATGGGTCAGATGCAATGTGTATTTTTTACGTCTATAGTAATGATATATGTTATTACTTCTGTTGTTTAAATCACATATAATATTAAGGATTTGGTAATGGAGTAGGGATTGATCAACTTCGGTGTTGGTATATTTTTTCTAGTTAATTTTTTAGTAACTAGTATAATATCATGGATGGAGATGAAAATGTTGTTAAAGATCTCTAATATTGAGGTAACGTATTAGATACATATTTTTTTATCTTGATTTCAAATATTTTCTTTGAGGATCCATTCAATTAATATTATCATAATTTTGATTATAGTGTTTCCCTTACTAGGGATCATCTTAAATAATGTTAATATTCAGTTAATTGGTGAATTTAGTTATTGGAAAACAATTTTTCTCCATAAGTATACTTGAAAATAAATCCCTATATTGAAATTATCAATTTCATGGAATTTAATACCCTTATATTTTATGTTATATTTTCTTTTTAATAAATTTAATCTATTTGTTATATAAGGATACACAAAATGTTGTGTCTAAATGAATTGTTATATATTAAAAATTATATTGTAGTTTCTAAAATGATTTTATGTGTATTAATAAAAAAATATTTCAACAATACGTGTAATGATTTTAGAAAATGATAATATATTTTTTAATGACTTTATATTCATTAATAAGTTAATTTTTTATAGAAATTTTTTTATTAATTTTTACCTAATAATAATATAATTAATTTTTTAAGACATTCATAAATTATATTTGAAAAAATACATGATTTTTTAAATAAAAAACATAATAATAGATTACATTTATTTTTTTAAAAAAAATCATTATGAATTGTGAAATATAACGTTTTATATTAAAAATAGACTATTCATTTAAATAATTTTCAAAAGAAAATATTTTTTAAAAAATGTTCATAAAAACTATATGTGATTAATAATATTATTATTAATCAATTTTGGGTCATAGTAATCAATTTTATGTTGAATTGTGATATAAAATTTCATTCACATACAATAATTTTTTTTATTTTAAAATTACTCATTCATCGAATTTGCTGGTTTAATGATAAATTAAATTATCCCACATATACTTATTTAAATAGATAAAATGGATACCACAAATTGGTTATATATATTTATTATTATTTAATATGGTCAACATAAATTTTAGTCATAAAAAATAGAAAATATATATAAAAAAATATACTATAACGTTAGTTGATAAAACATGTTACCAAGGGTTAAACTGAAGATATGAGGATCAAAATAACCTCAAAACCTATTCCAATTATATTAGTAGGATATATTTTTAAATAATATCATATAATAGTTTATAATGGTCCATGTATGTTCCATTTTATTTTAATCATATACTAATATATTTTATTCATTTAAATAATTCTAAGTCTGTCCTCCCCCAATTATAAAAGGGCACCCTCTACCCTCTCCTATTCATGCATAAAGGGAATTTTAGTATAGAAAAAACATTAATAAACACATTATTTAAATTAAAACCAACAAAATATAGTCCCATGTTTTATTAAATATCTATCCAAATAATGATATAGGTATAAATCTAAAGAGGATATTTGAATAAGTGGTATAATTATGAACCATGGGTTTTAATTTTATTTCTTATTTTCTTATTATAAAATATTATTCAGACATTATTAAATAATAAAAAATTATATACCTGATAATTATAGGTTATTAGGTTTATGTAATAACTTATACCCACCTCGTCATCAAATCGAATAGAAAGAGAAACCATCTATCGTGTGTATGATGGACTACCTCGTCACGAACTGATGTATTTCATTTTCCATACCTGCCTCTCACTAATGTATATTATTTATTATTTAATATATATATATATATATATATTATTTATTATGTATTTATTATCTTATGAATTATAATACCATATATACCTTCTTACCTTCCAATTGGTTCTATAATTATAATGTTGTTCAGGCGTACGTGTGGACTACTACCTACCTGAAGATATGTGATTATATTTTAATTTTTTATTTGCATGGATGGTAATAATAATATATTTTTTGAATATATTTGATTTAATAATTATTTGGGATGTTTTAATTGTTATTTAAATTTTTTCCTTCCATCCAATGAGAAATAGATTCAATAATAATATGTACGTACATCCTACCATCTCTAAGAATAATATAATTCAATTTCCCTCCAATAAATTATATATATATATATAATGAGTATAAAAAATATTTATAAATTTATTATAATTATTTTGATTATATATTATTGATCAATGTAAAAGGATCAAAACATTCAAACCAAAACATCTTTGACAAGTGATTTATTTATCACTATGGAAAGTAATATTATAAAATAACTATTTACAATTAAGTGATAAAAGAATATAATTAATTATATACTGTTTGATATTTATTTTTATAGTTATATATAATATAATTTATAAAAATATATTAATTATATAGCTGGTTAAGACACATGAACCAAAAGTAGGATCTGAGCTATGAGTAATATGCTACATTCTCATTATTAATCAAGCTTTTTTACAATTATGTTTCTCTTGATGAAATTTATTGATATAACTATAAATAATTTGATGAATTTTATTCTAATCTGATTCTTTCTAGATAATAATTTATTTCCTTTCACATTATTCTATTTTTTAACACTTAATCATAATGATTTTCTTATATTAAATTCAACTATAATTCTCTCTTTGGTTGAAAATTTTTAAGGCCCCACTTCCATGATTTCAAAAAAATATTAATGACTATTTTAAGTATTATGCAATGATCTTTTAAAGAATTTATCAACTCTTTTTACAAAAATTTAAAAGAAATCCTTATTTTAACATATACGGCTTGAATGGATGTTAACACACTCCTAACCACTTAATTAATTTAATCATACATTACAATCTTCTGAATTTATTTTCAAATAAAATGTTGTCTTTGATAATTAGAAAATTAATATGTGTTTAATGATTTATTTCAAATTAAAAAATTGTATTTACATTATGTAATTTTCTTGGATAAATTCTTAAATAATATTTTATTTATGATTTAATAATTTTATTTTTATTAATAATTAATAGGGATTTAAAACAATTATATCATTCATATTAATTTTGTGGATGGTTTATGATTGTGATGAATGGATATTTATGAATCCCATTTCGTTCCATGGGTTATTCAATGATGATTTCATGAATTTTTTTAAAATATTTTTTTTATGAATTATTACTTGATTAAATATTTTTAGAACTAGTTTTTTTATGATTTTTTTTCTTATAATTATATCATAAGTGTTTTATTGTACATTGGAACTCATAAGTATAGCTTTCATTATGCAATGGGTAGTCCAAAAAGTATATTTCTCCCAATATTAATGGTTGATGATATCATTTTTAAGAGGTAAATAGGGCTTGAAAAATTGGTGATTCCAGTACAATATTTGACTATGTTCACTATGATTGTATTAGTAGAGAAAAATGAGTACTATAATAGATTTTTTTATGAAATAAATCCCCAATGATAGTATTGGTAATGATCCTTGACTACTAATGAACTTATTATATATGATTACGTGTATTTTTCAAACTAAGGTATTATATCAATGCTATTAATTCATGGATCGTGTAAAATGATTAATTTATGATTTTTTGTCTCATTAACATCCACGATTGATTCCATGGATCAATAATATGATATATGATAATAAGGTTATGGTTTTCAAAAGTAATTATCATGTTCTCATACACTTATTCCAATTCAATGCTTATTTGTTAATGGATATCTTATTTGTTTACCATTACGAATCATGTATACTCACCGTTTATAATGATAATTTCTTCAGATTATGAAGAATGGAATTATGTATGATATTTTTAAAAAGGGTTTTGGTAATGTAAGAATTAGTGGGAGATGATTTTTTTCAAATGTGAACCAGGTATTTACATATACATGTTTCTAAAGATACTATACATATAATATTATGGGGTGGATCTTTTTGGTAAATAATAAATAATTGTCTAATAAGATGAAATATATATACATATGAAAATATTGGGTCTATATAAATGGAATCATAGTAAGGTTTCGACGACCTTTTTAAACATGGATGACATTAATTTAGTGAGAAAGATATTATAGACCAATGTATAGTTGAACATCCTATGATTTTGTAAATAAAAGAGTGTTATTTTTCTAGTAATACATCCTTTCATAAATTTAAAAATATTAAAAGGTTTTATAATAGATTATATTAGGGTTAATAACCTAAATAATTTGTTCATTGAGTTTATCTTGGCCATTATTTTGGTGTAGAGTAAAGTTCCCATTACTAGGCACTTAGTTTCTCACTCCCAGTGAATATGCATAGGATAATTTACATTTCATAAATAAACATTCATAACGGATTTCAAAAGATAAAGATCCTGAAATAATAGATAAAACCAAAGGATTTAAATATTTAAAATATGGTGTCAGTATTTAGATATCCTATAAATAATTTTTATCAATTATATGGGTTTGAAGTAAGATTACAATTTCTCAAACTAGGATTTTTAGTTATTGTCAATGGCCATGAAACAAAGGAACCATGTTAATGCTGAATGTTATTAATAGTAAAATGATTTCCCTAATATTATGTGAAAATTTATCCGAGATAGATATTAAATTATTTTTTTTCTCCTGAAACAATATAAATATATGAATAATATTGAACATATAAATGACAAAATAGATGAAAATGTTTTTTTGAGTTCTTCATGATGAAATTTAATGCTACATTTAGTGGGTCTTATAATCCACAAATTTTATTAAATGTGTCAATAAAAATCAGAAAATATTTCCAAGTCTACACAATTCAGAGAATGAAAATTTCATTTTAGCTATCTATTGTTTTGAAGGCGAAACTGCTCAACAGTGGACTCCTATAAATAAAAAAAAGGAAAAATGATCAAATATACTCCACTAAGTGGAATGATTTTAGGAGAATATTTTTTAATAATTACATTGTATTTCTTATTAAAATGTAAATTGATTAGGATTCTATTCATGTTAAGTAGATGGATGATTAATCCATTGGTACATATGATGAATATTTTACAAAACATGTGTGGAATTACTGTATAGTTATAACCATTGAAGAATGTATTTTTTATTGATTCATTCATGGATTAAAAACATGTAACAAAAGGTATATATCTATAGGATACATCAAAAAATCATAAAAAATCATTTCACTTTATATCAATATTGAAATAGATATTGTAGTTACCTATAAATCATATGGTTTTGTTAAGAAAAGAATGTTACAATATAATGGAAGCTCTAAAAACCATGGTGATATAAAAATATGCCTATGTTTGGAACGAAGCCTTAATTTATTATTTAATTAAATGCACTCATTAGACTGGGTAGAGGGAGACCCATTACATAGCATTAAGTCCCAAGTCCATGTGGACTAAATACAAGTATTGAAATCGCATCAAGAAATTGATTTTGATGGTAATGTGAAGAATTTATCCAATGATGTCAGGAAATAACCACAAATCGAGCACCTATTATTTTGTGTTTCAAATTTGATAATTAAGGGAATTATAATAAAAAATTCTCAATTTTTATTTTCAATTATGATTACAGGAGAAAAAATATCTTCTTGTTAGTGAAAAATGGAAATTTCATGCGATAACTATATTTCATGTGGACAATGATGTGGTGAAATGTATACATACCATCAACTGTAGTGTTGAAATTGTAACATTTGATTATAGGTCTACCCACTAATTTATATCTCAATAATTTTATATGGTTATAAAAGTACTAAAGAAATGATTGTATGTAGATTTTGAATAGAAAACATCTAATAATACGATTATTGTATCCATATATATGATTCTTCTACAATTGATGTTTGTGGGAATGTATATCCTACAATCCTTTTCATTAATCCTCATGTTGAAGTTAATGTTTTCATAGGAATGGATTGGATTTCAATTCTAAAATTCCTCATCAATTACTACTAAAGGTAATTCATGATTTATATTCAGAACCAATATATGACTATTTATTTGTGCAATGATAAATATGAACATCCAAGAGAAATATAATCCATTGTATGGGTCTTAATTTATTTTCAAAGGGGTGTTTGTCTAACATGGTTGGGGAGAAACTCAAAATTAATTATATTCTTATCATTTGGGAGTTTTTTGATATAATTAAAGAAGATTTAACTGGTATTAAACTCAATTTTGATGTTAATTTCTCCTTATAACTCATACCTCATACTACACTAGTTTTAAATACACCATATATAATGGCCATTATTGTGTTATAGAAATTTAATATGACAATCTAGGAGAATATTGAAATGGGATATTTTTTAGTACCTGAAAATAATATCGGGGTGGAATAATTTATTTTTTAATAATATATATCTATAAATTGGACTCTACATTTATTTTTACAATCATAAGAAGATCACAGTCAAGAATATGTATCCTATTACTTGTATTGAATACTTGTTTGATCAACTTCATTGATCTCGATAAATTTGAATGATTTATCTTTAGTCTGGATATTATAAACTAAAGGATATGAAAACAAAATTGTATACAATATATGGAAAATATGAATATATTTTAAACATATTCTGTATTACTAATTTTCCCATTATCACAACGGTTTTAATGAATTGAGAATTTTGATATTTCCTTGATCAATTTTTGGAAGTCTTAATAGTGTATATACAAATATATATTTCATGTATATGTAGTATCATGAATATCAAAAAGTTAATTTACTAAATAACCTTATGGATGAGAATAATTATAGAAAATTTACAATTTCCGAGTTTTGGACAGTAAATGTTTCATTTTTTGTGTCAAATAATCTAAAGATATTGTATATCTATGTATCTATCAATGAAAAGGGTTGATAAATGTTGGCCAGAAAAACTATGGTGACTAAGATCCATATATTAGTTAGTCTAGATAGATTATATTTAAACTTAATGTAATAGTTATCATGAATTTCTAATACACTCAGTTATTTATCATAAAATAGAGTTCTATTGTTTTTGACAAATGAATGTAAGGAATCTGGGAGGTAATAGAAAAATAATGTTATTCAGTACACCTATGCTTATATTATTATAAAATTTATATGGCTTTGAAATCTATAGTGATACATGAAACAAGGATAAGATATTCACTCTCAGTAATAATGAAATGTTTATATATTATTCATCATGAAAATTTAATGTTTATTCATAGAAATACCCAAATCATGATTTATAGATAGCTATGGAACTGTTTTCATTGATTTGATGGATGAATTATATATATATAGATAAAGGTTTTAAATATATAATAAAACATAATATTTAAATTATATATATATACATAATAGTTTGAAAATTCCTGACTGAATATAGGTGGAGTTGAATGGAGATGTTTTATAATCAATAAGTTACCACCATGTGAAATAATACAAGGTGGAAGATTCACATAGTTGAAATTATAATGAGGGATTATCCATGATGATGATAAAAATGATCTAATATTTGTTAATTTTTAAAGTATTTATATAGAAATTTTGAATTGGAGAAATCTTATTAATCTCAATGTAGAGTTGAACCATTTATCCATGCGAGGACTGAAGTGGCGTTGGAGAAAATTGTGGAACTATAAAAGATGGTTAGAATTTTTTTATGTCTCTGCCATGATTGTGAAGAAATGATACGGGTTTGGAATGATGTATGTGTTAAATCTATAAAATATCTGATGATTTAGCTATTATATGAGGCTCAATGTTCATCATTCTCTATTCATCACATATATTCCAATATGTATATGTATTTAAATTTTTTTAGGAAAAGAAGTTTAAAGGTATTTTAGAGTATTATTATTGCTACATAAGGTGTTATAATTATGTATATGAGAGATATAAGTACAAAGGGATGTTACAACCATGACCTATACCAAGATATAAAAGTGAAAATATCACCCTCGGTTTGGACAAGAGAATCCAAAAAATGAGTATGTTTTATAATTCAATTTTGGATTTAGTTGATCACAATACAAATTCATCACAAATCATTGTATAAAAATAATGTTTCCACCCATATTTTCGTTCTCGAATATAAATGAATGAATGTGGTAAATATGAATAGGGAATTTTATTTTTTATTTATGATTAGGGTCCAAGGATTACATTGATGTTATAACAATGTGTTCAAATGTATTTGGATGTATAGTTTGTTTTCAGTTTAAAAATTCATCCGCAAATAGATTGTGATTCTGAAAGAACAAACTATCCTTGTAGGATATGTTGAGATATTATTGTTAATAATTTAATGGTGTTTGGGTTTATCACCTTATTCATATCATGTTTTTTTAAAAAATGATTCCCTAAAAAATATAGAGGGCTCCATATGATGATCTATATTGTAGGATGTGTAGACGTATTTCATTCTATTATGATATTAAATAATTAAATCTATTCCAAATTTAACTAGCTAATGAAATGGAATATAAATAATGACCCATTAATTAACACATAAAGACAACTGAGTGTTTATAGAAACATTATGCTAAAAATCATTGATGTGATTTAGAGTTCAGAATTTATTAGAAAGTGTTTATTTTAAATTATCCATAGAAAATGTTTACGGTAGTGGGGATGAAAATAAATATGATCCCAAATTATATTTTTCTCATTTTAGATAATGGGATGAGTAGAGATGATATCTTCTTACATGGTACTCCTACAAATCCTCTCACAAGTTCAAGATGTTTTCTATATCAATATCCTGAGGAAGTACATATATGATACTTCACATGCAGCGAATCTATTCACCATACCCCTCTATCTTAATTTTTTAAATCAACAATAACAATGATAATTTTCATGTCATATATATTTATTGTTATAGAACATGTATAGTCACCTAGTAAAATTTATCTAGAGGAATCAATAATTCGAAGAAGCTATATGGGAACCTAAGGACATAATGAAATAGATCTATCCTCAGTTTTTAATATATGAGAAAATAATTCAAGGGGATAATTCATTTTAATGGTTTTGGAATGTATCACTATGAGATTTTAAGATTTTTTTACATATATTTAATATATATGATAGCTTATGAGACACATAACCCAAACACTTAATGAACTGTAATATAGGATCACATTTTAAAATATCCATTAAATTGTTTTTATTAAAATGAAATACATGATTTCAAAAATAATAATGAATTTTTCTGATAAATAAAATATATTTTCCATAAAGAATTTATATTCATACAAAAAATATTTTTTCTTTTAGAATTGATTTTATATTTTTCATGATAAAAAATATAAACAATTTTTTTCTTCTTTAAAAAAATGTATTTTATAATACTAATTAACTTTTTTTCAATAAAAATGTAAAAATTAATTTAGAATTATTATTTTTTGATTTTTATGAGAAAACAATTTTGTTAATGAGTAGTACAGAATTATAATTTTTTTAAATAACTGTATTTTAATTTGATAAATGTATAAATTTATTTTTTAAAATGGTTAAAAAAGTAAACCATGAATAATTATATTAATTATAATACAATTTATGCCATTGGATGAATTTTAATTATAAATTTTTACTGAAATTAATTTTATATATAAGAATCCATTTCATTTGAGGACTATTTTTTGTCATGTTTGTAGTTTGAATTTTAATTGAAATGTTGTATATTTTTTGAATTAGATTTTATCAAATAGATTAATGTTTTTTATTAATAATAAATAATTTTAGGTAATATGTTTTACATATTTAATTTATAATTATTTTTATAGATATTAAATAATTTATTACCGTGGATAATGTTAAAAGATGTCTATTAGAGAATAAATTAATGAGATGATGGTTATAATTTCATAAATAATGTATAAGTTATATGTTATTGGAATGTTCTATAATTATATCATATTTAACATAGTAATGGTCTATTTACATTGATTTTTTGGAAATAATATGCTATATATATTATTAGTTTCAGAAATTCCATGTGGGTCCTTTACAACACATAAAAACATACACCCCTTCTACGATACTATAATAACTAACATATCCTATTGGTTCAGCTACACCATCCCTAATCCCTTCTATAAATTACTCCCATGGCATTGAATATCTTTTATGATCATAAAACCATCCTAGAAAGGCATTAGGTATAAATCTAAAATGGGTTTCAAAAGAATAGGTATTGTTATTAACCATTATTTTTCATTTTATTTAATCTTATTCCACCTTAAAATATTCATTAAAAATTATGAAAGAACATCCCCAATGTAATAGTTGAATTTTTATTTTCATAAATAGGGATACACGGTCCATACAATCTTCAAATCATAGTTAGTTCCCATATCCACTACTACCACCATAGTATCTACCTCCCACACCCCGCCATGACCTCCTTTACCACAATGACCTCCTCTAACTCCCCCACCACCACCAACCCCTCTTACCTAACCTCCCCATTTTCTACCCCATCAACAGCACCCCTCCACCTCCTATATCGCTGCCTGTGCCCCCTCCAGTCATGCTACCACCATGACCTCCCCCAAAAAAACGACCAAATCCTCCTTTTTTGCCTCTACTAGAGCCACCAACAAATTTACCCATATGAAAAACAACCACCAGCCTCTTCTACTTTTCCTCCCCACCCCCAATTACTCTTCCACCTCCTATATGTCATCATGAGCCACCTACTGCCCCCCGCGACCATAACCCCCACCTCCACCACCACCACTTCCTCCTCCTTTTCATCCACATGAACCACCCCACATGCCTCCACCAACACCTCCACCACCAAACCCTCTAAAATTTCCTCCCCCACAAAAATACCCTCCACCTATGAATCCTCCACCAATTCCACCTCCTACACCTCCCCGACTATGAGCTCCACCAACACCATAATTTTGACCTCTTCATTTGCCTCCACTAGAGCCACCATCAATGTCCCCACCAGCGCCACGAAGACCAAACAGCCCACCAATGAACAAGTATATAACAAATACTTATATATTATTATTTAATAACTATAACCTAAATCCAAATCCTCTTTTATCAAATTAGAAACAAATACATAGATACTGTATATGGTGGATGATCTTATAACAATCCAATATAATTCATTTTCCAAAACTATCTGTCATTGTTGGTTATAATAATGAATTAATTATATATATTTAAAATTAATAAATAGTTAAATTTCTGTAATCATAATATACCATCTACCATCCAACCATAAAATTCATCCGGTAATTTAAATCTTCAATTGTGAATTCGTGTAGCCTACCACCTCCAAGAATCACTGTGATTCATTATTAATTTATTCTTTAAATCACTAGAAATAAAGATTTATTTTTTTAATATTTATGATTTATAAGGTTTAATAATTAATAATTAATAATTAATTCTTATTACTTATTTACCATTCTTCACTCTAACATTCAAATAATAAAAACAATATCCATTCGTTCATATGACCTATACTCTACTTGTGTGACAGAATTAATTTTTCTACCTCAAATTATTATGGATGACTCTAAAAATATATATAACGAATATATATGATATTTATATATACTTTAATTTTTCTTAAAATTATGTAACCATGTACAATGTTCAGTGACATAAAATTCCAAATGAAAATATATATTGAAAAATTATGTAGTTATCCCATAGAACAATGAATTTAATAACGAATTGTTAATAAACAGGTCATAAAATGGATTACGTAACCATATATAGTACGATGTATATGATTTATTGGAATGAAATTATTAAAATTCTATATTTATAAAAATAATTTTTAGAAATGTGTTATGGAATTCAAAACCGAGTTAAGGGTTTCACATTAAAAACTCACTATTTTGTGGGATTATTTGTGATTTTGTCTATAATGATGAAATTTCAAGATATACCTCCCAATAATGTGTTTTGTTTTAGTATCCTTTGGTTATTTATACATTATTCTTACAATAAATGACTTTTTTCAATATTTAAGTTCTTAAGAGATTGAAATAATGTTTTTAAGGAAAACTGAATTTATTTATATCTTTGGCCGAAATTAGTTCTCTTCCAAGACCATGTATTCTAAAAATGATTTCATGAATTATTTTACTATTATAAAATGATATTATAAATTCATTTTTATCCAATTTTTACTTTTAAAAAGAGTTTTAAAAGAAATATATTTTTTACTCTCTATATGATGTAATTTTAACAAAATACTAAAAATGATAATGGAATATTTTTTAATGTATAAAACATGAAAAATATTTCCTCCATCATGACCCAAACAAAAATTGAAGAACCCCTTATATGGTTTAATTTTTTTTTAAAATATTTTATTTATTATATGATAAATTTTTAGATTTTATCAATGTGGTTTCAATGTAAAAGGGTCTTTTCACCAATAAATGTCCTATTTTTTATTTTAATAACATTAACCACATAATATGTAATCCATTAATTTTTCCTAATATTGTATTGGGAAATGAAAAAATGATACCATAATTATTATTTCTCTATAAAGATCATTATTTTGATTAAAATATATTTATGAAAACACGACACTTCAATGAGTTTTGTTTTTTTAATTTATGAATTGTTTGTGAAACATTTTTTATTTTTCATGGGTTATACAATAATGAAATGTTTATGGAATGTATTTTATTTTTACGTTTTATATAATAAGGATATGATGACATTTTTATGAACTTGTGAGGAACATATATATTGATTACATTATTTAATACATTGTCATAGAATTTATATCCCTCCAATGAATTTATGAAGAATATATATCTCATGAAATAAATAGGACTATAATTTGCACTTTACTCAATGTATTAAGTGACTAATTTAATAATTACTATCATTGATGTGAAAAGTGAATACTATGATGTGTTGAGGAGTGATATAAATTCATTATGGTAGTCATGGAAGTAATCCATTACTACTATGGAAATTAATTTCTATGCCTATGTATATGCAACAAATATATTTCATATGAAAATTTTATACTCTCATGGATCATGTACCTAGATTTCATAATGATTCATTTTTTGATCACCAAGTTCTTATTACATTAATAAACATTATGATATATTGTATGGAAGGTATATTTTTAAAATTTGATTCTAATGTTATTATACCCTTTTGGTCCTATTATTGGGGAGTGATCATTTTATCTCCCTTGATTAATCTTCTTGAGAAACTCACCTCACATGTTATTATGTTTACAATCCTTATGTGTGTTGGTTATCCATTAGGGGGATATGACCTTCCATTCCGGTGTGTGTGTTTGGTGTGTGTGTGTTTAATGTAATTGAACCCCTAATACCCCCCCCACACACACATATATATATATATGATTGAATATAATAATGAATTACTTATTAGGATATTTTTAGTTAACTTATAAACTAGTTGATTTAGTATTCATGCATACAATGTTACTTGAGCTATACGATTATTTCATGTACCATTCTATTACGTAATGGATATTAATGTAATAAGATATAATATCTGTATATGTAAATAATCAGTGTATATATTTATTTTATAATTATATATAATTATTTTGGGTCATAAGACTCTTCATAATATTTTATTTTCTAGATTAGTGTAATTATTTAGTAAAATTCCCCTATATCCAGACATATATATTTATTGCTAAGGATTTAAACATTTATGAAAAAATATAAAATCATCTCCTAGAATTATAGTTTTATATTTTTTGTGAACTGGATAAATAATGGGTCATAAAATAATATTTATACCAAATAAATAAATCAATTGCTTTATAAAAGATATCATATAATGGAACTGAATAATCATTTTGATTCATCAACTCCTCTGAAAATGGTCAAACATAATAATTATGTCATTTAAATTTCTCAATAAGTGGTAAAACAATTAAAATTATAGTATAATGTATTATAAATATATATTTAATAAGTTATATATATGATCACAAATGATATTTTATTGAATAATTTAACTAAATCGGGAAATTATAATTAGTGATCAAGAGGACTGCAAACATAATCATAGATAAAGATATTAAATATTTAAAAAATATTTTAATAAAATATTTTAATATTCCATAGTTTATGGATGTGAAATCATTGGTGGTTAACAATAATCATTTGTTGAGTAATGAGGAACCCCTTATTAATAATGAAATTAAAATTCATGAGTTTTTAAATATAAAAATTCCATACCATTCACATAATGATCATTCTTTTTTGAAAATACACAAAATTTCATCAATATATTATATTATTAAGAATAATCCAAAACTGATTCCAACTTTTTGAGATTATATTTATAATATATTATAATTGAAAACATACTTAAAAACCTAAATTATAGTAAAAATTTATTCTCATTAATAAATTGAATTTTAAAATGACAACTATCATTTATTCATATTTCTTATTAATTAATAATTAATTTAATGTTAATATATTATTCATATTATGATATATTTTATTATTACGAAATCAAAACATACATATTTTTTTAATGTAAAAAACCAATCATGGAGTAATATATATTTATATAAAATTATTTTCTCATTTATTTTAGATATAAAAATTTAATTAAATTCATAATAAAATTATCCATTGTTTTCATTCCACATATATTTCAAAACTAGGTTACTCTTATTCACTCCCATTAATTCAATGGAATGTTTTTTATAATCATATATAATGTTTTTTTAATCTATTAGTGTTTTATTTTAATTTTATGTTTCCTGTGGTGAATGACATTGAAAATATTGATATATTTAATGATAATCATTAATTAAAATACTTTGGTGTAATATTATTCCCACCATCAAATAAATTTCATCATCAAAATTTTACTCATTATCTCAGAGTAGTATTTATCGGGAACTCATAATAAACACTAAACCACAAGTAGATCATGTTTTTATTATTGTTGTTAAAATATTTCAATCTATATGTAAAAAATTTAGTAGTGAATTATAAGGAGAGATAACCCCTTTCTATTTCCACATAGGATTCTACTGACTGAATATGATCTCAATACACAATGAATAAATTCCCAAAAAACCAATAAAATGAGTTATCTAAAAATCATATTACCATAGGATTTTATTTATAAATCAATATCCAGTAGTTGGAGAGAATATTACTAATGTAGGATAGTATAAAATATTTTGTGAAAACTGACCATCTAGTACATTAGCAGATATTGAATAGGATTTTCCAGGATTTTACTGTTTTTAGTGATAATTTCCCTCATGGGCCAATGGATTGGGACATTGAAATGAATAATTCCATACTATATTGTAATTGAAGAAACCAAAATTTTCTGGGTCACTATTTCCCTTATACTATTGATCCCAATAATCATTATATATAAAATTCTAGAATTTATAGTCCTGTTAAGTAAATTTCCTCATAATACTTCAATAAAATTTTCTTGTAGAAAAATAAATATCAATTCCCTCATCATCTTAATAACATAATATTATATGATAATCAATCATTATATTCTAGAAAATTTTTTAGATGTTGATATATTGATATTGTTACCAATATTTATTGATAACTAGTTTCTTATAACCTCTTTTGTTATCACTCCAAATTTTATTCTATTAGTTTTTCTATTTGAGGTAATATTTTCCCTTTCAATGACACCCATTTTTTCTTCTTATTCCTACTATTACTAAGACAAAAATATTTTACATGAGTGGTGGTCATTATAATATAATTATAATAAATAACATTATAAAAGATTATCCTTAATATGGTTAAATTTATTACACTATGAAATTATATATGTCATATTACAACTCAATTTATATTACACATAGTTCAACATATATATCATTTAGTTTTTCCAATATAAATATTTGATCAACCTAGGTTACTTTGAGATGGGATGACTCATACATCGTACCCAGATTCTTATAAGAAAGATCCCAAATTAAAATGAACGTTTTTAAAAAAATTTGATCCCAAAATACTTTGAAATCTATGATAATAAAATAAACAATTTTTTTTATCTATGAAAAACATATCAATTAACATGTACTATAACTAATTAATCTCAAAATATTAATTTATTCTGTGGATCCTAACATTACTATGATTTTATTTAGTTATAATATATTCATATATATAACAATGGTTTATAATGGGATTGTTATTTAATAAACCACATATTCTAGGAGTGTCAATTTGGTTTTATTTTTTTGTCACTAAGTAATGCACCAGTGATGATGTAGTCAATAACCTATGTTCCTTTTTCTAGGTTGTCACCCATAGGTACTCTATTTCAAGATCTAAAATCAACATTGATTATCTATATAGGGATTTAATTTCTCAGAGAACCATATAATCAATAATCTAACCAACCAACAAGATGTTGTCCTATTTATTTAACATTCCCTATGTATTTAATATGGCTCTCTCATTCTACTCCAAAAAAATTCCATAATTTCTTTATAATATATTCATTTAATTATCTAAATTTGTTATATATACAATTGAATATATAATAAAACATAAACTATCAACTACTAAATTATTTACATTAAGTATCATAATCTATATTGTTATCTAAAATTTTCCTTATATAAAATCATTAACATTTTGAATCCACACTCTAAGACTAGGTTCTACAAATATATACATTACACACTCACTTTTAAACTAGATTTATAACCTTTGACATATAAATACTTAATTAAAAAACAAATAATAATTATTGAATAAGTTACTTCCAATTTATATTTTATAGTATATATCATCAGAGAATTGATATAAGACATAAACTAAGAAAACCCATGTTCATTATATCAAAAATATATTTTTTACAATATATATTATACCAATAATTCCATATAAAATATTCACCACCCCCATAAATTATTTCACACATTATATTCTTCTAAACATGTCACATGTACTACTTTTTTTATAATCTATGTAAGTGGAAACAAATAAGGGGTGATGTCAAATTCACAGAAAGAGAAGAAAAACACAATAGGATTCATGGAATAAAAAAGGAATAAATATTATGGATTAAAAAAATTAAAATTATGACTACATAATATAGTGATGATACTTCTTATTTTAATATTGTTAGATCATTTTAATGATAATCAACATAATAGTATTAAAAATCCCAGATTCAATGGTTTAATGTTGTGGGAAAATCAGGCTCATACATAACTTTTAAATTATATAACATCAAAAACATTTAATTCCTTCTTATATATATTTTTAGTGGCCATAACATTATTGTTAGAGTAAGTAATCACATTATAATAAACATCACTCGAGGGGTGAGGTAAAATCCCAGTAAGATGATGAATAAGAGACATTAATCAATTAGTCATGCTTGATAAATTTCATTATAATCATAACATAAAAAAAGAATTTTAATCAATATCAGTAAAAAAATAATGGATAATGTCATGTAATGTGGTAATGCATAAAATGAAAGATCAGGTCAAAGGATTCAAATAACACACATAGTTGAGAAAATGCTACTATAATTTTCACACAAAACGAATGTGCAAAATCATAATATCATTACTATAAAAAAATATACAATAATTTTCATTTATATTTCACATTTTCTCATGAGATATATAACATTACACAATGTATTGGAGGGATATATAATTCTGGTCCCACCCATCACATCATATCATTTACACAATCATGCATGTCACATAAAACACATAATTATCATAGTATTGAAATAAACCTAAGGAGAATGGGTTTCATAGGGATTTAATAAAGGAAACATTCATGAATAACCATTTTTGTTTCTAAATTAATAAAAACAATCATACATATATATAAATTATCAATATTCTTGAGTACAAACAAAATCATATCAATATATGTAAAATAAGATGTTTTAAAGTCACTTTAAAAAGGCCTTCCATTGATTTTTCAAATGGTAGGAGCATGTATATCAATAAAGAAAAATGGAAATGGAATTTTAGGGATATAATATTAACATTCTTATCATATAGGATAGAATATCCCACATGATGGTTTTGGGATCTAGAACCCCCTGACCCTTATTCACACTTTATTTTTTCAATTTTATGCCTGTTGAATTATAGAATTATTTTTATTAAAAGAACTATCTTGAAATAAATTATAGAAATTTATAAAATTATTTATTAATTAATATTATTTTACTATATTTAATAATTACCATTCGATGAAATTGATGCATTTTGGTATCTTGTTTTCTTAAAATATTATTGTTTTCTTTCATTTTTCAATTATTTTCATGTTAATTACTAACTATATTCTTGAGGAATATGGTAAATAAATTTATACATATATATTAGCAATAATTTATTTTAACCATTGATAGGGTTTTTGGTATGAATGGAATTAGAAACATCCCCTTAAGTGAATAACTGATTGATATTTGGAACATCTCCCAAATATGAAGAAAAATAGGTAAAAACATAAAAACATTAATAATATAATATATACATAAGGTTAAAATAAATTATGAAACTATAATATTCTACCTAATTTAATAATTTAATTTTTTATTTATAATTAATTTTGAGAAATAGAGATTATAAAACAATAAGTGAAGTGTTAAAAAACATCATTTTTCTTTAATGTAGCTCCTCATGTTCGAGACTAAAACTCTACTAATTCCTAGAGTTATATTACTATAGAATATCCCCAAGAATTTATATAATATAATGTGTAAATATTTTTAAGCAGATATATGGATTTGTAATGGGTAGTAGTAGTGGATTTTCAGGGGGAAGGAGGAGTAAAATTTATATTTGGAGAGATGGGTATTTTTAGAATAAAATATTGAATAGAAAAATGTATCAAATTTGAAACATGTAATATTTTTTTTTGAAAGTATATATCATAATTTCATATAATATAATGTTTTTTATGCTTCATATACCATTAATAAATCAAATTGATTTTTTATGAAAAATCAAATTGAAATGAAATAAAAATTTTTTTATTAAGGAATCAATTTTGAATTTATGTTTTGGAAATCTCATTCATTAGTTAGGAAATTGAGTTTTTTATTCTAATTAAACATGTATGAAATTAAATATTACATGGAATAAACAAATGTTCTATAAATTATCTTGGAATTATTAAATTATAATGGATGTAATTTGAGTAACAATGTTTATGTGAAAATGTATATTTTCATTATTCACTAGAAAATTTATGTATTTCAAAAAAAATAACTACAAAATAAATTTGGGACAATTTGTATTCAATGATATCGAAAATGTTATTCATTTTATCAAAATAATTTTCCAATAAAAAGTAATTTAAATAATTAATATAAAACAATCAGTTTTTAAAAATACTTTAAAATAATATATTTGAAAAATTTACATATATTTTCATTTATATTTTTAACCATGATAGTTATTTTTTAGGAATTAAAAAATTTATATTTATATAAATTAATCATGAGAAATATTATTCATCTCAAAATTTATTATTTGACGTAAAATTAGAACATTAATGGTAAGATTACAATTCCAAATGGTCAGGTTACTATTCTCAATGGTTAGGCTAATACTCCAATGATGACATTACTCTTCCAACAGTCTCTCTTCTTCCTATAAATAACACATCATTATTCCAATTACTGTTGATCTCAATTAACCACAAGGTTCTATATTTCTATAATGATTACTCGATAACTAATATTTCTTTCATCTCTATATTTTTTTGTAGGGGAGGTGATTTTAGTATATTGGGGTGATCCCTATTTTCCTAGTTTAGTTTTTCTATTTTATATTTTTTTCAAGTTGTAATGTCTACGATTTTTATTGGATTGAATTTTTTAGTGTAATTGTATTTAGTAATGAAAAGAATAATTCAAGATTTTCTCAATATTTTGTTTGTATATAATATAATATAATATAACAAAACACAAATTCATTATAGAATAAAATTTAACTAATAAACACTATTTCATTACATCCTTTCAACATTTAAAAATATTTTCATAAAAATTTCAACATGCATTCTCAGTTGATAATAGGTGATGGTACATCTATTACATTTTTACCTATGGTTCCCAAGTCTCCAATTCATACTTATGGTTCCTCTATAACACTTTAACATGATGGTTTTTTTTGTAATGTAGAAAATTATATCTATCGACCCTAATGATCGAATATTATAACCCATGTTGGGTCTCCACTTCCTCCACATATATCGTGGCATGTTTTTCGAGTGATAAATATTATAGAATATTGATAATTTTTATATTATTGGTGATTAGATCCACCACAAAAAATATTCAATTTTTTCATTTGGTTGTTTTTAAGAGACTAGTGAAAAATTACAAAGTGAAATTAACCCAATTATATGGGCGTATAGAAATTGAAATCATCATACCTTTTGAATTCTATCACTCATCATTAACATGATGAAATACCATAAAAATCGAGGTGTATTCAACAGTTTCAATGTCTTTGTTTTCCAAATATAGGTCTTATTAATGATCACAAAACATCATGGTGCTTCTAGGATTTATATAGAATTATAAGATATGTCAATTTTGAAATAGCTCCATCATTATCTCGTGTAATGATTGAATAAAAAGCCTTTTTCCCAAGAAAATAACACCACCATAATCGATCTGGGACCCATGATTCTTACTTTTCATTGATACTGTCATCTTTTTTTCAATCTCTAGATTTTCCCTTGGTGAAACATTAGTATTCTATTAGATGGATGGTTGAGAAACAATTTGGGTAATGTAGGATGTATTCCATGTCTTTATGATTTCTAGATCCATTATTTTCATTTACATGAAGATAAGAACTCTCATAATCATCATCATAGATAGGGAATCATGTTATTTTCTAATTAGATAACAAGATACCTTTTTCACACATCCCATATTATAGTGAATAGGAAATTTATAGTCTTTTATTACCTATAAACATATTCATTGTTGCATTTTTAGTTGCTTATCTGTGAATATATACATTATAATCTAATAATTTTTATATATTTCACACTTAAAACAATAGATATACTACCAAAAATCAATATAATTAGGATTACTTTTACTAAATCTAGATCTTTTATCATGTAGTTAAACTCATGAATATTCAACTATCATGTTGAATATGCTATCACTTTATCATTCTTCATGAGTATAAAACCTAATAATTTCATCGATGCATCACTGTATTTCAAAAAAACCATTACTAATTGTTGGTAGTGTTAGTAAAGGTTTGGTAACTATCTTCTTCATAACCTCCTTGAATCATCCCCCACAATCATTCATCAAGATATACATTACAAAGTTTTTTATTACATAGTTAATACAGAAGAAAATCATGAAAAATTCCTTTGAAAATGTTGTCAAGACAATCGAATAAATGAAAAATATATATATTCTTAATAGTAGTTGGTTTGTGGAATTACTCAATTGGATTTGTTTTTAAGGGTCCATAAAAATTCCCTCCATTATGTTCACGTTCCCCAAGAATGCATCTTACTACATAAAAATATATCACTTGGAAAACATAGGATTGTCTCATTCATTAATGTGTCTAGAAAAATAGATATATTCTCTTTATGTTCCTCCAGTATCATGGAGTGTATGATAATATCATCGATAAAACTTAAATAAATATTTTTGAGATTGTTTGAAAAAATGATTTTCATCAAATCCAATATAATTTAATGGGAATTAGTAGGCCTGAAGGTAATCAATATGAACTCAGAGTCCACATACCTTATACACAATGAATAATTCTTAATTTTATCCTTATTCACCATTAGTTGATGTTATCTAAAATGGTGACCTACCTTTTAGAAGTACTAAGCACCACATAGTTTTTTTAACAAATCATCAATATTTTGTAGAGGATAAATGTTCTATATGGTGAACATATTAAATTCCTAGTAATTTATTCACATCATCTTTACCGATAATTTTTCTTAAAAAAGTTCACTAGTGTACCACAAGGTGGTGCACTATAGTATGTGAACAAGTTTTCCAAATTCTCTTGCAGCTTCTTCTTTAACTCTTCTAGTTTGATTGGGGCCATCCTGTAGGGGTATATGGAGATAGAAGTGGCTCCAGGTATGATCTATATTATGAAATGTACCTCATGATCGTGGTGAATTCCATATAACTATCTAAGAATTAGATCGTCTTATCCGTAAACAAAGGAAATTTCCTCCAGGTTAATAATTTTATTTGAGTCAACCCTTTTGGAATGGTATGATTATCTATAGGGTATCAACACCAACACAAATCGCGAATTTTTAAATGGTGTTTTGTGATATTCTAGGAATTTGAGTTAGATAATTGGATAGATCTAAATATTAAATGGGTTTTCCATTTCCTAATAGATAATTTGTAATCTATATAATTAGAACCAATCCATTCTCAATATAGTTATGAATTCACCCATGAAATGAATTAAATGTTATTTTGTAATAATTATTTTCAATACGATAATTGGAGAAGATTGCAACATGTGGGTGGAAATGGTGGCACCATCAATTTTGATACAGATATGTCTACTTCAAAGAATCTTTTTTTTATTAAATAGTTTAAGATAATGTGTAGGATATAAAGGAATTCATTTCACTATAATATAATAAACCTTTTTTATTCTTGAGTGAATTGGATGTGAATCATGTACAACATTGTTTTATTGATCCACTTTTGCTGTAGTAATATAATAATCATACCCTAGATCCACTAAATTTGGTGGATACTAACATAGATTACCCCAATGATTTGAGGTTTTTTATATTGGCTTGAATTGTTCTCACTCTCCCAATATTTGCCGCATTGAACCATATGTGGTGCATTAAGATTTTCCCTCCATTCCTCTATCACATTAGATGATATCATAATGCCTCATCAATATTCATGAGTTTGGTGGAGTTATATCACAAACATGTAGAATTTCCTCATCCCGTTGATATAATTACCATAATTATTCATCACACATTTTAACATCTATGTAGTTGGGTCCTCTTTCTTCCTCTTTTGTTGGAAACACCATATAGAAACTCCATTATTTTCTTCTTATCACCATATCTAGGGGACCATTCTATGAACTCTATATCTACCAAGAGAGCACAATAAACCTCATCATCAGAACTCCCAATGTTGTAGATATTGAGATACTTTTGAAGGTTTTATTATATACCACTGATGATTCAATATAAATGTTCTATCATTGATAATAACCAAACCATAAGCACATAATTCAAGCCTTGTGATGTTTTCCTTAGAAGTCGTGTATGATTCACCTTTAATTTTTTTTTCTGATTTTTGAATTATATTTCCATATTTTTTCAAATTTTCTAGGGAAATACATTATAAGAAATATTTTATTAGAGACTCTCTTCTATATATCTTATATTTCATAATTTGGATTTGTTTTATTTATCAATTTTCACCATTAATGGTCCTCTCAATCAAAATTGTAGATAACTAAACCAATATTATCATTAACAGAATAATGGAAAAAATAGTTTCCCTATTCTGCGAACACACTATTTTATGATAAATGGATCATAAATTCATCTAAATTTCATGGGTCATTGACATAAAAATTACCAATGGATATTTGATACATTTTTTTGGTTGAGGTAGACACTCCGCATAGTTTAGTTTATTATTAATATCCTAAGACAACTAGTTATGTTGTAACAGACTAAACCTTATAGAATATTACTTTATACAAGAAAGCTAGGAGACATGTGAACCTGCTCCTGAGATAAATAAATAAAATAAAGTGGCAAGAGTACAAACATGATATCAGGGAATCGCTCAACAAAGCCGAGAAAAAACCTCACCACAGCAATTTGCCTGAACAAAATGGTCACAGAAATCAGGCGACACAGAATACCAACAGGAGGTGCCCTCATTAATTTCCCTTTTCGAAAGAGCATCTGCTAATTGATTGGCCTCACGGTAAACATTCGAAACTTCAATGACGAGTGAATCAAGAAGCCTAAGACAATCAATCCAGTCCGGAAGGATCTTCCAGGGAACATTCCTCGAGCGCTCTTTCAAGATTTGGACAGCAACAGACGAGTCTGACTCTATCCATATCAAATTCCAACCAAAGTGGACAACATACCTAATCGCTTTCATAATGGCCCAAATCTCAGCTTCATTTGCATATCCACTGCCAATGAAATGAAAAAAGCAGCCTTTTACAAACCCCCGATACGTGCGGAAAACACCACCACATCCAGAGGGCCCCGGAGCACCTGAGGCGGCCCCATCGACATTGACTTTGATCCACCGCGGTAGGGGAGGGATCCATCGGATATATTTCACCATTAATGGTTTCTTTTCCCTACCATTAATACCAAGAGATCTCAACAAAACCAGGTCAGAAACATCATTTTGCATGCAACTAGTTTGAATGTTGGAGGCCGTACAAACGGCACGATGCATCATTAAGACACCATCATGAAACCGTGGCTGAATATTGTTGAACAGCAGGTCATTCCTGGACTTCCAAATGAAATCAATAACAGCCGCTATTGCAGCCAAAATAAGAGCATGAACCTGCTCACTAAAATTTTCCATGTTAATGTCCTGAATTAATTCCTCAAGTGACTGAAACTGAAAACAGCACCGAAAAATCTGCTGCATATAGCACCATAATTTGCGCGCAAGTGTGCATGAGAATAAAACATGGGAGAGAGACTCATCTGCTGCCAGACAGACAAAGCAAACCGGGGCAAGATGCAGCCCCTTGCGCTGCAATAGAGCCTGCACAGGCAGCCTATTCTTCCAAATTTTCCAGATGAGCAGGGAGCACGCCAGGGGAATGAAGGGCTTTGTGAAATCAGAAACCCATCTAGGGGGGTGAGTCGAAGTCTCACAACGAGAATTGTAGCATACCTTCGTGTGGAAAATCCCATTAAGATCCAGAGTCCAAACTATAAGATCATGGTCTGTGAAATGGTACTGCATAACTTCCATTCTGATTTGGCTGGGCAGAATTTCAGAAAGTTCCTGGTCTGCCACGAGGTCAGCAATGGTTTTATGCTTTAAATATGGTGGAACGATGATGTCATCACAAATAGGCCACGATAGCCAAGGGGTGGTCCAGCAATTCAGGCTGGACTGCTTGCATACTAACCAATTCGAACCGGTCATCAGATCAGAGTAGGCTTTCTTAATAGCAGACCAAACCGAAGATCTCACATAGCTGGCATATCCATTTTGCAATTTCCGAAGAAATATAGTGGCAAGAAACTCCACGAAGGGATGGGGAGTTGAAATCAGCCTCCAAACAAACTTCTCAATCAAAGTGTCATTAAAAATCCGAACGTCTTTAATGCCCAATCTGCCCATTTGAACCGGCTTCGTGCAGTCTTTCCAGGCAACAGTTACAAGTTTTCTTTTCATTAATTGACCCAGTCCAGACAAAGTTTCTGATTTTGGCCCTTAACTCCTTTATCAGCGATCCTGGCCATTTGTATATGGAAAATGAATAAACGAACATTGAAGTTATCACTGAGTTAACAAGACAGATTCTCCCAGCTTGGGACATATTTTTCCCTTTCCAGCCCAACAACTGATTTGTGATCCGTAAGGCAATGTTTTCTAAGTGACATCTTTTAACCCTGCCCTAAAAGAGAGGAATCCCAAGATAAATGAAAGGGAGGGAACCCCTTTTGACTCCCAGCTTAGCCGCAACTCTGTTTTTCCTTGAAGAGCTAGGCCAATCCCCAAAAAACACATAGGACTTTCCCCCAATTAATTGCCTGGCCAGCGACCTCTTCATAATGAGAGAAAATTCCTTTTATACAATAGATGGTGGCATCACATGACTTCCCAAAAAGAAGAATATCGTCAGCATAAAATAAGTGTGAAGGAGCACACAACTCCTTTCCGATTTTCATTGATTGATAGCATCCGAAATTAGAAAGATCATTGAGGCACCAGCTTAGATAGTCTTCAGCAATAGAAAATAACATACCAGAAAGGGGATCACCCTTCCTGACACCTCTTGAGCATTGAAAAAAACCCCTAGGAGACCCATTTACCAAGATGGACAGCCTAGCACTTGATAAGACGGATCCAATGGGGGGAATTACATGTTGTTTTTGGGACATTTGAGCCATTCCAATGGGATCATATTCTAATAGTCTTCTAAATTTCCAGTTTTGAATTAGGGACTCACTATAGTGGTGACTCATCCTATACTTGATTTATTATAATAATAACTCAACTTGGCATGGACTAATCCTAGTAGTGATTCATATTGGTTGTCAATCATCATGTTCATGACTCATCGAGGCTGTGACACAACATAGTGTTAAATCATCCTATTAGTGAATCATCCTAGGTGTGACTTATCCTGTAAGTGACTCAACCTCTCAATGAATCATTATTGTGGTGACTCATTTTGGATGTGACATATACTGGCAGTTATTCATTTTGACAGTGAATCATTGTGGAGGTAACAAATCATGGTAGTGACTCATCATGATAGTGACTCATAATGCCAGTGAATCTTCCTTGCAGTGACTCATCGTGGTGGTGAATCGTCCTCAAGTTGTCTATTTCAGGGGATTACTCATCCCTAAAGTGACTTATTCTGACAGTTTTTTATTTTTCTAAGAAAGTTATAGCTTTCCAAAATGATTAAAAAATAACCATTTTGAAATCGTTTATTCTGAAAAATGGGTTTAAATTCCATAATTCTGGGTTTTAATTCCATATTAATATAGGATAATCATATCCATATTTTATAAAAACTGTCAATACCACTAAAATGTCTAAAACACGTGGTACTAATTACGTCATCCTTTAATGGTAAACTAAACCATTTCAAATCCCATTTAATTAAGATGTAATCATCCTAAAGAAGAGATCTTCTCTCCAATCATTCATTAATATATTTTTTTGATATGGGAGGATATAAATCCTTCTTTCCTAGTGTCATAGAAAATGCAAATTGAATTAAATCAAGTAATCAATTTTTAGGAAGAATTTTCCACTTATTTGTGCATCACCTCTTTTGGTGTAGCATGTTGGTGAAAAATATCATCATTTTAGTTTGTATTTTCCTTATTTTATTTTCATATGTGTCATGTGGGATGATTTTTTAATTTTTATTCACGTAAATATGGTTGAATCTGGACTATGAAAGATAAATTATTCAGTTTTAATTAATTATAAATGGGTTGGGGAATTTGATGATTGATATTACGGTTTCATTGTTATTTAATGTTTTTCGGAATTTCAATGGATATGGTAACCACTGAAAACCATGTATTTTTTTGTTCCTTGCATTCTCATTATTGTTGAAAACTATGGAATTCATGTAGTGTGGTTTTTGGAAAATACATAATATGTAGTTGGATAATCATTTACAGTCAGTTAATGAATTAAATACACTATGATGTAATGGATTGTGTGATTAAAACCATAAATAATTAATTGAAATTGAATACGAGCTATTTCTTTTATAAATATGAAATGAGTTATATTGTGGTATGTGTTATGATGTGTAGAATGGATATGGTTTCTGAGCATGGTACTAACGTAATGTTCATAGGATATACTATAATTTTTTTAGGGTATGTGTGTATGATGTGGCTGTTTAGTGGGGTTGTAATGGTTTTTATGGTATAGTGGTGCAATGGGGCTGCGATGGTTGTTGTGGTATGGTTATGGATAGGGGATTTGAAATTGGATGTGGCTGTAAAATTATAAAGATATGGAATTTATGATTTGGTTTTATGGTTATGGTGTGTGGATGATTATATTAAGTTTACTCAATGATTAATTAAATTAATAATGAATGTTAATAATTTCAAATGGGTATGTTTAATGTTGAAATCGAAGATGGGTTATGTTGATTAAAATTTTAATGTTTTTTAAAAAAATTGATTCAATGTAATTATGAAAAATTGTTTTTTAAAATTAAGTAGGATGAAAACTGATGTTCAGTAAATAAATTAAAGAGGCTATTTATTTGAAATTTATTAATATACACAGAATCTGGATTATGGATTATAGAATAAAATAGGTCAAATTTCTTCTGTTTTGATTATGTGATTTTTCTGTATTTAGAGGTGGATGTGGTTTTGTGGATTATATGTGCTGGTAATTTCTTATTAGAAACTCATAGGATGGGACTGTTTTCTATAAATTTATATTTATATACATTTTATATTTTAGTTATTTCTATACACACACCACTGACATTGAGAACTATATGCTGACACCCACAAGGTCACATGAGTGTTTTCTTTTATAAAACCACACTTGGAGGATGGATGGGTGGACACACGCTCTTCACTTCTCCCCCATCAATAATATAATAGCCCATGTGTCTTAGGGCGAGTTATGATTTGGTGTCTATTGTGTATTTGAGATGATTTGTGTTGTGTGGTCGCAATTATCTTTGGTAATATTTGTGTTGTGTTGACCAATGTATCTTGAGGATGAGGTGTGATGTATTGACTAGGTCTGTGCTGGTGGGGTGAAATGTGTTTTGATATCCCTTGTGTGGGTAGGTGGAATGTGATGTGTTGTGATAGACCATGTGTGTGCGGTTTGGATATGATGTGTTATGATGGCCAATGTCAGAGTGGGAAGTATTTGATGTGATATGATGTTATTCATAATAGGTGGGAGTGAAATGATGTTTTCAGTTAGGGTGTGAGAGTTCTTAATTAATGGATAAGTGTCTCAAGGTACCCTATAAATAATATTATTCATTTTATATATAATTATATTTGGATGAGATTGTTGGTGTCCAGGCCATGGTTATGTTGGGGTTTTGGTTACTATACTTAATTAGTTGTTTTTTTGTTCTATTTCATTATCAAGGGAGAGTTAGTTTGTTCTTTTCATATATTCAATAGAGACATGGGTTTTCCAATTGTCTATACCTTTACGATCATACTACGTATAAAATAATTGTTTTCATGTTTCCGAGAGAACTACAATGACTGTGTTGGACATTAGTATCTCGATCCTTTTGACAGTTTCTGTGTTACTACTTTAGCAATGTTTCTTTTGGGATTTCTTTTCTAAACATATATATGTATGAATTTTTTAATACATAAATCTGGGGATGGAATGGAATTATTTTTTATTATTTAATGTAGTTTTTCACAGTTAATTCATCCTTTATCCCAATACTATTTTCTTATTAAGGTAAATTCCTACCATATTGTGAGATTTTTATACTCTCAGTACTAGTTTCCAACCTAGAACTACTTGATGCAGGACTCGAGAATCATTATCTCCCTCCCTGAATTTCATCGTCTTTGGTCAGAGTGGGTCATTACAGAGTGGAATTATAGCTATTAGTTGAGTGATATGGTAGAGTTTGTAGTTAGGCACAATGAGAAATGTAAGGGTTGGAATGGAAGCAGTTCTAATTGACCTTGTTGTATGACATATGTTAGGGAGACCATCTATGACATGGGATTTTAGGCCGCCATGATGTAGTGCACTAACATTGAGCTTTTTTAACGACCATGTGAGATGAGATTATTTTAGGGTAGTGACCTAGTTGATGTGCATGCTTCATGATGACTTGTGTTCTTGATTGAATTGTGTCTTTTTAGGTAGATTAAATGAATTAAAAAATCATGAAATTTGATATATGTTTTTATGAAATTGTTTCATCTAGTTAATTTTAATAAATTTATGATATTATCAGATGAATTATTCATATAAATGAAAAGAAAATAGTAACATGATAGTTAACTATCCTGTGGTGTTTGTTCCACGCATTATTTATGTTCGAATGTTTTGTTTACTTTTCTATTACAACACTATTAATATTTAATTTATTTTTTCCTCATTTGTTATAAATTTATAACATGCCATCTAGTTTTTGTAATGATAGAAATAATTAGAAAATTAAACTTATTGAATTATATTATGATCAAAAGTTTAATTATAATTAATGTTTATGAAGCATATATTCTCTAAATATATTTCACATATACATCATAAAATAAATTCATTATAAAACCATGATTATGTTTATTATGGTTCCGATGTGTGTTAATATTTCATTCATTTCAATAAATTTGTAATTTATCCTAAGAAATTGTTTTTGACATTGTGGAAAATATCCCTTCAAAAATTAAAATTCCGACTTTTCAAAAAAAATACAACTTAATTATTGATAATTTCATTGAATTTGGAATTATTGACCAGAATATTTTAATCCTCTTTTTTACTTGATTGATTTTATAAAAAAAAATATAACTATATGTTGTAATCAAGTGTTATGGTATAAATTCTTGTGCAATTTATTTCTACATTTTCGAAAATGAATATCATGATTTTTGGTATATTCTTTAGGCACAAAACTATTTAAATGATTAAATGCATTAGTTTAGGATTGCTAATAATTTTTACATATATAAATATGTATACATCAAAAGTTTATTCATGATTGGTTTGTTATAGGAGACAAGAAAAATGTTGAAATCATTTTTTTGGAAACTAGGGAAGCTCTAGTATGATTGAATTGAGCATGTAGCATGTTTAATATGATTCACATAAAAATGTAAGTAGAAACATGTCATCCTTATTGATTTATATAAGTATGTTTCCCCAAGACACTAAAATGGCCAAATAATGCTTTATCGAAGATTCCTAAGGCAGGAAGCATAATAATACAACATTTTCAATTTTCAATTTATATCCAGCAAACATGTTTTATTTTGATGATTACAAAAGAATAATGTGTATGTATTTTAGTATTTGAATTGAACAAATGGGCCTATCGTGTAAAAATTCTCAAGTGAATATGGAAGTGCTCTATGGGAAATACAGTTTTTTGTGATGGGCTGTTTGTGATTGGATAAATCCCCATCGTTGATAGCTTGTCCCAGAGATTATTTGTGACGGGGGATTCTGCCCACCGCAAATAATTGGTTATTTGTGACGGGATTTGGGGTCCCGTCACAAAATGTTTGGTGTGGATTGCGCGGAAAACTGTGGGAAGGTTATTTTTGATGGGGGGATTTCCCCGTCACAAATAATGCGTCAGTCGGTAGGTATTAGTGAAGGGACATGTTGTAAATACCCAGGGAAAAATATAGGTTTTTGTGACGGGATGTTCTCCCGTCGCAAAAAGTGTTTCAGTAGGTAACTTTTGCGACGGGACCTATCGCAAATACTCTTTTAACCACCGACTCTAATTAATGTGGACGAATGTTTTTTCGAAGGGACCCATCACAAAAAATACTATTTCTGATGGGTAGTCCTTCGCAAATAGTCCCATCACCACTAATAAACCTATATATATGCCCATCCGTTTTTCAAATCCTCCACTCAACTCTCTCTCTCTCTCTCTCTCAGAATTCTGTTTTCAGAGTGAAAATTTATGTTCATTTTTTTTCACGAAAAAGTTGTGAAGTTGTCTACATCAATTGGAGATCCAGTTTAAATGTATTTATAATTGATGTAATTCATATTTATGTCATTCTTTATTTCAATTTTTATTATTTTTGATTAGTAGTAATTAAAGTAGATTTAAATTGTTTTGTTATCAGTATTTATTTGTAATAATAAATTGAAATTTTTAGTACTAATTTTTAATAATTAGTAATTAATAGGAATAATTAGAAATAAATTGGAATAATTAGTAATAAATAAGAATAATTTGTAATAAATAAGAATATTTAGTAATAAATAGTAATAATTAGTAATAAAAAAGAATAATTAGTAATAAATAGTAAAATTTAGGAATAAATATGAATAATTAGCAACAAATAGTAATAAATATGATTAATTAGTAATAAATAGTAATAATTAGAAACAAATATTAATAATTAGAAATAAATATTAACAATTTGAAATAAATAGTAATAATTAGAAATAATTAGTAATAAATTGGAATTATTAGTAACAAATAAGAAAAATTAGGAAAAATTAGGAATAATTAAAAACAAATAAGAATAATAAGAAATAAATAGTTTTAATTAGTAATAAATGGTAATAATTAGTAATAAATAGTAATAAATACGAACAATTCGTAATAAATAGGAATAATTAGCAATAAATAGGAATAATTAGTAATTATTTATAATAAATAACAATAATTAGTAATAAATGTTAATAATTATCAATAATTACGAATAATTAGAAGCAATTACGAATAATTAGCAATAATTTCAAATAATTAGCAATAATTACGAATAATTATCAATAATTATGAATAAATAAGAATAAATACGAATAAATATGAATAAATATGAATAAATATGAGTAAATAGGAATAAATACAAATAAACAGTAATAATTAGTAATAATTACTAACAATTAGCAATAATTACCAATAATTAGAAATAATTTGGAATACCTAGCAATAAATAAAAATAATTAGATATAATTAGCATTAATTAGAAATAATTATCCATAATTAGCAATATTTTGCAAACTTTAGTAATATTTAGGAATAATTAGGAATAATTAAGAATAATTAAATATAATTAGAAAGAAATTGGAAAAAATAGGAAGAATTAAGAAAAAATGGGATTAAATATGACTAAAGAGTAAAATATAGGAAGAAATAGGAATAATTACCAATAAATAGGAATAATTAGATATAATTAGTAATAATTAGTAATAATTAGTAAAAATATTAATAATTAGTAATAATTAGTAATAAATAGTAAAAAAAGTTAAAGAAATTAAAAAATAGTAATAAATATTTATTAATACTAATAAATAGTAATGAATAGTAATAATTAGTAATAATTAGTAATAAATATTAATAATTAGTAATAATTAGTAAAAATTAGTAAAAATTAGTAAAAATTAGTAAAAATTAGTAAAAATTACTAATAATTAGTAATAGTTTGTAATAAATAGTAATCAATAGTAATAAATAGTAATAAATAGTAACAAATAGTAATAAATATTAATAAATAGTAATAAATAATAATAAATATTAATTATTATTAATAATTCTAAATAAATTGTAATTATTAGTAATAATTAGTAATAATTAGTAATAATTAGTAATAAATAGTAATAATTATTAATAATTAGTAATAAATAGTAATAATTATTAATAATTATTACTAGTTAGTAATAATTAGTAATAAATAGTAGTAAATACTAATAATTTTTATCAATTAGTAACAAAATGAATAATTAGTAATAATTAGTAATAAAAAATAATAATTAGTAACAATTAGTAATAGTTAGTAATAATTAGTAATAATTACTAATAAATAGTAATAAATAGTAATAATTTGTAATAATTGTAAATAATTAGTAATAATTAGTAATAATTACTAATAATTAGTAATAAATAGTAATAATTAGTAATAATTATTAATAATTAGTAATAATTAGTAATAATTAGTAGTAATTCGTAATAATTTGTAATAATTATTATTAATTTGTAATAATTAGTAATAATTAGCAATAATTAGTAATAATTAGTAATAATTAGTAATAATTAGTAATAATTAGTAATAATTAGTAATATTATAAATTATTAGTAATAAATAGTAATAATTAGAAATAATTAGTAATAATTAGTAATAATTAGTAATAATTAGTAATAATTAGTAATTATTAGAAATAATTAGTAAAAATTAATATAATTACTAATAATTTGTATTAATAAATATTAATTTTTATTAATTAGTACTAAATAGTAAAAATTAAAAGTAATTAGTTTTAAATAATATTAAGTATTATTAAATATTATTTATTATAATTAATTAGTAATAATTATTAATAATTAGTAATAATGATGAATCCTAAGTAATAATATTAATTGTAATAAGTTGTAAAAAGTTGTAATAACTTGGCACATTTTCCATTGTATTGACGACACTCCTTTTACTCAATGACACTTGTTCATTCAAATTCACTTTCTCAAAACATTATGAAAAGTATACTTCTACGTAATCATATCCAATATCGCATGCACGTGATTGAATATGTATTCTTAGGACCACATTTTTCATAATGTTTTCCACCAGTGATAGTTTCAAGAAGATGATTCATCGATGAAAAGGGGGCTCTTTTGTCAGAAAGCTCATTTACTTGAGTCATTCTCACACTTAAATCACAATGAAGAATCTTCTTGGAGGTATGCTAATAAATTCTCGTAGGCACGAGACTGAATATGTGTTCCTCTGATCAGATTCATCATTGTAGTTTTAGTGAGTGAAATTTGCAAGTAAATGAACTGTCAGACAAAAGAGTAGCCACCAATCCATTGGATATTGTGTCACCCAAAATTAATGGTAATTATAAAAAGTTATTATAATTATTTATCTTCATTTTTTAGATAGTGTTTATAAAATTTCAAATTAACCAAAAATAGTGGGGATTTTATATTTTCTAGAAAAATATTGAACAACGAAATCGACATCAGTCATTAATAGATGATTGAGATGGGATAAATCAGCGTATAAATCCAAATAGTTTTGGTTTAAATCCTATATATATTGAGGGTGTTGAAGCTTTCTAATCATTTACATCATCAAACCCAGAATATGTTTTAGAATGCACAATTAAGTTTCCTTGTTAAAAATGTTCTCTGCAAACGTTTGACCCATTTGAAAAGGTTTGGGGATATCTCTTTTGGTTTGGTTTTCTAAAATTTTATGTTTTATGGTATCAACATAGTGAAAACATTTCTATAGAATATACTAATAACTTTCTTTCGGATACATCACGATTTAAAAATTTAGAACATGATGTTGTAGGTCCATCTATTCAACAAACTAGAACCCTAGATGATATAGATTTATCTTTTAAGTTTCCGCCATATGAATTTTATGAGGTATTGTGGTTCGATGAGGTTGAATTATATCCTGGTTGTAAGATAATAAAATTAAAAGAGATTGAATTTTTTTTGGCTATTAAATCAGATAATGAAATTCAAAAAATCTATTTTGATTTGATATTTTCTCTGGTATAAACACTATTATCTGAAAGAAATGTGTTGCCCTCAAATTACTATGAGATCAAGAGGTTAGTTTGTAATCTAAGCCTTAGTTATCGAAGGATTCTTTCAAGTGAAAATGATTTCATCTTATATTCTATTAAAAATGATTCATTGGATAGTTTTCACACATGTGGAAAATCGAGGTATAAAAAAGCACAACCAGGGTTTTCTGGATTGATTCCTGTAAAATAGTAGAGATATTTTCCCCTTACACATAAGCTACAATTTTTATTTATGTCTCCAAACACATCGTCAATGATATGATGGCATAAAACCAATATTTCAACTGATAAAAGCTTGAATCATACATCTGATAGTGATTCATGGAAACATTTTTACTGTATGAATCCGTCATTTTCTTTAAAAGCTCGAAAAATATGATTGAGTTTTTCTACTAATGGTTTCTGTCTGTTTGGTTCTTATAGTAGTCCCTATTCATGTTGGCCTATCTTTATAACTCCGTACAATTTACCTCCATTAATGTTGATGACAGAGGCCTATATCTTTATGACCTTAATAATCCTAGGACAACCGAAATAGAATATTAATGTTTATATGAAACCATTGATTGATGAGTTAAATGAATTGTGGAGTAATGGTGTTATTAAATATGATGTTGCTACAAAACAAAATTTTATATTAAAACCTGCATTGATGTAAATGATTAGTGAATTTCCAGCATTTTCCATGTTATACGGATGGAGTACACATGGTCTGAAAGCATGTCCTTATTATATTAATGACAACAAAGCCTTTATGCTCATCTATGGAAAAAACCCTTCCTATTTTGACTGTCATTGAAGATTTCTTCAAACTGATCATCCTTTTCGAAGGAAATAATCACATTAAAAAAAGGCACAGTTGAAAGGGATGAACTTCGAAAAATGATCTTAGGTACAGAGTTAAAATCAGCTGATTTTTCATTACCTTCCATCACATTTGGGAAAATAGTAAACGAATAGAAATTTCACGGCTTTGGGAAAGAACATAATTGGATAAAACAATGCATTTTTTGGGATGTTCCATATTGGTCTGATTTGATGGTCCACCACATGTTGGATTTCATGCATATTGAGAAGAACAATTTTGATAATTTATTTCATACAGTTTTGGATACACCGGGTAAGACCAAAGATATTGTAAAAGAACGATTAGATCTTGCCCAAATTTGTAGGAGATCAGGTCTTGAACCTTTTCAAAATGTTAGTGCACAGAGGTTAATGAAGACAAAAGTTGCTTATACATTGTCCAAAGAGATTCACTTATTATTTTGTTAGCGAATTGAATATTTGAGACTTCCATATGGCGATGCTGCTAATTGGGGTAGATATGTTAAGAATGGTCAAATTAGTAGATTAAAAAGTCATGATTTTCTTGTAATAATAGAATTAATTTTTTCTGATTGGATTCATAGGTTTGTTGAATTCTATTATTTGGGATTCGATAATAGACATATCATATTTTTTTCTACACATTTGGGCAGAGACAACATACTATATTACACTAAGAAAACTGGAAGAAGAGGTTGTTGTTATTATATGTTAACTGGAAAAAAATTCCTCAGATTTCTTTGACTCAGTGGAACATCATATGTTATATTTTCCACATGATTCTAAATGTGGAGGTCCATTACAATTTTTATGGATGTACCCATTTGAGTGTTTCAGGCAGAAATTGAAGAAAAAGTATGTAAAAAAGCATCAGTTGAATGCTCAATTGTGGAAGCATATATGCAAGATGAAATTTCTTTTTTCTTCTCTCAATATTTTGAATCATAATATCCCTCAAAACATAACATCATTAAACAGAATGAGTGAAATTTTAATGAAAAAATTTACTATCAATTATCAGTTTTAAATCATCTAAATCTTGGCTTTGGTGGAGTTCACGAATGATGGATTTTAGACAATGAACATCATAGAGCTCATATATAAGTTATGCTCAACTATGAAGAAATGACATAATTTTTACTGTGAGTTCTTCTATTACTTATTCTATAATAAATGTTATAGTATGTAAACTTATTTTATTTGTAGGTTATATGATAATCATATCAAGAAACAGGTTTCACAAATTATAGCAGCTTCTCTTGAAAAACGCAAACAAAATAATTATTCTCAATGACTTCAAAAACATGTAACATAAACTATTGATGGTTTAATATCATTTAAGTGTACTATTTATTATATTGATAATTTTTTAACAAATTTTTATGTGTCTCGATATGCATAGAAAATTGAAAAACGATTGTGTATATTGAGTAACCCACCATCCAAAATGGTTAAATATTATTATGGATATGTGGTGAATGGTTTTCAATTTCATGCACGTGCATATGGTGAATCCAAAAAAAACAATTAACAATGGAGTTTTTTTGAGAGGATTTCATCATAGAGAAAAACTATAGTTGAATTTTATGGCATTCTAGATGAAATTATAGAGTTGTGTTATCTAGGACAGAATTATATAATGATGTTTAAATGTCAGTAGTGGGATACTAATAGAGGATTGTGTGTTCATTAGACTCAAGGAATCATTGATATTAAAAATTAATGTCTTCATTTATTAAATGATCCACTTTTACTAGATCAATTGGAATTTCAAATTTATTACGCAATGTACAATGATACTTCAAGAGACCTGAGTGATTGGTAGAGCAGAATAAAAATTAAATCTTAGGATGTTCAATTTGATGACACTGAATATGGTTTTAATGAAGTGGGTGAAATTGAAATTTTTCAAGAGACTACTCGAAATCCATCTCCTTCTTAAAAAGATGTGATTATTGATGAAGACACCCCACAATTAAGGGTCAACGGTGACAATGATTTTAATGATGTTAAAAATAAATTTTAAATGAAAAGTGATTATGAAACTAAAACTCATAAGGATATTGATGATGCGAAGGTGGAATATGAAGTCATTGACATCATCAGATATAAAGATAATGATGATGGTAAAAATTGACATAGTTAAATGCAGGTTATAATCATAACTAATATATATCTATATTTAATAGTTATTTTCAACTCTGTGTTAACAACAATCATTTTGTGTTTCCGATGGACCCTGAACTATTTCGTGAGTTACAGGAGGCTTAACGACATTTGGATGAGGTGGAATTGGGATCATATGACCCTCAACACATTAGTGGTTCAGGGGGTACACAGAGGGGGAATGGTCTTGCCCGACTGAAGATTCCAGACCCTATCCCTGAGAAACATCCACGTCTTGGCCTCAATCCACTCACAGAGAGGTATGGTAACCTGTATATTTTAGTTACTTCTTATTAATTTGTTTATATATATATATATATATATTGATTATTTATTCTTTTTTCATAGATTATTGGCATTTATCTATTTGAAAGGGGAACGTTATCTTGCACAATTATTTTTCTCTTCCATGGATCACATGGAAACAGATTCCCGTTGATGTACAGCTCAACATGTTCAATCATTTTCTGGTACGTAAATAAATAATATTTATTTTGGAATTTATTTTATTAATAACATGATATTATAAATTTTATTGATGGTTTATTGTATCCCATTGATGATATCATGTGTGATGCTATCCATTCAGCGTGGGAGGCATCTAGGTGTAATAGTATCCGTCATTTTTTGCACAATTTGAGAAGGGGGACCCTTAATAAAATAATAGTGATAGATTTTTATGAGTCTTGTAGAGCCCACCAACTAGAGTACATTTCCTCTCAATCTTGGGATGGATTATGTTTACCCTGGTTGGGTGGTGGATTTCAGAGGAGGACTTCAGTGGGTCGACAGAACTGGGAGAGACAGAAGGTGACACATCGAGATGGTAGTCATACATTCAGTATGCATAGAGAGCATCTAGAAACTATCTTTTTAAAATATATTACATGACATTAAATATAAAAAATTTATTTTATTTTTTTATAGGCGGTCGGGTATCCCAATATTATGGAGTACGATGTTTATCAGAGGAAGTATAGTAATCCAGTCATTAGAGAGATTAGAGGTGATTTCCAGTGACAGATTATGGATTGTATAATTTTTCAGTTTGAAAATTAATTGCATATAATATTTCCTCAATTATAATTTCAAATTGGAATTGAAAGAATCATATGAGACTAAGACCTCTCAGACACAGGCTGTGAGTCTGGATGAGGTGACTGATCAGACTAGTGCCCACCATTTCAATGAGGGGGAATGGATGCAAGTGCCTCAGTCTGGCTTTGAGAGGGGTGAAGTGGAGGCATGGGTTCTTATAAGATATTACATAAGAGACAGAGAAATAGATGTGAGCCTATTACCTAGATTTGTTTTGAGTGTTTCTTTCTATTCATTTTTAAGATGTGATTTTTGGACATTGGTGTTTTATGAGATATCTTTTTTTACCTGTGAAATAATTTTTACTGTGTGATGTGTGATAATTTTTGAAAATTTAAAAAAGGAATCCATGATTCATAATCAATATTTATTTTATTATGATGTGATTAAACAGATGTGGTAAAGTTGGTCTCACCCAATGAGGATAGTGTTTTTACATGGAGGAGGAAATTCCCATATTATTATATTTAGGGAGGTTTATTTTGTTCAATTTTCATTGGTTTCTGTGATACTAGGTTTAGATGATGAAATTGTTTTAAGAATAATGAGACCCTTGTGAGGTATCTCAAGAGATAGCTGTTTGGACTCTATATATCTTTATTTCTAGTTTATTAAGAAATTATAAATTGAAATAATAGATTTGGAGGTATCTTGTGTATTTTACTAAACATTATGGGTCATTACATTATGATACAAATGACTAATAATGTGCCCTGCGGGATTCCAGTGTGTTTTTGGGATATATTATACATTCTAAAAAATGAATAAATTTTACTATTTGAAAAATTATAATTTTCCAATGGTGAATCTTTATCATAGTAACTCATACTAGTGGTGACTCATTCATATGGTAAGCCATCCTATTTGTTACTCTTGTTAGTGGTGACTCATCCTGGTGGTAAATTATTTTTTAGTGACTCATCCTGGTGGTGACTCATGCATGTGGTGACTCGTCCTAGAAGGGAATCATCATGGTGGTGACTCATAATATAGATTAATTATCCATTTGGGAATAATCCTAGCATTTACTAACCATAGTGATGAAACATCATGGAAATGACTCATTAATGTAGTGACAAATCCTTTCAGTGACACATCCTAGTGGTGACTCATTGTGGTTACAACTCATTTTTTTTCTCACTCATCATAGTAGTGACTCATTTTGACAGTTTTCTTTAATTTAGGAATATTGTAGTTTTCCAAACATTTTCACAATTTTTTTTGACAAATTCAATGAAGAAAAATGGGTTCAAATATCTCAATTAACAATTTTAAATCTGTTTCAGTGGAGTTTAATAAAATCCTTAATTTATAAAATGTCACAAGGCCATTAAATCATCTAAAATTCTTCTTTCTAATGAGATCCAACATTAGTGGTCAAATAAAAAAATTTAAATGGCATTAGTTTTATTTGTAATCTGTTAAGATAATATATAAACTCTTTATTCATTCCATTATCTTTCTCATGGTATGAGAGGTTCCAAATATTTATTCAATGGAGTCATAAAATATTATACTAGAATTTTTCAATGTTTTTAATTGATAAGATGTGGTTTCATCCAATGTTCACACACCATATTTTGGTGCTACAATTTAGTGAAAATATACATCGATACATGTAGTATTTTTTTTGTTTTAATGTGTATCATGTGGGATTCGATTGTAATTGTTATTTCTTGTGGAGACAGTTTAATAAAGACATGGAAATAGAAAATAATTTGTTGAAATAAAATATAAAGGGTAAGGGGAGTTAGATGTGTGATATTATAACATTATTTTAATTTATTGATGTTATGAGTTGTATAGTATATGGTATACACTGAAAATCATGGCCATTGGTGGTCCTTTCTTGGGCTATATCTTCTCTACTATTGAATTCATGTTTTGTGGTTTCTAAAAAACACATAATATGTAATTATCTAATCACATATCATTGGTTAATTAATTAAATTATCCATGAGATAATGAATTATATAATAACACCAGTAAAAAATGATGTGAATTTGAATAATTTACATTTAATTTCTATATTTGAAATGATTTGTGTTTTTTTATGTGATGTGATTCATGGATATGTTATAATTTGTGTGTGTGAAATTAATGTAATGTTTAATATATATATATATATATATGTGGTCATTTTTGTGGAGAAAGTGGATAATATGTGGTTGTTCAATGGATTTGTGATGGTTTTTATGGTATAGTGGTGTAGCAGGTCTATGATAGTGTTTATTGTATGGTTCTGCAGTATGGATATAAGACTGGATGTGGCTGTAAAATGATATGGATGTGAAAATTGGGTTTTGGTGTTGTGATTATTTTATGTGGTTGTTTATATTATTTTTAGCATTTATTATTATAATAAATACTACATGTTAATAATTTCAAATGGGTATGTTTAATGAGGAAATTTATGACGAGATCTTGATTAAATATTTAATGTTTTTATACAAACTAATGGGTTTGAATTATAAAACAAGGTTTCATCATAAATTAAATTTCATTCTAATAGATTTTCATTAAATAAATTAAAGAGGATGTTATACTAGAATATATATATATGTATAAATATAGAATCTCTAATAAATACAATAATATGGACTTTTTCATATATTTTGATTGTGCGATTTTTATGTATTTAGATGTTGCAGTGATTTTCTTGATTCTATGATATGGTTAGTTGTTTTTGTAAAACTATTGGATGGGATTCTGTGTTGTATCTCTATATGTATAAACACTAAATATTCTTATGATTTGTATATGCACCCCCACCAAGGATGAACCCTATGTGTTGTCACCTATATAGTCATAGGGAGGGTGGTGTCGTTACTAGTATCATGGTGAGTGGATGGTTGCCTGGTAACCCTCTCTTCCCTGCTACATGTTCCAGGAGATAATATCCCAGGTTTCATTGGGCCATTTTGGATTTATTATACCAAGTTTATTTGGGATGAGTTTTTATGTGTGGTCCCATGTGACTTTGTGGTGAGTTGGGGTGTGATATACCATGTGTCTTGAAAATGAGATGTGATGTGTAGCCTATGTGTGTGAGGGAGAGATATGATGTTTTTTATGGCCCAAGTGTGTGGGGATGGGATGTGATTATTTTTATGGCCCCTGTGTGAGTGTTTTGGATGCTATGTTTTGTGATGTACTAGATGTGTGCGGGCGGGATGTGATATGATGTGACATAATTTGTAGGGGGTGGAATTTCTAGGCTGTTTGTCATTTGGGTGTTAATGTAACGACCAGAGATTTTGAATAAATCTTGTTTCCTAATTTTATGTGTTATTTTATTTTATTTATATACTCAAAAAAATGTTTCATTTGATAACATGAGTATAATTAAAATGAGACCATTGGGTTTTGACTGTTTTATGACCATTGGTCAATATGACCGCTGGAAACTAAACGTTTTGATTATTATCTCTAAATACAAGTAATCTTGGTTAATTAATATAAAAAGAAGATTCGATGGCCTCACCTAGTAGTCTTGGACCGATCGAAGCACATCTAACAGAACTTGGGAAGGAGGTAGTACCACTGGGCTTTGCTCTGGACCAAACCCAAGCTGATCTTCATCATGTGAAGCTAGAACGAGATCGCCTTCAAGAAAAGTTCAAACTGATAGAAATTACTTCTCGTGCGATGTTGGACGAGACTCCCTCTGATTCTCTCACCTTAGCACACCTTACACTTAGGTCCAATGCTGGCGTGATAAGGGGCTATGTAAGCAGACCGCAACTGCCTTGTGTAATCCTTTGTTTTAAATAAAAATTGGCATTTCTTCTTATGATGATGTTTATGACTTTTAAAATGTCCGGATAAATATAGTATGCATATTTTTGGTGAATTGTAGAGAAAGGATATTTTAAAAAATGTTTATGTAAACCGTAAATAATTAAAAATGTGTAATGATTTTCAAAAAATGGTCTTCAATAATTATCTTCAGTACGAAATTTAGACTCTAATAAGATCAACTTGATTTTTAGATGAATAGTAAATTATGAATAGTGAATTAATGCTTAGGATTAGTAATGTGACCAAATAGATTTGTAATCTCACTTAAATAAAGTATTAATATAATCTAGGCACCTTTATTAAGTAATGTGATTCAATAAAATGGTTAAATAACGGTTTCATAAATTATTATTCAAGTATTAGTTTTTTCGCGTGAATAGTATTTTTTAATTAAAAATTAAAATAAAAATATTTAGAAAATTATTTTTATAAAATCGATATCATTTTTGAACTCAGAGCATCGATATTATGTTAAGGTAAATTTTGGGGTTTTTATTGAAAAAAATGAATTTTCTGTGAATAGTGTATTTATTTAAAAAATAAATAAATAAATAAATAAAATTTCTAAAATTATTTTTATAAAATGGAGTTCATTTTTGAAATTAGAGCATTGATATTTGGTGAAGGTGGAATTTTGGGATTTTTCTGAGAAAGATGAATTTTCAGTGAATAGTAAAAATACAGTTTTAGGGTTTCGGTATGTTTAATGACATCATAACTGTGTCATGATGATGTCATGACATATTTTATGGGTTGGCCGAACAAAGGTGATGAATTATTGTATTGGGGGCCCATTTGGCCTAACTTCATTAGAAATATCTTGGGAGAGCACATGGTTTTGAGAAACCCACTTATGAGGTTCCCCTTGGCCATTAATGCCTTGTCCCCTCACTTTCCCTATAAATACCGAGCCATTCTCTCATCCACTGGACTCCAAAATCATTCTAAACGAAGTTCTGGTCTCCTTACCTCCCAATGAGTCCTCCCAAGGAGCCCTCAAGCCTCTCAAGGTCCCAACCTTTGAGTTTAAAGAGTTACGTTTAAGGTAAGGGATCTGACCTCTCTCTTTCTTTTCAAGTAATCTCTTTTATGTCATTTATTTTATGATCCATGGTCTTATGGTGAAAGATGATATTTTATATTCATCTTAATTCCCTTTTCATGTTCATTTTATGAGATACCCCCTCTTTCTCTCATTATTTCTTTTTAAGAATGTTTAAGTGGCACCGTTAGGCTGTCGAATTTTTAAGTGGTTCTTTCACCCTTCTTATTTTCAAGTTCTACTTTCATGTCAAGTCTTTTAGGTTATTTTTTGTTAAGTTGGGGTATGATATCTATATCTATTATACTGATCTTTTATGTTCATATGATTAGACAATCTATTTGATCTCATCAATTCATTTTGGTTGAATTTTATGTGACGTCGTTACGCTGCCGAATTTTCATAAGAGAAATCTTATTTTTTTGTCTTCCTTTAAAGTTCTTCATTTCATATGGTATATTTTCAAATTTCATTAACATGTTCTTAAATCCCATATATTCTGTCCCTCTAATGTTTTATGGGTCATTTATGAATGTTTGACCCGTGTTCCCACTCTTTTCAACATTTTCTAAAACCCTGTAACGTAGTCGTTGTGTTGCAGAATTTTCATCTCAAAATGCCCCTCTATTTTTCTCAAAATTACTTCATGTTATTAAGTGAATACTCAAAGATCATATTTCTATAGGATTTTTCAAATATATATCAAAATGTCTATTTTAAAATTCTGGGATTTACATACATGAAACCCACTTTCCCTTTCTGTGGGTTTAATGTGACATAAAGACCATGACTTTAAAGCTGTTTTTAAAAAGTTATGAATACGAAATGAAACCCATTTCTTTTATGATTTATGGGTTTTTTATGAAATGATTGGTGAAGATATATGTGGCTCACATGATAATAAAAACATGTCAAGGGTGCTCCCAGATAGCTCTCAAATGTATTGGGTAAAGACTTAATCTTTAGAGATGACTTTTTAGACTGATACCTTGGTGAATAACCTTGGTAATTTTTAATGACACCTTTGGTATGGACCTTGGTGAAACGAAATGATTGTCAATATTATATTTTGTATCCACATCTTCAAGTTATGAAAAATGTTATTTTTATTATGATATATCTCATGATTTCTTTCTCATGCCTTAAAGTTCTTTTTAATGACATTGTTGATGTATCTCAAGTTCACATGTCAATGTTTCCCCTTGTTTCCCTTACTGGGCCTTCTGCTCACCCTTTCATTTGATGTATGTCCCTAGGTTATGAGATGCAGTAATGAACATAGGATGAACATGAGGAGAGGCATTTCAAGTTTTTAATAATAATGTTTTATGTTTTCATGTTTTAAGTTCCTGGTTTCCAAGACACTAAACCTTAAAGATCCTCGGTTTTGTAAAATGTAATGAAAGTTTATGTGATAAAAAGGCGGGATGCTATAGTTGGTATCAAATAATGGTTTAGTTATTTGTGGAAATTAGGATATGAAAACTTTTGGAAGAATCCTATATAAATGTTTAAATATAGGAAATCTTCCTAGTATTTAAGTGAGGTATTGAGTAAGGGATTGCCAAGAAAATACATCCATGTCTGGATACGAGCAAGTAGAGGCGGCTCTGGAACAGATGTACATAGTTGTAAAACCCAAAAACACCACTTTGAGCTGGACTTGAATGGGAAATGGTACACGACAACGGGCCTTGCTGCACTCTTGGTTACGACACTCCTGGGGGATATGATTTGGTAAATTCATAAGCTTAGTATAAACCATTATTAAAGGAAAAAAGATAAAATAAAATAAAGATTCACATATGAATATATGATCATGGATAACCTAGATTTGATCCTATGGGATCACATATAAGGGTATACTTTTCTTCTATAAGTTTATCCTTTTATTCTTATGTTTCCTTTTCATGATTATTGGATATGTAGTTAAGCCCCATAATTTTATGTTCTTTTCTTAGTTAATGGCGGGTAATGGAAGAGCATGTCCCAACAACCATTGTGAAAGGAAATGTGACGATTTCCCTATTAATGTGACAGAGATGATGGGAGATCAAGTTTAACATATTTTGATTCTGCCAAACCAGCTATAAAAAATCACAATTAATAATTGGTACCTAGTTGAATGCCCAAATTCATCAAGGAAGAAGAAGACAATGTCTCGAGGATGTTTATCTGATAAATTTGATAAGGGAATGAAGACCCAATTTCTTTTTTTCAAAAAGTGTGGGAAGAGGCACCAAGGAGAATGTCACAAAGGAACTGGGAGATGTTTTGAGTGTGGGAAGATAGGGCATAAAGTATCCAATTGCTTTAAAAAATGGATAATGTGATGAATGTAGATAATGCTTGATCTAATGTACCTTATACATTTCTATGTCATAAATGTGGAGACGTTAGACATTACCCAAGGAAATGCTCTCTTGTAATGGGTGAGAATCATGATGAGCATCAACAGTCTTAGAGGAAAAGGGAATAATGCAAGTCCTATGCTGAGATGGATCATGATGACTGAAGTACATGTAACTTCTTCGCAATAATTGTCTATTTCATGTTGTATTTTAGTTCGTGCTCTATGATCATATCTTTTATGTTTTCTAAGATCATCGAGTCACTACCTAAGATGATTTTATATCATTAAGGAAGAAATATATTGTTATGTACCACATGTTTATGTAGTGAAGTTGTTATTCTTAAAAAAGGTGATTAGGGGATTAAAAGATGATTATTATTTTGGAAGACGTTCACTATTTTGAGAACCCTATTTGATCGAGGTAAATAGATTACTACGGTATTTTCTTTGAGGAGTATGGTTGACTTATATTTTGAAGAATTTATGAATTTAATGTGGACTTATAGTAATTTAGGTCACTTATGGGAATGATTAACCTATCTTGGGTAAAATATGTTTAGGTTAGCTACTTTTGTTATAATATGTTAGGAGTGTTTGATGTTGTTTGGAGATGAAATATAATGTTTATTTTGGAAGACTATGTTATAAAATCCTTCTTGTATTTGGGTTTTAATCTTAGTTTGGTTTATTTCGAGGAATTTTAAGGACCGTTAATTATGGAATGGTCTATGATGAACTTTGAGTAGTACCATGGAACATTGAATATTTAAAATTTGTTTCCATTCGTGTGGGATTCTTTATTTTTGAAGAGTTTTTTACCTTAACCTTTCTATTTTTGGGATAATATTTAAAGTTATAATAAATAGATAGTTAATATTTTGTGGATTATGTGATTCTCTAGATGATGATTCTCGTGTTTTGATGAGACCAAGTAGTTTTGAATGCTCATCGTTTGGAGAAAAGATTAGTTTTGGTAGAAACATATTAAAGGATGAAACTCTTCATGAAGGTAGATATATTTTCTTATGTTTTTGTTCTATGTAGTAAATGAATTCATCAATATTATGAAAAGGAACGTAAAAAAACATTGTTGGTTTATGTTTCATACTAGGTAATCAACGACCGTTTACAAACTTCATAAGTTTGGTATTTTCTTATGGTTAAATTTCTCCTAATAATGTTTTCTATCACTCTCCCTCAGAACTTGACCCTTTTCTATCTCCTCCATGTCCATGTTTTCCTACATGGAATCCTAGTCTAGGTTAACTCGGGTGACCTTTTTACTTCCCTTTATTTCTTTTAAAGTAATATTTTTACTGACTCCTTTTGCGATGTGGGACTTTCGATGAAATTTCAAAACTCAATTTTAAAAATTGCTAGGGAGCAATTTCTTAAGGGGTGAAGATTTTAACGACCTGAAATTTTGAATAAATCTTGTTTCCTAATTTTATGTGTTATTTTTTTTATACTCAACAAAAATGTTTCATTTGATAACATGAGTATAACTAAAATGAGACCGTTGGGTTTTGACTGTTATATGACCATTGGTTAATATGGCAGCTGGAAACTAAACGTTTTGATTATTGTCTCTAAATACAAGTAATCATGGTTAATTAATATAGAAATAAGATTCTATGGCCTCACTCAATAGTATTGGACCGATCGAAGCCCATCTAATAGAAATTGGGAAGGAGGTAGCACCACTGGGCTTCGCTCTGGAGCAAACTGAAGCTGAACATCATCATGTGATGCTATAATAGGATCACCTTTGCGAGATGTTCAAACTGATAGAAATTACTACTTGTGCGATGTTGGCCGAGCCTCCCTCAGATTCTCTCACTTTAGCACACTGTACACTTAGGTCCTATGCTGGTGTGATAAGGGGCTATGTTAGGAGACTGTAGCTACCTTGTGTAATATTTTGTTTTAAATAAAAATTGAGATTTCTTCTTATGATGATGTTTATGACTTTTCAAATGTCCGGATAAATATAGTATTCATATTTTTGGTGAATTTTAGTGAAAGGATATTTTAAAAAATGTTTATGTAAACCATAAATAATTAAAAATGTGTAATGATTTTCAAAAAATGGTCTTCTACAATTATGTTCATTATGAAATTTAGAGTCTAATAAGATCAATTTGATTTTTTGATGAATAGTAAATTATGAATAGTGATTTTATGATTAGGATTAGTAATGTGACCAAATGGATTATAAATCTCACTTAAATAAAGTATTTATATAATCTAGGCACCTTGATTAAGTAATGCGATTCAATAAAATAGTTAAATAACGGTTTCAAAAATTATTATTCAAGTATTAGTTTTTTCGGGTGAATAATATTTTTTAATTAAAAATTAAATTAAAATTATTTAGAAAATTATTTTTATAATATTTATTTCATTTTTGAACTCAGAGCATCGATATTATGTTAAGGTAAATTTTGGGGTTTTTTCTGAAAAAATGAATTTTTGGTGAATAGTGTATTTATTTAAAAAATAAATTAAAAATATTTAGAAAATTATTTTTATAAAATGGAGTTCATTTTTTAAATCATCGCATTGATATTTGGTTAAGGTGAAATTTTGGGATTTTTCTGAGAAAGATGAATTTTCAGTGAATAGTAAAAATACAGTTTTAGGGTTTCGGTATGTTTAATGACATCATAACTGTGTCATGATGATGTCATGAGATATTTTATGGGTTGGACGACCAAAGTTTATGAATTATTGTATTGGGGGCCCCATGTGGCCTAACTTCATGGGAAATATCTTGGGAGAGCACATGGTTTTGAGAAACCCACTTATGAGGTGTCCCTTGGCCATTAATGCCTTGTCCCCTCACATTCCCTAAAAATACCAAGCCATTTTCTCATCCTTTGGACTCCAAAATCATTCTCAACGATGTTCTAGTCTCCCTACCTCCAAAGGAGTCCTCCCATGGTGCCCTGAAGCCTCTCAAGGTCCCAACCTTTGATTTTTAATAGTTACATTTAAGGTAAGGGATCCGACCTCTCTCTTTCTTTTCATGTAATCTCTTTTATGTCATTTCTTTTATTCTCCATGATCTTATGTTGAAAGATGTTATTTTATATTCATCATACTTCCCTTTTCATGTTCATATGATTATATACCCTCTCTTTCTCTCATCATTTCATTTTATGAATTTTTAAGTGGCGTTGTTAGGCTGCCGAATTTTTAAGTGGTTCTTTCACCCTTCTCGTTTTCAAGTTATACATTCATGTCAAGTATTTTAAGTTCCTTTTTATTATGTTGGGGTATGATCTCTATATATATCATACTGACCTTTTATGTTCATATGATGAGATAACCTAGTTGATCTCATCAATTAATTTTGGTTTAATTTTATGTGACGTTGTTACGCTGCCGAATTTTCATAAGAGAAATCTTATTTTTTTGTCTTCCTTTGAAGTTCTTCATTTCATATGTTATATTATCAAAATTCATTAACATGTTCTTAAATCCCATATATTCTGTCCCTCTACTGTTTTATGGGTCATTTATGAATGTTTGACCCATGTTCCCTCTCTTTTCAACGTTTTCTAAAACCCTGTAACGTAGCCATTGTGCTGCAGAATTTTCGTCTCAAAATGCCCCTCTCTTTTTCTCAAAATTACTAAATGTTATTAAGTGAATAATAAATGATCTTATTTCTACAAGGGTATTCACATATATATCGAAATTTTCTATTTTTAAATTCTGGGATTTAGATACATGAAACCTGCTTTCCCTTTCTGTGGGTTTAAAGTGACATACAGATCATGTCTTTAAAGCAGTTTTTAAAATGTTATGATTATGAAATAAAACTAATTTCTTTTATGCGATATGGGTTGTTTATGAAATCATTGATGAAGATATATGTGGCTCACATTATAATAAATACATTTCAAGGGTGTGCCCAGATAGCGCTCCAATGCATTGGGTAAATACTTAATCTCTAGAGATGACTTTTTTGACTGATACCTTGGTGAATAACCTTGGTAATTTTTAATGACACCTTGGGAATGTACCTTGGTGAAACGAAATGATTTTCAATATTAAATGTTGTTGCGACATCTTCAAGTTATGATAAATTTTATTTTTATTATGATATATCTCATGATTTATTTCTCAAGCCTTAAAGTTCTTTTTCATGACATTGTTGATGTATCCCAAGTTCACATGTAAATGTTTCCCCTTGTTTCCCTTACTGGGCCTTCTGCTCACCCTTTCTTTTGATGTATGTCCTCAGGTTATGAGATTCAGTAATGAACCTAGGATGAACATGAGGAGAATCCTTTCATGTGTTTAAGAAGAATATTTTATGTTTTCATGTTTTAAGTTCCTGGTTTCCAAGACACTAAACCTTAAAGTTCCTCAGTTTTGTAAAATGTAATGAATGTTTATGTGATAAAAAGGCGGGATGCTATAGTTAATGTGGTGAATTAGTAGGGAATTGATACAGGGTACCCTATCATCGATTTACTTCATATTTTATAATTTTATATTTAAATGAGTTATGTGGTGTGTGACCCTTGGGAAGGATGGGATTTATATTGTATAAAATTTAAATTGATATTTGGTTCTACCAATTTACCATAGGCGAATTAGTATTCACTATTCACATGTTCTTGAAAGCATTTTTCTTTCCTAGTGTGTATACATGTGTGCTAACCCTATGTATAGATAAAATATTTTCAGTTTTCCATGGGGAGTACTCTGACTGTGAAAAAAATTACGAACATGGACCTCTAGAATCATTCTATGTCAGTATTTTTGCAATGTTTCATTCTGTATTTATTTTGTAATAATTCATACGTATCATTTTTTATTTGTATATTCATTGTGGGATGGTTGGATTTAGTTTATAATACATCATGATGTTTTTCATCATGATTTCATCATATAACCTAAACATATTTTTTATAAAGGGTATTGACACCAATATTGTGATTTTTTTATACCCTTGGTGAATGTCTCCAACCTGGAGCCCACTATAGGATGGAAAAGGGGTATTTATCTATCTCCCTTAATTGGGGAACGTTTTTATGTTGGGGTTATGACATAATAATTTATATGATATTTGGAACTCAAATTCCCATGGAATTGTGGATGTTTCTTGGGCAATATTTTCAATTTCCTCACATGGGATGTTGGCATGGTTTCTCATTGTTCCCATCATTATATAAAATATAAAAGTCTTTAAAATAAAATTAATATACAAATAATTAATAAATAATTTATTAATGTTTACAATTAACTATAAATGAAAATCACATGGGATCCAAATGTTTTTCCTTATAAAAAATGATTATTCTAGGATGTATTTTTATATAGAACTTATACTTATGTTTTTCAATAATTCATATCCTTATTCACAAATTTACTAAACTATGCTATAATACAAACTATTGAGACACTAAATTTCCCTACATGTATATTAAATCATTTTAATGATAAACAATATAATATATTAAAAAATTGCAGATAGAGATTTGTAGTGTTTTGGTATGATTCGGCTCATACATATATTTTTCATAATAGAGAATAATTTTATTTATTTCTTACATATCAATCTTCATAGTGACTCCCATATTCTCTTAAAATCATGAAATCACCAGATGATATAATCAATGAAAGGGATGAGCTAAAATCCCAGTAAGATGATGAATAAATGTGATTAATCAACATAACATGAGTGAGAATAGTCATAATCATCATAACGTGAGTATAGTAATATCATAAAAAACATTATAGAAACAAATGATAAAGGAATGGAATGTTGAAATTCATAAGAAAGATTCATCTTGTCTTTGTGGTAAAAAAGAATATATTTTTTAATAAAGCTAGCAGCATGTTCACACATAACAAATGTGCATAACAATAATATAATAATTTTGAACAAATCAATAATCATGTTCAACCATATTTCAGTTTATCTCATTATAGACATCACATAAATTAATGGCATAGAGGTCTACATAATTTTAGGAACACATGTCACATAATAACATTTACATAATCATTCATGTGATATAGAATGTATAACAATCATAGTCCTAAATAAATTGAAGGAAAATAATGGGTTTAATTATGATTTAATAAAAGATACATTCATGAAAAAAATGTTGGATTCCAAATGAATATCTTAAATCATACGTGGAAATCAATAATCTTTATTCTGGAGTGGATAGGAAGCATATCATAATGGAAAGAACATGATTTTTTAAAGTCAAAATAAAAAAGGTGGCATTTTGATGATTTTTTTTACATGGTAGATTAAATTAAATCCATTAAAGAGATGTGAATGGACATTTTAAAGATATAAAATGATCATTCATTCAATGATAGAGGAAATAACCCAAACAATGGTTTTGGGATCGAGAATCCCCTTACCATTATTCCCTCTTTATTTCAACACTTTGGTGACTTACTAATAATCGAATTATATTTTTTAAACATTGATTGAGAGTAAAATTATATTAATTTTTAAAGCAATTAATTAATTTTAATCCTATTATTATATTTATTAATTTCATTTGATAAAATTTATGTTTTTTAATATCATGTTTTCATAATACATTCCCATTTTCCTTGGTTTCTCTCTTTTGATCAATGTAATTATCAAATTACTTTTTAAATATTGAAATAAAAATATTAACACGTTTATATATGATAAATAATTTATTTCAATGATTCATATCAATGTTTATATTAATGGAATATGAAACATACATGTTGGTGGTTAACTCCCTATTATCGGGTGCATTGTCTAATTATAAAGAAAGATAGTTATGAAACATAAATTCATTAAAGAAATAATTTTTTAAGCATGTTAAAACCAAAAATATAATTGAAAACTTATTCCTTATTAAATCATATAATATTTTATTTTCATAGAATTTATGTAAATACATAGGAGAAAAATAAAACTAGTGAAGATTTGAAAAACATACTCTTTCAGTGTAGTTTCTCTTGTACGAGAATATAAATGCATACATTTTTGGAGATGGATTAATCAAGAACGATGATATAGATACTATGAGGCTTAATTGGGAATGTTTAAGAAGAAATTTCTCTTTGGAATTGGTTGGAGGAGTTTTTTCCTAGATAAGGTAGATGGGTTAATTATACATAAGGATGGGTGTATTTTAGATGAAATTATGGAATAAAATAATATATCAAATGGAAAACATGAAATAGTGTTTCATACAATAAAAATAATGTATTAATAAACTATAATGAACTTACGAAATTAAATCCCCTTTATAATTATAATTATTTCATTTATTAAAATGGATAATGAAAATATAGAAAAAAAAAATTTATTTTAAGGAATCACTTTTGAATTTAGGTTTTGGAATCTTATATTTAGGTATATTAATTGAGTTTAATTTATTTTCATAAATAATTTATGATATTAAATATACCATTTATGAACCTAATGTTATAGAATTGATTTTGTCATTATTAAATCCTGAATGACGTAATTTTATTTTCCCTACTTATGTAAATAATTTTATTATTTCTAATTAACATAAAAATGATGTATTTCAGATAATTACTAAATTCAATCCTTAAAAAATTTCAACGTGATGTTTTCAAAAGTGATACTATGTTTTATCAAAATGAATTTTAAAAATAGGTAATTTTATTTTGAAATAAAAAAATAATATTTTTTTAAAAAAAATTTAAAACAATTTAACTAAAAAATCAAATTTATTTTATTTGATTTCATTAATAATTATATATATTATTCATAATTATATAATTTATAATAATATAAATTATTAATTAAAAATATTATTTATATCAAAATTCATTATATGAGGTAAATTTATTATTTCAACTGTGAGGTTAATGTTTTTTATGATCAAGTGACCATTCCCAATGGTCAAATTACTATAGCAATGGTAACATTACTATTTCAATGGACACATTACTTCCTATAAATTTCAATTCATCCATTCAATAATAATTAAAATATATACATATCATGTTCCTATATTTCAATACTTCTTCTTGGATTACTAATATTTATCTTCTTCTCTAAAGTTTTTTTAGTGTGTGTAAGGATTCTATTAGATTCGAGGATCCCTGTTTTTTAATTATAGATTTTATATTTTATATTTTATGACATGTTTTAATGTCTGGAATTTTAATCTGTTTCATTACTGTTTACGGTAACAATATTTATTAAGGTAACAAATTCTATTTTGGTTTCTCTATAATTAGTATGTGTATATAATAAGATAATATAATAAATCATGCATATTTTTCTGAATTTTTTTACTAATAAACAATGATTCATTACAAATTATCAATATTAAACTGACATCATTCTATATACATGCCCATAAATGATTACTTGAATATCAATAACACTGATCACATACTAGTGGAATACATAATACCAAAAATCAAAACCAACTATCAAGGCCTTATACAATAAAATATACTTTTCATCAATACCATAGTCAAGGAATATGTGTGAAATGGTTAGACATAATCCATGTAATGAAACACATTTCTTCTCATGAGACAAATCTTTTATAAATGATATATAAATTTCCAGGCTACACCTATCAACTAATTATGTCTCACTAATTAACCATACGTATCAACAAGGTTGTTCTTACTATTCGAAAAGGAACATATTACTCAATAAAAATTTCTATATCAATTTAATGAATTATATAAAATTTCAATATATAACAAAATTATTTTTTAATTCAATAATAATTAATAATTGGAATACACTTCTCAATTTCAATAAAGGGGATAATGTGGTCATAAATCATCTAGAAAAATAAGCATGATAGTTATTCAATAAATAGTCTACTTACCCACAATCATCTATATTGGAATAACTACATTAAAGATACAAATATTATTTCCAATGTTAATTAAATTAATAACACAATCATAATTCATCTAGAAAAAGATGGGGGATAGTTAAACTGTACATAGCTAACTTGTAAGCAATCATCCATATTGGAATAAAAAATAAATAATTACAATTTGTTTCCCCATCTCAAAAAACGGGTTCATATGATCCTAAACCATATATAGGAACATTGTGGATAGTTGAAAGATAATATAATCCATGTTTAATAAATGAAACATGGAGTGGTGTTTACCTAAATCAAAGACACCCTCTATAAAGAAGGATTGAAACTATATCACAAGAATTTATTTTTTACACTATTATTTCAATAAAAAAGGATAATATATATATATATATATATATATTAAAAGAGAAATCATGGAACATAAACCAATTAGTTTAATAATTTTTAAAATTATATTTAAAATGGAAATGAAAACAAAAAAAATTAGAAATGATTTTAAACATTGTTGTTAAATAAAATATTACACGTCTCTTATAGAGGAATCAATTGAAAATGTTTAGTCAAATAATTTACAACTATATAATTTTTTAAATAATCTCCATTAATTTTACCATGAAAAAGAATACAATTTATCATGGTGAAATGAATAGGGGATGAAAAAATGCATGAATGGGAAAGGAAAATTCTTTTTATTATTTTAAAATTTTATTTATTAGAATAAAAAATATTAAAATGTAAAACAAAATTAATTCCTATTAATACCAAATTTCACCACATTGGATTATAATATACTATAAAATAAAATATTTTTTGGGATAACCCAATCATTTATAGAATAATTTCATTGAGAAACATTGTAACTTATGAATGGTGACATGAGATATCAATATCCATAACATGAAACATAATCCATGAAGAATGAATCAGTTTTAAATGGGTTTGTGATTTTATAATGGAAAAAATGACATAATTCCATATTATTTAAAAATTTGAATATATCCCACCATATATGTTCAAGTGAATGACAATAACTCAATTAATTAAATTTGGTTACTAATAACTCTTATGATTTAGGTGACACATGAATAAAAATATATTTAATGATTAGAAATTGGTTTTGTTATTATATTACATGAAATACAAGGAAACAATTTATAGAACATTCATGGGGTATTAAATCAATATAAAATCATAAATAGAAACCAAAATTCATAACATGTAACATGCCTCCAAAATCCTTTCTTACTTGAGTAACACATTAATGAATACCCATTAAAAGAGTTATATTTTAAGTAAAAATAAAATAAAATTAAAAAAAATATATGAAATGAAATTATATCTCTAATAGGAATTATATTCTATTAATGGATTAAATTAGGAGAATAACACCCAACATGTGTTAGTGAGATGTTTCTTAGAAAAAAAAACCTTACCTATGTATGGATTCCTAATGAACATACACCTAATATATTGAATAATTTAATTAAATAAACACTAAAGAACATTGTTCATAACTATAGTCACTTATAAACATTGTTTATTATTAGTAAATACAATCATATATATATATATAATTTAAAATATTTTTAACATCTACTGTATGTAATCTCTATAGATTTGAAGTAGTTTCTTAAAATATTTATTGGAATATATTATTTTCCCAATTTCCATTATGATTATATTATATAATATTAATTAATAGATATTAAAAAATTATAATTCTGTAATTTCACTTCCTAGTATCCTCAGTTACGATTCATGAGGATAAAATCTGCGAAGAGCATGCTTATGTTATTCTTATTGTCCAAAGGGTAATTTCTTAATTGATGCGTTAAATGTTAATATATCACAAAAATAATTATTTAAATATTTATATTATATTAAATCTTCAAATAAGTTATCTTACTATTCGAGGATATAATTTTTTTGTATTATTCATGTATGTGTTTAAAAAGACCTACACATGAACCTAAAATTATTAGTGGATGATTCTGATGTGGTTTAGTTGTAATATCAATATAGCAGAACAATAATAATTTTTTTGGTCTTTATTATTGTGATATATCATAATTATCATGAATAAAAAATATAGTATAATTTATACGAAGTCATTAGTTATAAATAATTTAATAATTTCATCTATGTTTCCTCATGTTTAGTGATTGAAATAATGATAATGGTTTGTTGATCATATATTTAATATTTTATAAAATATTCTATAATGCAATATTAATTGTTTAAAATCAATTACATTTATACTTTAATATCATATTCATGAACATCCATGTATCATCTTGATTAAAAGAAGAATGAAAAGAAATCATTCTATGAAGGATGCAGTCCACATGTACGCATGGTCAACAAAATTATACAGAATGATGGGAATAATTAATTTGGTGCATTGTTTAATAATTTTAGAAATTAAATATATATCAAAATTATATAATTAATTCCCCTTTTATAGCATAATTTTATGGTTGATAAGAAAAAAACACATTACGTCATGTAGGTGGTAATTCACACAACACAAGATTGATGGTTTCACTTTTCATAATTGAAAAATGAAAATTTGATAATTGATTATTCTAATAGACAACTAAAATAAATTATTTAATAAATGATTATTTAATTACATATGGATGTGAGAATTTTAATTGTGAAATAAAATTGAAAATTATGATGTTACGTAAAAATTATTACTGACGGTATGCATATTGAGAAATCCATGGAATATCACTTTGAAATGGATGTTATTCGATAATATATTATGTATAGAATAACAATAGATGAAATTATTATTATATGGGATGTACAAAAACGTAAATAATCAGGTGGAAGATGAATTTTTAGGAGTGACTAGATGGGGGGTGGTGAGAGGTATCATTTATAAGTGGTGACAATGGAATTATTTTAAATATTTCAACACAAAATAAATGGAGAACATGTTAAAAATATAAATTGGTTGAAAAATTGATAAATAAATTACTGGGGAATTGGTAATAGTAAATAATCATCATAAAAATCAACTATATTTTTTAACATATTTCATTACCATTGATTATTGATTTATTATAATTAATATTTTGGCCTTTAACATGGAAACATGTTTCTTAGAACTGTTAATGTTATCATTATAAATGAAAACAATGTTTTAGTTAATATATAATCTGTATCCAATTATTAATAATTTTTAAATAAATTTTGGTTTCTTAAATATATAAAAGTGATCAAAATCAATTTAAAAAAAGAATGTATATTATGTTGAAAAAATTTTTTGAAAAAAATATTATTTATGTTATAAAATATTTAATATTCTTTTTTGAAATTTAAAAACATTTTTAAAATTATAAATACCCATATATTATAATTATACAGTATTATAGAAATATTTCATTACTATATTTCATGTACTTATATATTTAAAATTTCCTAGATGTCTTGTATTTATTGTAAAAAATGGTATTTTTTTAACACTTCAACTAAAAATTATTATTTTTAGAAAAATACCAATAAATTATATTAAGATTATATTATAATTATTAGTCATAAAATTAAATTAATTATATAAAATAAAATTTATAAACTTTTATAATTAAATATTAAAATAAAATCTCTAAATATATAGTTAAATGTATCACTTCAGAAAGTAGTCACTCAAAATTTTAACTATTATTTATTAATATTTATTGTTAATTAAAATTTTATATATCGAAAAAATATTATTAATATTATAAATATATTTTATTAATATCTAATCATATCATAATTAGTCTATTTAAATAGTACAATAATATTTAAAAAGTTCATTTTTATGAATAAAAGGATTTTCTTATTTGTATTAGCTATTCTAACTGAAATTCATTCATATTTAAAGTATCCATTATTTATTAAGAAAAATATTTCAAAATGATGTTAGTCCTCTTAATTATCTTTAATTTACTGGATAATTTTTAACTATCATGTAAATTTTTGTATGTTTTTAAAAAAATATATCATGATTTCATTTTAAAATAGCGGTTAGTATGGAATAATTCACCACACACATTGAAAATTTTAACTCTAGTAATATATATAAAAATTTTGGGTATTATTTTATACCACATTAATAAAATTTCATCCCCACAATGTGATACAAAGGATCAAAGTAATATCTTTTGGAAACTCGTAATTTACATTACACCAGTAAAAGATTGTGGGATTATTTAAGATTTTCAAGGATATTTATATATTTAAAAAATAGGATGAGAACATTAAAAATAGAGATAAACCATTCCTAATTTCACAACGTATTATACTAAAGGAATAAGATCTAAACCCATAATGAGTATCCTCACTAAAACCATTAAAATTATTTATATGATAATCATGGCCCTTTGGTTTTTTATTCAGAACATAATATCACGTAGATTGTGAAAGGACACATAAAATATAACTGTAGAAAATTTAGAGTGAAAACCCACTATAAAATAAATTAGTAGGAGTTTCTTGGTATTTTATTTATTTTGATGATGGTGGATGACTATTCCCATTTTTTCCATTGTATTGGAATATTGAGTCATTTAATAACCAAATCTCATGAAATTCACAATATATATTTTTTAGATTCCATATATTTATTACACATTTGAGTAAAATGATGTTTATCTCTGGAAATATTGAATCTATGTGTCCCTTTAGTTCAATTTATCAAAATATTTATTACAAATATATGGAATTTATGAAACAAAGTTTTCTTTCCTCGATTATCTGCTTCAAATTATCATTCATAAGACTCCATGGTTCCATTATTTAATAAATTTTGGACATTTAATATGGTCAAATTCATAAAAATATGACATTGTAACTTTCTTGGATGAATCACTATGTTTCTCGCTCTATATCCCATTCCAATGGGTTGTTAATTGTGGTCACATTTTCGTTATCCCTTACACCCGTGGTTCATTTTAGTTCAATCCATTAAAAAATAATTTATATGATTGCGGCTAATTATTGGATAATTATCATTCATAACCATAAGAAAATATAACAAAAAGATTTTCTAGGTTATAACACTAAAATGTTAGCTTATAGTTATTAAAACAGACACTATATTAGTCTTAGATCAACCAATATCATGGCCAGCCTAACATACATCATTTTTAATCCATCCTAGGATACATTGAGATGGGTTTTGTCGCATATATTTTTATCATAATATTAAAATAGTGGTCCCAAATTACCAAGAACATTGATAAAATATTCTAAACCCACTAATTTTTGAAATTCATGTCCTGAAAGTTTATCTTATTCTTTATAAAAGAAAGAACATATAAATTAATATGTAACATAACTTATAAATCTCTATGTTTTAATATATTTTATCAATGTTATATTCCTACTAGTTTATCTAATAATAACATAATCATATTCATGAAAATGGATCATAAAGATAATGTGATTGACCGAATCATATCCCTCGAGAGTGTCAAACATGGTGTTCAATTTTTCAAATTTATCTTTCACCAGGTGATGTTCGAGTTAGTAGTTAATTCTTTCTTTTTGTGTTATTATCCATTTTTACATATTTGATATATCCTTATTCCAATTATAATATATATAATGGGATTTAAATTATATGAAAACCACATATTAAATACTTTACTGAAACATTACGATGTCATTGTATATTTTGAATTATTCTGAGTGTTTTCAGTTAGTATATCGCATCATAGTTCAAACATTATATTTTATATTATATTCATATAATAAAATCACAAACGAATAACAAGTGATTATCTATACAACTTAATATATGGGAATCCCAAACAGAATAACTAATAAATTATCCTAAAAATATCTTAATCTATAATGTTATGTAATCATTTTCATTCACTAAAATTCTAATTCCCCATAACGAAACTCTTATACATTTTTCAATAAAAACATAATTTTCACAATCACATTGATAAAATCTATAAATGAATATATATAACCATTGTTAATTAAAAAATACATAATATGTAATACATATCTTAAATTTGAAGGTACTTTTCAGGTTTATAGAATTAGATAATTTACTTTTTTATATAAAAACAAAAAAAATTCCACTCTATATATTATACAACATTATCCCTAATTAATCATCAATAAATATGAGAAATAATTTCAAATGTGATATCCTTATAAAAATGTCACTTGTAAAACTTTTCATCAAAACCTTGAAAATTGAAATATTAGAATGTGTGAGGTCAAATGATCAGTAGTGGAATGCATTCCACTATAGAAATGATGGAATAAACATGGAAAATACATTTATATAGAGTAATTAAAAAACATGAATATATAATTAAATTTAATCCTTGATCATTTTCATACATGTTAATAAATAAGTAAATGTATTTTAGTAATACATATCTCATATTGATGGAATGATAAATCATAGACATTAAAAATCATCGATTAATGGATTGGGTTAATAAATTTTATTTTCATTGAGGATAGAGTCAAGATATTTTATAGAATTTTTAAATAATTTATGATATACAGAAACATTTTTTTGTCTCCTCAGACCCATTAATGAATTAAATGGATATATAATTTAGGGTGGCACCCATCATGTAAATAAATCCAATGCATTCACCATTGGAATGAAAATAACCTTTAATATCATTCGTAGTGAAAAATATTACCAATTAAAAATATGGATATCAATTTAATGAATGTTAAAAAAACCATAAATACATAACTTTAATTAATTTTAAATAATAAAAGTTAGTTTCTATACTTTTTTCCATGATAATAAAAGTGATAACATAATAATTATCGGTCTAGATGAAGAAAGTGATTGGTAAAAAAATAAATATTATACACTCCCATATTCATCAATATTAAAATAAAATACATGTTGGGTGGATATAATTTTTCCAATGTTAATAAAAGGAATTGCATGCCCATAACCCTTTTGGACAAACATGTCCAAAATCATCATTATTGGAGTAAAAATATATTAAATGAAAATAAATTTATCCATGCTAACATGTAGGATATGATGATCATAAAAAATATGATGTTTAATGGTGGATGGATAAAATCTATGATAATCATAGAGAAATAATGGAAACAAATAAGGGTGTTGACATAAATGTAAAACATAGTCATGAAAAAAAGTTTTAAAGGTATTAAATTAATTTTATTATTTTAAAAGATGAGTTAAATACATAAAATAATAATACGATATATATTAGTGGTAAATTCAGGCGACATAAACCCCATTAGTGTGAATTATTTTTTAATTTTTATGTTAAAAGTAAATGAAAACATAAATGATTTTTTTTTAAATATTTTTAACCTTGATGTAAAAACATATAACTATTTCATTAAAAAGAAAATTTTTAAATTATGAAATTAATTATGTCGAAAAAAATTATTTTATGAATAATATGAAATAATAGGACCATTTAAATATATAATTTTTATCATGGGGAAATGAGGAGAGGAAGAGAATACATGTAAATGTGAAAAGAAAGAACCCTTATTATTATTTATATAATTTATTTTTAAAAAATAATATTTTATGACGAATAAATATAAATATATTTTTATTGAATCAAAATTATACAGTGATAGATTATAAAATACTATATAATAAAATATATTTTAGGGAGAACCCAATAATAAAATGTATAAATTCAGGTTGAAATAAAATAATTTTCAAAATTAGATTTGAGATATCAATTTCCCAAAAATGCATCATACATCATAAATAATGAATCATTTAAAATGTGTTTTATGTGAAAAAAATAAAAAAAGGGTAGTACACAATACAATCCAATTGAATCATTTTCCAAACTGATATGTTTTTGTAAATGATAATAACTAGGTGAATAAAAATTGAGTTACCAAATATTATAATGAATGGTGTAACACTAGAGTGAAATGATAATTTAAAAAAAAATTGATTTTTATTAAATTTTACCATGAATTGGAATGAAATAATATACAGAACATTGATGGTGTAGTAAACCAATAGAATATTATACAAAGGAGCCATGGCATATAACATTTAAAATGGCTTAGAGAAACAAAATTGAGACCATGATAACTCTTGTGGCTTTATTAAAACGTTAATACAAACCTCTTAAAATAATGAAATTGTAAATAAACATAAAATAAGATAGTTAAATTATTATTTATGATTTTTAAATAATATAGGAACTAAAAACAATAGAAAAATGAAATTAGGTTCACAATAAAAAATATGCCAGAAAGAGAAGAACTTGAGATGAAAACCCTTACAACTATCCTGATTCATTTCGAACATACATCAAAGATATAGAATTATTTAATTATTCCCATTACATACTTATAAAAGAACTATATCCATAACAATAACAATTTATTATTTTAATTTATAATCAATATATGAATATATTTTATTTATTTTTCCCATTTTCAATATGATGTGTAAGTAATAATTTTAGTTATGCACTGGTTTCATAAATGTTTTTTTGGTATATATTATATTTGATTTTCTATCACTAAATAATAATATTTTTTATTAAAATATATGTTATATGATATTATATAAAGACACAACCTCATTTAATGGTATTTTTGGTAACAATTATGAGGTTTATTTCTGTGAAAACCATGTTATTCGTGATTCTAAATGAAGAATATTGATTAATTAATTAATTAAATTTTGAAATATCCATACCAAAAAAATAAAATAATTACAAATTTTAATCATTTTATACTATTAAATAGTTTCCAACATTAATATATGATATAAATTCATATTATTTTTCATATGGTTGTAATAATAGACCCAACCATGAACCCACAATGATTAATAAACGATTCTGAGGTGATTTAGTTTCAATAATATTATACCAAAATCCTAATGATTTTATTTGGAAATATTTTGTGAAATATATAATATTTTTTTTATATTTTTACAGAAATTATAATTTATATAATATAATTCAATAGAAATAAGGGATCAGTATCATCTCATATCCCTCATTTTATACAATTTAATTAATGGTAATCATTTGATGATAATGTCATTAATAGGTTCTAAAATTTTCAATAATATAACCGTAATGAAATCATAACCATAATAAATATAATTTAATACCATTTTTATATCCATTCATGTAAGGAGATTAAGAAATTAATACTGAAAACCAATTATTCCAATGAGGTGGTATATCATATGTGTGAATGGTTGATGATTTAATTTTCAATAGTTTGAGGGAAAGGAGTAATATAGATTTTTATTTTTAGAATAATTAAAAGGATATAAATATAATAACTAGTTATTAATGTCCATATTCATTCTATTCATGTTAGATAGGGAAGGAAAATGAAATATATTTCATCATAGAGAGCATTCATCATAATATATGAATGACGATTTAGATTTTCAACATAGAAAAGGGAAATTTGGATTAATGATTATTACCATATCATAATAGAAATAATTATATTATAAATAATTATTTAATCACAAAGAAATTTGATATTTAAAATTTGAAAAATAAAATATAAAAGAAATAATTTTGGTAAAAATGATTAGTCACATTGAGAAAATTTATATTTCTTTGGAGGGTTCCTTTGTAATGGATGGAATAGTAAAATACCATTTAAAGAAAAATTCACTAGTGTGAAAATTTATTATTGGGTATGTAAAAATAGTATATGTTAATAAGGATGAAAAAGTTGTTTTCAATTCATTTTAGGGGTAGTTGCAAGCGGATTAATAAATATTGTATGAAGAACGTCAAGAATGGGAAGGGGGTACTCAAAGCATCAAACCCCACAAGATACCCCACAACATCCTCCGGCAAAGAAGAAGGAATCACGGTTCAACCCATTATTCTATTGACCCTTGTTCTTTTTCTAAATTCAAGAACATAGAAAAGGAAATTAAAAATGCCAAAAAAAAATAATCCACTGCCTCATGTTTGTTAGAGAGAATCCACATTTGAGGAAGTGTCAGCGTTCGTCGTCCCCCGCAACTATCCTCCAACAACGTCACTCATTCATCGCCCCTCAGATCATGGTTCAGGGTTGCTCGTCACTGCCCGCTGGAACCGGCTCCGTCCTCTAGGTGCTGGGAGTCGATCCACTTTATCACAACCATTTCTCTTGGTGAAGCCGTGCTAATTCCTCCCCCAAAACTCCGTATAAATAAGAGAGAGGAAGGGTGTGCAATGTTCATGGAATTAATAGTGGCCCATTATTTAGGATCCTTCCTAATCCCCCAACAGTGTGTTTACTTATAATTGAATGGTCAAGCCACTTATTGGCTTATCACGTCACCGGTCCCACCTTACCGCTCATCCATTGGAGGAATACAATAAGAATAAAATATTAATATTATTTTATTTATTCTATTAAAAAGTTACAAAAACTAACATTTTCTATGGACCTACTGTGGTCAAAGTGAAGGTCTCCTTAAGAGAATATCGACACTTCAATTTCAATGCTACCCTGAGATTACAATTCCGAGTACCGGTTCAAAAGTTATATAATACCGCTCGTGCATTTTCAGATCATTCTTGAAAAAAATATCAGAAAAATTATAACAGTCTCCCATGACCCACGTCGGTCAAGGATAGGCTCTGCCTAAGTGAAAGTAACCCAAAAAAAAACCAACGGTACTCTTGTATTTTCAATCCAAGATACCGTTTAGATGTTTTGAATTTTACAAAAAAAAATATATTCAATTTATTATTTTATTTACGGCCAAAAACTAACTTTTACTTGTGTCCAGCGCCGACCAATGTTAGTATCTTCCTAAAGAGAGGATACCATCATGAGTTCAGAGATGGTCTCAGATTTTCAGACTGACTTACCGTTTGAGAGGTACATTCATTTGAAAAATAAAATAATTTATTTAAATATTTTATTCACGATTATGCCTTTTCTGGGTTTTCTCATAGGAGGCTCACGCCGACTAAACATAAGTCATTACTAGGGTAATCCACCCATCCTTTACACAATGGTGCCATCAGATTTTTTATCTAAGTTACCATTTAAGAGTTATTCCAGTTTTTCAATAAAAATACTTACGTGTGCTAATTAAAACATAGTCAAACTTTGACGAATCATTTCGAGCACCCCAGGCCACAGAATCGTGCACCATAAGATTTCTCGATTTTGAAATAATTCCATATAATTAAAATAATTATAAATAATTTTTGGGACATTAAATTATCCCCACCATAGGGTTTTACAACCCTGAAAGCCATAAAAAAGAAAAACAACCAAAAGAGGGTACTGAGCATGAATCTGAGCCTCCCACACCCATGTGCTCTCTTGGAGGTTATCGTGCTTCCAGTGTATGCCCACCAAATGTATCAGCCACCCATGAAGGACCTACTCCTATTTATCCTCAATCTCCACTAGATATTCCGAAAACGTCGCCCCATCCTCAATATTCATCTCGTCGTGAAATGTGGAAGATGTCATGCACCTTCTCGAACTGTGATGGAACGTATATGAGATATTCTATCTCGCCAACTCTAATAATGACCGGAAAGGGCCCGATGATCCTAGAAGATGACTTTCCTCCCAGAAAAAATCCTTTCCAACCTCATCAGTGTGAGACTTGTAGAAAGATGTGGTCACCATCCTCAAACTCCAAAGGACTCTGTCTCCTGTCGGCATATGACTTCTATATGCTGTGTGTAGTCTTCATCTGCTCCGTGATTATTTTCACCTTCTTCGTGGTATCCCATACCAAATTTGATCCCATGAGTGCTTACTCCTCTCGGTCAGTCCAACACAAAGGGGATCTACAAGGTCATATGTACAACACCTCGAAAGGTGCCATCCCAATGGTGGAGTGATAGCTATTGTTGTATGAAAACTCCACTAAGGTCATGTGATCCTCTTAGCTACAACCAATGTCGATGAAACACGCACGTAGCATGTACTCGAATGTCTGAATGGTCTGCTTTGTCTGGCCAGCCGTATGAGGATGGAAGGCGGTTCTCAAACGATGTTGCATCCCAAAATCCACCTCCAACAGCTTCCATAGCCATGAAATGAAATGTGCATCACAATCAGAGACAATCGTTGAGGGTACATTATGTATCTGCACAATCTCATATACATAGAGGTGTCCCAAGAACTCTAATGAACCCTGCTCTCTGATTGGTAGGATGTGGGCTGACTTAGTGAGTATATCAACGATCACTCAGATAGAATAATGACCCATGGATGTATGTGGAAGTTATGGCACGAAGTCCATCGATATCCCACCCAAAATCTACTCTGGGACCTCTAAAGGATGAACTCTGTATGTTGGAACCTAGTTCTCTACCTTTACTTTCTAACAAGTGAGGAACTGTGAGACAAAATCTACTACCGCTTTCTTCATTCCTGGCCACCAGTGCTGACTCCAGAGGTCCTGGTACATATTCGCCACTCCTGGAAGTACAGATAGAGGGGACTTATGGAACACCCTAAAAATTCCCTCCCATATCTCCACTAGTACCATAGTACGTCCTCTAAAGAAGATGATGTGCTCCCCACCTTCATAAAATCTAGCAGGTTCATGTCCTGTGGATATTGGAGCATGTCGAGATTCGTAGTCAGTGTCCCCATGTTGCGCCTCCCTAACTCACTAAAGAAGCTGGGGAGTGACTATAAGAGACTTAAAAAAGCTTCTCCATCTCGATTCATCTAGGATATCCATAAAGAGGATACTTCTCTATCGCCTCACTCCGCATCTGGAGGCCAGACCTCCTGCAGAGTGCATTTTATACCACATTCCTTTTCCCAGGTGTATAGAATATCTCAAAGTCATTGTCATAGAAGAAGTCTAGCCAATCCTATTGGGAACTAAAAACTAAAAACTCTTACTACCATGAGCATAAGGCCGACCGCCTCAAGAGTGGTTGGATGTACCTTCCTATGCATGAGTTTATCCTGTACTGCCTGGGATTCCATTTTCGCCAACTAAGGAAAACCTCATTCCACCATTGTAGATAAAACACAACCTTTTTTGCTAATATGGTCAATCTGATTAAAAATTGTGGATGTCCCATCATACCCAATCTAACTTCGTAAGGCCTTGATGCTGCCACTAAGAGGTTCCAAACGAAACTCTACCCTCAAGGGTCAGATCACACCATCGGCATAAGTGTGATTATCGAGTCTACTACCAAAGGTATCTCCAGACATGAGAGTTATGTTAATTGTTTAACCGGAAACTCTATGTCTTGGAAAAGATTCGTGGAAGGAAGGAATGATTGGTACCTTTTTATATTGATATGACAACTATTAGTAGACACATATCATACATCAAATCATTCCAAGATACCATAGGTTGCACTCATTGACTGCATGCAGCCACTCTCTTCCCATGTACTCCAACTCCATGAGCCTGGAAGGGACCACAAAGGTACTCTCTAGCACCCCAACATAAGTTGGAATGTATAGAGTACTAGTTCTGGCTCAGACGTCCTTAAACACACTACACTCGAAAGTCTGATTCCCGAAGCACTGATCATGTCATATTCATCGAGTACCAGGATGATCAGAATGCCTCGATGAATACTCATCTACCGACAAATCGTCATGTCGAAGCTGTAGAAGCTCTAGAGGACTCCCATCCAACCCCCCAAGCAAGTCCTCAGCTTCCTATGAGTTGGGCTCATCTCGGAACCTGATGGGTATCTAATTTTGAATCAGGAATAAGTTACTAAGCATATATGTGTCCTCTTCTGGTACCACCGGTTGTAACTGCTGACCAACGACAAATGATATAGCTGACACACAACCTGAAAGTACTATCTCTGGTAATGGTCCATGTAAGAAACCTCATCGCTATGAAAACCATCATCATGGTCCCTCAGTAAAAAATACTAGTAGCTAAGATCACCATATGCTCTATTGTTGTCTCAATTAGGTGGAAAACACTAGAAACCAGCTCTACCCAGCTCTCTGGTCTGCGGGAATCTATCTCACCTAGAAACATCAGAGGCCTTTGCTGCTAGAACTCGTGCAATGCACTCAGTCGGTGGGAACCATCCTCCAGTGTCACTGGTGGTAACCACTTCCCAACAGGTGGTGGTGCTGCTGGTTCACCACCTGACGGTGCCAATATAGTAAGAGGGCCCTTCACAAAAGCCTTGTCCCTCGGTGGCCATCACTGTGTACTCTCTGAGGAATTCTAGCTGACTGACTACATAGTGGCATACAGATAAAGAATAGGTGCACCACATTCATTAATTTATACATGGTGATCTTACTCAAAGAAATAAAAAATAATACTTTTCAAAAACACATGCAATCAGTGTTTTCACATGATGAGTCAGAAATCCGAATTTATGGTCCTGGTGTATGGATACGTCGGCCGCCACACCAACACTGGATTCCCCAAACTGAAAACCACACTCATAATACATAAAAGTATTTCCACATAGAAAATATTATAGTCCTATGTTCTACAGTAGAACCAACTCCTCTGATAACAAATTGTCACGACCCATCCCCTAGGGCATGTTCCACGACTACCCCAAGCCCGTCTTCTATAGGCTAGGGGCTGGAGACTAGCACCGAAAGGCATATTCTCTAAAATCTGGAAGGCATTGTCTTTATATCCTGTAAAAAACACGACCAAGAACACATCAAGATTCAAACATAAGTAAACTATATTGTAAAAAGAGTGTTTATAATAAGAAAAAGGGGCCAAAATACAAGCCCAATCAGAAAGAAAAAGAAAACTGAAAAGTACAAGTAAACTGAAACAGCTCCTGTGAACTCCAGCCAAGGTTCCTACCTAAAGGGTTGGTACAGCTCTCGAACGGTCGTCTCTATAGTACGTCTTTTCTAATGTCCTCCTAAGAGCTACCTCTAGTCCTAGTACTGTCTTCCTCAGTCACCACTGTCTGTCGTCGGCACCAAACACAACACCGTGCGGGCGTAGCCCATGCAGGGGTGTTTATAACGATACTCAGTAGGGACCTCGACACCCCCGAAGGACTCTCAAAATCCAGAATGTATAAAATAATAATCATGGAAATCAATTGACAACCCTACATAAATATATGACCATATATTTACCTATGTTATCATGTATGCCCATATTAATCATCATGAAACACATAGTCCAACTCAAAATCCCATTCTCAACTGTTCCATAAATAAAGAAGTACCATGAAGGTATGTACCACAGAAGTACGCCACACAGAAAAATATCCTCAAGGTATTACCACAATGGAATGAACAATGCAGGTATGACACACAGAAGAATACCAAAAAATTATCACCACGAAGTTAAGGAATTTGCTCACACCAGGTATAACATCGGTACAGTAGTAGAGATGATTAGATGTAACTATTAATTAATCTTACTCTATTAGGTGGCATACCCACGAAGGATCCTAAATCATCATCAAACCCACACAGGATCATAGTACATTCGTCAGACCCACACAAGATCCACATACATCGTCAGACCCACACATAATCCTAGTACCTTGTAATACCCACACAGGATCCTAGTACATCTTCAGACCCACACTAGATCCTAGTACATTATCATTACATCTTTAGTCCTACATATGGTCCTAGTATATCATCAGTACATCGTCAGACCCACACATGTCCTAGTACATCATCTGTATGTCGTTAGACCCACACATGATCCATGTACATCGTCAGTATGTTGTTAGACCCACACGGGATCGTAGTACATCGTCAGTACGTCATCGGAACCACACATGATCCTAGGTCATCGTCAGTATTTTTTCAAACCCACACATGATCATAGTACATTGTTAGTATGTTATCAGACACACACTGGATCCTAGTACATCGTCAGTATGTCTCCAGAACCACACATGATCCTAGTACATAATCAGTACGTCATCAGACCGACACAGAATCCTAGTACATCGTCAGTACGTCTTCATACCCACACAGGATCCTAGTACATCGTCACAACCATCTACAGAGATCAAGAACTAAGCTTTATTGTCTCCGAAAGAGTCCCCACCTCAATACACTAGTATATACTCAAACTACCAAGAAGTCTCACGAAGAATTACCCCGATAAACATTCATGTAATATGGGTCTCAACACAATAGACGACGTGTCAATCAGATGCCCAGTCTGTAAGTTATTAGCCTTTTAGTATCGAGGTCCCGGTTGGATTCATTCTCGATCGAACCTGACTATACCCAAACATTATCCAAATCTTCATTGGGGTATTCCAAATAGACCAAATTGCTCCAAGGTTTCCAGTTCCACATACAGTTCATCAAACGGATTCCTGGTGTCAAAGTTATGGCCAAAAGTATATAATGGGTTGAAACTAGTCTGAGTCTTGTCCGACCCGGTCAGACCAACCCTTCCTGACCTGCTCGGCCGACCTAGTTTGGGTCGACCCAGCCTAACCTGCTAGGTCCAGCCCAGTCCGTGGCATGACCTGACCCGCGCTGGGTGGCCTGCGGTGTGGGGGAGGGGTCGCGGTGCAGTGGTCCGACAAGGTTGGTTGGATGGCCATCATCATCTCCAGGCGGCGCGGTCGTGCACCAAACCTTTTCCATCGTCGAACAAGACACAATTTCATTCCATCGGGTGGTGTAGTTTTATAGTTAACTTCATCATGGCCGACGGTGTGCCGGACGCCGTATCCGAGTCCCACCGGTGCCATTCATCGATACCGGTCACGGCCCTCTTCTATAGCGAGGAACACATCAAAAACCTCAAGAAATTGCAGAGTGGTCGTGCCATGTTCGTTGGGCCCGAACCATCCTCGTTAGGGAAGTAGTAAGTGGGTTAATAAATCTAGTATGAAGAATTTCAAGTACAGTAAGGGGTTACTCAAAACATTAAACCCTACAAGATACCCCATAACATCCTCCCGCATTGATGAATGAATCATAGGTCAAACCATTATTTGGTTTACCCGAGTTCATTTTATAAATTCCAGAACATGGAAGTAGAAATAAGATACTCCAAAAGAAAAATAATCCCACATTTCATGTTCTTTATAGAGCGTCCACGTTTGAGGAGGTGTCGGATTTTTTCATCCCCCACAACTCTCCTCCAACGACGTCACTCGTTCGTCCACCCTCGGTTCGTGGTTAAGGGATACTCATCACCACCCACTGGAACTGGCTCCGTCCATCAAGTGTGGGGTGTCACGACACATTACCATAGCTTCGTCACTTGGTGAAGCCATGCCAATACCTCCCCCGAAGCCCCATATAAATAGGAGAGGGTTAGGGTGTGCTACGCTCATGGAATTAATGGAGGCCCATTAATTAGAAACCTTTTTAATTCCCCAATGGTGAGGTTAATTAGAATTGAATGGTCAAGACATTTATTGGCATAACACGTAGCCGATCCCACCATACCGCTCATTTGTTGGATGAATATAATAAAAAAAATAATTTTATATTATATATTCTATTAAACACATCCAAAAACTAACTTTTTCTCTAGACCTTCTATGGTCGTAGTGAAGGTCCCCCTAAGCGAATATCAACGCTGCATGTTAAATGGTGACCTCAAATTTCAATTCTGTGTAATGGTTCAAATGTTATATAACGCTACTCATGCGTTTTCTGAACGTACCCGAAAAAAAGTTCAGAAAAATTATAACGGTCACCCTTGACCCGCACTGGTCAAGGATAGGCTCTGCCTAAGTGAAACACGCCCCGATGAATCCAAAGATACTCTTGTATTTTCAATCCATGTGAAATATTAGAAGTTATGAATTTTACAATAAAATAATAGTCACTTAATTAATTTATTTATGACCAAAAACTAAATTTTACTGGTGGCTCGTACCGACAAATGATAGTATCTTATTAAAGAGAGAATACCCTCACGATTTCAATGGTGGTCTCATATTTTCAATCTGAGTTACTATTTTTATGTTATAATCCTTTGAAAAATAAAATAATTTATTTAATTAATTTATTAACTATTATTCCATTTTTGGGTTTTCTCACAGGAGGCCCACGCCAACTAAACTTAAGTAGCACTGAGGGTAATATAGCTATCTTGAACATAAGGGTGACCACAGATTTCTGATCTGAGTATCCGTTTAAGAGTCATTCCACTTCTTCCAGAAAACTTATTAGGTGCATTAATTAAAACATAACCAAACATCAAAGGATTATTTCGGGCACCTCGGGGCCCAGAATCACGCGCCGTTAGATTTTGCTGTCTCAAAATAATTCCTTTTAATGAAAAACATTATATGGAATTTCCAACACATTACATTTTCAATGACGGGGTTCACAGTTTTGGAAAAATTGTTCTAATAATGAAATGTTGAAAAATAAACTAAAAATATCAAAAATTCACCTCTTTCACCAAAAAAATCATCCATATAAAACACATCCATGTTATTATGAATACAATTTTAAGAATGTTTCTGATAACAAGAATGCGAAATCTCTAGAACGGTCAGGATATCACATGATTTCACTTCTTTATTCTCTCTAATTCAATGTCTATGTTGTATCAATCGTACTTAATATCTATATTTTTATTAAAACATATCATAATTTCATTTCTGTTCAGGGTTACATGTGGTGAAATTTATCAAAAAATATTCCTTATTTATGGTTATTTATATATTAATATTTATGGGTGTAACACATAACATAGGAAAATAGAATATTATTATGAAATTCAAACATTATTACATGTATATTGAAAAAATCACCAAGACCATTATTACATAGTTGATGTGGTTTAATCACAAATTCAATATAAATTGGATTAGAATTACTAAATATGATAATAAATATAGTGTATTTGTATTACTCTCTAGTCCCATAAATATTTAGATATCATTATATGAGAATCAATACAAGGTAAATTATAGGAATAAATAATTATGGTCCTGCCAATATCAAAATGATATATCTAAAATTATGTGTTCCATACAAATATAAAAAAATTCAGGTATCTAGAAAATATAATATAAGTATTAATTTACTAAAATAAAAAATTTATTCTAATGAAATTGTTTATCAATGCTAAATACAATTGAATTAGTAGAATAAAGTAGTATAATAATACTATTTTAAATAAAATTATATACAATTAAATGATTTTATTTTCCCGATTGATATATTAGTTTAGATGTCTAGGTGAACACCCTATAATAAAATGAATGATGTATATTGCATTAGATATTTAAAGGAATTATATAAAATGTGATCTTTTGGATTATTTAATAGTAAAATAATATTTAGGTAGTCATGTATCAATATAGATAAGGAATGAGATATAAAAGATAAATCACGAAATATTTTTTTAATGTTGAAGGAAAATTAAAAAAAAAATATAATAAAATATCCAAATAATATTTTAAGATATGAGAAAAAGGTTTTAAAAATATTATTTTAATAATAATAAAATAAATTGGGTCCTTGAATAGAAATTTTGTTGGGTTTTTAGAGACATATAGATGATTGCAAGAAATATTTTAAAAGATGAAAAAATTATTTTTATCATTTTAATAATGTCTTAAGATACCCCACAATGGTATAAAATAGATACTAAATTTGATATTATATCAAGTTAATAAGAAAATGTTGTGTTTTTAGGAAATTATTATTTATCATTATATATAAGTAAAATAATGATTTTTAATAAGAACAAATTTTTACATGGATGAAAATTTTACAAAATAGGGTGTCAATGATTTAATGAAAAAACGTTATATATTATGAGTTAAGAATTAATAAAAAATGTTATCATTAAATGAATATGAAAAATATTCATATATAAAATCTACAATAAAATATTATTTAATGAAATTATAGGATATTGATTTCTCATAAATAAATTTCTATGGAAGAAGAGAGTAAATGAATGGAAGGTGATTATGTTAAAGAAATACCTTATGAACATTTTAATGTAAAACTAATGAATCAAAATTTTATATCAATTTGAAATTGTATATTATAAAACACCCTAATATATGGATTTATATAAACTGTCAAATAAAAATATATTTTGAGATATCCCATTATGAATAATATAATTCATGAACTATAAATAAATAAGGATGCAAGAGAACAATTGATTAATAAATTATTAAAATTTAATTCGTAAAATATTTATTTAAGAAAATAAATATTAGACATAGAAAATATCATTAAAAATAGGAAAATAACATGTTATGAGAAAAAATATTCTAAATAGGACCCCTTACTTTCAATCGCAATCCACATTGTAAGTACTATAGCATCATTAATAAAATAACTAAATTTATTAAAATTATGGTTTATGACCATATTCATAGTAATTTCATTATTATTTATTTATATTTATTGTATATTCTCATGGTATATGTTTTGATTGATCAGAAACATTTATTCTATTTTTCCATGATGGATTCATTATAAAAATAATTTTCAATGGTCCATGAAAAATATTTTCATAAAACCAGATGAGTCAATGTGTTGTATTCAATTCATTATAAATGTAAATGAAAATTAATGTTGATAGTTACAATTCATAGAACATTTCATGGTGTATTTGTATTTTTGTGACTTAACTAATCATTAAATATTCATTTTCATATATTTTATAAAATTCCAAATTTATCAATGAATAATATTTAAGATGATACTAATTTATTATATAATATATATATATTATATATTTTTATAGATATTTATTAAAATAAATATGTTAAAATAAAAATCAACATTCTCATAGGACGTATAGACAAACCATGAGTAAGCCATGATTTTAAGAGTGCTTAATGAAGGTTAAAGACATATTAATATATGAATTTCATAAATTAATGAGGGTACAATTATATAAGTTTTCTAACAATTTATTAATTATTATTAAAGTTATAAAATTGGTTGGAGAATAATATAAATGAATAGTAATGGGTTTTATACCCTTACATTGATCTTTAGCATACCACCCTTGGAATAACAATTATGTTTACATATGATGATATTATGGTTGGAATAGAGTATACTAAAATTGTATTGGTGTGATTATTGAGTGATTTATTTATTTATTTATTAGATGAAGTATTATTGAAATTTAGGAGAAACAGATAAATTATGTGTATTTTTTTTGGAAAATAAAGAGGTATTTTTAAAATAAATTATTATTTATTTATTTTTCTAGATTAATATTTCGAATAGTGTTAATTACCATTTTAATTAGTATTATATGATTAATATATATTTATAAAATATTTTTTCACAACCAATACCAAGTGGAATTATTTTAATTGTTAATTCTATGAAATAAATTTAATATAAAATTTTAGAATAAAATATTTTTTATAAAATAATATATAATGTTTATAATGAATGTTGTTCAATAATCATAGAGATTAAGGTAATTATTTTTCATTAAATTATTTTAATCACTATAAATAATTACATTTATTCATAATGATTTTTAATTTTTAGTCCTCATTTAATCACAATGATCTCATAAAATATATTATACGTGAAAAACATAATTTTTACTATTATAAACGAAATAAATTAAAATAAATACAGAAAATTCACCCAATCAATATTTGTATATTATGATTCAAAAATTAATAATCAAGTTTAAAAAATAATAATTCCAAATATGATAAATTTTCTTTTAATAATCATAAAATACATTGAAAAACAATTTGTTTTGAATAAAAAAAATTGTTCTATAATTGAATATATTTAGATTCTATATCAATCAATAATAATTATGTGAATTATATTTAATTATTTTTCATATAAAACTTATATTCCTGAATATATAATATATAATTTATTTAATATAACCTTATATAAGTAATAAAAAATTAATAATTATTATATTATGATAGATATATTTGATATATTATTTCGTTATCCTATTAATCACTCTCCAAAATTTATTTACTTAAATATAATAAATAAAATCAATATTCTTATAAAACCCATATATTTTTAAAATATATAAAAATTATCACTTTCTATGGATTTATATTTATTCAATATGTGAAATTATTTTAATAATTTTATTTGATTTCATATATGGAAGTTATATATCTTTTTCTATGATTAAATTCCATTTTAGTCGATAATATTTTATATTAATTACATAAGGAAATTCAATATATTAGCAAACATATTAAAAAAATTTACACATTTACTCATAATAATTAAGATGATGCAAATTTAAATAGACATATACATATTGATCTTTCCTTATGATTGTTTTATTTTTTATCATATAATGCCAATGATGATAGAGTGAAAATATTGTTTGATGTAAATATATAAGAAGTAAAAATTGGAATAATGAAGAATGGTGTAGATGTTGGATTGATAAATTGATCATATCGATAAGACGAAATACCAGGATAAATGTCATTTTTTGTTTTGAGTAAATAATAATTGGGGAAAATATTTTTGAATATGGTTTGATTATTCTTGGTCTTGAGGTTATATTTGAAAAAATATACCTTGACATTGATAATTTTTGGGAATCATTTAAATTTAGTAAAATTTGTTTCATGTTTTCTTGAAGTACATTGAAGATTTATTTTGATTGAAGGATACATATTTAAGAAAGGATATAAAAATATAAGAAATATAATATGGTATTTTAAAAAGTACATATGAACTGATAATTGTTAATGGTTTTAATACATCAAAATTTTTTATTACTGTAACAACATCGATGTTGATACATAGATATAGTATATATATATATATAATATAATTTTTCACATCCACCATTGGTGGTGGGGTGGTAAGGGTTTGTGTGGGGAGAGGAGATTATAAGGGGGTGAAGTCCCCATGATAGTGATTTAGAGCAATTTACTTCCATGCATTGTGTTCCATGATGATTGGTGTGGTCGACCTAGTGTTTATTTTTTATTTGGATATGGTGTGGTGTTACTGGTGTCATAAAACCCTAGAGTTGATATATTAAAAATATTAATCATACTAAACATCTTGTTAATATTTTTGGAAAATTAGTTTAATCATTTGTCAGAGTCTTAAATAGATAATGATGACCATGATAATATCTATAATACAATGATTACCCTATGAGGGGCATATGTTTTGTATGAATTGGGGATCATGTGAATGTAACGTATCAAGATGATACATTAATAAAATTAAATAATAATTTTTTTTTCTAAATTAGTTGGATTTTCTTTTTAAACAACATTATTCACTATCTCTACGGATATACACATAACCCATGAAGATGATTTCCTTGAGAAGATTCCCCTATGGGAGACTTTTAGTGATTATATGAATGAGGATTAATGATAAAAAATCATATTTATGTAGGGTACATCATCGGCGATGATGTTCTTGGACCTCAAAAACAATAATGAAATGAAATAATTATTTTTTGGTGATAGATGAATTCACTAGGTAAAAAAATGTTATTTATGGATTTCCACCCTATAATTCAGTAATTTTAAAATAAATAAATTAATCTTATATGAATTTTTCTATCTGTGAATGTTTTAATGGCCAATTTAATTTTATGTTTCGATTATTTTTCATTTTCTAATAGTGAATAATTATGTCTTTGATAAATTTTAAAATGATGGTAACTGGTAAGATTTATATCAGAAAATAGTGATTTCCATATTTATGTTTAATTGGTTTTTCTATATAATTATTTTGGTCTTTCACTATTGGCCTAGTTCTGAGTGGTAGGTAAACTATTTTTGGTCTGATTAGACATACGGTCATACCCCGGATTCCCATTTATGTTTTATTAATAGAGCATAATGATCATGGTGCATATATATTAAAGAAAAAATTACAAGTAATATTAAATATGGATAGATTGATTTCAGTTTCCCTAATATTGGGAATGTTGGAATGGTGATGACAAAGGATGATTTATGTTATTTAACAACAATGTCCAAGTAATCTATTCTACACATAACTCTACATAGAATGTGAGATATCTTGTGTTTCTAAATATCATATATAACATGATTTGATATGAGTCAACTTATTATTTTAGTGATTCTTAGTTTACAATATGGATTGAGTGTGATCGTTGGAGTGATTATATGGTGGGTACTCCATTAGAGTTTGGGTTTTATATGGGTTTTCACCCCATAGTGTATATACATATAGAGTATGTAATCCCCACATTACTAGTGTGTAGTCACCAAGAACTAGTTAAGAGCTGGTCTTACACTTGTGTTGGTACTCCCTCATCTATGAAATCCATTAGTGAAGTGATGGCCCCCTATTCTGAATCATGTGATATTTCACATGGTACTTCAATTTTGAGATAAGACCTATAACTATCCATATAAAATCATCATTCATTACTATCTCTGAAGATTGGGATTTGTATTTCTCTTCATCAATTGGCCTTCTCTATAATAATATCTATTTATTTTGTTTCTTTTGCCTCCTTAAGGGTTGATTTGACTATTTATTTCTATTTCATCAAATTTTTAATTTAGTGAATACAACTAGGTATGTATATAATCTCCCTTTAATGGTCATTTCCCACACATGTCGTGTCTAATTTAGATGACCTAAAGCCTTACATTGACTTTGGAGGTCTTGGTGTTGTTGGTACTTATTAATACATGGTAATATAGATTACAAGAACAATCCTTATTCAAAACCCTAAATAGGAGGGTTCAATGTTTTTGAGTGAAATAAACTAGTTTCAATGACATAAACCACTCATGTAATAGAGAGATATAAAAACTCATATAAGAAATGATTTACATGAGTTCATGGTTTTTGTTTTTTGTCCTGTAAAACCCCGATCGATTAGATTATTCTGCATGCAACTAGCCTTCTTCACATAGTCTTAGAGAACTCAAGGAATTTGGTCACCAAGAACAATGATGATTTATAATCCTCATTGGATACATTTCAACAATTACTCTATTTTGAGAAATATCCTTTAATCATACACTATTTATATATTTGTGATATTATAGTGTTTCTTTAGGTTGAGATGTCCACTACGGAGACACATCAAGGAATACCAACCTTAAAGTTGACACCATTGAATATGATTTAGATATATACATATAGGGGAATAATTTTGAGTATGGTTTTCACATGTCCATCTAAAATACCATATTTAATTATTTCTTTCCAACTTCTTCGGGGATTCTAGAGTGGGACTTGTTGATATATTACATTCTTGAAGTGGACTCTCGAGAAGTTAGACACTACTGGAATTTGGGTTTTTCCCCACACTTACATACCAACGGTTCTATGAAACCGTTGGGGTAGGATTTTTTAGGTGGCTTTTCCCAACGGTTCATTAGAACCGTTGGGATATATGTGAATAGGGGAGGTTTTTCCCAACGGTTCATTAGAACCGTTGGGATATATGTGAATAGGGGAGGTTTTTCCCAACGGTTCATTAGAACCGTTGGGATATATGTATATGTGAGGCTTTTTCCCAACGGTTCTCATGAATCGTTGGGAAAACTTTGATTTTGGGAGTTTTTCCCAACGGTTATAGAACCGTTGGAAAAAACATACATATGCCAACGGTTTTTTAAAACCGTTGGCAAAGGTTTTCCCCAAAAACCTAGCCGCCCGTTCTCTCCCCCATTCGCGTTACAGAGCCCTAACGGGAGCAGCAGCAGCCGATTTTGGAGATACTGCCGGCCGGATTCCAGCTCTTCTTCAGGTTCTTCTTCTTCTTTATCTCAAAAGGTATTCAAATGTTTGGATCTCAATGAGTAAAACCTCCATCTAGTTGAGTGTTATCCCTAACTAGTGTGGCATCCGGCTTGTGGGGGTGTTGAGAGAACTTTCAAAGTTGTTTTTTGTGCCTTGGATTGTCATATATAGTTTTATAATTTCTATGGATTGTATAAGAATTATGTGGAGTTTTAAATAATCCTATTTTTTACATTTCTGATCATGAATTTATGTATGTAATCTTACAAAGATGTGATTCCTCTAGATCCTTGGATTTTATTATTGGGAATGTATTTTATGGATCATGAAATAAATTATGTCATAGTCCTTCATATTTATACATTGATCAACTTGAAAATAAATTTACAAAAATAAAAAATCATTATCATTCTCAAACTCAGATCACTTTGGTTCTAACATCCTACCAATTTGATTTTTTAACAATTCAAAGTGAAATTCACACCACCAAAAGGTATTCAAATGTTTGGATAGTATTTAAACTTATTTTTATTTTTCCCTTCAGTTTAGACGATTTTGGAGCTACTGCCGGCGCCTAAGGGTGAGTTTTCTTGAAAATTCCTTTTTGGATTTTACCCCTTGAACATGGGATGTCATTTGTGAAAGGTTATATAAATCGAATTGATTGTTCGATTTCTGAATTGAATTGTAAAATAAATTAATTAAGGGTATTTTATGGTTTGCATTCCCCTTTAACACATGAATGCCAATTATTTTTTAACACATGTTTTAATTGTATTGCCTTGCCAATGTGAGTAAAGTAGAGACTATGCTATGAATCTATGAAATTGGATTGAATTTATCTTATATTTTATGCTACCATGTTAGATATATAATAACTAATGCATGTGATATCTTTATAGTCTTGTTAGGAGTGTAATATTAAAAATTCCCATGTGAGTGCTTGAATTTTCATTGAATTTCTAGCCATTATGAGTTATGTTGAGACCATGATATGGAATTGATTGATTAAGCAAGAGAATCCCATTATCTTGTCATTACAACATGAGTAAATGAAGCTTCATTGTTTTCAGGTTATTATTTGATTGAGTCGCCATTTTGAGGTGAGTTGTATTAAAAACCTTTGTTTTTGACCTTGGTATGCTTAATGAATTGTTTAAATGAAATGAAATTCATTAAATGATTAATAGTAAATAGTGATACATGGATTCTATTAGGATGTCAGGTATATAATCTTTTTTCTATTAACTTATATGCTTTATGTGATAAATGGATTCACAGTGGAATTCCACGGATAGACTCATTTCTTTGAATATTGATTATGCCATTGGTGATACATGGATCCAAGGGAGGGATTCCATAGATAGACTTATTGAATGTAGAATTATATTCCAATTGATACATGGATTCTTATTATAATTCCATAGATAGACTTATTGAATGTAGAATTATATTCCAATGATATGTGTCTTGTGTGGTGGTGGTGTGGTTTATGTGTTTTATGGTAGTAGTGAAGTGTGTGATTATGTTGTTAATGTGAACCCATAGGTTGAGTATTTTGTGCTATCTATATATCATGTATTTTTATGTTATTTCTACACATTCCCAACCAGAGTTGGATAAACTTACCAACGATCAGAGGTTTTGAGTTATGGGTATTTTTTCTAATAACTAGGATGGTGGTTATATGATTGGATAGCTACCATTTCTTCCCTACTCTTCCTTCAAAAGTGATTGACCATGTGTTTTTAGGCAAGATGCGATGTGATTGTCCATGTGTCTTCAGGTGAGATGTACTATGATTTCCCTAGTGTTTTTCGATGAGGTGTGATGTGATAAGGCTATAATAAGATGTGGAATGTGGTTGGGGTCATGTAGGGTAGGAGGATGGCACAAGGTTGATGTTATTCATGTTCATGATACCCTACTAATATGGTTATGGGATGAGTCATGCTGTTATGTGATATAACACATTAAGTTCTTGTTGGTTTTACATTTTTTCAATAACACATTTGTATGTTTTTTTGACATTTGTAGTTGATACCTTGATTATTTTCTTCCTTTATCGTTTACTTAAATGTATATTCTATTATAGTTAATGCCTATTGAATTGTTTATGACAAAATGACTTATATAAATTCTTTTTACAGAATGGACAGAAGTTGGATGTATGAAACCGATCGGATCTCAGATGATTTTCAAAACAATTTGGAGAGCTTTATAGATTTTTCATTTCACAATGCTTCAGATAGTGGTCGCATACACTGCCCATGTTCCAATTGTGTTGGTAGACCTTGGTTGAGCCGTGAAGAAGTCAGCTACCACATAACCAAAAATGGTGTTCAAGCAAACTACTTTCTGTGGTATCACAATGGGGAGAAAACGAAATCTCAAATTGGTGATGATCGAAATGAAAAGACTGGAATGGAGAATTTGTTAGATGATCGGTTTCCGTTTATTCGTCATCATGAAAAAGAAAGGATTTCGACTCAAGAAGACTTCGATATGAGGACAGCTGATGCATCTAGTGAAAATGATGATATTGATAGGGTGAAAAAATTGAATGATGCTGCCACGACTCCAGTATATCGGCAATGCGATAAAATGAAAAAGCTGGAATTTTTAATCCGATTATTTCATGGGAAAACTATGTATGGGATTTCTAATACAGAAATCGATTACATTCTTACCCTCTTGAAGGATTTACTTCCAGATGATGCAGATATTCCCTCAAACCACTATATGGCATGGAAGTTAGTTGAGGAACATGGATTTTCAAGAAACAAAATTCATGCTTGCCCGAAAGATTGCAGTTTATTCTGGGAGGAAACCGCTGAACGAAATGATTGTATAAAATGTGGCACATCCCACTGGAAGTCAAAATCTGATGGAACACCATCCCGCGTTCCACAGAAAGTAATGTGGCACTTTCCATTGATCCCCAGACTCCAGAATCTTTTTATGTCTGATGACATATCAATAAAAATGAGATGGCATGATACCGAGTGAAAGAAGACTGATGATGAGTTGGTTCATCCTGCAGATGGATTTGCATGGAAGAGATTTGATGCTCGACATCCTGATTTTGCAGCTGACGTGCGTAATGTGAGGCTGGGTCTTTCATGCGACGATTTTAATCCGTTTGGGCAGATGCTTACTTCGCACAGCACATGGCCAGTTTTTATACACATTTATAATCATCCCCCATGGTTGTGTATGAAAAAACCTTTCACTTTCATGAGTATACTCATATCTGGTCCTTCTGATCCTGGCATTGATATTGATGTATACATGCAACCTTTAATAAAAGAGTTGAAGCTTCTTTGGGATGTGGGTGTGCGCACATACGATGCATGTTCGAAAGACATATTTCAGATGTGCGCTGCGCTTATGTGGACAATCAATGATTTTCCGGCTTATGCAATGATGTCTGGATGGAGCACGAAGGGGAAACTGTCATGTCCAGTTTGTATGAAGAATACACGATCCAGAAGACTGAAATATCGTTGTAGTTTCAGTTTTATGGGACATCGACGATTTTTGCCAAAGGATCATCCATATAGAATGAATCGTCAAATATTTGATAATACTATAGAGACCGATGATCCACCTCAGCGTATGTCTGGAACTGATGTGCTTAATGAATTGAAAGATTTCAGTTTTTCGTTCGGGAAGGGTCAAATGAAATCTGGAAAGAGAAAGAATGTTTCCACAGAAACCTGTTACAATTGGAGGAAGAGGAGTATCTTTTTTGATTTGCCTTATTGGTCAACCAATTTGCTACGTCATTGCTTAGACGTAACGCATATTGAAAATAATATATGTGAAATGTTGCTTTCAGTTCTTCTAAATGTCAAGGGGAAGACAAAAGATGATTTACGATCTCGACGTGACTTGGTGGATTGGGGCATCAGACCAGAATTGCATCCTGTGCGTATCAGTGAAAATAAATGGCAACTTCCATGTGCTTCTTATGTGATGACACCTACTGAAAAAAAAACAATTTTTGGAAGTATTAGAGACTATTATAGTTCCTGATGGCTATTCAAGCAACATATCTAAACGGGTCAATAGAAGAGAGTTGAAGCTAAAATATTTGAAAACTCATGATTATCACGTTCTACTGCATGAGTTGCTTCCAATAGCAATCCGTCATCTTTTGTCCAATAATGTAAGGGTGGGTGTTATTCGGTTGTGCCATTTGTTTAGAGATCTTTGTGCTAAGAAGTTGTCCAAGTCTTTCTTGCAAAAAATGTTGACATATGCCCCATTAATTTTGTGTGAGTTGGAGAAAATATTTCCCCCATCATTTTTCACATGCATGCTGCATCTGACTGTCCATATTCCAACTGAAATACTTCTCGGAGGACCTGTTTCTTTTCGTTGGATGTATCCAACTGAAAGAAATATGTTCACATTAAAGTCTTATGTTCGAAACAAGAATCATCCCGAAGGTTCTATCGTGAACGGTTACTTAGCTCAAGAATGTATGGATTTCTGTTCAATGTATTTGTCTGATCTTACTACAAGAATGAACAGACCAATGAGAAATGAAGAAGAACAATATGAGCAAATTGAACCCAGTTTTCCATCACTTCCTCAAACAGGAGGAATTCCTGGATCATATACATTGAAGACATTAAGCCATGAAGAGCGGGAGATGGCACATCGCACAGTTTTGTTCAACTGTGATTTGTTCGATGACTATATCAGGTAAAAAAATTGAATATGTATATCTTACATATATATATCTGTTAAACTATTCATATTTTTTTATCTACAGGGAACATAAAACAATGATAAATCGGAAGCATCGTTCTTTATCTTTGAGAAGGAGAGAGACTTTGCATAGCAAAGAATTTTCTGCTTGGTTAAAATTGAAGGTAAAAATATTACTGTTTAAATTAATTATTTCAATATTTACTTAAGTTTAACTGTCATTTATATTGCAGGTATTGAGTTTTTCTGCTGACTCTGCCTCTGAGGAAATAAGAGCTTTGGCTTTTGGTCCTAATACCGTGGTTCGTGACTGTAAATCAACTGTTATCAATGGGTACAGATTTATTGTCACTGAACGAGCCAAAAACATGAGAACACAACATGATGGTATTATGGTTACTGCCACAACAGATTGTTATGCCAGCGCATCAGATAGTAGACCGCGACTTGAAAATGTGGGTTATTATGGAGTCGTTGAGAAAATAATAATATTGGATTATTACTCTCATGGACGAGTCACAATGATGAAATACCATTGGTTTGATTCGATGACGAGACATGGCACATTTATTGATGATTGTGGATTTCGAGTAATTAATATGACCCGCACTCTTGCAACCGAAGAACCATATGTGTTGGCATCAATGGCTAAAAAAGTTTTTTATGTCAAAGATCAACATCAACCTGAATTTGGTGTCGTAGTTGAAGTAATTCCAAGACATATTTTTGATGATGCTGATGATGGAATTGACACTGTCCCTATTTCCATTGGAACCAATCCATTTATTTCTTTTGATGACTCCAATAGCTCAATTGTCAGATTTGATTGTGAACCTGAAGTTGTGGTTGGAAATATATAGAATCATTCATCCATGTTCTCAATTCTTTTGGTTTACCTCGAGTTGGGTTGTTAAGGTTGGTAATATTCATATTTATTTAGTATTGATCACAAATATGTTTTAGCTGACTTGACCGTTATGTGAATTTTCAATGTTTATTGGTTGCTGTTTTATTTGAATTGCATTTTCTAATTTGGAATTGAACTGTATTCAAACCAAATCAAACAATATTTCTAACTTGGTGAACATTACAACTGGTATGTTTTATTAAATTCATTCAAGCTCTTCTAAAACAATTGATAGCTAAATTACCAATGAATCCCCTCATTCCCTCATATATTTAGTTTTTTGGTTTACACATTAATTTTCTTTTTCTAATTAATTACATATTTGTTTTCCAATGCAGGAAATGAAGCCAATTGAAGAGAGACGAAGAAAAAAAATGGCGGAGAACAATCGTCGGATGGAGGAGATGGGCATTCCACCATTAGTGCCTACAGTGAGTACTTTATTTCAAATATATATATATATATATTTACAGAATATATAATGTCATGTGATTAATTTTTTTTGTAAACTTTTTTGTAGGATCCACCATTACGTCGACAGTTATTCGACGAGGAGCCTAGTACTGGTCCTAGTACTCAGGCCGGTGGTACGAGGAGGGTTCGTACCAGAGGTGGACATAGAGCTGCGCGTGCCCGACTAGACCCTGCCCCTCCCACTGACATTTTAGCCTTCCCACATTCTGATCCCGGTGTGTCGTTAGGGACACACGGGATATTTAGACCTCCCATGTTTTCGCTACCTTCTGCATCTTCTGCCCCATCATTTTCACATCCCATGATGATTCCCACTCCCCAGTCAGCATCAGGTCATACAGTTGTTCCATCTTCTTTTCCTTCTACTTTTGTCTCTCCGAGCTTTTATATTCCATCGTCTTAGACTCCTGTTCCACCAGAGGGTGTTCCATCAGGTTCTGTGGATCCGGCGCCACTCATTGATCAGACTAGCACTGGTATATTTATAAAACCCTATCAAATTTTTATAGCAATATTTATTTTCATTATAACATGTTTTGATAAAATATTTGTTTTTCTTTCATGACAGATACATCTACTGAAAGGAGGCGGGGGAGGGGCCGTACACGCATGCGTTCGGTGTGGAACCGTCGCACACAGGTTATGGTGGAATATAATGAAGACAATCAGATGGCTGAGAAAACAGGGCAGCAATGTCGGAGTTTTATGGCGACGCTTGCCAAATACTCCGACATCATTCCCGTCAGCCCGCTGTCGTGGAGACATTTGCCACATGAGGTCAAAGATAGAGCTTGGGCAGAGATATGGGTAAAAAAATCTGTTGTATTTAATGTCATGAATTTTTTTTGTATTTATATAAATTAATATTTTCATTTCAGCTTCGATTTAATTTTCCTGATGGTGAGGGTGCACGAATGGAACGTCTAAAGGATTTAGGCGAGCTTTGGAGAGCCTACAAGCATGAGCTGTATATTGGCTGGCGTGCTAGAGTTGGCACTGAGTTAGAGGCGGTACCAGTCGTGGATGATTGTCCTATAGAGCAGTATCGTCAGATGATTACTCATTGGACGAGTACCCAGTTTAAGGTATGAATTACATTTGAGGTATTTAAATAATAACTTTCAAGTTTTTCATTAATATTATCCTTTGCATTATCGAATTTTATTTAGGAATCATCTGGAAAAAATAAAAAAAACATTGATGCAAAAAATACCTCCATACACTAGGACGCACGACGATGCCAGATCATGAGAGGCAGCAGGTATGACAATTGTTTATAAGTTTTCTTTACGACTTACATTTTCTTTTGTTTCCTCAATTATTTAATTATTTGCTGAAGTCTTTATATAAATTTTGTTTTCAATTTCATTGTAGAGGCAAGTACAAAATATTGAAGGACGTGTGCCTCGAGCAAAACTGTTTTGCTCGAGTAGACGAAAAAAGGATGGGCGTGCTGTCAACGAAGCGACTCAGCAGCAGATTGTAAGTTTTAATCTGTTGATTTTATATTTTAATATCTATTTCGTAACTTAAAAATATATTTATATTTGTAACAGGATGCTTTAGAGGCCCTCGATGCCCAAGAAGCAGACAATTTTGGGCCATCTGATCACTTACATCAGGTGTTGGGAGATGATCATTCTGGCAGAGTACACGGCCGACCTAGGATAGCCCCGACGAGGTATTGGCCTGCCTCAGGTACGAGTTGTAGTGCCACCGAGCTGTAGAAAGTTAGGGCACAGGCAGAACAGGCTGAGAAAAGGGCCACAGAGACGGCAGAACAGTCTGCAAGGGCAAACAGTGCATTTATGAAATTTATTGAAGTTCTACGTCCAACACTTCCAGCAGAGGCCAGCCCAGCGATTGATGAATACATGTCGTTGATACATTCTATATATGGTGCACCAGGTGGCAGTTCCAGTGGTGGTCAGGCCGATGTCGAGCTTGAAGATGATGATGGCGAGCAGTCTGATGCGGAAGAGGAGGGAGATGAGGAGGGCGAGGAGGAGGGCGAAGGTGAGGAGGAAGGCGTTGTGGAGGGTGAGGACGATGAGGAGAACAATGACGAGGGCGATGATGATGATGATGATGGAGATGGTGATGCTGATGTGGGACATATTGATCCGCTACATTTTTGACTTGAGATTTGATGTTTAATCTATTCTAGTTGTTGGTTTTATCTAGACTCGTAGTATAGTATTGGAGTTGAGTTATTTTTATATATTGTCTGTTTTTATGGATGTTGTTGTCTTTTAGTGGTTGTGTGTTTGAGAACTCCCTGGACAACCCCCCTCATTCTTGGACCCTGGACAACCCCCCCCCCTCCCCCTTGGACCCCGAACACCCACCAAACACCCCCCGGACAGCCCCGTGGACAGCCCCCTGGACAGCCCCCTAGACAGCCCCCCGTACAGCCCCCAACCCTCCACCCTGGACCCCAGATAGCCCCCCGGACAACCCCCCAAACACCCCCCGGACAACCCCCTGAACAACCCCCTGAACAACCACCGGACAGCCCCCTAAACAACCCTGGACAACCCCCTGAAGAACCCTCAAACACCCTCCGGACAGACCCCGCACAGCCCCCCCACCCTCATCCTTGGTCCCCGGACAGCCCCCCGGACACCCACCGGACAGCCCCCCCGGACAGCCCCCGCGAACAGCCCCCGGGACAGCCCCCCGTACAGCCCCCAACCCTCCACCCTGGACCCCGGATAGCCCCCCGGACAGCCCCCCGTACAGCCCCCCCCCCCACCCCCCCTTGGACCCCAGACAACCCCCCCACCCCGCACCCCCTTGGACCTCGGACAACCCCCCAAACACCCCCCGGACAGCCCCCTGAACACCCCCTGACAACCCCCTGAACAACCCCCTGAACAACCCCCGGACAGCCCCCTGAACAACCCCGGACAACCCCCTGAACAACCCCCAAAAACCCCCCGGACAGACCCCGCACAGCCCCCCCACCCTCCTCCTTGGTCCCCGGACAGCCCCCCGGACACCCACCGGACAGCCCCCCCGGACAGCCCCCCAGACATCCCCTCCACCTTCCTTAATTTCATTAGTTCTGAAATGTTTCATAGCACGATCAACTAAAATCTAATCCATACTAAATATGATATAAAAATATTCTATATGAATTTCCATAAGATTTTAAGTGAAAACAAAAAGTGACATACGAAAAACTGACCAAACGCATTCGAAATGTGTTGATGTTTTAGGACAACGATCCATGGGACATATGTGACGTGTACGAGTCATCCCTGCCTCAATCCGAGGCGCGGTGTGGTCGGAACAACTCAAAGTGTATGTCTTTTGTTTCAAAAGGACATCATTTTAAGTGAAAATCATCAACTGGCATCGTTCGGCCCGTTTGGACCCCCCTCACGCGCGTTTACGAAGCGCGCGCATCACTTAAAACACGAATATTGAGCCGTACCGTGCAAACCACACGTCCGATTGAGGTACCGTCTGCGCGTACACGTCACGAAAAATACTTAGAATGTTCCACGGTGGTTTCAGCTCAATCTGAGGCCGTCCGCTATGAATTTGACCGTTGGACGCCGGTTCTGGCCGTTTATGACACCAGAACTGCGTTGTCGGTCACCGCGGGCACACGGCACGTCCGATTGACGTGCCGTCTGCTCGAACACTTCAGAAATCAGTCACTTGTATTTGTCGTCTGATTTCAGGCCATTCCGACATCGTTCGGCCCGTTTGGACCCCCCTCATGTGCGTTTACGAAGCGCGCGCATCACTTAAAACACGAATATTGAGCCGTACCGCGCAAACCGCACGTCCGATTGACGTGCCGTCTGTGCGTACACGTCACGAATAATAATTAGAATGTTCCACGGTGGTTTCAGCTCAATCCGAGGCCGTCCGCTATGAATTTGACCGTTGGACGCCCGTTCTGGCCGTTTATGACACCAGAACTACGTTGTCGGTCACCGCGGGCACACGGCACGTCCGATTGACGTGTCGTCTGCTCGACCACTTCAGAAATCACTCACCCGTATTTTTCGTCTAATTTCAGGCCATTCCGACATCGTTCGGCCCATTTGGACCCCCCTCACGCGCGTTTTCGAAGCGCGCGCATCACTTAAAACACGAATATTGAGCCGTACCGCGCAAACCGCACGTCCGATTGACGTGCCGGCTGCGCGTACACGTCACGAATAATAATTAGAATGTTACACGGTGGTTTCAGCTCAATCCAAGGCCGTCCGCTATGAATTTGACCGTTGGACGCCCGTTCTGGCCGTTTATGACACCAGAACTGCGTTGTCGGTCACCGCGGGCACACGGCACGTCCGATTGACGTGCCGTATGCTCGACCACTTCAGAAATCACTCACCCGTATTTGTCGTCTAATTTCAGGCCATTCCGACATCGTTCGGCCCGTTTGGACCCCCCTCACGCGCGTTTACGAAGCGCGCGCATCACTTAAAACACGAATATTGAGCCGTACCGCGCAAACCGCACGTCCGATTGATGTGATGTCTGCGCGTACACGTCACGAATAATAATTAGAATGTTTCACGGTGGTTTCGGGTGAATCTGAGGTCGTCCGCTATGAATTTGACCGTTGGACGCCCGTTCTGGCCGTTTATGACACCAGAACTGCGTTGTCGGTCACCGCGGGCACACGGCACGTCCGATTGACGTGCCGTCTGCTCGACCACTTCAGAAATCAGTCACCCGTATTTGTCGTCTGATTTCAGGCCATTCCGACATCGTTCGGCCCGTTTGGACCCCCCTCACGCGCGTTTACGAAGCGCGCACATCACTTAAAACACGAATATTGAGCCGTACCGCGCAAACCGCACGTCCGATTGATGTGCCGTCTGCGCGTACACGTCACGAATAATAATTAGAATGTTCCACGGTGGTTTCAGCTCAATCCGAGGTCGTCCGCTATGAATTTGACCGTTGGACGCCCGTTCTGGCCGTTTATGACACCATAACTGCGTTGTCGGTCACCGCGGGCACACGACAAGTCCGATTGACGTGCCGTCTGCTCGACCACTTCAGAAATCACTCACCCGTATTTTTCGTCTGATTTCAGGCCATTCCGACATCGTTCGGCCCGTTTGGACCCCCCTCACGCGCGTTTACGAAGCGCGCGCATCACTTAAAACACTAATATTGAGCCGTACCGCGCAAACCGCACGTCCGATTGACGTGCCGTCTACGCGTACACGTCACGAATAATAATTAGAATGTTTCACGGTGGTTTCAGCTCAATCCGAGGTCGTACGCTATGAATTTGACCGTTGGACGCCCGTTCTGGCCGTTTATGACACCATAACTGCGTTGTCGGTCACCGCGGGCACACAACAAGTCCGATTGACGTGCAGTCTGCTCGACCACTTCATAAATAACTCACCCGTATTTGTCGTCTGATTTCAGGCCATTCTGACATCGTTCGGCCCGTTTGGACCCCCCTCACGCGCGTTTACGAAGCGCGCGCATCACTTAAAACACTAATATTGAGCAGTACCGCGCAAACCGCACGTCCGATTGACGTGCCGTCTGCGCGTACGCGTCACGAATAATAATTATAATTTTCCACGGTGGTTTCAGCTCAATCCGTGGTCGTCCGCTATGAATTTGACTGTTGGACGCCCGTTCTGGCCGTTTATGACACCATAACTGCGTTGTCGGTCACCGCGGGCACACGACAAGTCCGATTGACGTGCCGTCTGCTCGACCACTTCAGAAATCACTCACCCGTATTTGTCGTCTGATTTTAGGCCATTCCGACATCGTTCGGCCCGTTTGGACCCCCCTCACGCGCGTTTACGAAGCGCAGGCATCACTTAAAACACTAATATTGAGCCGTACCGCGCAAACCGCACGTCCGATTGACGTGCCGTCTGCGCGTACACGTCACGAATAATAATTAGAATGTTCCATGGTGGTTTCAGCTCAATCCGAGGTCATCCGCTCTGAATTTGACCGTTGGACGCCCGTTCTGGCCGTTTATGACACCATAACTGCGTTGTCGGTCACCGCGGGCACACGACTAGTCCGATTGACGTGCCGTCTACTCGACCACTTCTGAAATCACTCACCCGTATTTTTCGTCTGATTTCAGGCCATTCCGACATCGTTCGGCCCGTTTGAACCTCCCTCACGCGCGTTTACGAAGCGCGCGCATCACTTAAAACACTAATATTGAGCCGTACTGCGCAAACCGCACGTCCGATTGACGTGCTGTCTGTGCGTACACGTCACGAATAATAATTAGAATGTTTCACGGTGGTTTCAGCTCAATCCGAGGTCGTACGCTATGAATTTGACCGTTGGACGCCCGTTCTGGCCGTTTATGACACCATAACTGCGTTGTCGGTCACCGCGGGCACACGACAAGTCCGATTGACGTGCCGTCTTCTCGACCACTTCATAAATAACTCACCCGTATTTGTCGTCTGATTTCAGGCCATTCCGACATCGTTCGGCCCATTTGGACCCCCCTCACGCGCATTTACGAAGCGCGCGCATCACTTAAAACACTAATATTGAGCCGTACCGCGCAAACCGCACGTCCGATTGACGTGCCGTCTGCGCGTACACGTCACGAATAATAATTAGAATGTTCCACGGTGGTTTCAGCTCAATCCGTGGTCGTCCGCTATGAATTTGACCGTTGGACGCCCGTTCTGGCCGTTTATGACACCATAACTGCGTTGTCGGTCACCGCGGGCACACGACAAGTCCGATTGACGTGCCGTCTGCTCGACCACTTCAGAAATCACTCAACCGTATTTGTCGTCTGATTTTAGGCCATTCCGACATCGTTCGGCCCGTTTGGACCCCCCTCACGCGCGTTTACGAAGCGCGCGCATCACTTAAAACACTAATATTGAGCCGTACCGCGCAAACCGCACGTCCGATTGACGTGCCGTCTGCGCGTACACGTCAAGAATAATATTTAGAATGTTTCACGGTGGTTTCAGCTCAATTCGAGGTCGTACGCTATGAATTTGACCGTTGGACGCCCGTTCTGGCCGTTTATGACACCATAACTGCGTTGTCGGTCACCGCGGGCACACGACAAGTCCGATTGACGTGCCGTCTGCTCGACCACTTCATAAATAACTTACCCGTGTTTGTCGTCTGATTTCAAGCCATTCCGACATCGTTCGGCCCGTTTGGACCCCCCTCACGCGCGTTTACGAAGCGCGCGCATCACTTAAAACACTAATATTGAGCCGTACCGCGCAAACCGCACGTCCGATTGACGTGCCGTCTGCGCGTACACGTCACGAATAATAATTAGAATGTTTCACGGTGGTTTCGGGTGAATCTGTGGTCGTCCGCTATGAATTTGACCGTTGGACGCCCGTTTTGGCCGTTTTTGACACCATAACTGCGTTGTCGGTCACCGCGGGCACACGACACGTCCGATTGACGTGCCGTCTTCTCGACCACTTCATAAATCTCTCACCCGTATTTATCGTCTGATTTCAGGCCATTCCGACATCGTTCGGCCCGTTTGGACCCCCTCACGCGCGTTTCGAAGCGTGCGCATCACTTAAAACATGAATATTGATCCGTACCGGGTAAACCGCACGTCCGATTGACGTGCCGTCTGCGCGTACACGTCACGAATAATAATTAGAATGTTTCACGGTGGTTTCAGCTCAATCCGAGGCCGTCCGCTATGAATTTGACCGTTGGATGCCCGTTTTGGCCGTTTATGACACCAGAACTGCGTTGTCGGTCACCGCGGGCACAAGGCACGTCCGATTGACGTGCCGTCTGCTCAACCACTTCAGAAATCAGTCACCCGTATTTGTCGTCTGATTTCAGGCCATTCCGACATCGTTCGGCCCGTTTGGACCCCCCTCACGCGCGTTTACGAAACGTGCGCATCACTTAAAACACGAATATTGAGCCGTACCGCGCAAACCGCACGTCCGATTGACGTGCCGTCTGCGCGTACACGTCACGAATAATAATTAGAATGTTCCACGGTGGTTTCAGCTCAATCCGAGGTCGTCCGCTATGAATTTGACCGTTGGACGCCCGTTCTGGCCGTTTATGACACCATAACAGCGTTGTCGGTCACCGCGGGCACACGACAAGTCCGATTGACGTGCCGTCTGCTCGACCACTTCAGAAATCACTCACCCGTATTTTTCGTCTGATTTTAGGCCATTCCGACATCGTTCGGCCCGTTTGGACCCCCCTCACGCGCGTTTACGAAGCACGCGCATCACTTAAAACACTAATATTGAGCCGTACCGCGCAAACCGCACGTCCGATTGACGTGCCGTCTGCGCGTACACGTCACAAATAATAATTAGAATGTTTCACGGTGGTTTCAGCTCAATCCGAGGTCGTACGCTATGAATTTGACCGTTGGACGCCGGTTCTGGCCGTTTATGACACCATAACTGCGTTCTCGGTCACCGCGGGCACACGACAAGTCCGATTGACGTGTCGTCTGCTCGACCACTTCATAAATAACTCACCCGTATTTGTCGTCTGGTTTCAGGCCATTCCGACATCGTTCGGCCTGTTTGGACCCCCCTCATGCGCGTTTACGAAGCGCGCGCATCACTTAAAACACTAATATTGAGCCGTACCGCGCAAACCGCACGTCCGATTGATGTGCCGTCTGCGCGTACACGTCAAGAATAATAATTAGAATGTTTCTCGGTGGTTTCGGGTGAATCCGTGGTCGTCCGCTATGAATTTGACCGTTGGACGCCCGTTTTGGCCGTTTATGACACCATAACTGCGTTGTCGGTCACCGCGGGCACACGGCACGTCCGATTGACGTGCCGTCTGCTCGACCACTTCATAAATCACTCACCCGTATTTATCGTCTGATTTCAGGCCATTCCGACATCGTTCGGCCCGTTTGGACCCCCTCACGCGCGTTTCGAAGCGCGTGCATCACTTAAAACATGAATATTGATCCGTACCGGGCAAACCGCACGTCCGATTGACGTGCCGTCTGCGCGTACACGTCACGAATAATAATTAGAATGTTTCACGGTGGTTTCAGCTCAATCTGGATACGCGGTGTGGCCGACACCACTCAAAGTGTCCGTCTTTTGTTTCAAAAGGACGTCATTTTAAGTGAAAAGCATCAACTGGCTTACGGAAAACCGACCAAACGCATTCCGAATCTGTTGATAATTTATCCCAACAATCCATGGGTCATATGTGACGTGTACGAGCCAACCCGGGATGAATCCGAGTCGCGGTGTGGCCGGGATAAGTTTAAGTGGCTCTCTTTTGTTTAAAATGAACACCATTTTAAGTACATACGGAAAAACGACCAAACGGATTCGGTTTCTGTTGAAACTTTAGGAGAACGATCCATGAGTCATATGTGACGTGTACGAATCAAACCCGCCACAATCGGAGACGCGGTGTGGCCGACACCACTCAAAAAGTGTCGGTCTTTTGTTTCAAAAAGACGTCATTTTAAGTGAAAATCATCAAGTGACATACGAAAAACCGACCAAAGGCATTCGGACTGTGTCGACACTTTAGCACAAGGATCCATGGGTCGTATGTGACGTGTACGAGTCAATCCTGCATCAATCCGAGGTGCGGTGTGACCGACACCGTTCTAACTGTCTATCTTTTGTTTAAAATGGACAGGATACGCAAAACCGACCAAATGCAAAACCGACCAAACGCATTCTGAATCTGTTGATAATTTATCACAATGATCCATCAGTCATATGTGACATGTATGAGCCCACTCGGGCTCAATCCGAGTCACGGTGTGGCCGGGATTAGTCTAAGTGTCTCTCTTTTGTTTAAAATGGACATCATTTTAAGTACATACGGAAAACCGACCAAACGCATTAGGTTTCCATTGAAACTTTAGGAGAACAATTCATGGGTCATATGTGAGGTGTACGAATCATCCCCGCCACAATCTGAGGCGCGGTGTGGTCAACACTGCTCTAACTGTGTCTGTTTTGTTTAAAATGGGTAGGATTATAAGTGAAAAGAACTGGCATACGCAAAACCGAACAAACGCATTCGGTTTCCATTGAAACTTTAGGAGAACGATCCATGGGTCATATGTGACGTGTACCAATCATCCCCGTCTCAATCCGAGACGCGGTGTGGCCGACACCACTCTAACTATGTCTCTTCTGTTTAAAATGGACATGATTATAAGTGAAAAAGAACAACTGGCATACGCAAAACCGACCAAACGCATTCCAAATCTTTTGATCATTTATCACAACAATCCATGGGTCATATGTGACCTGTACGATGCAACCCGGGTTCAATCCGAGTCGCGGTGTGGCCGAGATCAGTCTAAGTGGCTCTCTTTTGTTTAAAATGGACACCATTTTAAGTACATACGGAAAACCGACCAAACGCATTCGGTTTCCATTGAAACTTTAGGAGAACGATCCATGAGTCATATGTGACGTGTACGAATCATCCCCGCCTCAATCCGAGGCGCGGTGTGGCCGACACCGCTCTAATTGTGTCTGTTTTGTTTAAAATGGACAGGATTATAAGTGAAAAGAACAACTGACATACGCAAAACCGACCAAACGCATTCAGAATCTTTTGATAATTTATCACAACGATCCATGGGTCATATGTGACGTGTACGAGCCAACCCGGGTCAATCCGAGTCGCGGTGTGACCGGGATCAGTCTAAATGGCTCTCTTTTGTTTAAAATGTACACCATTTTAAGTACATACAGAAAACCGACCAAACGCATTCGGTTTCCATTGTAACTTTAGGAGAACGATCCATGGGTCCTATGTGACGTGTACGAATCATCCCGCCTCAATCTGACATGCGGTGTGGCTGACACCACTCAAAGTGTCCGTCTTTTGTTTCAAAAGGACGTCATTTTAAGTGAAAAACATCAACTGACATATGGAAGACCGACCAAACGCATTCGGATTCTATCGATACTTTAGCACAACGATCCATGGGTCATATGTGACGTGTACAAGTCAACCCCGTCTTAATCTGAGATGTGGTGTGGCCGACACCGCTCTAACAATGTCTCTTTTGTTTAAAATGGACATGATTATAAATGAAAAGAACAACTGGCATACGCAAAACCGACCAAACGCATTCGGAATATTTTGATAATTTATCACAATGATCCATGGGTCATATGTGACATGTACGAGCCAACCCGGGATGAATCTGAGTCGCGGTGTGGTCGGGATGAGTCTAAGTGTCACTCTTTTGTTTAAAATGGACAACATTTTAAGTACATACGGAAAACCGACCAAACGCATTCAGTTTCCATTTAAACTTTAGGAGAACAATTCATGAGTCATATGTGAAGTGTACGAATCAACCCCGCCTCAATTGGAGACGCGGTGTGGTCGGCACCACTCATAGTGTCCGTCTTTTGTTTCAAAAGGACGTCATTTTAAGTGAAAAACATCAACTGACATACGGAAAACCGACCAAACGCATTAGGATTCTGTCGATTCTTTACCACAACGATACATGAGTCAAATGTGACGTGTACGAGTTAACCCCGCCTCAATATGAGGTGTGGTGTGGCCGGTATCACTTCAGGTGTATGTATTTTGTTTAAAATGGACATCATTTGAGGTAAAAATATATGGTATAGAAAAAACCGATCATATTATGAATTGAATTTCAGATTCCACGTATAATTGTCATCTAAATTTTAAATTGAATTCTATATGAATTATGTATGTTTATGAATTGTAATTTAATTATGGATTTGTATAGTTTCAGGATCCATTATATGTTAAATGTGTATGAATTTGTTCGTAATTGAATATGTATGTTTTATTTTATTACTGGTACAATAGTTGGATCGAAAATGAGGTGAAAATGAGGTGAAAATGAGGTGAAAATGAGGTGAAAATGAGGTGAAAATGAGGCCTGATGACTGGTGGTGATGGACAGGGGACAGGGGCTGTGCAAATTGCAGGGTGTTGCAATTTGCAGCATAGGGTATGCCAACGGTTTCAAACCGTTGGCATATAAGTTTTTAGCATGTCTTTTCCCAATGGTTCTAAACCGTTGGGAAAGACTTCACCAATTCCCAACGGTTTGAAACCGTTGGGAAAATGTTCCACATGTTTGGTTTTCCCAACGGTTTGGGAGAACCGTTGGGAAAAACTATCCCAACGGTTCACCCAAACCGTTGGGGTAGGGTAACTTCTATGGGCCTATTGCAACGGTTTCCAGTAAACCGTTGGGAAAACCTTTCCCAACGGCTTACTTCCCAACTGTTATCAGAACCATTGGGAAAACCTTTCCCAACGGTTTGAGGGGCTTTCCCAACGGTTCTGAACCGTTGGGAAATAGTGTATTTCCAGTAGTGAGAGTTGGAATTTGATACCATATATAAGAATCAACAATTTATTATGGATTGCATTAGTGTTTTGTATGTCTATACTAGAGGTATAATAATAAATAGAACTGTAAACCATGGTCTATAGCATAGGGATACATGATTGGATCATGTTATTCTATTGATATGTGATGATATGTTCGTTAGTGTTAGGGCACATGGCACATGAATTCCCAACCCGATGTCTTGTAGTTGGTGGGTAGATAGTTGGACGACCTCTATAGTACAGTGTTTGTTGAGTTAATGAATATAATGTGGGTGTTAATTGTTAAATTAAGGGAGTAACTTCTAGCTGAGTGGATGAATGTATCCCAGGAGAAGGATCTACTGTTGGAAGATGGATTTATAACCTACTACTACCATCACCATTCTGTATCCCACATTAGTATTAATTGTATGTTAGTTTAAAATATTTATGGTTTGAAGGCTATAGATAGATATTATCATGTTACACATAAGAATATATATTTTATTATTTGTTTCTTATCAACATTATCACAAGTATATGTAAGCACATATGTTATTCATTATTCCAAAACCTGTCCATTCCTACAAATATTTTGAATCTATTAAATATATTAAACTTTTATTTATGGATACAGATTCATATAGGGAGAGACTCTACTATTTAACACATTTTTAGATAGTTGGATTCCACCCTCATAAGATAGATATTCACATGGAACCTCTTCAGTATTTCAATGTGAATATAAAAATTCATTTTGGGTATATACATTTTATCAGTTGTATATAACGTTAAGGATTATCACAAAATGATAGTTACATTAATTAAATAAAATTGGATTACATTGTGCATAAAAAGAGAGAATAACCTACAAAAATAGTTATTATTAATCAAAAATATGATGTTTTAATATCTCTACCACCAGTTTGATAGTTCATCCCTTGGTGCATCATGTAAATCAGGAATATGGCTATAAAATATAGTGGATGAGTATATGGATGTATTTCATGAAGATGTCCTGGGACTACCTCCACATGTAGATAACGATTTCTATATTAACACTCACTGAGAGATCAAAAAGTTATTTTATATTTCCAATCATTTTGACCCTTTTTACCTAGATAGTATGATGGTGTATTTGGAGGAACATTAATATAAGGAACTAATCAGTCCCAATATATCCTCACAGGAAGATATAGTTTTATTTATAAAAATTGATGATTTAAAATTGTTGTTTTGTGTTGATTAACGATGAACTGATCTGGTGATGATAAATGATATGTAAGCATTTTGACTGATTGTTAAACTATTTTAACAACATAATAGCGAGAGATGGTTCTTAAAGACTGATACCTAGGAAAACATCCAATAGTTGAGGGATCACAAGGGGTATATTCCAAATATGAAAATATAATGTTAAAATAAGAAGAGTGTGTTTAGGGTGATTTCCTTTTTTGTAATTAATTCCCATAATTTCTTCATGGAACCTATCATGATAAAAATTGAACAATTTTGTTTACTAGTTCATGGAATTTATTATTGATAAAATTATCATATTCTCTACATAAAAAGAGTAGAAATCCAAACATTTAAAGTTCTTACTAGAAATAATATAAGAGAACATGTTACATAATAATCCCTTTATGGGTTAGTAATGGATTATAGAGGATAACATTATTTGGATCATCATTTATGAGCAAGTTGTAGTCATTAACCTAGTAATGATTTGGGGAGTTTATGATTTGGATCCACCCATGAATGTATCGAAGGAAAACAAATTCCATAATATGGATTGGAACACTTGGTGTTTTGGGGAAAAAATTCCAGGAATATAGCCCCTTTGAACAGATTGAAACTCAATGAGAATTAATATTCCATAAGTAATAAAGGTAAAATGTAATTTGTGGAGCAGACATAATTGATGGTAAAAAAAATAATTTAGGAAACTGAGATCCTAGGAGATGAACCACATGATTTGTAACCTAAAGCTAGAATTTGTGTTCTTTTTACTACTTATATTGAGGAATTATATTGTAGGAATGTAATTTTTGGTTTAACCCAACCACCAGAGTCTGATGTTTAAATTTTTAATGAGATACCATACCCTTTGGTAGAGACATTTTCTTGTGTTCCTATAGGACTATGAATTTTAGATAGTATGTAATATGTTTTTGGAAATTGTGGATTAATATTCAATTAGTAGTAAATCATTTTATCACATTATGGGAGAATAATTAGGGTAGTTTCGCACTTAATAGATGACCCCTCTTGATGAAAATGGAGATCCTATTTCAAATCGATTGTAAAAACTCCACCAATTCTCCAGGTTGTGAGGGAGGATTTGTTAGGAAACATTTTAATGTGACATTCTCCAATGGAGTGACATATGTTTTTTTTTTCAATCGTGTCTCAACAAGATATATTATCACTGGAAGATACATATATTGAAATAATTAATATTTTTATTTTATATATTTATTTCTTACATAGGTTTAGTGTTTCATTAATAAATTTTATTTTCAATCACTAGAGTTGGTATTATAAAACTAGGAGACTGAGATTTTGGGGAGACATCATTTTGCGGGACCTTCAATGATTGGATGAATAAGGATCAAGGATCAATAATTCAGTTTTATGGGATTCATCATTGATGATAGATTCATTACACCATACAAATGATGATAATGAGGAATAATTTTTCATCATTGATCAATCAAATCACGAGGTAGGACATTGTAATTTTTTTATTTCCATTGTATTATTCATTATTTATAAAATGGAATAATTTAACAAGAATGGATCCAAATATCTCTATATGTTCAAAATACTTGTTTAATTTATAGTTTGGAGTTTATTTGATGATGAATTATACTCCTGTCATCTGATTCTTCTATAATTTTTGTTTCCTAGAATTCTATTAGTGAAAAGTTATTTTATATTTTATTTTTATTTTAATTTCACTTATTATTATTCATTTCTATTACATTTATCATCATTTCGGTTTGTGATTTTAATTTTTTGGTTTGGTTAGAACTATGTTGGAAGTACTAGTTATGAGTTGATGATTGATCAAATAAGGGTGATGATCATGATTAAATTATATTTAAGAACATATTTTTGGACGTGTTATCTATGTATGGATTAAAATTGTTTATACTATGTTTTTTGAGGAATAATTGATGGTATTCTAAAATGATTACCATTTTTAAAGAAGTTAATGAAAAAAATCTACATCTAGTGGTGGTAGATCCATGATTGATGCATTTGGAGTAATCTTCAGAAACATTAGCTATGATATTAGTAGATATGTGGAGATCTAATATGTTAGAAATTACAATTTTTGAAGTTTCATGTCACACACCATGTGTTTCATAAGAACACACACTGTCACGACCCGTCCCCCGGGGCCCGTGTCGTGACTAACATAAGCCCTCCTTCCATAGGCTAGGGGCTGGCGACTAACACCAAAGTCATATTCCATAAAACTCTGAAGGAATTTCCGTTATAACTTGTAATAACACGCAACCAAGTACACAAAAAGATACAAACTCAAGTAAACTGAATAGTAAACAGAGTGATTTTAATAAGTAATAGGGGTCAGAATAAAATACCAACTCAAAACTACATGGAAAACTAGGATATACAAGATAGCTGATAGGTGAAAATTAGCTCCTTGATCTTCCACCACAAATCCTATCTGAATGGTAGGTACAACTCTTGAACGACCATCTATGTGGTTTTTCTCGTCCAACGTCATCCTCCGAGCTACCTCCAGTACTGATACTCTCATCCTCAATCAGTGTTGTCCGTCATCTGCACCGAACACAACAGGGTGCAGGAATAAGCCATGCAGGGGTGAGTATAATGATACTCAGTAGGGATCCTGAGACCCTCACGTCTCACAAAATCCACAAATGATAAACAACAAAGAATTAATTAAAATTTCAACACTACTTAGGCATATTACCATACATATACATAAGTTATTAAGTATACACATTTCAATCATGAGGAAACATAGGGTCCAACACAAAATCCCAAAGATCAATTATTCCACAAAGAAGGAAAACAATGAAGGAAAGTCCCAAAATGTACAGACTCAGCTCACACAAGGTATAACTTAAGTATAGTACTAAAGATGATTTTATGTTACTACCGAATCATCTTACTCTGTTAAGAGGCTCTACTGCAGACCCACACAAGATCGCTCGGTGATGACCTACACAAGATCTCCCGGTGTTGATGCAGAGAGGACCTCTAGTTGCTGACCCACACATCCAACAGAGGATCACTCAGTGTTGACCCTCATAGGATCAGTCTTCCTTCTTCACATCACAGCCAACTACTGGGTTCCCTCACTATGCTATCTTTTCTAATGGAGGGTCAGATCAACAAGCCACTGGTTGATATTCCAACTACCAAAAAGTCCCATGAATATGTATCTATAAGTAACACCATGTTATAGGGGTCTCAACAATGTAGATGGTGCATCAATCGGACGCCCAGTTAATAAGTTAATAGCTTTTATTTCTTGAGGGTCGGGTTTGATTCGTGCTCAATCCAACCCAACCGTAATCCAACATTACCCCATTCTGTAGTGGGGTATACTCAAATGATCGTCTCACTCCAAGGATTCGAGTTCGAATGATGGTTTGTCAAACTAACGCCCGACGGAAAATATATGACCAACAGTTCATAAGTGGGTCGAAGTGGGTCTGGGTCCGGTCCGACCCGGTCAGGTCGACCCAGACAATCCCACTGGGTTCGGCCCACCCCATACTGGGCTGCCCAGCCTGGGAAGAAGCCCACGGAGAAGCAGAGGCCACGGAGTGGTGTGGGGCAGTGAGGGACGCGAGGCGGCCAGGTGGCTCGGAGGGCCGCGTGGCAGCAATCCAGATGAGCGGTGTGGAGGGCTGTAGGCGGTGCGGAGGTACGGGATGGCGAGGAGGCGGGCGGAAGGGGCTGCGGATGGTAGAGGCCATGGGCCGCGGTGGCCGCAGACAGCAGAGACCGCGAGGCGGTGTTGGCAGTGGATGATGGAGGCCACAGGCGGTGGCGACCATATACGAAGGAGGCCGTAGTGCGGTGCTATTGCATCATCACCTTCGTCGCGGATGACGGTGGTTTCGACTTCCGTTCTCAAGTTTCACCAGTGCCAAACACCGACATCGGTCACCATCACCATCATGAAGAAGACACTAATAAAGAAGAATGGCGGAGGGGTCAGGTCATGTTTGTTTGACCCACACTATCCATGTTAGGGAGGTAGTAAAAAGCTCAACAAAAACATGAAAGAAAAAGAAACAAACCCCCAAAACTCCTGCAATTGATTATTTTCAACCCTGCAAAAGAAATCATATGAAAATCAACTAGTAAGAGAGATGATCCACGTAATTTGCTTAGAATGAAGGAACATTGGAATCCATAATCACACATAATAAAATCGATACCTCAATTGTTCTTTGATGTTGGTGCAAGAAATAAGTCGAAGAAGGCGGAGGGGGTGCCAAAAATAGTTTATTTCGAATCTACGCTTCGATGACGGGATTGAACGTCGCCCTCTTCCTTGATTTCTTAAAAACTTTCTTCGATGGAGTTCTTCGTTGGAGAACATTCTCCCACCAAGGAACCTATTTTCCAAACAAAAATCTTCCCAAACAAAGAGGTGCCAATATAATTAAATTTTGTAGATTAATTATTTTGGCACATTGTCAGATTTAATTGTCCCAATTAATGACTTGTGTTGGGAAAATTCAATGTTGGAGGGAGTCCATGGGTTATCTCTCATTAAGAGGGAATTCAAGGAGGTTTTAGTCTGAGGCAATCCCCATAACCATAACCTCAAATGAGAGGTTTAGTACTGGTGGAACTGCCTCTCAACATCGTCGTGGGAGTTCCAAGGAAAATAAAAAGGTACACTATTTTATTTTATTTTATTCTTTCAAGAAAACCCAAATTATATATGTCACCCTCGACCTAATGCAGTCGAGGTGAAGGTCCCCTTAAGCGAATAGCGGCGCAGCGAATTCAACGGTGCCCTCATCTTTCAATTCTGAGCACCGGTTCAAATGTTAAAAAATCCTGCTCATACCTTTACTGAACGTACCTGAAAAAAGGTTCATAAATTCATTATGGGAACTCCGGGCCTCAGAATCACGCACAATCAATATTTGTGATCTCATAATATTTTCATTTAATTAAAAAAAATTACCTTGAATTTCCATGTCTTTACATTCTACCCAACTCCGTGCTTTACGTCCCCGTAACCCACATCTCAAAACTAGGAAAACATGTGGGGGTACTGAGCACTAATCAAAGCCACCCACTCCCATGTGCTCTCCTGGAGGTTCCTGTGCTGCCAAGGAATTAGCACCAGAGGTATCAACCGCCCATAAAGGACCTACTCCTATCAGTTCTCAATCTTTACTGAAACCTCCATAAAAGTCGCCCCATCGTCGACGTCTAGCTCGCTGTGGTCGATGATGTGAGAAGGGTCATGCACGTATCTCCTTAGCTGGGATCCGTGGAATAATTCATGAAACCGGTGCAACTGAGGTGGAAGAGCTATGGGATAGGACACCTTTCCAGCTTTACTGAGGACTTGAAAGGGTCCGATGAACCTTAGAGATAAATTTTCGCCTCATCCAAATCTCTGCAAACCTCATCAAGGTGAGACCCATAGAAAGATGTGGTCGACATCCTCAAAATCTAGAGGTCACTGTCTCCTGTCAGCATATGACTTATGCCTGTCCTGTGCAGTCTTCAGCCGCTCCTGGATGATCTGCACCATATCTGTGGAAGCCTGAAAAATTTTTGGTCCCACGAGTATCGACTCCCCTGGGACAGTCCAACACAAAGATGATCTGCAAGGTCACCTGTACAACACCTCAAAAGGTTACATCCCAATGGTGGAGTTATAACTGTTGTTGTATGAAAACTCCACCAAAGGAAAGTGGTCCTCCCAGCTGTGACTGACGTCGAGGACACAAGCATGCGGCATGCCCTTGAGGATCGGAATAGTCAACTTGGTCTGGACATCCGTCTTAGGAAGGATGGCGATTATCAAACGAAGATGTGTCCTGAAAGTTTCCTACAACCCCTTCCATAGCATGGAAGTAAAACGTGCATCATGTTCATAAAAAATCGTCTAAGTTACTCCATGTAACCACAAAGTTTCCTTCACATAGAAGCGTCACAATCTCTCTACTAATCCATGCTCTATGATCGGTAGGAAGTTGGCCGACATGGTGAGTCAGTCAACGATCACCCATATCGATTCATCACCTCTAGATGTACATGGAATTAATGTCATGATTTACATCTATATCTCATCCCACTTCCACTATGGGACCTCTAAAGGTTGAAAAAAGCCTACCGGTACCTGATGCTCTGCCTTCACTTGCTAACAAGTGAGGCACCAAGAGACAAACGCTGATACTTCATTCTTCATTCCTGGACACCAGTTCTGTCATCAGAGATCCTGGTATATCTTCTCCACTCCTAGATGTACCTCTAGAGGGGATGTGTGGAAATCCCTCAATACATCGTCTTGATGTGATACTAGTACCATGGTATCCCCCCTAATGTGGATGATGTGCTCCCCACATTTAGAAAATCCATCAGGTGCATGTCCTGTGGATATGTAAGCACGTCACATCTCGTATTCAACATCCCCATGATGTGCCTCGATAACTCGTTGAAGACTTGGGGGAGTGACTGTACGATACTGAATAAAAATTAATCTATCTCTATCCACAATGGATATATACAAAGCGGCCATCTACACTGTCACCTCGCATAGTAGCTGTATACCAGTCCTCCTGCTGAGTGCATCTACCACAACGTTCCACTTCCCTGGAGTATACACTATCTCAAAGTCATAGTCCCAGAGGAATTCAAGCCAATGTCACGGTCTTAGGTTAAATTCCATCTGAGAGAAGATATACCTGAGACTCTTGTGATCAGAGTATATGTGAAAATGATCACCCCTCATGAAATGTCTCCACATCATCAATGCAAAGACCACTACTGGTAACTGCAGGTCATTGGTAGCGTAGTTTTCCTCATACTATCTCCACTGTGGAGAACCATATGCGATCACTGCTCGCTCCGGCATCAAGAAGAATACAAGCCCCATCCCTGATGTGTCGTAGTAGACTACGTCCCTATGCCCTCTTATTGAAGCCTCAATATGTGGGAAATAGTAGCCTATGCCTCCGCTCTTGAAAACTCTGCTAGAATCTCTCCGACCACATGAAGGGTTGCCTCTTCTTCATCAAGGCTCATAGTGGTGCTACAACTCTGGATAAATCTACGAAGAACCTCCGGTATTATCCAGCCAATCACAAGAAACTATGTACCTCTGTCACATTCATGGGTGGCTCCCAAGAAAGTACAGACACAATCTTCGCTGGATCCACTGTAACTCAATCCTGGGATATGACATGTCCCAGAAAGGGAACCTCTCGGATCCAAAACTGGCACTTCGAGAGCTTACCATAAAGATGGTGTTCTCGAAGTGTGTCCAGTACTAAAATAAAATGAGAGGCATGCTCTTCCTTAGTAGCTAAGTAGATCAGAATTTCGTCGATGAAGACTACTACAAAGCGATCAGGGTATTCCTGAATGATCATGTTCAAGAGTCCCATAAAAACTTCTAGAGCATTAGTTTCACCAAATAGCATAAATAAGAACTCGTAATGGTCATAATGAAATTTGAAATCCATCTTATGCACATCCTCATCTCACACTCGAAGCTGGTGATATCCTGATCTGAGGTCTATCACTGAAAACCATTGTGCTCCTTTCAGCTAATCAAAGAGGTCTGCAATCCTTGGAAGTGGATACTTGTTCTTCACAGTCACCTGGTTCAGGCACCGATAGTCAACACAAAGCCTCAAGATCTAATCCACTTTCTTAGCAAACAAAATCATGGATTTCAAATGAGAAACAGTGGACCGAATGAACCCTTTCTCATGTAAGGTCTCTAGCTGTACCCGCAACTCACTAAGCAGTGTGGGAGCCATCCGTTATGCTGATGTAGATATCAGTGTCTTCCCGAGAATCAAGTCAAGGTAAAAGTCCACCACTCTTTGATGAGGTAGACCGAGAACATCATTATAGAAGACATCTGCGTACTTGTCCACCACTACAGGATAGCTCAGACACTCCACATTAACTTCTCAGAGGGTAAGGCTAGCCAACTGAGGAGTGATCAGCTACACTATCCTCAGTGTATTTCTATCTTGTGTTGTATAGGCTCCCTCCTCACAGGTGATGCAAATCCGGGACCCATCTATGTGGACACACCGCACATTGTGCCTAATATAGTCAACATGAGCATGGACTATAGATAACCATTCCATACCCAAGATGACGTCGTAAGGCCTCGACGCTGCTACTAGGAGTTCCCAACTGAATCTCTGGCCACCTAGAGTAATCTCACACTGCCGAGTTCAGTGTTTAATCATCGAATCTACTCTCGTAGTAGTCTCTAGCCGTAAGGATCGAGCCAACGACTCTGTCGGAATCTCCGAGCTTAGAACGATGGCAATGGAAATAAAATAATTGTTGGTACATGTGTCTATAAGTACTGTAGATAAGGTGGAGTAGACATAGATTGTACCTCATATCATCTCCGAAGTGACATGATCATAGGACACAGCTTCCTAGAGCTCAACCCACCCCTGTGAAACTGCTTCCTGTGGTGGGGGTGGACCTCTTGGTGCTGGTGGTGGTAACATCTTGAATCATTTCCCACCCCCAACAGCACTGTCAGCTCCTCTTCCACATCTGCCTTCTCCATATGGACCTCCTCGATCGAACCTCTATCTCTGCCCGGGCGGTCCTTCGACCGTCTGCAGATCATCCGTATGGTGGTTCCGACAATAGGGATCCATGTGAATCTACCCCTTATTGGTCGGAGAGTGATGGCAAGAGGGGGGGTGAATTTCCTTTTAAAATTTAATTATCAATTTAAAAACAATTTTTAAATGCAGCAGAAATAAAAAGGGGAAAGACACAATTTGATAACGGAGTTCGGCTTAAACCAAAGCCTACGTCTCCGCTCCCAACTCAACCGTTGAGAGATCTACTTTTCTTTCTTTTTAATGGTTGTAGCAAGAAAACCACTAGCCGTTTTAAGGTAGGCTAGATCACCTCCGTACAACTTTCTTTTTTATGATGGTTGTAGCAAGAAACCCAAAATGAAAGTGAGGAAGAAAATAATGGTTTGTTTTAATACAAACCCAATGAATAACTAAACAATAAATAAATTACAACAAACTTGAGGAAGCCTTGAGCGCCAAGAGTGTGAGAGTATTTGATGTAGAGGCAGCCCAAGCTTCAAGGATGGAGGTGGATCACAAGTAGCCTTTGAGATTTGTCGTTTAGAGCTTTAAGGGATCAAAATATCATTCCAATGTTTCGGTAATGTTCCCGGCATCCATCCTCGTCTATTTATAGGAGAAATATCCCCAAATACTTCAATATAGCCGTTGGAGGGCTTTCGGAGCCGTTGGGGGTCAAGTGGACAAGTCTGGTCAAGGCCCAACGGCTAGTTTGACTTTGCTTACCGGCTGACCGGTGCTTGTCCACCAGCTGGCCGGTGCTCCAGACAGAAGGCAGATCTTTCTGTCTGGGGCTCCACCGGCTGGCCGGTGGGTCAGACAGAGAGCAAGCTCTCTCTGGTTCCACCGGCTGGCCGGTGGTCCAGCCACCGGTTGGCCGGTGGTCGAGACAGAGAGCAAGCTCTCTGTCTGGTTCCACCGGCTGGCCGGTGGTCCAGACACCGGTTGGCCGGTGGCACCTGGTAGTGGGCAAAGCCTACTGTCTGGTTCCACCGGCTGGCCGGTGGTCAGGCACCGGCGGACTGGTGGAACCTGGCAGAGAGCATTGCTCCTGCCAGAGACCAACGGCTGGCCGGTGGTAACCCACCGGTTGGCCGGTGGACTCAGAGAGTCCTTTTTCCAGTCTTCTTGGGCCAATCTCTTTGGCAACCTTTTTCCTATCATCAAAAACACTTGAAAACAAGTTAGAACACAATAAAAGTGATTGTGATCATTAAAATCCAAGAGAGAGGGGTACAACTATATCCCCCTGTTTTGATGATCACAATCACAAAAGAGAAAGCTTTTTTTAAAAAAAAAGGATATGCCAAGTAAAAAAAAGAAACTTGGACATGGAAAAATTTTAGTGATCATTTTAATACAAGAATTTCATAGATGTATCATGTATTGAAAATGATATTAATCTTGTAAGGATTGAAATAAAGAGAATGGTTCATTTTGAAATGTAACCATAGGTCATTTAAAAGAAACAACTGATATCAAAAACTTAACCATTTAAAAACAGATTTTGATGAAAGTAATAACTTAAAATTGAACTTTTAAAAAGAGCACTTAGTTAAATGAAATAAGTAACTATGCAAGAGAGAGTTTTTCTCCCCCTGTGGGATTATCAAAATAGGAGGAAAAGTATGAAAGACAATTAGAAAAACAATAATAAAGAGGTAAGCAATGACAATACGGATGGATAGATAAGACAACTTGAATTTTATAAAAGTTGAAACATTACATAGAATGTTCAAAATACAAAAACAAAGACAAGCCAAAAAAAAACAGGGACGGCTCTATTCACTCCTAGCGGGCCAAGAGTGACGGCGACGCCTGAAGGTCGGAGGAGCTGGAGGAGCCTGGACCGCCTCAAAGAGACGATCTAGAGAATCAATCCGAGAGTGGAGCTGATCAAACTGAGAGCTGAAGTAAGAAAACTGTAAGTTGAGCCGGGTCTCAATCTGATCCTGGAAGCGAAGGAACTGATCAGCCGTCACCGACAAGCTACCAGTATCAGCGGGAGGGGGCACAGCCTCAGCAGGCTCCGGTGCATCATCACCCGCTCCATCTCCCTCATCAGCAGCAGCAACAGCCTCACCTTCGTCATCACCACTCCCTTCCTCTTCATCATCACCACTGCCTCACTATCTGAAAGAGGATAGGCAGTAGCAATGGCAGGAGGCATGGCATGGGTAGGAGGGTGTGAATGTGTCTGAGGGGAGTAAGCCTTGAGAAGGCCCTCCTTGTCAGTAATCAACTCCTGACGCCAAGGATGCCAACGAATGTTCATCCGTTTCACCTTCATAAAATTGATGATGCTATCCTTCTTAGGCTGCTCGAAGGAGGTAGCACGGAGGGGGACATCAAGAAAGGTAATGATTTTGGTCAACAAGCGCCCGTGAGGAAGAGTTTTGGACCGGTGCGGGTGCTCAGCCACATAAGACATGGCCCGGAACAGGAACCAGACCAGATTGAAATGAATGCCTCTGGTGATATAAGAAAGAAGATAAAGATCAATAAATTTCACCGTATCGTGATCACCGATACGGGGTGCAAGAGTGGTCTGAATGAGGCGCTCAATGATGCGATGGTTAGGGGAGAGCTGGGAGAGCTTGACAATGGGATCGGTGGGCTGCCCTGTAAGATGCTCAAGAGCGACAGCAAGATCAAAATCAGGGTCCCGAGGAAACTCCCCCTGAGCAAAAGCATGGGGTCCAACATGAGGAACCCCTAGCATCCTGGCAATCTCCAAAGAAGTGATAGTGATGGGTTTCCCAAGAGCAGTGGTAGAAATGGTATCGACGTCGTCAGAAACCGACCACGTCAGGTGAGCATAAAATTCTTTGACAAGAAGGGGATAAATGACATCCTTCTCAGGAGGTTCAAAAAACGAATGCCAGTGTTGATATTCAATGATTGAGAAAAGCTCGAGTCGAGCAGAAGAGAGCCAAGAATAATCAATTACCCTACCCGGCAGAATGACTTTGTCATGCCAAATGTCCGAAAGTTGAGGGATTTAAGGAGGAGGAGGTGCCTCTTGAGCGATGCCCTTTCCCTTGCGTGAAGATCGAGGACCCATGATGGAAAAAGGAAGAAAAAAGAGAGAGATTGAGAGAATAAAGAGTTGGAGAGAGCAAGGAGGGAGAAAGGAGGCTAGGGCAAGGAGGGAGATGCTGGTCTGGAGGTGTCGCATGAGAGGGAGAGAGAGAAATGGGAGGGGAAGGGTTTAATTTAAGTTTTAACCCTTTCCCCGGCCGGCCCAACAAAAGAAAACCCGACACCACCGGTTAACCGGTGATGTACCACCGGTTGACCGGTGGTATTGAAATTCATAAAAAAATTAAAATAAAATAAAAATAAAAAAGAATTTAAATAACTTAAAAAGAAATATAAGCAAGCCAAAAAGAGTCAAATATTAAATAGTGCTCATTGACGAATCATTCCTAACTCCCCCTTAATAAAATCAAAACGTTCAACCGGGAGCGGTTTGGTAAAAATATCAGCTAATTGGAAATCAGTAGAAATGAAGTCCAAAGTGATATCCCCTTTTTGAAAATGATCACGAAGGAAATGATGCCTTAAATCTATATTCTTTGTCCTAGAATGTTGTATTGGATTCTTAGAAATACTAATGGAACTAGTGTTGTCACACCGTATAGGGACATGATCGTAGGAAAGGCCATAATCCAAGAGAGTGTGTTGCGTCCAAATAATTTGGGCACAACAATTACCAGCTTCTACGTACTCGGCCTCGGTAGTAGAAAGAGCAACACAATTTTGCTTTTTGCTACTCCATGAAACAAGGGACTTGCCTAGCAGATGACAGGTTCCACTAGTACTCTTACGATCTAATTGACATCCGCCAAAAACAGCATCCGAATATGAAGAAAGTTCAAAAGATGTATTAGAGGGATAAAACAGACCAATGTTTTTGGATCCTTTTAAATACTTAAAAATTCTTTTGACCGATTTAAAATTAGATTCTTTGGGATTGGCTTCAAAACGAGCACAAAGGCAGACACTGAACATGATGTCAGGACGGGTCGCAGTTAGGTAAAGTAGACTCCCAATCATACTCCTATAAAGCTTGTTATCCACCGATTTCCCGGCTTCATCTAACGTAAGTTTACAAGAAGTACTCATGGGGGTACTAATTTCCTTTACTTGATCCATACCAAAACGACTTAAAAGTTCGTTTGTTTATTTGCCTTGGTTTAGAAAAATACCATTTGAATTTTGAAAGATTTGAAAACCAAGAAAAAATTTTAATTCACCCATAAATCTCATTTCAAATTCTTTTCTCATTAAATCTGAAAAATCAGTACAAAGAGATTCTTTGGTTGAACCAAATATAACGTCATCAACGTAAATTTGGACAATTAAAAGATCTTTGGAAGTGTGTTTTAAAAATAGGGTACAATCAGCTTGACCCATTTTAAAATCATTTTCTAAAAGACATTTTGGTAACCGCTCATACCAAGCCTGAGGGGCTTGTTTTAAGCCATATAGAGCCTTGGTTAACTTAAAAACATGATTTGGAAATTTTGGATCTTCAAAACCGGGGGGTTGTTCAACAAAGATATTTTCTGAAATAAAACCATTTAAAAAAGCACTTTTAACATCCATTTGAAAAAGTTTGAAATTTAAGTGAGCGGCGAATGCCAACAAGATCCTAATGGATTCCAATCTAGCAAAGGGCGCAAAGGTTTCACCATAATCAATTCCTTCTTCTTGATTATAGCCCTTAGCTACTAGGCGAGCCTTGTTCCGGGTTATATTTCCTTGATCATCAAGTTTGTTCCTAAAAACCCATTTAGTGCCAATAATTGGATGATCATTGGGTCTTTCAACAAGAGTCCAAACATCATTTCTAGAGAATTGATTTAATTCCTCTTGCATTGCAAGAACCCAATTCTCCTCATTAATGGAATCATTAATGGTTTGAGGCTCTAGTTGAGAAAGAAAGGCTTGATGTTCAACCTCGTTGAGGATTGATCTTCTAGTTCGAGTACCGGCTTGAAGATCACCTATAACATTTTCTAAAGGATGGTCTCTAGAAGGTTTCCAAACCTTAGGCAAGGTGGAAGGTGAAGAAGGTGAAGAGGGTTCTTGATGGTCATCCTCCTTGGGAGGAGAAGAGGAATCATTCAAATGAAGCTTATCAAGCTTATCTTCAATATCTTCAATGACCGGGTGAGGTTTAGGAAGAGTTTCATCAAATTTGACATGAGATGATTCTTCGATGGTTTTTTAACGTTTATTGAAGACACGATAGGCTTTGATTGAGTTGGAGTACCCAAGAAAAATACCTTCATCGGATTTGGAATCAAATTTCCCTAGGTTATCTTTTGTGTTAAGGATAAAGCATTTACAACCAAACACTTTAAAATAACCAACTTTGGGCAATTTTCCTTTCCAAAGTTCATAGGGGGTTTTCTTAAGAAGGGGTCTTACAAGGACTCTATTGATAGTATAACAAGCAGTGTTTACCGCCTCGGACCAGAAATATCGAGGGAGATTGAATTCACTAAGGAGGGTTCGAGAAATTTCTTGGAGAGTTCGGTCTCTCCTTTCAACCACTCCATTTTGTTGTGGAGTCCTAGGGGCAGAGAAGGTGTGATTGTATCCTTGAGAGGAACACAATTCATCGAATTCTTTGTTCTCGAATTCACCTCCATGGTCACTACGGAGCGATATAATTTTATATCCTTTTTCGTTTTCTACCTTCCTAGAGAATTTCAAAAAGGTTCTACATGCATCATTTTTATGAGCTAAAAAGAAAACCCCAGCGAAACGAGAAAAGTCATCTACTAGGACAAGGGTATAGGAATTTCCACCTAGACTTGCTACATGGGTAGGACCAAAAAGATCAAGATGAAGGAGCTCAAGAGATTTTGATTAGGACACATCCTTCTTAGATTTGAAAGAAGATTTGTGTTGCTTACCAAGTTGGCATGGCTCAAAAATCAAATCTTTCTTAAACTTAAGTTTAGGAAGGTCACGGATGAGCTTGTTCTTATTAAGCTTTATAAGTGAATGAGAGCTACAATGCCCCAACCTTCTATGCCAAAGCCAAGACTCATTGTCAAGAGCACTTAAACATTTAACATTTTGGCTAGCTAATGATTTTAAATCAATAATGTAAACATTTTGAAAATGGGAAGCAGAAAATATCAATTTGTTTTGAAAATCAAACACATTGCATAAATCATTTTGAAAATTCACCGAAAAACTACTATCACAAAGCTGACTAATGCTAATTTAATTATGTTTTAAACCTTTAAAAAATAAAACATCTTTAATAAAGGAGGAGCTACCAAAACCAATGGTACCTATTCCAACGATCTTTCTTTTTGAATTGTCACCGAAGGTGACGTATCCTCCATCGAATTCTTCAAGGGAGTTGAACTCGGAGGGATCGCCACACATGTGCCTCGAGCATCCGCTGTCGAGATACCACAAGCCTTTCGAAGGCCTACTTCTTTGGTTTTTATCCTCATCAAGTGCCATTAGGCATTTTCCACCTTCATCGCTTGAAGCACTTGAAGACATGGAGTCATCGCTTGCACTCCATGTTGACGCTTTGAAAGCCTTTTTGTTTTTCTTTTCCTTTAACCTTTTCATGAAAAGAGAGCACTTCGGTTTAATGTGGCCTTTCTTTCCACATTCAAAGCACGTAACTTATTTTTCTCCTTTTGGCTCTTCCTTTCGTGCCCTTTGAAAATTCTTCTTTTTCTTCATGAACATGCTCATTTTTGGTGCAAGTTGAGCAATCTCGGATCTGTTATCATCGGAGGAGCTTTCTTGATTTGGTTTGAATGCTATGTTCTTTTTCTCCTTGAAGATGTTACCTTCTTTATCGGCTTGCCTCTTCATGGTAATCTCATAGGTCATAAGTGATCCAATGAGTTCTTCAACCGGCATTTTCTTAACATATTTCGCTTCTTGGATTGCCGTCACCGTTGGAGACATGAGCTTGGTAGGACCCAAAGAATCTTTTTGACCATCATCTCTGCATAAACATCATCTCCAAGAGGCTTTCTCCCATTACACACATCAGGGAAGCGAGTAAACATTTCCGTAATAGATTCGTGTGGGTGCATGGTGAAACTTTCAAAGTCTTGACGATACATGTCTAATCTAGTGTCTTTGACTTTGTTAGTGCCCTCATGTGTCACTTCCAAAAGCTTCCAAATTTCATGAGAAGTGGTGCAAGTAGAAATACGTTTAAATTCATTACGGTCTAACCCACAATGAAGAGCATTCATGGCTTTTCCATCTAGCTCAAAATTAGCAATGTCTTCGGGGGTCCATTTAGACTCATCTTTTCTAGAGTGAGTATAGCCTTGCAAAACAATTCTATATATAGGATAGCCAATACTTCTAAGAAATGTAATCATGCGAGTTTTCCAATAATTGTAGTCGGTTCCATCAAAGAATGGAGCCTGAGTCATGGAATACCCTTCGGGTGCTTGTGAGGAAGAAGCCATCACTATGGATTTTGAGTTTGTAACCGGTTAAGGTATTACACAAACTCTCACTTTGATACCAATTGTTGGTCGGAGAGTGATGGAAAGAGGGGGGGGGGTGAATTTCCTTTTAAAATTTAATTATCAATTTAAAAACAATTTATAAATGCAGCAGAAATAAAAAGGGGCAAGACAAAATTTGATAACGGAGTTCGGCTTAAACCAAAGCCTACGTCTCCGCTCCCAACTCAACCGTTGAGAGATCTACTTCAGCTTGCTTTTTAATGGTTGTAGCAAGAAACCCACTAGCCGTTTTAAGGTAGGCTAGATCACCTTCGTACAGCTTGCTTTTTTATGATGGTTGTATGAAGAAACCCAAAATTAAAGTGAGGAAGAAAAGAATGGTTTGTTTTAATACAAACACAATGAATAACTAAACAATAAATAAATTACAACAAACTTGAGGAAGCCATGAGCGCCAAGAGTGTGAGAGTAGTTGATGTAGAGGCAGCCCAAACTTCAAGGATGGAGGTGGATCACAATTAGCCTTTGAGATTTGTCGTTTAGAGCTTTAAGGGATCAAAATATCATTCCAATGTTTCGGTAATGTTCCCGGCATCCATCCTCGTCTATTTATAGGAGAAATATCCCCAAATACTTCAATATAGTCGTTGGAGGGCTTTCGGAGCCGTTGGGGGTCAAGTGGAAAAGTCTGGTCAAGGCCCAACGACTAGTTTGACTTTGCTTACCGGCTGAACGGTGCTTGTCCACCGGCTGGCCGGTGCTCCAGACAGAAGGCAGAGCTTTCTGTCTGGGGCTCCACCGGCCGGCCGGTGGTCCAGACACCGGTTGGCCGGTGGCACCTGGAAGTGGGCAAAGCCTACTGTCTGGTTCCACCGGATGGCCGGTGGTCAGGCACCGGCTGATCGGTGGAACCTGGCAGAGAGCATTGCTCCTGCCAGAGACCACTGGCTGGCCAGTGGTAACCCACCGGTTGGCCGGTGGACTCAGAGAGTCCTTTTTCTAGTCTTCTTGGTCCAATCTCTTTGGCAACCTTTTTCTATCATCAAAAACACTTGAAAACAAGTTAGAACACGATAAAAGTGATTGTGATCATTAAAATCCAAGAGAGAGGGGTACAACACCCCTAACATGCATAACACTTTTCTCTCATGGAATGATTGGTTCTGCCTCAGGTGCCCGTCACAACTTCTCCTGAGTCCTGTAGTTGTCCACATGTAGGTCTGGTACTCTTGGACCTCTGTGACATCTTTCTACTGCCAGCTATCGAAGACTCTACTATGTGATGAATGGTGGTGGGTCTCGATTCTAGTGACTAATCAGAAAGAAAAATCTCTACTAAGAGGGCTCTCTATAATGCCCCACCTGCGTCGGGATGCTTAGTTAGATCACTGATGCCCTGATCTCCTGCCCAAGTCCCTACTCGAAGGACCGGGCCCTGATGAATGGGTCCCACACCATATATGTGGAGTAGCATAATAGGTCATTGAACCCCACTGAGTACTAAGCCACAATCATGTTACCCTGCTATATATGAAGAAGCTCTTGAATGCGCACTACGTGAAGAGTCACTGGAATAAACTTTAGCTGAAACATGCTCTCAAAATCTGCCCAGAGAAGTGTCACCTCATCTTGAACCTCGAGCATCGAGCTCCACCATTTTTATACTGCTACTTATAGAAGGATGTCAGCCAGGATCATCATAAGATTAGATGGTGTCCCTACTAGTCGGAAAACATTCACCATGACCTCCAGCCAATCCTCAACCGCATGTGGGTCTCGCCCCCCTGAACATGGGTGGCCTCTAGCGTTGGAACTCATGGAACACACTCAAGCGGTGCGCACCATCTGTTGATGTGGCTGGTGGCATCGGTTGCCAAACGGGTAATGGTATCGTTGGTGCCTCTACTAGAATAGGGCCTTGCACCGAGACCTCATCACTCGGTGGGCTATCAGTGCATACTAATCTTGGAACCCTAACTGGCTATCTGCATGGAGGCATCCGGAAAAAAAGGTGTTCCACAGTCAATAAGTTATACCTGGTGAGCTGACTCAATGATTTCACAAAGTAGACTCTTGAAAACACCCACACAATCAGTATTTTTCATGCACTGAGTTGGAAATCCGAATTCACGGTCCTGGTGCATGGATACGTCAGCTGCTACACCAACATTGGATTCCCTAATCTGATAACCACACTCACAACACTTAACACTATTTCCGTTAAAAATATCATAGTCATATGTTCTATAGTAGAACTGACTCCTCTGATACCAATTTTTCATGACCCGTCCACTGAGGCTCATGTTGTGACTACCCCAAGCCTACCTTCTATAGGCTAGGGGCTGGCGAATAGAACTGAAGGCGTATTCCCTAAATCTTGGAAGGCATTTCCTTTATAACATATAATCACACGCAACCAAGCACATAGAATGATACAAACTCAAGTAATCTTAATAGTAAATAAAGAGAGTGTAGTAAGTAAACGGGGCTATAATACAAGCCCAACTAGAAAGTATAAAAAAAACTAGAAAGTACAAGATGACTGAGGTGAAAAGTAGCTCTTGGATTGTGCACCACGAATCCTACCTCAAGGGTTGGTACAACTCACAAATGACCATATCTACGGTTCTCCTTGTCTAACTTCCACTTATGAGCTACCTCCAGTAATGGTACTCTCATCCTCATTCAGTGATGTACATCGTCTGCACCAAACATTACAGGGTGTGGGCATAGCCAGTGCAGGGGTGTGTTTAATGATACTCAATAGGGACCCCGAGACCCTCAATGTCTCACAAAATCCACAATGGAAAAACCAGAAAGAATGAGGTCAACTGTCAATACAACATAGTTATATTCCCATATATATACCTAAGTTATCATGTATACCCATATCCATCAATAAGAAACATAGTGTCAAATACAAAATCCCAAATCTCAACTGTTCCACAAATGAATGAAAATTTCGATGGTAAATACCTCATGGTTACACCACATAGAATAATACCACCAAGGTATTACCATAAAGGAAAGTACCACAAGGTACATAGTCAGCTCACACATGGTATATCATAAGTATGGTAGTAAAGATTATTAGATGTAACTATTGATTCATCATTCTCTATTAAGAGGATTTTCTTCTGACCCACACAGGATCGCATGGTGCTGACCCACACAGGTTCGCTCGGTTCTGACCCACACAGGATCACTTGGTGCTACCCACACAAGATCGCTCAGTGCTGACCCACACATGATTACTTGGTTCTGACCCACACAGGATCACTCGGTGCTGACCCACAAGGGATAGCTCTTCATTCATCACGTCACAGCCAACTACTGGGATCCTGCACTATGCTCGCTTGTCACCGAGAGGGTATGATCCACATTCCACTAGTATATACTCCAAAATCCATGAACTCCCACTAAGAAGCATCTCAAAGTACTCAAATGTCATAGTGGTCTCAATGCAACAGACGACGTGCCAATCAGATGCCCTGTTTGTATATTATTAGCCTTTTTGTCCTGAGGGCCCAGTTTGATTCATGATCGATCCAACCAATCTATACTCCAAAATTACCTAAATCTATAGTGACATATAATCAAGGGACATTCTCTCTCCATGGTTTCCAATTCCACTAGAAGTTCATCAAATGGACTCCCTGCGCCAAAGATATGGCCAAAAGTGAATAAGTGGGTCGAAATGGGTCCGAGTCCAGTCCAACCCGGTCGGCCGACCTAGCTTGACCCAGCCTGACCCGCTGTGTCTAGCCTGGGAAGCAGATCGTGGGGCAGTAGAGGCCGTTGAGCAGCGTGAGTCTGAGGGGTTGGTGAGGCTACGGGCGGCGGTGGCCGCGAACGGAAGAGGCTGCGGGCGGTGGAGGCCACAGACGTCGGAGGTCGCAGGGTGGCACCGACCATGGATGGAAGAGGCCGTAGGGAGGTACTGTTGTACTGTCTCCTTCGTCACGGGTGGCGGGGGTTCCAAACACCATTCTCGAGGTCCACCAGGGCCAAATGATGGCACTAGTCTCCATCACCATCACAAAGAACACACCAATAATGAAGAAAAGTGGAGGGGTTGAGCCATGATTGTTTGGCCCGCACCCTCCGTGTTAGGGCGGTAGTAAGCGGCTCAAAAAATGGAATAAGCACGTCAAACCCCAAAACCTCCTGCAATTTATTATTCCCAAAACCTCAGAAGAAATCATTCGTAGATCAACTAGTCAGAGAGTTGATCTGCATTCTTTGTTTACAAGGGAGGAACATAGGAATCCATAATCACGCAAAATAAAAACCCTACCTCGATTTTTCGTTGATGTTGGTGCAAGAAAGAATTTAAAGAAGGCGGATGGGGTGCCAACCATCATTGCTTCCCAAAACACACTTTAACGACATGATCGAACATCATCATCCTCTTTGATTTCTAATTAATGTTCTTCGATGGTGTTCTTCTTTGGTGAAATTTCTCCCACCAAGGAACTTCTTTGCAAACAAAAAATCCTCCCAATCAAAAAGGTTCCAATATAATTAAATAATTAGATAATTTATGTTGGCACATTGGCATAATTAATTGGCCCAAATAATGAATGGTGTTGGAAAAATTCATTGTTGGAGGGATTCTATAGTTTGTCTCTCATTAAGAGGGAGTTCAAGTGAGTTTTAGTGTTGGGTGGTCCCCACCACCATAACTGCAAATGGGAGGTTTAGTTCTTGTGGTCCCCACCACTCAACACACACATGGGAGTTCCAAAGAAAATAAAATGTTACATATATTATTTTATTTAATTATTTCACAAAAAAAACCAAATTGTATCATTCACCCTCGATCTACTACGGTCAAGGTGAAGGTCCCCTTAAGCGATTACCGGCGCTGTTAGTTCAACGGTGCCCCCAGATTTCAATTTCGAGCACTAGTTCAAAAGTAAAAAAATCCCGCTCATACGTTTACTGAACGTACCCGAAAAAAAGATCAGAAAGTCATTCTGGGCACTCCATGCCTCAGAATCACGTGCCGTCAATTTTCACAAACTCGTAAAATTCCCATTTAATTAAAAAAAATTCAAGGGATTTTCTTTATCTTTACACGCACTATTTATTCAATCATATATATAATCAAGGGTTACAGAAATGTGATAAATATCACAAATCCATGTGGGGTACCCACACTTTATATTATCCTACATTGTAAGACAAGATGGCTTTAAGGTGTAAACACTTTGTACAACATACTATTTTCCTCAGGCCACATATTGTGTACGTGAACCTCCACACATAGTTTGGAGAATAAATACATATACATACATGGAAATTAAATTACACCCCATTTACACCCTGGGAAACACCATATACTTATGTTATAAGTTAGTATTCAAGAATCATATTTTGAAAAATTAATATTAAACATTGAAAATAATTAAACATAGCATGCTATGTTGCACTTTGTTTCAAAATCTGAGATTTGATGAAATGTGTGGTTAGTGGGACCCTTCATTAGGGGATTCATGGCCAACAGCATTGATTAGTTTTAACTATAAAAGTAATTATGGAATTAGTATTCCAGTGATGGTTTGGTTTTGTTGGGAATGTGTCATCTATATCATATAAATGTGTATAATTGGTAATCTCCCACGTTATAGGGGAATTCATACAAATTCAACAAACTTGTTACAACCCTGTCATATAGTGATGATGGGGAGTAGTTAATACACTAGATTTGGTTGTCTATATGATGAGTTACCCATCATAAATTGTAGGTTATCTATTATAATTCTAGAGATTATTCATGTTCTCTTCTGAATTTATGATTTGATATATAGAATCAAATCTAGAAATAACATTCTTAAATGGAATTGAAGATGATGTATCCTTTTCCCAAAAATTCAAATTATGGCCTCTATAATCATATTTTTTTATTTCATATCACATTTTCAAATTGACCTAACTAGTTTTTCTATTAGATCTACTTTGGATTTCAAGGAATACTATTGGTTATTTATATAATCCCCAAAGAAATAAATTTTCCTATACATGGTTTCTCTTATATAGAATTTTTTTTTATATGGTGAAATTGGATGGAAAAATTTAGTTAGAGACTTATAATAATCAATTTATATTATAACATATTAGTAGTCAGTGTTAACGTTTATTAGCAGGAACTTCCTTGAAATCATTTGATTAGTCGGGACTCCATTTATTATTCTAGTTGGTTAGGATTTGTTCAATATTAATTCCTAGGATATATTTATATAACATCACTCAAGTTGGTTTGGAGGATGTGAGATGCTATTATTTTCTATGGGGTTTATATTGAATTTTATCATGCATGGTTGTGATGTTCATAGTTGTGTGAATGCACACCATTTCATTAAGTTAATTCCTACCATTTTTGTGATATTCTATATGTTATTATTCATCTACCCATGGCATATTTGAGGTGGAGTCGAGGTGTCACACTCAGATGAAATCTAGAACAACAATATTCCCAATGTGTAATATCTTGTTATTATTTTTAGGCACGATTCAACCCACCTTTTGATAGTACAATATTTGGTTCCCATTTAGGGGTTCATTGTGTGAAATTATTTATATTTTGAATGAAACATGAGATATTCATTGTTAGTGCATGGATTAACCAATCCTTGAACCCTACTATTGAAAACTATTCATGACCAATACTTGGGGGTATTCATGGTTGGGGCATGGTTTTTAAAATCATTCACCGATCAGTGAGAAATGGTCAAAAACCTATAATTGCAGGCTCATAGTTAGGGTGTATCATTTTTATAACCATTAGTTCCCACCCTTCTATCAATGCATGCTTCTATTAATTAAACCATAAATTCATTAGAAATGTCCAAAATACCCCTTTTGACATCCATTGGATACTAAGTCGCCATATTTTGATTTATATGGATGAAGGGGCTCTCAATGACCAAAGATGGATCCTCTAAACTCCTCCAATATAGGTTTGAAGTTATGGGATATTTTTTTGGTCTATTCCTAGTAAGATTACATCCCACATAACTTCTATGATTCTCTCCTCTCCCCTCTTCCTTAGGGTTTGTTAGATCTCTATGTTGTTAGAGGATCTAATCAATATTTTTTTGATCTTGAATCTAGGTTTGATTTTCGAATCACCATTGCCTAGTTTATTAATTGGTGTTTACCATTATGATTGTTCTATTTTGTATCACATTATCTACACTATGTGGTTTTATATATGACATTATATTTGTTTAACCATAAATTTATTTCTTTGAATTATATTTATTTATATCACTTTAATTTTTTTCAATTGGATTATAAAAAATAAAATTGCACTAAATTAGATATTTTAATTTGTATTTGTACCAAATTTGGGGAAAACACCAAATTCCATTGAATTGTGGTTTAATTATATAATTTGAATGAAATTCGTGATATTTTGTTTTCGAATTTAAATTGTGGAATTAATTTTCAAAAATAATTTTTGAAATTTATTTAAAATTTGGATTTGATTAAAACAGCATAAATTATTTTGATAGAAATGCATTGGTTTTGTTCTAGAGAATTAATGAATTGATTAAAAATAATTTTGTATTTTTAAATTGATATTTGAATATTGAAATGGTAAATGGTATGAATTTTACATTAAACAATTATTAAATAAATTTAAAATTTTATATTTATTGTTTGAGCACATGAAATTTAAGATAGTTGGTGAGTTATTTGGGACAAACATGAAAGGATGGAATTTACCGATAAATGGATTGATGCTTTACAATATTATTATTAAAAAATAGGATGATCATATCTCTAGCTGGATTTTGGTTATATTCTTTTTCTAGTGTCATAGGGAAATGTTTTCTCCTTTCTATTTATATCATATGACATTTAGAAGATCCCCTAACATAGAAGAATTGTGCCTTTAGGAAGGTGACCAGGTTTATAGCTGTTAATACATTGAAATATATTCCATTTTTTATAAAAACATTTACAAATTCCTTGGGAATTTATATTGACTATTATATATATAATTTTTATTAATCCATTTGTATAAATATTTCCATAATTTGAAATTTAAATCATGTTTTTAATATATTCTCCTGAAATTCCATATTTGTTTGTTTAAAATTTAATACTTTATTGGGATAATTAATTATAGATCATTATTATGGAATCCTTTTTGAGACCCTATTAGGTTTTTTTCCAAACCATATAGGTTTCTTTGGTAATTTTTATCATTACCCATTCTTATGTTTGAGTATTGTCAATGCACCATATGGAGGTGGTAGTTTTTGTTGATATTTGGGATAGATTTTATGTGTATGTTTGTACATGGGATTATCATCCCATTTTTTGAATCATTGATGACAAACTTTGGGTTGTTTACACCATTCTAAATTATGGTACAGTTCTCCTAATGGATTTTTCCATATATTTATACATCCTTGTGTATCTTTTTTCAGTATTGTTTATGGAAAATTCATTCACACTTTCATATTGTATGATGTCAGGTGATAATCACCAAGTCAAGGGGATATAGAATTCCCATTAGGTTCTGTTATGTCCATCCCTATTATCAATGATCCAGGTTATCCTAGCTGAGTCATGATTAAGTGGATCCAGTAGTGCTAGTTATGAATCATTTCATGATATCAGTATGCACATGTGTAATCTCAAAGGGACTTGTGAGTTAGTTCATATTGTACTCAAAAACGTCTCTCAGTGCAATGAGCCTTATGTCACTAGGGGTGGTTTGGGAATTTTTTCATGAGTATTAGGTTATTGATGAACCTCAATGATAAAATCCTCTCATGAACCCAAATCATGTTACGTTATCGTTTGTGCGGACTGTAACAACTAGAATATTTATGAATAAAATTCCCTTTAATTTAACATAATTAAATTTCTTATGGATAAAGAAAACACATTCACCCATTTTTGTTCTGTTATATACAATTATATTTAAATTAGAATTAATTATAATTAATATTGTCTATATAGCCATTTAAAAGTGATCACATGACTTGTATAAATATGTTGATTGAATAAATTATTTCGACACAGACAATGGAAGTAATGACCTCAACCTGTCCAATAATACCTTATAAATCCCATTTATTAGTGCTACCAAGGGGGAAATAATTGTCTGTTATTTCCCAAGACCAATCCCAACCCCTGATACAACAACAAAAGAATGAGTGAAATTGTTTACTAGGTAATTTCAAGGTCATTGAGATCACATCCAAAACAATGTTCACTAAACCATCCCTTGAAAGAACCATTATTATACACCTTACTCAAAAGGTGTATGTTATTGTAATAATGGGATATGTAACCAGACTATGGAATTATTGTTATGTACATTATTTTTTATATAATAATTAATATACTTTGATTATATTATTGTTACTTTTTAAATGACTCTTAAAGAACAATGTTTATATTTCATTAATAATCAAATTCAATTAAAAAAACTATTTTTAATGAATTAATGTATATTGGAAATAAATAATATTATAATAAAATAATATTATTAAATTAATTTTATCATATATAAATGATGATTTAATTTTAATGTTGTCAAATGTAATTTTTAATAAGGATTAAAAACTATTTTTCATAGAAACCAGTCAGTATTGAGTAAATGCAGGTTTTTATTTAAAAAGTGAAAATTAACATATTTAGAAAGTTATATAGATACAATTTATTTTTAAATTAGTATGCCCAAATTATCCAATTGTTATTTTTTCAGAATTTTATGATAAAATATATTTTTGTGTATAAATTATACATCGTAGAAATATAATTGGTGTATTATGATATCATAAGGGCCCAATAATGACGTAATGAATACAATAAAACATATCCTCAAACAAATATTTTATTTTCATATAATATAATATAATATTAAGTTTATTTTATTTATTTTATAATTCCATAGTTAATCCTATAAAACATATAATTTATTTTAATATTATGAAATCAATTACATGTATATATGACTCACCTCTAAATAATAAAGGGATATATTTTAGTATATTCATCCCCTAGACTTATAAAATAATTTATAGAACTTTCCTTTTCTAGAATCTTCGGTTAAAACCAATGAGATGGTTTTTGGTTTTGAATATTTTATAATGTAGTGTCGAATACCAAAATAATAACGAAATCCCCCTCTGCTCCTAAATAAACCAGCCCATGCTCCCATTTTTCTTCACTAAAACAATTTGAATGTCAAAATACCTCTTCACCATGATCCATATATTCCTAAAAGGCTCCACAATATCAAAAGAATCACCTCCCAATCCATTGGAGTCAAACATCCATGTATAGGATCTTTCACTTTCCTCTTTTATCAATAACTCCTTTTTAGATATAGACTCTGGATGAATTATATTCTGCATCAATGATGCTGCTTTAACATTTTCTATTTAATACTTGGATTCTCAATCTCACCTCCCCTAGTTCTTTTGGTATGGTTTATTCACAGTTTTTGTGACTGGAGATGTCTTGGGTGTTTCGTTTCATACATTTTACATGGTTCTGCTTCACATTTGGTTCAAAGCATGTGGTCACCACTTCTGCATGGAACTTGGAGTGGAAGACTAAGAGGGTATGGCCTGGCCCTTGGTTCCATGCCCATGCATCCTTGCACGGGACTAATTTTTGAGTGATAATGCTTTGTGGGGGCCTAATCATGATGTAGCTGATGGGGTGAGGAAGAACATTTTTTGTTTGGGCTCTTCTATTTTTTTTGTTTTGGTTGTTTTGATGGACTCAGTGGTTCTCACTTATCCCTTAAAAGTGATTCGATAATAAAATAAAATAAAATTATCTCATATATTGGGATATATTCATACATTTTCCCACCACTATAAATTATATTTGGAAATAATTAGAGTTTATTTCCACTCTCATGATGCCATTCATGATCCATTATATACATCTGTTACCATGTTGATATTCCGTAAGTGATTTCGCTCTTCTATTTCCCATTAAAGAACTTATTTTATATTATGAATCTTAAATTACATTTTATATGTTGGGTTATTATGTTCCATAACATCCTTAATATCCATTTGATTTATAAATGATTATAGTCCCATTATTCTCTCATCAAACCATATTATTAATTTCCATAACACATCATTTTGCTGCCTAAATTGCATTTTGATTTTCAATGAAATAATCATCATCTAGTGAATAACATAAAATCCCCTATTAATGGAATTAAGAATTATTCACATATAGTTTTTTATTTGGGACTTGAATTTATGTATTATGCATTCCTTTACTGTGGAATAATTGATGATTTTCAACGAATCCATGTTGTATGATTTATGTGATGCACTTATGCATGAGATTGAAATTATTATAAAGGGTGCACCCCAATATCACACGAATGAATTGGGTAATTTTTAGTATCATGATTCTCATGTTGTGATAGGGGTTCACTTGATTCCTTTATGGGAATTTTTACCACAATTTTGGGAAAGGGTTTACATAATTCCTTTTGATTATGATATAGTGATTTATGTTGCTTCCACATTTTCATGTTACAATTCTCATGCTATATCATGAATTTTTATTCATGATTTTTCGCACCTCATTGATATTCCTTGTCTCTCATGTAATATTATTCTCATGTTATTCCATGTTTATTACCTTACTAGGATTCATATCTCACCCCTTTCTTATGTATATCCCCATGAATTCCCATGTTGTGTTCAGTACGATGGAATTCAGAGCTCATGTAAATGATGTTTTCAACAAAAATGTTTAATTTCATGTTTTATGTTATAATTTAATGTTAATAGTTACCAAAGAAACTAGTGATCTATATCTTCTATTTTGTATTTTGTGAAAATAAATGGAATTAACCATGTTTGAATGTGTTAGAAATATAAGTGTTTTTATTGTTTGTCTCAAATGATAGGTATAGTTATTTTTGGGATTATGATTAGAAAACCCTAGTAAAACCCCATAAGGATAAGACTATGTATAATAAAAACATAACTATATTTTACGTGATCATATACTTTTTTTTATCAAGAAAGTGTATCACTGTCTAGATATGAACAAGTGGATGCGGCTCCACCACATATGTATCTTTGGGTAAATCCCAAAAGCACAACATTAAGCTATACTCCAATGGGATCAGCTATAGGACAACATTCCTTGATGCACTAAAGGTTTTAAACTCCTAGGGGATATTATTTCTTAAATTCATAATCTCATTACAACTTATTATTAAGGAATTGCAAAAAATTACCATAATAATATTTTACTGGATGTAAATGAAAACAAGCATAGACTGAAGTCTAGAAACTAAAATTTTAAAGAGATTAATTTAATTTTTATGTTATCCCTTAAAGGTCATTGGATTCCATTTATGTTTTTAAATTTTTAATTATACTAATTCCTAATTTTCCATTTATTCATTACAATGGCCAGTAATATGTGGAATCAGTAATCAATCGATGCAAAGGGCAGCGTGAGGATTTCCCGAATGAGATGACCAACCCAATGAGAGCATGAATTATAGACATTTTTATGATAAAATCTCAGTTAAATCATGTTATGAATCAATAAATGGATCAAAAGGATCACCCTACCCCCCAGATTGATCAACCCACATTCAAGAGCTTCTCGCAACAAAGGCCAACTACATTTTATGGAATATCTCATCCCTTTATCACAGAGAAATAGACCAATTACGTCGAAACAATCCTATTTATGACCCAATGTTCCAAATATGAAAAGGTTCATTTGGATTTTTATCATATGGAGGGTGAAGCAGATCAGTTGTGGATATTGGTCAAGAATATTAAGCCTAAGGAAGAGATCAATGATATGGAATGGATGAAATATTGGAAAATGTTCGTAGATAAATAATTTCATTGTGCCCTGTATGTAAGATGGAAATATATTTCTTTAAACTGAAGAAAAATGATGTAGAATCAATTGTTTTTTATGAATGAATCTTTACAATAAATTTATGATATGAATTTTATTTTTCCTTTACACCAATATGTATGGTTGGCCGCTTTTTAGGTGGGAAAATACATAGCCTATAAAAATCTTCATAAATTTGTGACTTTTATATCGATGATTAAATTGTATGATGTTAACTGAATTTTGATATGGAAATTGTGAATCATAGGGGTATCATGGGGTTAAGAAGAAAAAATTGGAATTTTATTCTACCAGCCTGATGGATAAATCCCACGGTGCAAAAAAATTATCTCAACCTACATGTCAATGGTGTGGAATGAAGAACGTAGAAATTTCCTAAAGGGAATGTGGGAATAATTTCTATGTGGAAGAAAAGGGATCCAATTCAATGATTGTAAACAAGAGAAACCCACCAATGTAAAAAAGTAAATGAATGATCTATTCAATCCACAATTTATTGATCATTGCTACAAATGAAAGGAAACAAAAAACATTACAAACTAGTTCGTTATGATAAGGTGTTTCAGAGGAAACTAACAACTTACAATGCTGCAATAGATAGATATTTCTGTAAATACATAATAAAATCACCAAAATGATGTGGTTATAGGTACACTAGTTATTCATTCAAGAAGATAGAACATACTTTTTGATTCAAATTATACAAATTCTTTTATATCCCATTTTTTGGAATAACAATCAAAATACAACTATTAAAAAAATGATGTATATTGTTGGTTTTGATAAAAAATGGGGAAATTATTTCATCCAATGAATATAACTCCTCCATTTTTACAATTTCTGGATTGAACTTCCTATAAAACCATGTTATACTAATATTGGTGATATTTTATGAAATTCCATTAATTGATTATATTTACCTATATAGATCCAACAAAAATTGATTTGAGTGGTAAATCTCTCTTTATTTGATGAATCATCCCATGATTCTATACAAGTGCCAGGAGGAGGATGGATTTTATTTAGCACAATCATCTAATGTGTGGATATTACTACTTGATGATAAAACATTTCATGTTTTATAAGGAATGAACCATTATCAAAGACATTCCTATTGTGATGGAATTTTCTAATGTGTTTCTCATGGAATATCTTGGCCTTCCTCCAAGATAATAGGTTAAATTTTCATTTAAAATTATAATTAGGAAGGTACCAACATCCATGACTCCACATAGAATGGTTTTTTTTGGAAAATGAGTTATCAAAGAAACAACCACTTGAGGATCTAGGTGAAGGGTTTATACACCCATGTGGTTTACCATAGGGTGAACTAGTCATATTCATCAAGAACATGGATGGGTCAATACACCATTTCATTTTTTATCATGATCTCAAAAAAATAATGATAAATTACATTTATCCTTTCCCACAAAATGATAAATTGTTTAATCAGCTATCTGAAACATAAAAAACATAAAAATTGATATACGACCGAGATATTAGCATGTTAGGATGAATAATTATGCTATCCCGAAGAAAAATTTTCGTAAAAGGTACAATCATCATGAGTTCATGGGGATTCCAATCAAACTCCCTATTCCTCCCCAATTCATCATGTAATTGATTAATAATGTCTTTAGAGATTAACATGATAAATCTGTAGTTGTATTTATATAAAATATTATAATATTTACAAACACTAAGGAAGAACTAGAAGCTAATCTGAGAAATGTGTTAAAAACCCTGTGAAAGGAGGATCACTATGGAATATATAGCAAATTTGAGTTCTTGTTGAAGGAAGCCTCATTATTGGGGAATATAATCATGAACATTGGGATTTCTGTCTATCCTTAGAAAATAATATTGAGGGATGGAAAATGTCAATATCTATGATAGATATCTATATCTTCCATGGGTGAGATATATATTTTCACTGATTTGTGAGAAATTTCTCATGATTATCAAACCCTCTTACAAAGCTAACTTAGAAGAGTGTTAAGTATTATTAGAATGATGGAAGAGAAGAAAGCATCGTAGAGTTGAAAAATAGGTTTATCACTACCCATATTCTCACAATCCCCACAAGTGGGGAGCTTTTTGTAATATTCATTTAGTATTAAAAAAAGGGATTGGGATGTATGTTCATGAAAAATTACAATGTTATTTCTTAGGCTTCAATGTAGTTTTAAATTCATGAGAAAACCTATCCCATAAATGATATAGAGTTATTAGATATGATCTTTCATTGATAATCTAGCATCATTATCTCTTTGGGGAGATGTGTGAAATATATATGGATAACAACATTCTCATATATATATTCACATATAATGAGATAAATATGCACCAACAAATATGGTTAGATCTCATCATGGACTTCCACTACTCAATCCAATACCATAATGGGGATGAGAACAAGGTGGTGGATGCTCTACAAATAAAGACCTAGTAATTCATTCATTTTTGAGAATTGAGAAGGATCCAATCTTCTTAGATTTGATGATGATGGACATGGGATTCATAAAAAGGAAACATCATAAGTCCTTTCAAAAAAGTTTTCTCAACTATCTATTTTGTAATGGATAATGGATTATCAAATAGATGATGATGGAAATAATATGAATGTGGAAACTATCATATAATTGAAATCCTCATAGATCATTTATAATTAAAAAGGAATTGTGAGACATCAGTTGAGGCTATGTGTTCTATCAAATACTATGTTAATAGAAGATCTTTTTGTTGATGTAGATAGTTTGAATGTCTCCATTCACCCAGGAAACATAATGATTTATCAAGATATTTAAGTGTACTATTGGTGGGATAATATGAAAAAGGAGATTTAAAAATATACATCAATGTGTCTGTTGCGTCAGCATGTGAAGGATGAGATGAAGAAGTCTAAGGGGATGATTCGACCATAACCCATACCAACATGGGAATTGGAAAGCAATAAAACGGAATTTCTCACTAGACTACAAAAAAATCCATGTTAATCAATGTTATATGGGTCTTTGTGGATCATCGTATGTTGACTACACAATTCGTTGCAATTCAAGAAGATTTCTCATTGTATCAACTAAAATGGATAGACATTAGAGAAGTGGAATGGCCACATGGAGTACCACTATCGATTATGTTCGATTGAGATCCAAGATTCACCTATTGGTTTTGGAATTTTATTCATCATGACCTAGACACTGATCATAAAATCAATATAGATTATCACCCTCAAAGTGACGGTCAAACCTATTGAACTATCCATATACATGATGAAAGGGTGAGAGTTATCTTAATTTAAATCAAAGGCTGAGGGGACTAACATCATCCTTTGGTGGAGTTCTCATACAACAATAGTTTCCAATCAAGAATACATGTGTCCCTCTATGAAGCCATTTATGGGAAGAGGTGTAGAACAATAAAATGTTGGGGTGATGTTCGGTAACAAAAACTTATAATTGATGAAATGGTCAAAGAAATGGTGGAGAAGGATAACACCATACACTATCATATCATAATAGTTAAAAGTGGGAAACATTGATATGCTGATAATCATCGATGTGACCATGAGATTGATGTTGGAGACATGGTTTTACATTGAATATCTCCATGTAATATAGTGATGCTATTTGGGAAGAAAGGGAATTCATAGTACAAGGTGAATTTTTCTTTTGATATCCCTGATTGCATCAGAGCGGTAGCCTATTGTCTAGAACTCTCACCTCACCTACCTCAAGTGCATGATATGTTACATTTATCTCTCTTGATAATGTTCAAACCAGACCCCTCACATGTACTCAATCCTGAGGTGGTACCATTGGATAATGTACTCTCTTATGTGGATCATCAAAAGAAGTCCATAGATTGTAGAGAACATGTTAAGCGTATGAGAAAATTACCCTCGTAAATGTGTTGTGGTAAAACCATATGATTATTTAAGAAACCTTGGATCCAAAGGAAGTAATTATGTAGAGTTAACCCCATCTATCTTAGTGTGTAAAAGAAAATTTCGAGTGATAATTTTCTTAACGTGGGGAATATTATAATGATGTGAACATTTATAAATAAAATTCCATTTCTTTTGACGAAATTAAATGTCTTATGGATATGTAAAACACATGCACTACTTTTTGTTTTATTAGATCCAATTATATTTAAATGACCGTTATGTATCATTACCATAAATAATATTGTTTTTGAATAGTGATCACATGACCAGTATAAGTAATGTGTTTAATACATTCTTTTGACATTGATAAAGGATGTGATGGCCTCAACCAGTTGGATCATACACAATTAATCCATTTTATCAAAGAATCCAAAGGAGATAACATTTATGGGATTTTTTAAAGACCAATACCATGCTGAGAACTAGTAACCTAAGCATTAATGAATCCATTTATGATAGATGTTCAAGATCATAGAGATCACGGCCCAAAGCATGTTCATTGAATATCCCCATGAAATCTGCATCATTGAACACCTTACTCTTAAGGAATATACATGTGTAATATAGGAATATGAAATTGGAACCTCTAATTATGATTCTGTAGTTTATTTTTTTTTGAAAAATTAATATAAATTCATTCTACTATTGTTAATTTGAAAATTATTTTTATAGAACAAATAATATTTTTTGTTAAGATTCAAATTTAGTTATGAAATTTATTTTTAATGACATAATGTATTTTTTTAAATAAATAGTATTTAATTAAAATATTATTATTTAATTAATTTCATTAAATATAAATGATCAAATAATTTTAATGTATTCCAATGTAATTTCTATTACTGCTTAATTCTTTTGTCAAAACCCTTCAATTTCACATAAATATCATTTTTTATTTTAAATGTGGAAATAAAAATATTTATAATGCCCATTCGATAAATTTAACATTATATTTTGAATCAATATGTTGAAATTATTCATTTGTTAATTATTCATTTTTTTAATAGAGATGAATTTTTGTGTAAAAATAAAATATCCTATAAATATACACAGTGTTTTATGACATCATCAGGGCCCAAAAATGAGGTAATAAACACTATTAAATGTATATTCAAATAAATATTTGTTTTTCTTTAATATAATGTAAAATTAAATTTATTGTATCAATTTTATAAACCCGTAGTGAATTAACCAAATCATATAATATATTTTAATAATTTAAATACGTTTCCTTGAAAGTATGTCTCACCTAAATATATGTAACAGAAATAGTTTAATAACATTGACCCTTAGCCTTGTAAAATATTTTATATCACTTCACTTAACTAGAAACCTTTAGAAAAATTAAGTGATTTTTTGTGTCTTTGAAAATATTATACTCTTGTTTCCAAAACAAATATAATAAAGAAATCCCCAACCATTACTATATAATCCCTCCCAATCCCCCTTTTTTCTTCACTGAATCTCATTGAAGCTCGACTAACCAGTTTCCACTACTCCCTAGGGTCCTCCAAAATCACCTTAGTATCCCATGAATCCCCTACCAGGCATTTATATTAACACATTCGAGTAAGGTATCTGTCACTTTCCTCATTTATCAAGCTCTCCTATTATGATATGACTTTTAATTTAAAATTTCATATTTTGGGAAACATTCATACATACTACCCTTTCTGTCCATTTGATTTAAAAATTACGAGATATTCCTTCAAATCTCATTAATCCATTCACAATTCGTTATATACACCTGTTACCATGATTACATTTTATAAGGTATTTCTCTCTCTTCATTCCCATTAAAGGAATTCTTTTATATTATGCATTTAAATTAAATTTCTTATAGGTGGATATTATGTTCCATGATACCATTTCTCTCCATTTAATGTATAAATGGTGTTATACCCCTTTCTCTCTTATCAATACATTTAATGTATTTCAATATAATGTGGTTATTTTGTCAAAAGTTCACCATGAGTTTCTATGACAAAATATTCATGTATTGAATAGCATACTGATTCCACTATCATGGGTACTTACCTTTATTTAAAAATACATTTTTATTGATGGATTTAATGTATTTATTACACATTCACCAATAGGGTAATAAATAATGTTGTTTAATTAATCCATGTTATATGATCTATATTAAACAAAAAAGCATGAGATTGAAATGATTATGAATGGGGCGCCCTGGTAGTGTTCCAATTCATTAGGCAATTTTTAGTATCATTATACCTTATGATGGTACAATGGTTTACCTGATTATTTTATAGGACTTTTCCCACCATCTTGGGATATGGTTTAACTTGATCGTATCAATTTTTGATGCATTTTTTAAATTTGTTGCCACATTTCCATGTTACGAATATAATGACATATCATGCATTTATATTCATGTTCCTTCTGACATCATTGATATGCCTTGTATTACATGTATTTTTAACCTCATGTTATGAATTTTTTTCCACATACATATATTTATATCTCTCCCCTTTCTTATGTACATCCTCAGGTTATCCTAAGTAGTGATAAGTACAATAGAATGTTGTCGTCATGTAACAAATGTTTTTTTTAAAATGTTTTATTTCATTTTTTATGTTGTTTTGTAATTTTATTATTTTCCTATGTTACTAAACCTATATATAATATGAGTTGTATTATGTTAAAATCTATGTATTAAATCAGGTTATATGTTTAATAAATATTATGGTTGTTATAATGACCATGCTCTGGGGAAGTCACATATACCCATTCTCGGTCAGGCTCCATCTATGGAACATAAAAGTTGTGTTTAAAGGAATTAATATCATGAGTTAATTATCTATATTCCTCCATAGTTAAAATTATCAATTTATAAAAAAATGGTTGGGTATCGGTTGAGAAATATCAAGATTATTTTTGAGTTCTCATAAATGCCTATTGAAATATGGGTAAAATCTGCCACCATCAATCTATAGGGACCTAACATGAGATGATGGGACATTATTATGATGACGATGAAGGAAAATGCCTTAGAGTTGAAACAAATCAATGGTCATTTCTCTAAATAGTACTGTCCGTATTCTATGTTGTTGGCTAAGCATTTATAGTTACTGAATCTTGATTAGGATAAAAGGATCGTGACGGAATATCAAAAATAATTCTCTAAGCATATGCAATTTTCACCAAATATTGTAGAGAATAAGAATATGAAATATCTATAGTTAGATATTTGACAACAATATAATATTCATTATTATGTTTTCATCCCAATTATTCATTTTTATTACGATGGTGTCAATAAGGAGTTTCTGGTCGAAATGGACCAAAATAGCATGTCATGGTTGATGGGTGTTATTTTTTACTCCCAATATTGGTTACTTGAATTACCATAAAGGTATGAGGAAGAATATTGATTATCCTGGTGGTTCTTAATATCAAGTTTTTATATTCCCCCTACATTTCTTATAAGTTTCCCTTTGATTTGATACTATGTTGGAAAACCATGGAACTAGAAATGGGGTTTAAATGAGGCACTCCTGATATGTTGTTCCGAAACCGCTTAGGTCACCTAAAAAGTTTTGGAAAGTCTATTTTACTCTTATAGTGGAATATAAACTTCCACACATTCTAAAACTACTCCAAAAAACGATACTTCATGAATATCTATGTTCTATAAATATTCTTCCAAAATGAATCATATTTACCTAGTGGAATACTCTCTTGAGGAAGTATATAAGGGTAAAGTGATTGTTAGTGGCACCATATCTTTATCTTTTTCATTAGTTAAATCTTTATTTAACATTAGTTAATCTTATTTTTTTTATTTCAACCAATCATAGGAATCTTATTAATCGTCTTATAGATCTATTATCATATGTGATTTATATTTATACACCCCATGGAATGATAATATACATGATATTCATATTCATGATTGTGTTTTCCCTTTATTGGGTATTTTTATATCATGTGACATTAGGGTTCTCAACATGAAACCATATTAAATCATATTATGGATAGATTATATCATTTTCAATAAATCATAGATTGATTGTTTTCTCTGATGGTTCTCCTTTACTGCACCCTACAGTGTGTTCCATATCATTCAAATATAATTGGACACGAGGAAGAGTAGAGAAAAACCTTATTATCTAAAGACGGGTGGAACCGATTCTCTTTTTTAATAAAGATGATGAATCAAATTACCATAGCATAGATTAATGAAAGATCAATGAGTTTATGGTATAGGAAAAAACATCAATCACCATCGATTGATGGTCTATTTGATTAGTTTAGTATGGTGAAGTGGTTATTTATGATTCATCATCAGTATTGCTACCATAAGATAAGAATAAAAGAATCTGGCATTTTGAAAATCTCCATTCGTATAAGGTATGCCAATTATGAGTAACTTTTCATTCCATTAGGTCATACCAATGTTCTTTCAATTTAAAAACATAAACATATATGATAATCCATAATAATCCTGATAATTCATTGGTTATTTTTATGGATGAAATCTTTTACTAATCAATGACATGTGAGAAGAATGTACATCATTTGTGGTATGTTCATGAAATGATGTGAAATAAACAACATTATTCCATGATTTTAAAATGTGAATTATTGATTAAGGAAGCGATGCTATTGTGAAAAATGGTGTTATAGAGCATGTTATTTCAGTTGATCCTGAAATGGTGATGTCTTTGATGAAATGGTAACCCGAATTGAATGTTTTCATTGTTCATATATGTATTTGTTTAGCTGGATATAATCACCAGTTAGTAATGGAATTCTCAATTCTAGCTTCTCTAATGACTGAGCTAACATGGAAAGGAGTAATTTTTTCTTCATATTGAAATTTTCATAATTATTTTGTTGAGATGAAATGTATTCTTTCTAATTATTCATTATTATATCTTCCATAGGAAGGGGAGAGATATGTGGTATTTAGTGAAGTATCAGCATGAGGTTTTTGGTCGTGTTCATAGGTTGGGTGATCATTTCAACCCATATGGCTCTTAGATTCTTAGACCACAATAATCATATTCTCCAACCCATGAACATGATCATGAATATGAAAAGCATTAGAAGATTAGTGTTAATAACTTTTCATATAATGACCTAGAATGTGTTTTACTCTTAATATATGTTCTCCTAGATATATTTGAATATCCTCTAAAGGAGATGAGTGGAATAACTGTAATTGTTTTTACCATGACATCACATATACCCTAAGGAAATGGAATGTCATCATAGATTCATTGAGAATGAAACATATAACCCATTCCATGAAATTTTCATTGGAATATTGGAACATATTCTCACATTTTTGACATTTCTTTATCGATGTTCAGTAATAAGGGAAAAGTGATATATTGATCAGTGATTAGTGGACATCCAATAATCATGAGTTTATTAATTTGGTACAAGGTCTTGATGATGAGTTCTATAGAATTAGGGGATCACTTTTTGGTGGGGAGACCATTGTTCAGTTTATGTTCTATAAAATGTACAATATATGTTATTAAAATAATTTTGTTAAACCATTTTTGGTCATTATTTAAATGAAAGGGGAATATCATAATTCCCTATGGGAAATGTTCCTGGTAACTATGAAGATGATCATTGATATTATGTGAAGATTCAAGTGGCCTAATATGGGAAGGGGCATTAATGATTTTTTCTCTAGTTGATATATGTTTCCACAGGACAAGACCAAGGACCATAGTCCATTGGCGGTTCTTCATTCACTCATAGACCCTATATATAATTAGGATGAGATCTATATGAAAACTATGGGGAGTTACTATATTATTATTAAAAGAAAACTAAAATATGGATTGTGAAGGATAGGTTGAAACATCAGCTCACATTATACACATTAATGATTCCACCAACATAAAAGAAATGGGAAATCTTCATGTGAAACATATTATTCATCTTAAAAGGTTGCATCATCAAAAATTTCATATAGAGACCAAGAGATCAATTATTTCTTTTGAATAGAACATCAGGGTGAATATAAATGTGATTTTATTTTCAGCACCACATTCCATAAATAGTCAAATTTAAAATAGAAAGGGACATACTGATTATTGGGGATATTATTTGTGCAGTAATTATTGACTTCGGTGGGGATTAAGATGACTATATAAAGAATATAGAATTTTCATGTAATAATATTTACCAATCCAAAATCTAAATGACCCCTTTGAGGCCTTGCATGATTAGAGTGGTAAATATCGATTATATAGTTTGTATAGTTGTGGATGTTCCTTTGAATGATCGATCATGCTTTGAAAAATGATAGAAAATATTTATTTAATTAAAAAGAGACTATTGATAATAATGATCGAGTATAATTATTATACCTGTCTTCATCACAGACCGTTGGATTTTTTTTTCTTTATTAGACTTTATTGGATGTATCACTATTGTTGGATCACCTATGTATTGTGAGGAATGGAATATATAGCCCTAGTTTATAATACCTTATGAGTTTTTTTGAGAAAGTGGAGAATGTGGTGTACTATTTATCACTTCCCCCATATTTGACATTGATGAATAACTTTTTCCGTATATCACATCTATGAATTTATATTTCTAATCCATATCATGGGTTGAGTTAGAGATATATTGATGTTTAACCTAATATATAACGGATGGAGCCTCTTTTCCGGATAGTTTATTATTAAACAAAGTGACATTAGGGGAGGGAGATACCTTAGTTTTGTGTTCCATGGAATCATGGATCTGATACAAATGTTATGTGGGAGATGGATCCAACAATGAGAGATAAGAGACTTCATTTTTTTACATGAATAGCTTCTTAAAAATATATCTGGGGAAATAATGTATTTATTATGGGGATGTAGTGATATTTTCATACTCTTTTTGAGACTCAACAACACCAATTTTGATCATGATTTTTTTGGGTTTTGATTATGGGTTCACTAGGAGATTTTTTTATAAAAAGTTTTTAATATTTTTGTTATGTATGGTTGGCAGATAGTTTTCCCAAACCATTTACATTGCAATTACCAAAAATGATAACCCAGATAGTGAGGGTTTTAGGAGTACTAAATAGTTTGAAAAACCATGTGGATATCAAGGAGAAATAAGGCGCCCTAAAGAAGAAATCCATTTGTCCCATATTTTTTTCAAAAATAAGAAGGATTGGTTTATTTATTCTATGGTAGATGTGAATATTTATTTTACATTTATAGATAATAATGGGAGGTTCAATCTATAAATAGGGAAATATGCAGACACTATAAATCAAAATTTTCAAGTAACTCAATTGATAAAATTGTCTGTGTAAATTTATATCATTATTATCCATTTTAAGAATTATGTATTATTGATGAAATATCATAAATTTTATGAAATATCCATTGATTGATTAAAAAATAAAAATATAGTCTTAAAAAATAAATAAATTATTTATTTTTTGGAATTTAGATAATATATAGGAATATATTATTCATCTTGATGGAGTGATATATAATTTAGAGTTTATATTTCATGTTTTTATTTGATTTTTATTATGACATCAATAAATTGTTTATTCATAAATTAAATTAATTTCAATCAAAAAAGTGATCGAAATTAAATAAATTAGTGGTTAAATACAACCCCTTAAAAGGATTAGGATAAAAGGTATCATTAAGGGGATATCTGTGGACTAAGAAAATAAAAAATGTATTGCATTGGTTATATAAATGCTCAATTTTAATTCAACATTAATGAGGTAATATAGGATAACACTATTCTGAATAAAAAAGTTATTTAGTCAATAATATTTTCATAAGATGAATAAAGAATATGAAGAGATAATTTTTTATAAAATAATACAATAATTCATTGAGTATAATGTTTATTAAATTTAATGTAAAATTAGAAAACAAAGAAATGATGAATAATGATTATTCACAAAAGAAATTGAATGAATCTATATATATATATATCATTTATGTATTAATGTTCACATAGTCCTCTTTTATTTGGTTTGAATTTTGTAACATTATTTGATCATTATTACCTAGTATCCATAATAAGAAAATTACGATCCATCTAAAATGTTATTATTATATGATCAATATAATTTCGAAAATAATTCATATAAAAATAAAATGTTCTTAAAAATTTGATAATGAAAAATTTGTAGAAGAAAAATTCCATGTTAAGGGTGGATAGAATAATGTTTATGAAAGATGGGTCACCAAAAATTCTTAACTAATGGTGATTAATGTATATTAAAAAAATATCATGACTAGAAATCATAAATATTAATGAATAACATCAACAATTCTTTTGGTAACTGTTGGTGTTATATCAATTTTGTGTCAAAGGAATTAGAATTTGAGTTTAATATGACAAAACAATGTTAATTGGATGCCTATATCAAGGTTAATCAAGGTAAAATTGAGGAAAAAAGATTATTGAAAGAGAAACATCTATATGATTCAAATAAATTTAAAATTATTAAAGATAATTTTATAAAAAGAAAAATAAATGGCCACTAAAATGTTTCTTTTTCAAATAATAATATAAATAACATGTTGAAATAGCTGACCATAGAGTATGAAAAAATTATATCATCATTGGGATGAAAGATGAAGTATTTTTAAAACCATTTAACTCTCAAGAAGAATAAAATAAAGAGTCAGTCATCCTTGTGTAAAACATATAATGAAGATAAAAATTTAAATAAAATCAAGAAGACTATGAATGATTCGATAAAAACTAATTTTATATGATTATATTTTGGAAAATGTTTAAATACTATGGAAAAATTTTAAAATATTTAGATTATTGTTTTAAGGAATTTATGAAATAACAATTTGTAAGACCATTTTATGAATGGAATTAAATATATTAGTTCGGTGAAGATCACTCACAAAAAGTCATGTGGATGTTTAAAAAATGCTATCCATGTAAAAAAATATTTTTATGGTAATATGGAAACATAATATGTAAATGGATATATAGATGAATGATTCCAAATTTATTGCCAGTTCTAAGGGGAAATAATAAATTCCACATTAAGAACGTCAATATAATTATATGTTTTACACAAACTAAATAACAAGTGGTATAGATGAAATGTGCAGATGGTGTAAGAAAGATATAAATACTTATAATAAATGTTTTCACATGTTTCAATAACAATTATAATTTGTAAATTATATGAATTATATTCTTGGTGATCCAATTGACTAGAATGATAATAGAAAAAAATAATCCCACAAAAATAAATTATAGCAGTGAAGGGTTCCATGCTTCACATTGTTAATTAAAATATGAAATTAAAATTTACACACAGGAAAATTAGAATTAAAGTAGAAATGTGGTTTACAAAATCAATTCAACCTTGATTTTCACATTGAGAAGTTAGAAGTTATACCTTGTTTGTTATTATTTCTGTTGAATTTGTGTTTATATAATGAACATAACATATGGTGAATCATGATATACTCAATAGAACATGAAATTTAGTAAATGTTATTGACTGGCTATTTCTATATTTAGTGATCCATTTTATGGAATTATCTTCATGTCAATTTTTCAAATAAATTTATTGAAGAGTTTCTCACTGATGAAGATTCTATGAAGTGTCCCCATGAAGGGAAGACTGGTCTATAAAGTTGTTAAGAGCATATATATGTTTTAATTAATATATATATATATATATATATTCATATAAGGTTCTTTTAAAAGGTATCATTAAAAAATAATTATTTCAAAATTTATTACCATTCTTTACAAAAGTAAAATTAAAAAATTAATGAAGAGAAATTAAAGTTATCAGTGACATTATAATATAATGGTTGGTGATGTTTAAGATTATTTATATTGTACATGATTTTTTTATGAAACATGTAACAATTATTATAGTAAATTCTTGTTGAAATATTTAATGAGTTTCTTTATAATAGTGGCTAACAAAAAAATACCATTTTCTTTCAAATTTCTGGATAACATTGGAGAATAGTTATGTGTATCAGATTTTCGTTGGTATAATATTTTTATTAATTATAATTTATTTTCTATATACAACCTAGTTGTTTTCGTTTGTTATAATGGATCATGTAGTCAAAATTTTGAATAGTTTTTGGATAATTTATTAAGTAGTTATTGATACAATTCTGACAATATATAATGTAATTATTGATAATATGGGGGAGATTGGAAAAAGAATGAAAATGTTGATATGATTTGGAGAGTGAAAATTATATTAATATCAATAAATATAATTTTAACATGATGATATCTAATTTTTTTGTGTAATTACAATAAATACCAATAGCGATATTATTTAGCCCAATCTGTGATTTTTTTTATTTTATTGAATTTAATTGAAAATTCAGCGTCAATTACATTTGATTTTAATAAAAAGGAATGAAGAATTGGACTGAATAGGAATGTATTGGAAATTGGATAAATTATCAAATCCTATTGAAATTACGGATTATCAAGATTGGGGAAATATTTTTAGTTAAATAGTTATTGAATGAAACATCAGTGTTTTATTTGTTTATGTTTATTATTATTATAAAAAAATTAAAAAGGTAATCTACGTAGATATAATGTTATTATAGATTCATTTTTATGAAGTAAATGTGGTGTTAATTATTATTGATGTGCTATCAGAAATCATATTCAATTAATGATATTTTATTTTGAATAAAAATGAAAATAAATGAAGATGTATTTCATTGATAGAGGACTACATGTGAACAATAATTTGTTAAGGGTTTTCATCAAATATTGATTATTTTACACTAATAAATTGGGTTGATTATAAGAATTCAGTAATGTAATTTTATGATGAAATATTATGTATCATATATATCTTTACACCTGATTAATCTTGATATCACATGGACAGTCAATCGGGCTAAAATGTGCTAGTTAGAATTAAATTGAACAATAATGGCATAATTTTTTGACCTTGTAGGATAAAGAATTTTTTTATATGCATAATAGAGTTTTTCTAAGTAAAATTTCTATAATTCTAATAGAAAATAATTCACATCACTTTGGAAAAGAGTTGGGTGGTCATAATGACCATCTAATGAAAAACATATGAATCAAATTTATTTACAATGTCATTCTCATTTAGTAGATGTTTACAACAAGAAAGGTTTATGGGTCTATTCTTGGGTCTAGAATTAATGGATTATCACAATTATAATATTCTCTTGTGTATTCATGGATATGATAAAAATATGATGATGATTTAACAATCATGGAGTTCATATAAACCATGTGTAATATGAAAACATGTGACGAAAACCATATGTATGAAATGGGTAGAGCAAGTTCATCTAATCATATTGAGGAAAGTTTAAAATTAAATGTTTTTTGGATAGGTAAGGTATAAATAATTAAATTACAAGATAGACATTTTTTAATTATATTATAAACATATTCAAATTCATGAAGAATCTATGATACATGAACATGTTTGTGGCAAGAGGATATTTCTGAAGTTGATATTTCTTATCTCATTACATCATTTTGAGGAACCCAAATGAATTTCTTATTTGAAGTATGAGTATTTTGATCTGAACATTAGGGAATATGAAGAGGATTATTTTTAGTCAGACTAATAAGGCATACGAAATTATTCTTTAGAGATAGAAGTTAGTAGTGTGTATTGTTTTCAACAAAAGGAATTTAATTAAGTCAAATATGATGATATTTGTATATATTGTTTTCTGTTCAGAACATAATTTGAAAAAAATATCATTTTTTATTGGTGTTGTTGGTATCGATGAATTACGAAACGAAAAAAAATTGGGCTGATGTTCAGAAGAAATTCATATATCAATCTAAAATGTATTAATCCATTTTCATCATGATGAATTGTTGGGTTTTTTCTTAACTATGTGGTTCAAGAAAATTATGAACTCTAATATGATTTTATGTGGGTTATAAATGAAAATATGAACAATGATTTTTTCAAGAGTTTTCTTATCATGTTGTTCATAACATTCAAACTCGAGCTGACACTATAAACTTCATCAGGAACAAGGTAATCAGTATAGGAATGTAATAACTTAATAAGTTCTAGACTCTTGTCGAAGAGTTTTTATTTGAAAAAATTGAAGTGGTTGAAGATGATTGATTAATGAGTTTACCATGATTCATTTGGAGAAACAAAATTTAATGAATAATCTATTATCATCATCTTAATGTGAAAACCTTAATGGAAATCAAAATCATAATGAATAAATGTTAAGATGTATGAAGGTATTTGATGTTCTGAGAAGATTCATGATGTATTGAGAGGAGTTTAAAAGTGTTAATGATGTTAAATATGAATCTAAAATTCAAGGTATTTTAATGGTATAAGAAAACTGTTTGAGAACGAATGGTTTTCTAAATCTAAACCATACACTTTTGGGTTTCCTATAAAGATAAGATGAATTTATCACATTCTCATTTCGAGTACTATTCAAAAATATTATTTTGATGCTCCAAAATTCTTAGGAGAATAATTTTACAGTTTTTTCATTCACATAGATGATTACTGTGAAAAATATGAATAAATGAAGAGATAAGATCATAATTTGATATTCTATACAAGATAGATAAATCAGAATAAGATTTACCAAATCATATAAAAGTAGTTTAGAATTGTTTTAAGAGTATCCTGAAAACATTATATTTCTATATTGAGTAATTTGACTAGAGAATTAGGTTGGTAAATCTTACAATGTATCATTGCACTATCTAGTGGAATTTATTTCCTTATTCTTAGAAATAATGAAAAGATTTTTTTTTGAAGATCAGGTTTTTAGTAGATTACAAGGTAGCATAGTAACATGATTTATAACATGTTACAAAAAAATTATAATACATTATTTTTTCTAAATAAAACAGATGCACTATTGTACTGTTCATTTTGATACACCAGTTTAATGGAATATGAAACTCGTTTTATCCATAAAAATGAATTTTATTCTATTAAATATTGAAGAATCATATTGTTTGTTTCCATACCAATGACGTAGAAACTCTTGTTGGGTAGTAAACCATGTAAATTCTTGTTTTACTTAGGAAGTGTGATAAAAAAATTTAGAAAGGTAACAAAACATTGATAGGAGTAAATATATTTTCTAATGGAAGAAAACTGAAAATAAAAAGATATCACTAATTCACCCCTCTGCCTCTCAGTGATGGTTCTATTCATTTAAAAATTTCAGATTTTTTTAAGAAGATGTTCTGATGTAATATCTAAATTATGGGAACAGAATGTGGATTAATCTCTTCAATGGTAATAACAATCATATCTATCAGGATATAATGTTTCATTATCTTTTTATAATTTGGTATAATGTTTATGAAACCGAAAAAATGTGTTTAATTGTATCATTGATATGGTTCCTTTAACTTATGTTGACAAGATGAATACTGAAAATCATTGAAAGTCCAATTATTTTTTATTATTTACACTTTTTAAAGATGAACTTTGTAGAGTGAAGGGTGTTTTCAATTCCATAGGTATATGGGATAATCTGAATAACATTTAAGAAGGTAATACAAATGTAATGAAAAAAATTAAAAAATATGATGGATGAGTATTAAGATTTTAAGGTGGTTGAGTATGAATAAGTTGGTTTCAAAAATCATTAGGTTAATGTAATTTCTAGCACTATAATATTTCTTGGTTCTAATTTGAAATATTTTACTGTTTTTGAAAAGATATTGAGAATTTTTTCAAACAATTTTAATGTTAATGCTTCCTCATGGGAAGATAGAGATCCATATTAATTTTATCTTGATTATTTTTATAGAATTATCATTACATATGAATTAATAATTTAAATGATATGAAAAAAACAAATGCTGATAGAGAAATTTATTTTTAAAATTTGAATGTGGAAAATAAAAAATTATACTCTTTCCAAAGGTTAATATATTGAATAATATTTCAAAAACGAGGTATCTAATAATCCAGATTAATTTTTATCATTGTTTTTGAGGATTTTGAAATGAGACTCTATGAAATATGTGGGAAATCATGCCTTGTAATGATTCTAATATGGAGATGTTGAAAGAGTTATAGAAAATATTTCTCAATGAAAAAAATAATAGTATAGGGATGATGATTATTGAAGAGGGAGAAGTATACGAAATAGAATGATAAGGATAAATCTTGTTCCAAAGGAAATGATAGAAAAACATTTATACCCAAAAATATAATTTTATTTTCTAAATAAGGTGAAGGTGATGAATGCTAATCTAAATATGAAATGTCTTTCAGAAAGGATGAGAATTGATTTATTATAATAGTAAACAATGAATATTATAAAAGCAAAAAATTGTGAATAAGAAGAGATTCAATTATAATTTTATCTAAAAAAAGAAATTAATTAATGTGTGAGATTGATTGGGAGGACTGAGAGAGAAATGAATAATTTGAAATGTGAATAATCCTTAGGAAAATATCAAGAATTATTTGTTGATGAGAAATTCAATATTATAGAATAGATAGATGATTTGAAGAAATCTATTCAGAAAGAAAAAATGGTATTGAGCATATGGAAGTATTTTTGAAAGAATAAATTAAGAAATATGAATATTTTTCCACTAAAAAACATCTAAATATGAATATAGAGTTACATTATTCAATAATTCTTCCTCTAAAGTTGTGGAATGATCTAAAAATGATAAAAATTATAATGATATAAAATTTCCCTCAATTGTTAAAAATAATGTGAAATTGTATCACAAATTAATAAATCTAGGTATTTAATGCATAATTACAATGCCGATAATGTGTCTATGTCCTATATTTTTAAAAAAATTTAGTCTATAATGGATTCTATATATTGGGATCCGATATGGTTGAAAATAATTCTTAATGACAACAAAAAGGTTGTTTGTTAAAAAATTATGATAAAAATGATAAGAAGTAATTTGACAAACATAATCACGACTCCAAGTAGAATTGATGTTTCAGATGAAAATATTAATTATATGAATACTATTGTGGATTATTGTGGATTTGGGAAAAAGGTTGTTTTGGTTTAACTAACAACATTTCAATCATTCAACTAATTACCAAAGGCAATGTTTGAAAGATAATAAATCGCTCAATGGATGATGTTTTAAAATGATTTTTTGATGAATTCTGAGAAGGTTGGAAAGAAGGTAGAAACTAGATTCCAACTTCTTCAACTATTTTTAAGAGATTTTAATAACATCGAAAAACTGAAAAATATTTCTTCTTTTGTTACCAGTACAAGAAATTTTGTTGTCAATTCTTTGAATACATATGTCAAGAAAGTTAAAGGGAAAGAAAAATGCCATGTTCTAGAAATTTCAATCAAATCTATAAAAAGGATAATGACCATGATTCATGTAAATTGGATTATATTCTTAAATTATAGTATACCTAATGCAGTTGAATAATGTGAATTAATTTAAATATGTAATCATACAATTTTTCAGTGATGAAATTATCAATATCAATGTTGTTGAATCATCCATGACTGGGGATAAGAAATTTAAAATCTATGAATGCATTTATTGCCAATGGGATGAAACAAAACATTTTACCATTCTTTATAACATTGTTATGATGTAAATATTTTTTTATTTTGAATATATGGTTTTGTTTTTTCAAGAGTAGAATATGTAATGATAGTCTTGAGTGGCCAACACATAAAAGTATGAAACATATTCCATGTAAGTGAAATAAAAAACTCTTGTTACATGGGTATGGTAAAATGAATTATATGTGGCATTAAATTTGGGTAATATGTGTCAAATAAACATGAAAATGTATTTAATGTGAGAAAATGTTTCTTGAATTCTTTATATGTTAACAAGAAGAGATCATTGTTTTAAAATTTTTCACAAATGAGGGATTAGTAATTTTGTGAAACGAATGATGAAATTTGTTCAAAATGACCATATAAACTTAATAATTTTGATATCTATGGTATAATGAGATATAAATAAACTCATGGTGTTGTTTAATTCTTTAATAATGTTTATTACTTCACAAAGATTACTTATTTTGAAAATGAATCATCAGTCAGATGCTCTGAAATTGATCAAAAGATTCAAGAGTAAATATTAAAAGGAATGTGAAAATTTAACAATGTCGTTTGAGAACAAATAATAATGGTGAGTATAGAATGAAAAATATGAATTTTATATAGAGAACCATATAATTTAGAATGAGTCTAGTTAACCATATAATATTAAAAAATTGTTTTTTTGAAATAAATTTTAGAAGTTTGGTTGAAATTGTATGAACTATGTGGCTTTAACGTGGTCTCTATCATTACATTGGGAGGAATCACAAGAGAACTGATATTTTTATTCAAAACCTATGTTTTTAAATACCAATATCATAAATGACATTATATAATATATTTTATTATCAATTCCTTTTTTGAAACCCACCTGATTTTTTTGGGATGCCATGCATCCTAAAAAATAGTGTTGTAAAAAATGGAATGATTGAGAAAAGTGGTGAATTTGAATTTTTTGTTGGAAATGCTCTGGATGAATGAGGATATTTAAGTTTCGACAACAAATTTAGAATATTAGTGGACTCTCATTTTGTGAATGATTTTCAATGAATACAGTAAGTTCAACATGTTCATGGGGATAAAGTAGAGCAACGGGATGAAAGAACAACAATTGAGTATTTTAATATGGACAAAAACAATTGTAATCCATATAAATATTATGAATTATTTTCATTTGTTTCTAGAGATAATTAATAATCGTAATAATATAATCATTGACTAAGGATGCATGTTTAAGCTAAAAATATTATTGGTGATCAACATCAAAGTGTTCAAATAAGATGAACAATTACAAAAAATTCATTATATTCAAATTTATGCTGAAAGATTAGAATGAATATTTTTTGAATATGGAATTTCATTAGTCTATCAATGAATATCTTGATCATATTGAATATAATGACACTTTGGTACTCTTTCCGAATCCTGATAATATTTTTTTATTAGTATACAATGGGGTTTTTTAGAAAAAAAAGAATGAATACGGTGATGTTATAAGGGGAAAAGAGTGATAATTGTTCAATTCTTACTCAAATATCGAAAGAATTGATTTTCAAGACAATTATTCTCCATTTGAAAGGTTAAAAATGAATAGAACCATTTTTTCTATTGTTGCACAACAAAATTTCAAAAAAAATTCTTATTGTTGTAAAATCAGCTTTTTTGAATGGTGATATTGATGAGAAATTTTATATTGAACAACCCCATATATATTTGGTTTGTAAAGATGATTTTCATTTATGAATGTTTAATATTGACTTGTATTGGAAAAATATGATCTAAGGGAATTGTATTTTTAATTTGATACTTACTTAAGGAAGATGAGTGTTAATAAAGGATGAGTTGATAGAAATGTTTTAATCAAAGAATGTTAGGAGATTAAACTCATCATAATTCTTATTGTTGATGATATTATAATTGTTGGGAATCATGAAATAACATTGGAAATATTTTCAAATTTAACAAAAATATAACCTTATAATTTCATATTGTGTTGTTGGTGTGAAAACGCATCCCCTTGGATATGTTAGGGAAGGACATAGTTGTTCGATATGGAATCCAATACCAGAATAACCAATAATCCTCCAATGGTTTTTCTCATGAATCACCATCATAGAGGCCCCTTCCCCCACTACAAAGGTAAGAGGGTGAAACATAACCCCCATGAGTATGAAAAAATATACGATCATGAAATTGAATTTGATGGAAAAATTTAGGGGTTTGAAGAGTCCATGCCCATTTGAGAATCCAACATTTTCATCATGGTAAACCTCTAATTATCACAATTTCTTGACTATATAAATATCAATCTCCCACCACCTCAAATTCCAAGATACCCCAACCAATAAACTTCTGATCTACCATTTCATGAAGCACCTGGGCACCGCGAACCCCACCAAATGATGGATCATCCATGGTAATGGGGAATAGATAGGCCCCCTATCCTAGGTTCCTAATGACCTATTACTAAGGTAGATACTCAATTATTGAAGGACTATAGCCTTGGTAGAGTTTGATGTTCATTCGGAATTCTTGAGACATTGCGAAGAATCTATCCTTCACCAATAAATCTTTTCCCATCTCATAATATAATTAAAATATTTTGTCACCATGTTTGGGGAATCCCATTCCATCAAAAATCATATGTCCTCCGCAATAGATTCAATCTTTATAAATCACATCTCATCGATGCCCTCTTCTTTGAGATACCCTAACAAGGCATCCCTTTAGGGTTATGCGTATTTATTTATTGGTCCCTATTGAAGTGTCCCCTATTATGGTTCCCAACTACATTATTTTTAGAATAAGTACTCTAAAAACATTTTCATTATACATAGATATGACAATTTGGACCTCATGAGTTGCTATTTCTCAACACCATAACCATTTTTAATTGATGACTCCCTCCCTTATGAAAAGATTTATGTGTGTTAGTTATGAATCCCCAAGGGGTGAGGAACGAGTTCCCCATGTTGGATTTGAAGGATGTTAAACTTCCTTGCATCAATATCCATGTCACATGATTTTAATCATGGACATCACGATTTTTTAAATCCAATTTTGTCATAATGAATGTGTGAGTTAAAATGAAATCCTCCTCAAATGGTTTTAAATCCTCTACACTGGATCCGATAGAGGATTGGTACTGGGAACCTCTAACTTCCAACGCTCTCAATATTGTATCCCTCTCTCATTGGTCTTTGACAGTTTGTGAACCTTTTGTAGTATTCTTGTTTCAAACCTTGATAGAACATTGATATAATTATATATGTACAAATAACATACAATTATATCTTCCTCACAGAAAATTAAATCCTCCTCATATAGAGTGATATCCTCCTCACGCAGATCAGATGCACAAGCCCCACACTATATCACATCAAGGCTTCTTTCACGGAACAAGCATCAGTTCTATTACATCCACTTAATTCTCACACATTGAATGACTCATGTGGGATTAGAGGTTAGTAATGACTATGAAATATTTCCAATACAATGAGAATACCCCATTGAGTAATTCCCAATGTTCATATTTGGATAGTCCTTTCCCACATGTAATCCCATACATGTACCATCCAACAAGAATATTCCTTATGTATAATCCCCAATGATACTCAAGGGTAATATTCAATGCATAATCCCCAACAATATTCTCTAGTTATATTAGGCCACCTCCTCAAGTGTAGTCCCCAATTCCACCTATAGAACATTGTGGAGATTAATTCCCAACAAACTGTGATATTTAAGAAACCTCCATGAAGTTCAATACCCACACCCACAAACACCTCTATCCATACCAAAAAACCCAAAAAATCCATTTATTCCATCCACCTCTCACAAAACTTCATCCATATTCATATTTATTTTACCCAGGCAACCAAATACCGGTGATATAATTCAATCTAAATGGGATGCTTCTATACGTAATCCCAATCTACATAATAATTTCTCCTCGTAGTACATTGTATGTTCCAATTATTAGGCCGAATATCCCATATAACTACATCGGTTTTGATCCCTATCTCCTAAATAGGGTTCTAGGACTTCTCAAATAGATTCTATCCCAAAAACTAATAAAATTTGTATCCCCCTATTATGGGTGAACCTCTCTAAATTTCCCTTTGGTGTGTCCATATTAGTCTTCACAGTGTGACATCAATCCATAATGGTACACACCACACCGAGTCCGTTATTAAAGGTTGTTATGACCCATATATAAAATAATCTTTCCAGGTTCTGCAACCTTGGGACACACCACTCATATTATCCATCAGTGGGCATTAGGGTCAACCATTATTAATCTTTGTAAGATGTTAAACACAAGACCTTTCAATCTTATACCTCATGTTAAATATGGAAATACTATTTAAAACCACATATGACATGAATTTTACACAAGATGCCCAGTGAGAAACATGGGATGCATCGTGTCCATGCATGAGATTCCTCCGTGAGATTCCATCAATTTTGAAGGAAACATATTAATCATGTTAAAGAATCCATACATTCCATTGTGATGCCAAATATGACTACTCCCCTAATTAATGGTTCCTTCTTGGTCAAACCCCCTTGGAATCCTTTGAAGGATGAACTAAAATTCCATCACCCCCTTTTGATCTACGATTTAAAGTTACTATGAATGTGGTGAATTTCACACGACTATAGAATTTGGGAATGTAGATTACAATGCAGTCATCATCATCACAACACTAAGTGAGGCAGCGCACCCCACTGAAAGCATCAAAAAAAGAATCATTGATATTTTCTTGAGTATATTATTATGAATGTGAAATAAATTGTTATGATGAAATCCGTTCTTTTGAAAAGCATTTCACTGGATCCAGCTATCTAGTTTAGGGACCTGCTACATAACAGTGGTCACAATGTGGAACTCACCAGTAGTTAGGGTAATTAAATGAAGGGTATCCCATTCTGTGACATCAAAAATTATATCCTCTAATCTATCAATTGATGATTGGATTATTGTAGTGCATTGGGAACTTCTTTCTTTACATTTTTTGTGATAGCTTAATATTACTACATTACATGACACATGATATTTGAAACCACTCACATAATTCACAACGATGTATGTTATAGATGCATATTGATTCTAAAATCCTGCACCCCCCCCCCCTCATCAATGACATTAATAATGTAACGAGCTAATGTTCACCCATTTCCAATTTCATACTTTAAAATTATCTATACGATAATGATGGACACCCTTATATGACGGTACAAGTAGGATATAGTCATTCTCACAAGGTATATGGATTTTATGGACCTAGAGGATTATGCGACTCATTAACACAACCACACCAAAAGCTGCATAAGTATAGAATGCTCAATACTCTTAAAATGATCCACTTTGAGGGAATATCTCTAAAGTGGTCATTCAACATGATCCCCAACACCGAGGAGGTAGGGGATTCCTGGGTCACCCAATCAATGACCTCCACCAGGGATTCACCCAGGAGGGCTCCCACCAGGTCTTGTTAGTGCCACTAATTACATGTCCCCCGGGATGAGGAACCTGTGTATCATTCCCATGCTCTGTTGGCACCGATTATGTTCACCTGATGTTAATGGTTTCGCCCAAATTTACCCAAGTTTTAAGGGTCAAGCGGTCGCTTGTAGTGTAGCTTGGGTTGGCGAATCCTCAGTGACCTAAGAAGAACCTTTAGACACTCAATAAAAAGAGATGGATTTTTTGGCTATGAAGTGGCCAACTTGGTTTCATATTAGATGTTTTTGAAAGAGCACTAAAAGATATATGTGAATTCAAATTATGAGAAAATGAGTTGATCCTATGTTATTGCTCGTGGTGGATTGAATAAATTCCTTTTTTACGATTTTAATTTCATTAACTCGAGAAGGATTAATGCAATGAATTCAAACTAACCTCATCACATAATTATTAAACACCTTCAAAACACATGATAATCATATATACACTTGTAGGATCATTTTCATTAGCACTCCAAGGTAAAGGATGTAATTAGCACATGAAAGTGGGGTGAATAAATTAAATGAGGAGGAGGAAGAATAAAAATCATTTAATGAAAGAAACTCAATTTAATGAAATTAATAACATTTAGGGTGTGAGAAATAACATTCAATACAGCCCCTTTATACTCCCTTGGATCAACCCATAAAAGAGCTAACCCTCCATTTATGACAAGTTCTCAATGGAAGCGGAAAGTAGACTTACGGGGGTGGAATTGAAGAAGTAAAATCAACAAAAATAACGATCACTCCACCGTTGTGTGAACAAAATCACAAGGTTTGGTGTGAATAAATTCACACCTTGAGGAAACGGTATCAAGGTGATAAGGTGAAGAACAGAACAAGATTAGAAGAAGATCTTTTATTGACGACTATGTTGATTCGAACAACTTACATGAGAAGGAAGAACATTACAAAGGCAAATTGGCATAATAACATTACAATGAAAAGAATGCACAAAGATCCCAAAATCATCCATCACTACTGCCTTAAATAGGAAAAAAATAATCCTTGGCCGATCCCCCAACATTCCATGTTCCTTTAATTAATTGTGTTGGGGAAAGGTGGGTGGAACATTAATGTTGAGAGACTTTTCCACTTCTTGCCCCGAAGTTGCAGCCAGCTTGCATCCACCGGAAAGACGTGCCTAAAGGACTTTCTAGAGGGCCGAATTAGGGTGAGAGCTAGAAGACATAAATAAATCCCCTCATGTATCCGAACGTCCTGTAACATTTCACCCCAAAATAATAAATCATTAGAGAGATATGATAAATATAGTGGGCGGTTTTTCTGGGCTGCCGAATCTGGCCCAGAATTGAATCTTCAAATTGGGACGCCTTAATAACTACCATTGAGCACGAATTAGCACTGTCTCCGGAAGGATTATTTGTTCCTCTATATGTCTTATAGTCTCCCATGAGTTTTGGGCTTAAATGGGCATGTATTGTGGGCACCACCGTCCGATCAGTGGGATGATATCCAATATTCCTTCTCCAGAATTGTTTTCTTTCATCACCAAAAATCCTCATCATCCTTTATGAATCCTCCATTGATCTTTGAATGAAAAATGTTCATATTTAAGTTTATATCCATTTACAAAAATATAAAATTAAAATATGTATAATTACATTCTTTGAAATCAGATGAAACATTGGGCCTAAATTGGTGAATATTAGTCATGAGGTGCACAAATGCTGAGAATGGATGTTCAAAACTGAAATCCACTTACTCAGGCCCATAAGATCAAAAATAAACATTTAATACCATTACAATGTAATAAAAATATTGTTTTTATAGGCTAATAACTTCCCCCAACTTGAGTTTTGATAGTCCCGAACAAAATATATCTCACAAAAATGAAATTCGAATGACCTTTTCCAAAAACATTTTAATAAAAATTTCTCACCCAAAGATCACATACCAAAAAATTATGAAACACATAAATATCATTTAAAACAAGCTAGGTACACAGGAATATCTCATGCCCAAGACCATTCCTTTGTTCAAATTCATTTCCATATTTCATCCAAATTCAATTAAGCATGATGATGTGTTGTGCGTCACAATAGACAAGGGGGTTTATTTACATTCGAGGGAGAAAAGATGGAAGCACTAAGAACAATCAAATTTTAATAATAAGATAAGTACTCATTTTTTTATTTTCTTTTTTTTTGGTTATTTTTTTTGCAATTTTGCCATGGTAATTGAAATTGAACTCAATCGAGTCATCCCATGTAGCAATACTTTTCCAATAACTCCCAGTCTTAAAGACCTTAGGGAACCAAGTGAAGCTCACATACTTGGGAATCAACTCAAGTTAACTCAATCAAAAACAAATTGAAATTACCACAAATAGAGATAAAATGCCAAACTCTGGGCCAGAAAACTATGGAGTCACGATCTGCAAGTGCCGAAAGCCAAACATTTGGTCAATTAATTGCTCTACATGCAATTGATTTTTTTGAACACTCATGTTAAAATTAAAATGATTGACAATCCTATGCTATTTATTATGGGTCCCCAAGAACTCAAACTAAGACCCCAGAATCTAGAGGATGTGCATTGTGTTTTTTTATTAAATGGATGAAAATATAACAGTAAAAATTCAAATCAGACAACCGCACTTTCCAATATCTATGCACATTAACATAAACATGCATTAAAATCAGAATCAAGGCATGCAAAATTATTTGATATCCAATTTCAGAGTTTGGAATGTGTGTTATCATGTTCAAGGTTAATGACATTTTTCCTTCCACACATTTTCATCTCCCCCCCAACTTGGAATACAGTGTCCCTAGTGTTTAATGAATAGAAACATAGAAGTGGCAGGATAGAAGTTCAACGAAGACATTGAAAATGAAAATTATGGAATGAAGTCACCTGGTGGTTGATGTTGAAAATGCATTCCCATGTCTCCCTTTAGTTCTGGTTTATCTCCCAATGGCTTGGAGAGTTGTGACTAGTTTTTCCCAATGAACTATGACATGCCATTAAATTTTATTTAATATATATATATATATATTTTTATATGTTTTTAACCCTAAAAAAAGGTATATATAACATAAACTGATGATACAATGTCTTATCTTAAATTTCTGGGTGAGGTATTACTCAGGGATCACACCGCGTGACACGGAATAATACAGTGCTCCCCTTTCATACCCATCCTTACTCATAAAAGAAGAACTAACAACAATCTATTTTTTTTAAATACCAACAAAAATATAAAATAAAATAAAATAAAGTGATGATACATTGTCTTCATTATATTTTCTGGGTAAGGTATTACTCAGGGACCACACCGCGTGACAAGGATGAATACGGTGCTCCCCTTTCATACCCATCCTTACTCATAAATGAAGAACATGTCAACAGTCTATATATTTTTTTAAATAACAAAATTAAGAAGAAGAAAAAGAAAAAAAAGAGAAAAAAAATGATTCACCAAGATTAGAAACATGAAGACCACAGGTTGCCTCCCGTACAATGCTTTTGTGTAATGCCGTTATCCCGACATGGATCCAAAATGTATCAATTTTTTCCTGGTTCATAGGTTGGATCTATTAACTCTACCTCTATTTCCTGTTTATTGAATGATTCAATGAATGGTTTTAACCTATGACCATTGACCTTAAAAATGTTACCACTTGTGGGATCCCGAATCTCTAATGCCCCATGGGGGTACACATGATGCACTATGAATGGAACTAACCATCCATACCTTAACTTTCCCAGGTGTAAATGAAGTTTTGAACTATACAAGAGCACATGTTTTCCCAGTTAAAATTGTTTGACTTTGATATTCCTATATTTGTAGGCTTGAACTCTAGCTTTATTTATCTATGAATTTTAATAAGCCTCCATCCTAAGTTCCTCAAGATTATTAAGATCTAATTTCCTCTTTTCTTCGGCGAAAGAAATGTCGAAATTAATTTTTTTGATTGCCCAAAATGCCTTATGCTCAATTTCAACAGGTAAATGGCATGCTTTTCCATAAACCAACCTATATGGTGACATTCCTAGGATGGTTTTGAATGCTGTAAGATATGAACAAAGAGCATCCATGAGTTTCTCAGACCAATCCTTCCTAGAGGGGTTGACAAATTTTTCAAGAATTTGCTTAATCTCCCTATTTGCTAACTCAGCTTGACCATTGGTTTGAGGATGGTATGCAGTGGAAACTTTATGAGAAATTCCATAATTATACATGAGTGAAGATAATGGGAGATTACATAAATGCATTCCAAGATCACTGATTATAGCCCATGGAACTCCAAATCTAGAAAAGATATGCTCTTTTAGGAATCAAATCACAACTTGATAATCATTAGTCTTGGTGGGAATGGATTCAACCCATTTCGAGACAGAATCAACAGCTAAGAGGATGTAGAGGTATCCCTTAGAGTTTGGAAAGGGTCCCATGAAATCAATTCCCCAACAATCAAAGATTTCAATGACCAGAATGGGAGTGAGGGGCATTTGATTCCTTTTGGAAATGGATCCTAATTTCTGAAACTGAGGATAACTTTTACAGAATTCGAAGGAATCCTTAGTGAGGTTAGGCTAGTAGAAACCACTTTGGAGGACCCTTGCAGTGGTTTTATTTATAGAAAAGTGGCCTCCACATGCCTCTCCATGACAAAATATTAGAATGGACTCTTGCTCAGACTCAGGAACACATCTCTTGATGATTTGATCAGGGATAGAACTTGCAGAGGTAAGGATCATCAAACACGTAGTGTTTGAAATCAGAAAGGAATTTCCTCTTATCTTGGGTCCCCATGAATTTTGGAATGTCACCCATCACCAAATGGTTTTCTATGTCAGCATACCAAGGGAAATCACTCACTGAATAGAGGTTCTCATCGGGAAATGAATCAAACACAGAGAGGTGGTGTGAGTTGTCTTTGAATTCCATCCTAGAGGGGTGATCAGCTACAACATTTTCAACACCCTTTTTATCCTTAATGGTTAAATCAAACTCTTGAAGAAGAAGGACCCACCTAATCAATCTAGCTTTGGAATCTTGTTTTTGGAAAAGGTATTTTAGGGCTGAATGGTCAGTGAAGACAATGATGAGTGATCATAAGAGATAAGACCTGAATTTATCTAAGGCAAAGAAAACCGCAAGAAACTCTTTCTCAGTGGTGGTGTAGTTTATTTGTGCATCATTTAAAGATTTTCTTGCATAAGCAATGACACATGGAGTTTTCTCACACTGTTGTCCTAAGACTGCCCCTACAACGAAATCACTTGCATCACACATGAGCTCGAAAGGATGTTTCCAATTTGGCGATTGAATGATAGGTGGAGATATAAGAGTTGACTTGAGTGTAGATAATGATTCCTCACAGCATTCTGTCCATAAAAATGGAGCATCTTTTACCAATAGAGCACAAAGTGGTCGAGAAATAGAGCTGAAATTCCTAATGAACCTTCTATAAAAGCCAGAATGTCCTAAGAAGGACCTCACTTCCTTAAGAGTTTTAGGAGAGGGATGGTGACGAATGATCTCAACCTTAGCTTTATCAACTTCAATCCCTCTAGCAGATACCAGATGACCTAGAACATGTCTCTCCCTTACCATGAAATGGCATTTTTTCTAATTTAGTATGAGATTCTTATCCTCACACCTTGACAAAACCTTTTCAACATTTAGAAGGCATCCCTAAAAAGTATCCCCAAAGATGTAGAAATCATCCATGAAGACCTCTAAACAATCCCCCACCATGTCCGAGAAGATTCCCATCATGCACCGCTGGAAGGTACCAGGGGCATTGCATAACCCAAAGTGCATGTGCTTGAAGGAAATAGTGTCGAATGGGCAGGTGAAGGTTGTTTTTCCTTGATCCTCTAAGGAGACTTCGATTTGATTATACCCAGAGAATCCATCTAGGAAGCAGTAGAATTGATGACCCGCCACCCGCTCGAGGAGTTGATCAATAAAGGGCAAGGGGAAATGGTCTTTCTTGGTACAAGAGTTGAGTTTCCTATAGTCAATACATACTCTCAATCCACAACTGACCCTTGTTGGAAGCGTCTCTCCATCATTATTGTTTATTACTATGATTCCAGCCTTCTTTGGAACTACATGGATTGGGTTAACCCACTCACTCCCAGTTAATGGATAGATGATACCAGCTTTTAACAATTTCAAAAGTTCTTTTCTCACTACTTCCATGAGATTAGGATTGATTCGCCGCTGAGGTTGACGACATGACATTAAATCGAATTCTAGAACAATTCTATGAGTCCCGATAAGTGGGCTAATCCCCGGAATATCATATAGGGTCCATCCAATGGCTTTCTTGTGTCTCCTAAGGATATCTAGAAGCATCCTCTCATGATTGGCTTCAAAAGAGGAAGAAATGACAACATGAAAGGATTCATTTTCCCCTAAGAACTCATACTTGAGTGATGAAGGTAAAACCTTCAATTCAATATCACAGTGGTTATCACTTTCCAAGAAAGGATGAGACTTTGTATTGAACTCAGTTTCTTTGTTCAGATTTCTTGACAAAATTTGTTCCTTGTGAAAAGAATTTTCATCCACTAAATTAGCTAGAGTAGTTTCATGAATGGGTATGGACTCAATGTTATTGATTTCACCCATGGTATCATTGATTGGTGATTCTAGAAAATCATCAGTAGAGAAATCTGAAAGAGATTCAAGACAAGGAGACAAATTTCCCTCATGTGAACAAAGAAAATCAATCTCTTCTTGACTTAAACATCCTTCGGTAATTCCTTGATGTTCCTCGAGTTCACTATCAACACTACCTATCCAATTAACCTCATGGATCTCTTCATCATCCCCAATTTGATAGTTTTCATTGTAGATGTTCAAGTCTAGAATCATGTTTCCAAAGGTTATGGTCATGTTCCCATTTCGGACTCGGATAACAGAGTTGATTGTTGCAAGGAAGGGATGACCAAGGATGATTGGGGTTTGATCCATAGGACCTAATCTTGGGTGATTGTCTAGAACAATAAAGTCAGATGGGTAAATGAAATTTTCAACTTTCACCAAAACATCCTTTAAGATCCCCTTTGGAACTCGAATACTACGATCAGCAAGTTGAAGAGTGATAGATGTGGGTTGGAGTTCTTCGAGCCCTAACTGATAATACATAGCATAAGGAATGAGGTTCACACTAGCTCCTAGATCACACAAGGATTTGACAATTTTTCTTTCTCCTAGTTCATCATTTATGTAAGGGAATCCTAGGTCTTTCATCTTTGGAGGAAGGTTTCCATGGATTGTTGTGCTAACATTTGATGCCAGAAGGACATGGTTCTTATTTGAGAATTTCCATTTAAATGTGCAGAGGTCCTAAAGGTATTTTGAGTATGCAGGAATGGTTTTAATGGAATCGAGGAGTGGAATGTTCAACTGGACTTCTGAGAATATTTCCCTCAATGTTTCACTCAATTCAGGCTTGGTTTTCCCCCTCATACATTGAGGAAATGGTGCAGGTTGTGGGGTTATTTTTTGAAGGGTTGTTTCTTTGACATTGTTATCATGTTTTTCAGTTTGATCATGTGGTTCATTTGAATCTCCATTAGTGTTTGAAGCTTCAGATGTTTTTTGAACTATTGGTTCAGGTTTCTGAATTGATTTACCACTTCTCAAAATTGTCACAGCCTTTAGCTGTTCATGAGTTGTTTGAGTGCAACTTGTCTCTCACCTTGATGATTGTTGTGGAATGGACTGTGTGGGCATGGGTACCTTTCCAGTTTTTATGGTTTGAAGTTCTTGTTTCAGGGAAGAGACATCTGAGTTCATCCTTTCCATTTTTTTTCACAGTTGTTCAAGGATTGGGATAGGGACAGATTGGGAAGGGGCTTTTTTGGTTGGGTTATCCTAGGGGGATACTTTAGCTGTTGGATGGGTTGTTAGTATTGGACTGGAGGAAGTTGGTATTGGACTGGTTATGGTTGGAATTGGTTATGGTTTTGAAAATTTTGTGTAGGTTAGGGGTTTGGTCCTTGTGGTTGGCTAGGTTGTTGGTTATCTTTCCATCGGAAGCCTGGGTGGTCATTATACCTTGGGTTGAATGTGTTTGGGTATTGAGGCTTTTGAAAGTTTAGGGCATTGACTTCAGCAGGTGGTCCTCCTAAAAGAACATCCTTGATGGATGGAATGGTTAGGAAGTTGTCTGTTTTGTGGTCATGTTTGTCACAAATTGTGCAAACAAGGTCTACAGTTTGGATTTCATCGATTTTCCTATGGTCTATCTCTTCATCCTTCATAGAGAGTGCTTCAAGTTTCACCCTAAGGCTTTCCTCTTCCCTAAGTGTATGCATTGCAGTAGTTCTTTGAGGCTTTTCAGAATAAGGCGATGTTCCCCGTGTTTGGTTTTGTTCAGTAAGGATTTCTAGATACTCGTAAGCATCATTTGGGGATTTGTTTTTAAAATTCCCATTACACATCATGTCATTGAATTTTTTGTTCCCCGAGCCCAAACCTTCCTAGAAAATTCTTACTTGTTCAGGAATAGAAAAACAATGGTGTGGAACCATGTTTAGGGTGTCTTTGAACCTCTCCCATGTTTCATAAAATGCCTCTCCCTCTTTTTCAAAAAAGTTTTGGATACTCTTTTTAAGTGCAATTGTTTTGTGGTGGGGAAAGTATTTCTTTTAGAATTCTCTTTGCAGTTGGTTCTAGGTGTGGATTAATGAAGGTCTCAGATTATTTAACCAGTTATTTTCTCGATCCCTAATTGATAAAGTATAGAGCCTCATCTTAGCTGACTCAAGTTGATGTGGTGAGCACATGGTTTCAACAATGTCATTGAACTCCTTGACATGAAGGTAAAGCATTTCTGACTCCATCCCATGGAAGGTTTGAAGGTGGTTTAGGACATGAGGTTTAAAGACATAGTGGGCATCTCTTAGGGCAGCATGCCTAATGAAAGAGGGTGCATTGGTCCAGGTAGGTGTAAGGTAGTCATTCATGGTTTGATCGACTACATTCTCCAAATTTGTGGCTGCCTCATTTGGATTTCCATTTTGGTTCCCACCCGGGTTTGTGAGTTGGTTTCTTTGAAGACCCTCCATTAAAATTGACTCAATATTTAACTATGGTGTATTAGGAATATTAGTTTCCAATGGTGTACTTGACTCCCCTACCCTATGACTTTCCACCCTAACTAGTCTGTTTGAGTTATCGCGGGTGAAGGCGGACATGCGCCAAAAGAAAAAAAGTGAGAAAGGAAAAAGAGAAGAGATATTGGGTTAGAATAGAAGAATGGGGGTGAGGAAAGAAGTTTTTTGTCTAAGGAACTTACTTGGTCCCCGGAAAAGACACCAAAATTTGGTTTCTCCCAAATTTACCCAAGTTTTAAGGGTCAAGCGGTCGCTTGTAGTGTATCTTGGGTTGTCGAATCCTCAGAGACCTAGGAAGAACATTTAGACACTCAATAAAAAGAGATGTATTTTTTGCTATGAAGTGTCCAACTTGGGGTGATTTTATATGTTTATGAAAGAGCACTAAAACATATATGTGAATTAAAATTATGAGAAAATGAGTTGATCCTAGTTTATTGCTTGGGGTGGATTGAATGAATTCCTTTTTTACGATTTTAATTTCATTAACTCGAGAAGGATTAATGCAATGAATTCAAACTAACCTCATCACTTACTGATTAAACACCTTCAAAACACATGATAATAACCTATACACTTGTAGGATCATTTTCATGATCACTCAAATGTAAAGGATGTAATTAGCACATGAATGTGGGGTGAATAAATTCAATAAGGAAGAGGAAGAATAAAAATTATTGAATGAAATAAACTCAATTAAAAGAAATTAATAACATTTAGTGTGTGAGAAATAACATTCAATCCAGACCCTTGCCACTCCCTTGGATCAACCCATAAAAGAGCTACCCCTCCATTTATGACATGTTCTCAACGGAAGCGGAAAGTAGACTTACGAGGGTGGAATTGAAAAAGTAAAAACAAAAAAAATAATGATCACTCGACCGTTGTGTGAACAAAATCAGAAGGATTTGTGTGAATAAATTCACACCTTGAGGCAACAGTATCAAGGTGATAAGGATAATAACAGAACAAGAGAATAATAAGAACTTTTATTTAAGACTAAGGTGATTCCAACAACATACATGAGAAGCAAGAACATTACAAAGGCAAATTGGCATTATAACATTACAATGAAAAGAAAGCACAAAGATCCCAAAATCCTCCAACACTACTTCCTTAAATAGGAAAAAATTATGCCTTGGACGAGCCCCCAACATTCCATGTGCCTTTAATTAATTGTGTTGGGGAATTATGGGTGGAACATTAATGTTGAGAGACTTTTCCACTTCTTTCCCTGAAGTTGCAGCCAGCTTGCATCCCCCGGAAATACGTGCCTAAAGGACCTTCTAGAAGGCCGAATTAGTGAGGGACATAGAAGAATTACATTAATCCGCGTATGTCTTATAACCTTCTGTAAAATTTCAGCCCCAAATAATAAACCATTAGAGAGATATGATAAATATAGTGGGCTATTTTTCTGGCCCGCAGAATCTGTCCCAGAATTGAATCTTCAAATTGGTATGCTTTAATCACCACCATTGAGGACGAATTAGCACTGGATATAGAATAATTATTTGTTACTCTATATGTCTTATAGTCTCCCATGAAATTTGGGCTTAATTGGGCATGTATTTTGGGCCCCACCATTTGATCAGTAGGATGATATCCAATCTGCCTTCTCCAGAATTGTTTTCTTTCTTCACCAAAAATCCTTATCATCCTTTATGAATCCACCATTTATCCCTGAATGAAAAATGTTCATATTTAAGTTTATATCCATTTACAAAAATATAAAATTAAAATATGGATAATTACATTCTTTGAAATCAGATGAAACATTGGGCCTAAATTGGTGCATATTAGGCATGAGGTGCACAAATGCTGAGAATGGATGTTCAAAATTAAAATCCACTAACTCAAGACCATAAGATCAAAATTAAACATTTAATACCATTAAAATGTAATCAAAATATGTGTTTTTATTGTCTAATCAGTTAATGTTGTTCCCATGATCAATAGGACTTCCGTTAGAGGAAATCATCTTCCACTGCTCGAGTGGCCCATGAAACCCATATCATATAATGAAAATTCCCAACTATTATAAAGAAAGGACTTTTTAACTGATGGTTGGGATCGATCCATATAACACTTCATAGGTTTTGTTGACTCTTTTATCAATAAAAGTATCTAAATTCTATTATATTCTAGTCTATGATGATCAGACTTGGTATAGTGGTCCTCCACATTCAGTCATTTTTTAGATCATAGGTCCTCTCAACTATGACAACCAACATAGAGATCCATCCTTTATTCCCATAATTATCCTATGTGGAGGCCCTTCCTGGATCATTGGCATATAGTATGGAGGTCCTCCCCATGCTTATGGAACCTGATATAGATTTCCTCTTTATATCTCTAACGAAGGACATGAAAGTCTTTCTAGTTTTATCCCTAGCTTCATTGGAGGTCCTATAAACTCCACATTACTGGAAATAGTTGGTACAACCCACTTCAATGATGACAATTAGGAAGGTCCTCATCATTCCCTCGTCATTGGTTTACATGGTGGTCTATCAAATTGTACATAAAACTATAGTAGGGCTCCTAACCACTATTACAGTGGTCCCCCACACACTTCCAAACGTCATTGTGGAGATCCTACCAAAATTAATACATCCCAACATGGAGGACCACCATTTGTTCCCAATAACCAAATTAGAGGTCCTCCAAGCTATGTCATCATCAAAAGCGGATTTCCTCTATTATATAATGAAAAAATATTTGAATTTCCTTCCCATATATTATGATATCAATGTTTAGGTCCTCGCTTCATAATAATCCCACATCACAATGTCCATACTCATGCAAAAAGAAACTCCCTTCCCTGAAGAAAGATCGTGGGGTATAAAGGAATAATCTCACTGCTGAAGGAATAACACTTATAAAAACTATGTAATTGTTGATCCCATTCTCTTCAAAGATTTTGATATTTTGTTTCACTCGATGATAGAGCCTTCCCCATATTATTGTACATCATTGTTTTGGGTTGGATTTTGGTAGGTGAGATTAAACATCTGAGAAGGTGAAATTCACAATAACCCTGATTTTTTTTGTATATATAGGCATGAGAAGAAATAATGTCCCCCCTTACATGGTCACATGATAGAGATGTCCCTTTCATCACCAAGTTCATTATCTAACTCTGCATGAAGATCAAAAAAATATTTCTATGACATAATAGATTACAAGAACCCATTGGTCCTACATATAACTACGTCTACCCCGTCACATGAGGCACGAGATTGAAACCTATCTTACATGGTTGTGATTGTGTGTTTGAAAACAACTCCTAGAGATTAACCAGTATTTAGTGATTAATCATTTCATGTAGCAGTCTCTCTACAAGCCATTCCTACACCACTGCGGTTTACATCACTGTTGTTGTCGCTTTCTCAAACAATATTGATCAAATCCTAGACCAAACAAGAACTGGGTCACACATCCTGATATGGAATCTTATGGGACACCCTAACCACTAACTAGATGTTTGAAGAGTTTCTGGCTGAATGTGGTTACCAAAAATGACATTCTAGAGTACCTCACTGAGGATGAGGTCTCATTCATTCACTAAACCATCTAGGTGACATAATTCTTCCCCCATGACTAATATTTGGTCCTCCTAAAGAGCATAGAAAAAAATTTGAAACATTTGATAAAAATGTTGCTGATTTGAGTTGGTAGAGAATCCAATGAATTAGCATCTCACATCATCCTATTACCACCAAAAACATAAATGTAGATGCATTAATAGCTTCCTAGTTCCCCATAGAATCATTCAAGAAGTGTCTCTACATGTTTAGATCTGTGGTTGAGGAAATTCTCAACTCCCAACATCAATCCTATCAAGTTGAATCTTGGTTCACCTAGTGACATTGAGGAAATTATAGGTGTTGAAATAGTGAACTAAACTGAACACAAACTACCTATGGTTGGGGACATTAGTGAATGACCAAATAGAGAGAACTAGTCTACTAGGGTAGCACATTACATGGACCCTCGCACATGTACCGTCACTTGATATTAAAGGTATGCCCAAAGTCTAGGTGAACTATCTATATCATTTACAATTGAAATAATCATAAAAAGGTTAATGGAAATATTGAGTGATTCAATCCAACTAATTCTTCACATGGAATATAGGATTATCCGATAATTTCTTCTCAATGATAGAATATTTCTGATCATAAATGGATCATCAATGATCTCCTTATCAAGAAACTCGGACATTATGTTTATCCATGGTTGGAAAATGGTCCTTCACCCCCGAGGTAGCAACTCTAGCCACATTCCATCCTTGTACACATGATCTCAATTGACTACATTGATCCCCTATAGCCAAATATGTCAAAAGTTTGAGTTATTGGAAGTCGACCATGATATATTGCATCGAATCTTCCCGAACAACATAATAATCCTCCATGTGATCTGAATAATGAAATTTCAAAGGCCTATCTGCAGGTATCTCAATGATCACATGAAGTCGTCTATTTTTTGATGATCTGGTCAATGCCCTAGTGGTTAAGAATCCCTAGAGTGAAAGGAATCCCAAATAGAACAATATGATGGCTTCTCTTACATCTCCAATCAAATTCATGTAATCACGAAATGTGGAAATCCCACCAAATATAAATCCATATCTCATGTGGTTGGATGATATGTGAGTGTCTCTATATTTTAGGAGTCCAAAATTATCCCACATCATTTGGATGGGTGGTCTACTACAACATTTTACCTACTTCTCCTCATTGTGGAGACATTTTTTGGGATTTACATATTAGTAGGAAGCTAGCCTGGTTTAATATTTTATTATGAAAGTAGATGGGAATGCGTTAATCTTTTTCAAATAGTTAACCATTGGGCCATTAACCACCTAAGAAGGAAACATCATGCAATTTCTCTACGAGTTCAATTTTTGTACATATAAGACCTGTATTTATGACCTCCTGAAGTGAAATATGTTTCCATATGAGCACATTAATGACATCACTACTAGGTGGAATGACCTTATGTACTCACTCAAGGTAATGATTAATTAGGAGAATCTATTGACTATGTGTGTAGGTAATTTCAAGATTTAATTGTTCCCCACCCCATCACTCATAATTTCACCAGCTGATTTTGATATTTTATGACAAGGTTCAATGCCTATATGATGTTTTTCATCCTTCCACGAAATAGTATTTTTTTCCTCACATTGATCCTAGATGATGCGCATCTAAGTTACAAACAATCTTTTCAATACTTAGTGGGGCCCCAAAGACAATAGATATGTTTTTTATAGGTCCTTACTGGGCACCAACTCATCAAGGAAAAAAGGCATGACTATCTACTCCTATCCATCCCTAGAATTGGAAGGCACCTCCTACATAGGAATGAACTCCCAGATGAGAGAATGTGTCTCATAAACTCAACTATTACTACCCCTCTCTATGTCCCATCTCCAAGAGTTCCCCATCACGATAGAAGAAACTAAATATTCTCCTTCCCAGATTCCAAGGTCCCCATTTATTTCCATAGCACTCAGGAATAAGGGATTTTGATGCTTCAAAAATGAAGAAATACCCATGAGTCTGATCTGACTAAACTTATTTCCCATGTACAATAGCAAATGATCCTTGGAAATAATGTCAATAAGGGATTTGTAATAAATTATTGGATCTAGGACCAGATGGAAATCAGTGTAGTCAGGCTGTGTGAAGTCTGCGTTTAGTTTCAAAATATCTCGGCTAAGACTGACATCGAATGTGAAGGATCAAATGAGTGTACTATGTTATCCATCAATGGGACATTGAAATTTAATGAATTTTCTACCCAAAGGGAATTCACTCATTCAAACAACGATATCTATACCTGTTTAGTCTATCCTGAACCTCTAAAAGTTGACACCCATTCTCTAGTGGATTCTTCTGCATCCACTGGTCAAACATAAATACCTCTAAAGTATTGGGAAAAAAGTAATATGTGATTATAAATCCCACCAATGATGATAATTGTTTCCCATACACAAATAAACATTATCATTCCAGGGATGGGATTCACCCAAAGGGTATTCCCAACATTGGAGGAATCCCCCGACGAGTATTAGTAGAATGTGTATGTGAATACCATAGAATTTCTTGATACCTACATTATCATTGATGAATTTTGGGTTTATAGACCCACTACAATTTCCCATCCATAACCATAGAAGTTTAATTCAAGGAAAAATAGGATGCCAGAATGCTCAGTCTAGTGCTTCATATTAGGATATGCATTCCACTGAGACTAGACAACTGGCTATGGGCAGAACTCAATAGGGACAATACTTCTAACCAACTACAGTAGAATAACTGAAACTAATTATCATAACCATTGACCTAGAGTAATATATATGATAATGTCATGATATACCATGTCTAGATACACTCAGAACCCAGTCAGCTGACAATTATCCTTGTTTTTTCTTAACAATTTACTTTGATAAGATGTTTGATATTATCACCAAAAAATGGAATATAGTGGTTAATAAATTAGGTATAATTATACTTCATCTTACATATAATCCACTTTCTAGATGTGTTTTTAGAATGTGTGAAATTCTTTTTGAAGCACCTCACCATCATTAATTGCTTTCCCTAGATCTTTGAGGTTCTCTATCTATAATAAAATAAGAAATAATACCATTCTGATACCTTGAAAATCCCCATATAATATGAAATTTTGTTGTTAGTAGAATAAAATTTATACACTGAGAAATTCAAGAAATAAAAATACATGGACATCTTATATATCTCCAAAGAGGTTGAGTGTTCAATCATACGGGGGCACATCCTCCCACTATACATCACCAAACAGTTTAGTAGCTTGGATGCTGGTCATTGTATAGTTGTCCTGGTTTCTAAGAAAAATTTCATCATGTCCTATATATTTAGTAGTTTTGGACTCACTAATGTAGATTTGAGCCCTTATTACCTGAGGATTAAAGGGTACACAAGGACTTAATAGATACCTTATAGTAGGATCCATTTCAGGAACCAATTCAAATGTTTCGTAACATGCACAGAATTCCTGGTCATTTTATAGGACAAAACCCAAATTGTGCTTATGAGAATACCTTGTCTCCATGTACATGGAATAGCCTATTCCTCATATCACCATTTCCTCAAGTACTCCATTTTTGGTAGAGTATGAATCCTCAAAGGCCACGCTTCACCCATTTTTTAACACCCTGAAATTTAAGGAGAATTTTTTTTTTTAATTTCTTTGAATTCTTGAGTTGTATGCCACACCAATATTAGCTTGAACTATACGAAACATAGTAATATCTTGTAGTATATGTAACACTATTCTTGGTTGGTGTTGCACACAAGAGCGACCTTTCTCATTAGCATGTGTTCTACGCAATACCGAGTTTCACTAAACAATGATATATTGTTTATAAGATCAATTTGACACAGTAAGCTTCTTACTTTAAATCAAGATATAAAAATTTACATTGGATAATGTTTTTACATTATTACAATAACCTTCATATTTTGATGAATAGTAAAAATATGCTAAATTTTAATTAAAAACATCTTTTTTCACCGAGATAATTTATTTTGATAAATTATAATATTTAATGGTTTTAAAGTATAAATAGAATATATTTTACCATTTAATATAATTAATTTCATTTTTATTAATTTTACATTGAATTCATAGGTAAACACATTTTAATATTTTGCAATGTTTTAAATAAAAACCTGTTTTTTTCGACATGGGGTAAAATTTTAAATTAATTTATGCAATTTCTGTGTTTTGAATTTGGAAAAAATGGATTCCATATTTGAAATTAGTATGTCCAAATTAGGATTATAGGATACTTTATTTTTGGGCCCTATGAATAGTAATTGTGGTAAAATTTTTTTACCATTGTTAATGGTAAATTAGGTAATTAAGGGTAAATATAAAATTATAAAATTACCCCAGCACTTGTCTTAATATAATTTGATGATTATATTTCATCATAAAATATACTTGGGTCGAAATGGTATCTATTAAAACCCACTTGTATTTGATTAAGACATTTATTTAATTTTATTTAAAGAAAAGTTAAATATATCTCATTCAAACATTAATAATTTAATTATTTTTAATATAATGTTATACTGAATATAAATTCGATTATAAATACTAATTTGAAAGACAAAATGTTTTTTATCATGGAAATTTATTTGTAATTTTTAAAAAATATATAATTACCTTATATCTTATATATTAATGATGCAGAAATTATTTATTTACTTTAAAATAAATAATATAGTATTTATTAAAATAATAATACACATAAAAAGTCCCAGACACTTTCCCAAAACTTATTATTATAGTATATATACACCATAGTCATCCAAGTGTTGACTTTTGGACCATTTGGAGCCTTATAAAACATATTATGACATTTATATTATTTTATTTTAAATGATGTCCAAGTTATCACCTTTATAATTTGATAAACATAACATTTTAAAAGATGGGTTTTTAGAAGATAAATTAGACTAAAAGTATTATAATAAAATGTATTTTATTTTTATTCATGATATTATTTTATTTTTAAATTTTATGCAACAAATAAGTATATTAAATAATTATACAAAAATGATGCAGTGATTATTTTATCAAGAGAAATATAAAATAAATGTTTTTAAAAATATAAAAATAATTATTATAGGAATCAATTAATGTTAAAAATGAATGTTTTATATTAATAAGTCATTTTAGGAATCTATTAAATATTTTGGTTTGAATATATCTTCTATGTATATTTTATTTAAATTAAAATAAATGAATAGTGTAAAAAAATGGAAGTATTGATATTTTATAAAAATAACATATTATTAAATTGTTTAAAAATAAAAAAAAATTCCAATTAAAAAATGAACATTTTATGGTCGAAAATGTAATAATGTATCTAATTATAGAAAATTAACAACACCTATGTATGTTTTAATAACAATGTAAAAATTAGAATATTATTACCACAAATAAAATTAAATAGATTAAATAAGGAAAAATCCAAATGATAAGGTATAAAATAAAATCAAAACATATAAAAATTTCATTGGTTGATTATATTACAACCCTATATCATATAAGATTCTTTTTTGAGTCATTTGAATGTTTTTATGTGGGGTTGGAGTTTATTATAAATTATTATTTTGGAGGTTTCCAAAACTACCTCTCTACTCTCTTATAAAAGGGAACCTCCTCCCTCTTTTATTCACTCCGTTTTGAGCCTTCATTCTTGGGAAACCCACAAATATTTCTCTTATAAACCTCTCTAGTAATATTATATAGGTCCTGGTATTCTTTAAAGAACTACTCAAGTGCCCTAAGAGGATGTTTAAACAAAACACCTCGAGGAAGAGGTAATATCTTCTATCGGTTCATTCAAATTTATTTATTCATCTACTTAATCTAATTTAGATATTTAATTATAAATTAATAACATCAGTATCATTAATATAAAGATATGTTAATATAAAGATGAAACAACCCTATTTCACCTTCTACCCATCCTATGAAAAATGAAATCACAACACGTGCTTACGTACAGAATACCATCTCCCCGTCGTGGTGTAATATTTTATTTTCATCCCCAACACACATGGATTGGTTTAATGATGGAAGAAACTACTATATATGATTATTATAAAGTGATATTGATTCAGAAATATTATACACCATACACTTAAATAAAATTCCACATTAATGGGAATGATATCATCGCTCGTACGTACGTACGACCTAATGTCTCCACGATGTGATGTGATTCGTTCTACATGATCTTAATTGAAAAATGATTATATCAAATAATTGACTGAATTAATATGATATATATTATAATAATACAAATATTTAAATTATATAACTATAACCTAAAAGAGATTAATAATAATTTATTTGACAAAACATGTGTAAGAATATAAAGCAGTTATAACCCGAATAACGAGTAATAATGAAATGTTACTAATAAACATATAATAATATGACCATATATGATATCATAATAATGAATATGATTCTCGAATAATTAAATGAAATTATTTAAATCATTATAAAGGAGTTTCAGCCACATAAGGAAGAAATAAGACCTAAGGTAAAGGATTATTTCGTCTCACTTTTATTTCTGTGAGACATATGCCTTAATCACCATCTATTTATTTTGAATGGTGTTTATGATTACCATGAGTGTTTTATATTTTTTATAATGACGTATATGATATTTAAATATTCATCTAATGTATTTATATTTTATGACACGTATGATTCCACCATGTATAAATGGTAAGGGATAATTTTGGAATCTCATTTTTACCTGATATTTATTATACATATGTATTTACTGGGGTAATAATTATCATCCATGTAAATGTTTTCTATAAATGTTTTCATAACATGTTTAATATTATTCCATGTATGTTTAAAGTCATTTTTACCATTTGTATACATTTAACACATTGTATGGAAGGAATCATTATTTTGTTTACCATACAAGGTAATTTTTGACTTTTTCAGCAAAAGTACGAGGAGAATGTTTTTTTACCTCATACGGAATGAAATGATTTTTATGGTTTCATAACACCATATTTCCATGAATATTAGTATATAAAATTTCATGATTATTTTCAAAAAAAATTATTCTCATTTAAATTTCACATCATTTTGGGGAAACAATTATTTTAAAGAAGAAATGATATTTTCTTCAAGAATTCATTTCAAGTGTTATAAGAAAACTATTTTCACATCTATGATGACATTCTTTAATATGAGTATGTTTCAAGAATAATGTATCTATTATTTACATGGTTTTATTTTTTTTATGATGAAATTATATCTATTGTTTTATATGGATTATGTTATGATGGGATGATGTTTGTGAAACCCATTTTATTTGTTGGGTTATGATGAATGATTTGTGTTTATTTTGTGGCACATGAAAGAAATATTTCATTACGAGATGGGTGGTACCTATATCGTCCTCCAATTCATTGTTTAAAGATTTATATCTCATGATATAGACATGGATGGAAGGGCATGTAAATCCAGTTTAGTAATATAGGGCTGGAAGGACATGTAAACCCGGTTCAGTAGTGGAATTTCTCCACTATGATAGTCTTGGCAGTAATACCTTGGCTACTATGGAACTCATATCATGTGGATAATGGTTTTCCAAAATTACATGATTTATTTAAATTCCATTATTTTCTGGTTAATGTTCCTTTATGATCCATGCCTTACGTACTGCCATGTTTTTTTGTCATAGCTCATGATTTTGATGTTTAAATTTTATGTTCATGTTTATACATTTAAATTTTTATGGATTGTTTTATGTTCTCTATGTTTTCCCTTATTGTACATTCGAGCTCACCCTTTCTATGTTTTATGTTTTTTTCCTTTCCCCAGGATATAAATAATGGTTTTTGGTAAGAAAGAAAAATTGGAAGAACTTTATGGGAGATATTGAAGATCTTTCACCATGATTAGAAGATTATGTGATGAGTTTCGATACTAATATGTAATGGTATTTTGGTGTCAATTTTTGTTATGTATTAATTATTTTGCAAAGGTAATGTAATGTCCATGTACTTTAAGCTTGGTAATCTATATTTTGTATCATAGGGAAGGTTTAGTTAACCTTTGTAAACTAGGCTGCCAAAACATTAGTGATATTTATTGAGATATATCATTGGTATGTCAAGGGATGTTCGTAAGGTTACGTATAAAGATTTGGTTTTAATACTAGAATTATGATAATTATCATTAATAACCTATAATTAAACCTATGATGTTAGAGATTGGAGGTACTCACCCTTGATTATGTTATTTTCCTATTATGATTTTTCCCTCTCACACTATTCTTTCTGGCTTTTAGAAAATCGATAGAAATGAGAAGATTCATGTTAATAGAGAATATGATTGTCAATGGAATGATATTCTTCATGAGAAAAAATGAAATGGGATTTGGATGTCCAAAAATCGTAATTATGCCTAATTAGAAATCTACTAATATGATCAATAATCTAAACTTTGGTAAGTTTGCTGACTCATTTACTAAGAGAAAGATATATTTTCATGATGATCATAGAGGAATGAATGTTCAATTTACCTCATGTAAATAATGTGGGAAGAGGAATCAGGGAGAATGTCTCAATGGAACTAGAAGACGATTTGGTTGTGGAAAAGAAGGACACAAAGCCAGTAATTACAATAGAAAAATTTCAGTTAACACATTGGACAAGGATAATGGTATTTCGAAGACACCAACAATGGAAAAAATGTTTGAAATGTGGAATGTACGAGAATTATACAAAACAATTACCTAAGGGAAAATCTCATGAAGAGAATCATCATGGTCGTATGGGTAGTATTTATGTTGATGATGATGAAGAGACTACAATTGATATATGAGATGAAATAAGTGTTCAGGAATAAAATGATGATGCTCGATCAATGGTTTAAGAAGTTAGTGGAATTATTGTATGTTTATCAATAGTAATTTTGTATAGGTAATTTAATGGTACAATGGAATAAAGAAACATCTAAGGATTGTTAAACTATTGTTTTTTCTAAATTATTTGAATGTATATGTTGAATGGCTCCAGTAACCATGAATATTTATTCATATATTTTTAGAAGGTAGATGATATGCACATAATGAAGGGATAAGGAGAAAATAAAATTTTATATATTATTAATGAGCTCATAACTTGTATAAGTACAAAATGATATCATGGTATGAGTATATAGAATTTTTGGGATTTTGGAATGTTGAAATAGATAACATTTGACAACATTCACGATTTTACTAAGGTTCTATGATAACTTATCTTTCAAAAGAATACACGATTAAGGTATTCACATGTTTGGAATGTGACCAACAAGATATATCTTATGATAAACGTGGGAAAATAATGGTATTCACATGCTCGTTATATGACCATGCAATCATTTTCTTTATACAATGAGATTCGGTAAAAGTACATTCAATAAGCCTAAAGGTTTGAATGGATTCTGTTGGACATCAGATAGTATTTTTTAAGGCTAAATCTTTTTTCTAGACTGTTATAATAGTTTTTTTTTGAAAAAACGACAACCTTTAAAACGGGCGACAATCCGTCGCGTCGGACAGGGATGCAGTAATAATACCCACAACCGAAGTGTGACATGCCTTTATCGCCTACCACTGGCCTATATGAAGTTGTTTATTTTTATAAATTAGATTTATTTTATTAAACAGTAGGATAGATGTAGTGTAAGTCCATTTTTGGAACCATATACAATTAACCTCACCATATTTGGAGTTATGTATATTTAATATCATGTCCTAACCTTTTTGTGATAGAGATAGATGCAATGACCTATCAATCTATTTCATTCTCTTCTAATAATTCAAGAATGAAAAATGTAACTTCATTAAATTAAATAATAGATGAAGTGTAAATTGTTCAAGAAATGACCAATGATGATATTACATTTAAATCAAGTAATTATTTCTTCTTATTCAAAAATTAATTAAATTTAGGGAAATGATCATGAAAACAAAAAACGTTTTCATAGTACCCTCATATACTATGAATCAGAATGTACCTTAGATTTTCACAAATTTATGGCTTTGCAATTGTATGATTTTTTCATATCCATGTTCTCTACCACTCTCCATCAGAACATGATGGTTATATTTCTCTTCTATATCCATGTTTTCACCTATGTTCTCCTATGCGGAAACCCACTAATGAGTTATTTTGGGAAACAGTTATATATCTTATATTAATTTTTAAAATTAGATTTAGAATTCTATTTTATGATGTGACTTTTTATGAATGAATCTTTCATGTATTAAACCATTTATAACCCTGACGAATTTCAAGGGTGAAATTCATTTTAAGGGGGTAGAATGTAACACCATGAAATTTTATGAGAAAAATTATTTTTAATTTCTTTGATGTCTTGTGTTGTACACTACACCGTGATTAGATTGTTCTATGCATAACATTGTATTAGCTTTTAGTATATGCAACACTATTCTTGGATTGTATTCCACACAAGAAAGACCTTCCTCAATATCGTGTGTTGTACACAATAACGAGTATCACTAAACAACGATATATTGTAATAATATTTTTATGAACTAGCCATTATGAATAGTATTAACCACATTTTTAATTTTATAACATTATCATTCATCTTACACATATTCTAGGACATGGTATGGGGACAAAATTGATTTTTCGGATAAAATATGTATTTTTTTAAAAATGTTTTTTTGTCACCTTTTGATGGAGTACACAGTTTAAATATAATATTTGACATGTTTATAAGTTCAAATTGAAAAATTAAAATTTTTCTATTGAATCAGGATATAAAAATTTATGTTGGATAAAATTCTGATAATATTATGATTACCATTATATTTTGATGAACATTCAAAATATGCATAATTTTAATTAATAACTACTTTTTTCATCAAGATAATTTATGTAGTTAAATTAAAATATTTATTGGTTTTAAATTATAAATAGAATATATATTTACCATTTAATATAATGTATTTCATTATCATTAATTTTACATTTAATTCATAGCTAAAAACATTTTAATCATTTGCAATGTTTTAAATAAAAACCCATTTTTTCGACAAGGGGATTAATTATAAATTAATTTTAAACTACTTATGTGTTTTTCATTTGGAAAAAATGGATTAAATATTAGAAATTAGTAGGTCCAAATTATTTTAATTTTCTACTTTTATTTTTGGGTATTATGAATTTTAATTATGGGAAATATTATTTTCCATAGTTAAAGGTAAATTCTATAATTAAGGGTAAATATAATTTTATAAAATTTCCCTAACACTTGTCTTAATATAATTGGATGATTATATTTCATCATAAAATATACTTGGGTTGAAATGGTGTCAATTCGAACCCACTTGTATGTGATTAAGACATTTATTTTATTTTATTAAAAGAAATGTTAAATTTGTCTCACTCAAACATTAATAATTAAATTATTTTTAATATGAATTCATATTGAATACAAATTCAATTATAAATACTAATTTGAAAGATAAAATGTTTTTATTTATTATTTTAATTTATTTGTAATTTTAATGAAATATATAATTACTTTAATATCTTATATATTAATGATGTAGAAATTATTTATTCAGTGTAAAATCAATAATATAGTTTCTATTAAAATAATGATACCCATAAAAAGCCAAAAAAAAACTTGAAAATAACTTTTTGGTAGAGTATAAATACTCCATAATCATCCATGTGATGACTTTTGGACCATTTAGAGCCCAATAAAACAAATTATGACTTTTATATTATTTTATTTTAAATCATGTCAAAGTTCTCACCATCATAATTTAATAAAAATATCATTTTAAAAGTTGTGTGTTTTAGAACATAAATTATATTAAAAGTATTCTAATGAATGATATTAGATATATATTTATCATGGTATTTTATTTTTAATTTTTATGTAACATATAAGTATATTCAATAATTATATAAAAATGTAGTAGTAATTATTTTATTAATAGAAATATCAACTAAATGGTTTTAAAAGTATCAAAATAAGTATTATATGAACTAATTAAGGTCATCCACGAATTTTTTATATGAATAAGAAATGTTATTAAACTATTAAATATTTTGGTTCTAATATATCTTTTGTTTGGTTTTTATTCAAATTCAAACAATTGAATAGTGTCAAAATCGACAATGTTTATATTTTGTAAAAATAAAATATAATTCACTTGTTTATATATCACAAAAATAATTAAACAATAAAAAATGAAAATTTTATGGTCTAAAATGTAATAATATTTCTAATTATTTAAAATTAACAACACATAAGTATGTATTTATAACAATGTAAAAATTAGAATATTATTACCACAAATGAAATTAAATAGATTAAATAAGGATAAATCAAAATGATAAGGTCTAAAATAAAATCAAGACATGTATAAATTTTATTGGTTGATGATATTACAAACCTATCGCATGTAAGCCTCTGTTTTGAGTCATTTTGGATGTTTTTATATGGGGTTTGAGTTTATTATAAATTAATATTTTGGAGGTTTCCAAAAGTTCCTCTCTACTCTCTTATAAAAGGCCACCTGCTCTCTCTTCTCATCACTAAATTTTTTGCCTTCATGCTCGTCCAAACCCTGAAAATTCCTCTTCTCAACCTGTCTAGTTAAATTATATAGGACCTGGTATTCTTTAATGACCAATTCTAGTTCCCTATGTGGATGTTTGAAAAAGGTACTTCTAGGAAGATGTCATATATTCTACAGGTTCTTTCATATTTATTTATTCTTATAGTTACTCTTATTTAGTTGTATCATTATAAAGTAACAACATAAGTATCAATCATATACATATATGTTATTATAAATATGAAACAACCCTATTTCACCTTCTACCTATCCTACGAAAAACAAAATCATTGCGTGTTCGTACGTACAGAATATCGTTTCCACGCGGTGATGTAATATATTTTTTCATCAATAACATACATTGATGGGAATAATTATGGGTGAAATTAATATATATGATTATTTTAAAGTTATATTGATTCTGAAATATTATTCATCATACACTTCAATACAATTCTACAGTCATGGGAATGATATCATCGCCCATGCGTATGTACAACCTACAATCTCCACGATGTGATGCGATTCATTCTACATGATATTCATTGAATAATGATTATAAAAATGAATTTAATGAATTAAAATGATATATATTTTACTAATAAAATTCTGGAAATTATATAACTATAACCTAAAAATAGGAATAAGAATTTATTTGACAAAAAATGCATAAGAATAAAAAATAGTTAACACCTGAATAATGAGTAAAAATGAAATATTACTTTTAAAAAGATAATAATATGACCATATATGATAACATAACAATTACTATTATTCTTGAAAAGTCAATAAATTTTTTTAAATCCTTATACAGGATGTCTGGACACATAATGAAAGAATTAGACCTAATGTAAGGGATTATTTCGTCTCACTTTTATTTCAGGGAGTCATATGCCTTAATTACCATCTATTTATTTTAAATGGGGTTTATGCTTCCCATGAATGTTTTATGATTTTTATTTTGAAGTTTATGATATTTAAATATGAATGTAATTTTCTTTATTTTATGACACATATGATTCCACCTAGTATAAATGGTAAGGGATAATTTTGAAATCTCATTTCTACCTGATATTTCTTATACGTATGTATTTAATGGGGTTTTAATTATCATCAATTTCCATGTTTTCTAAAAATGTTTTAATTAAATGTTTACTATTATTCCACTTATTTTTAAATTCATCTTTACCCTTTTTCTATTTTTTCCACATTCTATGGAAGAAATCTTTCATTTGTTTAACATACAAGGTAATTTTTGACTTTTTCGACAAAATTATGAGGAGAATGTTTTTTTAACTTATACAGAATGATTGAGTTTTTATAGTTTCATAACACCTTATTTCCATGAATATTACTCTACAATATATTATAATTATTTTAAAAAAAATTCTTTTCTTTTAAATTGCATGTCATTTGAGAATAGAAAATTATTTCAAAGAAGAAAGGATATTTTCCTCAAAAGTTCATTTCAAGTGTTTAATCAAAAATATTTTCTATCTATGATGAAATTAATTAATATGATTAGGTTTCAAGTCTAATATCTCTATTATTTACATGATTTTATTTTTTTTTGATGAAATTATAAACATTTTTATAGGTATTATGTTACAATTGGATGATATTTATGAAACTCATTTTATTTGTTGGGTTATGATGAATGATTTGTCTTTATTTTGTGGCACATGGGAGAATGATTTCATTATGAGATGGGTGGGACCTATATCTCCCTCCAATGAATTGGATATAGATTTATATCTCATTATATAGACATGTCTGGAATGAAAATTTAATATTGTTCATTAATATATGGCTGGAAAGGAAAGTAAAACCGGTTTAGTAATAGACTTTTTCCAATATTATGGTCTTAGAAGTAATGCCTTGGCTACTGTGGAAATCATATCATGTGGTTAATGGTTTTCCACACTTAGATGTTTTATTCCAATTCCATTCTTTCATGGTTAAGGTTCGTTTAAATTCCATGCCTTATGTACTACCATGTTTTATTTCATTCCTAAAGATTTTGATGTTTAAATTTTATGTTCATGTTAATATGTTCAAATGTTTACTTATTGTTTTATGTTGTCCATTTTATCCATTACTGAGAATTCAAGATCACCATTTCTATGTTTTATGTTTTTTATCTTCCCCAGGATATAATGAAAGGTTTTAGGTAAGAAAAAATGGTAAGGTCATTGTGGGAGATGTTAAAGATCTTTCCCCAGGATGATAAGATTCTGTTCCGAGTTTCAAAAGACACTAAACTAATACGGTCCTTGGGTGTCTATATTGTTATGTATTAAGTATTCCAGAAAAGTAATTTAATGTCCATGTACGTCAAGCTTGGGTCTCTACACATTTCTTCTTGTGAGTACGATTATATGGATGCAATTTATTAAGATGTATCTTGCATGTAGACATATCTAGATGATTTAAATTTCCACCCGATTCAACGTTTTTATGATATAACACCATAAAAGAGATATATATTTGTCTTTTCTCAATGTAAAGGGTGTCATGTACCTAGATTCAAGGAACACAATAATGTTACCTATTATTACTACATGGTTTAAGATCAAGTTATTCTAAAACCCCCATTTCCCATTAGGTATTGAAATGATTACCCCATGGAATAAATTGTTCACAAGACTAACTTGTTCAATTGAACTAGGTTGAACCTTCAAAAGAAGCCCCTATCCCATTTCTATGACATCAGGAATGGAATATGTGATCAATAGCCAGATGTATTCCGTATGGAAACATCTATATCAATGATTTCAATACGGTATGTGTCTCCCAGAAAATATTCCTCTTCCACCAAAGCCACCACCAATGTTCCACTATAATATGTTATCCCTGAATAATAACATCTTTCAAATGATCCCTTTGTATATGAAGATAAAGAACACATGGAAGACTCTCCTCTTATATTTTAGGAAAACATATCTACAATCATCGATGAAGTAGTTCAAGTGAATCTTCGAAATGTGGTAGATATGAGACAATGTTTATCAGTGTAGATATTCTTGATGAGGAACAACAATAGTATATGGTTTTCATGAATTAGAACTTTGTTTTTTTTCTAGAGCTAAGAAAGGATTATAAAACAATATGATCAGGTCGTCGTCCACCAACATGATCTCCATGTATGCCGTCAAGGGATAGTGTAGACTCACAAAACTATTCATCTATCCCATGTGGTAATAGAAGAGGAAGATGTTCACAATATTATCAAATATATACTCATCATGGAATTTGAGTACCCCATGTGTGTAGCCAGTAACTTCCTAGTTAGGAAGAAGAATGAGAAGTTCAATTTTTGTATTGACTATTAGGATCTCAACTACCACTTTTCAACGGTTGATTATCCCCTTCTAGTGATGGAGTTATCGATTGATGGATTATATAGGATCTATGATCTCTCCTTCCATAATCATTACATTGGGTACAATAAGATCTGGATGGATGCCTTGTATGAGAAGTACGTTTCCATTATAGTGCGTCAAGGAATCTTTTTCTAGAATATTATGTCTTTAATTTGTAGACTTCACAGGCTAACTTTCAGTTTTTCATCCATTTCATCATCAAGTGGATTCTCATAACATTGGTGGAATTATGTATAGATGATTTGGTTCTAAAATCCCACCATCATCTAGACAACCTCATATATCTAAATAAATTGTTCGGCTCCATCTATTACTAATAGATGAATCTTAACACCTTGAAATGTTCTATTAGGGTTACCATTGGAATGATTATAAATTTCATTTTGAGATACTTAGTTATAAAAATTTACCATGGGGAGATCAACACATCATGTGGATGCCTCAACTATATAACCACCAAGAAATATGAGGCCTTAAATTCCACATATACAACACAAACCAACTCATCGCATAACTAGCTGGTATGTGTAAACCATATTATAGTTCCAAGAATCATTGTATCATTTACTAGTGGGATGAAGAGTTCCAGACCACCTTCGAGGTGCTCATGCTATATTTTCTACATCCTGTTATTTATATTCCACTGATATTCAGGATTCATATTGTACTCTATTTGAGCACCATGGATTGATCCCTCGACACCCTAGTCACTCAAAAGAACATCATAGGGACACAAAAACATTCATGGCAATCGTATTCTAATCTATTTATTCTTATTATACCCACCAATCGGGAAGAGAAACATCATGAAAGTTTTCCCATACAAGTGTTTCAAAAATAATTGAATCATTATGTGATACAACTGGGTTCCTATTTGTATTCTTTCAATTATATCATGAATTTTTCAATTTCTATAGGCCAACTAGATCTATGGGTAGTGATTGTTCGGTAGTTCAACATCAGGTTTGTTTTGATGAATCTCGTCAAGGGTCATGTGTTGGAACACATTCTGGCCACTCAACCATCCCCAAAGGAGACATATTTGGATTTTGATTTCTTAGATTAGGCTATCCACTATGTGGACCAAACTGTTTCTTATTGGATGATTTATTTCAGATGTGCCTCCTGGATTTCAACTTGTAGGAGGCTCAATGATCCCGAACTCAACAGAGTTGTTATAATAATCACCACCATCACTCCAACAAATGTTATGATGTTGTATTAATTCCCACTATGAGAAGGGATCATGAACTAAGATGTAGATTATCATGATCTCATTACTATTACCAAGTTGGAATTTGAGATTGATTTTCCCCACTTTCTCATTAAATGGTTTTAATAGTTTTTGATCATGAAAATTAATGGTGATTACACCACCAAGAAGATAGGCATCAAACCCTTACTATGTCATGGTCACCAGCTATTGGAAAAGTTCCCATCATAACCTGAGGTAAAACACATTTCATCGTCATATAATTTTAAATCTAATACCCTGGCCAGTCTAGTGGTGTCTCTTATAGAGCCTATCAAGGATGATTTGTTCAATTATTTGGTGCATTGAAGAGTCATCACTTTTGACATTGAATATAAATATGGTAGCATGCATGTAAAAAAACATACAGTTGGTGGTTCCACATCGGTACCTCTAGATCCCATTGTATCTGATTAAACCTCCCATTAGACATCCCCTTTATTCAAGTATCTCCAACATCGAATTTTACTACTAGACAGAGTTTAACATGTGAAAATCTATCAGCATGCACCATTTTTCACCCATCAATGTGGGAAAAATATGGATTAGATTCTTTATAAATGGTAGTTTTATATAATTATCATCTTTCACATTGAAGGATACGACATTCCTTTGGTTATTTATGAATTTCACATTGGGTATTCTGGTTCTCATAAGGAAGGGTGGATGTTATTCCACTAGAAAATATAATAGAAAACATTGTTCACACTATGTCCCATATAGTATAATGTTTTTCCCAAGGTCCTACATGTCTTAGATCCATTCAACATTTTAATCGACAAATAGATCCTATATTTAAAACCATGTATTCTTTTCCCCTCATATATTGTAGACTCAAAATCCTGGGACCATATCCACTAGTGATGGCTCGCCAATGTTTTGATCATTTTGACAATAACAGATTTATTCTCTACATGGGTGTTTGAAATCCCTTTAATGGAATTAAATTCTCGACCGGTCATGGATTTCATGATCTCTAAAAAATTATCTATTTAAGGTATTTCAGGATATTGTCACTGATAACGAAAAAATTCAAATAAATTTTGATATGGAGGTTGTACAACATGTATATCATCTAGTGAAAATATAATTACCACTACAATGTGAAAGAAAATTGAATGATCTAAAAATTCGAAAAAACCCACCCCTACATTTTATAGATTTTTGAGTGATAGAGAAATAAAATATTGTAGGTAAATCATCCAATATTCCATTGGGATTATCAAAAAAGATCTCACAATTATGCACATGTGACATAATATTCCCTACATTGTATAACAGTTCGAACCATCGGGATTTTTTTCCATCACTCTAAATAGATATAAATGATTATCATACGTCAAACTGAATAGCTAAAGTAAATCTAGATGAAAATGAGGCCTTTTGATAATGTAGTCTCCAACCCTTTCATAATGTTGAGAGGCACCAGAACTAGATAGTCAGAGAATTCCAAAATAAGGGTTGCCTATACACATTTCTATCATGGTGATACAATGTTTGATTAATGAACTCCAATGATACCTAGATGGATGCCATATGTGGAGAGACGTACATTGCTCATAAGGTATATCCCAAAAGTGTATACTCCTTGGTTACCATTGATGGAGAGCACATCACTCCTATAACCATTTCCAATATCCACAATAAGTACTACACATGAAAGTAGACCAATATAAAATTTTTATGATGATAAATTGTGTAAAAACCAATCCATGTTTCACAAAACCGAACTACGTAATAACCATCATCACAGTTTTAGTACAATAATATACATACCAACCATCATCATACATGCATGATGAAAAAATTAATAGAAATCCACATCAAATTCAATTGATGATAAACCATGAAGAAACCAACAACCTCTGAACTTGATGATAAAATGGGCACACTAGCCAAACCATATGACATTAATCTATGGGTGCTAATTTCCTTAGGAATATGTTATCCGATGATGGGCCGCTTTGATCCCCATTCAGGTTGAATTTTTCAAGGCTTTACACTTCATATTTCATCGTAGAAACCTCACCTCTATGTCCCTTCACCATGACTCTAATGTGTGTGTGTGTGTCTCCTCTTGATCATGTGGTGGGTGCAAGCCTCCTTCCACCTTGTCTGTGTGCAATATTCAATGAAATACAATATATCTCATCGGGTTGAGGCATTTCGTCTCACGAATTGGTTGTATGGTGTTAAACATTACAACAAAATGATGTCTTCTATAGGGTATACATTTCCCAAGACATTTGTCACTAACCATCATTTCTTCATGAAATATTTTTGGCATGATTCCCCCCCTTATAAGTTATGTAAGAATTCCCAGAAATTTCATCCTTTGTCCCATCCCTAAACTGATCCATTCGGCGCATTATCTAGAGTTTCCTTTGAAAATGAAAGGAGTATCATGGAATTCTTCCTTGGATTCATTCACATCATGTTTATAATGTATGCACCATGAACCTCTAGTAGGAACACTCCTCTCCCAATGTCCCAGCCACATGATGATGAACTACATAGCAACCAAAATCCTTACAATAAGACATTAAACTGAATAGACTAGTCTTTTCAAACAATATTACAATACAAAACATTTATTCAGGCATCACTCACCTACCATGCCCCCACTATGAGTATAGATGATACCTACATAGTGATATTCCCATTAAGAACCACATATCTATTGATTCACATCATTATAAGATATGTAGTGATGTATGAACCCTCAATCTTAGGCTCGTCCATGACATTTCCCTTCATTCAAATCAGTTAAAATTCATCCTTACTGCATGAGTTTAAACATTAAGGCCTTGAAGAACTCTGTGTGGATTTGTTCTAATCCTAAGAGTATTTTTTGCGATGAACATTGGTTGTGTCATCTATGTCATCCATTGATCCGCCAATATTTTGGTATCTCTTCATTACAATTTTCCACATTATGTGCCATTAAAATATAGATGAGAATTTATCTAGAATTTTATGTTTGTGAATGAGGCCCCACGGAACCATTCATGTTAGATATGCTATAGCACCACGTTATGCATGTACATTTAAGACATCACCCTTGTTGTTCAAATCACTATGAAAATATACTAGATGCTCATGTACATGCATCATGAAATTACACTAGGTTAACACATACATTGGTATGGGTCATGCAGTGTTGGGTCACATTGGTCCTCTCACATGTCGGGTCTACAATAATCCATGCAATACATATCAATATGTAATACCTTCCCCAATGTTATGAACCTTATGACCTTAAAATAAGATTCCATTTCCTTAATGAATGACATTAAATTGTAATCATACCCTGAGAGTGGTCTCGATTCCCCATGATAATCATGAGATTCCACACACTCCTATCCTAAAAGGATTACCCATACCAGGTTTGGTCTCCTACAATACTATGTTGAATAAATACATGTGTATTGATTCTCATATTCATGGGGCATGTAGTGAATCTTGAAAAATTATCATCCGGGCCTAGTAGGAAGATCGTTCAATTCGCCAGCCCCTTAGTTTTGATTATGGACTATTCAATTCAAACTTAAAATATATGAATAACATTGTGTTGAATCCCATTATATGTTACAATTCAATTTCCCACTATGATCCTTTCTCAGTCTAGACTTTCATCCACCTTAAATCCAAGATTTACCGCTTTAATGGTGATTGTATATTGCTGCTTCTGTATTCCCTCCCATTTTGGGAAAACATCCAAATAGAGATCAATAAAAAAATTATAGATCATGTGATTTCGAACACGGTCAACTATAAATTTTTCATTTTCTTACCCCATTCTTGGAATATTTTATAGGTATTCCTACATGTTTGAACATGGTCAGTATTTTATGATCACTCCCAAGTCTCCCCTATGAAGCAAGTCTTGAATGTGATGGCTAACATCCTTTCAATTTTCTATGCACTCATACATGTTATACGATCCTTGATACCATTCCTTATTTTCCACAACGAGCATGGATCAAGCATGATTAGGTGTTTTCTAAGGTGTGAAATGATGTGTTATTTTTGGTTTGAAGTCTATGACCTTGAAATTGTATCCTACATCCATGAAACCATGATTTCAAATTTCATTTAAATCCCTATGAATTCGCAGTGCGTTGTTGGGCCTCCTTAAACTCATTCATGTTGAGGTTGTTAATCCATTAAATCGCCCATATCCATTTCGGATGTCCATTTAATTTTTCCATATATTGTGAACATAAACTATGGCCTTCCCCTATAGTCTAATAAACATGACTTTAACAACATTCACTGTCCGATTTTGGAGTCTCGCATCAAGTATTTTCCACTCCAAATTTCAAATCATTCGTGATTCAGGATTCTTACATCATTTGCAACTAAGAGGAACCACTAAATGTGATGGAATCATCCCTCTATTAGCTCAAATTTTATCTTAGCCCAATTTCCTAATGGAATGTAAATAAAAAACACCAGTTTATTTTTTTCGAAATATGTCAATGATTGAACCATTATTTTTCCCCTGCATGATTGGTATGATAATGGTTTTTTTGTTTTGAACATGGTCAATGGTTCACCATTATATACCATTCACCCCTTTAATTTTCCATACTATATGTCCCATCTTTAAGAACCTTGTAGTGGTATTTTCCCCTGCTTATATCACATATTTCTCTTCCACGTCTGTTACCCACGCCTTATGTGGTTTACTTGGCCTCATTGGACTCATAAAGATATTTTTATTTCTTCAATGCTTCATAATTCTATCAGGAATGGAAACTTACATGTCTCGCACAACATGACATGAAACTGTTCACCAGGGTCTAGGAAGTATGAATTTTAACTATGTGTAACATATTTCTTACATAACGTTAAACTATGGAAAATGGATCGATCAAAACATATTAAACTATTTCATGCATAATACTCACCATACGATGTTCAAATTCAGGTTTACCATCATCATTGTCATAACAAAAAGTTACAAAAAATAGTAGGTCATCACTTAAGATGTACTCACTGAGATTTGGGGTTGATCATTGTTTAGAAAATGATCATACAAAATGAATATCTATGTGATGATTTCATAATTCCAATAGTGCATGATTTCATTCAATCATTACTTCACTCAATACCCATTCTTCACATGGCCCTCATTCGAATCCTCATCATATTTCATGTATAATGGGACAACATAATAATCTATTTAGTCTACTTAGGCTCACCCACGATCTTAGGAATACATTATGTAAGACATATGATGAAATTTTGATTTGGGTTACATTTTTTGAAGACAATTAGTTGTTGAATCTAGTTCGGTTTTCCTCATTTCAGCATAGTGATATAGATACTATGTTTCGAACATGGTCAGTAGTCATCTTGTACTAGTGTTCAAACAATATATAAATCCATGTTTTGGGAATCTTGATTCACACATTTCAGTCCCTTTTTTTATGAATTCTAACACCATTATCATTATCCTATTCATGCATTAGAATATGTTAGGATGATAATTTTCAATGTTCCATGAACCCTCTTCTATATTAAGATATTATCCCAACTGGAACGCATTCTGTGGTTAAAAAAAGATACAAAAACCTAGGTGTTTGATGATTATCTGCAATTATCATAAAGAGTAAAATATTATGTGTTCTTCACTAATTTATCAAACTGGTAATTACTCACATGAACAAAGACATTGTCCATTAATTTTCTGAAAAAAATATTTGATGTGAGATAATGTATGCAATATAATAATGTGTCTATACATGTAAAATGTGTCAGCATTCAGACAACATTATGGAAGTAGTTTGGAACATCAACATATGTCCTAGAAAACATCCCATATGGATCTATTCCAAGGATCCAGTGTTTCGACTATGTTGAACAGTATAATGTGGCCTATGTGATGTACTATCACCTCCTGAGATCTCATTCCTCCTCATCCACTTTTGAGTGAGGCTCATCCACCCATTTATATACTTGATCACAGTAGACATGAATACTAGCCACTTGATGTGACACTTGTCTTAGCTACCCCTTGGTCACCTTAATCTAGGCCCTCAGTCGAGGGTAAAGCTCTATCTGGGTAGAAAAAAAGGAGGAACAATCAACCATTTTCTCGTCCAAGTGATAAATATCTTGGAGCATTAAGATTATATAATATTTTTACTAATTTTACAAAATATTTATATTTTGGAAGATTTACCATGTCATCTTAGGAAGATTGTCATGGATTATCCTGTGAAGACCTCATGCATACCCGACTCAAGTTAATAGAATGAAAAACCAATGGAAATGTGACCCCATCTAGCTCATCCATTTTGATCCTCAAAACTGTTTAATGAATTGTTTGATTCACTTCCATTCCCAGTGATAGATGATTTAATTTTCATCAACCAAATTTAAATTAGTATTTTCCATATCCTCAAGATCTGTAGTATCATACTCTAGAAATCATGTCTACAGTATTTTAGTAGGATCCTCCTATGGAATCTTATCAGATTCGATGTGATGCATGTATCCCATTGTTTCATCATAAATTGACCCCACATCAATAATGATATCCCTATACAATCTGGGTACCACCCCACCATTGGATTAACCCAAATCTATAAATTAGTGTTCACCATAGACCTTGTCCTAGTCACCTTGATTGGCCAGCCCCACATGGTTTTGTTCGACTATCATAAAAGGATCCAGTGATCATCCATTCATTTCTCTTAGTAGTGCACTATACACTCACAACATTGTTGAGAAAGGAAACATGTCTATAAATGTGATAATGAAGCAACCTATGATGTTCTGTATGGTAATAAACATACTAAAAATCGGTGATGGAATATCTTGGCCTTTATTTTTCATAGATAGGATCCTAGGACATGGTACCCAATATATGAATGAGGGTTGTACATATTCATGATGGGTCCACAATGGCTTCCTCAACTCGGGTTGACACCGTGGACACTTTCACCTCAGACATAGATCCCTGGTCTTATGCCAATGAACCTATTGTTGTTCCTCCATCCCAATCAATAGGTGCCCCTACGTAATATCCCCCTACAAGAATCATATTTAACATGAGTAGTCTAGAAGATGTGTACCGAAATCGATAGAATGAGTGGTAGTATGCTAAATATTTCCTATATAACTTTTCGAAATTCTTCTAAGGAGTCTTTGATTTCACCAGCCTAAGGAGGGCTCCCCACATTAGTGTATCCCCAAATGATTCATCTAATAAATTTGGAAACATACTGTATGATGAAACATTTTCATCCAACAATAGTGGTGGAATGAACATATCTTATAGTACAGTCACCCATTGTGTCATTGGATGCACATTGCACCGGGAGTTCAGTTGGTTCTCCAATTCCACAACATACTATTTCTCTGGATCCCTGGACATGAGTAAACTAGCATAGGCAAAACTGATCCTTGTGTGTTCCATCACATGTTTTTTGAGGTGGTTTCACAAATATTCAAGGTTGAGGAATTATCAATTAATTTACCACATCCCCCGTGATTTAGGGTTGACAACATCATTAGGAATAACTATGTTGTGTAATTGCTTCCCTGGATCCTCGAATGGTATCCTGTTAGACCCCCTTGATGTTTCCACTTCATCCCTAGTCCTATCAACTAGGAGAAATGGGTCCGCTTCACCTCCTCTTTCACATCTAGATAGTTTAGGCCCCAAATTATTTCCCTATACTATTTCTAATCGACCTCCGTAATAAAAAACATTCCTACTGCTATGGTTCTATCTCATCTCCATGCTACCATGGACTTAAGTAACTCATTTGATGGATCATATGGTCTGTTTCCCAAGTGTTTCACCATTATAAGCATCTTATTATATCTTTTAATTTTGATATGTCAGCATGTATGTAACATAAGATTATAGAATATAACTTCACTTATTTAATTTTATGCATGTGAAAATGATTCAGAGTTGCCTCATCACACATGGTGGTCTTTAGGATGTACTCTCTGGTACAACATCGAATTTAGCCCCTATAGGCACCTAAAATGCCATAAAAATTGGATTAGGTTCTTCAATTCATAAAATGTCTCATAGTACTGTAGGATTTAAATAGTAATGTAGATGATCAATTACAAGAGGGGGTGAATTTTATGTTTAAAAACATCAGTTTTTATCCCAAAGGAATATTATGTCTAACAATGTTAAACAATTTAATTTCACAAAGCATCTTTTAGGTCAACAAAACAATGATACTATGTTCCAAATATATGGTTATGGAAATGATTCTTAAAGAATGTTCACAAGGAAAATAATCTACATTAAATATATTAAATCTTACTTTTCAAAATATATAAAAGTAAAAGAACATATAAGAAAGCTATACTTTATTCCATTATCAAAATGCAGCGGAAATAAACTTGAAATGAAACAAGTAACAAATTTGAAATCTTTAAACCCAAAGAATAGGGTATCCAACAACCATGGATAATGGTCCATTGATTTATACATTTATGAAAATCTGTCTTACCCACACTAGGGTAACCCTTGATAAGAATATTAAAATCAATATGCTATCCCCGCAAGCCCTTGATCTTTTAGGTATTTAGAACACCTATCTTCCTATCACTGGATGTCCTCGAACATTAAGTTAGTTGGCACCTCTGTCTCCCTATTCCCATAAACTGTTCATTTTACACAAAAACAATCAGAGTCGCGCGACGAAATCTGAACAAGATGTTCATAATTGAACAACGCATGATAGTCTCTCTATAGAAATCACTTTAGTAGCATGAAATCTCTAGAGTGATTGTATTGTTTTGAGTTTGTTCAAATGAGTTCCAATTATAGGCCCTTATCTAATGGTAGGTACCCTCCTACAATGATCATATTTTTCCTTGAATCCGGATGGGTCTTTTAAAGAGCATTGTTGTGGGTTCCCTCAAATGATTAGTGTGATTTTTGGGTACTTTGGTGCAGAAGAGTGCCTAACCAAGGTCGTTTCTCAAAGGAGGAAGTGAATTAAAACCACCTTTCAGAGGTATTATAAATAAATAACAGAGAATATAATTGAAAAATTACTTAAAAGGATGGTTGATTTTGATATTTTATAAATATAGAAGATGTTTTCTTGATGAAGATTGCATTTTTTTGTTTTTAATTTTGAAATGAACATTGATTAAAAAGATACAAGAAGAAGTTTTTTTAGAAAATATTTTAAAAGGCTTAATCGATCTAACTATAAATCTTAATTTAATTATTAATAATTATAATTTATATAAATATCCACTTATTTATGATCCCCTAATTTGATAACCCCTGATCCCTACATGATTTAACTTAACCACAAAGATGGAATTACAAAAACCCAAGGCTAGCTTCCGAACACGTAATCGCAGCACCCTACTTTGATTATTGTTCGAAGGATAACTTATGGTCAGTGGTTAATTAGAGAAAAAATACATTATGTAAATGAGATTAATTGTGTTTATGGATTATATTTTAACTCTACTAATTTATCCAGTGTGGTCTTTTATTACTGAATAAGATAACGCTCTTACAATTTACACAAAATATCGACTTCATGTTTTTGTGTGTTAATTATTAAATTGCATTCTTAGTTTCTTACAATTTAAAAACAAAATTCATGGATCATATTGTGTGAATTAATGTAGCTCAATGTTTCAAAATAATTAAATGAAGAAGGATAGAGGTCAATTGATTACTAAAAAGAAATACTCTTCCATGGGTTGTGTAGTCATCGTGGAGACGTTTTGCATGAGAAAATGATTGAAAGGGTAGAACCCAATATCATCTCCACTCTTGATTCCAACCCAATTTAGAATATAAAGAGAAGAAGAAAATAGAAGAACACAGAATATTATTTAATGAAAAATTCCCAAAACAAACATCAAAGAAAAAAATACAAAGAGGAGGTGGGAGTGGAGATCCATTTTGGAAGAGAGGCTTGCAAGAAGGCTTAATTCTTCCAAGAGTTGTGTGGGGATCCCAAAAGAAACCGTTTCATCCAATCCATCCTAAATAATCTACCATCCCCACCAAAGAGTTAAAACCCCCTTTAAATAGAGTTTTTGATGTCTAGGGTTACATAACTTTTGAAGTGTGAAATGAAAAACTCAGCCAAATATTCTATTCCACGTTGCACCGCCAAGTTGACCTCTAAAACGCATTAATTGGCCAGCCTTCTAAAAGGATCATTTGTGAGAAATCATGTCCCAGAGAATTCCCCAAAATTTGGGCTCAATCAAACCCGGATGAAGATGATATGACCCAAATTCAGAACCCATGTCCATTCTGCCGAGTCTAGCCCACCATTGGCTTAATTGCCCATGTACTCCATCCAAATACACTCTTTAGCTCTATTGTCCTGAATAAAAGTTTTATAAAATTAAGTTAGGAAAAACTTTAAAAAAATACTAAGTTCAAATAATAAATAATGAAATATTTATCTTCAAAATAATACAGTGCGTTTTTAAAGGGTAAAACTTGAATTTTCATCAAATTTTCAAATGAATGATCTAATCCCAAATATTTCATAAATGAATATATTTAGCACAATGTGAGGAATTTATATCATTTATTATCAATAAATTATTCAATAAAATAGTGTTTTATCAACTCCCCCAGACTTACGCTTTTTCACTCCTGGGAAAAACCTCATGTCAAGTAAACATCAATATCAAATCAAAACCAATTTTAAACAAATATCATTGAGATCAAACAATTACACACCTAGAAACAAAAGATATCATGCCTCATAAAAAAACATTATTTCATGTTCTTAATTAATATCATTCAATATACTTCCACATTATTTATCCTCCCATGCTCAATACACTTGCCTCACTTGAATTTTATCTTATCACACAAATATCAATTTTTTTTCAATGTCTTTCTCATCCAAACTCATACAAGGGTCACCATAGGCTGGATAAATTCCTACATCGCTACCCAATGTGATTTAAGGAAATATATTTATCATGAGGGCTTTTAGGGTTTTTCTATTGGTTTTGGTTGGTAGGATTAAGGTATGAAAAATTATGAGGCTGAATGAGGAGGGCTTGGCTCTTTTTGAAGCAAAATTCCATTAATATAATTGTCAGTAAAATATGGTTTTCTCCTCAATCCCCATAGTATCAATTCAGCACCATCATCATGAAATGTCATGGAAATATTACACCATTCATCATTTCATCATAAAAAATGTCAATCTTCTCAAACATGATTTTTTGAAAGCTCCAGATAGGCACAACATTCCCCCTCTATTAGAAGCTCCAGAAAGGAACAACTTCTTTTATCATGAAAGCTCTAGAAAGGCACCACTTTCAGTATAATTTTTTCTTTCAGTAGCAAACACATCTCTTCATAATTTTATTTTTCAACTGATGTATCAAAAAATTTGGTAGCACAACACCAGACATCTTCCCCCACACTTGAGCTCAACAAGATTATGAAATTTCACTTCACGAGATGGTTGGATAAGGAATATTGGCTTGTAATGTGGCTAACCTAATAGGATATGCAAGGATTTAAAGGTCTAAAAGGATTAAATGTTCTAGTTAAGACATTATAAAAAATAATTCTTTGAAACATGTGCTTTAATACCAAACAAATGCATCAATCATTTAAACATAAGTACCTCATTCCCTCAAGTTTTGACAGGAATAAATCAAATTCTGGTTAAATCAAGCATGGTTTGATTCCCTAAAAATGTGAGGTGAATGTAAAGAATATGAAAACAATGGTTCAAAATCCTCATAGGAAAGTGATTTCAAATATAATGACAATGATATGTGGCATGGGATTCAAAATTTAGTGTACTTTTCATTAAATTACTAAATATTTGAACTTGAAACAAAGTCATTTTAGCATTCATTTAGCATAGTTTCAAGGGATAAATAGTTTCACTCATTGATATGGATTTAAAAATGGGGATGAGATTAATTTCAGATAAAAAGTTTCAAAAACACATAGAAAATTGTAAAATAAACACACAAAATTTGAAAAACACACATTTTTTGTTTTTTTATCAGGAAAACAGTTGAAATTACTAAACTAAAAGGTTCCCTCCCCCAGACATAAAATATTCAATTGTCCTAAATGTGAACCCATGAGATGATATATGAAAATGAAATGTATAATTTTAAATAGGACCAAGAATAACAAAGGTAAAGGGTTAAGAACAGCCTGATGTTCCCAAGTGATGATGGGGTCATGCTATTTGATAAAATCCACTGAATCCATAGGAAGTACCTCAATGTATCTCATCAAACGTTGCCCATTGACTGTAAATATCCTTCATATGTCCTATTATTTGATCTCCACTACACCATAAGGAAAAACATTAGTCACAACATAAGGACCTAACCATCTGTAAAGGAACATACCAGGCATCAGCTTCAGCCGTGAACAATAGAGGAGAACTTTCTCTCCAACATGAAACTCCCTTTATTGGATCATTTTGTCATGAGATGATTGTTATAATTCCTTGTAGAGCCTTGAGTTCTCATATAAAGACAATATAATCTCCTAGAGCTCTTGAATTTTGAGCTTCCTTTTGATTCCAGCTTGGGCCAAATCCATGTTGCATTTTTTATAGCACAATAAGCCTGATGCTCAACTTCCTCAGGGTGATGACATGCTTTCCCAAAAACAATCTGAAATGGGAATATACCAATGTGTGTCTTTAATGTTGTCCTATAATCCCACAATTCATCATCCTAGCGCTTTCTCCAATCCTTATTATTTGGCAGCACAGTTTTCGCCAATATTTGTTTCAACTCACGACTAGAAACCTCAGGCTAGCCATTTGTTTGGGGGTGGTATTGTGTTGATGATTTGTGTGTCACCCCATACATTATAAGGAGGGAAGCGAAAATCCTATTGTAAAAGTTTTTCCCTTGGTTACTGATGATGGCCTTTGGTACTCCAAACATGCAGAAAATTTGAGCCTTGACAAAATCCACTACAACATGAGAATCGTCAGTCCTGGTGGCCATGGCCTCCACCCATTTACTCACATAATAAACAACAACAAAAATATTTAAAAATAAAAAATGAACTAGGAAGAGGACCAGTAAAATCAATTCCCCATACATCAAAAATATCACAGAATAGTATGGTTTGTTGGGGCATCTCATGTCCCCTAGAAATGTTCCCAGTGTGTTGAGAATGAGAGAATGAATTTCAAAACACACAGGCATCATGGAATAAGCTAGGAAAATATAATCCAGAGTCCAAAAATATCCTAGCTATCCCTTGGGGTCCAAAGTGTCCACCACAAGCATGTGTATGACAAAAATGAAAAACAGACTCAAACTCATGATCAAGAACATGCCTCCTAATGACTTGGTCACTACACATGCGCCAGAGGTAAAGATCATCCCACACATAAAAACTAGACTAACTTTTTAATTTTTGGACTTGATTCTTCTTCAAATTTTCTAGGATTTCAGAGGAAATAATGTAATTAACTAAATCAACATACCAAGGATGTGTACCTGAGATGGTATAGAGTTTCTCATTGGAGAAAGTTTCCCGAAGTGGTACATGGTCCAAGGTGTCACCCACTGGTGTGTAGGTAAGCCTACTCATGTGGTCTGACACAAAATTATCTGACCCATTCTTGTCCTTTATCTCAATGTCAAACTCTTGAAGAAGGATCATCCAACAGATAAGTCATGGCTAGGAATCTGGTTTCATTAGGAGGTACCTCAGAGCTTCATGGTCAGAAAAAACTACTACTTTAGATCCTAATAAATATGAACGAAATTTTTCTAATGAAAATATAATAGCAAGAAACTCCTTTTCTAATGTGGTGTAGTTTCATTGGGCAGAATACAATGTCCTCAATGCGTAGGCGATCACATGTGAACGTCCCTCCACCCTCTGAGACAAGACGACTCCAACCACGAAGTTAGAGGCATCACACATAACCTCAAAAGGAATCCCCCGCCGTAGGGGGTTGTATGATCAGTGGAGTCGTCAGACACTTATTTATCTCATCAAAGGAAGTCCTGCAAGAATCATCAAGCACAAAATCAGAATCCTTTTGATGTAATAGTTACATAGGAAGATCAATCTTACAAAAATATTTGACGAAGCACCGATAAAATCCTGCATGCCCTAAGACAATGCCATGCTCTACCATGAAATGAATCTTTTCAAAGTTCATGACCAGATTCTTCTCAATACAACAACTCAACACCTTTCCTAAACTACTTAGACATTCATAAAATGAAGACCCATACACTGTAAAATCATCCATAAATACCACCATGAAGGTCTTAATAAAATCAGAAAAAAATACTCACCGTGCATCTCTAGATGGTACCAGGGGCGTCGCAATGTCCAAATGGCATCCTTTGGTAGGAAAACATACCGAAAGGACATGTGAATGTTGTCATATCATGATCCTCCAGAGTAATAGGAACCTGAAAATATACAGAAAATCCATCCAAGAAACAATAATGTGTTTTCCCAACAAGTATCTCAAGCATCTGATCAATAAATGGGAGAGGGAATGGTCCTTACTAATAGAATGATTTAGTTTCCTATAATCAATACACACGTGCCAACTGTTTTTCAACCTCATTAGAACTAACTCTTCTTTCTCGTTTTTAACAATAGTAACACCACTTTTCTTAGGCACAACCTAAATATGAATTACCCACTGAGAATCTGAAATGGGATAAATTATACCTACCTCGAGCAATTTTTCAACCACTTTTTTAACAACCTCCAGAATGGTTGGATTGAGTCTCCTTTGTTGTTGCCTCACCGGTTTAGCCCCATCCTCCAAAATAATCCTCTTCATGAAAATTTAGGGGATAATAACTGATATGTCATCCATGGTCCACCGGATTTCCCTGATGTTCTCCCTCAAATGATTCAAAAGTTTTTCTTCATGTTCAAAAGGGATATTGTTAGCAATGATAACAGGTAATTTATCACCACTTAACAAGTATGAGTATCTGAGATTTGGTGGCAATGGCTTGAGATCCATTGTAGGGGGCGGTGTATGGATGGGGTCATGAATGAAACTGAAATATGTGCACAAAGAGAATCAGTATAAGAATATACATCATCAAAATCAGAGAATAAAGCATCAAATCCATCAGAATACTCAACAACCATTTCATAATTAGAGTTCACATAATCAAAATCAGAATAAGATTCTATTTTAAAATAAAATCTTAGAGAGTCTTGTTCCTTAGAAACGGTTGTGGATGTACTCTTAGACATCAAACTAGAACCAATACTCATAATCACTCTATGAAAAGGACAATCCAATTCCTTAGTGTTTTTACTTGGTGGTTCAAAAGGGGAGATAAAAAATGAAGAATGATCCTTTGAGGGGTACATCATGGAATCCATAACATTAAATATCACAACTTCATCCCCAAATTCAATGGAAAGTGTACCCTCATTGACATTTATGATATTTGTTGTAGTTTTAAAGAATGGCATACCTAAGATAATGGGGGCATGAGAACTTACCTGATCATCCTCCATGTTAAGCACATAGAAATCTGCTAGAAAGATAATGTATCTTACAAAGACAAGTATGTCCTACAGAACTCCTACTGGATATGTCATAGCTCTATTGGCCAATTTCACAACTACTCTCGTCAGTTTCATCTCACCAACCTACAAAGAAAAGAATACTGAGTGAGACATCACATTTATGGAAGCTCCCAAATCACAAAGAGCATCAAATAAGTGAAACTCCCCTATGGTACATGGGATTGTGAATGTATCGGGATCCTTGCACTTTGTTTTCATTGCTAGAGTTTGTGTAATGAGTGTTGAGACATTCCTTCCAAGGTTGATCCTATCATTTCCCTTGACCCTCTTCGATTGGTGTAGAGTTCTTTTAAGAATTTGGCATATATAGGGATTTGTTTGATGGCTTCATGTAGAGGGATGTTGATCTCAACATGCTTGAATGTGTCCACAACCACTTTTTTCATCTCCTATTCATCCATCTTCTTGATTTTAACAAATATATTTATAAAAGTAAGGGTTTTATGAGGAATATCATTAATCTTTTTCTTACATTTATCTTTATCCTTGGATTTCTCATCAGTTGGTATGGAATGTGAATTCTCTAGTGTTTAGGTGAATCCTGGTGGAATGGTAGGTACATATGTATCGTTAATTTGCTTCCCACTTCTCAATGTGATGGAACTAACATTTCCCTTTTTATTTGGAGTGGGATGGGAAGGAAGATTTCGGGAATTCTTACTTTCAAGTTCATGGAGGCTGGTGGAAATCTGGTTCATTTGAGTCTTCAACTCCCTCAGCTCCGAACCCTAACTTTTCAGCTCATTATTTTGATTAAGAAAAATTTGCTTCAAAAGGTCATGAGTGTTTGAATCTTCCTTGGGTGGGGGATTCCCTTATTGTTGGATTGTTGATTCTTGAGATTCAAATCTCCTTTGGGGTTGTTGGAAACCCTGCTAGTAAGGTGGAGGCTGCATGAAGTTTTGATTAAAAGAGGGCCTTTGCTATTGTCCAGAGCCATACCTCATGTCTGATGGATCCTTCCACACATGGTCGTATGTTAGATAAAACTTCTTTTTAGGACATGTTTGTTGTTCTTGTTACTAATATGGTCTCCCAGGGAACACTACTGCACAATCTTCTGTTTCTTAGAGTTGTGGGAAATAGTCAGTCGGGTGGCTTGTCTCTGTTCAAATACCACAAGGTCTTGAAAGAGGGGGTTGGGATGACTTTTGTGCCAAATAAAACTATCTCACCATAGTTTTCAATTCTTAAAACTTGGTGTCAATCAAATGACTTTCAAGAGAATATGGACTTACCTGATGTACTCCCCTGACATGTGGTGCACCTCGATCGCCAAATTGTTGGGAGTTTTGGGCCATTATGTCGATCAAAACATGTGCAGCTACTGGTGTCTTATCCACCACTGCTCCCCTAGCCACAAAATCCAACATACTTCTCTTCATATGTGTGAGTCCTTCATAGAAGTACTGGATGAGTAGTTTCTCACTTATTTGGTGATGTGGGCTGCTTGCACACAACTTCTTGAATCACTCCCAGTACTCATACATTGACACCCCGTGTACTTTCTTGATCCCAGAAATCTTTTTACGAATGGAAGAGGTCCTTGATGTAGGAAAAAATCTCTACAAGAGAAGATGTTTGAAATCGTTCCAACAAGTTACATCTTTGGGTTGTAAATAATACATCCAATCCTTCGCAGCTCTATCAAGTGAGAATAGAAATGCTCTTAATTTGATTTGATCTTCAGAGACATTTATAGGTTATAGGGTTGAGAAAACCACATTAAATTCTTTCAATTGTTTATTGGGATCCTCACCGTAGAGGCCATGAATCATTGGAAGTAAGTGAATTATCCAAGATTTTAGTTCAAAGTTCGATTCGAGATTTGGGTATGCAATACAATTAGGTTGATAGTTAATATCATGTGCATCCAATTCTACAATGGTTATATTAAGTAAATTTCCATTATTTTCATCCATTGGTTCTTGTTTTATGGTTGAATTTGAATTTCTCCCAATTTCAGTGTTCTTATATTGGAGTAATTCTCTAACTGGTTGAATGTTGAAACTTCCCGTAGACTGAGAATTTCTGATTCGATCCCTAAGGGTACGTTCAATGTCAGGGTCAATATTTAAGAGATCATTGGGCTTAGTTCATGTCATAAATCAATGAAATTTGAAATGAAGGAAAGTGTATCATAGTAAAATAAAAATTAGAAGTTTGAGTTGATGGTCCAAAAAGAAGTAGAACAAAATAAAAGAATAAAAAAAATCAGATTGGGTAAAGAAGGAAGAACGAAGAGAGGAAAGAGAATAAAATGTAAAATAAAATAAATACCTATAATTAGTTGAAATAATTACTTGCCTCCCCGGAAACGGCGCCAATTTGAAAGATCACAGTCATGGGCACCCTCAAATTGTTGGTGTGATTGTGGGGTACTTAGGTGTAGTAGAGTGGCTGACCAAGGTCGTTTCTCAAAGGAGGAAGTGAATAAAAAAAATTTCAGAGTTATTCTAAAAATATAAAAAAGAAAATAATTGAAATACTACTTAAAAGGATGGGTTTTATTATAGTTTATAAATCTAGAATAATTTTCCTAGAAAAAGATTGCAATTTTTTTGTTTTTAATTTTGAAATTAAGTTTGATTAAAAAGACAGAACAAGAAGATGTTTTTTTGAAAATATTTTAAAAGGAGAAATAGATCTAACTCTACATCTTCATTTAATTATTAATAATTATCATTAAAATCAATATCCACTTATTTATGATCCCCTAATTTTTTAACCCTTGAACCCTACAAGAGTTAACTTAACCAAAAAGATGGAATTACTTAAACCCTAAGCTAGTTTCGGAACACGCAATCGCATCACCCAACATTGATTGATGTTCTAAGGTTAGATTATGGTCAGTGGTTAATTACAGAACATATCCATTATGTAATTAAGGATGAATTCAGTTTAGATATTATATTTTAACTCTACAAATTTATCCTGTGTGCTCTTGTATTACCGATTAAGACCGTGCTCTCACAATTTACACAAAATCCCAACCTCGCATGTTTTTGTGTTAATTATTTAATTGCATTCATAGTTTCATACAATTTAAAAACACAATTCATGGATCATATTATGTGAATTAATGTAGCTCAATGAATCAAAATAATTTAATGATGAAGGATAGAGGTCGATCGATTACTAAAAAGAACTACTCTTCCATCGGCGGTGTAGTAATCGTGGAGACATTTTGCATGAGAAAAGGATTGAAAGGGTGGAACCCAATCTCATATACACTCTTGATTCCAACCTAATTAAGAATATTAATATGAGAATAAAATGGAAGAACTCATAGGTTTATTTGAAGAAAAATTCAAGAAACAAACATGAAAGAAAAGAAATACAAAGAGGAGGTGGGAGAGGAGAGCCTTTTTGGAAGAGAGGTTTTCACAAAGCCTTACTTCCTCCAAGAGCTGTGAGGGGCTCCCAAGAGACACCCTTTCGGCCACACCTTCCCAAATCCCCGACCAACCCTCCCAATGAGTTAAAACTCCCTTTAAATAGAGTTTGTGATGGCAAGGGTTACATAACTTTTTAAGTTTGAAATGAAAAACTCATCTAAATATTTTTATCCAAGTTACACCACCTCGTTGACCTCTAAAAGTCATGACGAGTCCGGCCTTATAGAAGGGTTATTTGTGCCAAATCATTTCCCCGAGCTTTTCTCAAAATTTGGGCTCAATCCATGCCTAGATGAAGATGATATGGCCCAAATACAAAACACATGTCCATTCTGCCGAGTCCATCCCACCATTGGTTAAATGGCCCATTTACTCCGTCCAAATACACTATTTAGCACTAGTGACCTGAATAAAAGTTGTATAAAATTATTATTGGAACACTTTTACAAACTGTTATGTTGAAATAGTAAATATTAAATTATTTATCATCAAAATACTATAGTCTATTTTAAAAGGGTAAAACTAGAATTTTCATCAAATTTTCAAATGAATGATCTAATCCCGAATATTTCATAAATGAATATATTTTGCACAGTGTGAGGAAATAATATAATTTATTATCAATAAAATATTCAACATAATAGTGTTTTATCAGTCCTGTACATGTGTCACTTAGACACCGCTTAGTTGGAATCATATTGCACGACATCATTTAATAATATGTATATGGAAAATAAAGTTACTTGACCAAATATATTTTTTGGATTCTAAAGAAAAATAGAAATTGGAATATCAGCAAATAAAAATTCAAAGTCTATATGACATGGATATTCAGAATCTTTTATTCAATGAATTTGGAATCTGAATTTTGAGGAATTTAGAGTCCGAATTCTAAGGAATTCAGAATCAGACCCTGAGTATCAGAGAATTCAGAAACTGAATTTCAGGGAATTATGATTATGAATATATGATAATTCGGAGTCTGAATTTTAAAGAATTCAGATTCTAAATATAAGATAATTCAATGTTTGAATTTTAGAGAATTCAGTGTCTGAATTTTAGAGAATTTAGAAACTGAATTTTAGAGAATTCGGAGTCTAAAGTTCAGATATTTCAACTTCTAAATTTGAGAGAATTTGGATTCTTAATTTCAGAGAATTTAAAACCTGAAAATAGAATACTCTATATCCAAGTAAATTTAAGATTCAGTGTATTTTAATATGTAACATAGTTTTTTTTGTAACAAAATGTGTTAGATTTAGAGGGATTATAAAATGAACGATGAAAACATAAGTAACGATAAAAATTTAGATAGAATTTCTTTTTCTAATTAAGATAATCCTTAGGAAAATCTATTTTCCTTATGATAATGTGTTTGTTACATTAAAAACATTGAGAAATGGAAATTTACTAAGAAAAACTTATTGACTCAATAATATCCCCATTTTGGAAAGAAAAAACATATTTATGATATAGAATAAAAGGACTAAGATATTTTCCTTATGAACATAATATAAAAACATATCTCCCTTTATATATGAACTATGTTGAATGTGACTAAATCCCTCGTAGGTTTTGAAATCAATAAGGATTATATTCTTGACTTCCATAAAATGATTTTTATATTTCTTGCATAAGGAAAAAATCTTAGATAAAACACCCCTTTTGATAGAATCCCCTTTAATTAGGGTATTCTCTTCATTACATAGTATTCTTTTTTATCATTCTTTCCTCCCACTTTGTGATTTTCAAAAATTAATAATGTGAATGGAAAAAATTTGGTACCTAAAATATTAGTACTATAGAAATGAAAATATGATGAACAACTAGAATTTCATTATGTTTGGAATAAATTTTACAAGGAAAGAAATACATAAAAAGATAAAAGTTTAAAAAAAATCATCCTAATTTTTTCATTGGCATAAAATTCTTAACTGTTGTCTTCATCTTCTTAATATCATTATTATATTCATTAAAATGCATGAGCAGCTGATCCTGATATTCATTTTTCATTTCCAAGGCATTGAAATTTTCTTCCTGATCCATATGAATTTATAATAATGTCTCTAAAAGATATTCTTGTTTTTCATGATATTCATTGAACTTAATTTTGAGATCTCTTTCCCTGTTTAGATTCAGAGAAACTGAATTTAGATTCCAATTCTGATCCTTTAATTCTTATTTCTGAAATGTTTGTTCAAGATTCAGCTTCTCATTAAAACATATAGTGAGGTATTTGATCTTGTTATCATCAGTATCAAACACATCGTTAACATTATCTTGAATGTCATCAAAGACTCTTAGCTCTTCAATTTTCTTCCTTGACCACTTTGTTATTTCATTACATGACCCCCTGTGAGAATCATACCCGATGAAGAAAGATTGGAAATCGTCCTCATTCTTAAAGAACATATCCATATGCATGAAAACAGAATATTATTTTTGATTAAATGAGTGCTAAAGAATCTGGAACCTCAAGACCAATCTCAGAAATAATGGAATGATATCAACCAACTACTTCAACTATTAGACCATAATGTCATGGTCTAGAGAGGAAACTTCTGTATCATATTCACTAGTTGGTGAAGATTATTAATCTATCTCTTCAGATTATCTATTTAATGAACAACTAACATCATTATTTCACACAGGACATTCCTCGGTGTATCAACCGACACCTATTTTTCATTATCAGTTCTCCGAATGATCTCTTTTTCTTTTTGTGATTCATGTTCACTGTATGATATTTGAACCGTCGTATCTTCCTCAATATTTTCTTTCTCAACATCTACCAATAGAAACATCTTTTTGAAAAAAACCAAGGTTTATAAACTTATCACAAGAATTATTATTCACTTATTCCATCTGTACATAATATTTTTCTTAAGAAATAATTTTTGTTGATTCAATTTGAGAAGATTGGATTGACACATTTTTAGAAGGACTTTCCTTATCATAATATTCTTCCACTTTTCCTATAATATAATTAGTATCATCACTTAATTCATATTCTTATTCTTTGACATCCACTTCTTGAACTATTTCTTTATCTTCATGTAGTTTTGGAATCACCAATTTCTTTCACAGAGTAACTAGGAGAGATTCATGAAAAAAGATTTCAAGTAGATAGACTTTTTTCAAAGTATTTCTTGGTGTTTTTGAAAAGATCATGAACTATTTCAACCTCCTACATCTTCTTCCTCTATTAATTTAGATTTTATTGATTCTTATGATCCTAAGCACTCATAATCTTTAAATATTTTTCTTTATTAGTGTCTAAGATAAAACTAGGATCCCCATTCTTCATATTCTTCTTATAATCTCTCTACATAGATGCCACTTCATTCGAATAGGTATTTTACTTATTAGGTTTCATAGGTGTGTATTGGATTTCTTGAAATACAAGAGTTCTTTCTCACACTTCTAGTTCCTTCACCTTTTTGTTCTTCCCAGCTTTCGTGGAAGTCTCAGCCACTTCCGGTTTCCTTGATAAATCATCGATTTCAGATTCACATAAATTATATAATTCTCTTGATTCACTAGAGAATCCAACCATCATTCTTCAGAGGGTATCATCACTCAACAACATAACCTTGAATTTATTTTATCATCGATCTACATGGGATTTTGAACTATACATTAAAAAGTAATATAATCATGGAAAAATTAACCTGATACATTATGAATATGATTGTAATGAAGATATAATTTTAAAAAAAATCTTCGTAAGGTTCACAAGAAAATATAGAATATAGATATCACTCTTCTTTAAGGATTACTTGTCTCTTTTTCTTAGAATGAAAAATCCTTGATCCAATAAATCTAGAATACTAACATTTGTAGAGAGATGAAAAATCATTGGAGTCTTCACTTCATTCAAACAAAGACACTCATAAATATTCCTCTTATCAAAAGAACATGATATATCTGGTAGCTTGTGGGAGTAGAACTCATCTTCACCCTCAAACAAGATTCCAATTAAATTAGCACCATTACTATATGAAATAGAACATGTTTTTCCATAACTCTTAAAGTAAAACAAGTATCACCAACCTTCATTAATGAAACTTATGGACACATAGAATTCTACAAGAAATATCGGATAAACCTGATTTTGTGACTTTATTTTAGATAGTCAAAAGCTCTCTCAACCATTTAACATGATATTATTTAAAATAAAATATTCATACTTATAAATGAACTTCAGATCTACTAACCATTCTCTGTAGATCTTCCATTCAGAAATTTTCTTAATTGATGAAATTTGATTCATGAGGGGAATCATCCAAAGGTATTTGGATTTGAGGGAAATAGAAAATTCAAAACAATATATAAGTAAATCATCATAATATTAGCACTACAATGCCTGATAACCGATGTGGGAAAACCATATTGGGGATTTTATATAGGAGTTTTAGGCGAAAATTAATATCTCCAAAAGAATCCAATGGTTGAAATATGCTTTATATGATCTGACGGTTGAGATGAAAACTGATGATGGTATTTTGTATATTATGATATTTTGTGATTTTTTATGTTATAAACATAGATTTGAGGAAATTAAAATTTAAAAATTTTCTTAAAACAAGTGGAAGATACCAACAAGTAGAATTTTTTTATAAAAATTTCTATAAGGAAACATACATTCCAGATTTCTAAGAAAAGTATCAGTAAGAAATAAAATATTCTTGAAGAATATTAGATTACAAAAACATTAACTATGAAAATTTTAACTATGAAAAATTTTTACTATAAGAAAAATTTTTACTAAGAAAAATTTTTGACAATGAAAAATTTTTTAATACAAAATTTTATTTGTCTACAAAGTTTTTTTGGACTACGAAAAATATTTGACTATGGAAAATGATTTGACAAGAAAATGTACTCCCCCTATCAAATTGATTTTATTATTGTAAAGAGATAAGTTTCAACAAAAAGTTAATATGGATTATTTCCTTAACGTTATCATTCCTGAATTTTGATTAAAGTATTCAACTATATGAGATGATAATGATTTAGTTAAAATATCTACAATAGATCCTAAATTATGATAAAATAAAGAATGTTATCTCCTTTTTGTGTTTGATACCTAAGAGAGTGATGCCAAATATATATGTGTTTTTTCACGAGAGTGATGTGCATGGTTTTGGATTAGCAAAATGAAATAGTGTTATAACACAATATCTGTGTTTTGGTAATACTCATAACATTTTCTGTGAATTTGTGTTTCATCCATAATAAATGAGCACAAAAACATACAGTTGAAACATATTCAGTTTCAGCAGAGGAACGTGATACTGAGTGTTTCTTTTTTCATGACCAAAAACTACTGAATCACGTATGAAATGACAATTTCTGGATGTAATCTTCTAATCAATTTTACATCGTTCAAAATCTGCATCCGATAACCATTTTAAAACAAAAATATTTTTAAAAGTATAAAAGATTCCTAAATCCATGGTTTCATTTAAATTGAGAAAAATTATTTTCAATGCTTTTAAATGAGATTAATTATGATTTTATTGATATATTACATATAAGAAGGATAAAAACATTATGTCTGGAAGACTAGATGTTATGTATAATAAAATTTCTATAATACCTTTATATGATGTTTGATCTGGTTTCCAAGCTTCATCAGAAACAAGAGAATTTGAGGTACCAATGAGAGTACATATACTCTTACTGTGGTCATATCCATACATTTTAATGATATCTTTAATATTCTTATGTTGATATACATAAGTTCTTTTGGTTTTCTAAAATTTTCAAAATAGGGGAATACTTATAACTCACCCATCATACTAATTTAAACTCCTATTTAATTAAATTTGAAATTTAATTGGTCAAAAATTGATGAGTTGAACCAAATATAATGACATCAAAATAAATAAGAACAATAAAAACTTTTTTTTTATCTTTATATTTATAAATGGTTGGATTAGCGGTTCCCTTAATATAAATGTTTTGGTAAAAAAAATCTTGTATGACTATCATTCAAGTCTCTAAGAGCTTGTTTAAGTCAATATAATGCTTTGTGAATGTTAGAAAAAAATTAAGGATGTATAATTTCTTCAAAAATATGAATTTGTTCAAAATACTCCATCTTGAACATCTCCATTATGAAAAGTAAATTTTACATGCTTTAAAAAATGTTTGAAAATGTTGAATGATGCAACGGAAAATAAAATACAAATAATTTCAAGTCTAACTACTAGAGAATATGTTTCTTCATAGTTTATTCCTTCTTATTTATTATGACCCTTAGCAACTAATCATGCTTCATTTTTCACAATGATTCAATTTTTATCACATTTATTCTTGAAGACCCAATTTAATCTAATTATAGATGTTTGATTAGGACATTCAACCAAGGTCCAAACATTGTTCCATTCGAATTTATTTATCTCACCCTAAATGGTTTTTATCCAATCACCATCACCTAAAGCTTAATCAGTGCTTTTTTATTCAAATTGGAAATGGAATACTAGATGTTCTAATATATTTAATAAGGAACATCTAGTACATTCATGTTGATTTTCATCACTAATGATACCATCACAAGGATGATACTTATGAAACAACTTATTTGGGTTTGGTAATATCTGTTCAACAACATATAGTAGAAAATATTCTAGGGAAAATGCTTCAGAAACATTTTCTTGAACAATCTCTTTATCGGAAGGATATTCTATAAAGGGATGATAATCAGTTTTTTAAAACACATTCGAAGATATAGGTTTTAGTTGTATAATAACAAAAGGAATAGTTTCATAAATTTTAACATGCATTGTTTTTTCAACAATACATGTATTTTTATTAAAAACACTATAAGCCCTAGAAGTTGTAGAGTAGCCTAGAAAAATTCCTTCACCATATTTGAGTGAAAATTAATGTAAATTATCTTTAGTATTCAAGATGAATACTTTGAAACCAAATACCGTGAAGTTGGAAAGTCTTGGTTTTCTCCTATTCCACTATTCATAAGGGGTTTTGTTATGAAAAGGTCTAATCAAAACACGATTGATATTATAACATGTAGTACTTATATATTTATCCCAAAAGTGTTTAGCTATATAATATTCACCCAACATGGTTGTAGTTATCACTTGAAGAATTCAATTTCTTCTTTAAAAAATTGTTTTTGATGAGTTCTTGGTGCTTATAATTTATGAGTAATGCTTTTTTACAACCAAAAGTGTTAAAATAAGAATTTATATATTCACCTCCATGATCATTATGAATAATTATAAATGGATGGGTTTTCTCTTTTTTATCATTGAGTCTAAAAAATTTTAAATATCAAAAATATTATTATTAATTTATTATAAAGTAATCCCATGTAAATCTAATGTAATCATCAACTAAGACAAATACATAATATTTTCCACCAATGCATCCATTTTTTGTTTGTCCAAAAAGATCCATATCCACCAATTGTAATTCATCGGATGTTGAGACTTCATCGATTAATTTAAAACATGATTTATTTTTCATGGAAATTTGGCAGGGATCACAAACTTTTGAAGAATCAAATCTAAGATCCATTGGATCAATAAAAATTATTTTCATTGAGAGTTTCAATATGATTTCTATGTATACATTTTCATACCCTTCTATTCCATTACCATGATTGATGTTCCATTTCACTAAGGAATGGTAGATTTTGGTTCCTAAAGTATTCTATGTTAAGTGTGTATATATTGTCTTTCTTATGGACAGAATGAATAAAATCATCCCTTGAATTATGTAATAATATTTTTTTCATTCCCAAAATTCATAAGGTAACCTTCCTCACATAATTTACTTATGATAATAAGGTGTTGCTTAAGACTTTTAAAAAATAAAACATTTGAAATCATAGTTTTTCAAAGTAAAACAATGTAAAATATAGCAGAAATTTCTCCTTCATAAAGTAACTTTTCTTCATTTCATCTTTATAATATATTAAAAGATGCTTTTGATATCCGTCGTATGTTACAAACATCCACTATCCATGTACCATGTGTTACTGTTGGTACTTTCTTTGTCTCCCTGAAAATGAAAACGTTAAACTTTCAGAACCCAAAAATTCATGGATTCGGAAATTTTAGAAAGCAATATTTTTGGTATCCACATTATCATTGAAAAATAAGCATTATGAAAACCTAAAAGTTGGTTTTTATTTAAATAACATTTTTTCACAATTTCCACCAGACTGTCATTTGGTATATAATGGAGCTCTATGTGTAAAAAAAATATTTATTATTGATACTCATATAGAATGGGTATAACAAAATCCAGAATGGTTCCTTATAATTCGAATTTTGGAATACTTCTTGTTAATGTTTTTCTTACTATAGGTAATGTTTGACAAACACTTTCTCGAGGAAAATATCATTGACCATACTTTTATAAACAAGTTTTTATCCTAAAAAACACTTGTTTTAGATCTAGATTTAGTCTCTAAAATATTTCTTCTAGAAATTAAATTTTCAAGATTCTTAGAATGTTTAACCTTCTCGAAATTAAATTCCTTACAGTTTATGAAAATAAATTAAAAATCAAAAATTTTCTTATCATGATATTTAGAAGGATTTGATACTTCCTTGGATAAAATAGATAATATTGAATTTTCCTTATTATGATTTTTCTTGAGTATAGAATGTTCATTCTCAAAGATTTTAGTATTCCAAAACACTTCTTCATAAGAAGGTAATTTATAATCTTTTGACGAGGATGATTCATCATCTGAAGATTCATATAGTTTTCATCAGTATAATTTTCATTGAAATTTACATTGGTGATAGATTCACCATTTCATACCTTGGCGATTAGATAAATATTTTCAATGGGTAGTTTGGGTAGTAGACAAAGATTCACCTGACCAAAACATTCATACTCTGAGGATTCATCAGAAGAGTCACTACTACTCGAACTCCTAGTGTCATTGGATTTCAAATCTATCATAATTTTTTCATTGTAATACTTTTTTATATTCTTCTTAGAATGATTTTCTTTTCAATTATTTTTCTTAATCATAGAAAAATACTACCTGATATTCCCTAATCATTTTCATTCAAAGAAGATTAATTCTGAATAATTCTTGTCTTTTCTTTTTTTCTTTTATCTTTACTAAAAGTATTTCCTTCTAACTATCATGTTCATCCTTCGAGCAAGATTAACGAATTCATTTTTCAGAATGTTCACTTTTTCTAGATTTAGATGAAACAGTGACTTTCTTAGACTTGGTTCATGTAACCCTTTCTAGTGTCTTTGATTTATTAATTGTAAAATCTACATTTCCATTTACATTCTTATTCTTATTCATATCCGCATATATTTCCATTCATTTCCCATGTTGAAGAAGATTTCCAAGAATCTCATCAAGAGTAATTTGAGATACTTTCCAATTCTAATCAATAGTTTCCCTCTTGGATTCCAACTCATTAAGCATGATATCTATAATCTTGTCTAAAAGTGATTCATAATCAAAATATTAATCTAACATAGATTATAAGGTATTAACAATTTTCATAAACCTTTTTTGTACCTTTAATATTGTCTCTCCATAAGGAAATAGAGATCCTTGATATTCTGTTCTAATCATAGAACTTCTAGTCTTAATCAATTTGGATGTACTGAAATGTGTATCGTGAAATTTAATCCAGATAAAATTTGTAGATTCACAAAAAGAAATTTGACTATATATATTCCTGGTCATGGAACACAAATGAGTATTGAGTACCTTGTATTTTAATTTATATTTTATCTTTTTGTGATTGGTAATGGTTTTGACATAGTTGTTAGGAATCTTGTAATCTCCAATAAGATTGAAAATATTATCCACTCCAGTATTAAAAAAAAGGTCATCATATGATCTATCCAATACTTATAATCATTCTCATCATATATAGGTTTTCTATTAGGATTTAAATTTTTAATCAAACCAACATTCATTCCTGCCATTCAATAAGAAAATATTTTTCCACAAAATGTGATAAATTTTTTTGTAAAAAACTAAAAATATGTAAGAAAAAAATTATAACAAAGAAAACTTGAGCATAAAAAAATATATGTGAATATAAGTATTTCAAATAAATCTTATTATTCCAATTTTAAGATTGAAATTTAAATATAGATGCTCAATTACATGATGGGTGAATTGTATGTTAAAAAAAATTCATTATCAACCATAAAGAAGACTATGTTTAACAAGGTTAAACAAGGAAAATTCAGAATGCCCTTTTTTGTTCAACTAAACAAAATTACTATGTAACAAAAATATGCATCCTGAAATGAAACATAAGAAATTTTTATAAATAAATGATTCTACCTTAAAGTATATATAATATTACTTATCAATATATAAAAAAGTAAAAGAAAGTATAAGATTGGTATAATTTCTTCCTTTATCAAAATGTAGTGGAAATAATGTTGAAACAAAACAACTAACACATATGAAATCTTTTAACCCAAATAATAGGGTATCCAAAAAACATAGATAAAGGTCCCTTGATTTACACATTCATGAAAGAATGTTTTACCATCACCTGGGTTAGACCTCAATGGGAATATCCGAAATTTTCTTGCTATCCCAGCTACCCCTCGATCTATAAGGCAGTCGGCAATACTGTATTCCTATCCCTAGAATTCCTCATACTTTATGATAGTTGTCACTGATGACTTTTTAACCCTAGAAGCCCTAGATTCTACACAGCAACAATCAGAGTCACATGAAGCAATCTAAATTAGATGTTCGTAGCCGCCGAAAGCATGAGAGTCTCCCTCTCTAGAAATCACTTCAGCACCAATCAATCTCTTGTGTTATGGAATGGTTTTGAGCTCTTTGAAATGAGCTCTTATTTATATTATCTTCTCCAATGGTCGACTCTATACTCCAACATTCATATTTTTTATTGAATCTAAGAGGGACCTTCACATGTGTCACCAAAACAATGGTTTGTTAGTAACATATTTTCCAATATCATTTCGTTATATGTATAAGGAAAACGGTGTTACTTGTCCAAATATATTTTTCAGAGTCTAAGGAAAAATAGAATTTTGTGTCTAACCAAATAAAAATTTAGAGTCTATAAGAAATGGATATTAAAAATCTTTTTTACAAAGAATTTGGAATTTGAATTTTATAGATTTCGGTGTCAAAATTCAAGGAATTCAGAATCCGAATTCTGAGAAATTCAGAGTTTAAATTCTAAACAATTGGGATTCGGAACCTAAATTTCAGAGAAATTGGATCCTGAATTTCAGAGAACTCAGAGTCTAAATTTCAGATAATTCAGAGTCTGAATTTCAGTGTATTCAGAGTCTGAATTTTACCGAATTCAGTGTGTAAATTTTAGCGAATGCGGTGCCTGAATTTTAGATAACACGGATCATAAATTTCAGAGAATTCAGAGTCTGAATTTTAGATAATTCGGAGACTTAATTTTAAAGAATTCAGAACCTGAAAATAGAACACTCTATATCTAAGGAAATGTAGCATTTCAAGGTTTTATATATGAAACTGAATTTTTCATTAATAATAAATTGAGTTATTTAGAGAGATTATAATATGAATAATAAAATTATATATATGGATAAAAATTTTCTTATAAAATGAAAATTTTTCTTATAAAGACAATCCTTAGGAAAAAACTATTTGTATTAAGATAAAGTGTTTTTGATTTTTAAAAAATAGAGCAATGGAAAATTCAAAAGGAAACCTTATTGACTCAACATTCCCACCTAAGACACAAAAAAATTCCTTGAATGGCTAGCCGATAAGACCACTACTCATAATTTACTATTCCATCATCGGTTATGAACCCCATCAGTAGAGGAAATGGATGAATAGTGAATTGACCTCCTTGATAGACTTTTCTCATCCATTCCATAAATCACAACATAAACATAAAATAACCTAGGATATTTATAATATATTCCAAATGGTTCTCAAAGGACGGGATATGGGATTCCGATACTCATATCCAACCATGTGTGCCATAACCCAACCATACAAAAAATGGGGTGGTTTTCAAATGCACAGAGGCGTGTTCCCCTCATTAATATACCACAAAAATTTATACATCTTTTCCATCACCTAGATCTCATGGTTGATGGACATTCATGTTTATTACATTGAACAAAAAGTGATTGTCCCAGGACACACTCCAAAATTTGTTTCCCTCATAGATAGAATCCCCCTAAAAATTGGTGTTGCAATGAACATAACCAATGTGACTATCAATTGAGTCTCAATATTTATATTGTACCTCCAAAGAATCATTTTAATATCCTTCATGATATAGTAGTTTGATCCCTCCCTGCCTTATGGTATCCCTCTGGGATAGAGGTGAGGCCTTGTTGGTAGTTTCATGGCATCCACTTCCTCTTTACCTGGATCTTATGCTCAGATGTTCAGGGAATAACCAATTCACTTCATGAAATGGATGTCCCTATTCCCTTGATTCTCCTTAGTTTTTTATGTCACCGAATCTAACATCACCACTAACATAAGTAGGCATTGTTCTTGATTCTCCAATTAATTATTCCCAAATTGATACTCTTTATACACATCTCCTTGAATTAGGATCCCAAAAATAATATGGGGTCCCATAGGATGATGTTTATCACCTTCTGATGAAAGAAGAATGTGTCGGCCCAGATGAACAACTGCCTAGAATCTCTTGCATGATATCTCCTGGAAGGAAGATGTGAAACTATAAATCCTATGAAACTTACTACATGCAAAATATCTATAGATATACCCCCCAAACATATTGAAATATGTGAATTCCTAGTAGGCTTGGTCCCATTATCCTTTTACGTTACCTACTTGACACTCATCCCTTTCATTAGTCCATCCCTTATCTATGTTTCCAAATGACTATACTAGGATTGTATTTTATTGAGATGGAGACACTACATTATTATACACCATACCAATTATTTTGTATACATGGTTGTACATATAGTCTGCATAGATGGTTTTGGGATCCATCCTAATGTAGCCTACATCGACCCTGTACCACATTTTTTTCCTAGAACACCCTAAATAAGTATACTAGTTCATCCTTGATTGTAAAATAGATGAAATAATCATTAGTTAAAATGAATCTATATAGTGTCAACCTATTACATAGAGGATAGTCCATCTGATATTTTTATTATAGAATAAGAAAAAAATTAATGCTTAGAGTGGCTGTGAGTGTAGTCCTCAATCATGATGGTGTTCACAATTTCTTAGTATCAGGTATCTTAAAGAAGGACCTCTTAAGAAGCTTCTTTGGAAGATATCAGATATGAAACATAGGTGAATTCATCAATATATTCCTGGTTATTATTTAAAATGATCATAAATGGGAAAATGGATCAAAGGGTATCGACGTACGTGGCATGTATTTCTAATCAACAGAATATTGAACTTCCTAGTTCACTAATTTGTTTTTGTGAAGCAAGAACGAAGAATCTAAGTTCGCAATGATTCATTCTTAGGGAGAAAGAGCATCATGAAAATAGTGATCGAGTGAGTGTTTCATGAATATATTGTATTGATAGGGGGACCCCCTAGTATTTATAGCCATGTGGTCAACAAATCATCATGGTGGCCTGTCCTCCTGCGCAAATCACGTGAACAACAACATGATCTAGCATCATGATCAGCCATGTTTTTAGTGATTGACGCTAAAAAACTAACCCTTTTATTAATGTCATATCTCAATTTGAGGGGGAATTTATTTTAACATAAAAATATTCTCCTATATTAGTTGAGGAAGGCCACGACCATTAAGGATGTAATACAAACTCAAATATCTTCACAATCCTCCAAAGGGTCTACCTAATGGAGATCCTTCATGAAGGTCCCTTCCCCCACTTATAATGTGTGAGGATGATACAAATCCCTTGTGATTATGAAGCACTGCATGACCATGCTATGAAATATTAATGATGGTTTCATAATTCCGAAGGATTTGTGCCCATTTGTGTGGTCCATATTTTCTTAACAACACACCTCCATGCATTGGGACTCCCTAAGGCTATAAATATCCAGCTCCGTCCACCTCAAGGGAATTTCTACCCAAACCTTTTGTCTTTCGATCTCCCATATTATGAAGTACTTGAGCACTATAAACCCAACCAAATTATGGATAATCCATGGTATGAGAGAATCAAGAGTTCTCCAATCCCTTGTTCCTAATTACCTCTAACTATGGTATATTTTCATTTGGTGAAGTCCAATTCCCTTCAAGGATTAGGAAGACCCTCATGCATTCCTGATACTTTATGGAACATTAATCATTAGTTAGTCACTCCTTTCTCTGTAACACCCCGACCCCAGTTACCCAGAGTCGGTGCATTACTTCGTAACATTGGTATGATCACAAAAGATCAATTCTCGAAAGACCGATTAGTTTAGTAGCCTTGGAAACACTAGATACATTCATAAATGTTACATTACATCATAAAGTGAAAAAATACAATAACATAGTCTCCATTTTCCACACTCATATCCCCTTCAGACTATCCCTGCAGGTCATTCCTAAAATACTTTTTCACATCCTGGAAAAATTAAAACATTGAAAGGGGTGAGCTCAGATGGTCAGTAAGGATAAAAATATAGCGGAAGCTTTCATAAATAAACATTATCATTTAAGGCAATTTATAACTAAAACAAAAGCCTTTTAAACATGAACTTGATCATAATATGGCAAAAGTAAAATGAAATATTTCCATTTAATTATTCACATGGATATTCTACTGTTTGAATAATCACATGAAATATCAAAAACCACTTTCATAATGATGGAATGCATAATTCCAGACGATCATAACCACGTATCCAAGGCCTCGTGCCAAGACTACAAATAAGATTTTATCAAGGCCTCGTTCCAAGACAATATTTTGTCTCATGAGACCTACCGATGCATCGAGGATCTATAGTGGGCTCCACCCGTCACTTATTAAGTCAAATTCATTCCTTATATGAAAAGGTTTAAAATTATCATAAACCATGACATAATCATATCACATAAAACATGCATAAAGGAAACATAACATTTCCAGATTTCAATAACTAGATATAAATAAAACACATTTATATAATAAAATCACTTTCAGAACCATTTTCAATACCAAAATAAAAGAAAATTAAAACATGATATTTATTTTTCATTTAAAAAAAGTTATGGCTTGTAGAGGAAGTAGAAACTCAAATAATGGTCACGGCGGCGGAGAAGTCATTGTCGCCGAATACGTACAACAAGAAAAACATTCCTTTTTTTCATTTAGTAAAATCATTCATATAAAAAGATTCCTTTTAAATAAACGTAAAAGTCAAAGGGGTTTATACACCGTATAAAAGAAATTTGTGTATAAAACAAAATATGCCTCAATGAATGGAGATTGAGACAAAGTACCTTACAAAGATCATTTTTTAAATAAAATATATCTATTATGTGTATTAACTATAAGTACAAAAAATGAAATTAAAAATACAAGATAGGATATAATAATATCATGACATAATTTTCAATTAGGAGATTAACCCAAAGAACGGAAATTGGGTTAAGAAGTTCCCTTACCTGTGTCCGACATGACTCGATCATTCTTTAACCTCCTTAATAATAAAATAGAGTTAATCTATAATTAATTAAGAACCTTTTTAAAGTTAATTATCCCTTTTATATCAGTTATTACCATGTTACGAAAATTATGTAGTCATTTATGTTAATAATGGTCGTTTTTTCGATCTTTGGTACTTGAGTCAAAAATAAACTTCTTATAATTGTAAGTAGTTCATGTGGTGAAATATCCATTATATCCAGCATTATATTCATGATTTATATATCATATATATCATATATATCCAGTATATACATTCATTCATAATATTACGTAACATTTAGAGGTAAGAAATGAAATGCACCGTTCATGATGACGGTAAGCCGTACGTACACATGAATGCTACTTTAATTTCTATTTCGTATTTAATCGAATGAAATAATAATGATACAAAGGTATATTATAATTCCAGTATAATATCATATATAATATCATTTACTTTATCCTTTATACATCCCACATATGGCATTAACGATTCAAATCACTTTGAGGGGGCGGTAGTCCGCGTTTCCTAAAATGAAATTATCGCGTTTACCCATTATGGAAATCATAAAGGTGTGCCATAAATGAAAAATACATAAGAATAAGGAAACATAAACATAATATATATCATATATAAAAAATATTTTCATCATAATGGCCACCATGAGAGGTGTTAAAAGAATTTTGAACAATCATCGTTTCGTAAGGCAGTAATTCACCACCCACAGAAACAGTATGCTCGTTAACCATTAGACGAAGGTGTGTGTAAGTGTAAATAAAATAATTCTCATAACAAAATCCTATTATATCTAAGATACTGGTATTGTTACAAAAGAAATTAATAAAAATAGTTTAGGGGGTTGGAGAAGCAAAATAAAACAAAACAACATTAGAGAAGACATTACCTTAAAATCGGGTAACTCTTTTTGATTTGAGCCAAAGGCTTCCTTGGGAAGACTTATGCCCAAAGTGAGGCTTCTAGGAGTAAGATAGGGAATTTGTTAGAGTATTTGTTCAGAGTTTGGTCAAGAAAAATGGCTTGAAGGTGTGAATAAGGTGGTAGTGATGGGGGCCTTTTATAAGAGGAGAGGAGGGGCACTCTTGGAAAGTTATAAAAGGTGTCTTTATAATAAAATGCCTTTTGGATTTAAAAGGTCCGAAAATTATATATTTCGAGGATAAGGTGATAAGACTTCAAAATAGACCCATAAAATAGGTTTTTGACATGTGTAGTTCTTATATTTTACATTATCTTTTCATTTTATTTTAATCGTTAATTAATGAGGTAATCGCTGCATCATCATTGTGTCATAAAAAATTTAATTTATTTAATGTCTAAAAATTATAAAACAAATATCATGATGTAGGAAATATTTTTATCTTTATAATTAATATTTATAGTAAAAAATATGACTTGTATAACCCCATTTAAAAATTGTTTTATTAAAACAACTCATGTCTGTGACATTTTTATTTTAACATTAAATAAAAAGTTTTTAATGTCATTTTCTTACCAAAGTGGCTCCATGGGGTCCCCAAGTTGACCATTGTATTTTATGGATCGGCCATGACTCATAAAATAGTGTTAGGACAAGTATAAGGGTATTTTCATATTTTTATAATACCATTTTTACCATAAATTTCACTAATTATCTTTAATCGTGATTATTTAAACTTAAAAGTTACTATTCACCAAAAAACTATTTTAATCCCATAGAACCACATTTTAAATCCTAATGACAACCATGTATGTCGGATTATTGAAATTCAAATCAGAGAATTGGTAATGTTTCATTTAAACAAAAAATCAGTTTTTTAACTACCACTTAGTGGTTTCACTATTCATCAAAAATTGAAGTTTTTCAGGACAATGCCAAAATTTAACCTAAGATATAATTGATATTCCTAATTCAAAAATGATGTCTATTTTAAAAAATTATAAACATATAAGTTTCATTAATTAATTTTATAATTATATCCTGCTGTCAAAACAAATAGCGTGTTTTTAAGAAACAATATATATCAAAAGATTGACCATTGTTTATGTCCAATTTCGAAGTGAAATTAATTGTAATGACCACCATTGGATAAAATGGTAAAAATATATTCTAATTATAATTTAAAACCACTCAATAGTATAATTTCTCACTATAAATTATTTTTATTAAAAATGTTCTTTTTAAGTATTTTTCACTATTCATAAAAAAATTGGAAGTTCTCCGAAAAATACCAAAAAATCAACATAGGCTAATTTTGATATTCTGAATCTAGAAATCAAGTCCACTTTGAAATATAAAATTTATATAATATCAAAAATTGGGTATTACTATTCATAAATGCTACTTTGATTGGTTGCGGTGTGTTAGAATCTCGAACTTGCGTACAATGCAAGCTATTCCATTATTGAAAGAGAGGTGTATCGTGGAAGCTCGAGGTGTTAAATTTTCCCCTCCTTCAATAAATTGCATCCTCGAAATTTGAAATTTTTCTTTGAAAATAAAAGGTTGAAAATAGAAAATACCTTTGTGGAAAACCCACATCAGAAATAGGGTTAATAAAAATATAACTTTAAAAGAAATAATGAGTAGTACGAAGGTCAGCAGAGATAGACCATACTAGGATTCTATGAAAATATGGATATGGAGGAAAAAAACCATAATGGTCTGATGGAGAGTTGTATAAAACTGGATTAAGAGAAAGTTAACCACAAAAAATCAAAAACTTGTGATTTGTTAAACGGTCATTGAATCCCCAGTTGGAAAAGATAACCGGAAACGTTTTTTTAAGTTACCTTTCATAAACATGAGGAATTTATTTAGGAGATTTACTAAGAACGTAAGGAAATATACTTACTTGTCATGTATACTTTCATTCATTAATAATTTTTTACCACAAACCCATCATTCACTCCAAAAGGTAATTGACCTCAAAAATACTCTTTTAATCCTAATTTTAAAAGGTTCCAAATATTAAAACATACCATTTAGATTATGAAAACTTTTTTTTAATAACTAGTGACTTCCTATAGGCTAGTGGTAAGTAATAAAGGCCTATCGCACTATGGTTGTGGGTTCAATTTCTGCAGCTTTTTCTGACGCGATGGGTTATCTCTCGACCTGTAGGTTGTCCTTTTCCTAAAAGTATAGTATTATAATATTCCAAAAATAATCTTTAGAAATGTTTTAACCTTAAACAATACCATCCAAAGTTAAACTTAATTCATTCCAACATTTACAGTTATCCAAAATACCACTGTCCAGAATTTCTCTAAAATGTCTCTAAATTCAAAAATCAATTGTACCCTCAGATTCCCCAAACGAAGTAAAGTTTCTCTTATTGTCACGTACTAAAAATATGATAACCTTCATCATATTAAAACCATAATGAAAAAAACAAGTACTGCAGTACAATCCTTATATATATCACATTATTCTTATAACCAGAATATAATCCTTGAGTCCAAAAGCACCAATACATTAATTATTCCACTTCAACTGTAGTAACAGCATAAGATTGTCCTTGATCCCTTGCCCTTTTTGAGGTGAGTTTCCCTGACTCTTAGGACATTCATTTGCATAATGCCCCATTTCCCTACAATTGTAGCATTCAACATTGATAGCCTCCTTCTTTCCCTTGCAATCACAAGCTTGGTGACCTTTTTCTCTACATTTATAACAAACTCCCATTCCCTTTAGGCATGTACCGGGGGATTATTCCCACAATTATCACATAATGGAAAATCATTCTTTCTCATTTTCCCTTTATCTGTCTCTTGTTCCTCCGTTCTCTTCTTATCTTGCTTTACTTTGTTGTGATAAGACATGGAGAATTTTTTTTCCGTCTTGATAGCACATGAGACAATATCTTCATACGTTGAGAAAGATTGTGATACTAAAGCTCGACAGAGAAATGGTTTTAGCCCATCAATGAAAAGGTCAATCTTACTTCATTGGTTACGTATATAATCTACAGAATGCCTCGCTACCCTTGTAATGTTAGCCTCATACTTTGCGACATTCTCATCATCCTTTTGTCTCAGACTCAGAAATTGACCTTCCATTTCAGCTCGATGGTCACAAGGGAAGTATTTTTTTGAGAAAAGCTCTTTGAACTCCCTCCATTCCATATTATATACTTCATAATCTTCCTTTGTGTTTTGAATCAATGACCGCCATTGATCAACATCTTCTATGAGGCGGTAAACAGCCATGATAACCTTTCCCCTTTTTCTACTCCCTAAGGCATGGAATATTATCTCTATGGAGTTTATCCATTGCTAATCTAGTAATGGATTTGTACCATTATTATATGTTGGTGTTTGTTTCCTCATGGAGCGGTCTAACATTGATACTTCACGTTGCAGATATGGGTTCTCCATACGAGTAAGGTTATTATTCATAACCGGAGTGAGTTGTCCCAATATGGGGATAAGTTGATCAACACTAGCTGTATCTCCATCTCCACAATAATTATCTTGAATAGGAGGGAAATACCTACACGGAGTGCGTGCATTGATACGATTTCCATTCCCCCCACTAGGCCCCGTTTATAAACAATGGAATAAAATATATTAGTTTATGAATTAAAATACATAATTCCATACTTGTAAAACACTTAACATAAATTGAACTATTTATGGATATAATCCATAATCATAAAAATGTTTTCTTTGAGGAAGTATATACTCATAAGCCCTTCATAATGGATTGTAATGAAAATGATAATTATCCTAAGCATATCCCCCGGGAGTGTCATAACCAAGAGTGAAGCAAGGCCCATTGTCGTGCACCATTTCCTGTTCGAGTCTAGCTCAATGCGGTGTTTTCGGGTTTTACCCCCAGGCACATCAGTACCAGATCCTCCTCTACCTACTCGTATCTAGACAGGGATGTATTGCTCAGAAAACTCACAAAATCTCTATAATACTAAAGTTCTAGGAAGTTCTTATATACTAATCTTCAAATTAAATCTTTGGGCTATGTGCTCTAATTAGAGTTTTTCTAAATCTATCTTCCAAGGTTAGTACTAAACTTCCTCTGATAACAACTGTAATACCCCGACCCCAGTTACCCATAGTCGGTGCATTACTTCATAACATTGGCATGATCACAAAAGATCATGTCTCGAAAGACATATTAGTTTAGTAGCCATGGAAACAGTAGATACATTCATAAATGTTACATTACATCATAAAGTGAAAAACTAAAATAACATAGTCTCCATTTACCACATTCATATCCCCTTTATACTATCCCTGCAGGTCATTCATAAAATACTTCTTCACATCCTGGAAAAATTAAAACATTGAAAGGGGTGAGATCAGATGCTCAGTAAGGATAAAAATATAGCGGAATATTTAATAAATAAACATTAACATTTAAGGAAATGAATATCTAAAACAAATGCCTTTTAAAAATGAACATGAGCATAATATAGAAAAAGTAAAATTATATATTTCCATTTACTTATTCACATAGATATTCTACTAGTCAAATAATCACATGCAATATCAATAACCATTTTCATAATGATGGAATGCATAATTCCAGACTATCAAAACCATGTATCCAAGGCCTCGTGCCAAGACTAAAAATAATATTTTGTCAAGGCCCCATGCCAAGACACTAGATTGTCTCATGAGACCTACCAATGCATCGAGGAGCTATAGCGGGCTCCACCCGTTACTTATTAAGTCCAATGCATTCCTTATATTAAAAGGTTTAAAATTATCATAAAACATAACATAATCATATCACAGAAAACATGCATAAAGGAATCAAAAAATTTCCACATTTCAATCAAAATATATCAATACAACACATTGATATAATAAAAACACTTTCAAAATCATTTTCAATACCAAAATAAAATAAAATTAAAACATGATATTTATTTTTCATTTAAAAAAATTTATGAAATGTAGAGGAAGCCGAAACTCAATTAATGGTCATGACGGCGGAGAAGTCATTTTCGCCGCATACGTACAACAAGAAAAACATTCCATTTTTTCGTTTAGTAAAACGCTTCGTATAAAAAGATTCCTTTTGAATAAACGTAAAAGTCAAAGGGGTTTATACACAGTATAAAAGAAATTTGTGTATAAAACAAAATATGCCTCAATGAATTGAGATTGAGAAAAAGTACCTTACAAAAATCATTTTTAAAATAAAAAAGATCTATAATGTGTATTCACTATAATTACACATAATGAAATTACAAATAAAAGATAAGATATAATAATATCATGACATATTTTGAAAGGAGATTAACCCAAAGAACGAAAATTGGGTTACGAAGTTCCCTTACCTCGTGTCCGACATGACTCGATCATTCTTTAACCTCCTGAATAATAATCTAGAGTTAATATCTACTTGCTTAATAACATTTTTCAAGTTCATTAGACCTCTTATATCACTTATTACCATGTTACAAAAATAATGTAGTCATTTAAGTTAATAACAGTCGTTTAGTCGATCTTTGGTACTTGAGTCAAAAATAAACTTCTTATAATTACAATTTGTTCATGTGGTCAAATATCCATTATATCCAGCACTATATTCATGATTTATATATCATATATATCAAATATATCCATTATATACATTCATTAATAATATTATGTAACATTTAGAGGTAAGAAATGAAATGCACCGTTCATGGAGACGGTAAGCCGTACGTACACATTAAGGCTAATTTCATTTCTATTTCGTACTTAATGGAATGAAATCATAATGATACAAAGGTATATTATAATTCCAGTATAATATATTATATAATATCATTTACTCTATCATTTATACATCCCACATATGGCATTAACGATTCAAATCACTTTGAGGGGGCGGTAGTCCGCGCTTCCTAAAATGAAATTATCGCGTTTGCCCATAATGAAAATCATAAAGGTGTGCCATAAATGAAAAATAATAAGAATAAGGAAAACATAAACATAATATATATCATATATAAAAAATAGTTTCATCGTAATGGCCACCATGAGAGGTGTTAAAAGAAGTTTGAAAAATCATCATTTTGTGAGGCAGTAATTCGCCACCCACAGAAACAGTATGTTCTTTAACCATTAGATGATGGTGTGTGTAAGTGTAAATCAAATAATTCTCATAACAGAATCCTAATATATTTATGACACTGGTGTTTTTACAAAATAAACGAATAAAAAGAGTTTAGGGGGTTGGAGAAATAGAATAAAACAAAACAAAATTAGATAAGACATTACCTTAAAATCGGGTACCTCTTTTTGATTTGAGCCAAAGGCTTCCTTGGGAAGACTTCTGACCAATGTGAGGCTTCTAGGAGTAAGAGATGGAAGCTATGAGAGTATTTGGGCAGAGGTTGGGTGAGCCAAATGGCTTGATGGTGTGGATAAGGTGGTAGTGGTGGGGGCCATTTATAAGAGGAGAGGAGGGTCACTCTTGGAATGTTATAAAAGGATACTTTATTATAAAATGATTTTCGGATTTAAAAGGTCCCAAAAAAATATAATTCTAGGATAAGGTGATACGAGTTCTAAATCCACACATCCAATAGGTTTTTTTCATGTGTAGGTCTTAGATTTTACATTATCTTTTCATTTTATTTAAATCATTAATTAATGAGGTAATTGATGCATCATCATTGTGTCATAAAAAATTTAATTTATTTAATGTATAAAAATTAGAAAACAAATTTCATGATGTATTAAATCATTTTATCTTTCCAATAAATATTTATAGTGAAAAATATGAATTGTATAACCTCATTTAAAAATTGTTTTATTAAAACAACTCATGTTTGTGAAATTTTTATTTTAACATTAAATAAAAAGTTTTTAATGTCATTTTCCTACCAATGTGGCTCCATGGGGTCCCGAAGTTGACCCATGGATTGTCGTGATCGGCCATGACTCATCCAATAGAAGTAGGATAAGTGTAAGGGTATTTTAATATTTTTATAATACCATTTTTACCTTAAATTTCACTAAATACCTTTAATCGCGATTAATTAAACTTAAAAGTTACAATTCACCAAAAAATTATTTTAATCCCATTGAACCACATTTTACATCCTAATGAAAACCATGTATGTCGGATTTTTGAAATTCAAATCACAGAAGTGGTAATGTTTCATTTAAACGAAAAATCAGTTTTTTAACCACCACTTAGTGGTTTCACTATTCATCAAAAATTGATGTTTTTCAGAACAATGCCAAAATTTCACCTAAGCTATAATTGATATTCTGAATTCAAAAAGGATTTATATTTTAAAAAATTACAAACATATAAGTTGAATTAATTAATTTTATAATTAATTCTTGCTGTCACAACAAATAGCATTTTTTTAAGAAACAATATATATCAAAAGAGAGACAATTGTTTATGTCCAATTTCAAAGTGAAATTAAATCTAATGACCACCATTGGATAAAATGGTAAAAATATATTCTATTTATACTTTAAAACCACTCAATATTATAATTTATCACAATAAATTATTTTTATTAAAAAGTTGTTTTTAAGTATTTTTCACTATTCATAAAGAAATTGGAAGTTCTCAAAGAAATACCAAAAATTCAACATAGGCTAATTTCGATACTCCAAATCCAAAAATGAAGTCCATTTTGAAGTATAAAATTTATAAAATTTAAAAAATTGGGTATTACTATTCATAACTGCTACATTGATTGGTCGCGGTGTGTTAGAATCTCGAACTTGAGTAGAATGCAAGCTATTCCATTATTGAAAGAGAGGCGTATCGTGGAAGCTCGGGGTGTTAAATTCCCCCCTCCTTAAATAAATTGCATCCTCGCAATTTGAAATTTTTATTTGAAAATAAAAGGTTGAAAAGAGAAAATACCTTTGTGGAAAAACCACATCAGAAATAGGGTTAATAAAAATATAACTTTAAAAGAAATAATGAGAAGTACAAAGGTCACTCGAGATAGTCTATACTAGGATTCTATGAAAATATGTATATGGAGGAAAAACCCATCAAGGTCTGATGGAGAGTTGTATAAAATAGGATTAGGAGAAAGTTAACCACAAAAAAATCACAAACTTGTGATTGGTTAAACGGTCATTGAATCCCCAGTTGGAAAAGTTAACATGAAATGTTTTTTTAAGTTACCTTTTATAAAGTTGAGGAATTTATTTAGGAGATTAACTAAGAACGTAAGGAAATATACTTACTTGTCATGTAGACTTTCATTCTTTAATAATTGTTTACCACAAACCCATCATTCACTCCAAAAGGTAATGGGACTCAAAAATATTCTATTTATCCTAATTGTATAAGGTTCCAAATATTAACACATACCATTTATATTAGGAAAAAAAATTTAATAACAAGGGACTTACTGTAGGATAGTGGTAGGTAATAATGGCCTTTCACACTATGGTTGTGGGTTCGATTCTTGCAGCTTTGTCCGATGTGACGGGTTATCTCTCGACTTGTAGGTTGTCCTTTTCCTAAAATTATAGTATTATAATATTCCAAAAATAATCTTCAGAAATGTTTAAACCTTAAACAATACTATCCAATGTTGAAATTAATTCATTCCAACCATTATAGTTACCTAAAATACCTCTGTCCAGAATATCTATAAAAGGTCTCTAAATTCCAAAATCAATTGTTCCCTTAGATTCCCCAAACAAATTAAAGTTTCTCTTATTGTCACATACTAAAAATATGATTACCTTCATCATATTAAAACCTTAATGAAAACAAAAAGTATTTCAGTACAATCCTTATATATATCACATTATTCTTATAACCAGAATATAATCCTTGAGTCCAAAAGTACAAATACATTAATTATTCCACTTAAACTGTAGTAAAAACATAAGATTGTCCTTGGTCCCTTGGCCTTTTCTGAGGTAATTTTCCCTACCTCTTTGGACATTCATTTGCATAATGCCCCATTTTCCCTACAATTGTAGCATTCAACATTTATAGCCTCTTTTTTTTTCCTTGCAATCACGAGCCTGGTGACCTTTTTCTCCACATTTATAACAAACTCCCATTCCTTTTAGGCATGTACTGGGGTGATTCTTCCCACAATTATCACATAATGGAAAATCATTCTTTCCCATTTTCCCTTTATATGTCTCGTGTTCCACCATTATCTTCTTCTCTTTCTTTACTTTGTTGTCATAAGACTTAGAGAATTCCTTTTCTGTCTTGATAGCACATGAGACAATATCATCATACGTTGAGAAATATTGTGATAATAAAGCTCGATGGAGAAATTTTTTTAACCCATCAAAGAAACAGTCAATATTACCTCTTGGGTTACGTATATAATCTGCAGCATTCCTCGCTAACCTTGTAACATTAGCCTCATACTTTGCAACATTCTCATCTTCCTTTTGTCTCAGACTCAGAAATTGCCTTTCCATATCTGCTCGATGGTCATGAGGGAAATAGTTTTATAAGAATATCTCTTTGAACTCCCTCCATTCCATATTCGATACTTCATCATCTTCCTTTGTGTTTTGAATCAATGACCACCATTGATTAGCATCTCCTGTGAGGCTATAAACATCAATGATAACCTTTTCCCTTTCGCTACTCCCCAAGGCATGGAATATTTTCTCTAAGGTTTTTACATTGCTCACCTAGTAATGGATTTGTACCCCCATTATATGGTGGTGGTTGATGCCTCATGAAACGGTATAACATTGATCCTCCACATTGCAGATCAGGGTTCTCTATACGAGTAAGGTTATTTTACATAACCTGAGTGAGTTGTCTCAATATGGTGATAAGTTGATCAGCACCAGTTGTATCTCCATCTCCACAATAATTATCTTGAGCAAGAAGGAAATCCCTACACGGAGTGCGTGCATTGATACGGTTTCCATTCCTCCCACTAGGAGCCATTTCTAAACAATGGCATAAACTAGATTAGTTTATGAATTAAAATACATAATTCCATACTTTTAAAACAGTTAACATAAATTGAACTATTTATGGATATAATCCATAATCCTAAAAATGTTTTCTTTATGAAGTATATACTCATAAGCCCTTCATAATGGTTTGTAATGAAAATGATAATTATCCTAAGCATATCCCCCGGGAGTGTCATAACCAAGACTGTAGCAAGGCCCATTTTTGTGCACCACTTCCCGTTCGAGTCTAGCTCAAAGCGGTATTTTCGGGTTTTACCTCTAGGTACATCTGTTCCAGAGCTGACTCTACCTACTCATATCCAGACAGGGATGTATTGCTTAGAAAACTCACAGAATCTCTTTAATACTAAAGTTCTAGGATATTCTTCTATACCAATCCTCAAAGTCTATCTTTGGGCTATGTGCTCTAATCAGAGTTATTCTAAATATAGCTTCCAAGGTTAGTACTAAAATTCCTCTGATACCAACTGTAATGCCCCGACCCCAGTTACCCAGAGTCGGTGCATTACTTCGTAACATTTTCATGATCACAAAAGATCAAGTCTCGAAAGACAGATTAGTTCAGTAGCCTTGGAAACACTAGATACATTCATAAATGTTACATTACATCATACAGTGAAAAACTACAATAACATAGTCTCCATTTTCCACACTTATATCCCCTTTAGATTATCCCTACAGGTCATTCCTAAAATACTTCTTCACATCCTAAAAAAATTAAAACATTGAAATGGGTGAGCTCAGATTCTTAGTAAGGATAAAAATATAGCGGAAGCTTTAATAAATAAATATTAACATTTAAGGAAATGAATAACTAAAAAAATACTTTTAAACATGAACATGAGCATAATATATAAAAATTAAAATGAAATATTTCTATTTACTTATTCACATGGATATTCTACTGGTCGAATAATCACATGTAGTATCAATAACCACTTTCATAATGATGGAATGCATAATTCCAGACTATCATAACCACGTATCCAAGGCCTCGTGCCAAGACTACAAATAAGATTTTGTCAAGGCCTCGTGCCAAAACACTAGTTTGTCTCATGAGACCTATTTAGGCATCGAGGAGCTATAGCGGGCTCCACCCGTCACTTATTAAGTCCAATGCATTCCTTATATTAAAAGGTTTAAAATTATCATAAACCATAACATAATCATATCACATAAAACATGCATAAAGGAAACATAAAATTTCTACATTTCAATTAAAAGATATCAATACAAAACAAAAATATAATAAAAACACTTTCAAAACAATTTTCAATACCAAAATAAAAGAAAATTAAAACTATATATTTATTTTTCATTTAAAAAAAAGTTATGGCTTGTTGAGGAAGCCGAAACACAAATAATGGTCACGAAGGCGGAGAAGTCATTGTCGTCGCATACGTACAACAAGAAAAACATTCCTTTTTGTCATTTAGTAAAATGCTTCGTATAAAAAGATTCCTTTTGAATAATCTTAAAAGTCAAAGGGGTTTATACACTATATAAAAGAAATTTGTGTATAAAACAAAATATGCCTTAATGAATGGAGATTGAGACAAAGTACCTTACAAAGATCATTTTTTTAAATAAAATAGATCTATTATGTGTATTCACAATAAGTACACATAATGAAATTACAAATACAATATAGGATATAATAATATCATGACATAATTTGAAAGTAGGAGATTAACCCAAAGAACGAAAATTGGGTTAAGAAGTTCCCTTACCTCGTGCCCGACTTGACTCGATCATTCTTTAACCTCCAGAATAATAAACTAGAGTTAATCTCTACTTTCTTAAGAACCTTTATCAAGTTCATTAGCCATTTTATATCACTTATTACCATGTTACGAAATTTATGTAGTCATTTAAGTTAATAACGGTCGTTTTGTCAATCTTTGGTAATTGAGTAAAAAAGAAACATCTTATAATTACAAGTTGTTCATGTGGTGAAATATCCATTATATCCAGCATTATAGTCTTGATTTATATATCATATATATCATATATATCCAGTATATATATCATTCATAATATTACATAACATTTAGAGGTATGAAATGAAATGCACCGTTCATGGAGACAGTAAGCTGTACGTACGCATGAACTCTAAATTCATTTCTATTTCGTATTTAATGGAATGAAATCATAATGATAAAAAGGTATATTATAATTCCAGTATAATATATAATATAATATAATTTACTCTATCCTTTATACATCCCACATATGGCATTAACAATTCAAATCACTTTGAGGGGGCGGTAGTCAGCACTTCCTAAAATGAAATTATCGCGTTTAACCATAATGGAAATCATAAAGGTGTTCCATAAATGAAAAATAAAGAAGCATAAGTAAAAAAATAAACATAATATATATCATATATAAAAAATAGTGTTATCATAATGGCCACCATGAGAGGTGTTAAAAGAAGTTTGAACAATCATCGTTTGGTGAGGCAGTAATTCGCCACCCACAGAAACTGTATGTTCCTTAACCATTAGACGAAGGTGTGTGTAAGTGTAAATCAAATACTTCTCATAAAAACATAATAGTATATTTAAGATACTGGGTTTTTTACAAAAGAAAAGAATCAAAAGTGTTTAGGTAGTTGGAGAAGCAGAATAAAAAAAAACATCATTAGAGAAGAAATTACCTTAAAATCGGGTAACTCTTTTTGATTTGAGCCAAAGGATTCCTTGGGAATACTTATGCCCAAAGTGAGGCTTATAGGAGTAAGAGAGGTAAGTTGGGAGAGTATTTTTCCATATTTTGGCCGAGGAAAATGGATTGATGGTGTGAATAAGGTGGTAGTGGTGGGGCCATTTATAAGAGGAGAGGAGGGGCACTCTTGGAAAGTTATAAAAGGATACATTATTATAAAATTCTTTTCGGATTTAAAAGGAACAAAAATTATATATTTCTAGGATAAGGTGATAAGAGTTCTAAATCCACCCATCCAATAGGTTTTTGACACCTATAGGTCTTAGATTTTACATTATCTTTTCATTTTATTTAAATCGTTAATTAAGGAGGTAATCGCTGCATCATCATTGTGTCATAAAAAATTTAATTTATTTAATGTCTAAAAATTATATAACAAATATCATGATGTATTAAATCTTTTTATATATCTAATTAATATTTATAGTAAAAATTATGACTTGTATAACCTCATTTAAAAATTGTTTTAGTAAAACAACTCATGTTTGTGACATTTTTATTTTAATATTAAATAAAAAGTTTTTAATGTCATTTTCCTACCAATGTGGCTCCATGGGGTCCCCAAGTTGACCCATGGATTTTCTTGGTCGGAAAGGAATCATAAAATAGGATTAGTACAAGTTTAATGGTATTTTCATATTTTTATAATACCATTTTTACCTTAAATTTCACTAATTATCTTTAATCGCGAATAATTAAACATAAAAGTAACAATTCAGCAAAAAATTATTTTAATCCCATTGAACCAAATTTTACATCCTAATGACAACCATGTATGTCATATTTTTTAAATTAAAATCACAGAAGTGGTAATGTTTCATTTAAACGAAAAATCAGTTTTTTAACTACCACTTAGTGGTTTCACCATTCATAAGAAACTGAAGTTTTTCAGAACAATGCCAAAATTTCACCCTAAGCTATAATTGATATTACTAATTCAGAAATTATTTCTATTTTACAAAATTCCAAACATATAATTTTCATTAATTAATTTTATAATTAATTCCCGATGTCACAACAAATAGCGTGTTTTTAAGAAACAATATATATCAAAAGACTGACAATTGTTTATGTCCAATTCAAAAGTGAAATTAATTATAATGACCACCGTTGGATAAAATGGTAAAAATATATTCTAATTATACTTTAAAACCACTCAATATTATAATTTATCACTATAAATTATTTAGATTAAAAAAGTTGTTTTTAAGTATTTTTCACTATTCATAAAAAAATTGGAAGTTCTCAGAAAAATACCAAAAAATTCAACATAGGTTAATTTCGATATTCCGAATCCAAAAATGAAGTCATTTTTGAAATATAAAATTTATATATTATCAAAAATTGGGTATTACTATTCATAACTGCTACTTTGATTGGTCTCGGTGTGTTAGAATCTCGAACTTGCGTACAATGCAAGCTATTGCATTATTGAAAGAGAGGTGTATCGTGAAAGCTCGAGGTGTTAAATTCCCTACTCCTTTCTACATTCCATGTATTTTTCACCATGTATTCCATATGCTTTTCGATCATGATGTTCCTATCCTTCGGAAATTACTAATTCTTTTTGAATCACATCTCAATGAGGCCCTTGCATCATGAGACCCTCATATGGGAATCCCTCTAGGTATGTGCATAGGGACTTCATTGTCCCTTGTGAGATGTACCCTATTTCTATTCCATTCCTCTTTTTTTTCTACATAGGTACACCAATTTATGTTTATATTAATAATAGGTATGCTAACCGACATTATGCAAGTTACCATTCTTCAACAACCTTACCTTCTATAATTTATGGTACCTTCCCTTATGCACATGATGATGTGAAGCCGAAATATAATCCCAAGGGATGTGGACTGAGTTCCCAATGACCAATATGCATGAATTTAATCATTTTATAACTAATTTCCTCCACATATGACGTTAAAATGTGACCTCGACCTTTGGGGGATGCCCAAGATTTCCAATGTATTTTGTTGTAGGGTTTCAGATCATCCAAAAATGGAATGAAATATTCTACATAGGATCTGAATGTTGATGGGATCCAGGAACCTCTCACATCCCATGCTCTTAGTCTAACACCTCACTTATTTTGGGATTTTTCACGATGTGTTCCTCATGTAGTTTCAAAACTTAAGATCCATCGATCCCTTGATAGTATGATATATGAATGAATGACATGGAATCATATATTCCAAACCTGGGGTGAGATCCTCCTTGTGCACTTTGACTTCCTCCTCCAGAAGGTTTCATTGACAATCCTGAAATAATTTATTGTCGATGATTCATGGATACATGAGCATCCAGACTTATAATACCCCTTGTTTCTCTCACATAGCATGACTCATGTGGGATTGGAGGTTAGTTGGGACCATCAAATCGATCCAATATAGTGTTAATCCCCTAAGGAGGAATCACATATCATTATTGTTAGATGGGTAGTTCTTACATGTATTCCCCAAAATGTCACATCCATCAAGTCTCCTACAAGGGTATACACCCCAATCATTAACTATGGGAAGAACTCATGAATAAACCCCAACCATATGCTACACTTCTATGGGGATGACTCTTCTGGTGTATGCCTGAACGCACCCTCTATAACTATGAAGAATCTGATTCCCAACTAACTAGGATACATAAGAAAAATACCTTTGATGAATTCCAATAAAGTCAAACACCATAACCCTTTCATGAAATCCCCAAAAATCAATCTAATCTATCTTTTTTCACCAAAAATACCATCCATATCTATCCAAAATTTACCTAGGTTACCACATACTGGAGAGATCAAGCCACCCATCTTGGTAACATTTATTCATAAGCCCCATCCACATTATCACCGCTCCTAATATCCCCTCACTAGTTCTCATTCATATGTCCCACACCAGACATCAAGATACATAGGGATTTGATCCCCAAATCCAAAATAAGGTATGTAGGAAGCCTCCATGAGTTTCAATCCCAACAAATGGTAATCCTTGGTGGTTCCCTCATTGTAGTGTACCTCTCTAATCCTCCCTTAGTGGTGTCTAGATCATCCCTCATGGTGTGACATATTCATTTTATTGGATACAAGACCTTAGGTCTATTCTCCTAGCGAGTTACGAACAATACATATGGTAATCATTTCAGGTGGTCCATATAGAAACACATTTGTATGACCTGCCTTCCCTGGTCATCAAGGTCATTATTTATTCATATCTTCCTGATGTTAAAATCATGACCTGTCACACAACCACCTACAATTAAAGTTGTGATTCCTAAGTAAAACCTCAGAACACACCCCTTTGGAATAAGATACCATATGATTGACATGGTATGACTTGGGTCAAAGACTAAGATGTCTCTGTGATATGCCATCAAATGAGGAAGATACATGTTATGGATGTTCCAACATATATACATTCAATAGCATTGGAAAACTGGACTACTCCAATAACTGATGTTTTCACTGCTTTCATGACCCCTTGGAATGTCCAGACAAAAGTAGTTTTATTAGATGATATCTATAATGACATAGAACTATGAATTTTCCTTGGTAACAATGTTCTAATCTATGAGGGATTCATATACTAGGTGAATAATTAAGAGGAATCCATGGATGATGGAACCATCATCCCATTATCCTAATTCGATCATGGAGTAGACATTTACTAGAAGGTGATGAATTCCACCCATATTTAAAATATGGTAATTTAGTAATAAATTTAGCTATTAGTGGCACAACACAGAGAGAAGTGGAGAACCACGAGGACCACTTAAGAAACATTGATGAAATTAAAAACTATGTTAGGAGAAAATTCCCCAAAAAATTAAGAAACTCTATTTTCATTTTCTCTAAATTTAGTCTATGTATCATATTAATAATATTATCATGTTAAATTTGAAATTAGTTTCCACACCGATTTTAGTGGGAAAGAAGTTTTCAAGATATGGATTAGGAAATGATTTTGATCCTAAATAGGTTAGAAAGATGATTGGATGTTTAATATATTTTAATTCCCTATGACATAAAATGGTTTATAATTTTACCATATGTAAAATATTTATTAGTGATAAAAAGTGGCACATTTATATGCTAGAAAAAATTGTTCTCATATATAATAATGGCGCAACAAATTTAAACATCAGGTATGATAGCTTAGAAAGTATTGGGTTTCTTTGGTATTCAAATGCTAACAAGGTAGGTAATATTGATGATATAATATCCCTACATTTTTTATATTTCTTTTAATGTAATATTTTGTATTTCGAATAGAAAGATAAAAAATTCACTAAATCCAAGAATGTTTCAATATGGTTTAGTTTTTTCCACTCGAATTTCCAGTCCACATATGTAGATTAAAACTCAATTACAAAATCTAATTATTGACATGGAATTACAATTTCCCTTGGTTTTTGATAATAATAGTTTGTTATGAATTATATAAAATATGGTATAACATTCTTATTCAAAACATATTGATATCAAATATCATTTCCTCAAAAGACATGTAGAGAAGAATGATATGAGGTTGGGGTAAATTCCTACATCGGAAAAAGATATATTATTTTAAGAAAACCATTACCAATGAATTAATTTCTTAAATTTATGTTTCACATGGGAATCCAAGATTTTTTTCATCATGGTTGAGGTATGTTTTTTAACCCTCTATAATCGTGTCTATTGAAACTGTTTTCAAGGGGGGTATTTTTTTCATAAATTAATTCATTTTTATGTGCTAATACATTTATAAAAGAATGCAAATATATGGATTTGGGGTATTATGTGAATCCATAATGTAAGTGTGTAAACAATTATAACAATATTCATGAGTTGTTATAAGAAGACTTTTTATTATGATAAATTGGATAATGTGAATAAAATAGGTGAAGAAATGTTTAGAATGTATTTAGAGTCATTATATTTAAAATATATTCTTTTAATATTAATAACTCATGTTTCCTAAAATGGTTTGTCTCTCACAATCTTGTATGTTTTTATAAGTAATCCATTTCTTGAGGTTACAATGTTTAGTGATTTAGTTGTTTTAGATGAAAATAAATTTCAATGTGGTAGATTATCAGTACTATGTTGGATGGATATGGTTTTTGGAATATGAAAGTAGTTTTTCTATGAATTGTGTCATTTGTATTCATATAAAATAAATAATACCACTTTTTAAAATATTTGGGTGATCAAAATGAACATTTTATTCAAAAAATTAGAATCACATTTCTTATGAAATCTAATCACATTGAGAATAGTTTCAAATGAATAAATATTTATCTAACTCACCTTGGGTTCAGAATGAATGGAATGTCATAATGATACGCTAAATCAATGATTGCATTTTTTAAATTAAATTCTGATGATCTTATTTATGATCCTCAAGTTCTCATTAATCTTGTGTTATCATAATTTTTTTGTTGTAACCCATTTGAAGTAATCTTGGAGAAAAATTTATTCTATTTTTATCGAGGCCTATTAGAATGAAATTATTGATGGAGGAATTAGATGTTACAAAACATTCCATTACATGTGAGAAGAATTTGAAGCTAATCTCAAACAAAATAAGTGTCATGAGAAATTTACGATAGAAGAAGATATTTTTGGGAGAAAGAAGGTATTGAAGAGTATGATTTATAATATCTATCCATCGATGTTGGATCACTAGAGAGATATTTTATTTGATGTATTAGAAATTTTATTGAAGCGTGAGATAAGGTAAATATAATAAAAGGATGATTAATGGTAACAATGTCTTTTTATCTGAGAAAAATATAATTCATATTGTGATAATGGTTTCAACTATGATCTATCCTAATGAGAAAAAACACCATGAGATTGTGGATCCATCTAAAATAATGGCCCTTGAGGGATTGGTGATTCCTATGACTAGAGGAAATTATCCTAAGAATGTGAGGAATAACAAGAGGAATACTTTATTTCTTAAAGAACTGATGCAGAGATGCTTTAAAAAAGGCTTTAATGACTTTCTTCATGTATGGGTTGGTTGAGAGGCCAAGGATGAGGTCGTAGAAGGGTTGACTTGAACTCCCTTCCGGAAGTACAATGGAGGCTAAGTCCATGACTGTTTAAAATGATTAGTAAGTAGTAATTGGTTTGGGGTTTTCCTTATTTTATTGTTCTATTATTGGCCATTGACGTTGACTTTATTTTATTAAGAGACCCAACATCCATCATTCAAGAAATAAAAGTTAGAACCAAAAATAAAATGAAATAGATCTTCATAGTAAGAAGATATCAATGAGTATAATAATCATAAAATGAATGAATATTTTGAAGTCAAATCTATTGATATTAGTTACTACGATGTAGGGTCATTTCTTTCATTAGAGGTGGAATCATTTGTATTGGGATTTATAAGGAAAAATGAATTTAGAAAATAATATTTTTTTCAGCACAATGTAATGAAAAAAATTATAGATCAATATATATTGTCATACACCATTTTCATCATTATGAATTGTTTTGTGTATTCCTCAAAAAGCGGGTAAATAAAAAATAATTACACTAATATGATTTCATGTGTATAAAGAATGAAAATAATAACTATGGAATGTTTTCAATAGATTTTATATCATGTGGGACATGACATTTGGACTAGAGCATACATTGATGAAATCATTAGACACAACATCATTAGTTTTGGAAATGAATAAATGAGAATTACATGAAGTAAGAATATGATTATTTAATTAGGATCATATAAGGGGCTGAAAATTCTAGAATACTTTTATTCAATTTTTTCATATGTTGAATAAAAAACCAATTAAGAATATTTTGTCTTCATTATAATGGGAAAAAAATGAAAATAAGAATGGGATTGATGTCATAAGAGGTAATATGATCGAGATGATATTTTGAGAATATTCAATAATGTTTGAGAAGAGTTGAGATGTGATAACAAATAGATTATTTATTTCAAATTAACTGGAATTTTATAATTCATAAAATTTAGTAGAGTGATAATGGTTTTCATTATCAATATCAAACCACTTTTGGGTCAGCTATGAATTGATGAGGTACTATTTACATTCTAATGTTGATTAATTTTTGAAAAGAAGATACATAATATGTTATGTTCTTGGGAGAATTTGTTTCCAGATTATTTATTCATGAAGATTTTTTCATGGTATAATAATGAAAGGATATGAGGTAAGCCCTGGAATAGAGATTCCAGACCTAAATTAGAAATTTGACTGAGAATTCCAATGATTGATTGAAGCTGGTCAAAATTGTTTCAACGGTATTCCGACATAATTATATTTCTATATAGAGAAATTAGACTGGAGAATTGAAATGGGAAATCATAATGAGAATCAATATTAATTATATAATAATTTTATTCTAACAGTTGTGTAAGAATGTGATGAATTGTATTGAGGATCATATATTTGAATGTTCAAAATGAAACAATGTAACAGTTTTCATAAAATTTTACACTGAATTGTATTAAATAATTGCATGATACTAGATGTCGATGCAATGTTATATAGATCATTTTGAAAGACAATTTTAAGGGAATATTATATGTTTCTTATCAACAAAAAAATGATGATTTTATAGTGTATTATGTGATATCAAACTGTCTCCATACCATACCAAATATGTAACCACTCTTATGGATTATTGAACATTTTATATTTCTGTTTTCCATGGATGTGTTATTTTTTTATTTCATCAAGGTAACAAATAATTAATAGGAGATGAAGGTTGTTTCAAAAGAAAGAAATCATTGATTCACTGTCCCCTATCAGTTATACATGGATCTCAACTGTCGAGTTTTTCATACAACATTATTACGGTAGAAAATTAGAAGATGAGTATATCAATCATATTGTGTTTTATTACTTATACATTCACTCTATAGCCCTAAAAATAAATAATAATTTTTTGTGTAGATAATTTTTTATTATTACTAGAAAAATCCCACATTATGTAATTGATGTGGGACTATCTAAAAAGTGATATTAATCATTATTAAAAATAAAATTATATTTAGAATATATGATGATAGTTCATCATCCTTCTTTTCAATATGGATTTCACGCTACTCCTATTCTATGATTAACAAAAACAACTAATAAATATTGAAATTATTTTTTAGAAATATCAAAAAATAAAGTGATCAATGGATTTAGAGTGATTTTTATTTTAAATAACATCTAAATAATTAGATTAAAATTTATATATCTCTCAGAAATGTAATTTTCCTAAAACTAAAATAAGTTCACACAGTACAGTTCATGTAGATGATGCACAATAGAGAGTAAATCATCATTGAGATAAAGATCATTATAAAGTTACTAGAAGAGGAAATAATGTTATTAATTTGTGCATATATTATGTAATAGTTTTATAATGATTTAGTATTTAAAAAATTGATGTTATGTGAAAACCATAATATTTCTATGTTCAACAGAAGAAAATAAATTCATAACAAATTTCATAAATAATGAATTCATATATTCTAAAAAAATTAGGATCGATATTTAATGTGGATATAAAATAAATAATTCACTATTTAATATATCATGGAAATACTTACTTGGATTTTATAAGTTGATGAAATAAAAAAGTATGACATGAGATCATTATAATATCATATATTGAAAAAAAGATCTATATTTTTAATGAATTTAATGCAGAAATGATTATTATATAATGAATCAGTTTTTTCATTAAATGATTATTAAGACTAATAAATTTTTAGTTTCCTGGAAGATAATAGAAAAATTCCCAAAATATCAAATAATTTTTCATGAAATGTTAAAAAAATTTCATGATAAAATATTTCTATTAGAGTTTAATTAGTGTATTCTCTTTAGGAGTAGATTTAAATGTTGACTAAATCGGGGTTTTTGAAATAATGAAAAACCTAAATATTATAATTAATATATAATTTTAAAAAATGAATAAAACAACTTAATAAGAGAAATCAGATAATTAATTCTACTTTATTCATCTGATTTATTCAATATAGGATGAATAAAACGTAATAGATTACCCGATACTGCTGCCCAATTGAGAAATCCTTGAGAAAAATGGAAAAAAATTTAACACTACTAATTTTTAATATAAATTTTCTTTCATAATGAAATATATTTATGCTATCCTGTACTGTTTCATTTCTCAAAATATGATGAAGAAAATGGAAGATGAATCTATGTTGTGTAATCTAGTTTGAAAAATAAGGGAAGACAATAGTATATACAAGAAATGAATATAACGTTGAATATTATTGGTTTTAAACATTTATAAATAATAGTAAGCCATTATATACATTGGATTTCAATACAATAAGATGAGTTATTAGAAACCTGAAAATTAAATAAGTGGAATAAAATTCTAGTTTCTTGATGTTATGAATGTAGTAGAAGAAGATGATGATAAAGAATGCGTATCACATAAAAATTGTGAATAATGAAAATTGGTGAAATAATTTTTATTTATTTATCTATATTTAATATCTTTATAAATTGTATAATGAGAAACATTTTGGGGTTCACAGACATTGTTAGGTGATGTGTAGAATTAGTATATACATAATCTTTAGTCATTGTAACTGAAATGTTGATACATGTGTGTTGTACGGCCTTCAAGAATCAAGAATATTCCCATGATAATAAATATATTTTTGAGTGGATAAACATGTTAAAATAATTATTAACCTATATTCATTGTGAATTTTGATGTGATTCATCCAATGATATAATTCATAAGAGAGAAAACGTAATTTATTCACCATAATATCTGAATAGTAAAGAGGAAAGGGTCACAATGTTTTAAATTAAAAATAATGTAACACTCTCTAATTCATTACTAGAAAGATAAAACATATCTCTACTAGATACGTGATATATATATAATTATATATATATATGTTATATTCTACTATATATTATATTTTTTCCAAAATAAAAATTTACTTAATTATAAACATGTCCATTTAATTTCAATATATTGATATATTTCAAATATTTATTTAGAAATGAAATAATTGAATAACATAAATTTAATGCAAGTCTATTAGAAATATATTTCAGGATGTTGTACATAGTTTTATTTGATCATTTTATAGGACCAATCCTGTAACAAATTAAACAAAGTATTAGGCCATCGCTCTAAAATCTGAATTCTATAGTCATACGGTGAAATCGTAATCACGCAATAATAGTATAAGTGAAAAGGGTATAGTAAGCTAATAATTAATTAATATTTATGAATAAATAATAACTATTTATTTATAATCAATTAACCATGAAGTTCATTCAAATTTTCAAAAAACATTTTACATTAATTGAATTAATATTTACTTCTATTTTGTTTCAAATAATTAATTTTGATGATTGATGATAATGAAGAATTTACATATATTATAAGATGATTAATGATTAAAAATAATAAATCATTAATTAATTCTATAAATAATTATTTGGTGTACTCGAGACTAGTTTAGAAGGTAAAAACCAAAAACATCCCTTGAAATAATAATGATCGACATGAAAAATTATGTGTCTAGAAAATTAAAATTTAATAATGTGAGGTTAATTTTCAAATTATAAAAAAGGGTCATTTGGATAAGGGTGTACCATCACCAAACATGATCCTCATATGTATACAATAATTGTTTTATTTGAAGGAATATTGGCCCCACCATAATAAATCCATGTCCATCATGCTTTCATCATAATTTATCATCTTCTTTATACTACAACCTACAAAAAAATATGTAATATATGGCTCTACGTGTGAATAAACTATATTGAAATTTTTGTTCAATAAAATAGTATAATTAATATCAACCCCATAAATAATCCATTTCATATAAACATGATAGTGATGAGTGAGAATTTTTCCTTATCCCATACTCTATGACATGAAAGGTCAAAAATTAGAAAAACCATAATATTTTTCATACCTAACTTTTATAATGTAGTACTGAATCAGTTCCAGAAAACGTTTCTAGGATATTTTAAGGGATTTTCAGAAGGGGTTAGAAATCTACGTTACAACATCATAATATTTTGAAAAATAATTCTTTTAAATTGATATATTCTTCATCTTCATCGTAGAACTTCATTTTTTAATATGAAGTAGACATGAATAATGTTTAACCAAAATTTATGTGAATCAATTGAACATATATCTCCTTATATAATATTTTTATAATTTTTTTTATATTTATAGTAATGATAAATTTGGATGTGTTGAACATATATTAAAAGAATAAATTAAAAAAATTATGTTACAATATTATGAATTATGGAATATTTTATCAAATAATAATTTTTGATGTGAATACTGTTAATAACAATACAATAATCTTAACAACCACACAAAAATATAATTTAATTATGGATAATTTGGAAGGGGGATACGATTAATTATGAAAACTAAAGAGTAACTATATGTAAATATTTTACCAAAACATGAGCTACTCTATAAAAAAATAATATATATATATATATATGTAATGAATGAATGTGATGACATTCAATTCACACAAAATTTCTTATTATCCAATTAGATTAACTGAAAACATTTATGGTGGGACATAAAAACACTAACCAGTAGTTGGTTCCAAAGATTATTTATAGTTATTCACACTTATTATATGTATAAATTCAAACTTATTAGTTGAATATTAAATACATAACATTATTACAAATTCCAAATCTGTAAAAGATTATTTTTGATTTCGATTCATGGATATATAAGAAAATACTTCATTAAGTATTTAAATCAACCTCCATATAGTACATCTTTTATAAAATCCTTATATACATATCATACTAAAAATATTTATTAATTTCTTAGGGAATGTCAAACACAATAATTTGTATGTTTAGATTCATAGTATTTGTAAATAATGTAGAAATCTACATAAATGGAAATAGCTGATTTATGAAAATAAGATAATACTTTGAAATGAAACCCAAGTCATTAGGAGAGAATAACATGACTCATGTAAGGAATCTAGGCATTTTATAGACATTGAATCATAACTGGATAAAAAAATGAGGCACGAGAGTGTATCATTGCCATAAGACCATGTAATAAATGTGAAAAATAATGTGTGGAATTATCAAAATCATAGAAATCTTAGGTCAAGGCTACCCACCAAGACATTCAAAAAACATTTGATATAGAATAACCAAATTTTGGTTTCTTGATATTATGATAACATCCCATTTACCATTTTAGGGTTTGGATAAACTCTCATGTACCATCATTTGTCATTTGGTGTAATGACCTATCCTTAAATAGTACATAATTTTGTGTTATAAGTCCAGAAATCATTCTATTACATTTAATGATCTTTTTGGGTATATATTTTTAGTTAATTATTTCATAACTCAATTATACTAAAGCCATAGAATAAAATCTAGACACATATTATTAGTATCTATTATTTAATAACATAATAATTACATAATATTAAATGAACAATTATCATGAAAAACATCATAATTTTAAAAATTATCTCTTCATTTATGTTACCTATCCATAATATAATGCTTTTAAAAAAATGTGGGATGTGCCTAAAAATGATAAGTATGTGTCATAAAAAGATGGAATCCATTAGTCCAATGGATAAAATTAAAAAACACAAAAACTATTTACTGAAAACATAACATTTTTCCCAATAAAGAATAATATGATTCCTCTAAAATATAATTTATTTTTCATTTTGAAAAAAAATTATTTCCATGAAAAATCATTCAAGAATATAAATTCTTATATGCAACTTAGGATATCATATCATAGAAACTTTAGAAAAACCATGCATAACCGTTCACTTTTTGAATAACTATACAACCAATTTAAAATAAAATATTATTGCGAACATAATAATTACAAAATTAATTGGTGTGCTATTCGGGTGCACCCATTGATTATGAAATAACCGGTGAAACTAGTGATATATAGGCACACCAATTATATAGAATGTTTATAAACCAGAACATGAATACAATATTTCATCATTTAAAAAAATATAGAAAACATGTATGAAAATCACAGCAGGATATGAAAATACCATTTAATTTTTAAACCCCATTTACAATACCAAAATACCAATAAGAAGGAAAATTGTTCTTTTTTAATTTAATAAATCATGAACACTTACAATGAAATATAGAGTTGACATAATTGTTATGGTGGTATGGAAATTCAATATTGACGTTCTTATCAAATAAAATTAAATGATTCATTTTTAAATTCATCGAAATAAATTTAATGTGGTATAAACTAAAAATTATAAATCATTAATGTCTATATATGAAATTTTAAAATTCAATATAAAATATCATCAAATAAAATAAATAGAGTTTTAAATAAGACATTAAAAAAAGTTATGTTTTTAAGAAAAGAACCTTATATCATTGGAAATATTTCAATCATTCACTCCAATAAATAAAAAAACTAAACAAAACATTAAATAATAATATAATATATATATTCATGATATATATTTTTTAAATGGTCTCTATATACAACATACACATTTATAATGGTTCATAACGTTATGATATGAATTAATGAAAAGATATTTAGAAGAAGTATCTTACCCTAAGTGTGAGTCATCGTTTGTGTCATTGTCTTCCTGAATAATAAACTTATGTTAATTAATTACATTCTTCATAACCATTTAAATTTAACATTTATAGTTATTTAAATTATTGACCTGTAATATATGGTTACATAAACAATTTTTTTTATGTCAATATTTTTTTACTATATTTGTCTTATGTGTCAAAAATTGCATTATTAGTTCGTCAATGGTCAAATATTTCATATTTCCAACATATAGAGAATAATATTAATTAAATTATTATAATATTTATATATAAATTATAATATTCAATAAAATATTGATATCTGTTTATGAAAAATGATCTTCTGTTATGATCAAGAAGATAATATGTCTTATATATGTATGACTAACATTTCATGTTTTCAATGAACATTATTTAAATAAGGCATGTAATATTTTTTCAGAGAATATTAATATTATATATTAAATACAATATTATTTAATTATATATACCTATATATATCATCATTTTTATTTGGTAAGGAAAAAATAATCATAACATCTCAAGGAGGTGATAGTCCACACATCCATTAATGACATTATCATTTTTATGGTGTGTGAAAAGGAATTAAAAATTATATATTCTAATTAAAAAATTATCAATCTATAATGAATATCATAATTATATCATTTATATCATACATATTAATTATCATCACACTTATTTCCATCCATGTAATGTGTTGTTGAAAATGAATCATGTCGTTTGGTTAGGTCGTATTTCATCACACACACGAGCGTCATTAATATATTATTTACTGTATGGAATATAAAAATGTTATAGGTGATATAATAACATAATATATATAATTATATAAAAAATTATATATATATATATATTAGATCCATCATTTTATCCATGTGTGAGATCTAATAATAGAAAAAATAATGACACATTTAGCAAGGCGGTAGTCTGTCATAGATAAGAATGATGATTCAATAACCCATTTGATGGAAGTGTTACTAGTATTAGGTCTAACCCAGAAAAAAAATTCTTTTTAATATAAAAATTCTATTATATCCTCATGCTAGAAGAATAAAAGAATAAGTTAAAGAATGAAATAAAAATAAAAAATCTCATTTATGAATGTTTCCTCTTCTTCAGGTATCTCATTTCCGGTTTCATGAACTGTTATGCCTAGATATCTTTTAGAAAAATTTAAGGCTCATATAATTATATGAGGAAAATAAGTATTTTATTTTTTGAGGGTGTTCATAAACCAATTGGTTTTTATGGTCTTAATAGAGGAGGCGAGGGTGTGGCATTTTCTAATTGGGATGAGTGGCATACATAAAAATTTTGGAAACACTGAATTCCACCAATGTTTTTTATCGTGTCCCACTAACAAAATAATGGTAAATTATTTATTGTATTCCTTTTATGGTTGAAATATTTTAAAAAATGTGGTTTTGGATGAGTTTTGTTTCATTTATAACCCTTATGACTATTTTTTAATGATTAAAAAAATTAGTTTTAACATAAATTCTCTAATAAATTTATATTGTTTACCCTAATCACAATGGTAAAAAAATTATTTTACCATATATAAAATTATAAATTATTATGATCCATGATATAGAAGAAATTATTAAAAATTCAATTCATATAATTAGAAAATTATAATTTAATAATAACTTCACAAATTTGTTGAGAAAATATTCAAAACATCTTCAATATATTAAATTAATTAATATATTAAAATAAATGACATTTTAAAAAAATCGATATTTTTGGAAATATTTGAAAAATTTCACCCAAAATAATTTTTTGATATGATGATTTGTAATATTATATTATATTTATGAAATTAATATTATGTGATCTTAAAATTAATCATTTAAATAAAACATTATATAAAAACACATTAGTTAAATATAAATACTTTTGGAATAAAAATTAATTTAAATTTTTAACTAATAAAAATATTATGTTCATATTAATAAAATACAAATGTATTATTCAATCACTAACTAGATTGTTATATCCATACCCCTATTTTTAAATTTTATACTAAAATTATATTAACCTATTATACAAGTGGGGATATATTTTCCTCATATTTGTTTCATATTAACATTTTTCCTCTACAACCATATAAGTCATCCATAAATCCATAACATAGTGAACCCAATTATTCCACCTCACATAATATGTATGGCCAAGAACATGAAATAGATATTCCATATAAGAATTATTCTCTCTAAACTAAACTACATTTAGACTCATAACATGAGATTAATCGAAAATTTCATCAACATTTAAATTTGAAATATGTTGTGTAATTTAGATGGACTAGAATGTAAGACCACCTAGTAGTAAACCAATTCATCATTATTAATGATTTCACATGGTCTAATGAAATATAGACTCAACATTATATTATTACCAAAACGCATCAAACCATAACTTTTAAAAACATTGAAAAATTCATGACAACTTACCGTGAATAAATGACCTTTTATTAAGTCATCAACATAAATGCTATATTGGCGCTGAGTTGTCACCATGTTTTGAGTATTCAATTGATCCTTATGTTTTTTGTCTTCTACCAAATTTGGTCCCATAAACATCCATAATCCTACATCCCCCCAATATTATTGTGTTTTACATTTCGTTCAATATAATGCCTCAAAATATCATATTATCATACTCGAATGAATACTATTGATATAAGAAAACACAACAAAATAATTTTATTATCCCGAAACACCTATTGATTAATATAAAAATAAAGAATCATATATTCTATTGAAGGAATATGACTCTTACCCATTCCATCATAATATGGATAATTTTTTTTACTGATATATACTTCTTAACCCATTGACATTTGGTACAAATTACAAAAAATAGATGTGAACACCAGATCACGATTTGATACAATGGTGAGAGGCACACCATGTAACCTAAATATACCTTTTATATAAAATATATAACTTTGATCTATATAAATTTTGAATCAAGTATGATGTAAATATAAATAATTAGAAAATCAGTCAATAATATCTCAATTATATAAAAATTTGAGAAGTATTTAGAATTACAGCAAATAAATCCATTTATATATTCTCTTATTCGCAATCTAGTACTGAAAAATGTTTATGTATCACCTTCAATAATTATTGATTTAATTTTTCATATTTAAAAGTAAAAAACATTGTGGTAATTTCAGTAATATCTTTTTTCATTCCATCTAAAAATGAATACCCATAAAGGTCACAATACATCTTAGTGCTTCCCAGATGAATGGAAAATGAAGAACTATGAGATTTTTTCCAAAAATATTTCCTCAAACATGAATCAAAAGGACCCCACAATATTTTTCAAAATCGTAAAACACATTCCTAAAAAATATTATAATTTTGAAAAAATCCCTTATAAATGGGTTATATCTTTTCCTGAATGGATTAATACCCCTTCTAAGAATTGTTAATTATGTTTAAAATAGTCAACTGTATAGATATCTGAATAAAAAATGGATTTCCCTATATGAATAAATTTACGTCCAAAATTCATCATAACAATAACCCAAACTGGTCATTCCAAAAAAAACATGGATATTGTAGCATTACTTTTTTGACTCAATGAAACGATGATTTTTTTTTTCATTTTCATAATGGAAAAGAATCATGAATTTATAATCCATGATTAGTTTCAACGATATTATCAGTATTATGGTCAATTTATTCTATGTGAATTTATAGTTTATAATTTTTTATTAGTATTTATTTCCAAAATTACTTCATAAAATTTATTACTTGTATTTTTTTTATAAAACCCACAGTAGCCAATTACAAAAAATGTGTAGGGTAATTTAAATAATGAGATTTCTTCTAATGTGAGTCATATAATATTTATTGATCATTTTACATTTTGAAACAACTAATTACATTACTTTAGGAGTCATAGAAGAGGAACATTCACCATTTCTAGAACTATTGATAAAACTATATAATTTAATAATCATATTTTTAGTTCCGGATAAAACTCATGACATTCAATTTTTACATTAACATAACTTCTTTTCTAGATAAGATAAAAAATGGGAAAGAAAAATAAGAAATGTTTTAAAAAAATTCCAATAATAACCCGCTAATCTATGATAACTATGAATATCTATGATATTTATTTGGAATTTTCCATTTTCAAAAACATTTTTTAAAATGTAAAAATTTATAAAATTTTTAGAAAAGATATAAACATGGAATGAAATTAATATAATCCCAAACTCAAACACGATAAATATCCCATATATATTATATTTATATGTTTTGAAATAAATTACTTATGAGTTCTCAGGAACCTCATTACTTATATAATATACTAAAATTTTATCATTAAATACTACTAAAAACTTGTATAATAACTCATGAATAAATCTATTTACCTTGTATAAATATTAATTAGGTGAATTGGATAATGAAAAAATATATCTAGAATCTCTTATATCCCTTATATATATTGGAAAAAAGTCTTTATGGTGTATTCATTCTTAAATACTAACAGATGGAACCCCAATCACTTGAGAACCTTCAAAAAATACCTTTCTCCATGGGGATAATTAAAAATATATTCTATATAATTAATGAGATAGTTGTTCTTAATATATATGTTATTGAAGGATCCTTAATAAAAAAAATTCCACACTAAAACAACATTATAATTTTTTTTTAAAAAAAATCGATCACCCCATAGGGATGTTCTAGCTCAAATGAGACATTTATAAATTAAATTTCAGAATTGATTTTTCAATTCCAAAAGTACCACTTAATATATTTGATAGGTGATTTAAAAATATGATTAGAAATAGGAACTGATTCAATAGAAATCTCAACCTCTCGATCAAGAATTACAAAAATAAATACTACAAAAAAATCAATTTATCCATTTACTAATTGTGCATCATTAATTTGAACAGTTTATATATTTTAATCATCATGATCTTGAAAACTGCCAATTCCATATCTTATCAATTTCTTATATTAATTTTATCATTTTAATGGAATTAAATCATTGCAAAAAATATTCTTAGCACATAAACATATCTTTTCATTATAAATATAAATTCAATCCATAACAAGAATGATATTGAACTCTAAAATGTCTTGTTCATCAATATTTGAAGGAATGTCCATCCCACTAATATCAACATAATGATTATTATAAATATTGGATTTTTTTATACTTTCTATAAGTGTTTTCATGAAATGTTTGATCATAATTTTATTTGGTTTTTTTTCCAATTTATATTTATATTTATCAGAAATGAAAGAGTGTGATGATCCATTGTCAAGTAGAGTATTGGAATAATTTGAATACACAGGTAACACAGTTTTCACAACATAATTTTTCATCCTAACATCAACATTAGTAGTAACAAATAGCCTATCTACACATTTATATTTTTTATAATGTATATCTCTATCTTATCCAATACTTCCCAAAAATTCATTAGTATAACGACCCAAATCATTTAAAATAGATAATTTTACCCTTGTATAACTATCAGTTACTCCATTAATTGATTCTTTAAGAATATTTTACATGAATTTGTGGAACATATGGCCAAAAATTAAACCTTGGAAAAATATCCCTGGAAACATAATGAATAATCCAGGTTTTGTTTTACCACTCATATCATGACATAAGAACACCATTTTATTGCCAATAGATTTATTTATTATATTTTTTTTCATGAAATTCCTTTTGAAAATATTTTTTAATTGATCATAATGAGTCAAATAAAGGGATTAAAACACCATCTAAATCTTTTTTAGAAAAATAGATAAATTTCTCATACAATTTAAATTCACATGAAAAGAAATATCTTCATATAATTCTTTTAAATCCTGACTAATACCAATTAAAATTTATATAGATGGATCAAAAAAATATGGCACATACTAAGAAAATATTTTGATTTTTAATTCATATTAAGCTATTTAATATTCATGTTTTTTCATCAATTTCAATAATATTGTTCCATTCCCAATTAATAAAATTTTGGGAAATATTTCTCATGAAAAATATAATTAAATATTTCCCATTCCAAGGAAAAATAATCATTTTTATCTTTGGAATTCTTATAGAAAGAACAATATTGATATGATTACATTCTAAATGATAATATAAAATCGTTATCTTTTGACATATTCAATATCCCATGACTAGGAATATCTTCCTCAAATAAATGATCCATCCTTTATACACCAATGGGTATGATAATATATTAAATGATATTGGATGTCGACTCATTAAATTCAACACTATATACACGTTCATCCCTATTAGATCTGGTTCTTATTTGGAATCGTTACATCCACCATATATATCCAAATTAAATGGATCTATCACATCAATGAAATTCTCTATTCCTATTCCAACCATCTCATGATTATGATTCATAAGTATATTTTCCTTTTGGGTTTTTACCAAAAGATATTGCTTATTTAATCTATGGAAAACCATTATAAAAATTCATAGTTTAGATTCAGAAACATGGTAATCTTCAAATGAAAAATTATTTTCACTTGACCATGTGTTGAAAATCATCATGGTCATTTTATTATCATTATCATATCCTCTAAAGTTAACATAATTGAAATTTGGTTCCAAATATAAAAAAATGACCTTAATCATTAAAAAATCATTATTTCTATGTAAAAAATTCATTCTCTTAAATTTTTTAATATTTTAATGAATATATATTTTTAGAATTAGGTCACAACTCATACATAATAAACCATATAATACGATGTGAAAAAATTATTTTAGTAACTAGTTTCACCATATTATTAAAACATTAAAATAATTCCTAATATCTTTTCAGGATAACTATTAATAAGATTGAACTTGGCCTCTTACATTCAGTTAAAAATTCTAAATATACATTTAATATATTTTTAAAAATTTTATTACCATAAAAACCTCTATAATGGGCCTAAAATAGTGAAAATCATTATTCTAGTGAAAAAAATTAAACCCCATAAAAACCCATTCATGAAAAAATATAGTTGTATCGATAGAGATAAACATCATTCCTTTAAAATATAAATTAAATTTAATAACGAAAAAAAAAATTATTTTCATGAAAACGCATTAGAATGTGTAGAAAATTTATGTAGGTACCTTGGGACATCATCTCATTGAACCCTTAGATAATCCTTATAGAACCCTTATAGATTTTAATAATCATAATTTAAAATTTAAATAAAATAATTTGGATAAAATAATCATTACCCAATATAATATAGTTATATATATTGGAACAGGTCATTTATGATATTATGAGGTCACCTGAAACTATATGAGTTATCCCATAATTTTTAATTTACATGAACCACTTCATTAAAAAACATTTCATTATTTGAAATACTTTTTTAATCATATATGAAAATCAACTCCTGAGAGAAAAATACCATTTTATTATTAAAAATCAATTTTCAATACCAATATTCCATGAAAAATGATGATATGGTTTTTCTTCTAAGGAAACAAGTAATCCTTAAATAGATGCTAGATATTAAATAATAGTCATGATGGTAGGAAATTTCATTTTCATAGTTCCATTCAAAACATGTAAAATGATTCATTCTAAATACATTTAAATAAATCAAATGATACATAAATTAAAAATTATTAATATTTTATTCCCATACAAAAAAAATTATAATTTTTTTATAAAATTGACCTAGGAGAGAAAGTGATTTTTATGGAAACCATTATAAAAGAATTTATTTAGAAATAAGGACTTTATCACTATAGAAATATTTAAATCAAGTACCATATGAGTGAAAAAATTAAAAACATTACATAACACTATAATAGACCAATTAATGTAATAGAATGACAAAAGTTATATATATACACCTTTTAAAAGAATAAAGGTGCATAATATCAATATACGAATCAATGAATAGACATTGAGACAAAGTCCATTACCTTGAGTCTGATTTATCACTAGTGAATTTATGTTCCTGGATAATACAAATATGTTAATTATTAAATTTATTTAAAACCTTTTGAGTTTTAATTTTTTTTATTTCACTTGTTAACAAGTTATATATTGATACATAATCTTGTATGTTTATGATATATGTTTGGAAAACATTCGACTTCTGTGTCAAATATAGCATTGGTAGGTCAACTATGGTGAAAGTTTTCATTATTTAAACATAATTAGAATTATGATAATGATATAAATATAATATTTAATGAAAAATTATACATATAAAACCAATCATGAAATTATGTTACGAAAAATTATCTAACATTATGATCCTGGGGATGGTAGGAAATTTGTACTAATGAGAAATGTTTCCATTTTTCAATGACCATTATAAAGAATAGTGTAGTAATATTTTATCATGAATGAATAATAATTATATAATAAATACCATATTATTTATTATATATAAAAATATATGTATTTATTTATATTAAGTGATGAAAAATAATAACATTGGTTTGAGGGTATGATTGTCCACATATCCACGATTGACTTTACCATTTTTTCGTTTTAGTGAAAATGAAAAAATGTAATTAATATATTATATTTTAAAAATGATAAATATATTAATGATATCAAAAACAATCATTTATATCACATTTATTACTTATCTTTTCCCTTTTTACTATCTATTTAACGTGTTAGTGAAGATGAATCACATCATTGGGTGAGGCGGTAGTCCACCCTACACACATTCAATGCTTTTGAATCACATATGGAATGTAATATTGAATTGTATATATGATATATTTAATATAGAATTATAATTATGTTATAAATATCATTTATTATATTAGTATCCATCATCATATCAGACTATGATATTTTTTAATGGAAAAATTAATTACAACATTTGGTGAGGGGGTAGTAATCCATACACCCAATTGATGTTTTTGTAAGCAATTTTTTGTAGTTGTGTGTTTTCGTATATAAAAAACATAAAATTAATAATTATAAGTGTAACTGAAATAATTACTTTACTATATTATAATGTTATAAGAATAATTTATTTTCATAGAGGTAAAAATAAAATTAAAATATTACTGATGAATGTTAACTATTCTTTGGGTATTTCTATTTATTTATAACAAAATACCATACTTGTATTGATTTAGATCCAATGTAAAGATAATATGATGATATAAGATATGTGTAGAGGTTATTTGTTAATGTATTTTCTTAAAAAAAAACTAGTGTTTATGGTGTGAAGAATGGAGGAAAGGGGGTGGACTTTTATAAGTGGGGTAAGTGGAAAACTTATAATTTATTGAATGAGGGAATTCCAATAAGACATTTTTTATTTCACCAGTTCTTAATAGTGGTCCATTTTCAAGAGAAAAACAAGTATAATATTCACTACTCATTTTGTTAAAGACAAATATAAAAATTATTAGATTTTTTATATGATTTTTATTTCAAATATAGAATCCATTTTTATATATAATATTCAAATAATATTAAATATTTAATTTAATATTAATCTCACAGATGTAATGTGACAATTTTGGTTTGAATAATATTTGTCAGAAAAATATGTATCTATATTAACGCTATTCCTAATAATAATCATTATATAAAAATAATAATAATTTTAATTATATATAATATTTAAATTTTATTTTTTGAATTCCACCAATTGAGTATTTTAAATTATTAAAATAGAGTAACATTATACATTTTAAAACATTTTTTTATAGAAACCCCTTTTCAATTCCAATAAAATAGATATAAAATAACTTAAAAATGTTTATTAAAAAATATTTTAATATATTAAATATGAATAAATAATATATATTTTATAGAAAATAATATTATAAAAATATTGATAATTTTTAATCAATTAATATATTAAAATTATTAACATTTTACAATAATATATTTTTCACTATTTAAGGAAAAATCAATATATTTTAAAAAATAGAAAAATTTCAAAAAACATAAGATTAGATAAGATGGTTTCAGAAATAGTTTTCATTAAGACTAATTCAAATACAATTATCTATAAAATAATAATTTTAATAAAAAATTAAAAAATAAAATTATTTAAAACAATAACAATTTAAATTTCAAATTAGTTTATTTTTACAAAACTAATATAAATATCTAATTCATGTAAATAATTATTAAAATGATGTATTAATTAATTACCTAGGTTTTTACATCTATATAACCTCCTGTTTACCAATAGATCTCATAAAAAATATAACATTAGGTACATCATTTGAGGGATAAATAATATTTGGATTATCATTGTCTTAATTATTAACCAATTGATTTTTATATTAGATGATAATAAATAAAATAATCATAATAAAAACCTTGAAAAATGGATTTAAAAATATCTCATCATCATAACCATAAACCGTCAATAGTAATATGGTATAATTGGACCATATCCCTAGTAAATCCATTGTAAAATCAAATGATGTTTAATAGAAGAAAAATTCTACAAAATTTTCACTGAAATATTTTTTTAGGAAAATAACAATTTTATATTTTAAAACATAAATTTTTTTCTAAAAAAATCAGATTATAATGATAGAGTTTTCCTAGAATATAACAATATATAATTGTAACGTAATCATCAAATAACTGAGTGGTCATTGAGCTAGTAAATTGTATTCATGTTGTGTAGGTTAAAAAAAATTCATTTTACATTTATGGTTAAAATAATAAATTACACATTGAAAAATAAAAATAATATTCATTTTAAATGGTTTTCTAAAATTAATCATGGCTTATAATGAATGTAAAAAATAATATAATAAGAATACTAATATTATTGAAAACATTTCATTGAAAACATGGATATTGAATAATTTTTTTTCTAGAAAAGTTAATTAAATATTGTTTTCCCAAAAAAATTGTTCATTCAATCTCATATGTACGTAACGATGAGGAAAGGAAAGTAAACATGTTTTCTATAGAAACATGATAAGTAAATAGAATTAATAAAATTTGGTAGATATAGATAATGATATTTCATTATTAAAAACAAAATGAAAAATAATACCAATAAATAATGAGATTGTCACATAACTCAATTTGATTCATCAAATTTATTTAAACATCATGGTTCCAATACCCCTTTTTTATGCACTAGAGTCTTCCATTGGCTTTCCTAGATCAATGATAATGTTAAATTTCTATTTCAAGTGGGAAAAAATGAAAATACCATTAAATATGTAATGCCCTAACCCTAGTTATCCAGAGTCTGTGAATTATTAAATAACATTGGTATAATATAAGAGATTTTATCTTCAAGGTATGACAAATTTAGTAGCCTTATATGTACTAGATATATACATAAGTTTTACATTACATTATGGAATGAAAAAAAAACAGTGTGTCTCCTTTGAAAACATTCATCTCTCTTAGACTATCCCTGTAGGTCAATCATAATATACCTCTTCACATCATGGGAAAAATAATACACAGGACGGGGTGAGCTCAAATTCTCAATAAGGATAAAAATATAGTGGAAACATTTATAAATAAGAATAAAAATTTATGTCAATGTATTAGACTAAAAAATAACTTTTTAAACATAAAATTCAACATGATATGGAAAATATAAATAAAATATACCCACTTACTTATTCAAATGGATATTCTACTACTCTAATAATCCCATGAAATATCAATAGAGAATTTCATAATGTTGGAATGCATAATGACAGACATCGTCTCCATAGAGTAAAGGTCTCAGGACAAGACTACAAATAAGATTTTGTCAAGGACTTGTGCCAAGACACTAGTTTGTCTTATGAGACAAACCAATGCATCGTGGAGCTATAGCGTGCTCCATCCATCACTTAATAAGTCAAATGCATTACTCATATGAAAAGATTTAAACATAATATAAAAATTAGTATTAGAAATTGCATATGAAATGTCAATACTTTAACCATAAACCATGGATGGTAATAAAATATAACATCCATAGTAAAAAAATACCAAAAACATCAACACAAAATGTAAGATTGTATAATAATAAATTATCTTCAATCAAGATTAAAATACATCAAACGATGTTAAAATATATTAAATCAAAAGTATTTGAGAGAAATATTTCATTATATTTTGAAATATTTTAAAAGTCGTATAATTATAGAATAATTCATTTATTTTGAAAATGATCTTATAATCATTCAAGGGATGATTGGAATATTTTATAATAATATAAAATAGACGCACTCACCGTATAAGTTAAAATAAACATTATCTCCTTAATTTTGTTGGAAAGGTCGTAAAGGACCTTGTTTTCAGAAATACAGAATCATTATTTTATAAAAAAATTTATAAAAATTAAATCAAGGGTATAAATTACATTAACCCATAGTCTTATAAATAGTAAAAATGTTTTGAAATAATTTTTTATGAAACACTGATGTGAATGATAAAGAGGTCCCAGTAGATATTCCCATATAAACAACCTCAAATAATGAAGAGATTGTATACTTAACTATTAACTTGTACTTTTACCTAATGTATGGTATTTTAAACTCTTGTATAATAGTGAAATCATTTTTATTAAAATATGTATGAACCAAATACATAAATATGATATCATATATGATCTTCTAATTTTGTTTTGTTAATAATATTTTAGTAAAATCATTGTTTTGTGTGTTAACTGATTTGATTTTCTTCTATGATTGGTTACATAAGAAATATTTATTATGGATATGATGTATTTGATTCATATGAATAATTGAATTGAGTTATTAAACATTATTTTTAATCATAAAATGAAAATTATTCTCGAATGATTATGATGGAGAATGAATCTCATCGCATTCGTGGAGACGGTAATCTGTACGTATGCATGAGAGAAAATATCATTATATTGATGGTGAAATAATACATAATTTGTTGGAATATTATATATATAAAATCCTTAACATTTTATATTTATTATTTACATTAGTTACACTCAATATTATACCCATCCAAATAATGATGTGTTTGAATAATAAACAACACCACGTCATGGAGACGGTAAGCCGTACACACGCACGTATGGTGACTTTTCATCGATAAGATGGATTGAATAATGAACATGGTTGTACCATATTTATAATAACATAAAAATATATATAAGGTACTGGACTTATTATTTTGGTATGGAAACAACAATGAAAGAGGAAGTGTTAGAAGAAAACAACATTGAAAGTGGTGGTGAAATTATTTCATTTTCTTTGGGAGGTTCCATTTGAGTTGATAAAAAGGGCTCCATAGGTTGTTTTTAAGACCAATGTAAGGCCTATAGGTATATCTGATAGTAGTTGGGAGGATATTTGAGTAGGGTTTGGAAGAGTCAAATGGCTATGGAGGTGTGAAATTAATAAAAGGTGAAGTAAACTTTTATAAAAGTGGTGAGGGTCACATTAGGAAAAGCTTGAAACAATATTTTATTATACAATAATATTCTATGTATAATGTCTAAAAAATGAGTTATTTCTAGGATAAGGTGTTTATGGGTATAAACACTCTCATACAACATGTTTTAGATAGGTTTAGGTCTCCATATTAACCTTATCTTTTAGATTTAACTCTTTGTTAAATAGTTTAACATTTATCATGTATTCTTGTATTAATATAATAAATAGTTAATAAAATTACAATAAAAATTCATTATAACACCAATTGGTTCATTATTAATATATCTATCTTTATCTACTTATTTTGAAATATCCTTAAAATTTTATGATAATTATATCAATCAATAATATAGTATTATTTTAACAACTCATTTTTTTGAATTTTGATACTATTTGGTTTTTTATTTTTGTGGAAGTTATAACAACGTTATAACTTATAAAAAATATATTTTATCAACCTTAACATGTTATAATAACCTATTAAATTAGATTAATTAATCAAAAGTCTCAATTTATAATTATATGGATATTTATATTATCAATTATTTCAATCTTTCATTAATAAGGTAATTGATGCATTATCATTGTGTAATAAATAAATTTAATTATTTAATGTATAAAAATTATAAATAAAATACCATTAAGTATGAAATATTTATAGTTTTCTAGTTAATATTTATATTCTAATTTATGTTATGTGTGACCCTATATTGAAGAGTTATAGTTATGAAAATTTAAAATTAACACTTTTGACTATTCATTAAATAAAATAATAATTATTGTCCTAATCTAATACAAGAGAAAAAAATGATAATATTTTATTCCCAAAATATAATTTTATCGAAAAAAAACTTATCAAATAGAATTATTTCTGGTGTTGAGATAATTAAAATATCATTTTTACCTTTAATTACTCTACTTACTTTTAAAGGTTGTAACTAAATTCAAAAGTTACAATTCACAAAAAATTATTTTCAACTTATTAAACTACATTTTACATAATGATTTAAATTGTGTCTCTTGGTTTTTCAAATTGAATTCCCAGAATTGGTAAAATTACTTTTTATGAAAAATTTTAAAATGCTCCTAGAAGGTGGGTAAAAGACGGAAAATGATCAATAAAATTTTATATATCTAATATTATAATAAAATGAATCTAATGTAATAAATTGAACATATATATGTGGAATGTATATATTTTTACCTAATATAAATATAAATAAAATAACCAATACTTTAAATAAAAATTCAGTTTTAAACAATAACACTGCGTTTTTCACTATTCATCCGAAATTTAATGTTTTCAGAAAAATATCAAAAATTCACCCTAAACAAATTTTGATATTCTGAAGTCAAAAATGATGTCCATTTTGAAAAATCGTATTTATAAAATATCAAAAATTTGGTATTAATATACATAATGGATTATTCGGTTGGTTTTGGTGTGTTAGAACTCAAAGTTCCGTACAACACAAGTAATTGTGTTCTTCAAAGTGAAGCATACTTTGGAAGCTTTGGGTTGTTACATTATTCCCTCCATCAAAAAATATTTTTCCTAGAAATTTCTTGAATACTACTGTACAAAAAAATTTCATTGTTTCTTCATCATATATTCTTCGGTTTCCCACGTTGCCTCCTCCATATTTTGATTTCTCCACAGAGCTTTTACCAGACAAGTCATCCAATTTCTCAAAACTTGTTCTCTTGTATGAATAATCTTGACAGGATCTTCACAATAAGACAAATCAGGTTCAAGTTCAATTTCCTCATAGGTTAGTACAAGCATTGGGTCATGCATATATTTTCTCAACTATGATACATGGAACACATAATGAACTATAGAGAGACTTGGAGGCATTTCCAAATGATAAGATACAATTCCATTTCATTCTAGAATTTTGAATGTTCTGATGTACCTGGTTCCTATGATACCCTTCTTTCCAGATTGTATAACACCTTTCCATAGATATACCTTCGAAAAAACATGATCACCAACTTAAAATTCCAAATCCTATCTTTAGTTATCGACATTTTAATTTTTCCAACTTTTAGTTGTTTTGATGTGGGTTTGGATAACCTTCACCATTTCTATTTTTTCCTCAACATGTTTTGGGCCTATTTCTTTTCGTCCACCAACATCCTTCCAACTTGTTGGTGTGTCAAAACTCTATCCATAAAACGCTTCATATGGTTCCATCTGAATACATGAAGGGAATCTATTGTTATAGGAAAATTCATCCAAAGGCAAATATTGATCTCACATACCTTTAATGTCAAGTAATCAAGATCTCCACATTTCTTCTAAGGTATGAATAGTCCGTTCTGATTTTCCATCAGATTGAGTGTGGTAGGCAGTGTTCAAACTATGACCAGTATGCATAGTCTTCGAAAGGCTATTCAAGAATCGTGATGTAAACTAAGGATCATGATCAGAAATAATCGATAGGGTTACACAATTAATTCATACAACATTATTAATATATAGACTTGCAAAATGTTCAAGTGGTAAATCTTTTATTATATCATGAAAATGTGACAACATGGAAAGAAGATCAGTAATTTCCCATATTGCATCATTACTTATAAGCGTATTTGGTAGTCCCATGACATTTTCCACCGTAATATCATCCCATTTCCACTCTGGTATGGGAATTAATTGCATGAATTCTCTAAGATGTTGTCTTATAGAATTCACATATTGTCAAACTATACATCTTGACAGATAACTAGCAATCTCCCTCTTCAGGTTTTCCCACAAAAATGTTCCTCCAAATCTCTATACATATTAGGGGTACCATGATGTATTGAGAAATTGAAACTATGAGCATCATCCAACAATTCCCTTTTTAGATCATGCATATTAGGAACACAAAGTCTCTTCCCAAATTTCAATATTTCACTTTCATATAATAAGTCCCTCAATCTCCCATAATTGAAATCTTCATTCTTCTTTTGATACTCTTCATCTTTAGTCTGGGAACTCTTTATCCTTTCCAGTAATGATGGTTTGGAAACCACTTGAAAATCTATCGATGTTTCACCATCCAGGGTTATTCCTATATCCATATTCACTAGATCCATGAAAATAGTATCCCTTTCAACTCTCTTCTCATTCAAAACTCCATGATTATTTCTTCTCAATAAATCTACCACTATATTTTCCTTCCCTGTGTGGTGTTGTATAGTGAAATCATAATCCTTGAGTCTTTCAATCCATCACCTTTGTCTCATGCTGATTTATTTTTTGGAGAAAATACACTTGAATGATTTATCATCAGTATAAATCTCACAATTTTAGCCAAAGGGAAAGTGTATCCATATTTTCAGAGCAAATATTACAGATGCTAACTCAAGATCAGGAGTGAGATATTTTTTCTCATGATGTTTTAGATGTTGTGATTCTTATGCAATAACTCTATCATTTTGCATAAAGACACAACTAAGTCCTTTCTATGAAATATCACTATAAATAACAAATTCATTAATCCCCGATGGTTTAGTCAATATTAGATATTTGAATAATCGTCTCTTCCGTTTTCCAATACATTATTCACAATCTTTTTTTCCAAAAAAATTTAACCCTTTTACGTGTGAGCTTGGGTAATGGGTTAGCCAATTGTGAAAAATTCTGGATGAAATGACGATCATAACCTCCTAAACAAATAATACTACATACCTCAGTTATATGCATTAGTGTTGTCCATTCTTGGATTTCCTTGTTCATTGAAGGTTCAACAAATATTCCTTCTTTAGAGGAAATATGTCCATGAAATTAAATCTCCTAAAGCCAGAATTCACACTTAGTGAACTTCGTACATAATTCATTTATTCTACGAGTATTTTTAATAGTTCTCCAGTGATTTCCATGTTATTCATAGATATTGGATTATACCAAGATATCATCAATAAATACAACTATAATATAATAAATATATTCATTGAAAACTCTATTCATTAGATCCATGAAGATAGAGGGTGCATTAGTCAGTCTAAAAGGCATTACTGCAAACTCTAAAATCCCATACCTGGTACGAAATGATGTCATCAGAAAATATTCCTTCTTCACTCACAATTGATGATATCCAGATCAATGGTCAACCATTGAAAAATTCTGAGCTCCATGAAGTTGATCGAATAAATAATCACTGCGAGGTGGGGGATACTTGTTCTTTATTGTTATAGCATTGATCTCCATGTAGTCAATGCACAACCTCATATATCTATCATTCATCTTAACAAAAATAACAAGGTATCCCCATGAAAAACCACTAGGTAGAATAAATCCATTACTACTCAATTTCTCCGGATGTTTCTTTGGATCCACTAATTCTCCAGTGGCCATTCTATAAGGGGTCTTCGATATGGGCCTTGAACTAGGAATTAAATCAATGGAAAACAATATTTCTCATTTTAGAGGGTTTCCAAGAAAATCCTATAGAAACAAATGAATCTTTTCATGAAAAATAGGTAAATACTCTATTTTAACATTCCTTTCCTTGCCCATAGTTATTTCACTCCCCCCAATTAAATTTAGTAGAGCTGCTAGGGGAGGATCTAGATAAGAATCAGATGGTGACGTTTCTGCTCTAAATAAAAGGCACTCAATATCATCAAAAAAAATTGCAACCAAATTATTCTTAAAATAAATTTTGGAATCATGGTCCTAAAGCCAATCCATACAGAGTATTATATCAAATTCATTCATGGGTATGATGATGAGATCAGAAGATAAAGAAAATTTATATGCCCTAATTTTAACTGATTAACAAAACATTTTTGCAATGATACTTCCCTTATGATTATTGACTAACAACTCCCTTGTTAACTCAAATTGGAAATAACTAATTTTCACAAAAATGTTGGAAGAAATAAAACAACACGATGACCAGAATCAAATAAATCATTAGATAAATTTGAGGAAACTATTATATTAACTACTACCACGTCTTTTAGAGCATCAACCTTATAAGTAGTGATCGTATAATCTTTTCCATTCTCACTTGGACTATTATAAGGTAGGTTTATTTGGAACTTAAGACATTAATATTCATAATTACCCATTTATCTGTAATTTTATCATTCAACATTGACAACCTCTATCATTCCTATGTCATCATGAGCTTGGTGGACTTTTCACTAAAATTGTAACAGAATATCATTCTCTTGAGGAAATTACCGGGGTGTTTTTTCTAACATTTACTGTAGGATGTATATTCAAATTTTCCATTCTTACCGTTATTTAAATTTCCAGATTATTCAACAGATCTATTCTCCTATTTCGTTCCATTAAAGTAGTAAAACAATGGAATTTTTTTCTATCATGATAGAACAAGAGATAATATCTTCAAATGATGAGAAAGATTGTGAGAATAATTCTTTCCCAAGAAATGGTTCTAACCCACAAATTAATCGATCAATATTACTCCTTGGGTTTTGAATATAATTTGTTTCATGACTTGTTACCCTTTAAATGTTAGCCTCAAACATTGTGACATTCTCGTCCTCCTCATTCCTCAGACTCAGAAATTTTCATTCCATATATGTTCGATGGTCATGAGGAAATTATTTTTCTATGAAAAGATCTTTAAACACCCTCCATTATATATTTTATTCTTCTTCCTTTTCATTTGTGTTTTAAATTAGTGACCACCATTGATCTTCATCTCCCGTGAGGCGATAAACTACCATGGCAACTTTTTTCCTTTCGCTACTCCACAGAGAATGAAATATTTTCTCTAGGGAATTTATCGATTTCTCAGCTAAAAATGAATTTCTAGTCCCATTTAATATTTGTGGTTGTTTCCCCATAAATCGGTCTAACATTGATGATTTTTATTGTAGATCTGGGTACTCTATTCGGGTATGGTTATTATTCATAACCAGAGTGAATTGTCCTAGTATAGTAATAAGCTGATCAGCGCCATTTTCATAAAAAGATCCAAAATAATTATCTTGAGTATGTGGGAAATTCCTATATAAATTATGTGCAATGATATAGTTTCCATTCATTACCCTAGGAACCATTTTTGAACAATTTCATACACTAGATTAGTTTATGAATCCCAATACATTATTCCAAACTTGTATAACAATAAAAAAAATTGAAAAATATATGGATATAATCTATAATCATAAAAAAATTTCTTCGGGAAGGTATATACTCATAAATCCTTCATAATGGGTTGTAATGAAAATTTGAATTATCCTAAGCATATCCCCTTGGAGTGTCGTAACCCAGAGTGTAGTAAGGCTCGTTGTCGTGTACCAAGATACCCATGGTCAATCCTAAAACTCCTTGTCCAAGTTTTCACTCATAGGTACATCTATTCCATAGAAACATCTACATTCTCATATCTAGATAGAGTTTTATTTCTTGGAAAACACACAAAATCTCTACATTTTCTAAATTATAGGAAGTTCCCCAATACAAATCCTCAATGTCTATCTTAATGTTAAGTTATCTAATCGGTGTTTTTAAAAATCTAGATTCCAAGGTTTGAACTAAAAATCCTCTTATAACAACTTCAATGCCCCGAAACCATTTACCCAAATTCAGGGTGTTGTTTCATAACATGGGCATAATACAAGATATCATTTCTCGAATGACCAGTTAGTTTAGTATCCTTGGAAGTACTAGATACAATCACAAGGTTTACAGACATTATGAAATAAAAAACAACATCATTGTATCTCTTTTGAACACATTTATCTCCTTTAATCTATCCCTACAGTTCAATTATAATATACTTTTACACATCCTAGAAAAAATAAAATATAGAAAGACGTGAGTTCAGATGTTCATTATTGATAACATTATAGTAGAAACTTTTGTAAATAAGTGTAAACATTTAAGGCAATGTATAAGACTAAAACATACAATTTTTAATAATAAATTTCAGCATAATATGGAATATATAAATCAAATAATTCCATTTAATTATTCACAAGGATATTCTTCTATTCGAATAATCACATGAAATATCAATAATCAATTACATACTCACAAAATTCATAATTCCATACTTCATAACCACATAGTCAAGGCCTCATACCAAGACTACAAATAAAATTTTGTGAAGGACTTATTACAAGACACAATATTTACTCATGAGACCTTCATGTTCATCGAGGACTTATAGTGGGCTCCACCCTACACTTACTAAGTCCAATGCATTCCTCATATAAAAAGGTTTAAATATAACATAAACATTCGTATTACAAATAACTTATGAAATGTCAATAATCTATCCATAAATAATGAATGGTATAAAAATAACACATCCAAAGTCAAAAATATCCCAAAACCATTTCTATAGTATGAACAATTTTATCAGAACAAATAAACTTCAAATATGTGTAAAATCCATCGAAGGATGTTGATGTAGATGAAATCCAAACTATTTGAGAGAAATATCTATTTATAGTTTGAAATAATTCTTAAGTCACATAATTATAAAATAAATAATATAATTAAAAAGTTTTCTTATAATATTGTATGGGAATATTTTAAGATGTTATAATGATGGAAAATATCCACACTCATCTTACAAGTTAAAAAAACAATTTTTCTTTAATTTTTTCGAAAAGGTCTTAAATGACATTGTTTCGAAAAAGACAGAAATATTCCTTTATATAAATTTTCTAAAAAGTCAAAAAAGAGTATATATGACTTAAAACCATAGTGTAGAAAATAGTAAAAATGTTTTGACATTTATTTTTATTAAACACGGATGTGGATAATAAAGAGGTCCCAGTAGATACTCATGTATAAACAACCTTAGATAATGAAGAGATTGTAGAATTAACCCTTACCTGGTAAGTTTCCTTGACAGAGGGTATGTTAACATCCTATAAAATTCCCAAATAATTTTTATTAAATTATATAAGAACCTAATACAAAAATATGATATCATATATGATCTTCTAATATTTATTTTTTAAAAATATATCAGTAGTATCACTGTTTCAGGTGTTCACTGATTCATTTTACTTTACATGCTTAGTTACATAAGCCATGGTTTTTTATGGATAATATGGATTTTATTCTTATCTAGAATTATATTGAGTTCCTAAAAAATATTTTTATATATAAGATGAAAGTTATTTTTGATTTATTACAATGGGGAATGAATCTCATCGTGTTCGTGGAGACGGTAATCCGTATGTACGCACGAGCAACAATATCATTATATTGATGGTGAATTCGTATTTAATTGGATATTATATCATGTATACAGAATCCATAACATGTTTTACTTATTATTTACATTAGTTACACTCATTATTATACCCATAAAAATAATGACGTTTTTGAACAACCAACTATACCACGACGTAGAGATGGTAAGTTGTACGTACCCCTGTATGGGGACTTGTTATTCATCGGACGGATAAAATAATGAATATGGTTGTACTATATTTATAATGACATCAAATTATTTATAAGGTACTGGATTTTTAATTTTTTTAAAGAAAAAAAATGTAAGAGAATGTGGAAGAATAAAATAACATTGAATGAGGTGGTGATATTTTTACAATTTATTCAGGTGTTTCCATTTGAGTTGATGAAAATGGCCCCATTGGTTGGCTTACTGATCAAAGTAAGGCATGTAGGTCGAATTGAGGGTATTTGGGATGATATTTTATTAGGTTTTTTTCGAGCCAAATGTATTTTGAGGTGTGGAAATAAGAGAAAGCGATGTACCCTTTTATAAGAGAGGTGAGGGCCACTTTAAGAAATGTATGAAATAATATTTTATTATACAGTCATATTCGGATTATAATGGATCCAAGATTATTTATTTCAAGAATATGGTGATGATGGGTAAAAAAATATCATCAAATAGGTTTTAGATAGGTTTAGGTCCCCATATTAACCTTATCATTTAGATTTAACTCCAAGTTAAATAGTTCAACTTTTATCATGTACTATTGTATTATTATAATAAATGGTTAATAAACATACTATTAAAAGACAAGAGAACCCCTAGTGGTTGATTATTTATATATCTAACCTTATATATGTATTTTGACATAACTATAGTTTTTAGTAATTCTATATCAATTAATAATATATTATTTGTCATTAAAATTCATTTAGGACAATTTTGAAACAATTTAGTATTTTGTTTTTGTGATACTCATATCAACATTATATCTTCGAAAAAATTATTTAATAAAAACTAACATGTCATATTAACCAATAACATTATTTCAATAACTCAAAAGTCTGAATTTATATTTATTTGTGTATTTATAATATCAATTATTTTAGTCATTCATTAATTAGGTAATTACCGCATAATCATTGTGTCAAAAATAAATTAAATTATTTAATGATTAAAAATTATAAATAAAATACGATTATGTAGAAAATAGTTTTATATTTATAATAAAAATTTCTATTCAAATTTATCTTGTTTGTAACCCTAAATTAATAGTGTTTTAGTTGGGAAAATTTAAATATAACAATTTTTACTCTTCTTTAAATAAAATAATAACAAATTTCCTAATCTAATACAAGTTGAAAAAAGTAATATTTTATTCTAAAGGTTAATTTTTGTCGATAAAAACATATAAAATAAAATTTTGACATGTGTTATGATAATTATAATATCATTTGTACCTTTAATTACCCTATTTACTTTTAACCGTGGAAAATAAAAGTCAAAAGTTACTATTTAGAAAAAAATAATTTTCATTTTATTGAACCAAATTTTACATAATGATTTAAACCATGTATATATTATTTTTTAAATTCTATTCCCAGAAGTGGTGAAAATATATTTTATGCAAATTTTCAAAATGTTCCTAGAAGGTGGGTAAAAGAAGGTAAAAAGTTCAATAACATTTTATATATCTAATATTATTATATAATTACTCAAATGAAATACATTGAACATATATAGTTATTACGTATATATTTTTACATGAAATAAATTTAAATTAAATAATTAATTATTTTAATAAAATATCAGTTCTACAGAATAACATAGTGCTTTCACTTTTAAACAAATATTGAATGTTTTCAAAAAAATTCCATAAATTCCCCCTAGGCTAATTTTGATTTTCCAAATCCAGAAATGATGTCAATTTTGAAAAATAATATTTTTAAAATTACAAAAAGTGGCTATTACTATTCATGATGGCTAGTTTGGTTGGTCGTAGATTATTAGAAATCAATGTTCCGTACAACGCAAGCTATTTTATTATTTAATGAGAAATGTATCGTCGATGCATGGGGTGTTACAAAATATATTCTTGGAATCCAAATTTTTTATTATGTTTGATAATTTATTTTGTGTGTAATGAATATACACAATGTGTAATTTTTTCATGTAGTGTAATTATTACGTTATGTCTACTCCTAATCTATTGATCTATAATCAATGTTTTTCATTGGTTCATCAGTTTTGTGCCTTTTTTGAACATCAAGTTATCATCCAAAATCATGGAAAGTGTTATTTCAATATAAAACCTGATCAGTTTGAATATACTTCGTTTAATTCATAGTCTTTACATTTTTATGTCACGCCAAATCGTAAAGTGTCATAATATGATGGGATTTTTTATTCCTCAATTTCCATGTTATTCATCAAATTCTCCAAAATACTGAACAATGGTTACAAAAATTGAAAAAATAACATAATATATAATATAGTTAGGATCAACCCCATAGAGACCAGGGAACACATTGATGAATATACTTAAATGATGTTCATGTAACTCCATTTTATGGATGATATTATTAATCTATTGATTTAATTGAAAATAAATTTATTCAAATAAAAAAATAATGAGAGGTGAACGGGTTTCATGGGATGTTTTTCCCAAATAAATTAATACAACAACACCCACCAAAAATTTTATAACATAGTTATGCAACCATAAAATAATATTAATATAAAATTTTCATTATCTATAAAATAAACCTATAATTCCAATTCTTCATGGTCATATGAATCATAATAAATTTAGTACATTATAATCGTATTTACATATGAGTAAGTCTACATTCATTTAATGGTCCTAAATAAATCATCTATATCATGTTGGGGTTAATTCATTATTGAATGAATACAGTTAATGGATCAATTATTAATGAAATATAAATGTATAAACATCATTAATCTTTTGAATAAAACAATCTTACAAGTGAATTTGAATAAAAAATTATGCTACGAAATCCACTTTATGTGATTCTTCACTCCCCTAAATATATTATCCTACCATCATCAGGTGAACCCCAATGATAATAAAACCAAAATCATAAGGAATTGAATGTTTTAAAGTGAATGAGAATTATAATGAAAATGATGATTTTTTATAATTTAAACAATAATTAATCCAATTATCTCATTAATTAAATTAAAAATATATGAATAAAGAATGGTGGGTATGAACCCTACAATCACATCCAAGTGTTAACACCTTGGAAAATGATTGAATTCATATCCCTTTGCTACAATCCCCAATTTTTAAGCATTGTGATCATCCGTGTACTTCCTCGTGACAATGAACTTGTTTAATAGATATTTTAGGATGTCAATGATAATATATTCTTGTCAATGAGACACTGGGAATTGTGTTTTTTAATCTGTTGAATAATTGACATGATGTGTAATGTATTTAAATGACTTATACTTTTGTTATGTCATGTAATGTTAACAATATATGTATTGTAAATATAAAGTTATATAGGAACCTTCTTTCTATGGATCATAAATTTGGAGACTCTAGTACATCATGTGATCATCCAATGTCAAGGAAATTGTTTTACATAAAAATTATGAGCTTCGTTACTGTTTTTTGTATTCATTAGAATCAATTTTTCCATCATATGATCCAAATTCTTGTCTGATTTAAAAATATAAGAATCATAAATACTAGACATTAATATCATATTAAATAAATTAATATTCATTTAAATAAAATAAAATCCCATAGAATTATTTTGATAAAATAGATATATCAAATAACAACACACTCAAATCATTTCTTGACCTTACAAAAAACCACAACATCATAATAACATGTAAATATACATGATCAGGGGAATTATAAAATTAATATTCTCATATAAACAAGTTATAACTAGTGATATTGAGTGAAAAAACTTACCAAAAAATATTCCTTAAAATCATTCTTCATTTATAATGTACAATTCATGAAATCTCCGGTCATCACAAATATATTTCATCTTTTCATCGAAACCCATTTCATTTATCATTTTCCTTTTCTATTTTTTTTCACTCACCATCAAAGGAATCAAATTTAATTGAGTTATTCTCAAACATCAAGTGGATTCTCTTAACTGTAAGCCTACATTGAATAAACATTGTACACTACATAATTATTAATAAAAAAATTAATAATGAAGTATTTTAATTTATGAAAAAATTCATACAAGGTTAAGGTTATGTGGGTAAAAGGATATAAATCATTTGATTCTCATGTATGAGGATAACATATAATGTAAAATACATGATATAAAAAACACCTGATTAATGAAAATGAACCTCACCAAAATATAATGTTGTCTCACACACCCCAAAAGTTAAATGTAAAGGCTTATAGATGACATAATCATAATATAAAAGGACCCTTTCTAGTTTATCTTTATTTCATAACCTGTTTTAAAAAATATGTGACCTAAAATGAACCTCATATCCACCACCTATCTTAAAATGATAAAAATCATTGGTCCAATAATGGAAATTATTTATCCTACCAATTCAAAAACCATTTTATACAAGATGTTTCTCCTATGATAATGATAACACCCATCGACTAAACACATAATATTGTGAGATCATTGGAATGAAAATGGTCATTTTTGACATTCTTGTGAAACAATACCTTAAATTTCTTTTTTTGTATTTATATTTATAAATTTTTTAATAATAATATCGATATATAATGGAATATAATGAATTAAAATATAAATATTCTTCAAAATCTCATTGAAATACTCTATTGTATCCTCTTTATAAATCATATACCATATCAACTATAAACAACCCATCCCCAACACACATTCAGTTTAATATCAGGAGAAATAAAATGAACTGGATTTTAAGAGAAATAATGGCTTGTAAAATTGATAGATCATGACATGGTCATCCATTTTTATAGGGGATTAATATGGCTATTTTTTTAGAGATACATAGCATAAAATGTCTAATCAATAAAATTCATCAAAAATTATAAAATTTAATTTCATTAGTCATTTAATTGATGAGAAAACTATGCATGTTCTAATAGGTTTACATGTCCTGTGTTTCCCTCTAGATATATAATTATAAAAACATGAAATTTAGTCCAGAATAATCTATGGAATGGTAATAATATATAGTTAAATCAGGACATGTAATTATAATATAAAAATATGTTACCTAAATAATTTTTATCGGAATATGAATTTTAATAAAAACCATATTAGTAATTGATTTCACAATCATTAAAAATAATTTAAGAAAGTGCAATTTAAAATTTCAATTTATATATTATTAATTTATGGGATATATATTTAATAATTTCCAAAATTAAAAAAAAATATATCCTATGTGTTGATGTATCCTAGACATGAAAATAAAAGAAAAATAATTTGATAAATTTTCTTAGTGAATATAATTCAATTCTATTAATGAAACATTTCAAATCATTATTTCTTTTTCAAAATCATGTGATAGAAAAAAATTAGTTAAAAAATATAATAAAATAAAAATATTACAAACATTTAATATATACTTTTGAATAAGTTAGTTGTGTTCTTTTTAACATTATTTTTGGATGTGAGTTGGATCAACAACTTCTTCTCATGATTCAATATTATTACATCAAGAGGACTCAAAAATAAATGTAAATAGTGAAACTAAAGGCCCATCAAAATAAAATTCATAAAAATATAAGGAGATATACCACTAAAAGAGTTTTTTAATTTATAAAATAAAATAAATCTATTTCCTAGAATTATGTTTAAAAATATAGGTTACCTCCTATTATATTCTCTTTTTATGGTCTATAGGATAACCTTTTTACATTGTTAGATAATTTATACATGATATATATAAAACTAAATTTTATTTTACATATTTAAGAATTATCATTATTATGGGTTCATCTATATCATCCTCTAAATTTGGATTATCTTGATTAGTGATGGGATATAATTTTCGGACATTTTTAATGAAAATTATAGGAAATCTAAATATGACTGCATTTTATAGTTCTCACACTCCACCAATCATTCTTCATTATTTCATTTAGTTTGAGCTTCAATATTTTTTTATGAATTGGTGGATCATATTACTCCTCTTCAACTTGAATGTGAATCAGGGTATCATATTATTCTTCTATATTCAAAATACTAGTGATATTGATGGGGTTTTTTATTATAATTTTTCTTTACGTTTTATTCTTTCATCTTAAATTTACCAACTTGAAACAATTTTACCTCATTATATTCTTCTTATAAATATATTTATTCTTATAATTATATATATACATATATAAATATATATATTACTTAAAACTCCATCTATTCTTCCTTATAAATCATTAAATAAAAATGTTCCATCAATTTTCTTTCCTATTCATCTCACAGTTCTCAAATGTATTCTCTTTGTTATTCATAATCCTTTTGTATGCATTGAATTGATTCTTTAGCATATGGTAAATATTAAAAATCTAGAATTTGATCATTTTTAATTTTTACCACATTCTCTAGGAATATTTCTATGTCCCCCCATGATTTTTTATTATTTTTTGTTTCAACGGTATTGATTTCTTCCACCTAATTCTTTTCACCTCCTTCAAAATAAAAAATCCCATTCATTAGATTTTAATGGCATATTTTATAATATAGAATTTAAATTTGGAACATCATGGAAAATGTGAGAAGTTAATTCTCTATTTTAATTGACATGTTCCTCATTTTCATCTATCCTCTTCTTTAATACTGAAATGTACTTTATGAGAAATGTTGATAGACTGGCATTGTGATTATAATTTTTATTTCATTAATGTCTAATTTCTTATGAGTATACTACTAATCAAATCAATTTCCTTGGTAGTATTTATCATCAAGAGATCCTCCACCAAGTGGATAGTAGCCTTAATTCCTTGTTGGAGGTTGTAATTCATAACATTCATGAGAATAAAAAACTAATAAATTCACCATGTTTTTGTTTCCACCAAACATAATTTAGATATTCCCATGTTGTCGGATACTGCGGGTAATCAATTTATTATGATGATGGACTGTTATAATAATGATATGATATATAATACATCCATCATAATACTAAAAACTACCAACAAAAAAACATTTAATAATAATAAAGATGTAATGATAATCCAAATAAAAGAAATAATCCTATATAAGATGAGAAAATACATTTACACATGCAATCAGCCTCAAGTTGACAAATTCACTCTATTTTTCTCAGTAATGGAACCCAATTTTAAGAAGACTAAAAGGAATCATTAAATCCTCTAGTAATGATCATATTTGGAATTTATTTTATCTTTAAACTTAATAAATACAAATTAATAATATAGTTGAAGTATGGGGATTATCCCATAGTGAGCGAGGAATATAATGTGGACAACTCATAACTTAATGTCTAGTCACTCCTATTTTATTATTGTTTTTATTAAACTAATTATCCAATTTCAAGTAAAAAAATTATATTTAACATATTTAAAGGAGTGGAAGTCGTTACCCTTTTTGGATTTCCTAAATATATTAACTTATCCACAATTGAAAAATAATATTATATCAAATAGCTATGTGATCAAGAAATTTAATTGATAAAATATGGTAATTATCTGTCAAGATAAACTAGAATCCCAATTCATTATGGTAATATAATTTAGAATATAAAAACATAATTTGAATTATATTTCTTAAAGAACATGAATAAATCGATTCAACGATCATGAATAAATCATCTCAATCAAGTTAGTGTTCATTCAATATTGATGTCATATGATTGGTGGATCAATGATAAATACAATCGACATGCATGGAAAATATTACAATGTTGAATTAATACATTATACACGATAAAATTAATCGAACAATGATGGTTTTAATTTCCTTTAACATATTATTCTCTCCATATGGACTTTATCCAACCATCGATTGTTGATATCCAGCGATGATTAAGCCTAATATCATAGGGGATAGAGAACATGAGAGTGAATGTGAAGGAGAATGAATAAAAATATTTTTTATAATTTAGACTAGAAATAATCTAATGATTAAACAAATGAAATAAAATTAAAACCAATACAAAAACCTATTTATGAAGAAAAGGGGGTCGGTACCCTATGACAACCATTGGGTGGGTTCAAGTATTTCGTGGAATAGAAAACATATATTTTACCATTAAACACATTTTATAAATGTTTTGGTGTTGAATGAGATTAAATGTGTCTATGAAATTTTTTAATTATTGTTTTTGGTAGTCAAATGTTTGATAATCCAATCAAAGATACAATGGAAATCAATTTTTTTATTCTGTTTATGAAATTACAAGACATATAGTGTATTAACTTGACATGTTATGTTTTAACAACTTGTAATTTCATTAACAAGCTCTGGGAGCCTTTATATTATATGGTTGTTAATTTTTTATCTTCTTGAAAATCAACTTATCAATCAAATTCAAGGAAACTCCTATAAAATTTCAAAACATGATCTGTTTCAATCCTTTTCAGGATCATCTATTAATCATAATTTTCCTATGTCATGATGCACAGTGTAGGAGCATGGGTTAAAGTGACTTTTTATTTATCAATTTCTATGTTTTCGATAATATTACCCCAATACAATTCTTATATAAGAATATACAGAACAATTGAAAAATATAGAAGAACTGTGGGGTCTATCCTAGAATGTGTGGAGAATGCTGTGATGATAGATCATAACTAAAGATCATGTTTGCAAGATTTCAGACTGATTTTTTTTAAAAATGATTTAATTAAATGTAAATGAATTAAAATTTAAATATATAATAGAGGGAAACTAGTTTTTTGGGAGGGTCTTCTAAAATAAATTAATTTAGTTTCACATGAAAAACAATAATATAAAATATCTATGAAATCAAAATACATTATCGATAAAAAAAATAGTCATTCTAAAATAATGAATCCTAGAATCCTCATTCATCATGGTACGATGAAGTCAAATATGTATATTAAATTATGATAATATTTTCAAATGTAGAAAAATAATTCCATTCAATGGTGATTAATAAATTATATCAAAAATATTGGTGTCCATTTGTAACACCACGCCCCAACCTCATTTGCATGAGGAGGCGGTGATGGCTACATGGCCTTAAGTGATGTTCCCAAGGCGCCAAAGGCTGGAAATAAATGCCGTGGGCATCAAGATCAAGTTGGGGATCAATTTTCCCTTAAGATAAAACCATCCAAACCATCCACTAACAGCCACTATAAGATGCACATAAATTCCATTACCCAATCACGCATTCCCATAAGACAAAAAAATTTGTTCCACAACACAAATCCAACCCAATAAAACTAGACACGACCACAACACATCAGAGTAAAAAGAGGAAACTAAACAACCAAACAACACAAGACATTAGTCCACCACATCTCCACACCATGCTCCAAGATCCAAGCTCCTCTATGGAATCACACTACTCCACTATAGGAGGTAGATGCCTTACCCTTTCCCACATCACGGTACACGACATCTGCAATGACACCAAAGTTCCAAAGCATGGGGTGATTACTAAAACTCAGTAGGATTTCCCCAAATGACTTCCTTACACACGCCACTAGGATTAAAACATTAGCACATTTATATAAAAAAGTTTATATATAATGAATCACAAGAGCAACCATTTTCATCAGCCAATCATGTCCATACTAAGTAATCAAATCCAACCCAACAAACCAAGGGAAATCACACCAAATATCCACAACCATTCCACATTTACACATTAGCAAACAATTCCATCATGCACACCAATGCACAACAAGAATCCCAAAATGATGGGACTTCCGCCCAACCCGTTCACCCATTCACACATAAACAATCAAAATGGTGGGACTTCCGACTAACCCATTCACCCATTCACAACTAGTGGGGCATCCCGTCCAGAACTCATTTGGTGGTTCTTACAACCACTATCCATCCCCTTATATAGTGAGACTTCCCTCCCACTTCCATACAACATTTCAATCAAACCCAACCAAGCCTAAACCCAGCAAGGTCACAACAACATGCAATCAACCAATTCCGTTGCATAACAATCCACATCAATAAGTCACCCATTTATTGGAAACCATTTTCCATGCCAAACAACATTTCAATTAAACAACCCTTTTATTGAAAACCATTTCTATTAATCTTTTTCACAAATCAACCATATCATCCAATTTTAAAATCATCGTTTTAAAATCCATTACAATAGCATTTGAGCATGAAACCCCTTTTTTCCCCAAAATACCCAAATTGATTTCCAACCAATTTCGCACAACAAATCACAATTAATTTTCATCACAAAAATTAATTGTAACAAAGAACCACTAGTTCTAACTAAGTGTATTCGAGAGAGAAGCCACCTACCTTTAGGGTTCCTGAGAAATCGACCCATGTACAACAGCGCCTCAAATCTGTCGAACACACCACCAAAACCTCTATTGATCCCCTTCCCTAACACTCAAAATACTTCAAATAATCATCCACGACATCCAAAACCCTAGATCAACACACAAAAAGTGTAGATATAGAAAACCACGAAATAAAGGGAAGTATATATAGAAGAAAACTCAAGAGAAACAAGATGAGAGACTTACTCGGGAGAAATCACCTTCAAATCGCCTTGAAACCCCTTTGAAAACCCTCCAAAAGGAGTGGGAGAGCACACTTAACCCCTGAGAACCCAAAATCCTAAGTGATGGTCGATTAGGAGGAGGATTGGAGTGAAATTAGAAAATCCCGAGTGAGCTCGAGTTTTATAACCCTAATATTATGTGGTCGTATAGTATGCCCGCACGGTTTTCCAAATTGTGCACTAACCATGCACACTCTACTGCCTAGGGAGAAAGGGTCCACATGGTTTCCTCGCACTCTTTGGAAAACCTTGTGCAGGTCGTGCGAAGCCTATTGTCTCCCCTGAACGGTTTCCTCGGGAACCCTCACGGTTTCCACTAACCGTGCTCAAACTGTGCACCCCTTTAAAAGCCTCCAAACTCATCCAAAAACATACCAAACTCTCCCAAACTCATCCCAACTCATTCCATGCACATTAAAAACATAAAAAAATGCATAAAAAGGCCACATAACTCAAACCGGTGATTCTACATTCTCCCCACCATTGGACTTTCCGTCCTCAGAAAGTAGTGAACCCGCACTTTGCTGAAAGTGCTCGGTCCACTGCTCCATAATCTCTTTCTCCCACTCCCATGTATCCTCTTGAATTTGAACATGTTTCCACAAAACACGAACTAAACTGATGTTTTTACCACGCAAGAATTTCTCTTGCCTATCCACAACCTCAACTGGTACATGCACCAACGAAGCATCCTGTTCTAGCTCAACCTGATCCCATCGATTTACATGGTCAGGTTCTGGCTGATGTGACACATGAAACACATTGGGCACCACACTAAACCTAGGTGTAAAGGACAAACGATAAGCCACCCTTGCAACCCGCTCAAGTATCTCAAAAGGCCAAATATACCTCGGAGATAACATTCTATACTTTCCAAACCGAAGATGTCCCAACCTAGGAGAGATACTGAAGAACACATGATCACTCACCTCGAATGACAACAACTGTCGATGATGATCCTCATATGATTTCTAACGACTCTGATCCATCTCCATTATCTTCTTGATCAACATGATCTTCTCTTTAGTCTCCTTGACAAGGCTCGTTCCAACCATCGAGGACTCAACCGTTTCCACCCAACATAGTGGAGAACGACATGGCCGCCCATACAATGCTTCAAACGGAGCCATCTGTATGGATTCCTGATCACTGTTATTATACGAGAACTCAAAAAATGACATGTGCTCCTCCCACGAGCCACCAAATTCCATGAAACATTCCTGCTACATATTCTCCATAGTCTGTATCGTCCTCTCTAATTGACCATCCGTCTGAGGGTGATAAATCATACTAATTGTCAGCTGCGTCCCAAGGGCTTTCTGCATGGATTTTTCAAAAACTAAATGTAAATCTCTTATCTCTATTTGATAAAATCGAAACTGCAACACCAAGACTCTTCACCACCTCCCAGATATCAATTTTGGACAGATCCTCTACCTTATGAGATTCACAAATCCGGATGAAATGGGCCGACTTCGTTAGCCGATCCAATATCACCCAGATGACATCGTGGTTTCAGACTGTTATTGGGATACATGTGACAAAATCCATCGCTATCTACTCCCACTTCCAAACAGGGATTGGTAAACACTGCAACAATATTGATGGCCTTTGATGCTTTGCCTTGATCTACTAGCAAGTCAAACATCTTGAAACAAACTCTGCCACACCTTTTTTATACCAGCCCACCAGAACATTGCTTTCAACGCTTTATACATTTTCTAAATTCTAAGATGAAAAGCCCACCTGGAATGATGATACGCCCTGAGAAGATCTTCCTGACAAGAAACTAGTACAACCATCTGATTCCGAAAAAACAAAACTGAATCTTCCTTCTATTTCCTTCACTCAATGGTCTCCCCACCATTGAGTGCTGACCCCATGGTCACACACTCAGGATCAGATTTATGTGCCTCTTTAACGAGGCCAACCAAGTCAGGAATCAAAAAAACCAGATAGAATACCACTCTATCACCCTGGTCAAAACATTCCAACTGCATATCAACTATAACCAAAATCATCTACCACTGGTCTAATACCTGTTTTACCAACTGAGCATATGATTTTCTACTTAATGCATCCGCCACCGAATTTCCCTTACCTAGTGTGTACATTGAGTCAAAATCAAACATCTGGAGATATTCAATCTATCTCCCTTGCCTCAAGTTCAAATCCCTTTGTGAGAAAATGTGCTTCAAGATCTTATGATCTATCTATATAGTGAATTTCTCACCGAAGAGATAATGACGCTATAATTTTAAGGCATGGACCACTACTGCCGACTCCAAATCATGAGTTGGGTAGTTTTTCTCAGGCAGTCTCAACTATCGTGAGCCATATGAAACCACATGATCCCCTTGCATGAGAACGCACCCCAACCCTAATCCTAAGGCATTTCAATATACCATGTACCCTTTTCTTGGTTCTGGAAAACAAAGATTGGTGTTGATGTAAGGCGATCCTTTAGCTCTTCAAAACACTACTGACGCTGCTCATTCCACTAGAATGGAACATTTTTCCTTGTCAATGCTGTCATCAGTGAAGCCAAACGTGAAAAATCAAGAAACAAACGCTGATAATACCCAGCTAGACCAAGAAATATCCATATCTCAAACACATTAATTTGTGGTTGCCATGAGATAACATCCTCTGTCTTTTCTGGATCAAATGAAACACCCCTTTCAGAAATCACATGGCCATGAAAACGAACTTCATGTATCCAAAAGTCACACATTGATAATTTGGCATACAATCGATGATCCCTCAAGATCCCCAGCACTGTCGCCATGTGCTGCCCGGGATCCACCATTGCCTTTGAATACACCAGAATATCGTCTACAAACACCACCCCAAATGAATCCAGATATCTCTGAAAAATTTCTGAATCATCAATTCCATAATCAAAGCTGGAGAATTCGTTATACCAAAGGGCATAACCACATATTCAGAATGGCCATATCTACTTCTGAAAGTTGTTTTAGGAATATCCTCCTTCCTCACCGCAATTGATGATATCCTGACCTCAGGTGGATTTTGGAGAACCACTGGGCTCCCCTCAACTGGTCGAGAAAATCATCAATTTGTGGAAGTAGATATATATTCTTTAACATAACATGGTTAAGTCTATGATAATAAACACAGAGTCTCAAAGTTACATCCTCCTTTTTCACAAACAATGTCTCGACCCGTCCCGGTGGGGCCCGCCCCGTGACTCCCCAAGCCCGCCTCCAATAGGCCAGGGGCTGGTGACTAGCACCGAGTAGGCATGTCTCTAACATGGGAGGCATTTCCTAAGAACCTGTACACACACAAACATCTCCAAGCCCACAAATGCTGAAATGTAAAACAATAAGGAACAAAAATGCATGCATACAACTAAACCCAACCAATAGAGCATGACGAAAGGTAAAGTACTGTAAAAGTAAATTGGGCCAGAATACAAGACCACCAAAAACAAGAGTCTGCAAAAGCTGAAAAGTCCAACCTGTAAGCACAATGGTACTAGGACTGCTGCTCATAGCTGTAGGAATGCCTCGGCTTGTAGGAATCTCAGAAAGCTTGGTCCTGTCCTAGTCCGCCCTGGACTCTGTCAAAAGGCTGCTCGTTTTCACAAGACACCAGATGTGCGGGAAAAGCCCGTGCAGGGGTGAGTATAACAATACTCAGTAGAGGGCCCTGAAAAACCACAAAGCAGTACACAAAGCAAAGGTACAGTCAGCTATGAATAATATATGTTTACAGAACATATAAAAAAACCCAGATATACTCAAACCTAGGCCCGTGGTCCAGAGACAAGTCACGCAACTGCATACCCCCGCAAGAGATTCCGTTTGAAGATTCCGTGATGCGCTCGCTCCGAGAGAACACACTGCATGAGTCTTATAGTTCTGATGACGTTCGTCTGAGAAGTGATGTTCTTCGGAAACCATTACAAGATGTAGATACATTCATTATGGGAGACACACTCCTGAGTGGAAGGGTTACAATAGATAGAAGCACTCATTATGTGAGACACACTCCTGAGTGGGAAAGATATCGATACACAGATGAGGATCACTGCCAGGGCCATGGCGGATACCGCAACTCATCCGGAATTCACCTTCTAGGTAGAGGATCAATCCCCGGTAAAGTTGGTCATGCTGATGCCTGAATCTACCTAGAGTCTGGAATGGATAGAGGATCTTGATCCAGTCCTCTCGGATGGATGCCTGACTCTATCAAAGAAAATTCCTGCTGAAGGGTTCATAATCCGGCGTGAGGGAATGATGTCTGACCTTCAGGGGAAACGAATAAGGGGAACTAACCCAAATGAAAGATTTTCATGGCTTGGTGAACAAAAGGACCAAGCCATTATCCAAAAAGTACACGGTGTGTAGATATGATACATGTCGTGTTGTCTGACCCCGGGTACTGCCCGTGTACAACGACCCATGTCGTGAGGCTGGTCGTAAGAAAAAAATCATAGTACATGGCATGTAGTACGGAGTACACATCGTGTCTGGGTAACTAGGGTTGGCGCCGTGTACTCTGGCCGTGAGCCCGTACACGGTCACCAACCCGTGTACTCCAACCCGTGCGATCCGCACACAGGGGCCATTGAACACGGGCAGTACCCGGAGTCGAACAACAGGTCATGTATCATTTCTACACACCGTGTACTTTTTGGAGAATGGATTGGTCCTTTTGTTCACTGTGCCTTGAACATATTTTGTTTGGGTTAGTACCCCTTCTTCTTTTCTCCTGAAGGTCAGGAATCATTCCCTCACGCCGGATTATGATCCCTTCAGCAGGACTTTTCTGTGATAGAGTCATGCATCCATTCGAGAGGCCCGGATCAAGATCCTCTATCCATTCCAGACTCTAGGTAGAGTCAGGAATCGGTGTGACCAACTTTACCGGGCATTGATCCTCTACCTAGTAGGTGAATTCTGGATGAGTTGCGGTATCCGGCATGGCCTTGGGAGTGATCCTCATCTGTGTATCGAGATCATTCCCACTCAGGAGTGTGTCTCCCGTAATGAGTGCTTCTATCTATCATAACCCTTCCACTCAAGAGTGTGTATCCCGTAATGAGTGTAACTATATCTCGTGATGGTTCCCAACAAACATCACTTCTCGGACGGACGTCATCATAACTATAAGACTCATGGAGTGTGTTCTCCGGGAGCGAGCGCATCACAGAATCTTAAAATAGAATCTCTTGCGGGGGTATGCGGTTGCATGACTTGTCTCTAGACCACGAGCCTGGGTTTTGAGTATATCTGGTTTGTTTTATATGTTCTGTAAACATATATTATGCATAGTTGGTTGTACCTTTTCTTTTTGTACTGCTTTATGGTTTTTCGGGGTCCTCTACTGAGAATTGTTATACTCACCCCGGCACGGGCTTTGCCCGCACGTCTGGTGTCTTTTGCAGATGAGTAGCCTTTTGAAAGAGTCCAGGGCGAACTAGGACAGGACCGAGATTTCTGAGTTTCCTACATGCTAAGGCATTCCTACGGCTATGAGCAACAGTCCCAGTACCTTTTTGCTTACTGGTTGGACTTTTCAGTTTTTGCAGACTCTTGTTTTTGGTGGGCTTGTATTTTGGCCCAGTTTACTTTTACAGTACTTTACCTTTCGTCATGCTCTATTTGTTGGGTTTAGTTGTATGCATTCATTTTTGTTCCTTAGTGTTTTACATTTCAGCATTTGTGGGCTTGGAGATGTGTGTGTGTGTACATGTTCTTAGGAAATGCCTCGCATGTTAGTGACATACCTACTCGGTGCTAGTCACCAGCCCCTGGCCTATTAAAGGTGGGCTTGGGGAGTCACGGCGCGGGCCCCACCATGACAGGTCATGACAAACAACACCGGTGCTGCCCATGGAGACGTTCTAGGCTGGATAAACCCTTCGTTTTCTAACTCTTCGAACTAGAATTTCAATTCCAGCAATTCAGCTAGATCCATCCGATAAGAAGGAAGTGAGATAGGACTCATCCCTAGAAGGATATCAATCATAATCTCTACTTCTCTTACGAGAGGTAACCCAGATAATTCTTAATGAAAAACATCCATGAACCGATCCACCACTGCAGGAAGAACACTATGCTCAACACCCTTTAGCAATTCCAATGACAGAACCCCCAACTGATATGATAACTTACCCACTACTAGTGCCAACAAACCTCTTGCACCCTGCCTTTCGTGCCTCTCTCAACTAAAGAGATGTCTAACACCATCGTGTGTCGTCAAATCTACTGTCCGCTCATCATAATCGATGTGAGCCTTAAACGCCACTAGCCAATCCATTCCCAGGATTAAAACATACCCATCCATCTCAAGAATTGTGAAATTCCACACTATCTCAACCTCCTCCAAAACGATAAAACATTTTCTACACAAGAAGGCTCGACATTCTCTTTGACCCAGAGGATTTTGAAGTTTCAAAACTGAGGGTATCATTTCTACCCTTAAACCTTGCAAATCAACCACACGTGCATCAATAAAAGAGTGTGAAGCACCCGTATCAAAAAAACACATGCATCAAAGTATAATTTAAAAGAATAGTACCTCACACCCTTGATAGTCCTGAATGATCATCCACCATTACCTGCTCAGCTCCAAAAACATGTTTGTTTTCCACTCTCTTCTCTTTATTGCTCTCTTGAGGCGTTGTGGTATTATGAGAGTCAACATGATCCACCTTACTTTACTGACGAGGGGTTTTCTGTTGTCCATGTCCTGTCGAATCATAAGATGTATTTGATCCCTAAGGAGTGTCAAGCGCACCCGACCTTGGAGCATTCCGACAATAACGCTGTAGATGCCCCATCCGCTTATAATTAAGACATGCTCTTGGTTGTGTCGTACAATCTATCTTGATGTGGCTCGTTGAACCTCACGGAAAACATCCCGCCTTGCTCTGGGGCATTGGAGGAAGACTCACTGATCCTGTCATCGGATTAAATGCCATATTCCCACCCTTGATATATGTTTCCCTCCTTAGCTTGAACCCATCGTTAGAGTTCCCACTATTCCCCATGGGTACCACCATGCTTCCTCTGCCCGGAGCGCCCAACAGATACCACTCAGCCACCGAGGCTCTATTTACCATCTCTGTGTAATCATCTATATACAGAACTACAATCATTGAACAGATTTTTTCCATAACCCCTCTTCAAATATCCTTTCCTTCAACGACATGCTACCCACCACCTCAAGTGAAAACAACACTAAGTTCATAATCATAGCTGCATATTTCGTTACAGACATAAGCACCTTCTTGAAATTGAAGAAAGCAGTCATACGTTGAATTCTGAATGTATGTGGGTACAATTGTTTATTAAACAAATCCTCAAATCCATCCCACATCATACCCTCGTCCGTCCCACCTTGGACTACCAACTCCCACCACTGAAGGGAAATATCTTCTAACATATACATGGACAACTTCACTTTTAATTCTATCGGAGTTCACAAGATCTCGAAGATCTTGTTTATTCTATTCAACCTTTCTTCTACCCTCTTTGGCTCTGAATCACCCCTGAAGATGGGGGATTCCGCTTTTGAAATTGAACCGCATGATCCACATGCCTTGGTTCATCCACTTTGTTCCCACTTTCCACAACTTGGAAATCGTGCACTATGCATTGCACTAGCTGCTAGTTCACCAGAGGCTTATGTGCTTCGACATTCTAGCAGCCTCCTCCAGTTGGTCTCTACGATGCCTACCCGGTGCCATTTATATAAATAGAAAACAAACATCCATGAGTCTCACTTCTGTAGACATCACGAAATCCCATTTCAAATCACATTAGACAACAGTATCTCAACAAGGCTTTCCACTAGTTCACATTTTCCACATGTTCCCTGATTCATCATTTTGAAAACCAAACAATTTTTAAAATATAAAATTTCAGCAAATTTTAGTTTCACACAAATACCATTTTTCAGTTCATCCCATAGATCATTATAACCCAATGAAATATGCATCCTAGTGGGAAGTCATTTCTAATATGCATGTAATGCTCATCTCATTGGCTAGACCCATGACAATGAGATATCCATTGCCTATATGTGTCTCCAAAACACTTATGTACCCAACACCCTGGTAACTTGAATTCCAGCATAAAAGGGTTAGCGGCGTCCTTTTATGCTATACATTCCAAGTTCTGACATTCCTTTGCCTTGATACCATCTCGACTCAAGGAATTTACAACAACGAATGTCAACAACAAATCCGAAGATCAACACCAAAGGACCGAACAAACTGATAACACTTGTAACACCCTGCCCCTACCTCATTGTCTTGAGGTGGCGGTGAGGTCTACTTGGCCTTAAGTGAAATTCCCAAGGTTCTAAAGGATGGCAATAAATGCTGAGGGCTTCAAGATCTAGTTGGGGAACTATTTTACCTTCAGATAATACCAACCAAACCATTCACTAACAGCCACTATATGATGCACATCAATTCCATTACCCAATCATGCATTCCCAAAAGACATTCAAGTTGTTTCACAACACAACTCAAACCTAATAAAAATAGTCATGCCCACAACACAACAGAGTTGAAATCGGAAACTAAACAACAAAACACCACAATCCATGACTCCACAATACCTCCACACCAATCTCCAAGATCCAGGCTACTCCAAAGAATCACAATGCTCCACTAAAGAAGGCAGATGCCTTACCTTTTCCCACTTCACGATACATGACATCTGCAAAGACACCAATGTGCCAAAGCAGGGGGTGTGTACTAAAACTCAGTAGGATTTTCCCAAATTACATCCCTACACATGCCACTAGGATAAAACTGTTAGAACATTTATATAAAACAATTTGTTTAAAATGAATCCCATGCGCAATTGTTTTCATCAGCCAAACATGTCCATAACAAGTCATCACATCCACCCGAAGAAAACAAGGGAAATCAGACCAAACTGCCACAACCATCCCACATTTACACATTAGAAAACAATTCCATATTGAACCGAAATGAAAAAAAAGCAAACCAAAATGGTGGGACTTCCGCCCAACCCGTTCACCCATTCCCACCAAAACAATAAAAACAGTGGGACTTCCTCCCAACCCGTTCACCCATTCACAACTAGCGGTACTTACCGACCACTAATCATATTGTGGTTCATCCAACCACTATCCAACCCCTTTTATAGTGACCCTTCCCGCCCAATTCCATAAAATATTTCAATCAAACCAAACCAAGCATAAACCCACCAAGGTCACAAAAACATGTAATCAACCAATTCCATTGCATATCAATCCACTTCAATAAATAACCCATTTATTGAAAACCACTTTCCATGCCAAACAACATTTCAAAAAAAAAACAACCGTTTTTTTGAAAACCCTTTCCATAAATCTTATTCAAAAATCAACCATATCATCCAATTTTAAAATCATCATTTTAAAATCCATAACAATAGAATTTCACCACAAAACCCCCTTTTCCCCAAAATCCCCAAATTGGTTTCCATCAAATTTTTCATAACAAATCACAATTAATTTTTAGCACAAAAATTAATTGTAACAAGGAACCACTAGTTCTAACAAAGTAGATTCAAGAGAGAAGCCACCTACCTTTATGGTTCTAGAGAAATTGACCCACAAACAACCATGCCTCAAATCCGATTAACGCACCACCGAAACCTTTATAGATCCCCTACCCTAAACTTAACAAGCCCTAAAATCATCATTCAAGGCAACCACAACCCTAGATCTACACACAACAAGTGTAGATATAGAAAACCATGAAACAGAGGGAAGTGGATCTAGAGGAAAACACAATATAAACAAGAGGAGAGACTTACTCAGGAGAAACCACCTTCAAACGACCTTGAAACCCCTTTGAAAAACTTCCAAAATGAGTGGGAGAGCAACCTTAACCCTTGAGAACCCAAAATCCTGAGTAAGGCTCGAGTGGGAGGAGTATTGGAGTGAAATGATGCATTTTCGAGTGATCCCAGTTTTTATATCCGGAATCTTAATTGGCTGCATGGTTAGCCCGCACGGTTTGGCAAACCATGCTCTAACCATGCACACTCTACTGCCTTGGGAGCAAGGGTCTTCATGGTTGCCTCGCATGGTTTGGCAAACCGTGTGCAGGCCGTGCAAAGCCTAATGTCTCCCCAGCATAGTTTCCTGGAGAACCCAGACGGCTTCCACTAACCGTTCTCAAACTGTGCACCCCTCTAAAAGCCTGCAAACACATCCAAAACCATTCCAAACTCTCCCAACCTCTTCCCAACTCATTCCATGTACTTTAAACACATATAGAAATGCATAAAAAAGTGAAAATACCTCAAACTAGGGGTGTTACACCATTAATTATTTAAGGAATATGCTCAACGGATCAATGATGAATATATTTACATGGAGGCACAACATGACAATACTGAATAATATCATCTTAAGAGTCAAATTAAATTGACTAATGGTTGTACTATTCTATATTAACTGATTATGATCCCTTTTATAGATATTACCAATCCATCATCAAGTGATTGCTAATGATTATTGAACCCAAAATCCTTAAGAAGAGAAAATATGAGGATGGACGAGAACTAGAATGAATATATGTATAGATTTAGAATAATATTATAATTATTCAAATTATTACATCTATTAATTTAATGAAAAATTGAAAAATAAACCTCTCTATGATTAATGGAGGGTAGGAACCCTATAACAAACATCAAGGGGTTACACCTCTAGCTTGGAATTAAATTCCTATCTCATTTTTGTAATCCTCATTTTATATGTTTTTTGGTCATCCATGGGATTCACCAGTTCAATGAGCATGTATAATGTCCATTTTATGATTTCTTGGTTATGAATATCACGTAAAATATATATTATAAATCATAATTTTTTATTTATGATGTCAATTTACATGACCACTAAGGTATTTATATGACATGTAACTTTTTCATTTTCTGTAACCATTGAACGATGTGTAATCCCAATATATTTTGTAGGAAGACACATTTTTTCTATGGTTCATCAGTTTTGAGCCTCTAAAACATTATTTGATCATCTAAAATCCTATAAATTGTGTTCTCATTAAAAAACATGAGCAATTTGACTAACTTTTATCTTCTTTCTAGCTTTATTTTCATATTTCCTATTGTGCCTCTTTGAGACATGGTGCAAAGGGCCCTTTTATCCCTCAATTATCATGTTTTAATTCATATTCTCCACGTTACGGTGCATAAAAAGAATACATATAATATCAGTTGCAGACATTAATATCATATTGAATCGTATAATATTCGATAAATTCATTAATTTAAACCCATCAATTTATTTTTTAAAAATAGAGATATCACTCTTACCTCAAGTATGCTATTCATAAAATATGATCAAACTTCATTTATAATAAATTTATATTTACAATAAATCTTTTAAATATCATATTTAGTATATATTTTATCATATATGATCACTTAATACCATTTTATCATAAATTTATTATTAATTACCTTTTTAAATCACAGTTCCGCAGTGTTCAATATTTCAATTTTTCATGAGAGTTTTTGTTAGTCATTCCAATCGTAGTACTTCGATCAAGGTTCCATAACATCCAAAAAATTAATATTGATAAAAAAATAATATCTATTTATTATTATTATTATTATTTTTATCTATAAATTATTAATATTGAAGAATGAATAATCCGGTTCTTGGAGATGGTAGGATGTGCAAACACATTATCACTATTTCCACCTTTCAATGGTCAGACCCAAAAAATGTATATAGTAATTCACAACGCAAAAATAACTATATTATCATATATTTTACAAATATTCATTAAATATATCTTTAATTTTTTTTATGTAAATAATAAATGAAATTTAATTGAATCACTTCGTAGAGGTGGTTGTCTATAAATACAAATAATAGATGATATCACACTCCAATAAAAAGGGATGTAGGAAGATAGATATGAAATTATAATAAAATTAGAGTAATTTTTTATTCATTATAACATATAAAAATGAAATCCATAATAATATTATTATCTAAATGATATTTATATAAATGAATTGCATCTTTATGTAGAGGAAAAATACACACATAAGCATGATAGAAACATTCACTTCGAATTAAATTGAAAATTGGGAGGATAGAGGATGTTCCACATTAAAAATTACATTTATAGTATTTAGAATAATAAATCCATAAGTTTATGATGAATACTACCACTTAATTGGATGAACTAAAAGAAATAAATTTAAATAGGTTGGGTAGGTAGATTATATCTTCTTTAGTAGGGTTGCTTTTGATCCCTTCATAAGGACCCATCAAATGATATTTGAAGAGTCAAAATATTGATAATATGTGTTTAGGGATGTTTTTAAGGGAATTGTATAATTTTTGGTCAATCTATATGGCTCAATGTGGTGTCATGAAATGATAGAAGGGGCGTCATTTTTTATGGGTTAGAATGGAAAAACATGGAATTACAACACAAATTAAATAATAAATAAGTCATTCTCAAGAATAATTATTAATAATGTATATAAACTCAATGAAATAAAATATATGGTCTAAAAATAATCATATTATTAATTTTACATAGTATTTGGTATCATTTTAATCCATCTGTTTTTGTATAACACATTTGCATATTAATTTTTACTTTATCCATAGAAATGAGTTTTTTAAAATTAAAGGGACATAATTTTATATATAAGTAAATCATTATTTGATAAATTAATAAGGGATAAAATATTTTACTATTTATAATCATACATTGTATATTTCATTATTTTTGAGTTGTTTTATAATTTAATACAATATTTGATAAATAAAAATCTGTTATTGTCATTTTGAAAAGTATTCATATAATTTGACATTGAAATATATATGAGATAAATGGAATAGGAACATAATAATTTGAAATATATGAAATATTTTTTTTAATCTATGATATTTTTGGGATACTATAAATGGAACAAAAAATATTCCATTATGGTTTTTAAAAACATTTACAATGTTCTTCTACATCCTCCAAAAGTATTCTGCTGGCGTTGTGTATGAATTTAAATGGATTATTTATTCATAAAATGATAAAAATAAATTTCCAAAATAAAGAAATAATTTTTATTTAATAAATAAAATTATAACAAAAAATATCATCTTTTATCCTTATAAAAACATTTATATATATAAACTACAATAGATTAACATATTTTCAATTTTCATTACATAATATAATTTATATTTAATTATCAATGGAGAATAAAAAAATTTACTACTATAATAATTTAGGATATATATGGTTAAATTCATTTATTCAAATGAGAAAATTAGATGTTATGGGCAGAATCTGAGGAGTTAACTTATAGTTTTAACCCAATTTATCCCAAATTCCCTTTTCAAGGTGAGAATTGTTTACCACGATTACTATTTCTAATGAATAAAAACAAAAGAAACATATTTTAAAATTTTCAATATTCTAAATCGTAATATTGAATCCAATTTTCAATATTCAATATCAATAATTTTAAAAAATTCATTTTAAAATATGATAAGAAAATAATAAGAATTTTTTTTTTGAAAAAATCATTTTTATGAACAAAAATATATAAATTCATATCCCCTCAAAGGAAAAAATATTATATGAATGATAAAATTTGTAAAATTTAAATAATATATATATTAAATTTAAATCATTCACCTAATGATATTAATTTAACTTATTATTATGAAATCAAACTGATCACAAAAATAAATTTATTTTGAAAAAATGTATGTTTCAATTTCAAATGTTTCTTATTTTCATTTATAATAAATTGATAACCTATTAATTTATTTCATACATATTAATTTTATAAATATTTCATAATTTAACTATATATATTTATATCCTCTATTCCAATTGTTATGATAAAACTAACACGTTAAATAATAACATTTCATTAATATATTAGGGTTCCTTTAGACTCAATTTTTCATGTCATGAAATCCATCAATGAATGAAATTTTATGTTTAAAAAAATATATCAGAAAAAATCAGGTTGTTGTTTTCTACCAAAATAAAATTTCATTCCAGGTAAAATGTTTTTCACTCCAATAAAAAATGAGGAAATATATATTTCAAAAAACGCCCATGCTCTGATATAACTTCATTGAATTTATGAATCCATTAGATAAATTTATCTATGTGAGTAATCTTTTTTTATATGACAGTATCTAAAAGATCTGCAATTTATACCAATTACTCATTATATAATTTTATATGATCATTTCGTACAACCTATGAGATTACTATATGTGAAGGATTAGGTATGAACATTATTATGATGGATACGTGGAAAACCTCATGATGTTGATAGAGGTTAAACGGATGATCCGAGGGATAATATAATATTATAAATAGATTATGAATATCTAGTGGATGAATATACCTATGAATTATATTTCAATTATTTCGAGTCTTATAACCTTCATTAATGGTGCAATTCACATGAACACCTCATTACCAACATCAAATACTACATATCAATAATACTTAAAAGAATAAATTTTAAATAATATATGAGGTTCTTTAATATATTTTTAAATGATTATAAATTTATAGACCATTTCCAAATCATTCTCAGGTACCAATATATTTTATTGTCTAACTTTATCCAATTAAATTAATTGTCTAAACATCATTTTATAGAGGGATTCATAAGTATCCATCTAAATGATCGGGTAGAATATGTTGTTGTAAAAAAAGAAACTAATGAAATGGGGTTATCTCAAACACCATTGAAATAATGATATAAAAATTTAATCATATCCTATTAAGTTTTATTTTTTCTTAAATTGACTAGGTTTTTATGATGATAATCAGTAATGAAACACAAATTTGAATCCATATACTACTAAAGACTTCCCTAGAACATCATGGTAAACCTAAAATCCAAATTAAATACAAAAAAATGTTGAATTCATGATAAAATTATAACTTATTTAATTTATATTCCATAAATATAAACAAAAGAGAAATATTATTTAAAATAAATAATTTTGGTTGTATTTTAAAAGTGATAAAATTGATCCCAAATATCATTATGCACATTATATGTTTTGGGAGGATGATGAAAAAATCTATAGTGATGTTTTTCAATTTACATTATGGTATGTTTATTTTATTGAAATCCTATTATAATTTTAATCATATCCTTAAAATTCTGACATTCTATGCACTGTGTAACGTAATATATAAAGTAAATATTTATGGTTTAACCCAAAAAATATATATATCAATTTACAATAAATATTTTTATATGTATACGATGGTTAGATAATTTCAAACTATGTGATTCAACTAATAGTTCCTAAAATTCTGGAATTTGTGAGACACCGTATGATATGAAATCATACAGTTTCTTCAAGAGATGGGATGACTTATTATTTAAAAAATTAAACAAAATAAAAACACAAAAAATAGGAAAAAAAATTCAAACATATATATAATCCAATATTATAGTTTACTAATAAAGGCATTGTATTTTGACACATTCATTTTTTACTAATGTTACAAAAAAAAAACTTCTAAACAAATACACAATGAAAAGTAATTAGTTTTTGAAGAATGTAAAATTGTAACATAATACCAAAGTAAGAGTGAATTAATGAAATATTTATAAAATATTTTATACTACTATTCATTATGAGTAATGGATGTCATAAATCATGAATTTTGGAATCGTTGGTGTTTTTCTAACAGTGAGTTTCTATAGAAATGAATCCCTTGATCATAATGATGACAAACAACTATCTCTTCCATTCCCTATAATCTCCCAATTTGCAGATATAGACTAATAGTAATCCTATCCTAATAATCCAGAAATAGAAAACCTTTTCATACATATCAATTACATATGAAAATTGTTCTATGGAATTCAAAATCATCTTTCAATATTCAAAGAATAGAAATTAGTTGAAAATATAAAAAGTGTGAGTAAGAAGATATTATAAAAGAGAATACATTAGATGGGTTGGGCCATAAAAGATTTATCTCCCAATGTAACATGTCAATATAAAATAAAGAATATAAAATTTTCAAATTTATTAATATATTTTAATTAAATATTAATTATATTTTAAATGGGGTTCTATATTCAATGTCTTTCCTGACTCGCAACAATGGGTTTCTCCAAAGTCTTACGTTGCCCACAATGCTGAGTCATAGTGAAAAATAATAATATATTATAATTATAAATAGTAGTTAATGTCTTTCCGTTGTAATGGTGGGAATGTACAGTACTAACTAAAATATGAATATAAATTTTAGTTAATTGTTTTTACAATTATCTAATAATATATAGAGGCTTAAAATGTGAATTAATCAAAATTTAAGCATAAATGATCTAATATTCTATTAAAGGTCGATTTACCTCCTTTTGATGTTGAACAATCGTTAAATTTTTTGGTAACATTTAAATGTTCTATTTGAATAAATTAAATTCATACTTAGATTCGGTAAATCAAAATTAAATTTGGGTAAATTTCTTTTTATTTTTCTGATAATGTTCATTTTTTAATGAATAGAGAAAAATAATGCATTTTAAATCAAACTGCCTTTTAATATAATTTATTTAATGTTTCGATTATATTTTTTACATAGGTTTAAAGTGTAAATATATTATATATTTACCATTTAATCCAATGCTGGTTATTAGATGTAATTTCACTTTAAAATTGGACATAAACAAATGTCAATTTTTTGATATTTATTATTTCTTAAAAACACACTTTTTGTTTTGTCAAAATTAATTAATTTAAAATTATTTAATAACAATTCTATGTTTTTAATTAGGTAAAATATACATAAATTTTTAAGTCAGAATATCTAATATATCTTAGGTTGAATTTTTTTCCTGAAAACCTTCATTTTTTGATGAATAGTGAAAACACTGAGTAGTTGTTAAATACTGACTTTTTCATCTAAATATTATTTTACTTCTTTTGTTAATTGAATTTCAAAAATATTAAATTCATGGTTGTTATTAGTAATAAAATTTCATTCAATAATATTTAAATTTTTTTTGAATAGAAGCTTTTGACTTTTATTTACAACAATTAAAGGTAAATAGTGTAATTCAAGGTAAAATTAACATTATAATAAAATAAAATTATCTTAATAAATGTCCTCGCATTATTGGATGAATAATGGTCGAACAAGAAAATCTATGGGTTAGACTTTTGGCCTTTGAATTCCATTTGGGTTAGATGATGACAATAATAACACTTTATTTAATGTAAAAATAAAAATATCATAAACATGTATTATTTTTCTAAAACAATTTAAATGTGTGGTTATATAATTCAGATATTTGACTATAAATATTCCGTAAAAAGATAAAAATATTTACTACATCATGGTATTTTATTTAAACTTGTATATGTCAAAAAAAATGAAATTATTTTTGACCCAATAATGATGTTGTATTTACATAATTAATGAATGATTTAAATAATTAAGATTTTAAAATTTTAAACAATATCCAAAACCTATAAAATTATTATTGGATGATATTATTTATAACAATAGTTATCTTGTCTTTTATTTTAATAGGTTTTTGAATTTTAGAAACAAAATATCATTATATAATAAAATATTATTTTCAATCATTCCTAAAGAGACCCTCCTCCCCCTTATAAATTGCCCTCACCTCTAACTCATTACTCACACCCCTCATGCCCCATGGATAATCCAAAATCCACCAAAATAAGTTTTCAATATCTCTCTCTTACACTTACATTCCCTACTATATGAATAAGGCACTTCAAGATATCTTTTTGGTTTAAACCAAAATGAGTTGCCCTATTTAAAGGTAACATCTCTCTTAAGTTCATTTCTTTTAATTTACTTCTACAAAAACCTAAAATATTTTTATTATATTCTTTCATATCGACATCAGTATCCTAAATATACTAGGTTTTTATGATATGTATTCTATCTACACTTACACACACCTCCGTCAAATGGGTAAATAACATACTCTTTCTGTGGATGGCAAACTACTGCCTTATGAAACGATGATTGTTCAATAGTATCCTTCCACATATTATGGTGGCCATTATTATGGAAATTTATTTATATGTGAGATATATTATATTTATATTTTCTATATACTTCGGTATTTTTCATTTATAGAATAGCATTATGGTTTCCATAATGGGTAAACGTGATAATTTCTTTTGAGGATGTGCAGACTACCACCCCCTCAATGTTATATGACTCGTTCATGAAATTCGTGGAACTTATAAAGGATGGAGTTAATTAAATTGTATACTATATTTTAATTGAATTATAATATACATATTTAACATTATGTTCACATTTCATTAAATACGAAATAGAAATGAAAGAAGCATTAATGCGTGTGTACGACTTACCATCTCCATGAATGGTGCATTTCATTTCTTATCTCCAAATGTTATATAATATTATAAAAACATAATTATACCAGATATATATGATATATATGATATCTAAATAATTAATATCATTCTGGAGATAATGTAATTTTGAACACATGATCAACTTGAATTTATAAGAAGTTCTTTTTTGACTCAAGTACAAATATTGACAAAATAACCATTATTAAATTAAATGATTTCAAAATGTTTATAACATGGAAACAAGTGATATAAAAGTAATAATAAACATGAAAAAATTTCTCAGTTAAGTATAAATTATCATTAGTTATTATTCATGAGATTAATGAACAAATGAGTCTAGTTGGACACCAGCTATGGGGTTTCTTATCTAAATTTTAATTTCATGAGATTTCCATTGTTCACCACATATTTATTGCATGTGGTGTATTTTGTACTACCATTTGATATATATTTTTATTATTCAATTTTTATTCATGGAATTCTGTGATTCATTTCTTGGTTATTAATTTTCATTCTTATGACTTGATTGATTACAACATGGAAAGGGGTTTTCATCTCACTTTTTATTCATGTGAGATTCAAGCTATATTGCCACTATTTCTTTTTTAGGTGGTGTATATACTTCCCATGATTATATTATTTGTGTAAATTAAAATAATACATGTGTATATACATCTTTATTTAATTATATGACATTCATGGGGGTATGTTACGTAAATTACCAAATTGGTAAGGGATCCTTCACAACACTCTTTTAGACAAACATTTCTTTAATGTCATGTAATTTAATTTCTATTTTCCTGTTTTTGAATATGTTATCTTATATACATATCGCTGTACATATTATTTATATGTGATGAGAATCCATTTTTTCTCTCATAAACTTTTTTTATGAATTTTAAAGCAACGTCATTAGGCTTCCAATTTTCTTTAAGAGAAATCCTTAACCCAATTTCAATTCATTAGGTTAAAATTATACATCGTGATTATTTCATGCTATGAATATGTGTGAGTAACCTATTACTGTATTACAATTAATATATACATATATTGGATGTATTTTTATTTTACACACATAATTAGGTCATTGATTTTTCCTTAATATAGGTATATGATCTTTGAAATTGACTTTGTCTCAACTTACTTTCAGTTGAGGCTTCTTTGTTGTTATACACCAATTCACATTTATATAGTGAATATACAAAATGTAAGAAGATTTTATTAATGTTATTCCTTAATTATTTGATTAATGTTATTCCCCAATTATAATATTTTATTTATTTTATTCCTTATGATATGGTTTGATTAATTTTATTCCTTACTCTCATGATATTATAATATTTGATTACTGTTATTCCTAAATTATTTGTATTCATGTGTCTCTAAATTTGTTAGGAACTCTTTAACTAAAATATCATTTTTAATGTTTTAATGATTTATTCTTAAAATTAATTCTAAATAATTTCTATGTTTTAAAAATGGTTTTAAGGATTTATTTATATAGACATTTAAGATTTAAATTTTTAATACCTTTAAAGGTTTCAATGTGGTATGGGAAATTTTGATTAAAAAATATCTATATTAAATGTTTTAAATGGTTTTGAAAATGTTTTGATAATGAATTGATTATGTCAATATCTTGAAATGATATATTTTAATTTCAATGAGGAAATATTATCTTTCATTTATTCTTTTTTACATGTGTTATGAATATGTTTTGTTTATTCCACATTGTTTACGTATACAGGTGGTTCCGTGACAAACCTAGGGCAGGTGAGCCTAAGATAGCACTATAATGATTTGGATAACATGACAGAGAAAAACATTAATGTTTATGCCAAGAGATTTATAAATATACTTTGAGTGTTATTCCAAATGTAACTCCCTACATAGCTGTGAATGTTATAACGTATGTATGTTATGTATTCCATAAGCTATCTTTATGATTTATTATTTCGGCATGTTATTCCTAAATCTTATGATTTCATAATGAATTTTTTTATTGAAAATTATGGTTTTATTGATTTGTAAATATTTATGAGATAATTTTTTATTTCTTTATTTTATAACACTTTGATTTTTATTCTCATCCCATGTTTTGAACTGTTTTTCCTAGGAATTGAAGATGAATAAGGTCAATGATGGGATCAATGAAAAGTCATGCTATCTAAAACATAGAACTAGACATGTTTCTTTTTTAGAGTTTTTGTTTCACGAAAAAATATGAAAATAATCATAAATGTATACTTTTTAATTTTTGAGACGTAATAGTAATGGACTAATTCTCTAAATCTCTAAACCCGAAATGATTTTCATTGTGAATTATTCACAAAATTCCAGATTATGTAATGTTTAAAACTGGGTCCCAATAGTTGGTATCAAAGGAAGGTTTACATAAATTTTGAGCATAGGGTGTTATTTAATCAGAATTTACATAACCATACTGGTTATAATATTAGAAAGAGTCATAGTTATTTTAGAGGTTATAAATGGTTATTACATTTTGGGATTCAAGATGGAATGTATTAGATATCCTTATAGTATAAAATATGTTATGGTTACTTTTTAGGAATTTTTAGCTTTTTTTAATGTTATAAATTTGTATAGTTTTTAAAATAGGACAACACGCAGGTCATGTGATAACCTCTCACGTCGGACAAAGCTGCGGTAAATGAACCAGCAACCAAAGTGCAATTATTATTTATCACCTACCACTGGACATCATGATTTCCCTAGTAATTATGACTAATTCAATTTAGTTAAATGATTTTAGGGATCAAGAATAAGATTTTTTGTGATCTTATTTTTTATCAGTGGTCATCCTTATTATAGGAAAATAATATGGTGATTATGTCATAAAGGTTATTTTGGAATGCATTCTCTCTTTTGGGAACTCTATATGATTAAGGAAAATAGAATACTATGAAATTTAAATAGTGATATAAAGGATGAAATATTATTTTTAAAGAATATATGTTTTTATTGGGGACATATGGTGATTTGGGTAATTTATGGAAATAATTAACCTATCATAGAGAATATGTGATTAGGATAATTACACATTAGTATGAAACATTAAATGTAGTCTATTTTTTGGAGAAAAATATTAAGATTTACTATGAGAGACTATGTGATTAACCCATTCTATGTTTGGGGTTCAAATCATATATAGGATCATTTTGAATAATTTTAAGGACAATTGTATATTGAATGGTCTTTCATGAAATTTGGGTAAATTTTGTTGAATTATGGAGATTAAGAGTAGTATTTCTTTTTATAAAGGATTGTATTTTTGGGGATTATATAATCTCATACTAACATATTTTTTTTGTTAATGTTCAAAGATAAAGGAAATATATGGTTCATATTTTGTGGATCATGATATTCCCGTGATGTTGATTCTATCAATTTTAATGTGACCAAGTAATCATGAATTATCATTTTTGGGAGAAAAGATGAGTTTGTGGAATAAATTTCATAAATGATGAAAGAATGCATGCCAATTATGTATGTTTTCTTATGTTCTTATTCAATCTCATAAATAAATTCTCTAACATTATGAAAAAAAAAAATTAAAAAAAATGTTTCCATTTTACTTTTCATACTGGGAAACCAATGACAGTTTAACCCATCAAAAATATTTTTGTTTTTTTGTTGTTAACATTCTCCTCATCATGTTTTTTATCACTCTACATCAGAACATGACACTTATTTTCTCCTTCATATCTATGTTTTTATGGAAACCAAGTATGGGTTATCTCAGGTGACCATTGTACATATCTTTCTATCTTTTAAGGTGGAAGTTATATTTACTCTTTGTCTGATGTGGGACTTTCAATTATGTTTCCAAGCCCAATTTTAAAACTGTGAGTATGCAATTTCTATAAGGGGTGGAAGGATGTATCCTCCCAAGAAAATAAATAATATGAAATTTTCGTATTTATAAATAATTTTTTGTTAAATATTAATATTATTTTAATGAGGATTCTATATTAAATGGTGTACCAGACTCACAATAATGGGTTTCTCCAAAGTGTTATGTTTCACACAATGATAAGTCATACAGAAAAATAATATATTATTATTATTTTAAATGGTAATTAATTCCTAGCCGTTGTAAGGGCGGGAATGAACTGAACTAAATAAAATATGATTATACATGTTAATTAACTATTTTTTCATTTATATAATTAATGTTAGAGGCTTAATATGTGAATTAATCTAATATTAAGCATAAATAATGTAATATTCCTAAAAAGGTCGATTTAGTGCCTCTTGATAGAGAAACCTCTTTAAATAAAATTTTTCTTACTTTTATAAATTCTATTTTCCAAAATATAATTTTTCATAATAATTGGGACACCATATTTTACATTTGGTTAATTTTTTATATTTTATGATAAAGTTCATTTTTAAGGAATAGTGAAAAAATATGTCATCTTAATTCAAAACTGCCTTTTAATGTAATTTATTTATTTAGATAGATTTTATTTTTAAATGTTTTTAAATTTTAATTTGATTATATTTTAAACATTTAATCCAATGTTGTTCATTGGAGTAATCTCACTTTCAAATTGGACATAAACAAGAGTCAATATTTTCATATTTATTGTTTTTTAAAACCAGGATTTTGGTATTGTCAACGTAAATTAATTTTAAATTAATAAATTCAACTTTTATTTTTTGAATTTGGTAAAATAGGAATCATTTTTTAATTCATAATATCAAATATTACTTTAGTATAAGTTTTGTTATTTTTCTGAAAACCATAAATTTAAGATAAAGAGTGAAAAGACTGAGTAGTTGTTAAAATACCGAATTTTTTATTTAAATTAAAATTAACCACTTCTATGAATTGAATTTAAAATTTTTTACATACATGGTTGTTATAATTATATAAAATATTTTTCAATAAGGTGAAAATTGTTTTTTGGGAAGAGTAACCTTTGACTTTTATTTACTGCGGTAAAAAGTGAATAGGGTAATTCAATGTAAATATAATATTATAATACTATAAAATTACAGTAACACTTGTCCTAACATTATTCGATGAATAATGGCCTTCCCAGACAATCCTTGGGTACAAATTTAGGCCTTTGATGCCTGTATGTGTGAGTTAATGACATTAATAACATTTTATTTAATGTAAAAAAATATAATAAACATGTATTTTATTGCTAAAAAACTTTTAATGTGGGGATATATAATTGATATATTTTACAATAAATTATAATTATAAAGATAAAATGATTTTCTACATCATGGTATTTTATTTATAATTTTTATACATCAAATAAATAATATTATTTATGAAACAATAATGACGCATTGTTTACCTCATTAATGATTCATTTAAATATATATGAATATAAAAAATAAAACAAAATCCAAAAACTAGAAAATTATTATTGGGTGATTTTATTTCAAACCATATTCATCTTATCTTTGACTTTAATATGTATTATACTTTTATAAATTTAAAATCATTTTATTAGAAAATAATATTTTAAAACATTCAAAAAGAGCATCTCATCCCCCTTATAATAATTTGTCACTTATAACCCATTACTGATGTCACGTACCAGATCTGGTCGCCACCATTAATGGCACCAAACCCGGCCCATGACAAGGCCCGAAGGGCATTCCCTATCCCCACGGGCTGGCACAAGTGCCCGGGTATAAAACAATATGATTTGGGAACGATTTACCCGAGTATGAAAGCATAAAACAAATAAAACAATCAATAATAAGAATCTGAAATTTCCATACTAAACCATTATTAACAAAACCAGATCTGAATACATATGTTTAAAGACACTACAAGTGGTCCAAATACAAATAATGACAACATCAAGACATCCCCAATCACTTCACGCAACAAGGGTGTCATCACCCGCAAGCCTTCTCCACAACTCTGCCCCAACGATGGGGACTAACACCCTGAAGCGCCATCACCCTTAGCCTTCCCTTTACCTGAGTCAAGCATAAGAAGTTCTACTTACACCCAAGGGGTGTAAGTAGGGTGTGAGCCTAAGCCCAATAGGATACCACCAGAAGATTCCAATGAGGATGCAATACAATGGGAACAAAACTAGCAATTTTAACACACAAGGTGAAACAATGTTAAAAATTTCAAGAAAAGAAACTTTCAAATGAGAACAGTTTTCAATCCAAGAATTTCAGAATGATAACAAATTAAATAAACATGTGAGCTACTGTAAAGTACTTCCAAAAGATCCCACAACAAGGGTAAATACTACAATTCTAATGAGCACATAAATTGGGAACACCCCTAGGCAACTAGATAGTCTCGGGCCCTATGTACCTCGTACCTCGGTGTAAAGTATCCAAGTCACAATCCTTTCCCGTGAACGAGCCACTAGTTGGGAACAAACCCATAACCTAGTGGTCCCCAAATAACATCCACATAGTTCAGTTAGTGTTGTCGTTATCCATTTGCTCAGTGAAACAGGGACACAACCCATCCGGTCCACTAGCCGTACTAGTACATATCCGCCCACCTAAGTACCCGGGATTCCCCCTTTTGTGCTCAAACAATTTCAGAAAACAACACACATACTTTTTCATGTAAAGTATCACTAATGGTCACAAACAAATAGTACAGTAGCTACACACATTTTATATCATTTGAAACAGTCAATAAAATATTTTGATCTTCAATAAAACAACCTCTCAAAACATCACATTGTTTTGCACCCAAAACACTTTAAAATATCCACTTTTCACAGTATGTGAACACTTGTAAGTCATCAAAACAAAATTTCAGTTTAACACAATTTAATAAAACCAAAAATTCAGTTATGGGGCAGCCCAATGTGAACCAAGAAATTATATATTTTAAAAACCACAATTTTCACACCAACATGGCACTTAATTCCCATTTGCTTCTCAAACACAATTTAAACAAACTTTTGCAGCCACAACCAAAAAGAATAGATATTTAAAACATTTTTTTAATTCCTAATACAGTTCAATAAAATCAACTATGTAATTAGAGTTCATCCCAAAATGAACCAATAAAAGACTTGCATGAAAAACCCTCAATTTCAACAAAAATTGTAACATAAAATTCATTTGCATTGTAAATGCAACTAAAACAAATTTTTACAGAAACATTAAAATTCAATAAGCATTAATTCACCCTCAACACAGCAAGAAAATTCCCAAAGAATTGCACACACAATGGAATCACCTACCAAAAGATTCAAGAACCGCAAATCCTAGTGCGGAACTTCAACCGCACGACCACCGCGCCACAAGGAAGTGATATCAAACCTAAAACCAGAGGATTGAACCATGAAACCCAAAATGAAACCCTAGGCACGAATCCCTAGCTTCTTGAAATTTGGGGATTCAAGAAAAAAAAGATAAATCTCAAGGAAAAGGAGAGAACTAGAAGGATAGTCACTTACTTGAGAAAACTGGACGTTTTTAGAAACCAGAGAAGTTAGGCCCTAATTCTCGACAGATTCGATCTCCAAAGAGGGGGAAACGAAGCTGGGGGTGCGGCCCGGTACAGTGGGAGAAGGTGAGAGGTGGAATCACCGAAAAAGAATAAAAATTGAATATTTTATGAAATAATTACAAAACAATTTTAAAACTGGAAATGGGCTTTCGGGTTTGCCCAATACCTAACTTGATCACCCAAATCCAAGATGCAAATGAATTTTTAAGGGGTCCAAAATTCATTGGTGGTTTTAATAGTTAAATTAAGGTCATTTTGGAAGTTGAATGAGTTAAAAATGTTGAAAAACGAGGGAGTTATTAAACAAACAAAATTTATTGTCAAAACTGGAAATGGGCTCTCGAGTTGACCCAAATTATGGAAACCCACCATTTCCTTAAAAAATGCATTGAAAACCCCCAAAAAAGCAATAATGTAAATTAAATACAAAAATACCTTTAAAATATTTCATGTATGTGACAATTCTCCCCACCATGAAGGACTTTCCGCCCTGGAAAGTCAACATGATTCTTGGTTGGTAAACAAGAATGGGTACTCTTCCTCGACCCATGACTTTCACTCCCAAGTCTCATGTGTATCATTCCCATGCTGCCATAAAACCCGGACTAAAGGAATAGGCTTTCCTCTAAGTATCTTCTCCTGGGAGTCCACTATTTTCACCGGCCTCTCAACGATAGACAAGTCAGACTCTATCTCTAGTTCAACCAACGCATACACACACCTCCGTCTAATGGGTAATGAACATACTGTTTTAGTGGATAGTGAACTACTACCCCATGAAACGATGATTTTTCAATCTTATCGCACCACCTCTTAAGGTGGATATTATGATGGAACTGTATTTTTTTGATATATATTATATTTATATAGTATAAATACTTCAGTATTTTTCATTTATTACATACCTTTATGGATTCCATAATTGGTAAACAGGATAATTTCATTTGAAGAAGTGCGGTGTACCGCCCCCTCAAAGTAATATGACTCGTACATGCCATTCATAGAATGTATAAAGTATGGAGTTAATGAAATTATATATTATATTTTACTGCAATTATAATATTTCTATTTATCATTAATTTTTCATTACATTAAATTGAATGTAGAAATGATATTAGCGTTCATGCGTACGTACGACTTACCATCTCTATAATGGTGCATTTCATTTCTTATCTCCAAATGAAATGTAATATTATAAATATATACATATATTGGATATATATGAAATATATGATATATAAATCAGGAATATAAATTTGGAGATAATGTATGTTTGACCACACAAATAACTTGTAATTATTAGAAATTCATTTTTGACCCAAGTACCAAATATCGACAAATCGAACAATTTTAACATAAATGATTTCATAATGTTTATAACATTGTAATAAGTGATATAAAAGTAATAAAAAACTTTATAAAGGTTATTAATAATTTATAAATTAACATTAGATTATTATTCAGGACATTAAAGAATGTACAGGTCAAGATAGACACGAGGTAAGGGGTTTCTTATCTCACATTTAATTTCATGAGAATTCCATCGTTCACCAGTTATTTATAGCATGTGGTGTATTTTGTATTTCCATTCGATATATATTTTTATTATTCTATTTATATTCATGGTATTACGTGATTAATTTGGTGGCAATTAACTTTTGGTCTTATGAATCGATTGATTACAACGTATTTAGGGGTTTTCATCTCACTTTTTATTCCTGTGATATTCATGCTATATTGCCACCATTTCTTTTTGTGTTGTGTATTTAATTCACATTATTGTATTATTTGTGTAACATAATTTAATTTATGGTTATTTAAATCTTTATTATATAATCCTTCCTTCATGGGGTGTATGATTTGAATGTTACCAAATCGGTAAGGGGACCTTTCACTACACTCTTTTAGACAAGGACTTATTTTATGTCATGTATTTAAATTTGAAATTTCCAATATTGTAATATGTTATTATATATCCATATTGTTGTACCTTTGATGTCAATTTTATGATATTCCCTTTTTCTCTCATTATATAATTTATATTATTTTAATGTGATGTAGTTATGCTATAAAATATCTCTTAGTGAAATACTTAACAAAATTTCAATTTTTTGGGTTAAACATATACTTCATGAGTATGTCTTACTTTTAATATCTGCGAATGACCTCTGATTGTATTACACTTTATATCCACCTATATTATGGGTATTATTTTAATTCACACATAATTATGTAATTTATTTTTCCTTAATCAATGGATATGATCTTTTCAAGGGACTTTCTCCCAATTTAAATTCCATTGAGACTTATTTGCTATTATACAAAATTCAATTTATATGTTGTATATACTACCATTTGATATATAATATCATGAGTCTCCTTATCTTCATTATATATTTTTCTTCGATTAATGTTATTCCTCAATTAATTGTATTCCAGCGTCTCCCATTTGGGTAGGAACTCTTTAACCAAAATATCATTCTAAATGTTTTAAAGATTTGTTCTTATAAGTAATTCTCATAAATTTCCATGTTTTAAAAATGGTTTTAATGATTTATTTATATTTACATTAATGTTTTCAAATTTTAATACATTTAAATTATTTATAGTGGTATGGAACACTTTGATTCATAAATATATTTATTAAATGATTTAAATGGTTTGGAAAATTGTTTCATGAACCATTGATTATGTAAATATCTTGAAAATAAATATGGTTATTACAATGTGTAAATTTTATCTTTCTTTTATAATTGTTTCATGTATTATTAATATTTTATGGTTATTGGGAATTGAATATGTATATGAGTGGTTATGTGACAAACCTGGGGCAGGTGGTACTGAGATTTCTCTCCAATGCATTGTGTAATGTGACGGAGGTAAACATTAATGTTTCTCATAATAGACTTAGGGAATATATTGTGATGGGTATTCCAAAATTAACTCCCTACATAGCTGTGAAAGCTACGATTTAAGTATTTTATTTATTCTATAAGTTGTCTTTATGATTTATTATTTCTGTGGGTTATTCATAAATATTATGATATCATAAGGAATGTAATGATTGAAAAGTATGATTTCATTTATGTGTATTTATTGCTGGGATAATGTCTTATTTCCTTATATTATAACCCTTAATATGATTTTTAAGCTCATCCCATGTTTTGAAATGTTTTTTCATGACTTAAAGATGAATTGGGCCGAGGATGGGATCAAGGAATGGTCATGCTGTCTAAAATATGGAAGTAGACAAATTTCTTTTTTGAAGAGTTTTTATTGTATAAAAAATAAGGAAACTGAGAAGAAGTGTCTATTTTTTTATTTTTTTGATTTAATAGTTATAGCCTAATTCTATATATCTCTAAACCCAAAAGATCCTCAATTTGAATTATTCACTTAATTCAAGATTTTTTAATGTTTATGTTTGGGTCCTTATACCAAAATCCTCAAATAATCCTCTATTTGTATAAATATCCCAATTGTTATATTCCATGATTAATGGATTTGGTTGAAGTGTCCTGAGATTATTTCCATCTTGATAGCTGAAATTGTTTTGTATATCTTCATTCAATGTCATTTTGATATCACAATTAAAAATATTTTATGTATTCCATCTTGTACTAATGATTCTGAATATTTTATTATTAACATATTTATTATATGAGTATAAATTATGTTTAATCCAATGAATCAAAACATGGTTAGTCTGGTGGACCAAACTCAGTCAGACCAACAAACTAATGTTAGTCACATGAATAGACTAAGAAATGTCACACAAATAAAATAATCTTAGTCACACCAATATAATTTTCAACAAGAGGAATGTTTCTTAAAAAATAAAAAATAAAATTAGTAATCTCATAAAATGATATCATACATGTCTGATTCTGAAAAAAATGTTCATTTCTAGGATTTATCATATGTATTGAAATTAATGGAGAACGATAATAAAATAGAAGATGTTGGATGTTTTTTATGAAATCATTCAAATTTGACATTATGTTCAACTAATTACACAAAAAATAAAGTAGATATAATGTTTGACGTCATGTTTACCTATATTAATGTGGTTTTGTTGAATCTAGATGATACGATTCCATCTTTTTGAGTTATAGAATTTTGTTATAGGAATTTTCAATAAAGGATGACTGTGTTATATATATCTAATTTCATGAATATTCTAGTAGAAAATAATTAAAAAAATTAATATAAATTCAAACACTTCAATATAGATAATAAGGACTATAGAAGAATAATAAATAAGATTATAACATGGGTGATTGATATAGTAATCGATATTAAGTTTCCTATTAATAAAATTGAAGATATCAAGATGTTATATTTTGATATTTATGTTTTATTTAGAAAATATAATAATAATTTTTCAGAAAATATCCTTATTATTTATTAGTTGGATGTATTTTTTTACCCTCATGTTCAATGAAAATTATATTGGAAGAAGAATAATTTATTTCATGAAGAATAATTTCTGATGTTGATGGCTAAAAATCCAAAAATTAAAATTTTTAAGAGGAATCCTATATAAATATAGATGTTTCAAGAATCAATCATATTATAGGGACTATTTACAAATTAGATACAATATTACTAATGATAGAGAAGAATCAAGACGAATTCAGAAAGATGAATATTATAGTGATGAACTCCTAAAAGAGTGATTGGATTTTTTTTCTCTAAACTCTTAATGATGTAAATAAAAATCATATGTGTGAATATTATTTCAATAAATTTTTCTATTATTACTATTTAAAAACATTACTATTATATTTGGTTTAATGTTCCTTCAACCTTCACTGATAAGTATTTATTTAAAATACATTATAGTGTTTTATTTTTTCTCGATAATTTCAAGTACATTATACATCCTATATATTTTTAGAAATTATAAAATAGTTAGATATTATTTGATGAAATTATTTTTATAGAATTTATTTGAAGAAATATTAATTTTCTGGAATAATTAATTTAATGAGATTATATGGTTGTATATAATTTAAAGTCTTTAAAACATAACATAGTTCTAAAAAATATAATATTTTTTGTCTGAAAAAAATATGTGAAAAAGTTCAAAGGCGATTATAATGAAATGGGAAGAAGTATTTTCGAGTAGTAGTATAAATAATTTTCTTACAATAATTAAAGAATATTTTGTTTTTCAATGATATTATTTCATATATTTAACTATTATGTTATTTTATATTCAATATGTGGGATATTATTAAGTCGAATGATTTCCATTCAAGAGTTTCAATATTTACTTTTAAAAACCATAAGATATTTTCAAAAAAATATGTTTTAATTAATTTATGTATCCTATCTATATAGAATGTTTTTATAGAATAATATTTAATCTAATTTATGATAAAATCAATGCAAACCCATGAGTGGAAAATGGGAACACTAAAGTCTAGTCCATCACACTGATTAATGTTTTATCCATCAAAATTTAGATGTACAGTCCATCAAAATGAAAATTTATTGTCCATTAAAATAAAAAAAATTAGTTTATCTGAATGATTATGTGTAGACCATTACTGTGACTATGTTTAGTTAAAAATGTGACTAGGATTAGTTTATTAGTGTGATTGAGTTTGGTAAATCAGTTTTTTTTCACAATGATAACCATGTTTTGTTTCATTTTATTTAAAATAATTAAATCCATCGATATGATTTTTTATAATTAGACAATAAGAATAAATTTTCATGATAGAATAATATAAAATCATTATAATAGTGAAATTGAAATGAAATTACATAATGATGTGCAAAACATGTTGATCTGTCAAGTTGGATCTCATCCAAGGACATTGAAACCAACTTCCAAAATCATAGAATATGGTTGTTGAAGCTATGCCTATAAATATTGGTGCATTTGCAGTGTTGAGAGATAATTCATTCTAGATTAAATTATTCCTATGTTTTTGCTATTGTATCATCTTTTTACTCACAATTTTTAAATTTTAATAGATTTGTTGTTGTATGGAAATTGAGTGATAAGTTTAAATTACATAGAACCTTTTGAATTTGTATTACATGATTTAGAATTAGATTAATATAAATTGATTCTATGAATATGAATAATTTTCATGTAGATCAGTCCTATTAAGGGATTCTAGGTCTTAGATGATGATATTGATTCTGATCATTATTATCAAGTGGTTTCTTGTTGTTGAACAAAAGACAAAACAGTTTGGTTTAATATAAGTATATAAATATACAGGGTTTGTCACTTCTATAACAATTAAAGTTAATGTTTATAGAAAATATTATAAATATTTTCAGTAATTAATTCTTAATTAGTTATTAAGAAACATTTTATTTAATTATAAAAGACATTAAATTTAGTTTTGAATTAGATTATTGTTTTTTACATTTTTTAACATTACTAAAATATGTAATTTTGGAGGTATTGTGTGTCCCATAAGTACAATTTGACATAAGATGATATTTTTTTTTGGTAAATATTACTTAAGAGGATTGTGTTTTTAGTTAGATTATGTTTTTGAAATAAAATTCACCCCATCATTTACGCACTATCTACACTTCAGTCAAGTAGTCGCATACACGGTTGTAGAACCTCCACTTCAAACCAAAAATCAATGTTGAATTGTGGAACAATTTTTACCAACAATTACAGCATTGTATCTTCATTTTACATCTCTCTAACAATCATAATAATATTTGGTTAAACATTTACGTGAGAAATATATGATTTCTCCCCTTCTTTCAACATTCCCTAATCATTCCTTTGTGAATACAAACATATTGAGACTATTAATATCCTTATCATTGATCCTAAGAGAACATGTTCTCTTAGGATCAATGAAATATCCTCCATATGCAATTTACATGGGTAGTAATGTATTTTACATTCATAATATTTAATAAAATACAAGCATATTCTCTACAACATATTCAACTCATTTGAGTTCATATAAAATTTAAACATTTATAATTAGTATATATATATAATTTATCTATAAAAACAATCCATATGTATTATTAATTCCAAAATTGAAACATCAATATTTGAATAATTATTTGGGTAATTTTACTCATGAATGGTAAAATATCATATGGAATGGGATATCATAATATCATTCTACATGAGGTCGCCTACCATTCAATTATTTTATGTATCACTATACATTAATATATTCGAATTAACTACATAGTAATTTAAGTACAGTTGTTCTAAATAACCTTCTATATTGATCTTTAATATTTTCAACATATTAAATCTTTGAAATGATGTTTTCTCCATTCTATTTTAAATGATGAGTTGATAAGAAAAATTTGAGAAATTATACACAAATAGTCAATAATATGAAGCCAAAACTAGAAAACTATATATCTCAGTCGAAGTGGTTTTTTTGGTCCAATGTTTAATAACGTTCGTAATTGATCGATCCCCTAATATACCATATAATGGGAATATATTAATCAAAAAGTAATATTTTATAGCCAAAATTCACATGTTTTAATGTTGTCATAGAACTTCTTCTTATGTAGGGTTTAAGTACAAAAATAGAGTTATCCTTCTGTCCTTCCATTCTCATAAAATATATAACACGATAATCTATAATGACTGACTCAACCATATCAGTGAAATATCCTTAGATTAATTAAATTAAATATAATAATATAGAAAGATAATTAGTATGAACAGATTTATTCATTAAAAATTTTGAGTGTATGTACCTAGTTTGGAATATTGTATTGGTCATATCCTCCTTCTTGACAATGAATTCACGGTATCTAGAATGAAGTTCAATTTTGTAAAAGTATTGAGCTCCTCATAATTGTTCAATATATAAAATAACATGGGTTTGAGTGTCTTTTTCAGTTCGTAATAATCAATGTAGAGTCACATCAATCCATACTTCATCTTAACAGAATTAATTGGTGAACCCTATGTTGAAGAACATTGTCGAATGATTACCATATCAATATTATATTTGAAGTTTCTTCTTTATGTACTGCTACTCAATTGGTTCTATTTAATTTGGAGTATTAATTATTGGTGTAACACTACATATGAGTTATATTGAAAAATCATCTACAGGATCTGGGTGAATACATGAAAACTCTTCTAGAAATACATCAACATATTGTCTTAAAATTGTTACAATTTTAATTTTTACCTTCTCACCAATTGGTTGTGATAAAATATCCATTGTAATATCAATTGAGTCCAAAATAATAGACATTATTTCCACCAGATGATCATAATTATCATCACTTTGATAAAATCTAATAGGTTGGCTTGGAAAATCAATCATGACCTTCCATCATAAAAAATTATTCTGATAGTAATTTTTGGAAATCTAATCCATACATATAATCACATCAAATTCAAAATGATAGAAATTAACGTTATTCAGGAAATCAAATTCCCAAAAAAATCCTTTAATGTAAAATCACATAAATTATATAAAATTATCAAACCAGAAATTGTTTTCTTTATTAATTTAGTATATAACAATTTAGGTGGTATTTTGATACTATAGAACCATGATAATTTTTGAATTTTTTCATATATATTAATATTATTAATATTTTATATAATAGGAAACTCTAATTTTAGCATTAATTATACACAATACTATGGTTGGCATGTGTGACACATAACTGTAATTATAGATTACATTACATGTAACACCGAGGTTAAATGAAAGATGACATAATATTTATATATTTTTATTTAATATCGTAGTTAACAAAAATATTTTAAATTAGAGGTTATGAATTGGAATAAATTTTTTTAATAATTTTATATAAACCTTATTATATAATTAATTATTTGGAGACCAATTAATTCGTAATGAAAATAATTTTTTTTGAAAATAAAAGGAAACCCAAATTTTTTTATTCGAACACATATTTTTTATATTTATAAATTTTCCAACTATTTTGTTATAATAATTATAATGAAATTTATATTTTATAAATTATATAAAATTTTAAATTTAATATTATATATTTTTTGTACAATATAAAACAATAAACATAATTTTACTCTTTAAAACTATATTTTTCAAATTGGCAATTTTGTCGAATTTTTATGGTGAAATTTTTCAGAAATTAAATGTTTACAGATTCAAAAAATTAATTTAATGAAACATTACTAATTATTTAAATATTATCATAAAAAATTTCATATGGTGAATGAGTGGTTTTATAAATTTGTTTTATCTATTTAGATTAATTGTGAAAAACAATGGTTTTTAATTGAAAATTTATTTTTCAAATAATATATATTAAAATTAATTTAATTTAAAATGTTGGATAAAGTATAAATAATACAATTTTAAATATATTAATACAATTTAGATTATTTAAATGAATTTCATATTAAAAGTTCTTATAATTTTTTTTTACATTTGAACATTTTCAATTTAAAAATATTCTTTCTCAATGCATGTATGTGAATAATTTTAAAATAAATTCTAAAAAATATGTGCATGGAAATTTTATAAATTGTATCCATATTCGGAATAATAATAATTTATATTATATAATATTGTTAAAATAATTTATTTCCAAAATTATTAGTGAAAATAGTAAAAATTAATTCATGCAATTTAGGTTACTACGGGGTTTTTCAAATTACAAGCCTTTGAATTAAAAGTTGTTATATTAAGAAATATGATTAATATTTACAGAATTGGATTTTATATATTGAATAATCTGGTACAAATTATATAAAATATATATTTTTAATAACATTATTAATTACAAAATACCTAAATTAATAAAATGATACAAGTTACCTTTTTAAAACAATTTAGATAAGATTCAGTAATATTTAATCCTAAAGAATTTCCGGATAATAAATGTGTTTTTTGAGGTTTTTAACAGTAGAATAAACCCTTAAATCCATTAATATTCAATTTTTATTCAAAATATGGATTGTAAGACATCAAAATAGTAAGTAAATTTTGAAATTTAAAATAATCCATCTCCTCAATTACAAAAGGAACTCATTCTCCCCCTTCTTCATAACAATAAATCTAATTTTCTTAACCAAAACAACAAAAATAACTTACACACATTAATTTAAATATTATAGTATCATTATTTAAGATATAAATCAAAATTTAATGGATTTAGTGTAAACCTATATAGGATACGTAAAGAAGATATAATGATCTTCAAGGTGTGTTTTTATTTTATATCTCCCTCCCCCAATTTCAATTAGTTTTATAAAATGAATATATAATAACCTAGGTACGTTCCATGTACTATTATTTTTTTATGTTTATTCTATATCCATTAACCGAACAAACATCAATCAAATTTTAAAAAATGTTGTAGTTTGTATGTCTGACAAACTATCATCTTACGGATCAATATCATTAGTTTTTACATTTCCACATTTAATGGTCTGGAATAATGATGGATTTATAATTTATATATGATATTTATGATATTTATGATGATATTTTTATTAGCATATTTTTATATTAGACAAAATGTTGTGATTTTAATTTTGTGGGAATACGGTAACGTCATTCATGGGTTCGACAGTGTATCTCCTTATGAAGTTATATGATTCGTTCACGTTTTACATGGAATGAATTAAAGATGGGTTTAATAAAAATGTGATATATATGACATAAAAATAACATTTTAAATTATATATATATATATATATTTTTTACCTTAGTTTCTTTCAATTCAAAACGTTAATGTAGGAAACATTCATGTGTTTGTATGACCTACCATTTCCATGAACAATGTACATTATTTTATATAACTAAATATTAATCATTAATATAAATAAAATTATACTAGATATGTATGAAATTTATATTATGTCTAATGATATGTTAATAAAGGAATAATTATCAATATAGAAAGACCAAACATAAAAATTCATGACATATGTCAAAAACAAGCGGTTATTACCTAATACATGAGGTTAAGATGAAATTGTTAATAAATGTATAATGTGATGTCATAAACGAAAAATATATAGAGTTTATATTTATTATACATGAGGTTTTACTAGTATGATAGAAATAAAGAATTAAATTTAGGTGATTTCTTGTATCAATTTTCTTTTTGAGATACATAATCCATATTCACTAGTAATTTTTTATGTGGAGTATATAATACCCTATGGAATGTTATATTATGAATAATAATCATTTAATTATAATAAAATATTCCATTGATGCTATTAATTATGGGGGTTTACCAAAAGTTTCTCATGTAGTAAGGGTTTTCCATCTTAATTTTTATATATGTGAAACACAGTCATTGTTCAATAAATATTTTAATTATGTTGTGAATTTAATAAAAAATATTTTATCCCATGATTATTATAACATTTTTTCCTATAAATATTCATTTTGGGATTTATCAGTCATGGATTTTATGGTTAAAAAGTTTCCACAAATGTAAATGATTTTTGTCACATGTTTCTTTCTTGGAGATAATAGTCATATTATATACATATATTCATTCATAGAAATTATATACAAAACATTTATCATGTAATATTATCAATATTTCCATTCACATGATATTAAATGTTTCATTTTATAATATTAATTCTTACATCATGTTATTCTATGTTATTGATGTTTTAATGATTTTATGTCACAATCTCATTATATATCATGATTTCTCTTGATTGAGGTTAAAATTTTAAATTATATTGACCTACTACTAAATCATTATCCTGAATTTTTATCATATTATTATTAATGATATATTCATGATATGGTACCATTTTCGACTGTCTAAAATAGAATACAATTATAAAAATGATTTTATTTATATAGACATTATTTATCGCTTTGGATAGAAATCTATTTTCTTCCAGAAAAATGTTTTCTACCAATTCTTTCAAAAATATTTTTATATTATATTTTTTCTCATTTTAATGGAAATGTATTTTGTATATTTTTCATGATTAAAACAATACGAATTTATTTTTGAATCATCTATTATAATATTAATGGAATATTTTAAAATAAAGTGATTTTCGAAAATGTATTACATTTAAAAACTGATATAAATGTTTTTAAGATCATACTTTATAATTATAAATTTTAATTTTCATGGAAATGGATTTAGAAAATGTTTTATTTTTTACTATATTTTGAATGTTTTCATTAGATCACATTATAATTTTCACTTTTTATTTTCAATGAAAAATATTTTGATATTTTATTATGTTTAAAAAGTGTTTTGAATAAAATTTAATGATTCCATTATACATTTAAAAATTTATATATTTAGAAATATTTTTCAAATTCTTTTATTCATATGAAATGTATTAAATGATTCTAAAAACCACTATTTTTTATCACAGATTTTTTTTCAAAATTTTATATGTCTTAAAAAGTATTTTTTGATGAGGTAATAGTTTTTGATATGTTTTCAAGGATATTTTCAATGCAAAAATAGTTTGGAATGTATTTGTTGTTTGAAAAGGATTTTTTTCTGAAGAGGGAATTATTTTTTCCTAAATAAATGAATAAAATTTTGTTTGAAAATTATATTTGATATATTATGACATATGTGTGTGTTACGTATGAAATACTGGGGATATGATCAAGCGATATTATAAATATTATTTTTATTATGAGTTCATGTATTGATTGAATGATATTTATGAAATCTATTTCTATTCAATGTGTTATAACATGAATTTTTTTATGAATTCCACATTATTTCATGGGTTAATATATGATGAAATTATTATGAAACTGGCCTATTTTCTATAGGTTATGATATAAAGTAATGTTTTTAATACCCATACTATTTCTTGGGTTATGATGTAATGATTTTTTGTGTAATTGTAAACACATAAATTTACTTTTAACTTTATGGTGTGTGGGACCATTATATCATCCCATTTAATTGGGTAATTATTAATATCTCATGAGACAAATAAGATAGTAATAATGACTGAACTCAGTTCAGTTAGGGACTCTGACCACTATGATATTTGATGATGTGAACATTGAAAACTATACTAGTTTGGGGAGTGATCCCTTTCTAATATGATAGAATTGTTAGTGATCCTTGACTTATATGTATATAATTTTCAATTATTATTTTTATTCCACAATTATATGTCTTGTTACATATTTATGCTTTCATGATTCATGATCTTTTATTTCCTTATGATTCATGTCATATAACCATACAATGTTTATTATATGACTCAAAATTATAATCATTCATATGAAGGGTATGGGTTTTTAATATTATGATCATGTTATTGTTACATTATGTTCATGTTAGGCCTAACTACCTCAGATTTTTACCTTTATTGGGAATCAGATCCCTCCATTAATTAAGATTTTTTCCCGAGGTTATGAAAATTTTTCTTATATAGGGTTTCTAAATGAAGATTACTGAAAATGAATAACTTTTTTTGGGAAATTGTTGGACATTAATTAAATTTAAATTTTATATTTAGTGATTTTAATAGAACTAATGTATTGAACCCTTATATGGGTGTCTATGGAATGGAATGTGAATAAAAAATGATTTAATATCGATGTAAAACGTGTTGTAATAGCCATAGATGGTATCAAATAAGAATTTTTTCAATCATTAGAAACTAGGATTTGAACGATATAGTGAGATCCCTAAGTACACTTATAAGGATATGCCAACGTATATATTTATGGATAACTCTAGGGATCGGTCAATGTATATTAAAATTTCACGGAATTTTGGTAATTAATATAGGGAGTGGTTTCCAAAAAATAAATTTTATTTTGGATACTATTGTTGGATGTTGTACTTGAATTGAATTACCTAGGTGTAAAAACCCTAAAAGCACTATGTTGATATAGAATATATCTATAACTGGTTCAAGACTATAGGATTAACTGCATAATGATTTTGACACTCTCTAGGAATATTCATTTGATATTTAAATCAAATATATGAACCATAAGGAAAAAATTTAATATATGATGATCTTTAATGACCTTGTATAATATATGGTGTAATGAATTAAAAATAATCTGTCATCATTTATACCTCCTAAATAATTTTTTAGACTCTGTTATTTTACAATATGTTATGTTTTCTCATATTTTATTTGTTTTAGTCGATGGATGGAACCATAATGAATAATTTTAACATTAAATATAATTAAAATTTTAATTACTACGAGATAAAAACTGTATTATTACTAGTGATAATGATATTGTGTTTATTTCTAATAATATATTATGCTATATGGTTATAAATGTGAGCATTCATGAGATTCATAAGACATAGAATGAGAGAAAGATTCTCTGTTATCAAAGATCACATGGTAATGAACATAATGAAAAGAAAATTTGGATTCTTATATTATAATAACGTGCGATGAAAAACCTAAATAAAAATATAATAATGAAGGGAAAATGTTATTTATGTGAAAAATATGATCATCGAGTGAAACAATATCAAATAGTTATGTGTATTTTCAATGGAGAAGATGATAATTAACCAACTCAATCCTTGTACTCAATAAATAACATCTGGACCAATGAAAGAACTATTCTATGCCAATCATTTAATTATAAAGATTGAGGTATTTATGTATTTGTATATAAAAATTATGAATTGTAAAATATATAATGATTTTTAGTATATTTTATTCATTATGGATTTTAAATATTTTCTTGAATTATTTGGGTGAACATTGAAATCTATTTAATGGAATGATTTTGTTTATATAAAATACATGATTAATGGATAGATAACCCTAATGTATTTCTGAATTGGGATAATGCTGTCAGTATACGAGATGATTGATTTGTATAATGTAAATTAGGAAGAATTGATCACCTTGGAACTTATAATTGATTATTTTAGAAGTGGTTTATGTTATCATTAATAGAGTTTATAACATTTTACTGATTTATTGAATATATATAATTAGATACTTTTCATGCATGGAATGAGAAATCTTGTATATTTTCAGTCATATTTTATATTAACTCAGGTTATTACTGTGTTTCAAAATAATACATGATGATGTTATTCAGATGTGTAGTATGTGGAAATAAATAGATAATTTATGGTTGAAGAGGGATTAAAGATAAAATAATTATATAAATTTAGTGACTTTTTTTGAGATCTTTTCAATTTGTATCTTTCAGATGGGTCGTAAGGTTAAACATTTATTAATTGTTTTAATTTGATCATTCGATGGGGATTTAAATATTTATTTTTAATTTCACAATATGATGAATTATATATTTTGGATAACCTGTTCTAACCATTTTGTTTTCATGATAACTAAAATAGGCAAAATGACCTATCATTCAATATATGGATCTTATGATACGTTAGTGTATCAAGCCTAAAAATTTAACCATTATACATAGAGTAAGGGTTGAAGTGGAAATTGATCAAGAAAAAACCAAAAGTATAGATTATTCATATAAAATGGAATAAAATCCAGTTAGTATAGATTCTTATGAAAATTCATCAACATTAGGAAAATCATGTTGAAATAGAATGATGCCTTTTTATCACCAGTTTTGATCATATTATTGATATTTTCAGGCCTATTTGATTTGTGGTTTTATGGACACTTACATTACCTAGGTGAAATTTTTTCTTTTGTTTAGTGTTCATTATCACACTATATAATTATATTGGTTTTCATACCATGTCTAAATTTTCACATCGCACCCATATTCCCCTTTATGGAATCTTACTAATGAGTTACATTGGGTAACCATTATGTTTCAAATTTTCATCATTTAATGTAATTTTTATTTTTCAATTTTATGTTATGGGTTCCTATTTAAGAATGTCCAAATTCTACGCCATTTATTTTTGAGATGAATTCTTTCAGTGAAATTCTTATTATGGGGGTAGAATAAAACACCCCATTATTTTGTGAAATTGTTTTTTTAAATATATTCAATTTTATTGATTTTCAATTTTATAAGATACAATTAGTAATATTTTTTTAACAATAAATAATATGTTTTTCTTATGTTACACCTAATTATTTGTTTATCCTGTATCACACACAACACCAATTTTAATCTAAACCTGAAACACTATTTAAATTATAATATTTAATAAGATTACAACAAAAATGAAAATGGAATGAAAAGTATGAAATTGATTAATTAAATTATGAAAATATTGTTTGAAAAATTCTATTTGGTGAATTATTTTGTTACCAATTTAACATGAATTAATATAAAATCTTTTTCAAAGAAGGAAATCATTTATCACAAAAATATTTTTAAATGCACAATGATGTTACAAAATAAAAAATTAACCAAATATCATTTATGTAATGTTTTTAATTAATATTATCTATTAGATATTAAATATAATTTTACACATTAATCATATATTTCTTTTAAATAATTAAAATAAATAAATACAATTTTACACATAAAATTGCATTTCTCTAAAAATTAGTTTTGTCACATTTTAATGGAACAATTATTTTAAAATTTAAAATTTATAGTTTAAATAAACAAATTTTATAAAATAAACTGATTTTATGAAATTTTAATGTAAATATTATCATTGTTTAACTTATTTCTTTTTTGTGAAATGAATTATTTTTTATGAAGTGTTAAAAATACTATATTTTAGTTGAAAACTACATTTTCATATTATCTGTTTATAAATATAAATTATATTTTATATTGGTTACATAATGTAATATGGTAAATTATAAATATATTTATCTAATTTAGGGAAATGTAATAAATATTATATTTAAACTGGATATAAAAACACTGATAACTATTGAACATTTTCACTTTAAGAACTTGCTATCTCATTGCATATGGGGGATTGATTTTAAATTAATCTACACCAATTATTGGAATTGAATTTGGAAAAATTGATTCAATGATTTGAATCATCATAATATATATAATTTAACAAGTATAAATTAAATTATTACCATATTTTTTAGTAAAAAGAGTTGAAATAAATTAATGAAATTAAATATAAATGAGATTGTGTGCTTTGCACTCAGGTATAATAAAATAAATTATAACCATGCATAAGAATTTTTATTGAATTATATTTCATATATATAATCCATATCAATGAATTATTTTATATTTCTATTTTTAATCTTATTATTAATGGATATATTACCTTGTTAAATAAAATCTTATCAATTTCCATTTTAATAACTATAAGGATAAAATTGAGTAAACATAAAAATTAAGGAAAATATTGATAAAAACTGTATTTATTATTGGTTTGGAAGGACCTAATGAAAAAATAAACCCTCAAATACATCAATAGTTTATTTTATTAGGACATGAGGTAGAGGATAAAACCTAATAGTGTATAGTTTGGGGTATTTCCATGAATTCCACACCACCTCAATTTTAAAAGGGCACTCATTATCTCTATGCATTGTCATATATAAAGACATAGAGCTTGAAAAAACCATAAAACAATATATTCTCAACTTACCAATACTCATAAAATATTATTTAGTTGGGTTAAAAATCCAACCAAGAAAGGATTTATTAAAAATCTAACGAGTATACCCAAAGAACATGTAACAATTTTCAATGGGTGTTTTTAGTTTATATCATCATCCACATCATTCAATTGTTTTATAATATTATATTATAACAAAATCAGAATAAAAAATGTAATAGAATTTTTTTATGTTATGGTAAATACCTCATACTACACACACATCTATCATGTTGTTTAAGAAATCTACATTCGTGTGTACGAAGGACAACAACATCGCAAATAGATGTCATTCATTTTTCCATTACTGCCATTTTGGTTGGGAGTTTTAATGGGTTTATAATTTATATTTGATATATATTATATTTAGGTTCATACTATTATTATGTAATTTTTATATCACACATATATTCATATATTAGTTTTTTTTGGGAATATGATAATGTCGCTAGTGTGTCTAGTGCACAACAGACTCATGAAGCAAAGTAATTTATTCATGCATTAAATTGAATTTATTAAGGGTAGTATTAATTTAACAATGTTACATATATGAAAAAATACTGATCCAATGATAATATATATATTTATATATATATCATATAACTTATTTTTATTAAACACTATAAGAGAATGGAAACAATGTGGATCTGTATGAATGACCAACCGTCTCTATGAATGTTGTAAATCATTTAATATCACTAAATATTATGGATTACCATATATACATAAAAAATGTATATTTGTATAATTTATATAATTTTTTACAATTATCTAAATGAAGAAATCAAGATCAAATTATTTTAATAAAAATAACATTTTATGATATATTTGAAAAAAAAGCGTTTATTACCCGACATAAGACATTAAAATGAAATTTTTAATAAAAAGGTTATTAAAGGTCATAAAAATAATGTATATTATTATATATATTAATTGGGTTATGTAATATATTTATAATAAATACAAATTCATTTTAAAATATTTTAAATGTGTTTTATAGAAATCAAGACATAAGGTAATGGGATGTATATTAAAATTTTATTTTGATACTTAATCCATATTCACCACTTTTTTCATTTATGTGGTGTATATAAATACCCTATGACATGATATATCATGAATATTATTAATTTAAGGAAATTAATATTTCCATATATTTAATTATATCATTGGGATTGTGATTATAATTTTACTCAACTTGTAATAGATTTTCCGCTCACTTTTGACATTTGTGAGACACAATCGATGTTTTAAAGATACATCTTTTATGTGGTTAATTTAAGTCTGGTGAATGTATATTTAAATGATTATAATTAAAATTAATTATTATTTATATATAAAATTTTGTATTTATATTTCATGGGTTTGACATTTTAATTATTACCAAAATGGTGTGGTGATTTTGTTTAAACAATACTTTTATGAGATGTATGATATGTCATGAACAATTATTCATTTATTATATTTATATATGATACCTTTTCAATGTAATATCATTAATTTACACATCCTCAGGAAATTTTATGTTTCTTTTTATGTGATCACATTATGGTGTTTTTGACTTAGTATTACTAATGTGATAAACATTTTATGTTACGATTTGATCAAATGGTTAAGATTTTAATAATTAATTATCCATTGTTGAAATTTTCTGATATAAAACTAAATATTTCTCATTAATTTTCTTATACTGGGTAAATTCATGATATCATCATGTAATGGTACCATTTTCCAATTCGTTGGTACATAATATAATTAATATAATATTATTAATGAAACACATACATATTTTTTTATTTTGTAGATAATTCATATTCTTCTAAAACATTGTTTTTGAATAATTTTAAATAAAATAGATTATAATTTATAATCCCATTCAAGTAAAAGTCGATGGAAAATTAATTTTATTTAAAAATCATTTTAAATGATTCTAAATAGTTCTTTATATGTTTCAAAGGTTATCTTCAAGGAAAAGCAATTAAAAAATGTTATATATATATATATAAATTGGGTTAAATTATTTTCAAATAAACGATTTTATGATTAAAAAGGAAAATTAAAAGATAATTATTTTCAGAAGTACTTATGTTCAAATATATAATAAAATAATTTTTAAATTATATTTAATAAGTTATAAAGGTTATTTTCAAATAATATAATAGAAAAAATTATTAGTTTCAGAAAGTTTTTTAAATTATATTAAAAGATTACGTCCTAGTAATAATTTTCCATTTTCAATAAAAAGGATTTATAAAATGTTTTATAATTATAATGTGTTTTAAATTACATTTAATGATTTCATTATATCATTTTGAATGAAAATGTTTTCAAAAATTATAAATTTCTAAAAAAAATTCAATGTAGAAAGCATCTTTCATTTGTTCCAATGTTTATTTTTAGAGAAAAATGTTATGAATGTTTTAAATGTTTTGAAAATAGTTTTTCAATGTAGAAAAGATATTTTATTTAAAAAATTTTTACATATCATATCTAACATATTTTCCATCTATGATAAAGTATTTTGTTGTTACATATGGCTTAAGTTGAATATTATCAAATAGTACAATCGATATTATATTTCTGAATGGTTTGTGTTTTGATGGATAATTTCTCATGAAATTATTATCTCTTTCAAGGGATATATAATGAAAAAAATATTATGAAACTCTTTTATTATCATGGGTTATTATTTGATGAAATGATTTTAAATCCTGTGTATTTTTATAGATTATGATATGATGAAATGTTTATGATACCCATTTCATTTTATGGGTTATCATGTCAAAAATTTATGAACCTGTCGAACACATAAATATGTTTTTCATTATGTTATAGGTAGGGCCTATATCTCCCTCCAATACAGTCTGTACAGATTTATATATCATGAGTTAAAAAAATGAGGAGTGTAATATGTTATGTATGGTAATTTGACTAATATTATGGTCTTGAGATTTAACATTATCTACATTTTTGTTTTAGGGAGTGAGAAATTTGAAATAATGCTTCCACTAAAGTGATCCCTGAATAATATGGAATCTATTTTCTATGTTTATGATTATACCAAAAAACCATCACATTAATGATAAGACTATTAAGTCATGGAATAAATATTGGAAATATAGAAGAAAAGAATCATAATAAAATTAAATAACATGAATGATGATATAATTACATTGGAATAAGATATAGAGTACTAATATGCATAATCAAATAAGTAATTAGCAGTTCTTGGTTGGATGGTAAGTTTATCTTTAACCATTTTTTACTGTACACATAATTACCATTTGTGATCAATTGAAATTTTCATTTTTTATAAGAATATTTGTCTATTGAAATTGATCACATCCATTAAACTTTTGTATTGATAAATTTTCACCATTATTTGGATAATCATAGAATTGTAAACATAGATGTGAGGATAGAACCAATTTGTGGTTCATATCATCCATCATTTTTTATCTTATTCCAAAATATTTGGTATTTGGAATCATGATGACATTACATTATAAAACTAATTAATATATCATTCCCCATTAAAAATTTCATCTATATATACTTTTACAAATAATGAATAATGTATGGATAATATTTTCCCCCATGAATTTTATTATTATAAGATCATTTAAATTATATTAGTTTATAATATAAAACCTATTATTTTTATAGGTTACTAAAATCTCTATTTCAACCATCATTACACATAAATTGATTTAATAATAGCTAATAATTTCTCTTATCAACAATTATATTTGGTTTTTTTTAGACCATAGATGAGTTTATTAACGCTAAAATATAGTTAGAAAATAAAAAAAGTAAAAAACCTTGAACGTCTTGTAAAATTTTCCAAATATGCACTGATGGATTACAAATAATTCAAAAATAGCTTAAAACACTCCTTCACTATTAACATATTAATAATAATAGGAAATTTCATTTTGGAAAATAAAATTATAAATTCAACCCATTCCTTTAGGTCAATGTATGCTAGTTTCCACATGTTCTGTATAAGATTAAACTATTTATATTATTCTAATTACAAAAGATAAAAAATTAAAAAATGTTTTTAGTATCTAAACTATGGAAAATGAAAAAATACTTTTCAATTGAAAATATATATTTCTAAGATATAAAATTATCATTATACAATATAAAATAAGGTGGATGTTTCCTAATGAAGAACTCTATAGAATATTGTTTCATTCCTTTCTAGTTTGTACTATCAATAAGTATCATGGATTGAGAAATTTACATAATGATAACAATGTTATTTTTCATTCTCACTCCAATAAAATTTTGTTTATTAGGGGAAAAATATTTTTATTTTCCACCACATCCAGTATTAACATTGTTCATTTGACTTCCATCTATTGAAAAAAAATTAAAATTCAATTTCTGAGAAACAATAATAATATTGGAAAACTATCTAATCATTTAAAATCACTTTTATAGAATTTTAACTAGGAAATAATAATTAAAATCTATTATCCCATTTGTTAATACTAGTCCAATAATGTTCATCATCTATTCAAATCCATCAAAATGGTTCTTAATGTTAATGTGAATTATCCCAAATATATACCATGTGAGTGTCAAACTTGGTTTACAATAATAGCACAATCACCATGAAGCATATGGATTGTGGATATATACTCGACCAAAATATTTCTAGGAATTTTAAAACAATATATTATCCTATGAAAAGGATTATCCTATGTGATATTACTAATTTTTTCACATCCATGTTTACAAATATAAAAAATCCTTGATCAGGCACTGACTATAGAGACCCATATATTTCAAAAATAAATATCACATCTTTTTAGATTAATCTTAAATATATAAAATTTCTATCCACATGAAAACATTAAATGATTAATATATTTTTGAACAATAATTCCTAAATTAATTGTATAAAAAAATTATATCACCCCCTATATGTTATTCATAACTATAACCCTTATTAGTCTCATCATACCAAAAATCATTATTCATTTTCTAAAAAAACAAAATATTGGGTGTAATCAAAACATTATTAGTTGTAGAAAATGAAGACATAAATATATATTTACAATAATGGGTATTAGAAGATGAACATAAATATTGAAAATAATACATAGTAAATTATTAAATCAAAAATTGAGTCATGTCATAAATTTGGGTAGTAAATATGAAATGGATCATAAATGGATACAATAATATAAGGGAAGAGAACAGAACATTAAGATAATACCATATCACAAATGATATCTATAATTTATGGAATAAATATAATCATATAAATTATCTATAATAACTCCCATTAAGAATGATTAATATGTTACACATGGGATATTTGTCATTATAACTAGTTCTAACATGGAATGACCACCCATTTACCCACTTTCGATTATGGGATAACCTCTCATGTGCCCCATTCTGGATTGGGATAACCTATCATGTATATCATGTTCTCAAAAAACAATAATCATCTCCCAAATCATAGAATGTTGTTACAATTTTAGATCCAACAATCCTATAATCATAAATCCTATCACATACCCATTACATTGTCATAAAAATATCATCATAACATAACCCATGGAATATAAAATATGTTTCATTGATATTTAATATCCATAACAATAAAAAATTTATAGAATTAATATATTTTGATTCATTAGATCATATCCTCTATAATTAATATGAAACATCAATGAATGTTATCATGGAAAAGAGATTCCGTTAAAATTTTAATTTAATATTCTTTGAGGAAAATGTGAATTTCATTTTTTAAATCACATTTTAGAATGTAATTTTTTAAAAAATATTAAGGAAATACTTTTCACTAAAAATAAACATGGAAACATATAATTGATTCCTCAAATCGTTCAAATATAAACATTTTTTAAAAATACATTCATTCCATTTATGAAAAAACAATGATTCCTTTAATAATTTAAAATTAAAATTAAAATTTATCATTCAAAAAACAAAAAATAATATTTTTCAATTTTTTTTAAAAAGATAAAAATGGAAAAATGACGTTAATAACCATAGGATAATAGAAATAAATTCCCACATTCATTTTCAGAAAACAAGGATATGTAATATTTTCAACTGAAGTGAGAAATAATTTAATTGTTACTGTTTTTTTATTTTTGTCACTTCTGTTATTAAAGTGACTAAAATGATACGAAAAATTGAATAGAAAATAAATTATCATTGGGTAATAAGAATCATGATTTTTTAGGGATAGATCATGAATTATCATTATTGGAATCCTAATCAAAAATAATTTTGATAAACAATGAGAGTGTATCATAAATCTATAACATGATGATTAAATTACATGAAATATGATCTAAAATTAATTATAAAAATTTAATACTTATTAAAAATCAATAATAAAACCATGTACATACATCTAATATCGTAGGTGTTCCTTTTAATAATTTTCAACACCAATTTATTAATAATTCATTATTAAAGTAATTTTTTCAGGGTGTTATTTCTTCCATTTTTCCTCAAAATTTATGTTTGGTAGTTTTTTATTCTATTTTGATCATTATTACATCATTCCTAGAATTATAATAAGTAGTTTAATATCATATTTATCAATGATATGTATATTTATTGTTATCAATAAAATATTTAGATTGAAAAATGAAATAAAAATTTCATGGAGGTGTTAAGCTATATATAATGATGAACACTAGAATCACATTATGACACATGGAATACAAGAAAAGATAAAAATGTTACAAATTTATAAAATTATTATTATATAATATATATCATATTTTATTAACAATATTTAATTTTTAAAAAAAATGTAATGAATAAATGAAAAATGAATCACTTCACTTCATGGATATGGTAGTCCAGGCATACACACAAGCGATGTTGTCATTTTTTAGTGAATATGATGGTTATAATGTATAAAACATATTGTAACTCATGAATAATAATTATGGAAGAAACATAATTTGTAAATATTAGTAACATCATAATAACCATCTATAAAATATGGTATTGGAAAATTAATTATACAGCTATGTGGATGTTGTAGCCCACATGTAGGAATGATTAATACTTTCACATATCATTTAATGGATAAGAGGGAGGATGATGGTAGGTATATAGTAATAATAATATTTTAGTATATTTTTTATATTGATGTTATTATATAATTGTAAATACTACATATTTACAGGAGTTAGAAGAATAAATATGATGAATGATGATGGGTAAGAAGTTTGCTTCTTCTTTGGTTGGCCACCCATAGATCCCTTCCTAAGGGACCATATAATGGAAACGGATGAAGGAAAACCTCTTTAATTCCGGAATATAAATGTTTAAATGATAATTGTGTAGATTTGTATTATTATATATGGTTCAATGTGGTGTAAACATAAAGTATAAGAGTTAACTTTTTATAATAGAGGGAAATGAAACATTTCAAATTATTTAAAAGATTAAAATTTAAATTATTAATTTTGATGAGAAATGATTCAAATTGGAAATAGATTAAGTTTGTTTCGTAAAGTCCATAATATAATAATATTATAAAAAATATATAGGTTTTTTCATTTTAATCGTTATATATAGATCTGAACCCTTAGTTTACAAATTTTAATTATCCCAATGGTATTGATTTTTTAGTTATTAATTTTTTATAATGTTACATATAATGAAGAAATTATCTCAAAAATGACTTAAGGATATCTTTTTTGACCATTTACCATACTAATTTTCCTATTACATGAATTAATATGATTTATAAATAAATTAATAAATTTATTTTACCAAAAATTACATATAATTTTATTTTAGAAATAATTCACATAATTTTTCATTGAAAATAAGATGAAATTAATTTAATTATAATATAATCCTTTAAAATATCTATATAACGTTACATGAATATATTAAATTATTGAGTAAATGTAAATCACCCATACAATATTACTGTTATGTTGATTAAATTCATTAACATGCTTTTTCTACTACTTATACATGCATTATATCACCATTTTCTATGATTTTAAGGCAATTATTTCATACATTAAAAATTTACATTACAAATAAAGTAATTTATATTTCATATTTAAATTATTAAATTAAATTATCATATTTTTTTTCTTATTTAAAAAAATTAGGGATATTAAAATTTTGAGAGTAATCTTTTGGAATTTTCCATACACAAAATATCATAAATGTGATTGTGAAGGTAAAGTGAAGCAAAAACATAATATATTATATTTTTTATGTAAATAGTATAATATATTCTATAATGTAAAAAAGTAATTTTTTGGGTTCTTTTTAGTCCATATCTCATGGTTAGGACCCTATTTGACCATTTTACCCTTATTAAGATGACAAATATTTACCATTGTTACAATTACTATTGAAAAAATTAAAAGGTACCTATTTTCAAAATATTAAAATTCGAATTCTAAATATGAGATTTGTTTTTAAAAATTCAACTTCAATAAAGGGAATAAATTTATTTACAAATATGTACATTAAACATTAGAAAATAATATTTCTATAAAAATACATTTTTAAGTGTTTAATTGGATTCATTATTATCCCTTTCCAATATAAAATATAAAATAATTGATAATATATTATAGAAAAGTAAAATGTTTTTATTTAATTCAAATAATTCACTAATAGTTGTTAATTTTACATATTAATATGAAAACACATTACATGCATAAAAATATATTTTCATTACAAACATCTCCTTTACATTAAATTGATTTTAATTTTAATTTCTTAACGAACTGATAACCAATGTATCATGTTTATATATGTAAAAATAAAACACATTTCTTAATTTTTTTAGTTTTATTCATATCAAAAAAATCTAATGGGAATGTGACAACTAACACACTAAATAACATCTTTTTAGTAGTATATCATAGTTTGATTAATATCAATGTTGCATTTAAATAAAGCTGTCAAAAATATGAAATTTATGTATATAAAAACATATCATATAATATGATGGTGTTCAAGAATATCATAGATTCATGAGTTGCGGTATCATCCCTATTTTTTTTAGCACCTCTCACTAAAGAAGTCATGACATTATAAAATGAATGATATGTGTGGAGATTACACTATAGAACTGACTCGATGACTTATTGGGTCAAAAATTAATAGAAAATCATGATTAGTTTTATGTGTCCATTACACCAAATCACTAAAAATTCACCATGATATGATTAGATTTAATTAAATAAGGACAATTCATCATTCATAATCCTTGTAATTTTCCTTACGATCAAAGAGAAAGATTACATTTTAAAATAGTGTAGTTTTCACTTATCTCACATCCAGTCGGTATACACTATGATTCTAATCAACATATGGTTAGAAACATAGATAATTTATAATTTATTTTTTATCACTATGGTTTTCCACTATGATTTTGGAGCCCATATATTACATAATATGACGAACATTAAATGTGATATTTGTATATAATATTCTATTTGGGGAGAGTATGACCCGAGAAGGGGCATGGTTTGAGATATAATTTATTCGAAAAAATAAGATACATTGGAATGATGTTAGTGTATTTATTTTATAGTTATGGATTACAGATATCAGTTTCCATTTTAGTAATTTTTCATTTAATTAACTATATACCTTAATTATAGCATCATTTGGTTAATGGTTATACGTTATTACCCCAGAATTGTATTTCATTCATGATGGTATGACATTCCTTCATTAGTGATTGATTTTAATGGGATGGTTTAGTAATATTTAGAAGAGGGAACATTAATATAATTTCATAATTTTAGTCATGAATTTCATGTGAGATAAATTTATAACATTGATCATAATCCAAAACGTATCCCATAATGTTCAAACAAGAGTGATAGTGATTAAGGGATGAAGAAAAATGTGATATAATAGTATTGGATAATGAGTTCCATCTAAATTTATCCTCTATAAAACATAAATCATAGTTCTTATTAGTATTTATAAATTATCAATACACAGTTCATTTAATAGAAATAAGAATTTTTTTCATCATAATCCATTTTGGTATAATTACTTCAATATATCATTTATTTAGTAATCCATGTTAATTATATGAAAAATAGACGATAAACCTTTTGAAACATAGCCCAAAAATCTAAACCACATTCATTAATAATCATAAATGTTTTTATCAAATAATTTGACTGATCTAATCCACTATTTTTCCCAATCTTCTTTTTCTTTCGTGATTTTTTTCAAAGTAAACTTTTTTGGTGATTCATTTAACTAATAATTTGGAATAGTCCACTAGTATAGCATACTAATTTTATAAGTCAGTTAACATCAGAAAATACTATTTCTATATTTTATTTGTGTTGGTATAGTAGTATGTATTATGTGCATTATTAATCATAATAAATTAATATATCGTCTCATGAGTTTATGATTCTTGTGGATGCTTTTGGTTTTTTATGTTATTATATATAGAACGAAATGTAACTTTCCTAAAGACCCACAACTAGTTGATTGCCTAATTATTTTATTTTCATTTTATATTTTATATTTTTGTCTTGTTTAAAATGATTTACTATTGATTCATTTCTCCAAAAAAATTGGTTCATGAATCAACCAATAGTTACTCGATCAATGAATATGGATCTTGGTTGAATATCCTGAGTTTGATGCAAATATTGAGTGATACTATAATGTTAACAATAATGATGTAATGTTGAAAAAATTCACATTGATAATCACATGAGGAACTAGAGAAAATGAATAGTGGATCAAAACAAATAGAATAATAAATTACACAAATGGACAACAAACTAATGTTTGTTGATCGAGCTACTACAAATATATGTTGGAAACTAATTCATCCCAATAATAGTTAAATGAATCATGTCATTCATTGATCGATTCAAAACATGTAAAAATTTAGATGAATTCTATATGATGAACCACATATCCATAAATTATTTTTCAGATAAATCTAATATGCATTCAAGATAATGTTTTATGCTAATATGGCTATCATATTTTGATTATTATCATTCTATTTAATTATTCAAGAAAATTAATGGGTGAAATAACATAATCCGGATCAATCACTAATTTAGATGATCTCACATAACAATTTCTTGTGAAATCCATTATTTCAATGAAGAATATGATGTTGAGAAGTAAAATATAGAATTTTTCAAAATGGTATGGTTAATCTAACTACACATTATATTAGTGATTCATGGATATAATTTATGGAAGACTGTTTCATGTCATTATACATTGGATGTAGTTTAAATGATCTATTTCTCGCTGTAAAAAAATCCTTGAATAGTGTTTGTTTTAGACATGGTTTGGGGAATCTTGATGATAGATCCTATAGAAGGTTAATAAGTAATAAATGATCTCCTGGTTAAAAAATCTCAATTGGGGAAGATACAGGACCACCAATGTTAAGAGAACAAATAGGGGATAATATGACCGAAATATATTTTTAAATAGAGTAAATTACAAGGAGAATAGATGACGTGTTTTGTATCCAAAACTGGGGATACCTATTCATTTTTCCTCATGTTTTATCATTTTTTACATATAGGGAGCCAATTAATTTAAAAAATTATCTAGAAGGTTCAAAGGAAAACCTAAGATATGAGGTAAATTTTAAAATATAGAATTGAAATCAATATTATTGTCAAAATAAACATACGAAATAATTTTGGATAGATATTTATATTGAAGGATTGAGTATTTATTGGGATAAAGGATTACTCATTTATACGATCCATTAGTTTTATATAAGTATATTGTGCACTAAAAATAATCAGATAAAAAATCTATGAAATACGATTACAATATTCTTCAACAAGAATAGAAATATTTTCAACTATATGTACAACTGAGAGGAAATTATCTAGGTGTTTTTGGAATAGTATATAATAAAAGAATGATCAAATCCATATAAATATCCAAGAAACCACCCAAAATATTGTATATAATTTATTAAATCACCAACTTCTAACACAAAGCACTAAATCTCAATTGGGACATGTTTCACATAATAATTAATGACAAAACTTTTTATGTTCTACTTGAAAATGATACAATTTTATGGATGTAATATGAGTTGAGGTCATTATGAAGTAGAAGTGTGATTAATGTTAACCTTTAAAAAATCAATAGGACAATTATATGAGAAGAAAAATTATTTAAATGATGTAGTGTATAAGAGATAATAAGTAGTTGTGGAACAATAATCTAAATAAAATAAGAAATACTAGAGAGTGGGAAAATAAATATGGAAACCCTATTAGGAACTATAACAAACACATTTTACTAATCTATAATGTACGACCCTAAATAAAGGAAAAGTGATGCAATGAATTCATAGAAATTGTCAAACACCATCAAATGTATATCTCAATTTTTTAGGGAATTTCAAAAATATTGGATTACATGAGGATCGGGAAAGATTTATTCCTAAAAAAGACCATTATATAGATTATAAATGATTATATTGATTAAATAGTGTTTTGGTTCTTGGGACGTGCCAATTCAAACAAAATATTAATGAGCTAGATTATTTCATAATTCTATATATTTTCCAATTATGTACTTTTTAAAAATCCATTTGTGATCTTGAGGATAAATCTAATTTAATTATACTGAATTTTTTCAAAATGATCAGTTCTAGAAATCAGAACCCCATAAGATTTAAATTTCCGATGGATGACTTACTAGTAATGTAAACAATTATAATTTACCAATATGTCTTGGATAAGGTTGTGTAGATAATTTATGTTGACGATTTTCAAATACAATATATATAAGAATATAGAGAGGTGTTGATAAATAATGGTTCCCATTTCCAAAAAAAAGATAATTCACTCATTATCATCAATAAAGATTTATTAATCATCCTTGTATAATAAGGAATTCTTAATGTATTTCACTAAAATTATTTGCAACATGGATATCAACCATATGACTGTCATATCACCACTATGGCTAATAACTTGTTATAGATCAGAGATGCATGTATAAGTGAAAGAATTCATGGATTAAGAATTTATTGAAATGGAATATAACAATAGTGAATAATTATATATAGATTATTTTTTTATGATTGATATAAAAGTTTCATGGGTTTAATATCTGTATATATTTTAATTTATTGTGAATCCACCAATGATTGATTTAAAGGAACACTAATTTGACCATATTTATCTATTCTATAGATGATTATAGTAATTTTATGTTATTTCTAATGAATCCATCTCAAAATAATAATATGGTTCATTAGAAGAGGTTCTAAAAAAAATAATGTTATTACATGGAAGGGTGTTAATATAAAATGAATATGATCCTCATCATTTACACAAAATGTGAGGCTGGAATAATAATAAATTAATATATGGAATCCAAAAGGTGGATAACCCCACTTATAAATGACATGTGGATGAAGAGTGTTAAGAAATATAGGATGATATTTTAGTATTCCCCATTTCAAAAATTGAATAGGTGATCCCACTTCACTAGTTTTATGAGGAAGTTTGGAAAACTCTTGTGAAAGAGGAAATGAGTTTATTTTCACCAATAAAGTAACATGAATGATATTTTTAATTGATTAATAAGATTATAATAATTATATAAGGAATGAAATTTTTCCATTTATATCTATTGAATATGTACCAAAAATTATTCTTGGAATGTGTTCAATTATTTCCCTGATGTATATTCCCGGTTCATTCAAAAAACTCCACCACCTAATAAGAAACGAAAAAAATATTCAGATGAACCTATTGAAAAATTTATTTTTAATGCCTGTCAATTGTATTGTACAATACCACAATACATTATAGATTTTTTTGAACATTATTTAAATTTGATAAATGAGTTACTCCTAGAAATCATTATGGATTTTTTTGGATATATTGTTGAAATTTTCATAATTCAATAACGAATCTAGATTTAGTTTTAGAATAACATTAAGATTGTTTCTGAGTTATCACATAGGATAAATATCATTTACTAGTAACAACGTGTATCATTATTCCATACTGAATTTTGACAATGAAATAGAAGAATATAAAAAATAAATCTTGTTAAATAAGGTTATACAAGAGCCAAAAATAATGATAGAAGGATAATATTTTCCTATCCATACCGGTATTTATCCAATATTTTTTATCGTTTTTAAAAGAGTATGGTGAAACCTGAGTCAAATGATAGGAAATTATATCAAATTTATTTTAATGTTATAATAAAATTAAGACATAAATCAATTCATTTAAATATTGATCTTTGATCATATAATTTTATCACATACGTGGGGTCATCATTTGAATTTATAAGAGATGTGAGTGCTTAAAAAGTGGGATCTATTATCAGATTGTGTGTGGATATAAATTATTGTCCCATTTATTATCCTAGAAGAACCATAAATGTTTCATTGATCAAATGTGTTATTTTCTATAAGGAGTTACATAAATTTATCTTTGATTTTCATGTGTTCTGACAATATTTAATTCTCCCAATATTTTTTTTCACATTTATCATTGACTATTCAAATAATTTCTATAAAAATGATATAACATATAACATGATATTTTGGATCCTTTTTTGTAGATGTTTTATTTTAATATAATTATATAAATTGTATTCACAATGTTATTATTGATCATATAAAATTGTTGGAGATTCTATATTGTCGTTTCATAAAGGTAGTTTATATTTGAGATGAAAAACAATTCATAATGGAATGCATATAAGTATTTTAATTAATCAACATCATGAACTAATTGTATACTATAATCATCCACCCATAGATCTCACACTATTAATATAAGATATCTTTAGATTACGAGAAACACTATATTTTATATTATTCACTAATATTAATGTTTTTAGAGATGTCATAATTTCTATATGTATACATAGTACTATGATTGAGGATGACATAACTTCGTTAATCTTCACTAATATGAGGAAATCATCAATTCAAAAATAATTATATATATATATTATTATTTTCATTACAACTCTAAATAAAGATGAAATGTAATATTTTGATAAATGGAACCATTTTCAATTTGATTCAATCATTATAATGAATATTGAAATACAATAGCACAAGATAATTTTAATTGAATAAATTTTGGAATTTAAATCATTGGGAGTTTCCTATCTTCATTTTTAAAGAAATATATTTTGATATTTTTTTCATGTGCTATGAAATAGGATATATCCTAATACACTAATAGATACACTTTAAATTTTGTTACCAATTTATAAAATAATAAAATATTTTTCATATTTTGACTACTAATGATTCTTATTAGTGATTAGGGATAAATTGTTTTAATCATATATTGAGAGAAGTGATGACGAACTATAATATTTGACAGCATAAATGATCCATATATTACAAAAAACAAGTGTTTATGTAGTCATATAAAAGATGGACTAGAAAATGTTTCTTGATTTGATCATTAATTTAATAATAAAGTATTGGATCATAAAACATATAGATACATTATTGGAATACCAAATACCCTATAATACATTATCAAGGATGCCAATATTTTTTTTTCAGTTTATGTTATCCAAAAATCATTTTTATGTAGAAAACCCACCCATAATATTGGATTATCAAGTATATTAATTTTAAATAGGATGAAGAAAGAAAGAAAATATAGCTGGAGTTTGTAGAACATGAATTTTGAAATCTCAAATCTTCATACAAATCTCAAATTAGAAACAAATAATGATTCAAATGCATGAATAAATCATTACATTAAATAGGTTCACCCAAGAGGGTAGGATGATTTATATAATTCATGATTAAATTTTTTCCATGTAAATTAATCCCAAGATCGATTGAAAAATTCATTATCACATAATTATTTCATCATAGTTCCATAAAAATTGAAAATGATAATGAATAACAATTTAATGTGAATCAAAATTTACTCATTTTAGAAGTAAAAACAAATATTATATAATAACCCTACCCATTATATCACATTTATAAATGATTTATTATATAAATGTCCACTTAATATAACCCATAGGATCAATATGTCTTGTGTCTTTTGTGATTAGGATCATTACACGACAAATTAAAACACAAAATACATATCTATATTTAAGACAACTTCTATATGACCACCACATTCCTTCATACTAAGAATTTCATGGGATAACCTCAAGGGATACATAATAAAAATGTTGACACATAAATCCTAATAAGGGAGTAAAATAGGAATAAAATTAAGTGTAAAATACATTATAAGAAATGGGAATATTTTTTGAGAATTTGACAAACATGAACATGAATTCAGGATATAGCATGATAATCATAACATGAAAATTTGACAACAAATTATAACACATCATCATAAACATAGAAAAATTAGGAAAACCCTAACACCATAATGGAATAAAATTTCCGAAAATTAAAAACGTAAAACCCAATCCCATCATGACGTATCATGATACTAAACATTACACAATGCATTGGAGTCCTATCAGGTCCCAACCGTAATAAACATTTAAATTTCATGTTTAAGCATGCCACATAGTTCATATAACATGTATTCATTCAACATCATTAATTATTCCATGGTAAATGTATGTGGAATACATATACTAAATTATTTATTCAATAATTATATTTTCATTATATTGAATACCCTCTATAGATAATGGGTATTGTTTTCACTACATGATGATTTTGGCTTGGAAAATCATGGTACCATTTTTGGCTACATAACGAAATCACATAGGGATTCATCAATTTGGTTGAGGAGAGAGAAATGGGTCTTTCAATAGTTATAAATTAAATGGATATTAAAGGGATCATGGGGCATTAAATCCCAACATTTGAAATGAAATTCGATATTCATAATATTTTGGAAATGCATGGACGGAAATGAGGAGATGGAAATCCCTTGGAGAATTTTGGTATGGTAATGGGTGTATGTGGGATAGATTAACGAGTTTTAAAGGGGTATAAAAACACTAAAAAATAATAATGGAAGTACGGGGGAGTTGAAAAAACATACCTCATAATTTTTAATTGAAAAATGAAATGGTAAAACAACATTGGGAAACATGGAAAAAATTGAGAATGGAAGGAAAATGGGGATCCCTTACTTGGATGTGTGATCTCAATGGCATGGTAGAATCATTTTGGGAGACTAGGGATCGACGGACGACTCTAGAAAGAGGATAAAAGAATTATTATTATTATCTTAATGTAGTTTTAGTTAATTTGAATGGGTGCTTGGGTGGGTTTACATAGGAAATGTGGTGGAATTATTTATTATATTTGTTTTTGACCCTACACAATAAATATTAAAATACACCAAAAATAACACTATTTTTTTCTATGAATTATTTATATGGGGTGTGTTGTAAATTATATTACAAGGATATGGGCTAATTTTTTTAAAATATTTCCCTGTCTTATGTGGAGTTGAGTCAAACTTTCTAGGATAATGATTTTAAAATCATAAAATATTTTATCTATCTTGTAGAATTACCTAAGGTATTATAATACAAATAAAATAAAGCTAAAATTAAATTATTTTAAAAAATACATATATTTGTCCTATGATACCCTTTATTGTATTTTAGTACATCACTATTGTATCATTTATTATATCATAAAAAACATTATAATTTTATACAATATTTAATTGTTTTCCAAAAAAATCGACTGCTTCAAAAAATTATTCAAATTCAATTTTTTGATAATTTAAATTTCCTAATTCAGAAAATAATATTAATGTTTTCTGATAATTTTATAAATATGTGAATTTTAACTTTTGAAATAAAAACAATCATTTAAATAGGATTAACTAGATTTGATAAAAACAATTTTCAAACCATAATAAAAATTATAATTGACTTCATAAAAATTATATATCATTTATATTTCATAAATTTTATTTAATAATAATATTTTCTTAAATCAAATTTTAATTCAAAAATCCATTAATCTATAAAATTTGATTGTCTAGATAAATTTGATTATTAACCAAAATATATTATTTGTGCGTTAAAACATATTTAAAAAGTAACGATATTAAAATGACTGTATATTCATTATTATATAAAAAAATAATGAACATAATAATAAGGATATGGTCATGTTACATATCCCTTTTTACACCATAATACACCCTAAGATTAATGTGTGGGATAGTGAGGCATTCATGGGGTCGCTCAGTTATCATGTTTTGGGTCGTGATCTTGATTATCTTGAACTTATCCCATAATCAGTTTCTCTCATGATTATGTTGTTGGATATAGGATTGAGATTGGCCTAGGGAAAATCCATGAAATTATATCTTCCTCGGAAGATCCAATAAATGGGAATAAAATGGTACGATCATATTGGTTTAGGCCATCACATAGTTTGTCTGTGTCAAAATAATTTATTAAAACCCAATGTTTATACTATTCATGTGATCACTATTAAATGACTATATTATCAATGATAAGGAAAAATAAGGGTCATTTATATCCAATTGGATATAACAAAACAAAAGGAGTGCATGTTTTTTCAATAACCATATTACATTTAATTTAAAGAAATAGAATTTTATTCATAAAGACTAGGTCGTTACATCCTTCCACCCTTAAGATATTTGTCCCTCAAATTTTTTTTACGAAACTATAAAATATGAGGGTAAAAATAATTCTTCACTTCCTACAGTTGGAAAGGATCTTCTTCAGACATGGGGTTTCTTTGTGACACCTTGACGAGGGGAATTATCTTATATTGTAGAAAATTTTCCCTAGAATCTAATAACTTCAATGTCATCTTTTCAAAGAATATATTATTATCAAATGGTACATCCTCTAGATTGAATACATGTGTTGGGTCTAGCTTGTAATTATTTAGTAGAGATACATAAAATTCATCATGTACATGAGATAGGTTTTGTGGGAGTACTAGTCTATAGGAAACAGCACAGATGTGATCAAGAATCTAAAAAGGGTTGATATACATTGGACAAAGAATTCCCTTTATTCATAAATCTCATGACTCTGTTCCATGGTGATATGTGTAGGAAAACCGTATCTTCAACATAAATCTATATTAATCATTGATGGATATGAGTATATATTTAATGTCAACTCTGAGTTGAATTTATGTACTATTGGATGGTATTATCCTTCTCCACCATTTCTTCAACCATTTTTAGAACTATATGTTTTCACTCCCCATCTTCATCCAAATATTCATGTGTTATTCACATATTCCAATTAAGGGCTTCATAAGCATCCATTTGGATGCTTGAGTGGAAAATATATTTTTAAGATCACTCAATCAGAAGAAGTTGTGGATCCCATACTACTTTTTAGACCATTGAGCATTCTCTCAACATTTATTCATGTTTTTGGATAGTCCGCTCAAATTTTCAATCATTTTGAGGATGATAAGTCATACTTATGCAAAAATCCATATTTATAGTGTGTTTGATACCCTTTATAGAAAATATACGTGAATCATGGATCTCGATTACATAAAATCGATTTTGGTACACAATGATACCTTACTACTTATCTGATTCATATTTGTGCTTGTTGAGACAATGATAAATCCTCTCGAATTGCAATGAATTGTGATGTCTTTGTATGATGATCGACAATAAACTAGATAAAATAGTTTTCTTTGTATTTATTCAGTTTTCCGTTAACAAATTTCAGGGTGATGTTATCCATTTTCAATGTTGGTATGGATAATGGATGCAAAATCCCCTTAGTCATCTACCTCTCATTCTTCACATGCTGACATACCAGACACTTTGATGTATTTTTGTGATCTATTTCATCATTTTATCCCACCAATAGTTCTCTCAGAGATCCCAATACATATTGTTTCCTGGGTGAATATATATATTCGATCATGGAACCTCATTAAAATGTTATTTATTTAACTTTTAATTTGATGGAACAGATAGTCTTGACCCAAATATCACAATTCCATTACATTCAATATTGAACTATGAGTATTTCCCTTTTCTGATAGTTTACTATTTTTTCTGAATTCCTACATAAAGGTTTTTAGAATCTTTTATCATTTCCAAGAGATACGGTTGGGAAATCACTTGTGAAAGGAATAATGATATTCTCTTATTTATGTTTCCCATATAAATATTCATCAAATATAACAAGAATGGATCCTTCTCAGTTCTATTCAATGATAGAATTTATAAGACCTTTATATATAGATAATGTGACACCTTTTTTTCTTTTACAAGATTGTAATGGATTGAGTAGTCATAACCCTTGATGAGCCCTAACCATATTGGTTGCTGCATGTTCAGCTCACTTTGTGTGAATATATATTTGAGACATTTTTTATCATTATATATTTTTAAGATTTCCCAAAGAGATACCTACACCATATTTTCAATGATAAGATCATATATTCCAACTCTAAATCATGTGTTAGATTGTTTTTATCATGAATTTTCAACTACCTTGAGGCATAGGTGATGAATTTTTTTATTTTGAATTAACACACATCCCAAAACCATATTCCAAGAATCACATAATATTAAAAATAGCTCCCTAATTGTTGGTAGTGTGAGAACATGTGCAGTTATAATCTTTTTCTTCAACTCACTAAAGAATTTTTCACATTCATCATTCCATGAAATCATGACTCCCTTTTTTATTTATAATGGTAAGAAGGTTTCTAATCAAGAGAAAAACATTGAAAATCAATTATAATATCCATATAACCCCATTAATCTATGACTATCCATCAGAAATGATGGCCACTTCTGTCCCTCAATGGATTTTGTTTAGGAGGGATCCAAAGATATTCCTTTTATAGTGACGAAATTCCCCAAAAATGGTACTTCCTTCAACCATAACTCACACTTTATGTACTTTTCAAAGTGTTTACCATTTCAAAATGTCTCTAGTATTGTGATCAGATGTTCCTCATGCACCTCCTTGGTTTTTGAGAATATTATAATATCTTCTATAATGAATTATTTTTTTGGTCAAGGTATTCTATAAAATCTATATTCATCATTTCCATGATTTTTTCTAGAATATTAGTGAGTCTTAATGGAATTACTATGAATTCATAGTTCCTGTACCTTGTAACAAAAGAAGCCCTGGGGATATCGTATTTCTTCACCCTTATATGGTAATATCCTAACTAAAGATCCACCTTGGATAAGTATTTATCTCCACATAGAAAATGAAAAAATTAATCTAGTTGTGGAAGAGAATAATTCTCCTTTATTGTCATTTTATTGAACTCACGATATTGGAAACACCATAGGTGTTATATCAATCGAGAATTAAACATATCATCTTGGAGAAAGACCAGAAAATTCGCAGGATACACCTTAGGGAATTCCCATAAAATATGCTTGTCTTTGAGAATGCTTATTTCTTTAGACGCAATCATCTGAGAAATATATGGGTTCTCATAGGGATGAAATATCAATGCTTCAGATGATAGTTCTAATGGAGATTATTCCTTATCATTTGTGTGGTACAGAATCAGGGGTTGATTCACCATATGTAGAGTGATTTCAATATCACAAAAAAATATGTTGTCTTTATATAGGTGAAGCCAATAAAAACCCTGAATTGTATCAAATTCTACATAGGGATGTATAATGAAGTTATCCAAAAAGTTCAATCTGTAAATTGTTACAAGGGAGGAGTTATATTGATGTGATTTAATAATTTCCATGTTTGTTGTTTCCACCAATATCTTCACTTCCATTCATTGTGGTGATGTTTGTAATATTTTACTAAACATTAAAGATATATAAAAATTGGTAGAACTAGAATCAAATGATGTGTTTTCTATTATTGAATAGATAACTAGTGTACCTATCCAAAAATCCTTGTTGGGATTCTCTTTGACATTAGTGATGGAAAAATCACTCCCTTATAGTGTTAGAGGCTGTTCGTTCCCAATTAAACCACTTGGTTTAGGGAACTAGTTCTCAAAGTGACATTTTCTTTGTAGTTGTAGAAATGAACAATGCATTGAGGATCTAATGAAGAATTACATTCCTCAATCCCAGTAGTGATTTTTTCATGTCGGCAATCACTAGGTTGGTGCATTTCCTTATAGAACCTAATTAATTTCCTTATCCATTTCATGAATTTTTTAGGGTTCTTCTTTCTTCACATTTTTCAAGTGGGATGTTGGAAGTTCATAGAACCGTTGGATTAATCTTTTGGAACCCTATAATTAAATTCATCTTTCCACAACTTATCCATACAATACCCTTGAGATTATCTGATATCTATATCAGGGGTAATTATATATTCTCCATATAGCGATAAATGTCTCTGATCACAAGTTCATTCAATATGAGAGGTTTTATACCACCAAGGAAGTATTCAACCATGTATTTCGGGGAAACGACAAAACCATAGGTGTATCATGCCTATCTAGTAATGTTTGACTCATAATCCCCCAACAGATTCACTTTCATCTTTCATCAGTACATTGGAATATCATTCCATATTATGATGTAGGGTGCAAGAAAAATATTTATCGAATTATTTTTTCCAGAAATCATTCAATCCCATCTCCTCGATATCTTCAAAATGATTTTTATTATTGATTAATTTCGACCCTTTATCAACTTCACCCTCCATATGATAAAAATCCAAAAGAACCATCTACTTTTAGGAATATTTAAGGATTAAGAACTTATTTTCAATGAAGTTGATCAATTGATCACCAATTGAGGGATTAAAAGTTCAATTGAAGGTAAGAGGCCTTTGTCTCATGAATCAATTGATTGCAACTTGTTCTTTGGGGGGGGTAGGGTGGTTGGACGTTCCACTTGAACAATTATTCTATAAAAACCTGATTTAATTGAGAGAGCATCATGAAAATGTTTTTCATTCCCTCTCCAATTTGATTGAGTATCTCATTTGAACAATCTTCAAGTTGATCGTCACATCGATTGTTATCCCGAGCCCTCCTATTACCGGCCATTGGATAGAAAAAAATTAGGGGTATGTTTTTAACCAATAAAAACTTAATGGGAAATCAAATTGACAAAATGGATAACATAATAATTACATTTATTTTCATAAGTAATGAATTTCAAGGATTAAATCATTGGTATTCACGATATATTTCCTAACATATATTCTTATGAGTTTTTTCCCTTAATAATGTTTTGTACTATGCTTATAAATTTACTGAAGTATAACCCATGAGAGTGCCAGAAAAAGTGTTCAACAAGGACCGTTTTCGTAAACTAGTTCATGTTCAATTCTATCTCAACGTATGTTTTTGTGTTTTACCCCTTGATAGATATGTTCCAGAACCACCACAACATGTTCATATCCCTACAGTTATTTATTTTTATGATAAATGACATAATATATACACAAAAAATTGAGCGATTCATTTCTTTTACATAGTCAAATCTATAAGACTTTTACTGGGATTTTATAACCATAATCCCAAAAATAAATATTTGTATCCTTTCATACCAACTATAAAAATAATTCCAATTATTTTACATTTAAAAATGATTTGTTGCATAAACATTCACATAATAAAACATATATTATTGAGAGGTCTAGTGTATTTTGGGCTAATGAACATAACAAAACAATATAAAACATGGAATACCCATATTTTTTGAAAACTTATTTTGAATGACCAAAACATTCATTCATATGTAGCATTGCATGGGATTACCTGAGGATATACATAACAAAAATGGTAAGATATAAGTCATAGTAAAGTAGTAAAAAAGGGATAAAATGAGGAATAAAATACATAATAGAAAATATTAATATTTAAAGTGGAGAAGAGAAATATTGACATAAATGCATGATATATTGAAATTATCATAACATGGATATGTTACTATAATATACAACATTTCTTCATAAACATAAATGTATTAGGTAAACCCCTATCCCAATTTTTAGGAAAATTCCCTAAATGGAATAAGGAAAAACTGAATCCTAATATGATGTATCCCCCAATGAATTGAAACACTATCAGGGAACACCCTTCCTGAACCTTTTAATCTCATAATGAAGTGTACCACATAGATAATATAACATGGATTTATTCTACATAATCATTTATTCAAAAATATTGGAATTTGAAATACATATAAAAACGCCTACAATCAATTTGTATATTTGAATAAAGTTGAATAAACATGATAGTGAAATGGGCATGGTATTTACTACACAATGATTTTGGCATGGAAAATCATGGTTTAATTTCAGCAGCATAACAACATTAGATGGGGATTCATAAAATAGGATCATGAGGAGAGAATGGGCTTTCTCATAATTTATAAAATAAATGGGTAGTAAGGGGATAATGGAGCATAAAATACCAATATGTGAAATGGAATTTTAAATTCATAATTTAAGATAAAATATAGAATTGAAATGAGGAGAGAGAAATTTCTTACAAAATATTTACACGATAACGGGTGTACATTTGAAGGATTAATGATAGTGAATTGGGTATCACATCATTCAAATATAATTACGGATGTAAAGGGAAGGTGAAAAAACAAACACAATAACTTTTAATTGAATGATAAATTGGTGTAAAAAAAATAAGGAAACATGTTCAAAAATGAGAATGGAACTAAAGTGAGGAATTCCATTCATTTATGTGCGATCCAAACGGTTTGGGAGAGGGTTCATGGTAGTTTGGGGTCTTTTTGGGAGAACTCTATAGAGTCTATAGAAGAGTGAAGATGATTCTGAAAAAATATAACAGAAGAGGAATATATTATTGGGTAGGTTTATAAAGGATATGTCTAGGATTTCATTAATATTTTGGTTTTGGATACTGTATAATAAAATAATAAAATTCACAAAACATTTGATTGTTTTTCCCATTGTTTCTGGTAAATGGTGTTGTTTCAATATGGTTCCTTAATAACATGTTCATTTCTCTATGTTTTGAAAAACACAAACACTCTATCATGAGGAAAATTATATTTTCCATAGGATATCTCTTAATGAGTAAAATTCTCTTTCTCCATGGAAATATTATCCTTACCTATGTTTTAAATGTTAATTTTTAATTTTCATTAAATAAAAACCCTTTTATTCTTATGTATAAAATTTGGTTTCACATATATAACCTCATAATCCTATAAATTATTGGTTTTAGAGAATTCTGTTTTTAAACTCTAAATTCTCTGAAAATTAAGACTCTGAATTCTATGAAATTCAGATTCTGAATTCACTGATATTCTGGTTTTGAATTCTCAGAAATTTATATTCCAACATCATTGAAATTAAGGCTCCAAATTTTCTTAAATTCATACACCAAATTCCTTGAATTTCTAAATCTGAATACTCTTAAATTCGGACTGTGAATTTTCAAAAATAAATATTACAGAATCTCTGAAATTTAGATTCTGAATTATCTAGAATTTAGTTTTGGAATTCTCTGAAATTCATACTCCGATTTCTCCAAAATTATGATTCTCACTTATTTTAAATTCATTCACTAAAATATATTAAATTAAAATTATTAATTCTATGAAATTCATGTAATTAAATCCTCAGAATTTGGACTCCAAATTATTCTGAATTATGACTCTGAATTCCATAGAATTCAGACTCCGAATTCTTCGGAATTCTGATTCTGAATTCATTGGAATTCAGACACTCTAAACCATAGAATTTAGATTCCGAATTCCTTGGAAAATAGAATCCAAATATCCCGGATTTATAGTTTCCAAATATTTATTTGATTAGACTCTGATATTTGATTTTTCCATAGACTCTAAATATCAGATTTAGTTAAGCAACCTTATTTTCATTACACTTTTTATTATTATGAAACGATTTCGTACAATATTTTTCTATTTAACCATTGTTTGAGTGACACGTATACATGTACCTTTGAGATTCAAGGAAAAATATGGCCCTTGGAGGAGGGTTCCAACCATTGGAGAAGTGCCTTCATATAGGAGCACATTTGAACGAGCTCAAAACTAAGAATTAACTAAGCGTTAAATGAGAATTCACAAACACTTAAATGAGGATAATCTAGGGATATCTTACTGCTGACGATATTTCTAGGGAGAGAGAGTCTCATGCTTTGTGCATGTTGAGAATATTGTTTATATTTCATCATGTGAATTTGATTTTTTCTATGTAAAATCGATGACTTCCAAGGATGGGAAGACAGAGGTTCCAACTACCTTAATGTTCATGGACCTGTGGGGATACGAAGAGAGAGGTGCCGACTACCTTAATGTTTGAGGGCTTATAGGGATAGCAAGACAGACTCCGATTTCCATATAAATGGATTACCATGGCGTCGGTAAGATATAAATTATTGAAAGTATAAATGAAGGGACCTTTGTCCATGGTTGTTAGATACACTTCTTTTTGGGTGAAAAGATCTCCTTCTTGTTACTTTTTTTGTTTCAAGTTTATTTCTGAGGTATTTTGATAAATAAAGAATTTTAATTTTCATATACATTCTTCTACATTTGTATACTCTAATATGTATAATTATATATGCTTTTAGGTAGGATCTTTTCTTTGTAAACATTCCTTAAGATTCATTTCTAAAACCATTTTTTCGGGGCCTAGTAAATTTGTATAACTAAAAGAGGTCTTGTGAATTTACTTTGTTTAACCTTGTTAAACATAGTTTTCTATAAAGGTAAAATCAAATGGTTTTAAAATTAAAATCCCCCCTCATGTAACTTTATCATCTATACCATTATTTTGATCCTACAATTGGTGTCACGACCCACTCCCACCAAAGATGCCCCTCCTGAGCTGGAAATGGCGAAAGGGAGATAATGACCCCCCGAGTCTCGCCTCCAGTAGGCCCCGGGTTGGCGACTAGCACCAAGGGTTTGAGTTTTAACAAATATTGGAGGCATTAACCTTTTTATTATTTAGGATCGGGAAATAGGACAAGTCAACCACCAAAAGGGAAAAGAACAGGTGTATATAAATAATCCCTAACCAAGCCCACATGTATGTTTAAACAATTCTATAACAAGGTACAAGTACAAGGAAGCTCAAAAGTACAATACCAAAAGAAAACAAGAGAACAAAAACTGCAACAACTCCATCTTCCCGACTAGTAGGGTCCCGCACGGCCCTGGTAGTCCTCCTGGAAACCTGAAAGTAAATGTAGGGTGAGCATACTAGTATACTCAGTAGGGAAACCGAAAGCTCTCCTGAACAAGTGGGGAGACATCTTAATGTCCCGTGAGAACAACCGAAGAAACCTAAAAAGGAAATCTATCCACCCAACCTCACCAGCCACACTAACTAAAACACAATCACAATAGGTCATAGTATTATAAGAACAAGAGTATTGGGTACCCCGAACCATTTCCCATTAGTTAACTGAACGTTCGGACGCTGTCACACTCTCCCCTCCCACACACACCTGGGCCTCACAACCACACATCCCGCCCGCACACACCTGGGCCTCAGAACCACACATCCCGCCCGCAAACACCTGGGCCTCACCACCACGTATCCCGCCCGCACACACCTGTGCCTCACTACCACAACCACATCCCCGCCCGAAGACACCTGGGCCTCATCCCGAAGATTCTTGGGAATAGTAATAGTAACAGAAATCTCGCGCGAAGACACCTGGGACTGAAATCGAAACCTACCTGAAGAGTCTTAGGTGTAATGTCGCCTCAAGCCATTATAGCCTGTAAGCATGCCCGAAGAGTCTTGGGCCTAATCACCCAAATCAAAACCTACCCGAAGAGTCTTGGGTGTAAGGTCGCCTCAAGCCATCACAACCTAGGGGAGAAGGAGCAGGAAGGAGCTAGAAACTATGGGGAAACACCCTCTCCCATGAAATAGCAGTGTTTGGAAATAAGTGTTCAACATGGGTGTGGTGCGATAAAACACAAAAGATACAGATATATATATATATATAGCAACCACTCATCCCATCATATGGCTTCTAAAAAGAGAAACTGAGCACGTTCCTCGACACTGCTACCACGAAGCATGAATAAAACAAACAACCCCAACCCCATTAAGGTTTTCACGTTTCAGCAGAATTAGTTTATTAGTTCCTTAGCTACTGGGAAACTATCCACAACCAACCACAATGATCATTCGTAAGCATATCCCTGCCATCCACAAAGCAAGTTAGGAAAACACAGCAACACAACAAGTCCCTTATTATTAACCAACCAACCCATTTATTATTATTTCTGTTTCATTACCAAGCCCCACCATTCATTAACTCTTCCACTTTTAGTTATTATTCACAACCCAAAGTCCGTTCACAATAAACCCATCCCTGCAGCCCTGTTGCCAACCACTGTAACCAAAACCACACCGCACCACACATCCCCATTCCTTTAATACCATTTATTGTAGCCCCGCTGCCCATAACCATTAAACATTCACACCTTCCCACAACCCAGACAACCGCAGCCCCGCTGCTCACCCATTTCACAACAACCCACAAAACACCCCCATCACATGCCACATAACCAAACCAACACCAACATGTTCATTATTCCATTTTGTTTAACCAAGGTGATCACACAAGGGTTCCATAATTTAAACAGCCATCTTTACATGATTAACCAATTTCCACATTCCATGAAGTTTCCATTCAAAAAACGGCCTAGAAAATAAGGAAACATTTAATTGCGCAATAAAAGGCCCCCAACGACCGTTATTTTCAGTAGGCATAATCCTATTCATTTCAGAACATAATATCACAGGATATAAAGTAACATCATTCAAAAACATCCCAGCCCCGTTATATAGGTAAGTTATTATCTTTATTAAATCGGTTCAAAAGTGTTTCACGTAAACAAGAGAACACCCACCCCACATGATGCACAAATTAGAGAGACGAAGGTATGATCCCTACCTCAACAGGTTCTAGATCGCAACGATCCTCCGGATCAACATTAGAAGACATTCGTCTGTGTTCCAGAAAAACATCCTTGGGTGGAAAGGAAGAGCCAAGGTAAAGACAACTAATCCAAGCTCGGAAGTTCCGCCTCGTCATTACGATCCCGTGGCCACTGACGGATCGTAAATCGGAGATCAGATGAAAAAGTTATGGAAGAAAGAGCCTTTGAGTCTCTTGAGATAGCTCTGCTCAGAGGAGAGGGGAGGAGAGGTGTTAGTTGAAAGGAGGAGGGGACCCATCCTTTTATAGGCGTGAAAAGAAAAAGTACACGGCGTGTACTTTTGGTACAAGGCGTGTACTCGGCCGTTATCACACGGTCTCCACGCAGCCTCCAACACGTCTCCGCGGCCGTTGACTGGTCAACACATGGTTTGAAGGTAACACATATGCGGGGAAGGACTACACGGCGTGTAGTTTAGACACATGGCGTGTACTCATTTATTGCACACTGAAAGGACACAGCTCCAACATGGTAAACGGTTGTTGACTGGTAACGCGTACGCGGGGAAGGACTACACGGCGTGTAGTTTAGACACACGGCGCGTACTAATTTATTTCACACGGCAAGGAGACGACTCCAACACGGTACACGGCTATTGACTGGTAACGCGTACGCGGGGAAGGACTACACGGCGTGTAGAACTGGACACACGGCGTGTACCCATTTTTCTCCAGATGACAAAGACACGGCCTGCAACACAGGGTATACCCGGGAAGGGGGTACACAGCGTGTACTCAAACTACACGGCGTGTAGTTTCAAAATTCTGGAAGGTGTGGAAAAAGTCCATTTTACCCTCCAGAACACTTCTTGACGGTTTTTTGCAAAGGAATGGGCCAGAGAGGTCCGGGCCATTACATCATATACCTCTTAAAACATTCTCGTCCCCGAGAATTCAAAACCAACCAAGGGGAACCCAACAAGATACCTCTTAGGGACCTCGTTATAACAGGAACCCAACCAACAATCCTAATTATAGGTGTTAGGAATTCCTTCTCCTATGTCAAGATATTATCCGCTTTAGGGGGCACTGACTCGCCTGCAAGGGTTTAAACGCATCCTCATTAATGTGTCTCGATTAAGGATTGGGTCTTCCCACTTCCATACATTAGGATTTTCAACTCGAACTGCCCCCCAACACCACACAACCAACACACTGCCCAAACGCGTGGGTTTGGGAAACTCCTTCACCTCTGTCGAGATATTATCCGCTTTAGGCAGCACTGACTTGCCTGCACGGTTTCAATCGCATCCGCATTAATGCGTCTCGATTAAGGGTCAGGTTTTATTTCCTTTCCCACACATCTGGAAATGTTACACATTACTTGGGAATAATGAAAAAAAAGGTCTCACAACTGACAAGCCAAGCATTCCATATATCAATGGTACAAAGTACAACATCAACACAAAGCTTAGAAAAACATGGGAAAACAAAAGTCAAAACAACTTCGGCTACTGAGCTTGCATCTGGGTCCCTCGCTCCCAAGTGCTCTCCTTGAGGCCACCATGCCTCCACAACACACGAACCAAGGGAATGGTTTGTCCACGGAGCACCTTCCCTTTATGATCCTCGATTCTGACTGGTCGTTCCTCGAAGGTCGCGTTGTCTCCCATATCCAACTCTCCCCAGTCGATAAGGTTAGAGTCATCGTGTAAGTACTGACGAAGCTGGGAGACATGGAAGACGTCATGGAATTTCTCCAAATGAGGTGGCAGGGCCAGCTGAAATGCCACCTCGCCGACTCGCCTCAGCACCTCAAAATGTCTGATGAACCTAGGTGAGAGCTTCCCCCCTTTCCCATAACTCTGCTGCCCCCGTCAAGGGGAAACCTTCAAGAACACATGTTCTTCCACCTAGAACTCCAAGGGCCTCCTCCGACAATTATCATAAGACTTATGTCAGTCCTGAGCCGCCTTCATCGTCTCACGTACAAGCTGGACTTTCTCTGTGGTGCTCTGCACTACCTCTGGCCCAAGAGCACCTGTCTCACCAACCTCTTCCCAGCAAATGGGTGAACGACATGGCCTTCCATACAAATCCTCAAATGGTGCCATGCCAATAGTATAGTGTAAGCTGTTATTGTAGGCAAACACTACTAATGGAATGTGTCGTACCCATGATCCTCTGAAATCCAGAATGCATGCTCGCATCATGTCCTCTAACATCTGGATTGTTCGCTCCGTCTGGCCATCAGTCTGGGGGTGGAAAGAAGTGCTAAGGCGTAGCTGGGTGCCAAAAGCATGATGTAGCCCTCTACAGACTCGTGAGGTAAACCGAGTATCCCGATCTGAGATGATAGTCCTCAGAACTCCATGCAAACGCAACACCTCATCTACGTACCTCTGAGCGAAGGTACTCACCGGGCCCGAATCCTTGACCGCTATGAAGTGAGCTAATTTCGTCAGACGATCCACCACTACCCAGATAGAATCATAACCACCCTGATCTCTGGGTAGTCATGTGACGTAGTCCATTGAGATGTCATCCCACTTCCGCTCAGGGACATCTAAAGGATGCAACAACCCACCGGGGACACGGTGTTCTGCCTTCACTTGCTGACACACTAGGCACTTATCCACAAACTCCGCCACTGCCCGTTTCACCCTCGGCCCACCAAAACTGATCCCTCAAGCCTCGGTACATTTTTGAAACTCCTGGATGTAACGCCAAGGCTGAGCTATGGAACTCACGGAGAACTCCCTCATGCATTGCCTCTGGGACAAACAACCTTCCATGGAAAAGCATCCAATGTTGGCTATCCTCTGACCATCCCTCTGGAGCATTCCCCTGATCAACACAATCCCGCATCACCTCTTCCTCAGAGTCCCCCCACTGATACTCTTCCACCTGCTGCGACAAGGAGTATTTCACCATCATCTTCAACAAACAGCCTCTAACACCTTCTTCCATTGCATCTAAGTGCAGGGAAACCAATTTTCCCATCGCTTTCCAAGAATCAGTGGATTCCCAAACCACTTCCTTATGTGACTTCCTGCTCAGGGAATCAGCCACAACGTTTCCCTTACCTTCAGTGTAAGAGATCTCGATGTCATAGTCTTGGAGAAACTCAAACCATATCCGCTGCCATAAGTTCTGGTCACGCTGGGAGAATATATAACGCAGGCTCTAGTGATCTAAGAAGACCACAAAGTGCTCCCCAAAGAGGTAATGTCGCCAAAAATTCAATGAGAACACTACTGCTGCAAGCTCCAGGTCATGGGTGGCATAGTTACGCTCATGAGGGCGCAACTGCATAGACCCATAACAAATCACGGACTTCTTCTGCATCAGCACGCTCCCAAGACCAAGGCCAGAAGCATCACAAAACACTTCATACAACAACCCTTCCTCTGGGAACATGAGTACGGGAGCACTGACCAACTTCTCCTTCAGGTTGTCAAATGATTTCTGGCACTGATCGATCCATAGGAAGACCTGATTCTTCATAGTCAAAGCTGTCAATGGAGCATCAACTCAAGAGAAGTCTGAAACGAACCTCCGATAATAACCTGCTAACCCCAAGAAACTACAAACTTCTTCCACAGTATTGGGTGCTTCCCAAGAAACAACTGCCTCCTCCTTCGACGGGTCCACCAATACTCCATGCTGAGACACCACGTGCCCAAAGAAGTGTACTTCCTGTGTCAAGAACTTACACTTCGACAACTTCCCGTAAATCTGGTGGTATTGAAGGACTTCCAAGATTTCCCTGAGATGCTCAACGTGCTCCTCCTATGATATTGAGTAGATCAGGATTTCATCGATAAACACAACGACGAACTGGTCCAGAAACTCTCGGAAGACAAAGTTTATAAGCCCCATGATCACATCTGGTGCATTCATAACTCCAAACATCATCACTACAAACTCAAAGTGCCCATACCTGAACCTGAAAGCTGTCTTTGAGATGTCACTGTCCTTCACCCTCAGCTGAGGATATCATGATCGTAGATCAATCTTAGAAAACCAACCTTTTCCCCTCAGCTGGTCGAAGAGATCATCTATCCATGGAAGTGGGTAACGGTTCTTGACCGTTACCTGGTTCAGCCTTCGGTAGTCTATGCATAGGCTGAGACCACCATCTTCTTTGTTCACGAACAAAACGGGATCACCCCATGGAGATATGCTGGGTTGAACAAAATCCTTCTCCATCAGATCGTCAATCTGAATCCGCAACTCCCACAAACTCCGATGGTGCCATCCGATAAGGGTCCATCTAAATCGGACAGGAACCAGGCTGTAAGTCTATCCTGAACTCAACGTCACGTCCGGGGGGGGGGGGGTAGAGTTACAAACTCCTCAGGAAAAACATCAAGGAATTCCCCAACAACCTCTGGGACATCCATCATCTCTGAATCAGCTAGAACCACTGATAATCCTCCCAACAAGGAAAGGAGAGGCTCCACACGCCGGCTTCCCGCCTGATAGCTCCTCTCGCCAACAACAGATACGCGCTGCCCATCCACATCAGATAACACTACTCTTCTTTGAAATCAGTCAATAACGACACTAACAGAAAACATCCAGTTGCTGCCTAGAATGAAATCATATGGCTGCATCTATAACAGAAGAAGGTCCCCACTAGATCGATGTGGTCCCAACGTCAACCCACATCCCCGGAAAACAAAAGATATGCTGGTCTGGCCTACAACTGGTGTACTTAGCACCAGTGGTACGGAAAGTCTCTCTAGGTCTAATCCAAAAACACGGGCTACACCAGGTGCAAAAAAGTATTGCAAAGCTCTCGAATCGAAAAAATAAGAAACAAGAATGCTGAACAAACAAATCGTACCTCGCACCACCTCTGGTCCTGCTGGAGCTGCCAACTCTGTTGTTTACAACTGTCCACGCCCATCTCATCTGCCTCTCTGATGTCGTCCACTTCCCCGACCACGCCCTGGTCGAGGTCCCTGAGGAGAAACCTGAGGTCGGCCTCCTCCTGTAATGTCTTCCCTCGGAGGAGCATGGTCCTTCTACTGCTGGAAGGGCCTCGCCGGCAACTGGTGCTGCTGCGGAGGGTGCTGAACCTGCCCACCTCCACCGTACTGAGCTCGGGTCGGGTACCAACTCTAAACGTGCCTGAAACCTCCACAAGAAAAACACCTTTGTCCCAGGCTCGTGGAAAAGGGACGAGGACCCGAAGATTTGAACCGGAACTGCTGGGGCCTGCTCTTCATTGGCTTGAACCCGGAAGGTCCTGTTGCAGGAGACCTGCTGCTGACTGCCTTCCCCTTTGACGAACCTGGCTGGAACACCTCACGTGGTGCACCTCCCAGTGAGTGCATCATCTCTACAACCTCTGCCTTCTTCTACACCGCCATGTACATCAGAAGGGTGAAGGGGGTGACAGCATACTGGAGAGAAGGACGAAGCACCTCCTCCAAACGTCTCGCCCGAGACTCCTCATCCGGAAAGAGATCCAGAGCAAAGCGCAAAAGATCCTTGAACTTGACCCCCAGCTCTCGTACTGACATACTCCCCTGCTGAAGGGAGAGTAACTCCTGCCGCTTCTCCGCCTTGATCATGGATGAAAGGAATTCCTCTCAAAATTCATTCTCAATGTCATCCCACAGAACCTCTTCCTCTATCCTCTCTCCGAGGTAGAGCGTCCACCACTGTCGCGCCGCACCTCTCAGCTGACTGACTTCTAGGGGAACCTAGTACTCTATCAGAGCACGGATCAAGGTAAAAGTAATCCCTAGCTCCTCAAGCCACCCCTCTGTCTCCGTATCTAATGTACTACCCTCGTACTTCTTGAGGGTCTACCGCTGGAAGGAATGGAGAGTCTTCTGCCACTGGCTATCTTCCTCCTCTCGGTCAATCCTCAACTAATCGACCACCTGGATCTGCTAGGCCTTGGCCGTCTGAGCCACATGGGGATGACGTCCAGGTTCCATAGCTGTACGGTAAATAAGGATCGCCTAAGCCCAAGTAGTAATGAATTTTCTCAATGTTTTAATTAAAATTTTATTTCAATTTCTTCCCTAGAACACCCAAATCAAGTAAAACACAATCATGATGATGCATGCACCTTCCCTAGGGTCTCTACCCTACAATCATTGTAGTATCACTTGGTCGTTTGGTAGGCTCAGATTCCTTGCATCAAATCACGTGGGGCCCTAAAATCCTGTGTCCTAGACGGTCTTCCCTGGCCTATGTCACGCAACATGGTTAACTAACACTGTTGCGCTACTGTCCCATGCAATCCTCACTGTGCCTAACTCCAGACTCCATCCTATCTCTCAACCATCATCTTTGATACCATTCTGTCACGACCCCCTCCCACCAAAGATGCCCCTCCTGAGCTGGAAATGGCAAAAGGGAGATAATGACACCCGAGTCCTGCCTCCAGTAGGCCCCGGGTTGGCGACTAGCACCAAGGGTATGAGTTTTCACAAATATGGGAGGCATTACCTTTTTTATAATTTAGGACCGGGAAATAGGACAAGTCAACCACCAAAAGGGAAAATAACAAGTGTATATAAATAAACCTAAACCAAGCCCAAATTCATGTTTAAATAATTTTATAACAAGGTACAAGTACATGGAAGCTCAAAAGTACAGTAACAAAAGAAAACAAGAGAACAACAACTACAACAACTCCAACTGCCCGACTAGTAGGTTCCCACACGGCCTTGGTAGTCCTCCTGGAAACCTGAAAGTTTACATACGGTGAGCATACAATTATACTCAGTAGGGAAACCCAAATCTATCGTGCACAAGTGGGGAGACATCCTAATGTCCCGTGAGAACAACAGAAGAAACCTAACAAGTAAATCTATCCACCCAACCGCACCAGCCACACTCACCAATACACAATAACAATAGGTAGTAGTAGTATAATAACAAGAGTATTGGGTACCCCGTACCATTTCCCATTAGTTAACTGAATGTCATGATGATGTCACACTCTCCCCGCCCGCACACACCTGGGCCTCACAACCACACATCCCGCCCGCACACACCTGGGCCTCACAACCACACATCCCGCCCGCACACACCTGGGCCTCACCACCACGTATCCTGCCCGCACACACCTGGGCCTCACTACCACAACCACATCCCCTACCGAAGACACCTGCGCCTCATCCCGAAGATTCTTGAGAACAGTAATAGTAACAGAACTCTCGCCCAAAGACACCTAGTCCTAAAATCGAAACCTACCTGAAGAGTCTTAGGTGTAAGGTCGCCTCAAGCCATTATAGCTTATAAGCCTGCCCGAAGAGTCTTGGGCCTAATCACCCCAATCGAAACCTACCTGAAGAGTCTTGGGTGTAAGGTCGCCACAATCCATCACAGCCTAGGGGAGAAGGAGCAGGAAGGAGCTAGTAACTATGGGAAAACACCCTCTCCCATGAAATGGGAGTGTTCGACACTAAGTGCTTAACATGGGTGCAGTGAGATAAAACACAAAAGATACAGATATATATATATAGGAACCACACAGCCCAACCTATGGCTTCTAAATAGAGAAACTGAGCACGTGCCTCGGCACTGCTACCACGAAGCATGCATAAAACAAACAACCCCAACCCCATTAAGGTTTTCACATTTCAGCAGAATTACTTTATTAATTCCTTACCTACTGAGCAACTATCCACAAATAACCACAATGATCGTTCGTAAGCATATCCCTACCATCCACAAAGCAAGTTTGGAAAACACTGAAACACGTCAAGTCCCTTATTATTAACCAACCAACCCATTTATTATTATTTCTGTTTCATTACCAAGCCCTAGCATTCATTAACTCTTCCACTTTTATTTATTATTCACAACCCAAAGTCCGTTCACATTAAAACCACCCCTACAGCCCCACTGCCAACCACCATAACCACAACCACACCACAGCCACACATCCCCATTCCTTTAATAAAATTTATTGCAGCCCCGCTGCCCATCACCATTAAACATTCACACCTTCCCACAACCAAGCCAACCACAGCCCCGCTGCTCACCCATTTCACAACAACCCACAAAACACACCCATCACATGCCACGTAACCAAACCAACACCCATATGTTCATTATCCCATTTTGTTTAACCGGGGTGATCACACAAGGGTTCCAGAATTTAAATAGACAACTTTTCCTGATTAACCAATTTCCACATTCCATGAAGTTTCCATTCACAAAAATGGTCTAGAATATAGGGAAACATTTAATTGTGCATGAAAAGGCCCCCAACGACCGTTATTTTAAGTATCCATAAGCCTATTACTTTCACAATATAATATCACAGGATATAAAGTAACAACAATCATAAACTTCCCAACCCCGTTATATAATCCAGTTATTATCTTTATTAAACCGGTTAAAAAGTGTTTCACGTAAACAAGAGAACACCCACCCCTCATGATGCACAAATTAGAGAGACGAAGGTAAGATCCCTACCTCAACAGGTTCTAGATCGCAACGCTCCTCTAGAACAACTTTAGAAGACGTTCTTCTGTGTCCCAGAAAAACATCCTTGGGTGGAAATGAAGAGACGAAGGAAAGACAACGGATCCTAGATCGGAATTTCCACCTCGTCGTTAGGATCCCGTGGCCGCTGACGGATCATAAATCGGAGCTCGGATGAAAAAGTTATGGAAGAAAGAGCCTTTGAGTCTCTTGATAGAGCTCTGCTCAGAGGAGAGGGGAGGAGAGGTGTGAGTTGAAAGGAGGAGGGGACCCCTCCTTTTATAGGTGTGAAAAGAAAAAGTACACGGCGTGTACTCGGCCATTTTCACACGGTCTCCACGCGGCCTCCAACGCAGCTACGCGGCCGTTGACTAGTCAACACACATTTGAAGGTAACACATACGCGGGGACGGACTACACGGCGTGTAGTTTAGACAAACAGTGTGTACTCATTTATTGCACACAACAAGGAAAAATCTATAAAACGGTACACGACCGTTGACTGGTAATGCGTACGTGGGGAAGGACTACATGGCGTGTATTTTAGACACACGGCGTGTACTCATTTATTGCACATGGCAAGGACACGGCTCCAACACGATACACGGATGTTGACTGCTAACGCGTATGCGAGGAAGGACTACATGGAGTGTAGAACTGGACTCATGGCATGTACCCATTTTCTCCACATGACAAGGACATGACCTGCAACACGGGGTATACCCAGGAAGGGGGTACACGACGTGTACTCAAACTACATGGCATGTAGTTTCAAAATTCTGGAAGGTGTGGAAAAAGTCCATTTTACCATCCAGAACACTTCTTGACCTCCTTTTCGACAAAGGAATGGGCCGGAGAGGTCTGGGCCATTACAATTGGAATCAGAGGAAGTCTCTAAAATACTTATATTCACATATATGTTTTTTTCTAATGTTTTCATTGTTCTTCATAGTTTCTTTGATAAGGAATTTTTTTGTGTTTATGAACTGTTACTATTAACATGTTTTGGTGGAAATATATTTTTCTATATGGAGAAAATGAATTTTGTATCATTAGAAAATATAAATCCAACTAGACAACCAATATTTTATGGTAATGATTATGATTATTTGGGACATTATATAAAAAATTTATTATTAATACTAGAGTAGAAAAAAAATTATGCTCACTGGAGATTACCATATTCATGAAAAGGAAATAAAAACCATTTCCAATCATGAAATATCATAATATAAACTAAACTACAAGGTTATTAATACATTTTTTTGTTCTATGACCAAAAATATATATTGTCAAATTTCTACTTGTGAAGCTGAAAAATGTATCTGTATGAAATATGAAGTTTCACATTTTGTTACTTTTAATGTTTTAAAAACAAGAAGTGATGTGATTAGAGAAGAATATAATGGTTTTTTATTTTATTATGGAGATCTGGTATGTGAGGTAAAACCAAAATATTAAATATTGTTAATAGTTAACAATAAATGGGTGAGAATTTTTTAGATGATAAAGCTCATACGGATAAGATTATTGATATCAGGACTACTGATAGGGAATCTAAGAGAAAATATATTTATCAAAATAGGAAAGCATCTCATATAACTCTTGATTTTATTTTTGGAACTCTTCTTCAATATGAGACAAGAATGAAAAGATATGATGATTTGAATTAAAATAAAAATAGAAATGGAAGTGTATCATTTACTACTACTTTAGTCATGTCTCCTGAAAGGGTTACAAGATCCAAGTATAATAAAGTAACTATTTAATCTGAATATTGTGAAACTAAACATTCTATGAATGAGCTACCAAATCATTCTTTAATGATGAACCAAATAGTTAGAAATAAAGACATTCAGTATAGATACACGAATAATGATAGAAAATACAGGAAGGCTTAGAAGACAGTTGTTGTGAATGAAAAAATGCAGGGCATATACGCCCATATTTTCATATGATTAAGAAAAAAGTTAAAAATGAAAAATCATTCTGAAATGAAAATAATGTAGTAATACAAGGCTAAATCTAAGGAAATATTGAAAGCAAATGACACATGGATTACCAGTGTTGGTGACTATTCTGATGAATCCTCTGAGTATAAACCTTTTGGTCATAAGAATCTTGGTTTACTAGCCATAATACCCATTATGAATCATTGTCTAATGTCCAAGGTACAAAATGATGAATCTATCACTAATGTATCCTTGAAAACAAATTATAATGATGATAAATACCATATTTATTCTGATGAAGAATCATCATCCAATGTAGATAATATAATACCTACTTATGAAAAAGTGTCTAGGTTTTCTGATCATTTTTAGAATGAGAATTCCTAACAAAATAAAAATTATTGATAAGGAAAATTCTAGAATTCCTATTTTATATTAAGATGTATCAGATCATTCTAAAGTTATTAAAAAGACAATTTAAGATATTTATACTACTTCCAAAAACATTGAGGATGCTAATTATAAGAAGGATAATATTTCTAAGGATATTGAAAATGTAATTCCTAAGAAAAAAAATTAGAGACTAACTACAGTTCTAAAACTAATGTTTTTGGGGATTAAAATTTGGTTATTAATGTATATTCAGAAATATTTTCCTTGGGAATGTGTTTTTCAAATATAAACTCTTGTAAAGAAATCATTGACATGATGTATTCCAAAATTTGACCTCTATTAAATAGTTCTAGATTTGGTTATACTCATTATATACCAGTTTTTAGTAATAACTATTATGTTCCTTGAAGTGCTCCATTCTGCACTAAATGCTAATGTGGTGGAAATTGATCAAAAAAAATTTCTTTTATTAAGACTCAGTCTTTAGTTTTTCATAAAGATTATTTTTCTATGAAAATGTGGATTCCTAAAATCATGCTTTCTGAACTTTTCAGATCCAAGAAAATTTGGATTCCAAAATCCAAACACTCTTATTTTTAGGAAAGTATATCTAGTACCAAGAGAAATAAATTGTACACAGATAGTGCATGTTCCCTGGATATGACTGGTAACAAAAACAACTTTGAAAATATTTTCATGATGATAATAGGAAAATTATATTTCAATGATAAAGCTCTCAGAAATTTTTTTGGTATATGTAACATTGTTCTTCTTGGAAAAAAATTGATTTCAAATGTTTTATTTGTTAATGTTCTTAAGAACAACCTCATTATCATAAGTTAATTTTCAGATGATGTTTACCTTGTGATCTTTAAGAATAACATGTGATTATTACCCAATTCCATGGAAGAGTATATTCCTTCTACCCATAGGCAAGATAATATATACACACTAAACATAGAAGACCTTAAGAACCAATATTTTCCTTTTATAAGTGACACAGAATATCAATCTTGTTATGGAATAGAAGGTTAGGAAACGGTAACCTTTGGAACCGATATAAAATCTCTATGAATAGACTTGTTATGTATATAACAGAGCATAGATTTGAATCATCAAAAGTTGGTGATCCTTGTCAATTTGGCAGGAAACATTAATCAAGTATTAAATCAATTTGTGATGTCTCAACATCAAATGCTTTACAGTTAGTTCTTATAGATCTTATTAGACAAACCAAAATTGGAAGCATTGGAGGAAAATATTATGTATTTTTATTAGTTAATGATTACACTCTATTTACATAGGTTTATATTCTAGAAAATAAATTTAATTCTTTTTCTTATTTCAAACTTTTTAGAGCGCCAGTAAAAAATAATATAAACAATCCATGGATAACTATTTATATTGATCGTGGTGGATAATTTTAAAATTTGATTTTGTATATTTTTGTAGTAAAAAAATTAATTACACATAAATTCTCAGCACCAAGAACTCCTCAATAGAATGTTGTTGTTGAACGAAGAAATAAAAATTATCATGAAATAACAAGAACCATGTTCATTCAATATTATATAGCTAAACAGAGTTGGAATGAAGTTGTATGTACTGCCTGTTATACTATAAATTGAGTCTTAATTAGACATTTTCTTAATAAAACCCATTATGAGTTATGAAATAGATGAAAACCTATATTTTATTACTTCATGATATTTGGTTTCAAGGTATTCATTCAGAATACTAAATATAATATACATAAATTCACATGATTATATGAAGAATGAATATTCCTATAATACTCCACAACTTCTAAGGCTTATATATTTTTCAACAAAAACACTTGTACTATTGAAAAAACCGTACATGATAAATTTGATGAAACTGATCCTTTTTTTTAAACATCCTCAACCTCCACCTTCAGATGTGTTTTCGAAAACAGATTATCGACCCTTGATAGAAGATCCTTTAGATAAGGAAATTTTTCATGAAAATGTTTATGAAACATTTACACTAAAATATTTTCTACCATATGTTGATGAACATGCTTTATTAAACTGAAATTTTTTGTTTCTTAAGAATCAATAAAGTGATAATATCATTGGTGATGTAAATCAACCAATAAAGAGTAAATGTTTCATAAGAAATGAAGTAGAACATCTGGAATTATTATTACAATTAGAACCAAAATTAACTTATGAAGCTTTAGGTGATGATGATAAGATTAAATCCATGAAATATGAGCTAAATGATTCGAAAGGAATAAAGTTTGTACCTTTTTCAAAAGAGCTATGGAAACATCTTTTATTGGAGTAAAACAGGTCTTCAGAAATAAGTGTGATGAAAATGGAATTCTTCAATGAAATTAATCTAGATTAGTTGATGAAGGATATAATAAAAAATAAGGAATACTCTATGAAGAAACCAATTCTATTTTATAAAGACCCGAATCTATTGAAATTTTACTTTACTTTTCATCATTATTTAACTTTAAACTTTTCCAAATTGATGTTAAATGACCGTTCCATAATGGACATTTCAAGTGGATGTTTTTTTGAATAAACTCCTGGTTTTGAAGACATAAAACATCATAAACATTTTTTCAAACATACCAAAGATTTATATGGACTTAAAAAATCCCCAAGAACTTGGTATGATAGACGTACATCATTTTTATTACAAAAAACTTTGTTGAGGGAAATGTTGATCCAAAAATTATTATAAACAAAGAAAATAAAAATGTTTTAATTATTAAAATTTAAATTGATGAAATTATATTTGGTTCTAATCAGAAATATTTAATAGATTCATTTTCATATATAATGATATATGTTTTTGAAATGAGAATTATGGGTGAAATAACATTTTTCATAGGTTTTCAAATTTATAAAAAACTAGAAAGAACACATATATACCAACCTATGTATATTACATATCATCTTAAAAAGTTTTTATATGACAACACTAAGAGTATAATTACACCCATTGGTACTTCAAATTCACTTTATCTTGATGAAGTTGGGAAACCAGTAGATCAAACATTATTTAGAGGTATGATAGGAAGTCTAATATACTAAACATCTATTCGTCCAAACATAGTGTATTCAATATGCATATGGGAATGATATCAATCCAATCTTAAAGAATCTCATTTAGAGGCAGTGGAAAGAATTTTTCACTATTTTATGGGAACCATGGATATAAGACTCTTCTAAACATATGAAAATGATTTTGTTTTAAAATGTTTTTCAGATGTAGATTTTGGTGGATTTAGAATGGATAGAAAAAAAATATTTGGAACTTGTCATTTTTTATGAGATTATTTTGTTTCTAGGTCATTAAAAATGCAGCACACAGCAGCACGTTCCACTTCAGGGGATGAATATGTAGTAGCTTGATATTGTTGTGCTCAAGTGTTGTGGATGTAACACACACTCAATGACTGTGGTATGAGTTTTACCAAAAAATAGATATTGTAGAATAACAATATTTCCATTTCCCTAGAAAAAAATTTCACATCACTCTCATGTAAAACACATATATATTAGGTATCACTTTCATAGGGACCACACACTAAAAAGAGATATCATTCTTCAATTTATCAGAACACATGATCAACATGCTGATATTTTCACCAAGTATTTACCCTCTAATAGATTTGAATACATTAAACAAAATATATAAATGATAACCATGAAGTAATCTTCTATATTATCTATTTGTTAAAACCTATCTCATTATACAAACATACTTTTTTTCATAGGGGTAGTAAATTTTCATGGTAGAAAATTTTATATTAGTGAAAAAAATGTCGTAATCAAAATTTCATGAAATAAAAATATATTCGTCATTAATTTTTTTTAGTGAAATATTTTTTCATAATTAAAATTTTTCGTAATCAGTTTCTGGAATCAAAAAATAATTTCATGAATAATCTACCACATTACTAAAAATTTTACCAAAAATCTTGAAAATATGTTTCCTTACTTATGTTTTTTTAATCATTTTTTAAATGTTTGTATATTCATTTTTTTGTAAAACAATTTTGGATTCAGATTAAATAAATCTATATTTTTATCCTAAAAATATCCAAATTTCGGAACCGACCAAATTCCTTCTTCAGCTATCATTATCAACTTTCAGATCTAATCAAACAGGTTACCATAGTTGGATATTTTTGTGAAGATGAACCATAACCTAAAATGCCTTTATAAATCCCCCTTGATTGTTGTCGCACATCAATTTTCATGGTCTATTTTGCTGATTCCCCACTGATCTTCTTAAATACCATTCTAAATCATCATGTTTTCCTTAATTTTGAATATTTGTGGAAGCTTCTACTCAGAAACAAATTTCCTCAAGAAATTAAATCTTGTATATTACAAAATATAGATAAATTATATTATCTCTGAAACTCATTATGATGTATCATTTTCTTATCTCGAAGTATATCATGTTGAATGGATGCGAGATTCGGGGAGTATCAAAACCAAATAGACATGATTTGGTGTATCCAGAGTTGTTAATAGAATTTTATGAATCTGTATGTTTCTTTGTTCAAGATGGTAAAGATATGATTTCATTAATGAGTTATGGGAAAATGTATTCTCTTTCTTTCAGTGTGCCTACTAATATCATTGGTATCCCTTATAAGGGAGAAGCTTAGTTCTGCATCCACAAGCATCCAAAGGTTTTAGAATGTTTTGATAAGGATAAGTCCATTGAGTTCCTTGGGTTTTCAGGGGTAAAGTCACCAAAGATCAACCAACTTTCTAAAAAAATTAGATTCTAGATTAAGGGTTCAGGGGTTTACCATTCCATGAAAAGGTGATAAGGACACCTTGAAAATAAGTGACATTTATATTCTGGAATTTTTGGTAAAACACAAATTTATTAATCTTGCTTATAATGTCAAATATCACGAATGGAACTATCAAGGCTTATATAATTATATATCTGTCCATTATTTCCATGCTCTTAGTTCTCTTCCTTGATTCAATCAAAATCCCATGAAGCTTTAATACATGGATATTCAAGGTCAAATTTCTTTGTGATGATACACTGAGAAGAATGACTGTTTGTTTTTTCTAGGGAATCCAGAAAATTATATGATTTATCTGAAGCTAAAATAGATGACTTTTAAATTTAATAGGAATTAGTTGTGACTTCCATGAAAGAAGGAAAGAATCGGAAGGTGAAGGACCCAAAAAAGTTATAAAAATCTCCGACTGCTAAGGAAATTCAATCAGCACCACCTAATCTAAAAAAAACACTTATCTAGATGAAGTGGTTTCCAAGTGGAGAGAAGACAAGAAGAATAATAAGGAAGGGGAGACTTGTTTTGGCTTGGATCCCGCTGAGGTAAAAAATTAATGTGAAAGGCTGCTAAGGATCATGAGAGTCAAAAAAAATTAATGAATCCAAAAATGAAATTTCCTTATGCTAATACTATTCAATTTATTCTCAATGCAGCTGAGAAATCCTCTGAACAACTTCAGGTACCATAAAATTTTCTCAATGAACAAGTACCCAGAGAGTCTCCAAGAAAGAATTTGGTGATTCTGGAACAAGAAGATGAAGAAGTAATTGTGAAGGATGAGGAAGTAAAAGAAGAATAAAAATAAGAATTATAACAGGAAGTGGATGAAACTGATCATGTCATAAGGCATGTAATGATTTATCATTAGAAGGAAAGTCCATCTGAAAAAACATCGATCATGGATTTAAAGATGAATATTCAAAACATGTTACCCAAGGAAAAAAATGTTCTGGAAGAAGTGAATAAACCATCTGATGACAAAAGTGTCAACCATGAATTTATTCCGCTATAGAATCTAGTGGCATATGCTGAAAAAAATTGTTGAGTAAGATAATATAGTTCATATATTTGATAGTGAATATGAATCTTCAAAAGCTATATAGATCATTCCAAAAGAGGATATGAGAAAATAGGTGTTGGGATATATACTAATAAAAGTAGTAGTGACCAAAAATGTATTGGTGTTTATTCAAATAGATATCATGTTGAGATAGAAAAAGAATCCTCACTATCTAATCAATCATATTTGGAATCGTTCTCTCTTAGACATGACTTAATAGTCTAATCATTGAAATGGTTGTTTTATAACATTCCATTAATTTAGATTATGTACTCATGTATCCAATTTCATCAAAACTCATTTAATTATAAAGAGGAATCAGTTACCATGCTTATGGATATGTTTTTCAGGCATGAGGCTGATTTCCAAAAATTCTTCATTGGATATGAAGCTTACAAAAGGCCATGTACGAAAATCACAATTTGGTCAAGGGAAAAAATTTAAGCGATGGGAATCCTTGATGATTTTCAAGAAAGTGAGACGGATTCTTTTGAACCTAAATATGGAAAGTTCAATGATCTGAAAATTGTTTTTTGGAAAAGACATGTCTCGAACAAAAAAAACATAAATAAGAAATCAAAGACCTAAATTGGGTTCTTAATTCAGTGGCTATTAATTTGAAATGGGAAAGCGATCTTATAATTGGGTTCGAAGAAAAAATAAATAAATAATAATGTCTTTTGAAATCTCAGTAATAAATTCTAAAGGCTCCGAATTAAAATATCAAATCCTTAGAGAAGAAAAATAAAGATCCAGATCAGCTGGTCAAACGTTTGGTGGAATATCACAATGAGCTAAAAAATTTGAAAACATTCGTGAAGATGTTAATGCTGAAGGAGAAAAGGGGATATTTTTTTCCCAATCCGATATTTTGTTATATTTTCCTCTTTTTACAAATATATCTTATCATAATGAAATTTTTGTTTTTCATTATATTTTTGTAGTATATTAGTAATATTTATGGTATAATTTTTATTCCATTCCCATTATTCCTTTTTGAAAATAACAATGGGGTAGAATGGAATGATAAGTATAATACTACGTAAAGATGAGAAAAACCTCTGTAAGGGGGAATCTATGTAGGGGAGGTTATTATAAAAAATATTTTCATATGAAAGGAATTTTTATAATCTTATTCCGGAAATCAAGATTATAATCCTTAGAGATTTTTAATCCTAATTTGGAGATAGTCATATTCACCATGATTCAAATATAACGTGTGATAAGTTTTATATTCAAGTTCAACCTAACTCTATGTCGTTTTATTATTTTTATTAGAGATGATTGTTCTTTCCAAAAAGGGGAAATTGTTGAGTCAATATTGTTTATTTATGACTTTTCCATTACTATATGTTTTTAAAATAAATAACACTATATATTAAGTGAAATTAAATTTTCCCTTAGAATTATCTTAGTACGGAAAATTCACCGTCTCTATGGAAATTTTATTGTTACATTTGTTTAAATTTTTTATTTTATAGTTTATCTAAATCTAACTAATTTTATTCCTAATTCTAAAATTCGGTTTTATATATAAGACATCGTAATCTTATAAATCCTTGGTTTTAGAGAATTCTATTTTCAGACTCCAAATTCTCTGAAATTTTAACTTGAGATTCACTGAAATACAGATATTGAATTCAATGAAATTCATGTTTTGAATTCTCTAAAATTATGACTCTGAATTCTCTAAAATTCAGACTATGAATTCATTGAAATTCAGACTCTGAATTATATGATATTCAGAAATAAAATTATATGAAATTATAATTCATAATTTTATGAAAATAAGATTCCAAATTATCTGAAATTTAGTCTCCCAATTCACTTAAATTCAGATTCATAATTCTCTGAAATTCAGACTCCAAATTCTCTGAAATTTAGATACCGAATTATTAGAAATTGATATTCCAAATTTCTCAAAATTCAGACTTTGAATTCCTCAAAATTAAGACTTTTAATTCTTTTAGAATTTGGACTCTGAATTCCTCAGTATTCAGATACCATAAACCATTGTTTTTCGATTCTGAATTCCTTGGAAAACAGAATCTGAATATCCATGATTTATTGTATTTGAATGTTTATTGGGTTAGTCATCGAAAATTATTTTTTCCTATACTCATAAAATTATATTTGGATAAGAATAAATATTCTAATTACACTTTTTATAATTATGAAATGTTGTCATACAATTTTTTTTCTAACTGTTGTTTGAGTGACACGTATACTAGTCCCTCAAAGAATCAAGGAAAAATATGATCGTTTGAGGAGGGTGTTGACTATTGGAGTTGTACCTATAATTAAGAGCTCAATTAAATGAGCTCAATACATAGAATTAACTGATAATTCACATATATTTAATTGATAATTAACTGATAATTAAAAAAGAGTAATCTATAGATTTCATGTTACAGAAGTGATTTTTAGGGAAAGAGAATCTCATGCTTTGTGTGTACTGAACATCTATTTCAGATTTCTCTGTGCGACTCCCATTGTTTTTTTGTACAATCAAGGAATTTTGGGGATATGAAGACAGAGGTTCTGACTTTCTTTAATGTTCTAGTACTTTTAGGAATATGAAGACATAGGTGTAGAATACCTTAGTGTTCAAGGGCTTGTGGGGATAACAAGACATATTCAGATATTTCTATAGAATTCTTATCCTGGTGTAGGTAAGACAGAATTTTTTAAAAGTATAAATCAAGGGACCTTTATCCAAGGTGGTTGGATACATTTCTATCTGGGATAAAAGATTTCATACTTCATACTTTTTTTTGTTTCAAGTTTATTTACACTATAATTTGATAAAGGAATAATATATAATATACTTATACATTCTTGAACTTTTGTATACTCTAATATGTAGAATTCTATAATATTTAATGTATAAACTTTTCATTATAAACATTCTTTATGATTCATTTCTGGAACCATATTTCTGGAACCTAGTATGTTATTAGAACTAAAAGGGGTCTGTTTAATTTACCTTTTTAGCCTTGTAAAACATAGTTTTCCTTAATGTTAAAAATGAATGTTTTTAATCATACAATTCAAAACCTCTCTAGTAAATTGAGAATCTAAATCATTATATTAATCTTAAGAATGGGGGTGGTATTAATTATTATATAATATGAAATGCCAAATATTTTAGAATATTTCGCTTTATTATGTAGAGGTGAGTCACACTTTTAAGGAAATTACTCTTAAATTGTAAAATATTTTATATTTCATGGAGGATTAACTAAGGAAATATAAATTAAATAAAATAATCCTAAAATTATATTATTTAAAGGGAATATATATTTGGCTATATATACTATTTATAGTATTATATTACATCATTATTGGTTCAATTATGGTGTTATAATACACATTATATATTTATACGACTTTTTTATACAAAAATTAGACCATCTTAGAAAATTGAAAAAAATTAATTATTTGATAATTTTTATGTCCTCATTCTAAAAAAAATCTAAATATCAATAGAAATTACTATATATGTGAATTTTCACATTTAAAATATAAAATTACATTTATTAAAAATTAACGGCTTTTGATAATAAAATGTTTCCAAAATATAAAAAATTAACAATTGAATTCTTAAAAATGTAATATCACATATATTTTAAAAAAGTAATTAAAAAATATTTTATTAATATTTTACTTAATTCCATATTGAAATAAAAAATAAACACATATTTCTTATAAAAATTTTAATACTAACAAAAAATACTATTTTTGGTTTAGAAATCCTTTACAATGTTAACCCGATAGAAAGAAATTATATTCATTATTGAGTACAAAAATAATTCACATAATCAAAATTATATGGTGTTGTTACATATCCCTTTATTATAGTAATGTATTCACTAATAATATGGTGTGTGATGGTGGTGTTTTCAAGGGGTTGTTCGATGAACATGGTTTGGGATGGGGTCTTGATGAGCATGAACTTTTCCTACAGAGAGGTTTTTCCATGCTTAAGTGGTTGGTTATCAGCTTGGGAATAGTCTAGAGAAAAGACCAAAATGTTTTCTCCCTCAGAAGCACTGATAAATGGGCTTCATAGGGGAAAAATGTACTGGTTGAGAGAATAACTATCTTTTTATATGTCAAAAGATTTTGTTAAAACCCTATATTTATACTAGTTATGTTATCAATATTCAATGGCTATATTATCAACAGTAAAGATACTTAATTTCTATTTAAATCATATTGAATGTAATTTAAAAGGGTGTGAGTGTTTTTTCTAAATCCATAAAAAAATTAATTAAATGAAATGTTATTTTATTCATAACAGTTTGAGTCGTTACATCAAATTTGGTTAATTTTCTATCACTCTTATTTTAATATATATAACTTCTGTGTTGATCTTTTGATGATGATTTATTTTCATTCATAGAATAAAATCTAGAATGTTTTTATTTTCCAAATTTCATTGATAATATTATTGATCATGTATTAGAAATATTTAAGATAATTTATTCTTTCAAAGAGGCTCTGATGTGTTCTCTACAAACTCTCTACCTTTGTTTCTGAACACTCTAAAAAGTAAATACGAATTAAATTAGAATTTATTCCATATAAAGGTAATGAAATTCCTTAGGTGAATATAATATATGTTTTAGATATGATGATTCATGGACTAATGTGTACAATATCATACCCAATAAATAATGATGTTTGTTATATAGAATCTATAATCTAGCAATTTTATGTGTCACATGGGTTTCCAGCCACACAAAATAGTCCTTAAAATTGGATAAAAAATATATTATGTGTAACATAAGTTTTTTTGACCTTTTTACCCAATGGTGAATGCGAAGCATTTGGGACATGATATCATCGGTCTAACTAGACACATCACAATAAAATACCACATAATGAAAGTCCCTTTTGGAATGAAACTGCATTAATCAAACCGTTTAGATATTACTAACTCTATATATCACAAATTCTATACCATTCAAAAAAGAAAAACCATGAGTTAAATTTTGGAAAAAATTATCCAAAATAGAGTTGGTCATGGAATTGAATCATATACATCATGAATTCACTAATAAATGTGTGTGATAAATTTAATACATCCCAGTAATAGGGCACAAGGTCATGGTATATGAATTATAAAATCACTGAAAAAGAAAATATAAAATTCAATCATTGATATTACCTATAACATCCCTTCATCTAGTGCTCTGAGGAAACAAAAAAATAACAAATATTTTTCATTGTCTTTATTTTACCATGGAATGTTATCCAAATCCTATATTAATTTTCTCATTTCCATTTCAAATATCCTTCACACTCATTTACCATTATCATATCCCAAACAGACACCACAACCATTTTTTACCTTGAATCACCACTACACTCCCGAAATCCTTCAAAAAAACCTTAAAACCACATGTTTAATTCTTCCTCATGATAAAAAAATCTATAACATTTGTTATGTGATGTGTAAAACATCTCAATATAGTCCCACAATCTATTCATCATCACCCTTAAAAAATGTCATTCTTAAAAAAACCACCTCCCAAAACCAAACCCAATCCCAGGTGATAGGACCCAAAAATCCAAAATCCCAATAATTAGAATACCCACTTCCTTCTATAAGATATCATATACCCCATGACCTAAAAAATACAAATAATCCATTCGTTTATTTATACCTTATATTTTTACATTATAAATATTCACCCCTTCCATAATCCAGTCATCCTCAATTGAATCTTCCAAATCTGACCATCACAAATTCCATCACCTGACCATTGTCTCATTTTGATTGATTAAATCGAATTTAAATCAATATTATATAAAAAAAGAAAAGGTACATGAATAGGTAGATTAATATGAATGATAATGTCATAGATTCCCCTCTTTCTATTAATTAGTAGATATCATTTAGTTATGTGAGAGACCATGTGATGATTTGAATATAAAATTCATGATAAATTTGGACATAGATGTAATCTTCACCATATTTTTTATTTTTCCACAAGTGTATGAATATGTTATTTTTTGAGTATTAAATGGGTAGTGGTGTATATAGTGATGATTTTGATTAAATATATACCATTTCTGAAATATATCTGTAGCTACTCAATCACATTTTCCAGATATATGAATATTATTGGATAATTATTGAATAATGTAGAATTATAATAAAATCACAAAGAGACTTATAAATTTTAATACTAATTATTTGAACATTGATATTCCTACAAACATTATTGGGTGGAAAATGGAAATTAATAGGGATATGTGATCGAATTAGTTATAATGATTTCGTTTTCAATACCAAACATTAAGGAATTTGGTAAGGATTAAAATTTCAAAGTTTATATTGCATGTAAAATGAATAATAGAAAAATGATATATATTGGGTGGAAACATGTTAACACTTTTTACATGAATAGTGATATTTAAATTTCCACCCATAAAAATACATTGCCTTGAAATATTGTGTTAATGATCATCCACTTAATAAAGATAGATTTATTATTGTAGTAGAATCGAAATAATTATCTTTGTCCCCATGAGTATGCATTATTTTATGGAAATGAAAAAGGTGATTACAATGATTTTCTAGAAAAAACTCAACCCCATGCACCTCATGATATATTTTTATACGCACCCATCCAGGTAATTATCAAATAAAATCTATAGTATTAGTAGAATACACTTTTTATTGAATTTCAACATAAATTTAATATTTAAAACTATACATCAGACATCATTGGAATCCGATATGATGAATCACCAAAAATAATATGTAAATCCGTACATGTGCCTCTCACATCCCTAACACTCTATTATATTCATCGTAGATTATATGCATACCCATAGTTTTGATTATAACCAACACACCACATAAATTATGCTAGGATAGTGACCTATTATTCTTTATTATTGAATATATTAGAGGAATCCAAGTCTAACCCCAACTCAAGAGACTCCAGATTCATTGGTCGATCACTCAACCCAAAGATGAATAATGTGATATTCCCATGAAATAATAATGGTATGGTCCAGCTGAACCCATTAGGGGCCAATTAATAGATGTGGAAAGACATTAGCGTTCCTACCTCTAAATCATAGATATTTCAACCAACCTATAAATTGATCAAACTTCATCATCTATTTAAAAAACCATCACATATATATACACATGAAATAAATTCATTGAAAACCATTTCTAACATAATATTGATTTAGACAATGACCCCGAATATGGACCATATTCTACAAAATCTATAATCAATCAATACTCCTCCCTCTTAAAAAGTAATTATGAATAACTAGGTACCTTCATAGATATCCATACTACTAATTATCTAATTGTAAGAACATTGATTCTAAAACTATATTAAAACTTTCCAATGACTCCTTAAATCTATAAATATCTTAATAAAAATAAATTTTATATTAGTGGGAACATTTTTTTATTATTTTCAAACCACTAATTAATATTATTTTTGGATACTCTCCATTTCATTTTTGATCATGTTTTTTATAGCCAATGAATTTTATTTTTCTTTTAGAGGTAATTTCCAAATTATTATTGTATAATCATTTTGAGTGTACATGAGACACAATTTTTCATTATTATTTAGTGAAATTTCTTTTTTACATTACATGTGACATACCATGAATCCATGTGAATCTTTTTCAAACACAGAAAAAATAATACACCACCCAATCACATTGGGGAAAAATGACATCAAAAGAATTCAATGACTAAGGAACGAATATTTTCTCATTCATGGAATAATTCCTTAGTTTATAATCATTCATAAATACTATGATAATAATGTATATTTAATTATTTTTCATTCATATCAATCACCATTTTTTTGAAATTTTTTTAAATGAAAAATTTAATTACGCTTGAGCGAACATTGGAAAACTTTTTAATTACAACCCCATTAACGATTTAGGTTACATAATAAATTTAGGAATGATTTATAAAATTGTGAGAAAATATATTTTAAAATTCATAAATAAACAATTCAAAGGTGGAAATTAATTTTTGATGTTCATACACTTTAATATTTTTAGTATACTGAACATTATTTTTGATTTCACTCTAATATGACACTTTGAATCCTATAGAATTGTTTTTAAACTGGTCATATTTATATCATTCATTACATCATTCCAAAATTTATCTATTAATTGCAATTTATAAATGGTATATTGAACATATTTTTCTGTATTGTTTCTTATTACCTCTTTTTGTAAGATATTTTTTTATTTAACGATATAATGGAATATACATTTTTTATTGGTTAGAAATGATTATTTTGAACAACATAATGGAAATTTAATAAATTAATTAATATTATTTATCCCATTTCACATCAATACCTAAATTTTCACTCAGTATATAATTACATCATATATACTAGAGATTTCATTATACGAATTCACATTATAATACTAATTTATCTTCATACCCCATCGTTGTATATGATTTCATTATTTTAATTGGATATATAAGAGTCTGTGGGGCATATAATTATCTGAGTGGGGATTCATACAATGAAATTAAAGAATTTTTTTATCTATTTATTTTGAAAACATATGGTGCAAACTATTTTAATTGTAAGTAATGATACTTAATCATTTTATAGAGAAAAAATGTTGAAATTGAATTATTTTTATTGACATATAATATAACAAATTCTACATTTTTAAACTATAATGAATTATTTTATTTAATGTTTATTGAATTTTATATATTTTTCAGTGCTGTTTTAATTCAAAGGGAGTAAAATTCATTCTTGCATAAATTATATATAAATAAAAGAGATAATGATTTCAAAAATGAGTTCATATATCATGACTAAAATTTAATTTTTTTTCCCGTAGAGAAAATGTACAATGTTTATTGACATTGATTCAAATTGTATGGAATTGAGTTTTTATGATCGTAGTGATGATATGTGATGAAACACAATACAATACATAATTTCTAATTTTTACGATTGATAATTATTTTAATATCATTTCTATAAATTCATCACATTAGAGACTTTTGAACCAAAATAAAAGGTCTACTTGAAATTTTTGTCAATTATTTGAAATTTGATATGACTTGAAGTACTATATATTGATTAAATCTACATACAGTTTTGAATATCTCCAATAAAATATATATTGAGTGATAGATGATTTTATTTTTTAGTGTGGGTGACCATAAATGGAATGGGTAATTTTAAGACTCTTACTATGGAACGTGGATTATGAAAATGTTATTAAAATGGATTAATGGATGTGGAATGGTAATAAAACTCTTAATATCATTGAATTTGGGATTTAAAAAGAAATTTTTATTTTATATTCTTTTTTATTAATTCATGGACTGTGTGTCTTATATGATGTGTTATGATTCCACATTGATTTGATGTATATTTTCTCATTGGGAAAACCAAAATATTATTTTAAGGGGAATTTGTTATGTTTAAATAATGAATTCATTTCAAAAATAATTTAATATAATTACCTACATGAATATTTATTTTTGATTATTTTTAATAAGTTTTTTGATTATTTTTGTTGTTGATGGATATAAATGTATTTTTCAGAATTTTTTTATTATAAATCATAAAAATCTTGATGTGGTTTACAATATAAGAGTTTTTATGTAAGATCATTACCAAAATATAAAATTAAATTATGTTAACACCAATGAAATACATAATTTGAAGGATTATATTAGAATCTATGATAGATTAATTTATAATGATAATGGATTTCATGAATATTAAATGGAGTTCAATGGCACAATTTGGGACACTAAAGAAGAAAAAGAATCTCGTATATCAATGAAATGTGGTGGAGTCTAATTAACTAAAATTCAATCCATATCATGCTGGGTTATGTAAAAAATTCTAATTCATGATCTAAAAACCTGTAATAAAATTTGTTTTTTAATTTCTATGATTGTGATTTGGAAATTTTTTACCATAGTTTTGGCCACACATGTAAAATTAATCCAATTTATCTTATCTTGATTGAAAATATTGTAGATTTCATTGAATATCAAAATCCTCAACATGATGGAATAAACATTTGAAGAACCATATCATTTCAGATACATGAGTTTCACAAAAAAATCATTAAGTAATGAAAATAATATTGGAAGAGTTGGATTTAAAAATGATAATAATATTGTAGATAAATTAATGGGATCACACCATTATATTAAATACAAAAAACATCTCATAATTATAAAAATTTCACCTACAAAAATCCCTTAAAATATTAAAATGAGTAATTTTAACACATATAGGTAAATATGTAATATTAATTTCTATTGCAACAATATCTAGTGTTATTTCATCAAGATAACTATGGTTTTTTTATTTAAAATGAAACCTAACATTAAATGGGAGAGTCTTATTGGAAATATAATGTGGTGAGAGTAATATTAGAGAAAAGGTACATTTGGAGGGAGACTGTCTTAGTATAAGAAATTATCTTCTAGGTTTTTATGTTATTGATTCCATTATTTTTTATATATATTGTGTTGTGTATGGTAGTTGAGTTTAGTTTATTTCCCAATTTGATTTATTTTTTTGAATATTTTTATAATGGAGTGTATTTTTTCCACTAATAATTATATTTAATGAGTTTTGTTGCACATTCCATCACGAGTGAATAGTTTTTACGGGATGGATGATCAAGAGTTGCATAAATATTTATTATCATAAGATTTAATTTTTTTAAAATATCATGTGTTATACTTTGATAAAATTAATTTTAATTAAAATCATGTACCTTTTTTACAATGAGACTAATATGGATTATGTTATGAATCCAAATTATAATATCATGGTTTAAATTCCCCAAAACCAAACATAAAGGTTTGATTCTCAGAAAAAAATACTTCATTTTATATATTCAATACTAGCTTAGGAAACACAAGAAAATCCAATATATATTTAAATAATTTTAACATTATATTTCAAAATACTAAATCATTACTATAATATAAAGGATTATTGTATTTATAGATTAGAGGAATGAATATATTATTTTGAACATTTCTCCATAAGAAAACAATAAAATATACCATTATTAGACATCTCTTATGTTATACTCATGTTTATATTATGGGTAATGGAAAAATAATAAATGGAGAAGATCAAATATTTAGTAATGTATAATGACATCAATAAATAATGAATATTTTGAGTATAATCATATGAGAAAACATGAGCATGAGATAAATAAGAAATTAAAAAACATGAAACAATAAGAGTTTTTCAATAGATATTTTAAAGAAACATTTGACCTCAAAATGAAAAAACATTTATGATGATGTAGGAGAATAGATACAAGATATAATCATAATGTGGTAGGGATCATAATATAATTATCTATTAATTGAATGTGGAATAAGTATAAACAATTTTCATAATGGTGTGACATTAATATAAGAATATAAATCATAACATTGTGGATAAAGAACTCACATCATTTTCATTGTTAAAATTGTCTCTTATCAACTAATATTCATATCTGCAATAATAATGATGGAAGATAATTTACATCCCAATATCACATAATTGAGTGGGTATGGTATTTAAGTTCTTGATTTCTTATATATACCCATCTTGGAGTTCACATTCATTTATTTTATAATATTATGTATAAGGAATTCAATTCCATGTCTCCCATAATTATCTCATGAGATACAAAATATTGGAAAATGTTTTTGAGGGAAATGTAGGACCCCACCTATTATATAATTTTAAAACATTATCATTTACAACATAAAAAATAACATATATATCGAATCATTATAAAACAATGGAATGAAAATTGGGTTTGAAACATTTCAAAATGTTATCATCTTAAATTTACTAAATATATAGATTAGTTTATAACAAAAATTAAATTAATCAAATGTAACATAACTGTAGGATTAATGAGAGTAATTCTTGAACTCTTTCTGTAACATATATATACATTTTCAAGATATATTTAAAGATATTACAAAATTGATTTAAATATATTTAATTAATCATTATAAACTATGTTTTGTTAAAATATTATTAAACAAGGTGCCTTTAAAATCCTTTATAGGGAATGTAATATGTGACCATTATAAAAATACCACATTAACGTCAATAACAATAATATACTATATATAATAATTACTGGGTTTCATAATAAAATTTTGAGCGGATGATAAAAAAAATATAACTATGGGAGAAAAAATAATTATATTTTTAAATACCATTATTTAAATACACATTTTAAAAAAGGATAAAAAATTATTTTGAAATTTATTTTGTAAATAAGGAAAAAAGGCAATTATTATTTTTTGTTCAAAATAAGAAAGGAAAAATTTTATAGAATTAAATAATATGGCCCTTGATTATAAAAAACTATCATTATTGATAAATATTTTCCATATCAATATTGCAATTATATAAAAAATAATTTATATCGAAAATGGATTATTATTGTAAACCACATGAAATGGAGTATACAAGGATGGAATTTAAATATTAGGAATAATGAGGTGATGTAAAAAATAATTCCATAAAGGTGGATATTGTAAAAATATTGGAAGAATAAATTTCAGTAATTCATAAATTAATTTATAAGCGGAAAATTGATTTTATGAAAACTCTTAGGAGTTCAATAACTGTTTAATCTAAATCATATCAATTAAGAAACGACATATGGATGTACAAAATACCTGAATTACATGTGACATATTATATAAAGACAAAAATTGGAATTAAACAAAACAATCAAATAAAAATTATTGTTGAATATGGAATATATATCGAAGATAGAAAATTGATATGAGAAAACTATGACCTAATCTCTGTACTTCCAAGAAAAAAATTTGACCTCTTTACTCAAGAAAATAACTCTTTTGAAAATTGGAGTAATCCTTTAATGTTTCAAACTTTTATCTGAGATGGAACTCGAGGTTATTTATATGAGTGTTTTTTATTGATATGGTTATATTTTACTTCAGTCATAGGTCTTGTGTTTTTTGGATAGGTTGGGTGGTGATGGAACCCTTTTATAAGTAAAAGGGTCACTTATTTTTTAATATTCATAAATTTATTTAATTGGAATTTCATTCAAATGAATATAATATTAATACGTGATAATAGTGGATAAAAAATTGGTATTTATTGTTCCACTTAAAACAGGATCACATTTACATGTTTCATGAGAGTTTAGTTCATTAATCCTTAGATTTATTAATTTTACCATATTCACATTTACCATTAAAACTAATATTTAAACTAGTCATTAATTTTATATGATTAAAAATAAAATAAGTCTTATGACATAATTTGGAACTTGGGATTCCAAATATAAAATAATTTTTATAATATATAATTATATATATTTTTATTAATAAATAATTATAACTTAAAAAATGTACACTGCATTTAAATGTACTTTTTTGGAAAATAATATTTTGAATTATAATAAGTTAATTAAGATAAATGTCACAACCCGTCCCCCGAGGCTCGTGCCGTGACTACCCCAAGCCCGCATTCCATAGGCCAGGGCTGGCGACTAGCAAAAAATGCGAAAATTCATAAAATTGGGAAGGCATTTCCATTATGACCTGAAAACACACCCAACAGAGTACGAGATGGAAGAAAAAAAATACATAAGATTGTATTAAAAAAGTGTGCTGAAAATTAACAAGGGATAGAAATACAAGCCCAACTGTCAAGTACAAGAACTGTAAAAAGGGAAAATAGCTCCTGGATCATCGGCCGGGAAATCCTACCTGATGGGTAGGTACAGATAGCCCCCACAGTACTCCACATCTTTCCATCTCCTCCGTGTACCATCACGCAGTGTGGTCCACCTCTGTGTACCGTCTAGTCCTGGTAACTCAGCCTTGTTCAGTGATGTCTGTCATCTACAACCAACACAATGAGGTACAGGAATAGCCCCTGCAGGGGTGAGTATAATGATACTCAGTAGGGACCTCGACACCCTCAAGGTCTCACAAAATCCAACAAGGATAAACCAAAATGTATGAAATCAATAGATAACCATACTCATGTATATGACCGTACATATACATAAGTTATCAAGTGATCTATCTCAGTCATTAGGAAAACACAAAAGTACTAACTTATCTCACAGAGGTATAAAAATTTTGTAGAGAGATAGGGATGATTATATATAGCCACTAAATCATCTACTCTATTGAACCCCCGTAGGATCCAGGAATAGTAGTCAGAGCTATCGAACCCACACAGGATCCAGTAACAGTAGTCAGAGCTGTCACACCTACACAAGATCCTAGAATAGTAATCAGAGCTGTCGAACCCACACAAGATCTAGGAACAGTAGTCAGAGTTGTCGAACCCACACATGATTCAGGAATAGTAATTAGAACTATTGAACCCACACAGGATCCAGGAGCAGTAGTTAGAACTGTCCAACCCACATAAGATCCAAGAACAATAGTCAGAACTATCGAATCCACACAGGAACCGGGAATAGAAGTCAGATCTGTCGAACCCACACATGATCCAGGAATAGTAGTCAAAGTTATCCACCCACACAGGATCCAGGAACAGTAGTCAGATCTATCGAACCCATATAGGATCCAAGAACAGTATTCAGAGCTGTTGAAGAAACATAGGATCCAGGAACAGTATATAGAGCTGTTGAACCCATATAGGATCCCAGAACTATAGTCAGTACTATCAAACCCACACAGGATCCATGAATATTAGTCAGACCTGTCGAACCCACATAGGATCTAAGAACACTAGTCAAACCTATTGAACCCACACAGGATCCAGGAACAGTAGTCAGAGCTATCGTACCCACACAGGATCCAAAAATAGTAGTCAGAGCTATCACACCCACACAGGATCCAAGAACAATAATCAGACCTGCCAAATCCACACACGATTCAGGAACATTAGTCAGAGCTGTCGAACCCACATAGAATCCTGGAACGGTAGTCCGAGATGTCAAACTGACACATGATCTAGGTACATTAGTCAGAACTGTCGAACCCACTCAGGATCCAAGAACAGTAGTCAGAGCTGTCGAACCCACACAGGATCTAGGAATAGTAGTCAGAATACAACAATCAATAGGGTTTCTGCACAAAGAACGCTTTCTTTTGGGTGGTCTTCTCATCAATCCTACTTTATATACATGAACTTCCACAAAGTCCCACTAAGAAATACCTCGATGGTCCGCCACATCATAGGGGTCTCAACGCAAAAGATGACGCGTCAATCAGACGCTCGGTATGCGAGTTATTAGCCTTTTAGTCCCAGGGGACCGGTTGAATTCATGCACGATCCAACCTAACTGTATCTCAACTATACACCAAACTCCAGTGGGCTATACTCAATGGGACCATCAAGCTCCAATATTACCAGCGCCTTGGACGGTTCGACAAACGGATGTCTGGTGCCAAAGATATGGACAAAGAAATTAAAAGGTCGGTAGTGGGCCCAGGTCTGGTCTGACCCGGTCGGACCAACCCGGCCTAACATAGTCTAGGCGAACCGGTTTGGGTTCAGCCCGTCCTGACCCATTAGGTTTGGCCCGTCCTACTGGGCCTAACCTAGAAGGCCTCGATGGTCGTGAGTAGCGTGAGGGCATGGACCAATCACGGGGGTGTGGAATGGTCACACGTTGGTGTAAGGGCGGTTCGGCCCAAAAGGCGTCATGAGGGGCGCGGAGGACCAACTCAGCTAGGCGCGCGTGGGGTGCAACTCGGCGGCTCAGTCCGGATGGGCAAGGCCAGTTTGGACAAAGCCACAAGGGGTGCAGCTCGGGCGGCTCATCCTGAGAGGCTGGGGTGTGGGAGGCAGGTGGGCGGCCGAGTGGCCGACGGGCAGTCGGGAGACGGCAGGCACAAGGGAGGTCGGCAGCGGCTGGGAGCCGGGAGGCCGGCGGGAGGATGGGGGCCAACGGGCACATGGGAGGCTGACGACAGCTGGGAGTCTGTTCAACTGAAATGCTACATAGGTGGCACGGGTTGCAGATTCCGTGGGTAGCGCACTCAATTCCTATCAACTCTGTCACCTCATTGTATCATATCCATACCGAAGAACATCAGAAAGTGATCGGCAGAGGGAGTCAGGCTATGTTAATTGGCCCTCAATCTCCGCGTTTAAGACGATGGCAAACAATCCATCAAGAAAAGATAACGATGAACTTCAAAATCTAAAACCTTCGCAACAATTCTTTTCCAATCCACAAAAGAAATTAAAGGAAAGAATTATCATTCAAATAAACCCCCTACATTTGTTCGTTGTTTATCGACGTTGGTGTAGGAAGGAAGACTGATCGTTGGAAAAATATGGACGTCGGTGTTGTCGGTGTTTTCCTCGATCGTCGGTTTGTGCGTCGGCTCGTCGTAGTCAAATATGTCCTACATTTGAGTAGGTTTCGAGGAAGGAAGTCGAAGTCACTCCTTGCTGGCATTCTTCATTGGAAGAATGTGTTCTTCATGGAGAATGCGGAATCCTCCAAGTGTCGGGAATCACATCACTTTACCAGTGCTTCGTTGTTTTGTGAAACCATCCCAAAACCTCAACCAAAGCTTCATTCATATAAGAGATGGAGGGAGGTAGGTAACGATTGTTGGAATTTATGACGGTTCAATTATTAAGAACCATCCTAAATTCCATCAATGCGGTTATTTAAATTTAAAAGGATCAATATAATAAAATTATGTTGTCGTAATTTAAGAGGTGTGTTGGATATAATTAGTGGGAGGATACCAAGAGGCTACCCCCACATTTAATAGAGACATTAGAGGTTTCTCCCAACTAATGGGAGGTTTTAGGGGGGATTAAAAATCTGAGTGGTCCCCACCACCATAACCTCTCATGGGAGGTTATGGTTCAGGTCATCCCCACAACCATAACCCCTTATTGGAGGTTATGCTTTGCTGGTCCCCACTTCCAACTTCCTTGTGGAGTTTTAATTCTATTGGACCCCACCTGAAATATCTACTTGGAAGATCAAAATCAAATAATGTGAAGATCATAAAATTTTTATTATTTAACATCAAAACCCCAAAAACTAACTTTCATTCTCATCTCACTATAATCAAAGTGAAAGTTTCCTTAAGTGAATAACAACGTCATTAGTTAAATTGTGCCCTCAGATTTCTATTCCGAGCAATAGTTCAGAAGTTACAAAACGTCGTTCATGGGTTTACTGAACGTACTCGAAAAAAGTTATGGAAATTATTATCAGTCAACCTCGACCTATGTTTTTCGAGGTTATGCTATGCCTAGAAAAAACACATCCCAAAACACCCAACAGTACTCTCATATTTTCAATCAGATTTATCATATAGATGTTATGAATTTTACAATAAAATAATTGTCACTTAATTATTTTATTTGTGGCCAAAAAATAACATTCTATGGGACCCACACCTTCCAATGTTATTATCTGCATAAATAAAGAATACCCTCATGAGTTCAATGGTGGTCTCATCTTTTTAATCTGAGTTTCTGTTTGTGAGTTATAAGTCTTTGAAAAAATAAAATAATTCATTCCATTATTTTATTTACAATTACACCATTTTTGTGTTTTCTCACAGGAGGCCCGCGCCGACTAATCATTAGTCGTGAATAGGGTAAAAACTCCATCCTAAGTGCAATGGTGCCCTCAGATTTATTATCCGAGTAAACATTTATGAGTTATTCCACTTTTTTAATGAAAACTACTTACCAGTGATAACATAATCTTAAAAAAAACTTCGACGGATCATTCCGGGCACTCCGGGCCTCGGAATCGCATGCCGTCAAATTTCGGGGACATGTAAAATAACCATATATTTAAAAAAAAAATTTAATTTATGGGTCTTTAAATTTTCCCTTTTCCAGAGCCCTACATCCCCATAACCCACAACTCAAACTAAGTAAACAAGTGGGGTTACAGAGCACGCATCTGAGCCTCTTGCTACCATGTGCTCTCCTGGAGGTTCCAATGATGCCATGTAATGTGCACTAGAGGCATCGACCATCCAAATTGGTCCCACTCTTATCTATCCTCATTCACCACTAGGAAATCCGTAAAAGTCACCCCATCATCGACGTCCATCACTCAGTGGTCGATGATATGAGAAGGGTCGTGCATATATCTCCTCAGCTGGGATACATGGAAGACGGCGTGCACCTAGTGCAATTGAATTGGAAGATATATGTGGTAATCCACCTCACCAACTCTGGTGAGGACCTGAAAATTTCTGATGAATCTTGAAGATAACTTGTCGCCACTTCCAAATCACCATAATCCTCGTCGATGTGAGACCTGTATAAAGACATGGTCGCCATCCTCAGACTCCAGAGGTCTTCATCTCTTGTCAGCATATGAATTCTGCCAGCTATGTGAAGACTTCATCTGCTCCTGGATGATCTAATCCTTCTCATTGGAAGCTCGTACCATCTCTGGTCCCATGAGGGGTGAATCCCCTGGGTCAGTCCAACACAAAGGTGACCTACAAGGTCGCCTGTACAATGCCTCGATAAGTGCCAGCCCAATGGTTGAGTGATAGATTTGGTTGTATTCACACTTATCCAAAGGTATGTGATCCTCCCAACGAAGAACGAAGTTGAGGACACAAGCAAGAAGCATGTCCACGAGTGTCTGAATGGTCTATTCAGTCTGACCATCCGTTTGAGGATGGAAGGCGGTGCTCAAATGAAGCTGCATCCCGAATGATTCTGACAACCCCATCCATAGCCAGGAAGTAAATCGTGTGTCATGATCAGAGAAAATCGTCGAAGTTACTCCATATAGATGCACAATCTTCTGCATATAGTGGTGTCTCATTCTCTATAATAAAACCTTCTCTCTGATCGGTAGGAAGTGGGCCGACTTGGTGAGTTGTTCGACGATCACCCAAATCAAGTCATGTCCTCTGGATGTAAGTGGAATTCCTGTCAAGAATTCCACAGATATCCCATCCCACATCCTCTTTGGGATCTCTAAAGGCTGAACCAAGCCCACTGGTACCTGATGCTTGAACTACATTTGCGGACTAGTGAGGCATCGAGAGACAAACTTCGCAAATTCTTTCTTCATTTCTGACCACTAGTGCTATCGTCAGAGGTCCTGGTACATCATTTCCACTCCTGGATATACCGCTAGAGGGGATGTGTGGAACTTCCTCAACACTTCCTCTTGAAGTGGCACTGGTACCATAGTAAATCCTCTGAAAAGGATGACATGATCCCCTCTATCAGAAAATCAATCAGGTGTCTGCCCTATGGATATCTGAGCAAGTCAAGTCTCGCAGTCAGTGTCCCCATGTTGTGCCTCCCTTACTAAAATAATGGGGGAGTGATTGTAAGAGACAGAAGGAAGGCTGATCCATATTTATGCACAAAGTGTATTGTTAAAGCATCCAACTTCTCTGTGGCCTCACACAACACATGGAGGCCGGACCTCATCCTGAGTGCATCTATTACCATGTTTCCCTTTCCAAGAGTATAGACGATCTCAGAGTAAACTTCTGATGCCACAAGGGTGAGGTTGGCCAACTCACGAGTGATTGGATGCACCCACTTATGCATGAGTTTATCCGGCGCTTCTTGGGATTCATTTTTCACCAACTAAGGAAAAACCCATTCCAACACTGTAGATAAACCACAACCTCTTTTCCTAATATAGTTAATCTGAGTGTGAAAAGTGGATGTCATGTCCAAACCCAAACTAAAATTTTAAGGCCTCGACGCTACCACCAAGAGGTTCCAACTGAAACTCTAACCTTAAGGGTCATATGACACCATCGGCATAAGTGTGATTATCGACTCTCTCCCAAAGTTATCTCCAGAAGAGAGGGTCAAGTCAATGGGTTAACCAGAGACTTTTGGTCCTGGAAAAGATTCGTGGAAGGATGGAATGATTGTTACCTATGTATATTATACGAAATCTAGTAGTAGACATAGACCATAACTCGAATAATTCCTAGAGCCCTTGGGTCGCATTCCATGACCGCATGCAACAACTATATTCCCATGTGCTCCAGCTCCCTATGCCTGTCTGGGTCCACAAAAAAGGGGGTGGTTGTAACAGGTTGAAAAGTACACCACCACATGATACTCCCCTAGCTCTGATTCCACATCTGATTCCCTAAAGATTCATTTTTCCCTAACACATTTTACATTCCCAAGTCTCTATGACTGGCACTAGTTCCTTGCTTTCCCACTGCTTACATTCACAAAATCTATCCATTCCACCAAAGAACATTCAACCACAAAGGTTCTCTAAAGAAACTTAGCATAAGTAGGAATACATAGTGGAATAGTGCTTTCTCATATGTCCTTTAAACACACTTCTCTCAGAAGTTCGAGCCCCGAAGCAATGATGGTATTGTATTCATCGAGAACACAGAATGATCGATATGCCTCGATGAATACCCAGCTACCGACATGTCATCGTGCCAAAGCTGTAGATGTTCTAGAGAACTCTTATCCACCTACTCGATCCAGTCCTCAGCCACCTATGATTTTGTATCACCTATGATCCTGAAAGGTATCTCATGCTGAAATGCGTGTAAGGTACTAAGCCTACATGTGTCCTTTACCAGTTCCAGCAGTTGTAACTGCTGGCCAATGGGTAGTGATATAGTTGGCACACTACCTGAGGGTGTTATCTTAGGAAATGGTCCACGTACAGAAGCCTCATCAGAAAAAGGACCATCATCATGGTCACTCATTGAAAAATACTAGTAACTAAGATCAATGTCTTCTCTACTAGTGTCTCAACTAGACGAGAAACTCTATCAATAGCCTCCATCCAGCCCTCAGCTGCGTGGAAATATGTCTCACATAAAAACTTTAGAGGCATCTGATATTGGAACACATGCAATGAAACCAGTCAGTGAGAACCGTCCGCTAGTGTGGCTCGTGGTATCTACTGCCCAATGGGTGGTGGTGTTGCTGGTACACAACCTGAAGGTTCCAACATAGTAAGACAGCCCTGCTCTAAAGCCTCATCGCATGGTGGGTTGTCATTGTGTAAAACCCTCAGAACCATGGCTAGATATATGCGTGGAGGAATCCTAAAAAGTAATAGGTGTGTCATGGTTAATAAGTTATACCTAGTGAGAAGACTCAAAGAGTTAACAGACAAGAATCTTGAAAACAAACACACAATCAGTGTTTTCGTGCACTGAGTTAGAAATCATAAGTCAGGAATCTGCTGTATGGATACATCGGCTGCCGCACCAACAATGGAATCCCTGAACAGAAAACCACACTCACTACACATGACCCTATTTCTGTTAAAAAAATATCAGAGTCCTAGTTCTTCGATATAACCGACTCCTCTGATACCAATTTGTCACGACCCGTCCCCTAGGGCCCGTGTTGTGACTACCCCAATCCTACCTTTTATAGGCCAGGGGATGACGACTAGCACAAAAGGAAAAAATCCCTAAAACTAGAAAGTCATTTCCCTTATAACCATAAAATGCACACAATAGAGTACGAGTTGGAAAAAACACTATGTAAACTGTATATAAAAAGAGTGTTGAAATGTAAAGGAGGCCAAAAATCCAAGCCCAATTATAAAGTAAAAGAAGTGGAAAAAGGGGAAACAACTGCTAGATCATCCACTGGGAAATATTACCTGAAGGGTAGGTACAAATAGCCTCCACAACACTCCATGTATGTCTGTCTCCTCCGTGTACCGTCACGTTGTGTGGTCCACCTCCGGGTACTGTCTAGTCCTGGTACAAAGAGCCTCGGTTAGCGATGTCTGTCATTTGCATCCAACACAATGAGGTGCGGGCATAGGCCGTGCAGGGGTGAGTATAAAAATACTCAGTAGAGACCCCGAGACCCTCATGGTCTCAAAAAATACAACAAGGATAAACCACAAAGTATGAAATCAATAGATAACCATACAGAGGTATATGCCCATACATATACCCATGTCATCAAATGATCCATCTCAATCATGAGGAAAACACAAAAGTAATGACTCATATCACACAGGTAGACAACATTTGAAGCGATATAGGGATGATTTGATATAGCCACTAAGTCAACTATTCTGTTAAACCCACATTAGATCCAGGAACAGTAGTTAGAGATGTCGAACCCACATAGGATCTAGGAAAATTATTCAGATCTGTCGATCCCACATGGGATCTAGGAACAGTAGTCAAAGCTATCAAACCCACACATGATCCAGGAATAGTATTCAGAGCTTTCAAACCCACACAGGATCCAGGAACAGTAGTCAGAACTGTCGAACCCATGCAGGATCCAAGAACAAGAGTCAGAACTGTCGAACCCACATAGGATCCAGGAATAGTAGTCAAAACTGTCAAACCCACACAGGATCCAAGAACAGTAGTCAGAGCAGTCAAACCCACACAAGATCCTGGAAGAGTAGTCAGAGCTCTCGAACACATTCATGATCCAGGAACAGTAGTCAAAACTGTCAAACCCACCCAGGATCCAGGAATAGTAGTCAGAACTATCGAACCCAAATTGGATCCAAGAATAGTAGTTAGAGCTTTCAAACCCACAAATGAAATAGGAACAATAGTATGAACTGTCGAATGCACACAGGATCCAAGAACAGTAGTCAGAACTGTCGAACCCACACATGATCCACGGTCAGTAGTCAGAATTGTTGAACCCACATAGGATCCTGGAACAGTAGTCAGAGGTGTCCAACCCACACATGATCTAGGAATAGTAATCAGAGATGTCGAACACACATAGGATCCAGTAATAGTAGTCAAAACTGTCGAACCCACACAGGATCCAGGAATAGTAGTCAGAGCTATCGAACCCACACATGATCCAGGAATAGTAGTCAGAGCTGTCGAACCCACAAAGGATCGAGGAACAACAATCATAGCAATCGATCCCACACGGGATCCTGGAACAGTAGTCAGAGCTGTCAAACCCACACAGTATACAGAAACAGTAGTCATAGCGCAACCAGCCCCTGGGTTTCCGCACAAAGCACGCATGATTCCGGGAGGGTCCTCCCCTAAAGACGAGTATCGCTACATCAAATTACATGAAGTCCCATGAATAAATATCCCGACTGCCCTCCACGTCAATGGGGTCTCAATGAAACAGATTACATGTCAATCAGAGGCCCGGTCTGTGAGTTATTAGCCTTTTAGTCTCAGGGGCCCTATTGGATTCGTGAATGATCAAACCTGACCGTATCTCAACAATACACCAAAATGCCATGGGGTATACTCAACGGGATAGTTAAGCTCCAATATTACCAGTGTCGCTGATGGTTCGTCAAACGGACATCCGGTTCCAAAGAAAGTAAAGGGACAGAAGTGGGCCCGGGTCCCATCACGCCTAGTCGGACCAACCCGACCCAACTTAGATTGGGCCGACCTAGTTTGGGTTCGGCCCGGACTAACCCATTGGGTTCGGCCCGGCCAGCTGGGCCGCGCCAAAAAGATCGCGAAGGTCGAGAGTAGTGTGAGGGCGCAGTCCACTCGCAAGGGCGTGGACCGGCCCCACGTCAGTGTAAGGAAAGTCCGTCCTAGAGGAACCACGAGGGGCACGAAGGGCCGGCTCAGCCAGGCATGTGTTGGGAATGTATCGGAGGCCTCTCCCAGATGGATGAGGTCGGTTCAACCAACACTGTGAGGGGAATAGCTCGGGCGGTTCGGCCTTGGTGGTCGACGGGCGGTCGGGCGGCCGGGAGACCGGCGGGCACACGGTAGTCTGGCGGCAGCTGGGAGCTGGGAGGCCGACTGGCTACCGGGTGGCCGGCAGGAGGCCAGGGGGCCGGTGGGCGTACAGGAGGCCAATGGGAGCCAGGAGCTGGTTCGACCGAATCGCCGCGAGGGAGGCACGGGTTGCGGAGTGCCCGGGTAGTGCGGTCATTTCCTTTCGCCTCCGTCTCCTCGTAGTTTCATCACCTTGACAAAGAACATCACAAAGAGATCGGCTGAGGGAGTCAGGCCATGTTAGTTGGCCCACATCCTCCTAGATTAGGATGATAGCAATCAGTCCAACATGGAATGATAACGATGAACTTCAAAATCTACAGCCTCCTCAACGATACATTTTTAATCCGAAAAAGAAAATCAAGGAAAGCATTAACATGCAAATAAACCCCCAACTTTTGTTCGATTTTTATCGACATTGGCATGAGAAAGAAGACTGTTCATTGGGAAAATATGGACTTTAGTGTAGTTGGTATTTTCCTCGATCGACGGTTTGTGTGTCGGCTCGTCGTAGTTGAAGACGCCCTACGTCATAGTTGGTTCTGAGGGAGAAAGTTGATCTCGCTCCTCGGCGGCATTCTTCTTTGAAATAATGAATTCTTCATGGAGGATGTGAAATCCTCCATGTGTTGGGAGTTACGCCACCTTACTAGTGATTTTTCTCTTTTTTAATCCATCCCAAAACATCCTCCCAAGCTTCCTATATTTAAGGGAGGGAGGGATGTAGGTAACGATCTATGAAATTTATGACGGTTCAATTATTAGGAACCTTCCTAAATTCCAACGACAAGGATATTGAAATTTAAATGTATCATGATAATTAAATTATGTTGGTGCAGTTTAAGAGGTGCATTGTATATTATTATTGGGAGGATATCAAGAGGCTCCCCCCACATTTAATAGGGACTTTATAGGTTTCTCCCAATTAATGGGAGGTTTCAAGGGGGTTTAAAAACCCGGGTAGTCTCCACCACCATAACCTCTCATGGAAGGTTATGGTTTGGGTGGTCCCCACCACAAAAATATCACATGAGAGGTTACGGTGTGGTGGTTCCCACTTCCAAAATCCATGTGGAGGTTTAGTTCTGGTGGACCCCACCTAAAATATCCGCATAGAAGCTCAAAATAAAATAATGTGAAGATCATTTTATTTTTATTATCTTCCACGAAAAACCCAAAAACTAACTTTCATTCTCAACCCACTACCATCGAGTTGAATGTCTTCTTAAGCGAATACCAGCGCTGCGAGTTCAACGTTGCCCTCAGATTACAATTCTGAGCACCGGTTCAAAAGTAACAAAACGCCTCTCGCGCGTTTACTTAAAGTACCCGAAAAAATGTTTGGAAAATCATTATCTGTCATCGTCACCCTGTCTTGGTCAATGTTAGGCTCTTCCTAGGTGAGACATGCCCCAAATAGTGGAACGTTACTATTGGATTTTCAATCTGATTTACCGTTTAGATGTTATGAATTTTAAAATAAAATAATTGTCCCTTAATTATTTTAGTTGGGCCAATTACTAACTTTCTTTAGTGGCCCGCATCAGCCAAATATAGTATCTACTTAAACAAATCATACCCTCATGAGTTTAGCGGTGGTCTCAGATTTGTAATCCGAGTTACGATTTTTGAGTTATAAGCATTTAAAAAATTTAACAATTTATTTAATTATTTTATTTACGATTAAGCCATTTTTGGATTTTCACACAGGAGGTCAGCGCCGACTATTCTTAAGTCGCGCCTAGGGTAACCCCGTAATCCTGAGAGCAACGGTGCCCTCATATTTCTGATCCTACTTACCTTTTAAAATTTATTTCATTTTTTTCTAGAAAACTGCTTACGTGCATTAACATAACCTTAATGAAACTTCGACGGATCATTCTGGCCACTCCATGCCTCGGAATCGCGTGCCTTCATATTTTGCGGACTCATAAAATACCCATATATTTTAAAAAAATTACATAGAAATTTCAGGTCTTTACAATAAAATTTAAATTATTGTAGACACGAATGAAATTTATTTTTTAATAATTAAATAATAAGAAATATTTTGATTTTAATAAAATTAAAATATAATTACTCTATGCGAATAATGTAATTAATTGAAAAAGTAAAAAATATTTTTATAATTGTTATATCTTACTGAAATTATATAAAATTATTCATGACTTTATTAAATTGATTTTTTTTATTTAAATGAATTATTTTACAACTAGAATAATATTTTTTCTAATATGAAAATTTTAAATTTTTTAAGTCATATATACATCATGATAAAGTCCCAAATTCTATAATATTGGTGAAAACCATTTTTTAAGTATTCACCTAGAGACAAACAGATTTTATAATTCCATTAAAATTAATACAAATACAATAAAATTACATTAAAATAACAAAATTATTTGAATTTAACAAATTCAAGTTACAATATTTGGGCATTTAACAATCAAACGAAATCATAAAATCACAAAAAATTATTTATATGAAAAATTAATTTTTTAATTTTTAATAGATGTTATATTAATATCCTATAAATTTTTAACTAAATTATAGATAATATATAAATATTGAAATATAATTTATCATCATAAAAAATACATTTTTTGTAAAATATATTTCTATTCATAAAATGAATTTATGTTAATTACATACATAATAATGGCCATTGGATGGATGCTAATATGTTTTATTTTTAATATTATAAAAATAATTCAATTAATCAATCTATAGTAAATAATAATTAGAAAGCACACAACACCATAAAAAAATTCATTGAAAGGTATGACATATATTATAGATAACCTTCAAAAAATACTATTAAAATATATTAATTATTACTATCGGTTTTATTTTAATAATAATGGATATGAAAAAAAATATTTTAATTTTATTAATACCTCAAAAAATTATAATATTTTATAGATGATTATATTTATAATAAAATTTCATAATAAAATATATCCTTTTATTAATTATTTATTTTCATAATGGTTAATGTTTTTATTCTATTATAATATTTTATCTCAAAAAAATGTATTACATTTTTTAGTTAAGAAATGAATGAGATAGTAACTATAGAGAATAATATTTATTTGAAGGAAATTTAGTACTCAAATCTTACAGTGTTTTATTATTCTCCAAAATAATGTAAATCCTAGCAATTTTAATTACTACTCAGTAATGAAAAAATATTTTGGTATGACCTAAGATATACATTCTATCTATGTACCATAAAAAGGGATATGAAACATATATGATTATTTATAATAGGTATATATTTTGATTCTCATCCATAAGTTCAATATAATACTCCTTAGATGTATATATGACTTATATGTTTATTGAGACCTAACATTAACTTCATTAATTTCATGCTCTCTTTCCCTAGAAGATAATAATATAGATATGGTTATAATTACTATATAATATCAATGGCAACCATCATATGATAAATTATTAAAAATATTTATTTCTATATGACACCATTTTCTTATCCTATGATACATTGTATTCAATTTTATTAAGCTATCATGATCATATTAACGTAATCTAAAAGCTAATTGCCTCAAAATTTTAATCAACCATTTTACAATATTATAAAATATATCTTCATTGAAATCCATGCTATAAAAATCCAACTTAACTATTATCCATAATGTCACACTGTAATTCATATATAACATAAAATTTGAATATCAATGTCCTAATCTATAATATCAATAGTCATTTCCTAAAATATTTTCTAGTTTTAATATAATAAAATTGTTTATAATTGTTCATAATTATCATGTAGATTTATAAATTATATGACTTTTTAGTGTCAAACAAGGTTTTATTTTAATTGAACTTTTCATGAATAGAGTGATGATCGTGTTAAATGAAACCAACATTTTAAAGGTTGTTCAAATTTTGTTATTTTTTATCAAAATGTTGTATCCACATGGTTATATCTAGAAATAAATTTAATTATTTGAAAATAAATAACCTATACTTCCACAAAATATCAGGTTGTTTCCCTACAAATTGGATTATCTCTAGGGATTACACTATAATTTTATAGTCATAATAACGAATAATAACCAAAATGGTCCTTAAAAATTAGAAAATCCTTAACTCATACCCACTATGTGTCCCTAAAACCATGATTCCAAACCAAGTGTTGGGAAAAAATACTTTACTATATCACCAAAATACCCTGTGAGTTGACCCAATTTAAATTTATACATTTCATTTTATAAAACATTATATCTCACAATAGTAACATTATACAAGAACCCAGTGGTTGACGATCTCTTTATATTATATCTAGAAAATATTACTGTTATAATTTCTCTATAATATATACCACAATACAAGGATACCTTATAGACCTATCGTTGTCAATACACATTAATATAACTTGGATAAATATAACAACAATTTGATAAAAAATAACCAGTAAAGGAAAATAATATCAATGAGACATAAAGGGTATAAAAATAATTATATTAAAAAATATCATGGGAGAAATATTTTGATTACAATAATATTAATTAATAAGAGTTTTAAAAATTACATTATAAAATAACATATATCCTCAAAATGAACAAAAATATATAAGAGAATATAAGTAAATGAAACTACTCATAAGCCATATATTATTATATATGGATATAAGTTATGAATATATGATAAAAGTATGAATGTGGTATAAGAGTTTTGAAAAAAAATATTTATAATAATAATATTATAGTATTAATGAATTCACATTATTATCTCCCATAAAAAATTTAGACAAAAAAACCTAACCACCAGAATATAGTGGTTAATGAATTCACATCTCAATATCCCATAAAACATTGGTACAAAAATAATCATCCATGATTCCTATAACATATCAGGTCTATAATTCCAATCCCAATCACCAATAATTATTTCATGAGATAAGAAACCTAATCAATTTCATTAGATGTCTATATTGGGACCCATTCAACCCATACTGATTAAAGATTATCATGTATGTCACAAAAAAATATAGTATATATAATATCATTACAAACCCTTATAATTGAAATGAGGTCATTAATAATTCTAAATAGCTTCACTTAATATCAGTGAAAGTGATAGGTCATTTGATTCCCAAGATTCAATCTCTTAAAATGACTATTTACCAAAAATATTTATAGGTACAACCATGAATGATTAATCAAACAGATATGAAATTTTGAGGAAATGATGAATATGGTAGTGAAATCATGGAAAGATATTTACTACCAAAATTTTTTACCTATTTTTAGAAATATAAATGTATGAATCACCTTAAAAATCATTTTAACTGAAATAGTATATTTTTTTTAAAAAAATGACGTTAAAAGAAATTACAAAACTGGATTATTGAAAAATAAATAATTTTTTCTATAGAAAATTTTATGGGGAAGAAAAAAAATTTCAATCAAATAAAATTTTATATATAATATTGTAAAATACATATATTGAAACACACATCATATAAAGGATAATAAAACCATATTTAGGAAATATATAAAGTGAATTATAAAGAACACATGAGATAATATGTATTTGTGTTTCAGAACTAAAATGGAAATAATTTTTGGAATGAAATAATAATTTTATAGAGGAGGAAAAAATATCAATGTGGATTATGAATACTCTAAATAGTGTTTTATTTTTAGATAGAATGATTTCCACCAATGAGGAAGAACTGTGGTAAAAACCACATTAAAAGAATTTCCTAATAATGAAATGTAAATCCACATAAGATGATATGATGTAAAATATATTCAATATTAGTGTATATTGTGATTAGTTTATATGAATATAAATTTAAAAATATTGGCCATAACTCAATGGATTAAAATTGAGTAGGAATAAACCTTACATGATTGATAACTTTTGAATTAAAATCCAAAAAATGAAAAACCATAATTGGATCTACAAATCCATTAAAATTCTTAAGGGGTATGATATAAAGACATAGATGGTTAGTATATACACCATATAGAATAATATATGTGTTGAATATGTAATATATCTCAATGAAGGAAAAATGAGATGAAAAAACCCAAACTATACATCTCAACATCCATGAAAACATGTAATCATTTGTACACATCGAAAACAATCCCTTCTAAATATTATTAAGCCCATGAAGGGTTGTAAATTTATGATAAAAGTACCACTCGTATATGGATAAGTGTTTTTGGGAGCCATTTTGGTAGATAATTTTCATGAAAGTTGGTTTTTATTATGAGGACACATGGTGTGTTGAAGGGATCCTATTATAAGTAAATGGGGTGTCAATTTCGTAAGTATTAATAACAATAAAATAATTTCCCATAATAATCATTATAAAGTGGATCCCATAATGAAAAATATTTTATATTGTATGTATTAGTTTATTTATTCTTCATCCACTCATTTAAATACATTTTTAAATATGTTTTATATAATTTACGTTCAGAGTTATGACTTTTACCCCTTTTATTTTCATCATGGAACCAATTATTTACTTAAAATGTTTATCACTAAAATTAAAATAGACACAATTATATACCATTTACCTCTTGATTACTAATTTGAAATACATTTTATTACTAATCATTTTTATAATTGGTAAAAATTAATATTAATATAATAAAACATAACGCATTAAAAACATGATTTTTGAAAATTATTTTTTTAAGAATTATAGTGAGATTCGGTTAAAATCCTGATTTTGTTGATTTTAATAGAATCATTTTCATTATTTTACAACATATATGACATTTGCAGACTAAAAAAAGGAAAAACAATACCTTTTAAACAACTAATTGAGATAAATGAAAAATTGTTTTGTTAAAATTAAATATTACATATATTCAACAAAAACATTATACCAGAGTTTTAAATCAAGATAATATATTTTAGTATATAATTTTACTTCAAAAATACATTTTCTTATTGATAATAATTTTTTATATGTTTTTATTTCATACATACATCCAGATAATGGCCTAAATGTTGTAGTATTTGTAAAAATTTTATTTTGTACTCTTAAAATCAATATCAAGATTTTATGAATAATATAAAAAATTTATCCACAAAAATATAATTACGATGAATTCAAAAATGTTGTTAAATTTTTTTAAAATTAATTATCAAATTAATTATTTTATCTTTTAATTGGAATCATAAAATATAATAAAAATTACCTTTTAGGAAAATGAATTTTTCATATTTTTACTATTCTCATTCTTATTTATAATAAATTTCATTATTGATGGTAATATGTTAATATAAAAATATAATTTATCATCATTTGACCGTATTATATAATTTTTTGCAAAACTAAAAATCTATACACATAAATTGGTCATTCTACTGAATTATATTATTATGTATAATATGAATTCATTCTTTTTGGTAGTTCTGTAAAGATGATTAAGTGTTGGTTAATTATATTTATTTTAAATATCATCAATATATTTCATTAAAATATTAATTTATTCTAAACTTATCACACAATAAAAACAAATAGAAATAATTAATTCTACAATATTAAATTTTTATAAATTTTTTTTAACCAAACACCATTACAGATAATTTAATATATTTAAAAAAAATTAGTAATCCATTAATATTATTATCTTTTATGTAATTTTAAATATACATCATATAGTAATTATATGTTATACATAGATAAATATGAATATTTGACAATAAAATTTTGTAGTTAATGATTATATTTTTCATTCAAAATTTATTTCTATAATGTATTATTCTTGTATTGAATCTGAATATTTTATCTCAAAAACGATTCATTTTTTAGTGATATTTTGTGTGTGAAACAAGTTATTCCATATTTTATTTATTTTAAGTGAAATTAACACAATAATATAGAGGTGATATTAGTATTTAATCATGTGAGGAACCCTTAATTCATGTTTTTATTGGGAATAATGTTAGTGAATCTATGTAAGAATATATTACACAAACTAAAAGTGTTAAATGAACTTAGGTTTTACTAGATGTTAATAAACACGTAAGAAAATTATCAGAGAGTTCTCACAATTAATCATCAATGTAAATTTATATGTAAAATGATACATAAATTTTAGAAAAGATAACATGATATTGATCCAGTGTATCTAATAATCAAAATGGATTCATTTTATTTTTCATAATACCTTTATATTCTATAAATATCAATATGGTTTTCATTCTTAATAACATATTCAACCAGTCATTCAAAAATAATCACCAAAAAAATAATCATGACACATGACAAGGATCATACTGATCTTTCTGGATTGACCTTTGAACAAGCCATTTCTGTGATCTTTATTTTTAATTTTCGTATCTTGGATTTTATTTCGTCAAAATGATAATTTTTGACACCCCACACTCATAAGGTTTTGGTTCTAAAGTTATCATCAAGAGTAATATAAATATGATAAATTCAAACTATATATTCTCACACATCATGCCTATAGTAGCGATATATGTGATAAATGTTTTCATGAATTTCCATTGGTACTATTATTATGAATGGATATTCCACATAGAAAGCTGGATGTGATTTGAAAATTTATATAGTAAGAGGGGTAATTTCCCTTTATGAAAATGATACCACGCTTGATTTACAATTAATGTTACAATCAACATTCAATGGAAAATTGTTTTAATGATATATTTTTTTTGAAATACGTACTATAAATAATTATCCAATATAATCTTATGGTTCTCCTATCTCTCAACACTACAAAGGTGTAAAATAGGCTATCTACCACCACAATGATATCAGCATCATGAGGTAATCCTGTCTAATGTGGTATTCATTATGAAGGATAATTGGGTTGTTGGTGTCATTCATTTGATTCCTAAGATTCAATCTCTTAAAATGACTATTTACCAAAAATATTTAGAGGTACAACCCTGAATGATTAATCAAACAGATATGAAATTTTGAGGAAATGATGAATATGGTAGTGAAATCATGGAAAGATATTTACGTCCAAATTTTTTTACCTTTTTTAGAAATATAAATGTATGAATCACCTTAAAAATCATTTTAAATGAAATAGTATATTTTTTAAAAAAATATGACGTTAAAAGAAATTACAAAACTGGATTATTGAAAAATAAATAATTTTTTCTATAGAAACTTTTATGGGGAAGAAAAAAAAATTTCAATCAAATGAAATTTTATATATAATATTTTAAAATACATATATTGAAACACACATCATATAAAGGACAATAAAAACTTATTTTGGAAATATATAAAGTGAATTATAAAGAACACATGAGATAATATGTATTTGTGTTTCAGAACTAAAATGTAAATAATGTTTGGAATGAAATAATAATTTTATAGAGGATGAAAAAATATCAATGTGGATTATGAATACTATAAATAGTGTTTTATTTTTAGATAGAATGATTTCCACCAATGAGGAAGAACTGTGGTAAAAACCACATTAAAAGAATTTCTTAATAATGAAATTTAAACCCACATAAGATGATATGATGTAAAATATATTCAATATGAGTGTATATTTTGATTAGTTTATATGAATATATATTAAAAATATTGGCCATAACTCAATAGATTAAAATTGAGTAGGAATAAACCTTACATGATTGATAACTTTTGAATTAAAATCCAAATAATGAAAAACCATAATTGGATCTAAAAATCCATTAAAATTCTTAAGGGGTATGATATAAAGAAATACATGGTTTGTATATACAACATATAAAATAATATATGTGTTGAATATGTAATATATCTCAATGAAGGAAAATTGAGATGAGAAATACCAGACCATACATCTCAACATCCATGAAAACATGTAATTCTTGGTACACATCGAAAACAATCCCTTCTAAATATTATTAATCCCATGAAGGGTTGTAAATTTATGAAAAAAGGACCACTCGTATATGGATAAGTGTTTTTGGGAGCCATTTTGGTAGATAATTTTCATGAAAGTTTGTTTTTATTATGAGGACACATGGTGTGTTGAAGGGATCCTATTATACGTAAATGGGGTGTCAATTTCGTAAATATTAATAACATTAAAATAATTTCCCATAATAATTATTATAAAGTGGATCCCATAATGAAAAATATTTTATATTGTATGTATTAGATTATTTATTCTTCATCCACTAATTTAAATACATTTTTAAATATGTTTTATATAATTTACGTTCAAAGTTATGACTTTTACCCTTTTTATTTTCATCATGGAAACAATTATTTACATAAAATGATTATAACTAAAATTAAAATAGACACAATTATATACCATTTACCTCTTGATTAATAATTTGAAACACATTTTATTGCTAATAATTTTTATAATTGGTAAAAATAAATTTTAATATAATAAAACATAACGCATTAAAAAATGATTTTTGAAAATTATATTTTTAAGAATTATACTGAGTTTCGGGTAAAATCTTGATTTTGTTGATTTAAATAGAATCATTTTCATTATTTTACAATATATATTACATTTGCAGACTAAAAAAAGGAAAAACAATACATTTTAAAATGAATTTTTCATATTTTTACTATTCTCATTCTTATTTAAAATAAAATTCATTATTGATGGTAATATATTAATATAAAAATATAATTTATCATCATTCGACCGTGTTATATATTTTTTTTTTCAAAACTAAAAATCAATACACATAAATTGGTCATTCTACTGAATTATATTATTATGTATAAAATGAATTCATTCTTTTTGGTAGTTCTGTAAATATGATTAAGTGTTGGTTAATTATATTTATTTTAAATATCATCAATACATTTAATTAAAATATTTATTTATTCTAAACTAATCACACAATAAAAACAGATAGAAATAATTAATTATACAATATTAAATTTTTATAAATTTTTTTAACCAAACACCATTACAGATAATTTAATATATTAAAAAAAAATTAGTAATCCATTAATATTATTATCTTTTATGTAATTTTAAATATACATCATATAGTAATTATATGTTATACATAGATAAATATGAATATTTGACAATAAAATTTTGTAGTTAATGATTATATTTTTCATTCAAATTTTTTTTCTGTAATGTATTATTCTTGTCTTGAATCTGAATACTTTATCTCAAAAAACGATTCATTTTCTAGTGATATTTTGTGTCTGAAACAAGTTATTCCATATTGTATTTATTTTAAGTGAAATTAACACAATAATATAGAGGTGATAATAGGATTTAATCATGTGAGGAAACCTTAATTCATGTTTTTATTGGGAATAATGTTAGTGAATCTATGTATGAATATATTAAACAAACTAAAAGTGTTAGATGAACTTAGGTTTTATTAGATGTTAATAAACACGTAAGAAAATTATCAGGGAGTTTTCACAATTAATCATCAATGTAAATTTATATGTAAAATGATACATAAATTTTAGAAAAGATCACATGATATTGATCCAGTGTATCTAATAATCAAAATGGATTCATTTTATTTTTCATAATAGCTTTATATTCTATAAATATCCATATGGTTTTCATTCTTAATAACAAAATCAACCATTCATTCAAAAATAATCACCAAAAAAATAATCATGATGAATTCACATGACAAGGATCATACTGATCTTTCTGGATCGACCTTCGAACAAGCCATTTCTGTGATCATTATTTTTAATTTTAGTATCTTGGATTTTATTTCGTCAAAATGATAATTTTTGACACCCCACACTCATAAGGTTTTGGTTCTAAAGTTATCATCAAGAGTAATATAAATATGATAAATTCAAACTATATATTCTCACACATCATGCCTATAGTAGCGATAAATGTGATAAATTTTTTCAGGAATTTCCATTGGTACTATTATTATTAATGGATATTCCACATAGAAAGATGGATGTGATTTAAAAAATTATATATTAAGAGGGGTAATTTCCCTTTATGAAAATGATACCACGCTTGATTTACAATTACTGTTACAATCAACATTCAATGGAAAATTCTTTTAATGAGATATTTTTTTTGAAATACATACTATAAATAATTATCCAATATAATCTTATGGTTCTCCTATCTCTCAACACTACAAAGGTGTAAAATTGTCTATCTACCACCACAATGATATCAGCATCATGAGGTAATCCTGTCTAATGTGGTATTCATTATGAAGGATAATTGGGTTGTTGGAGTCATCTTAATACTAAATAGGAGAACCTAGGTACAAATATAATAATGGGGTATGTAACAAAACCCGATAATATAAGAATCAATAATAACATGATGAAAAGTAAAACAATTGATATGAGTTAAATTTCATGGTAACATAAAATGTTGAGAATCATATACATAAATATTGAGTCTGGGTAAAAGAGTTTGATATCATGAGAAAAAGGCTTCATATGAATGTCGAAATAATTAAATAATTAAAACATATGAATAAGTCTTGACTATCCAAAAAAAATCATTATATTTTGTAATTATGAAATTTTCCCAAGCACTGTACATGGTATGGAATGAGAAGAAAACATTACCTAATGCATTGGATCACTATCAGGTTGCACCATTCTTAAACCTATTATTGCATGTTCTGCATCAAAAATATAACAAAATAACATATTTGATAAATTAAATCCCATAATTAAGGGATGTCAGCTATATTAATTGATGTCCCATATAGATGAAGGAATGTTATATTAACATTAATACCCATCAATAAAAATGGTGTAGGGTATTCATGATATATAAAATTTATGTGCTGGGAAATATAGAGATAATTATCATTTCATAACGTTTATACATCAATGATTATACAAATAATTAGTGAAATAGAAAGGTATCCTATCATTATTTTGTAATCATATGAATACTCTAGAATTTATTTTTCAAAAATAAAATATATTCAATCTATAATAAAAATGATTATTATTAATGAACATATAAAATAATACATTGTAGGGAGAGAATATGTAACTTCTCTTGATATTATTAGAATATATCCAACATTCTATACAAAAAATATATTCAATTTGAAAAACCATTCACCTATTATTTAATGGAGTGGTATTTTGTTATTTTATTCCACTCAGTTTTAATTTTATACATTATTCATATTTTACATTTACATAGAAACATAGTTTTTACCAGAGAATTTTTTAAAATAAATTTATAATTTAACACTTAGATTAATTTGGATCATTTGATTATTAATTTTAAATAAAATTTTCATGGTTCATTTTATATAATAATTGAAAATAAATTTAAAAATTATACATAAAATATTAGTTCATTATCCACATAAAAATCATCAATCAAGAAAATATATAATATTCACCCTAATATAATCATTAAATGATGGTTCCAAAAATTATTTACTTAATATAAAAATATCATTATAAATATTCAATATTTAATTTGTGAATAAAAAAAATTATTTATGGAAAAATATCAATTTTCATCATATATGATTAGATTTGTTTTCCATATAAGAATTAATTATGTTTATAAAACTAAATTTTCATTCATATACACATATGCATTACATTGAAAATATATTTTGATGTAATAATTTATTTATAAAATAAAATGTATTTTTTTTCTAGAGTGGAAATGAAATTATACTCCCTAAATTTCAGACATTATTTATCATGTTTTAAAATTTTAATTAAATTGTTTTGATCTATAAATAATATAAAAATCGGTAGAGGTTCATGTTTTTATACCATATCCTAAAATATTATAAACACACGGTAATTAAAATTGGAAATTCCAAAGATAAAATAATGGTATTTTATATACTCCACCCCATAAAAAGTTCAAGATCAAATTTTATTTACATGCACTAAGGTGAAAACATATGAGGGTACTTATACTTCATCACTTCCTTCGGATTCAATGTTGTTTATTAATAATTTTTGTTCTCTCAATGAACATTGAACAGTTGTGTTGTCTTATTTTATTGAACTTATTTATATTGTATAAGATTATATATTAAAAATCATTAAAAGAACAATCATTATCCAAATGTACCACAATATATTTACTACTTGTGAGGGAATAGGTTTGTATTGGATTAATAGGGATACATGTAACACACGCGATACATAAGAAATTTTTAATGGGAGGGATAGTTGATATTATATATCTCCAATGCAATCCAAAATCAAAATTGGGATAATATACAAAATATTTAGATATAAGTTTTTCAAATACCACACTATAATATAAATATATATATATATGATGTAAAATTCATCTATCACCATAATTTCTATGTTTCACTAATTAATACGATATCGATTTTTTAACGAATATGTGGTACTTTAATGTGTTACTGAATGGACTAGAACATCTACATCATTTTCCTACTAGTTTAGTTCCCCAAAAATTATATTATCTAACTTTATCCCAACATATTTTATTCTTTCACATATTTCTTTATTGGTTTCATAAAGAAACATTTAAATAACCATTTGAATGTTATTTTAGAATGATAATTAATTGAAAGGAATATTTGAATTAAACCATCTATTTATGTCCCATGATATAGTTATTAACATCTCAAAAAGTGAATGTATTTTCTAAACATATTATATCCTAGTGTAAGGGTGATATTAATTTTTGAAATTCATCTCATTATTATTATTATATTTCAATATTTTTTAGAATTTTAAACATAATCTTAGATAATGATAAGATATAATCGATAATGGGTTTTCATTCAGCCTCAACTCCTCTATAATGTATATCATTTCATGGATATTTAGTTATATTTCTACATGAATTATTGTCATGAACCCTCCTAGTGGGGACCATGTGAAAAATCAATATGTCTGCCTGAAATAAGTTAGGAGCATGTGACGAGAACTGAGTAGGCATATCACCAACATTGGAGGAATTTTTTTATACCTACACACATGAAAACATCTCCATGTCCCAAAATGATGAAACATAAAAAACACTAAGAACCAAATGCATGCATACCACTATATCTAAATAGACAATGTATAACATGGATGTAATGAAATGTGAAACTGGGTAAAAATGAAATCCCACCAGATGTAATGTGTACTTAAATAAATATGTATAACTTGTAAAAAAAGTAATAGGACTACCGTCTGTAGCCATAGGAATATCCCAGACTTCCTAATCTCACAATGCACTCTCATTTCCTAGTCCTCCTATGGATCAATTAAATGGGTGCTCAACTGCACAAGACATGACTTGTGTGGGAAAATCCCACGAATGGGCATTTAGTACAATACTAAGTAGGACAACCCCAAATGCTAATAAAATACAAAATGGATAGTGAAATAATCTCTACAAAATATATGTCTACAACACATATTAAAAGAATACCCAAATATACAAAATCCACAACATGACATCTAGAGTTGTCTCATAATTACCACATAACAACTCTAGAGATTTTGTTCAAAGATTCCGTGAAACACTCATATAGGATAACACATTCCTAAATCTGATAGAAATGATGATGTCTTTGGGAGATGTTTTTTTCTTTGGAAACTATCTTGAGAAAGATACTCTAATTATTTTGACAGAGAATACACTTCAATAGATGAGGATCATATCTAGGGCATTCGTGTGATAAAAAAAACTACATCTATATTAACACTCTATGTAGAGGATCAATGTTTAGTGGGATTGGGATTTTCTAAAGAAAGTACACTACCTAGGTAACTATCAATAATTTAGGATCTCATACTATAACTCTTAGGGGATTCCAAAAACGCTATCTAGGATATCCTATTGAAGGGAACATACTCCTTTGAGTAGGAAAAAATATCCAGCAACCTTCATGGATTTGATAAAAGGGAATAAACACTAATGAAACATGTATAAGGTACGGTGGGGATGAGATTCAATCCATGTATGATGGGTTACACAGCGTATATTAGTTTCACACTTTGTGTCCCTTGACCTTGGTTAATTCCCATGTACAATTTCTAGTAATATATAGAACATGCCATGTAGAAGATGCGTAGATATTCGTAGAAGAGTCACATGCCTTGTACTTCCATCTGGGGTCAATGCATGTAATCTCGTTGTGTTCCGGTACATGGTGTCAACCCGTATAGAACTTCTAGTGTACCAGTATACAAGGTCATATGAGTTCTTGGTCGATGAAAAGTTGTGGGGGGGGGGGGTACCCACTATGTTGGAAAACTATTCATGTGTCTCTCCTGATATACAAAAAAAATCACTACGATGTTCCTATACACAATGTGATAGGGTCCCATGTTGTGTGGAATTTAAATAACTCATGAATCCCTAGCCTTCGCACACTGGGAACCACATGTTATATAACCCCAGGTTACATGTCGGGTTCTACATGATTTTTATGAATCATCCATTCTTCTTCTATTCACCCATGTTGATCTCCCAGATCTCAATATAATAGTTTGTTCTCCTAATAATTGTATATCTAGGGTCAGATATCAATTATAACACTCTATCAGTGAATTTCCAGCCATAAATCTTCTCCAAATTCCAATTATCCTCATGAACTCATAAATCGTCAAATTAAAATTTATTCCCAAATCACATTGATTAATCCATCCCCATCCTCATTGAACTGCTTCTATGTTACCTTCATTCCAGATCATTAATTTCACATCATTTCATTGAGAAGAAAATGAAAAAAGATCAATCTTTCATACCCCATTATTAATTAATAAAAGAGAACAAAAATTGAAAAGAAAAATAGTAGGGGTAAAAAGTAAAATGAAAAACCCAATGAATTAACCATGCTCGTTGTTCCCTATATCCTCAAAAAATTCTCAAATGAAGGATTATGAAATTTAAATCAATTTTCAATCAATATTACTGGATATAACCATGAAAATAAATCCTATCACAGAAGAGTGTTCGATCCATAGATCAACCTCTTCCTTAGACGGTCCACATTGATAATTAAGTTCAATAACGGGGATGTACATATAAAATATTATATCTTACCACTGATTTGGATAGGTCTCTCACGATGTTCTGTTTTCGCATCATCATCTATGGTGAGATCAATCACGAACAACATTTTTCAATCTTTGATCCAATGTTCTATCATCATTTTCTATTGATATAATCCTATAGGTTTTCTATCCAATGATTCCATGTAATTCATGAGTTTTAAGAATAACCCTTCATCCCAGCCTATTTGTTTGTTAAAAATATATAATTTTTTCATCACAAAATCGACGAGACCGGAAGTAATAAATTAAATGTGAAATTTATTTTATTCTATAAAACATATAAAAAATAATTTTCATTGTTGACATTTTTCAGCTGATGTTAGGTCATTTCAAGGGAAAATATACTAATGTGAATAAAATTATGCCCTTGAATTTCTGAAAATGTTAACTCTTTATATGGTATCCCAATTTTTTTAGGATAACTACTTGCACATAAAATTTAATAATTTAATACATTAAAAATAATTATTCTGGGATCCCTGGGTGTCAGAAGTGCATGTCTTCTGATAACATTGTCTCGAATTAATTCCATATAATAATTAATAAAATACAGAGAAAGATATGGGACATAACATTCACCCGAACATGTGGTCTTTACACCCCCAAAAGGTAAACAACATGTTAGTAAAAAAGATGTGGGAACTGAGCAAGAATATAAGCTTCTTGATCCCCTCTACTCTTCTACATATTATCATGATACTGCTATACACACACCAAAGAGATTAATTATCCACGAACGATCATCTCTTTCCGAAACTCAATCATCACTAGGTACTCAGCAAAAGTAACTCCATCCACAATGTCCATCTCACACTATTAAATGAAGTGGGATAGGTCATTCACATAACACATCACCTATGACATGGGGAATATGTTTTGTACCCAGTCCAATGGTGGTGGTAGATATAAGTGGTATTCCACTCACCAACTCGATGAAATATCTAAAAAGTTCCAATAAACATTATAGATATCTTATAACTTCTTCCAAATCTCTTTAATGACCATCAAGGTTACACTTAGTAAACATGTGGTCTCCTTATTCAAACTCGAAATACCATAGATTCTTATTAGAATATGACTTTCTTCATCTTTTTGCAGTCTCCATCATCTCTTGGATTATCTCGACTATTTTTTTTCTAGCTTCCACAAACTCCAGGCACATGAGTGCTGACTCTCCTGGGTAAATCTAGTATTGTGTTTACCTATATTTTCACCCATTCAATTCCATTCGTGGTTCTATACTAATGGTGGAATGGAATTAATTTTTCTATGTGTACTCCACTGTTGGTTGGTGTTCCTCCCAAATATTCCCAATGTATAACATGTAATCCCCTGGCATGTTCGATAGAAATTTAGCAATCCTCTTAGTTAGGTTGTCCATATATGGTTGAAACATTGGGATTAATTGTAAATGGGGTATAAATACATCTTGTATCCCCTTCCACAACCAGGATGTCATAAAAGCTTCAAGAAATGAAATAATCATCGGCTGAACACCATGGATTCAAACAATTTTCCTCACATAGAGGATTCTAAATCATTCTATTGAACTATGTTATTAGATATATATGAAGTATTCTTCCATGGTGAGTTAGTAAATGATCACCTGGATTTCATCATGTCACATGGAAATATGTGGTAAACCCATCATTATATCCATTTAAAACACATAAAACATCCATTATAGCCCCTCAAGTGGATGTGTTAAACCTATTAGAACATTGATGCCAGCCTTCACTAGTTGGATACTAAGGCTTCGATAAACCAAATGTTCCAATTTTATCTTCATCCCTAGACAAAAAATTTATGTCAGAGGTTCTAGTACATTTTATCCACATGTGGGTGAATATCTAAATGGTTTATACGAAACTCCAATATAACCTCCTCCCATAATTACTCTGGTACTATTGTGAATTATATGAAAAGAGTGACATTCCCTCAAATGTTTGAACACCCATCAAGAAAATTCCCTATGTATATCTAACCATGTAGTGAAACATAGTCAGAATCCACGTGTTGTGGCTCTATGATCCAATGGAAGAGTGTTGGGGAAAAACCATTTACTAATGGTAAATTTATCCATACCCATCCAAAAAATGATACATTTGATCAGGTCTACTACTCTAATGCCTTTTTAAACAAATTTGAACCATATATCTCACTCAGAGAATATTCAAAATTTTCATCATCCAAGGATTACAGACAATATCAATGTCAAAATCCATCAATAACTCTATCTATTTTGTTGTATAATGTCTTCATAATTATGATATAATAAATCCATGAGACCCCTGTGATTGTTGTATGCAATAAATTTCCCTCAAATTATGTAGTGTCACCAAATATTCCATATAATGATTACAAATTCTATATCAATATAAGGGGCCATGTAGTTCTTCTCGTGTGTCCTCTACTACAATGAACTATTTGAAATCAATACATTCCTCTGCCTCAGGACACTGCCATGTTTGGTTCCTAATGTATCGTAGAGTAATACAACCTTAACAACTTCATTGGGAAAACCCATGATTTGAGATATTTTTGAAATCAACCACAGTCTTTAAGAGCATTGAACTACGGTCAACCATTTAGAACCATCATGAAACTATTAATCAAACATAGGGGTCATCGATCCATAGTAGTGGATAATATTTCTTCACGGTCACCAAGTTTATGAGGTGGAAATTAACACACACCCTCATGATCCTGTCATCTTTTTTGGTAAATAAAATCGGGGATGAGAAGGGTGAAATAATGTTTCTTACGAATCCTTTCATCTATAAGACCTCTAACATAACCCTCCACATGCAAAACTCTGTGGAATACATCAAATATACTGGATCAGATATCAGTGCCATCTCAGAGTGTACATCAATGTATATATCTATCTCTTAGTGGAGAGTATATCCTATAACATCATCAAGAAAGATGCCCCCATACCCCCTCACCACTAAAGGAAACCAAAGACTAATAACATCGATTTCCACATGGTATAGGCTATCCAACTATTGATTAATCTACTACCAACTTTAATTCATGAGTCAGTCCTACATATCAGGTATTTCTTTATTTTTTCACCATCAAGGGAATACATGGTTTCATCATTGAAGACATACAACACTCTTCACCAAAAACAGTAAATCTGGGTATTGACTTTTGATAAATAATCAGTACCAAGAATGAAGTCGTGAGACATCAATGTCACTACCAAGAGATCCCAATTGAAACTCTCTACATTAAGAGTCAAGTAATATTTTGGGCACTAGTCATAGATCATTGGGTCTCCTCCAGTATAGGTCTCTAAGAATTATGGGATATTAAACAATTCAACATGAATCTCTAGGACTCAAACACAATATGTGGAAGGAAAGGAATTAATAGAACATGTGTCTATCATTACTAAAGCTAATGTAGAAGAAACATATATCATTCATTGAATCATTCATGGATCCCCATGATCGTATTCCTCGACCACATGTAGTTTCCCCCTCATCTATCCTGCTACTCCCTGGGCTTGGTATGGACCACCTAGGGGTGGTGGTGGAAACATGTCGAAACATTGACCACATTATGATGCTCTATTATCCCCTATGACTTATCCTCTACCCTATGGATCATTGAGCTCCTATCACAGTATCTACCGCAATGACGTGTATATGGTTTTGAATTTATCATCATGATGGGTTTTGAAAATCTCATTCATGATTTCCCCTAACATCTCATTATTGAAACATCTTCGCTCTAGCTTTACTAGATCCACCAATTAATCCATGAATTTTTGATCCATTATCTTGAGTGCATTTCAAACATCTCACATTTCCAAATCCAGAAGATTGATGCCAGATCCCTACTGAAAATATATCTTCTATATCAGTCCAACTAATGAATACCACCAACTATATGTTCTAATCTAAGGATCTCTCGACTACCCTGGCTCTCTCTATCGTCCAAGAATTGGAAGTAATGTACAATGGGGTAGCACAGACCAAGTATTATTTACATTGACCATGCTCAAATGTTCAAGCCCCGTAGAAGTAATCATGAACCATTTACATAGAGTACCTGGAGAAGTTGGTAGACCTCAAACAATACCCTAATAACTAAATTCTGTCATGTTGATGTTTCAGAAGCTCGTAGATACACATAACCTGTCGCTTGTATGTAGAGAAAAACCCCCTAAAATTATTCTAAAACAAATCCCCTGAATGATTCACCTTAATATATAATATGTATATTAAACTATAACACCATCATACTGATGCATAAATAAGGATTTCCACTGAGGAAACCATCTGATTTGTTGGCATCCTTGCTAGATAGAAAACATCGTTAATTAACTCAAGCCAGTCCTCATACCCATGTGTGCCAGGATTGCCTCTTAACATTTGAGGTCTATACTATTGGAACTCATGATGCACACCCAATATTATCACCTCATCCAATGGTACTATAGGTACAATGTATATCTCTATTGGTGTTGGTATGGATGATGCACTACCTAGAGGTATCATCTGCGGAACTGATCATTAAATTAAAGCCTCATCATTAAGGGGTTCATCATCATGAACAAGCTATCGAATCCTAACTGGTATTCATCATAGAGAAAACCCATAAGAAAAATAAATATACAAGATTCAATGAGTAAATCTAGATAACTAAGAGAAGAAAGAAATGGGAACCAAAACATATTACTATAGGATGCATGTACCATTATTTTCCTTATAACTAGTTTTCTCATTTAACGAGTCGACTAATAGGTTATTAGAGTCTTGGTGTATTGATATGTCGGCTTCTAATCCACTAATGGAGTCCCTAGACTGAAATATGGCCTTGAAAGACTTCAATCTATCACTCCAATCTAGTCTCATTGACTCTTGGTATGAATGTAAAATCAACTCCTTTGATACCACAATGTCATAACTCATCCCATTGGGGCCTGTTTTATGACTCCTAATGCATGTGTACAATAGGCCACGGGATGTTGAGTACCACCGATTTGGGATATCCATAACATGGGAGGAATTGGAATTGTACCTATTTGCACACACACATCTCCAGTCCCACAAAATTATAAAATGTAAAAACCATTTGGAACCAAATGCATGCATACCATTATATCCCAACAAATAGGGTTTGGAAGGAATGTAATTTAATGTTAAATTGGTACAAAATAAAATCCCAATAAAAGAGAAATAATTTTTAAATTTTAAAGTAAAACCTATTCAAAAAGTTATTGGGATTTCTGTCTGTATCTATAGGAACACCTTTACCTTCCATATATCACAAGGCACAATGTAATACTGGTCCTCCTAGGACTCTATAAAAAAGTCAGTCTTCTGCACAAGAAACGTCACATTTCGGAAAATCCCATTCAGGGTGTGTATAATATTACTTTGTATGACACTATGAAACCACAAATAACTATACAATGTAATGTACAATCAGATTTACATTGTAATTTCCTACAACACATATAAATGAATTCCCCTGTATACTCAATACAAGACATAATTACTTGATGTATGTCACAACTACTTCATACCAACACTAGGTATTAAATTCAAATATTCAATGAATCTAACATCAGGGTGAACACATTCTTGATACTGATAGCACTGATGACATATTTATGAGATGTATATTTACTTGGAAACAAAAATTATAGAGGAACATTGATAGGTCTGAGAGATAATATTAATAGCAGATTATGATCACATCCAGGACCATGGTGTGATACCCAAAACTCCATCTATATTAACCCACTATTTATATGATAAATGTATGATAGGATTGGTCTCATCAATACCAATAACTCGACCAACTAAAAAAATATGAATATAGGATCCCACATTGGGCCTCTTGGGGGATTCCAAAAACACTATATTAGAATTCATATTGAATGGATCATACTCCTATGAGTATGAAATGATTACCACCTAACATCATGGAAGTGAAAAATGGAATGAACTCTATTGAAAAATGTCCATGATATGGTGGAAAATAGATTCATGTAATGCTGAAAGGTGTACAAAACATGTACTAGGGTTACACAACATGTCACTTGACCTTGGGTACCCATAGTGCAAAATAGACCATGTAATTAAGATCAAGTCATATTGATGATGGGTGAAAATGGTGTATAAGAGCCTCACAACATGTACTTCCATAAAAGGTCCATCTGTGTACTCTATCCATCGTTCAGTACGTGGTGTCAACTTGTGTATCACATCCCATGTACCAGTAAATGGGGTAGTTTGTGTACTTGTTCAAGTCAATGTGATGTGATGGGGTTGATGTTGTGTTGGAAACTTGTGTTCTCCAACCCATATCCATGTATCTACCAATATACATGACAAGTCTTAGAGAAGGTAATACAAACAGTGTGACAGTGTCAAACACCTTTTTGAATATATCTAACTCCCAAAACCCTAGAACCCCCTCAGTCCGGGCCACAAATAATGTAACCGTAGGTACACACTTTTTTAATAGTTATTTTCTAGATCCATATCTTCTTCTTAAATCCACCTCGATTGGTCTCCTGGATCTCGATATAATGGTGTGTTTACCTCTAAATGGTATATCATTGGTTTTCATTCCATCTAAACACCGAATTAGTGAGTTTTGGGCCTTCAATTGGATTCAAAATCTGATTTCACTCATACGCTTGTAAATTTAATGAAGAAAGGGTATTATAAAATCACTTTGATTCATCAATGTCCATCAAAATATTTCCTCCTCTAGGTTGACAATATTCGTATAATAAATTTTTGATCTTTTAAATCCCAATGGAAGGTGAAACTCTCAATCTTTTATAACACATTAAGAATGAAAAATGAAGAACACAAAGTAAAATATTGGGGTTAAAATGTAAAATGAAAAACCCTAGGAATAAAACTCAGTACATGTTCATTATGGCCTTGATCAGTTCTATTAATAACTATCTTGGAATTGAAATAGATTCTCTATCCTCAATCCTAAATAAAAACATACAATTAAATCCCACCAGGAAAGAACGATCGATACATGGACCAAACTATCTGTTGGTGGTCCATGTTTGTGGTTGAATTCAATAATGGGGAACGAAATCCAAAATAATTCATCCTACATTGGATTTGGATCAATCACTGATGTAGATTGGTGGCCTCATCATTTCCATCTGTGAGAACCATCAAGAACATCATTTTATAATCATCGATCTATTTTTCTATCATCATTCACCATATAGATAATTCTCAAGGGTATCTATCATGAGCATCCAGGTAATTCCAGGGTTATGAGATTAACCATGGATCCCAACCTCTTGGTTTATTGAAAATAAACCATCATTGTGTTGATGAAACAGAGAAAAATAAAATAATTTCAGAAATTATTTTTTTCATTAAAATGTAAAAAATAACCTATTCATAGTCACCCCATGTCGACCAATATTATGTCACTCATAGAGTAAAGATGATTCTCTGAATACAATAGTGACCTCTAAAGTATGATTTAGGATATCGTTTATATGTTTTTTCACATTTCTAGGGAAAATATTTTTCTGTACTATTTAATATAATAATATATTTTATACATTTATTTCAAGAACCCCTAGTCATAAAACCACACAATGTCTTAGAAGATGGCCTCAAATTATATTCATATAATATTGAAGAATAATAAATAGAAAAATATGGGACATTATGCTTATAATGAATTGAATAGTCAATGTACGATTTTTTGTCACAACCCATATAGATTTATTACTTTTGGTTTTCTTTATAAGACCCCATAAAACATCCATAAGGTTGTTCTCTGATTTCCATGATGTTATTGGTAATAGTTTCATCATCACCTTGAGAGTTACCTTTACTACATCACATATATAAATTGGAGGAAAGTTTATGTATATTCTATAGCCACCTTATTTATATTATCCCACCAATATAAATTTATGAGATCTATATACATATTTGATCTATACAGAAATATAGAGAGTGTTTAGGTATGAGTACCATTATGTTTTTCATTCCTTATAAAAAGGATTGAAGGTAACTATAGTCACTTCCCAAATCTCAAAAATCATTTCCTTCAATGTGGAACTATAATGATTTCCCATTTTTTATAACATTCACATTTTTCTACTTCAATAAATCAACCCTTTTGGATACCTTTATCTTCTACATAATTGATGGGTTATTAATAATATAGGTAATATTGAGTGTGGTTCCATCATTTATGAAACACATTTCTATACATCTCATTAAAAAATAGACTGAATACATTGAAATACTTATTATGGATATATATATAAAAAATCACATGTACATAGAAAATCTGTAACATTATTTTTCATCTTATTATGGAAGTTGATTGATTAGTCACAGTCCATCATCAATTATAATGGATTTATTTGGAATATATACATTCCATTGTGCGTAAATATATGAATGAGGCTCTTATGATCCATATATATGTCAAACATATATACGTAGATACAATCATGAAAAATATTCAATTTAAATATAAATACACCCAACTATGTATCATTCATTAGAATATTATATACCTGGATCGTTAATAGTTGAGAGTCACATACTATTATTTTATCATTTTTATGAGAAATAAAAATAATACCTTAATCGATGCATCACAATAGATCAAAAGAACTCGATCATGTGTGGCTACTATGAGTATTGGTATCTGATTTTCTTATTCAGAATATACTAATAACTCTCTGATATTCAATAAGTGAAACACACTCTACAAACTTTTGATATATCATTGTTATCTAGTTTGATAATTGTAAAAAGTAACACAAAATTTTTTGGTTGTAATCATCAAATATGAAAAACATATAAATCATTGGTAGATATTTTGGTCTATTACATCCATAAAAAAAATTCTTTTAAGTCTTCCAATGTATTGCTTCACATGTTACTACATGATCCATTAAGAATACACTATATAGAAAAATGATTGAATTTCAGAACATGGTGTACAATTCCTCGATTATAAATGATTTTATCAATGTAATCCAATTATATTCTAATGATTATCTCATAGGTTCTTCTTAAATTCTTCTAGTTTAGTGTTGAATAATTTATAGGGAGTCAGGAATATTCAAAATGATTCATGTATTATTTAAATTGTCATATAAACCTGCTGGATATTATGAAAATAATGTATATATATATGGAATACATCCAAAAATTCACCTAAAATAGAAATTCATTAAAGATGGATCATCTAATTTGTATCAATTATTTGAGCTATCTATCCTCTCAAAAAAATTAGTAATATCCATTCATGAGATGATGTTTCCAAATAATACACATCTACCTAAAAAATATTTATTAAATCATAGGATAGATCGGGAAAAGTAATTCAATTTATTGTTCTTGATTGTTGCTATGGGATCTATAAAAGGACAAATCCTCCATGCCAAATATAGGATCATATTCCACTATATGGAGGGTGTAAAAGATTTATGGAAGGTTTTTCCAAAAAATAATGACCAGGAATGAGATATATACCTAAGATGTCATAATATAACTGTATTCCATTTCAATTGATAACTCAACCTCTATGTTTTCTAGTGGTTACTGATTTTTTCAAAAAAATATTCATGATATAAATGATTTCACATAACCAGAGTAAAAAAATTTGTCTCTTACTATGGAATAAATTACCATCATGGACATCACCATATATTTTTTAGGATCCACCTTAGAAATGGTGATGGAATATGCTCTCCTTTCCCCCATGTATACAGATATTTTTTTCATTGTCTAGCTAATAAAACAATATTTTTGGGAAATTTTTATTATAATTTCAACATTAATTATAGTAAGAAATTTTACCATCGGTTTAGGATTAATAAAAATCTTATTTTAATCCATCATTATAGTTGTATTCTTTATCTCCTTCATCCAATATTTTTTATGATGTCAATATATTTTATATATGATACACGTCATCATTCCCTTGAGACTGTTCCCAGGGTGTTTATTCCGGCATATTTGGCATATGGACTATAGGATTCTCCTTATAATTTATTTATTAACTGATGATACAATAAGGTTTATAACAACTATTAATATACAATATCTAGTCTCAAATGGACATTGAGGAGTTCTAATATAAATATCAACATTGAAAGAATATTAGAAAATATTTTTATATATTTGTTGATATATCAGTCATTTCAAAAACATGACATCATACCACTAAAAAAATGGTCTACCATATTTTCAAAATCACTATTAAAACTAAATTCCCACTATGAAATCCTCATGATGTTATAATTATAATCCAACATTGATTTATACTCCTTTTACATTAGTCCATGGAATTCATTATTTATTTTAATATATTGAGTGAGAGGAATTTATTTATTGAAAAATATATACTTGAATCCATCACATTCCATTGATTTAATGACTTTTTTCTAAACCACCCCATATAGGCCCATTCCATGAATCCACAAGCCCAAATCTATAATGCCTTGGGTAGGAAAATCGTGTTGAGTATGAATATCACAAACATGGGAGTCCTTCAACTATATACATGGACACACACAACAACAATACTATTAAATGTTGATGTGTAAAAAAACTAGATAACCATGAATGAGTACATCAAAATACCACCTCCCACATAAGATATGAAGAAATGGAATGTAAACCAGGCCAAATTCTATCCCACCAAAATTATTTTGAAAAAATTACATCTTATAAATAATGATAGGGACCATTGTCAAGATGCAGAAGGAACACACCAGGGTTTGTCGAGTCCTGTGAAGCATTATCTGGTATGAGTCCATCTACAAACCTCTCAAAAGGTTGATTTACTACACTAGATAAGACATGTGTGGTCATAGCTCATGCATGGGTGAGTATAACAATACATAGAAGTAAAACCCTAAACCAAAAAGAATACAAACAAAATTAGTTTTCTCAACATGGGTTTATATCTATAGCACTCATAAAAATATTATCTAGACATAATCAAAAACAACACATTTTATTAAGGAAATTCAAAACCATAATTCATGTATATGATCTTAGCTCAATTGTTTCATAAAGAAATAATCATAGATAATACACTCTTGAGTTTGATTACAATGATGACTCATGTCAGAGATGTAGTTATAATCAAGTATCTCTGTTAGATATACACGATGAATGTCTGAAGAGAGGTGATACACAAATGAGGATCACAATAAAAGACATTCAGTATAACAAGAACATAATATGGTATAACAGTATTTGTATAGGATCGTTTTGTACATTTTTGTTTCATAAAGATACAAATAACTATACATAAGGTTAAAATGTCGAGTTGATGATCTCACTTTAGTAATTAGATATGGATTCCAACCAATCTATCTATTAATTCCTTCTAAATGAATAATTTTCCAAGGATTTGGAGGAAATTTCATACTACAATAAGGGAGTGGAAATAGGGAATAAACCCAAAAAACATTCCATATATAATGAGGAAAAGGGATCTAACCCATTTGTTCAAGAGTACACAACATGTAGTAGGGTTACCTACCAATTCCCTCGAATACCAGGTCCTACCAATGTAAATGGAATGTTTCCCATGTTTGTTTCAATGAAGCAATGCATGTTGTTTTAGATGACCACGTATCATTCATTTGTTCTTTTACATAGGTGTGTTTGAAAACAGTAGTCCTACAAATGTATTTTTGGGAGGTCATGATGTGATCATACACATGTACTCTATCCTATTTCCTTGTACCCTTATAGGAACATGCCGATCTCATCATAGGGGACTGCATTCAATGTTAAATTATCACATTCTTTGTGATACATAACCAATTCTCGAAACCCTATCATCCGCAGAGAGGGTTCCCTTGGGTGTTTTTCCCCACATTACATGTTGTGTAGTTTGTAAATTTCAAGAATCCATGATTTGGTTTCATGAATCCTATCTGTTTGTCTGACCTTGATGCTGGTTTCTTCTTTCCTTTAAAATTTGTTATCACATCTCAATATGTCTTACCATCGTTGAACAACAACTACCCTTACTTCAATAAGTCAACAAATAGAGTCATAAATCATTCATCATTTAACACTAAAGAACAATATATTGGGTAAGTAAAACAAAATTATTCAACACCTATTCCATCATTGCACCACCTTTTTGTTGTTTCATGCCCAAGCCTACAATATCAGATTATTGTGCCAAGAAATAGGTAAACAATGATTGATTTGATTGGGGTATTTTGATCCATATTCCAATAGAAAAACTCTCGTGAGTCATTAATAATTGGGGGAGAAAATCATTATATAAATCAAGTACAATGAATCTCAATCAATGTTAATGTCATACTCGATTCATTTCCTTTTTTGTGAAAAGTAATGAATCAATAATCATGAAGAAGAATCATCCAAATAAAACCACTATAATAAATCTCATCATGAAAAAAAGTGGTCCACGAATAAATCAGTTAGTCAATTGATTTTATTCATCATTTAAATTAATGAATATTAATAGAATATAATCAATAAAACCATCCTACCTTGAGATGGACTATTCATATTTGATGAATTATCTTGAATCTTTTTCATTCGAATAATCCATAGTCACAGTTCTTGTTGATCACTGATCTACATTTCAATTGTCATTTTAATGAGAGATATCATCTGATACATATCCCATTGTGTCCCTAATGGCTATAGGGTTATGTGGAAAACTATATAATTTTATTAGAACACTATTCATATCAAATAATTACCCAATTTCACTCATTTTTTTAATTATATGCCCAGATGAAATTTCTACAAATGGACCACACCAAAAAATGTTATTTCATTCCTAGGGGGAATCAAATGTTTTGAACATAACAGTGGCCTCTGATCTCTAATCTTGTAAACTATATAGATATTATTCCTCTTTTTTAGGTTAATTGTTCATGTGTGATATGACATATATTTAATATATTTCGACATTTATTATAGGAATATCGAGCCTCAAAAGCACATTCTGTCTCAGCATCATGTCTCAAAATAATAATTAAAATATCCAAAATAATCATGAAACCTATGAATTATTATATTCTACCCACCTTAGTAATTTATTCCTTGAAAATAAAAAATACTGGTAACATATTAGGATATAGGTAATGGGAAATAATTTGAGCTTCCAAATCACATGTTCCCTCCTAGAGATTCATATAATTCTACTAAAAAGACACTAATAGAATATATCACCCATTAATGTTCCCTTAATGTCAATAATACATCTATATTTGGTAATCATCAAATTTATTTCAATCTATGATTTCCATCACACCCTAGTCGATAACATGTGATGGATCATGAAATAAATCTTGAACTATGACATATTGAATATATCTTGTAGCCAGTCCAACAGATGAGGTTGAGTTAAGAGGAATTCAACCTCACCAATTCTAAATAGTATTTGGGGTAGTCTAATTAATCATAGAGATAGAATTATTATATCTTAAAATCTCCATTGTTCATATTGTGGTAAAGAACATAGGAACATATGGTCACCATCCATGAACTCTAATGGCCTATATTGTCAATAATTATATTAATTTTGATAGATAGATATAGTATTAATCCACTCCTAGATTATATTTATCTAATCGAATGTTTCCAAACTAACTCTTGGCCCATTTGTGCTAACTCACCTGGTTCAGTCTAGCAATGTGGTGACCTACAAGGTCATTAATATAAAGCCTCGAATGGTTCCATAATGATGGTGGAATAATTTCTATTATTTTACAAAACACCTCTAGTGGTTGGAGATTATATCAACTATGTTCAATGAACAACACACATGCTCGTATCATTTCCTATAAATCCTGAATCTTCAACACTGTCTGGATGTCAGTTTTGGCATTGAACATTGTTCTCATGGGTAATTGATTCACAAATTCCTCTTGTAATCCCTTCTATAACCCATATGTGAAAGAAGGAACATGTTAATAAATGATCAATAATGGAACTCCCTAGAGTATTAATACTCAAATACATAATTTTCATTATAGTATTTATGATGAGCTCTTCTTCCGAATAGATATGATGTGTGAAAAATAGGTGACTCAGACTATTATCATAATAATAGAATAATTTCCAATGAACATATCTATTATTCTGATCATTAATTCCGTGGATATCTCATCCCAGTACAGCTTTGGATCCTTAAGGGGTTGAGAAAAACCAAATAGAACATGTTTACCAACCATCCCTTTCTAACAATTAATGTATTGAAAAAAAATATACAACTCTATTCCTTATCCATGGCCACCAATTATGATGTTGTAGGTACCCATAAATAATTTTCCTACCTGGATGTACCAAAAAAGGATATGTATGAAACTCTCTCATAACCTCCTCCTGCATTGTAATTGATGCCATCATGAATACATGGAATGCCCTAGTTTTTTCGTTATGAAAACGATGAATGATTGACGTTATGTTTGTACTACTCGAACATGAACTAGGTGATCATGATGAACTATTATCCACTACTATGAATTCATGTAACCATTAATTAGTTTTGACGGGTGAGAATGTTCTTAAATGTTGTCACCAGTTCAAGATACCCCTCGTTGAATGAATGGGATGAGGATATATTTAATATGAGCTTTATATGTTGTTATGGTCATAATGTGAACATGTTGATTCTCTTTTTCGAGATGAAAACCTTATAAGTGTTCTTGGGACACATGAATCGATCAATTGGACCATTTATTCATATGTTCTTGGTAGTCTAAATTGTTGATTGTCTTTTATACTCATCATCCAAGGAGGATCACACAAGACACATGATGATGGTTCTATAATACACCAAGAGAAAATATATCAACAATATTTATACATACTAAATACATACACACAAATTAATGGTTAGTCGCAATCATAATGAAAGCCTAGGATCTCAGCTCAAAGTATCCATAAAGCTATCATCTGGTAGAACAAACTCTTATGTATGATACCACTAGTGATGCCCATATAAGATATAGTACACATAGGGACTTTCAATTAGAATCAAATACTAAATGTCATGAAGAGATACAGTACTTTTTATAGGGTCACACAAAAGGCCATGGGGTATACTAGAAAATCCATTTGGATTAACCTTATATGTATAGAATTGGTGCCCACATAGTTTTGGTCATGGTGATACCAAGAACCCCATATTGGGCCTGAATATGAATAGAGGATCTCACATCGTGCCTTAATGATTTATTCAAAAAAAATTATCAAATAATTCCTGCTGAATGGAACATTTTTCTTGGAGTAAAATATGATTCCCTTATAACTATTAGGGAATGTATATTGGGAATCAACCATAATTAATCATGTCTATGATATTGAGGAAAAGTGCACCAAGGAAGGTTTTCAATATTTGATGACATATGTGCTATTACAAATTTTGGAACTTTTGTCTTGGGTCCTACCCATAGAAATGGTTCATGCCCCAGGACTATGTCTGTTTAATAATATATGATGTTTTAGATTCCATCGTACTCTACCCAAGAACTAGTAAATGGTTGTGTCTATGTACTCTTGGATAAGATGAGTCTGTGTGAGAGTACAATGGGTGCCTAAGATCACATACTCCTCTCTATGATCATGTAACCTCTAATGTACATGATACACTCCTCAAAGAGGACCACATTCCCTATCACAAGGTCACAAAACATGTGATAAATACCTCATTCCCAAAACCCTATCTTTCAATGAGAGTTTCCCACATAGGATCTAGCTATACGTTAGACACCATGATTAGTGGATATTTATAGAATCCCTAATATGGCTCCATGAATCTTCTCTAGTTGTCGAGACACTGTTCTAACGGTAACTCTCCTAAAAATTATGTTATCACATCTCAATGATTCTTTCCATAATTGATCAATAACTTCCACCAACATGATATATACAAAAGAAAAATATTAATACATGATAATTCATTGAACACAGAAGAACACGAAACACAGTTTCTAATTCCATCTAATTTTATAATTCTTCTATCATTGCGCCACCATTATTTCAGTTTGATCCTGTATACACTATATCCGATCATTTAACCATGAAAAAAGTTATAAATAATCAATTTCATTATATTAATATGAACCATGGAAAACATGAAAAATTCCTATGATTAACATGGAATAGGGGTAGAAAATAATTATAAAAATTCTATGGAACGTACCTCAAATTATGTTAGTGATGACCATGATTCATTTCTGTTAGTAATTCTAGTGAATAACCAATAATAATGAATAAAATAACACAAAAAACCCACTATAATATATCCCATCTTACAAAATAATCGATCTATGAATTAATACATATGGTGATTGATTCTATTTTTTATAGAAATTTGTAATGAAAAATAAAATCCAATCAAAAAAATTTCCTACATCAACATGGATCATTCGTGATGCATAACTATCATGTATCATTAATTTAAGCATGATTGTAAATCCCATTGAATATCCTTCGCCAATCCCTTATCAGATTATTGTTCTTCTAAAAGAGATCTCCAACACTCTCGACAATGGGTCTCTAATGTACCTAGGGTTATGTGACTAAACCTACAGATTCTCCATAACTATCTCATTAATGAATAATTATTGTTGATTCATCAATATATTATTGAAATAATTTTACATAATTATTTTATTTATTTTATGGCCACAATGACTTTTCCACAATTGACCCCATGATGAAAAATGTATTACCATTCTTATGGTCGAATCAATATTCATTAAACAATAGTGCCATCCAATTTCTTATTTGTAACCCCATTTATACATTAAACATATTTTTAGGAAAATTGTTCACACATTCTATTAAATATAATTAATATATTTCAATAATTTATTTCGAACACATTGGTCCTCAAAATCTCACACAGTCTCATCTTCTGGTATAAAAAATAATCTATAAGATATCTAAAAATATGAAATGGGAAATATAAATCTTTCTAGTCCTCTTAGAATTTTTTTTCTTAATTAATTTCAACCAGTTATTAGATTCTTCCACTGGGAGAATGATAAACAATGTGGGTATTTTTCTACATAGATAAATGGGGGACCTAGAATATTGTTTGAATGGTGTTAATCCACTAATTCCTAATTAAGGGTTCAGTAGATGGAATAAAAGTATTTTTCCAATATCATATTATGTATTCAACTAAAACATATTCACTGATACGATATGGTCGGTGTTCGACATGATTCATGTTATTACTCATAACATGAATTATTTTTCCTAGTATATAAATTAATTTATATACTCTCCCTTTATAATCATATTATAAATTTTATTAGGGGAATCTTCGCATTACCCATCAAATCTTTTTGACATGATTATTTTATTTTAAATCTATTTTTTTAAATTCAATTAATGTTTTGGTGGAAATTACATGATTTTATAATCATAAAAATGAAAAAATAATCAACATAGAAGGAATGAAATATATACACATTGATAAGAATATATATATTTCAATATATTCTATCTATGGTCTATATATAATCGAGTTCTATAATCAAATATTCAAATACTCCAGAAAATTTTTCCAAGAGAATATGTGATATTTAAATCAAACCACCTATGAATGATTGTCTATATGTATAGTCTTAAAAAAATTCACCATGAAATAATTAAGATCAAGATGATACATAACTAATATTATATTGAGTGATTACCCCTATATAAATATATATCATACCCTTTTCTTATTTCCATTATCTAGGAAATTATTTAATGGATAAGAAACTATACAATCTATAAATTAAAGTAATATATGAGGTTTTCTCATATTTATCCTAATCTATGATGACTTTTACTAATATTACTTATTCCAAATCAAAAAATAACTAGATCTTTTGCAATATAAATTATAGCATGAAATCATCTAATGACACATTTTAAAATAAGATGGTTCCCAATTTTTTTGAAATAAATCTCTAGGTCTATTATTTTCATAATATTAGATAAAAAACCATTAAAATAAAAATGAATAAACTATTGAAAATTTATCGAAGCTGAACCCGGTAGCTCAGAGATAGTTACTTAAATTTTAACATTGGAATTACTAAAATGAATAAAATCCCAAAGGACTGAGCATTTTATTTTTTTCTCATAATATAGATTCAAATTTTACATTAACATTACAATTGAAAATATAAAACCCAATATAGAATTTCATTTGAAAACACTATAGATATATTAGACTAACAAAACAAATCACGCATAAGGGACATCATGGAATCTGGGAAAAAATATAATATATGATTGGGATGAGATTATATGCTGAATAAGGGTTCGGAATATAGAAAAAAAGATCATGAAAAAAGAAATGAAAATATGAAAAAATGTCTAAAATGAATTCCATTTAATAATAATTTGATCATAATATAGAGAGAGGAATAGATGATTTAATAATTACATATAATAAATCAAATGAGCTAGAAAACATTAACCTGGATATTCTACTGATGATATAATCACATAGAAATCATAACTAATTTTATAATGATAGAATGAATAATTCTACAAATCTAAAACCGAACATTGATGATTTTTACCAAAAGTATACAACATATCAAGTCTTCATGGAAATAATAAATAATAATCAAGGATTTGTTCTATGAACCTAAAAAATGAGTATGGACTTGGATCAAACCTAATCTAGTTTGTCTTATGAGGCCTACTGATACATCAAAAGGATATAACTATCCCCTCCAATTACTTATTTTGTAAAATATGTTATTCATATGAATGTGGTGAATAATAATAATCACATACTTTTATATAATCAAGAATATGAAATTTAAATAAATTTACTTGTTATGTAAACATAATCACAAACCATAAAGAGTAATATGGTGAACTGTATCAAAATTGTACACCCCCAATCAAACCAATGAATAAAATTTTAAATAAAAATGATATATTTTATCATAAGAGTTATTCCAAAATGTATTATAATTTTCAAAAAAAGATTCTAACATAGATAAAAATACATTACATCATATCATTGAAAAATTAATTAAGAAAATAGTCTTTAAACATTCCAATGTGTTCTGTAGTGCTTTGTATCATTTGAATCATAAGACCTATAAAATTAATAATTATAAAATGAATAATTTAATATCATTAATATAATGAGGATAATTATATGATATATCTATGAAAATAACATACACCACACACAATGAATAAGGGGTGAATGAGGTGTACATCTCACAGAAGTAAAACTGAGATGAGAAAACACTTACCCCATGTTCCCCTTTACTGTATCTTTCTTAACCTCATGTGTAATCATTTGATGAATTTTAATAAATCATTTTAGATCATTATTAATATTTATAGTGCCATATATTGTGAGTTTATATCATTCTATGACAAATTAATTAATAATATTTCATAATCATCATGGTTTAAGGCGTATTGGGTTCAAGGTTTCATGGACATTTCATTTGTGTATAATTATGGATTGTCTTTTATAATGAGAATAATACACTATATGTGAAATGAAATATTAATAATGGAAATTTTTATTTATTAATTTTACCATATATGTATATATTTTATTACAAACATGAGGATGATTCATTAGATAAAATAGTAATTATAAATGTCTAGTTTATTTTGGTGGGGTTTCAGAACAACAAAAACTAGTTTTGTTTTTTTTAATATCATTAGTATAAAATAGTTCTATGACATTGAATATTATATAATATACCTATAAAAATATTATTTTACTTTATTAATATTTTTATGACCATTAATTAATTTTGTAATGGAAAAATAACAAAAAACATTTTTCACGGAAGAAATAAACCTGTAAAATAGTACAATAGTTTCATTTATTTGATTAATATGAAGTAATAAAAGGAATTGATATTATATATTCAAAAATAAACCTAAAAGTATAGTTTCTTATTGAATATAGTTTTATTATTCCAATATGTATTAATTATATAAGGATGATGTAAAAAAATAAATGAAAATAGGACATGTGTTATGAGAAAACTCCCTCATTAATATCACCTCCTTGAGAGACATTTGAAGACCAATGATTTTGTTTTTTTCATACCAGATGAACATGGACATGGGATGAATGATGAGGATATATTCATGTATATATATGATGATTTTTAAGAAATTTAGGTTGAAATCGTGTGGTGAGGGCTCGTATTTATATTTGAGGAGAGGTAGGATTATGTTATTAAAATAATTCTTATTTTATAATAAATCCAATTATAATGATTTGGAATTAAATTAAATGAATTATATCTTTAATTAATGTATTTAATGATATTTAGGTTCTATAAACATCAAATACAACCATTAAATGTTTTATTTTTTAGTTATATTAAACATTAAACTTTTAACATTCACCCATGACACTATTTTACCTATATTATGAAAAATAATTTTTTTGTATGGAATATTATTCAACCTATAAATAATTTTAAACCTAAAGCATAATTTTTAATATATAATTAAAAATATTGAATCCATTTTACCTATTTCAATTCACATAAATTTGTGAAGATTATTTACGTCTAATTTGAGAGTAAAAATAGAAACCAGGATTTTTAATGTGAAATGTTCTATAGTATGAATTGTTTTTATATGAAATTTCAATGTGAAATAGATTGAAATAACCTAAAATGATATTATTTAAATTTAATTTAACTTATTTTACATTAAAAAATTAAAAACATAATATAACTATATAAATAAATTAAAAAAAATTGTATCCAATTAAAATTAATTTTCATTCACTATTCATAAAAAATGAAACATCTCTAAAAAAAATTCCAAAACATAACCCTATGATATTTATGATATTGAAAATTTAAAAATTAACTTAATTTTTTAAAATAAAAATTGTAAATTTTTTAAAAATTTATATTTAAGATAGGTGTTTTATTACAAGGTGACAAATTTTTAGTTTAAAAAATATAGCATTTATACGTAAATTGGAATTTATTTCTTATCATAAGCCTATAAAACATATTAGACCAATTTATAAACATTTTATTAATTTTATAATAAATAAATTTAATTAATATATTTCACTAATATCTATTAAATCTATTTAGGAATATTAGATTTCATTGTGGAAATAAAAGTTCATTTTTTATAAAAAAATACTCTTTATATTCAACTAGTCACTTCATTAATTTCGAATTGATTTTGTTTCAATGAATTCATTTTATAAAAATGTGTAAAATATATTTTCATAAATTTTATAATTAATTCACACCATTTCAATAGTCGGGTCATATCTATCACAATTAGATAATAATATCTAATCATTTTTATGATTAGTGTTATTTATAACATAATCTATCTAAAAACATGAATTTATTTAAGAAGTAAAATACTGTAAAATAGTAGGATGTTGTAGTCTCCCCATTAAGAAATTGAGTCACCATAGTTTGAAATTACATTTCATAAATCAAAGATTGATACCTGAAATTTTCTTTATGGGAATCACATATCATTAATAGGGGGAATAAAAAAAATCCCCTCAATAAGAATAAATGGTTAATGTGATGTTCACTAGACAATTATACATTCTAATAAGACATAATTAGTGTGATGCGATAATTGGAAAATAGAAGAGAAATTAAATTATCAAGTTTTAATGGAGAGTGATTTTAATGAAACAAACATTTATCATTGGTGTTTCACCCTTCATATAGAAATTTTATATAGTATAAATCACAAAAAATCACATCTAGATCAAAATAAAAACATTATAAATAAATAGTTACTGAAAAATAATTATTTCATGAAGTTATGAAACCTATACCGAAAAAATAGTAATATGACCATAAGAATATAAATCTTACCATTATCAATTGTAAAATAGCCATATTAATATTAACATCATCCATGAAAGCATAAATATAAATTAAGAATCATATAAATGAAAGTATAATATAATTATATCCTAGTCAAATTAAATTAATTTTTTAAAATTTATAATTACGTGTTGGTGTAATTTTATATCACAATTTTTTTATAATGTTATGATTAATATAAAAAAATTAAAAAAAAATATGTCTTTCTAAAATTTATTCATAAATTAATATTTTTTTGTCTTAATACTTTATGAAAATTATATGGGACAAAAAGTAATTTTTCATAATTTTATAAAATCCCTAATAGTATTTAAATATATATTTTAGATATAAATGATAATTAAAAATAAAAACAACATTAATCATTTTTAGTAAATTATTTTCATAAAATGGATTACATTTTTAAATTCTACATGTTGATAAATTGTTAGGGTGATTTCCTAGATTTTTAAAAATACATGAAATTTTTGTGAAGAGTAAATTATGATAATTAATGATTATAGATTATTACATTAATTATGGAGACATAGATGATGTATAGATCATGTAATTACCATAATATGAAACCATCATTCATTATTTTGATATATTTATTGATAATAATCAAAATATTCATAGTTGTGAGCCAAGATAATTAACATATAATTAAAATAATGAGAAAACAACCCTCTCATATTTTATATACATGACCCCTCACCACCTATTCTACTCAAAAATTACAATATTTGAGTAGTGTAAAAATTCTTCCCAATATACTTCCTAATCCAGACCACCACTTATAGGGGCCCTTAGTATCCTAAAAAGTCCAAAACCATTTCCTTATGGAGGTTTTCAAGGATAATAAATCCAAGAGGTAAATTCCACATTCATTTCCATTAATTTATTTTAATGTTCATTTATTATATTATTACTCCTAGGATCTCTCCTAACAATATAATGATTACTCCATTACTTATAATATACATTAATTCTATCATTTTAAGTGAATATATGTAATTAAAATCATCTCATCACTATTTTATTCACGAAATGACCTTTTCGTTTGTGATGCGTCAATTTAATGAAATCTTGTGTGATGCACATTCATTTTCCATTAACACCATCATGTGTATTCATGAAAAAATTATAATGATTGAACCCAATTGAAATACATAAGATATAACCCTATATATGTTTTGAATCTAGAATATAATCATAATAATAATTGATAAAAATAAACGATTTTGTTTTTATTGAAAAAATAGACAAAATTAAACTAAAATTATCGTCATTAACATTTATCTAATGATAAATTAGCATAAAATATAACAAAATTATTTATTAGATATTTAAACATCTATATTATCATTAATTACGTATAATAACAAATTATAGATATGTATCTATAGATTACACAAACATAAACTCATGCATACAGGTGAACTGATCACGAAATCTATGAAAACAAACACAACCTTATGATGAGATTAAACTCTCTATCTTATTAAAACTACCACAAATGAACTTAATAAGAACATAATGAATAAATTTTATGTAAAAAAGTATCTATATTTTCTAATTAATGACTCTAATTTCATTATACATTATATTAATGTGAAGAAACCAATCAGAAGAATGGTAAGAATAATTCTCAGAACTAACTCGTGTTCCTTGTGTTTGACCTCATTCACCCCATTTTAATTGTTGATATTCATTTAAAATACCTTAAATATTATTTATTCATTATTATATTATCATTTCTTGGATATAAATATTATTAATATATTTTTATGACAAATTCAATGATTGTTTTTCAAAAGAACTATTCTTTATAAAAATACATATTTTAATTCTCTTGGAATCTTTTCTTATTCAATAAAAATTTATATTTCATTTACCAAGTATTTAATTCTATCTCTATTTTGGGGCAAATATTTTCTATTCATGAATGTATACTTTATTAAATGAGATCCATTTTTTCCGTGGTTCATCCCAGGTCCATGAGTGTTATATGTCTTATATGGCATGCACATTAATGTAAAAGTTATGACGTGATAGGTTCACCAAGAATTATATAGATTATGTGAATGATATGATGTGACAAGTGGGATACTAATTATATAGAGCACTATTTTATTTGGTAATGTAATATATCTCATGATTAAAAGTTCAATATGTGTGAACATGCTGCTATATTGTTTCTCAACTATTTGAGGTATCTGACCACTAAGCCATGAAATTAAATATTTATCCATTTCCAAATTCGATGCCTTTATCCAATTCATCCACTATTGATTATAATGATGATCTAATGATTATGTTATGATGATAATTATTATTTTCACCTCATTTTAAATTTTCTTATCATCTTATCTACCATTTTACTGGGATTTTAGCTCACCCTATTATTTAATTTATATCCTCATGATATGACATATACTAATGTGAATTCAAGGTACACTAACATGCTTCATAATAATGAATTATAAAAATAAATATGTTTTATTTTTTAAATGACATGTGTTTAAAAAAATTTATCAACATAGTAATTGTTTGGATCCTATTTCTATAAAAATTTTATTTTTTATCTTTAAAATAGTATAATAGATATGAAAGAAAAAATTTGGTCTCTATATTTGAAATAATAAAATGTTTTATTTAATTTGTGAATTAGGAATATACAACCATAGTGACAACCTAGTGTGTGAGACTAAGTATATTTATTCACACACTAATATTTCTTTACAAAAAGATAAGAATAATGATCCTATAAGATATTTCATCGATTTTAATTTAAAAATAGAATAAATTATTTATTCATGAATTATTGAAATTTCTTTTTTATAATCATTTACACTATAGAAAATGGTGTAGACATGGATAAACTAGGTCAACATTCTTTGTGAGAGACTATTTAGTGACTTACTGAATGACATCTCCAGTACTTTTGGAGGAAGAGTTCAAATATTGATATAGATTATTACCCAAATGTGTCATGATATGATAAAGAACTAAAAAAATGTGGATTTTCCTTCTTTATATAGAGGGAGCAGTTAGAAATTGATATGTTTATGCTGGAATGACCACTGGCACTTAGGGGATATTCTGAACCACTAGCCGTGGAATTATGTGTCAACTCAATGGAAAATATATTTACTTTTAATCAATTTTCATAGATGGATAAAGATACTATTATAGTTTATCTTTTATATAAGTAGGTCGACCAGTGGGGTTCATTTATTAATAACACCAAGCTAATGGTTGAAATTTAAGAGATAGAGTGGGATGATATTAAGATAATATTAATTACATTTATATAGAAATAACTCTCATACAATGATGGATATTTTATTCATATTGATGATTAAAAAAATGATAATATTTCAAAACCTACAAAAAATCCATATAGATTTCAAGGTATACATGAGGCATTGTTATCAATAATTTTAAAAAAATTGATTGATTATTTAGTGGCACGAAACCACACCATCGAGAGGCTCTTGAAGTTCTAAATGATGCGATTTATTATGAATTTTATCGATTTACTCTTGATATGGATATGGAAATCTTAATATGTTCTCATGGATATGGTGATATGAAATTAATGAAGGAGATTCATGATGGAGGATCTCATGAGAAAGGTGGAATGATTACTCAAGAACCCACGTGTCAAAAAATCGAAAGGGATGAGGAAATGATTGAAGTGTTGTTGAAAAGGCCTCAAAGCTCATTAATGTAATATATAAATGACAATGAAGTAAAATGTTTAGGATAAATGGATAGAACCATCTATAGTTCAATGCTTCATATGTGTGGAGAAATATCCTTATACAGGTCAGTACACTAAAATATGATTCCTCAAGGGTTATCAGCGTTATCAAAAACTAATTTCAAATGATCAAGAGAAGGATTATTCCATCACTAGTGTTGAAATAGTGTAAGAAAATGATTTTGTACAATGAAAGCATCATATTAACTAAATAATGGAAAAATATTATTTCATTCGTTTTTACACATTCATTTATATCTTTCAGGTTTTTATGACTATTGAATAAAATATTTGAAACCATGATATATAGATATCCATAAAAATTTCTAGTGGTGAAATCATTACAATATAAGTGTAGAAATATTATCTTATAGGAGTACGTTGGATGATTCTTCTATAAAATATCATGATACATCCCTTAGTGGAATTTGTTACTACAATGGGAATAGATTGCCTCTCATTATAAAGACCATATACCAACTTTCAAAAAAAGGAGAAATCATTTCAAATTCAAAACTCTTCCATGATCATCTAAAAATGAATGTAAGATAAAGAATCTCCATTAGAAAATCTATCAATGATGTAGGTATTGATTCTCTGTAAATATGAATACCTCGTTCAAATGATTCAGTTACTGTAAAGTGTCATCCTTGCATAAATGCCCAGTGTGAGGAAATATAATGATGTATTTCATCAATAATTACCTTGTATTCCCTAGATCATGAGGTATATTTCTCATTAAAACACAAACCTAGAGATACAACTCTCTCAATGTGTACCTATAAGATGTATCCTTTTGAAATGGACGATAGAAATAAGTAGCTTCAATAAAATTTGGGAAAAGGTTTTATAATATATAGTTCATCACCTTGGGGTGATCCAATGCACTATATCAAGAAGTATGATTGATCACTATGTCTATGTATCTATTATCATGTACTCAAAAATATCACCATAATGAAAACCTATCATATTCCAAGGATTGAAGAATTGTTCAATCTGTTATGAATACATCAATACTTTTTATTTATTGATCTTCTTTTGGATATAAATATATAATGGTAAATATGGAATATATTCTGAATACTGGAATCCTTATATATTATGGGTACTATAAGTTTTTAATGATGAAATATATTCTTAATAATTCCATTTAGAATTAATAATTACCTTTAAATATGCAATGATTTGATTAATAGAGTCTTTAGATATTATGTTGAGAAATTTGTGGTAGTGATTGTCAATGATATTATCATTTTAAAAAATATAATATAAGAACATGAAGAACATATGAGGATAATGATTGTTATATTGAGTAAATGGGAATGGAAAATGAAGTTTAGAATGTTTTACCTTATACTGTATCAGGTCACATATTTGGGACACATGATCACATGTGAAGGAAACATTGTGAACCTATAAAAATCCAACTCAATTGAGTAATGGATAGAACCCTATAGAATAACAATAATATATATTCTTATAGGATATATGTGTAATAATGATTATTTTTGAGAAATTTCATGATTTTCTAGACCAATAACTAGGTTAACAAGGAAAAAGGTATAATATTTCTTGATGAAAATTTTTGATGAATCCTTCTAGAAACAAATGGGAAGGATGATAAATATACATGTACTCATATAACCAAAATATGGATAATTTTTTGTGATATGTAGTTATCCTTAAAAAAAGTAATTGGGTTTTATACTCATGAAATATGATAAAGTGATATCTTATGCCTCATGCAATTTAATGATCCATGATTAGAACTACACGTACCATGATATGGATTTGGAAGCTATGATTTTTGCCATGATAATCTAGAGGAACTACCTCTATAGTGAGATGTTTGAAATATTCACTAATAAAAATAGATTAATGTATACAATCACAAAAAAGGATATCAAAATTCATCAATGGATATGGTTAGAGATAATCATGGACTAAAATTTATATATTCACTATCATCAAAGAATGGAAAACAAGGTAGCTGATTGCCTTCGTATAAAAGAATCTAATACATAATATATTACTTGGATTTGGAATGATTTTATCTTAATGAATATGAAAAAGATTAGTTATAAAAGAAAAATGGTAGAAAATACATCCTACCATTCGCAAATGATTACCATACCACACATCCAATATAAGGACAAAGAGTCCCAAAGGGATGATCTGACATAACGAAAGATGTATAATATAGTATGCTAAGGGAATATGCAATGTAACACCCTGAGATTTTATGAGATATATTTTTTTAATTTCATTGATGTCTTTTATTATAAACTACACCATAATTAACTTATACTATACGCAACACCGTATTATCTTGCAGTATACGTAACACTATTCTTGGCTCGTGTCACACACAAATTCAAGTTCTTTTTTTGAAAATTATTCAACGCAACATTAATTATAGATTTTGTTTAATATATAAATGAAATTAGTTTTTATTACATCATACACAACACCAAATGGAGATTTCACTACATACATCAATAACTTGGCTTGCATTACATGCAATCGAAACCTTCTTCGATAGTGTGTGTAGTACACAATACAATGATTCACTAAACAAGTTATTATTATAATATTATTATGAACTAGCCCTTATGAATAGTAATATCCATTTTTTGAAATTTAATAAATTTTATCGTTCAAAAAGGACCTCATTTTTGGGTTCACAATATCAAAATTATCCTAGGGTGAAGTTTTGGTATTTTTCTGATAACTTCCAATTTGTTATGAATAGTGAAAACATTGGGTTACTATTTACAAACCGAATTTTTATTTAAATAATTATTTATTTTAATTAAATTTATTTTAGGTCCAAATTGATACCTAATACCTATATAAGTTCAATGTTATATATTGGAGACATATTATAATAATTTTAGATATATAATAATTTTATTGAACTTTTCGCCGTCTTTTATCCACCTCCTAGAAGAGATTGAAAATTTACATAAAACATAATTTTACTGCTTTTCTGAGTGGAATTTTGAAAATAAGAGAGACACGGTTAATATCAAGGAGTAAAATGCGGTTCAATAAGATAAAAATAATTTTTGGTGAATAGTAACTTTTTACGTAAATTTACCACGGTTAAAAGTAAATATGGTAATTAAGGGTAAAAATGAAATTATTATTACCGTAACACATTTCCTAATTCTATTGGATAAGTGTAATTCAACCAAAAAAACCTTAGGAATAAAATATTTCCTTTTAGGTCTACATGGATTGGATTTGGAAATTTATTATTATTTTATTTAAAGAAGAATTAAAATAGTTAAAATCAAACTTTAATAACTAAAACATTTTTAATATAGGGTAATACATAAGATAAATTAGACTATAAATATTAATTAGAAATCTAAAAATATTTCATACATAATGGTATTTTATTCATAATTTTTAGTTATTAAATAATTTAATTTATTTATGACACAATGATGATGCATTAATTACCTTATTAATGAAATATTAAATTAATTGTTGTTATAAATATCCAAATAAATGTAATTGTAGACTATTTATGAATTCCAATTATTTTATATGGTAATATGACAAGTTATTATTGATTTAATTTAATTTTTCCGAAATAATCATGTTGTTATTATTTTTCACAAAAATCAAGTACCAAGTAGTGTCAAAATAGACATAAAATAGTTTTGAAAACAAATATTATATTATTATTTGTTATTTTATTCCTAAAAATCTAGGGATCGGAAAAATGACATAGATAAGGATATATATAATAATAATGAACCACTTGGGGTTATATTTGATTGTTATTGTATTTTTATTAACCATGATGTGTATGAAAACAAAAAGACACAGTAAAAGTTAAATTATTTAACTTAGAGTTAAATCTAAATGATAAGGATAAAATAGTAAACTAAACTTGTCTAAAACCAATTGGTTGAGAGGATTTAGACCCATTCCCACTCTATATTATAAATAAATCAATTTGGAGATATTATAAACCGAATATGACTTTATTATAAAATAATACTTTATGTTTTTCTAAAGGTGCCCCTCTCCTCCGTTATAAAAAGGGCACCCCTTCCCTCTTCTCTTCACACCTTTTTGAGCCTTGAAGCTAGGACAAACCCTGCCAATTACTCTTCTAAACCTCTATGGTTATATCATAGAGGTACTGATATTCTCAAAATACCAACTCTAGTTCCCTAAGAAGAAGTTTAAAGGAGGTGTGTCGGGGAAGAGGTAATCTCTTCTACCGATTCATTCAAGTTTTCTTTCTTCTTTTACTTCCTCTTATTTAGTTATTTCATTATAATGTAATAACATTAGTATTAATTATATAATGATATGTTATTATAAATATGAAACAACCCTATTTAACATTCTATCCATCCAATAGAAAATGAAATCAACACGCGTGCGTACGTATGGAATACCGTCTCCACGTCGTAGTGTAATCTGTTTTCGACCCCCACCTTACTTGGATGGGTATAATGGTGTAAATAAATAACTATATATTATTATTTTAATGTTATATTGATTATGAAATATTATACATACACTTAAATAAAAATCCACAATCATGGGAATGATATCATCACTCGTGCGTACTTACAGACTACCGTCTCCACGACGCGATGAGATTCATTCTCCATGTTAACCATTCATGATTGATTATAAAGTATATATAATTAATAATAATGAAATATATGACATAATAATGATACTATATTTATTTATATATATACTTGTATTCCATCTACTTAATTCCATTCAATTCAATTAGGAAACGAAAACAATGTTCATGCGTACGTATGACCTATCGTCTCCATGAACGGTGTATTTCATTCTATTTATCGATCTATTATATATATATATATATGTATATTCTGAATATATATTATTTATATAAATCAAGTTTTAAATTCTGGAATTATGTAAATCTGGATATAAGTAATAATATCAAGAACAACAAGTTGAAACACGTATGATAAATGAAACGATTTTACCCAAAACGCTGCTTTAGCATGGAATTTACAATAGAACGGGTAATATAAAATCATAATTGAACCATATATGACATAATAACAATGAATATGATTCTATAATAATTCAATGAACTTATTTAAATCATTATACAGGATGATTAGATACGTACGAAGCATATCGGACCTAAGGTAAGGGATATCTTTTCAAATCTTGTTCTTTTCCGAGGTTGTTTATTCGTAACTATTTACAAGGGTTATGTTTATAATCCATGTCCATATTTTCTCAAATATTTTTCATAAAATTTTTACTTTTCTTCCATGTATGTTTATATTAATTTTTTCCTTTTTTTACTTTTACCAAATCGTATGGAAGGAATCTTTATTTTGTTTAACATAAGAGGTACTTTTTGACTTTTCCTACAAAAGTATGAGAATAATGTTTTTTTAAATTATACGGAATGACTGGATTTTTACGGTTTCGTAACGCCTAATTTTCTTCAATATTCTTCTACAAGTTTTCATGATTATTTTCAACAAAATATTTTCCTTTTAAAATCTCAAGGATTTCTGAGAAAAGAAAATGATATTGAAGAAGAAAGGATATTTTCCTCAAGAATTCAATTCAAGTGTTTTATCAAAACCATTTTCCATCTAATATGACATTATTTCATACGATTATGTGTCAAATATAATGTCTCTATGATTAACATGGTTTAACATTTCTTAGGATGAAATGATATCCATTTGTTTTATATGGATTATGTTATGATGGGATGATGTTTATGAAACCCATTTTATTCATTGGTTTATGATAAATGATTGATGTTTATGTTGTGGCACACGTAAGAATGATTTCATTATGAGAAGGGTGGGACCTATATCTCCCTAAAATGCAATGGTTAAAGATTTTTTTCTCATGAGATAGACATGGTTGGAAAGGTAAGTAAATCTAGTTCAGTGATACAAGTCTGGACTGAGGATTGAACTCGATTCAGAAAGGGAATTTGTCCACTAAGATGGTCTTGGCAGCAATTCCTTTGCTACTATGGAAATCATAACATGTGCTTAATCCTTTCCACAGTTACATGATTTATTCCCATGCAATTTTATCGTTATTGATGATCCATTATTATATATCCCTTACGTACTGTCATATTTTATGTTATTTCTCAAGATTTTGATGTTTAAATATTATGTTCATGTTTTGGTGTTCAAATGTATATGGTTTGTTTTATTTTCTCCATGCATACCCTTACTAAGAATTTGATCTCACCATTTATATGTTTTATTTTCCCCAGGATATAAAGAAAGGTTTTAGGAAATAAAAAAATGAAGATTTTTATTGAAGATGTTGAAGATATTTCACCATGATTAGAAGATTATATTCCGAGTTTCCAAACACACTAAACTGTTACGATCCTTGTGTGTTTGATTTTGTTATGTATTAAGTATTCTGAAAATGTAATGTAATGATCATGTAAGTCAAGCTTTGGGTCTCTACTGTTGGTATCATAGGTTTTGTATAGTCAACATTTGGAAACTAGGATGCAAGAAATTTTGTGAGATCCCTATAGATATTTCAAAGGTATGTCTAGGGATGTCCCTATTGTTTAGAATAACTATAGGTTACAGTTCTAGAATTAAGTTGATGATCATGAATAAACTAGGGAAAACCTAGGGTGTCATGGATTAAAGAATGTGTGATAAGTTAGACATCCCATAAGTGACTTTTTATGATTATGTGGTTCCTCGTTATTTAAACTTTTTCTTACACTATGAAATCTGGTCTTAGTCAATGGAGGGAACGAGAAGGAATTCAGTTAAAATTGATTCCAATGGTCAAATTGGTGACTATGATCAATAAAATTGTGTAACATCTGGAGAGAAATATATTGTGATTATGATGTATCAGTAATCTCGATATATGATTAACAATGTGAAGTTTATTTGTATTCTGATGTCATCAAATAAGAGGAAGATTTAATTTTATACATTGTTCACATGGTGAGGAGCATAAGGAATGGATGATTGAGATTTCTAAATAAGGGAATAATATCTTTTTGGAATACCTCAAATGGAGGGGAAGATGTTATCGATGTGGAGAAAAGGGTCATAGATTGACAGACTGTTATGGAGTCCAATGTCTAATATGTGGAGAACATGGTCATTACCCAACTCAATGCCCAGACCTAAGAGGTTAGTTTTAAATCAAGGAAGTACTTATTCCACGAAAATCATTGAAGAGGATGGATTGAAGTTTTTATGTATTAGTATTCAAGAATAATGTTGTTGAGGTACTTTTATGGTATATTAGAAAACATATGTATTGGTACATTATGGTTTTCCATAATAATATGGAACCGATAACCATGAAAAGTGATTGAAATATTTTGGAAATAAGATGATATTCGCATAATGGAATGATAAAGAAAAAATGAAATGAGCTCATGACTGATATATGGACAAAGTTATATCATGGTTGGAGTATATAAATATTTTTTTGGATTTTGGTATGTGGAAAGTGTTAAATTTTTACAGCATTCATGTTTTCATTAAGGTTCAATGGCTATTCATTTTTCAATAGAATACATGATTAAGGTATTCACATGTTTGGAATGTGACCAACAAGATATATCTTATATGAGGGATAAATGATGGTATTCACATGCTTGGTTGATGACATATCTAGTAATCATTTTCATTATATATAATATTGGACAAAAGTATTTTCGATAAGATTAAATGTTGGAATGGATTAAGTTAGACATCAAATATAATTTTTTAAAGATATAAATTTTTTCTATACTATTTCTGGAATGTTATAATTGTGTAGTTTTAGAAAAAGGAAAACCATCAGACGAACAACAAACCGTCGCGTCGGACAGGGTTGTGGGAATCGAACCCACAACCAAAGTGTGACATGCCTTTATCGCCTACCACTGGCCTACAAGAAGTCCCTGGTTATTAGAAAGTAGTTTTATTTTATTAAGAGGTATGATTTATGAAGTATAAGTCCATTTTTGGAACCATATATGATTAATCTCACCATAAGATGGACTTATGTATATAACTTTTGGTAATCCTATGTTTGAGACAGATGGAATGACCTATCATTCTATCGCATGATCTGATAACAGATCACAAAAGACAAATTCAGATTCATTTAATTAAGAGATGATGTGAGAATTGTTCAAGGCATGAGCAATGGTATGATTCTACCAATATCAAGTAAGTATTTCTTTTAATTCAAATATTCTTCAACATTAGGGAAATGGTCTTGAAAACCAAAACTTTTGTCCTATGACTCTCATATTTGATGAATCATATGGTACCATAGTTCATTAATAATTTATTGATTTGTGACGGTTGTCTTTTTTATAGCCATGTCCTCTACCACTCTTCATCATAAGTTCATGGTTATATTTATCTTCTATATCCATATTTTCACATATGTTGTCCTATGTGGAAACCCAATGATGAGTTACTTTGGGTGACAATTATTATTATAACATCCCCTTTTAAAATGTTTTTTTAGTATTACTTTTTACGATGTGGGTTTCTATGAAAGAAAATTTGAATAAGTAAACCATTTATAACCGCGATGAATTTCTAGGGCAAAATTCATTTTAAGGGGGGTAGAATGTAACATCCCACGATTTTATGAGATATATTATTTTTAATTTCTTTTATGTCTTCTATTATAAACTACACCAAGATTAGCTGGTACTATACGAAACACCATTTTAGATTTCAATATATGTAACTCTATTCGTGGCTCGTGTTACACAAAAATTCCAGTTCATTTTGTGGAAATTATTCTATGCAACATTATGTATAGATTTTGTTTATGTATAGCTGAAATAACTTTTTATTATGTTATACGCAACACCAAATGGAGCTTTCACTACACGCAACCCTGACTTGGCTTGCATTACATAATATCAAAACCTTTTTCAATATTGTGTGTAATACGCAATACATAGTTTCACTAAACGAGATATTATTATAAAATTATTATGAACTAGATGTTATGAATAGTAATACAAAATTTTTGAAATTTTATAAATTTTATCATTCAAAATGAACTTCATTTTTGGATTTGGAATATCGAAATTAGCCTAGAGTGAATTTTTGGTATTTTTCTAAAAACATTCAATTTTTGATGAATAGTGAAAACAGTAGGTTACTATTTAAAACCCAACTTTTTATTTAAATAATTATTTATTTTATTTATATTTATTTTATTTCAAAATTGATACATAATACCTATATATGTTCAATGTAATTCATTGGAGTAATTTTATAATAATTTTAGATATATAAAAATCTTATTGAACTTTTCACCGTCTTTTACCCACCTCCTAGGAGAGTTTGAAAATTTACATAAAACATAATTTTACCGCTATTGTGAGTGGAATTTCGAAAATCCCAGAGAAAAAATTAATATAAAGGATTAAAATGTTGTTCAATATGATAAAAATAATTTTTGGTGATTAGTAACTTTTTTACTTTAATTTACCATGGTTAAAAGTAAATAGGGTAATTATGGTTAAAAATGAAATTATTATTACCCTAACACATGTCTTAATTGTATTTGATATGTGTAACTCGACGGAAAACAGCCTTATATTTAAAATATTTCCCTTAGGTACACTTTTATTATATTATGACATTTATTATTTTATTATTTAATGACAAATTCAAATAATTAAAATCAATGTTTAATAACTAATTTTTTTTAAAATAGGGTTATACATAAGATAATTTCAACTATAAATATTCATTAGAAAGCTAAAATGATTTCCTACATAATTGTATTTTATTTATCATTTTTAGACAATAAATAGTTTATTTTATTTATGACACAATGGTGAGGCATTAATTACCTTATTAATGAAATATTAACATAATTGATGGTATATATACCCAAATAAATGCAATTTTAGACTTTTGATGAATTACAGTAATTTTATAGGTTGATATTACTTGTTAGTATTGATTTAATTAGATTTTTTAATAATAATCATGCTTCTATGAATTTCACAAAAATCATGTACCAAATAGTGTCAATATTGACATAAAATAGTTTTTAAAACAAATAATATATTATTAATTGTTATTTTATTACTCAAAATATATGGATCATCCAAATGACTTAGATAAGGATATATATATATATATATTAATAATTAACCACTTGGGGTTATTTTGTCTTTATATAGTATGTTTATTAACCATATAGTGTATGAAAACAAAAAGACACTGTAAAAGTTAAATTATTTAACAAAGAGTTAAATCTAAATGATAAGGATAAAATAGTAACCTAAACTTTTATAAAACCTATTGGCTGAGAGGATTTCGACCCATACCCACATATTCTTCGATATAAATCATTTTGAAGCTATTATAAACCGAATATGGCTTTATTATAAAAAAATATTTTATGTTTTTCCAATGGTCCCCTCTCCTCCCTTATAAAAAGGGCACCCCTTCTCTCTTCTCTTAACACACTTTTGAGCCATGAAGCTCCGCCAACACCTTAAAATTATACTTATCAACCTCTATGGTTATATCACAAAGGTTCTGGTCTTCTCAAAAGACCAACTCTTGTTCCCTAAGAAGAAGTTTAAAGGAGGTGCGTCGAGGAAGTGGTAATCTTTTCTACCGATTCTTTCACATTTTCTTTCTCCTTCTACATCCTCTTCTTTTTTTGTTTCATTATAAAGTAATGAAATGAATATTAATTATCTAATGATATATTATTATCAATATGAAACAACCCTATTTCACCATCTATCCATCGTACAGAAAATGAAATCACCGCTCGTGTGTACGTACGGAATACCATCTCAACGACGTGGTGTAATCTATTTTAGACCACCACCTTACTTGGATGGGTATAATGGTGTAAATAAATAACTATATATGATTATTATAATATGATATTTATTATTAAATATTATACATACACTTAAATAAAATTCCACGATCATGGGAATGATATCATCGCTCGTGTATACTTATGGACTACCGTCTCCACGACGCGATGAGATTCATTCTCCATGTTAACCATTCATGAGTGATTATACAATATATATACTAAATTAAAATGATAAATATGACTTAATAATGATACCTTTATATATATATATATATATATATATATGTATGTATTTATTTCATCTAATTAATTCTTTTCAATTCAATTAGGAAACGAAAATGGCATTCATGCGTGTGTACGGCCTATAGTCTCCATGAACGGTGTATTTCATTCCATTTATCGATCTATCATATATATATGTATATGATGAAGATATATGATATATATAAATCATGTTTTACATTCTTTAATTATATAAATAATGATATAAGTAGTAATATCAAGAACAACAAGTCGGAACACGTATGATAAGTGAAACAATTTTACCCAAAACGCTGCTTTAGCATTTAATTTACAAAAGAACGGTTAATATAATGTCATATTTGAACCATATATGATATCATAATAATGAATATGATTCTTTAATAAGTCAATGACATTATTTAAATCATTATACATGATGTTAGGATACGTACGAAGCATATCAGACCTAAGGTAAGGGATATCATTTCCAATCGCGTTCTTATCCACGGTTGTTTATTCATAAGTATTTATTGGGGTTATGTTTATTATCCATGACTATATGTTCTCAAATTGTTTTCATAAAATTTATAATTTTATTCCATGTATGTTTATAGTAATTTTTACCCTTTTTTTCTTTTACCACATCGTATGGAATAAATCTTTCTATAGTTTACCATACGAGGTACTTGTGGACTTTTCCGACAAAAATACAAGAAGTATGTTTTTTTAAATTATATAGAATGAATGGATTTTCACTATTTCATAACTCAAAATTTTCGTGAAGATTCGTCTTCAATTTTTCATGATTATTTTCAACAAATTCTTTTTCTCTTAAAATTTCATGTCATTATGAGAAAAGAAATTTATTTTGAAAAAGAAAGGATATTTTCCTCAAGAATTTATTTTATGTGTTTTATCAAAACCATTTTTCCATCTAAGATGACATTATTTCATATGTTTATGTTTCAAATATAGTGTATCTATGATTAACAAGGATTCACTTTTCTTATGATATAATGATATCCATTTGTTTTATATGGATTATGTTATGATGGGATGATGTTTATAAAACCCATTTTAATAATTTGGTTATGATTAATGATTTATGTTTAGGTTGTGGTACACGTAAGAATGATTTCATTATGAGATGTATGGGACCTATATCTCCCTCCAATGCCTTGGGTAAAGATTTATATCTCATGAGATAGACATGGCTGGAATGGAAAGTTAATCCGGTTCTGTGATACAGGACTGGAATGAGGAGTGAACTCGACTCAGAAAGGGAATTTTTCCACTAAGATGGTCTTGGAAACAATGCCTTGGCTATTATGGAAATCATAACATGTACTTAATGTTTGCCACAATGACATGCTTTATTCCCAGGCAATTTTATCATGATTGATGGTCAATTATGATATATGCCTTACGTACTGCCATGTTTTATGTCATTGATCATGATTTTGATGTATAAATATTATGTTAATTATTGAATTTCAAATGTATATGGTTTGTTTTATTTTCTCCATGCATACCTTTACTGAACTTTTGAGCTCACCCTTTATATGTTTTCTTTTCCCTAGGATATAAAGAAATGATTTAGGTAAGAAAAAAAGGAAGATTTTTATGGGAGATGTTGAAGATCTTTCACCATGATTAGAATATTATATTCTGAGTTTCCAAAGACACTAAACTATTACAGTCCTTGTATGTTTGTTTTTGTTATGTATTAAGTATTCCGGAAAAGTAATGTAATGTCAATGTATGTCAATATTTGGGTTTCTACAGTTATTATTAGAGGTTCAGTTTAGTCAACCTATAGAATCTAGGATGCGATAAATTTAGTGAGATCCCTATAGATACTTAAAAGGTATGTCTAGGGATATCTCTAACATTTCAAATTACTATAGGTTACAGTTCTAGAATTATGATGATGATCGTGAATAACCTAAGGTGAACCTAGGGTGTCATAGATTAAAGAATGTGTGATAAGTTAGATATCACATAAGTGACTTTTTATGATTATTTGGTTCCTCGTTATTTTAACGGTTTCTTACACTATGATTTCTGGTCTTAGTCAATGGAGGGAATGAGAAGGAATTCTGTTAACAATGATTCCAATGGAAAAATTGGTGACTATAATCTACGAAATTGTATAACACCTAGACAGAATAATATTGTGATTATGTCGAATCCGTCATCTCAGTATATTATTAACAAGGTGAAGTTTAGTTGTATTCCTAAGTCATAAAATAAGAGGAACATGTAATTGTATGCATGTTCGCATGGTGAGGAGCATAGAGAAATAAAGGTTTAGATTTATAAAGAAGGGAAGCATAACCTTGAGGAATACCTCAAATGTAGGGGAAGATGTTATCTATGTGGAGAAAAGGGTCATAGAGTGACAGACTGTTATGGAGTCCAATGTGTTATCTGTGGAGAACATGGGCATTACCCAACTCAATGCCCTGACCTAAGAGGTTGCTTCTAAATCAAGGAAGGACTTAATCCACGATAATCATTGAAGAGGATGAATTGATGTATTTATGTATTTGTATTCAAGAATAATGTTATTGAGTTACTTTTATGGTATATTATAATATCTATGTATTGGACCATTGTGGTCTTCCATAAGAATATGGTACCAGTAACCATGAAAAGTGATTGAAATATTTTGGAAAGAAGATGATATGTGCATAATGAAGCGATAAATAAAAAACAAAATGAGCTCATGAATGATATAAGGAAAAAGATATATAATGGTTTGAGTATATAAAGATTTTTGGATTTTGGTATGTGTAAAGTGTTAAATTTTTATAGCATTCATGTTTTCATTAAGGTTCAATGGGTATTCATTTTTCAAGAGAATGCATTGTTAAGGTATTCACATGTTTGGAATGTGACCAACACAATATATCTTATATGAGGGATAAATGATGCTATTCACATGCTTGGTTGATGACATATCTAGTAATCATTTTCATTATATATAAGATTGGATAGAAGTATTTTCGATAAGCTTAAATGTTGGAATGGATAAAGTTGGACATCAAATAGAATTTTTTAAGGCTATAAATTTTTTCTATACTATTTCTAGAATGTTATAATAGTTTAGTTTTAGAAAAAGGAAAACCGTTGGATGAGAAACAACCCGTCACGTCAGACAGGGTTGTGGGAATCGAACCCACAACCGAAGTGCAACATGACTTTATCACCTACCACTGGATTATAGGAAGTCCATGGTTAGAAGAAGCTAGTTTTATTTTATTAAGAGGTATGATTAATGAAGTATAAGTTCATTTTTGGAACCATATACGATTAATCTCACCATAAGATGGAATTATATATATAACTCTTGCTAATCCTATGTTTGAGACAGATGGAATGACCTATAATTCTATCGCATGATCTGATAACACTTTGCAAAAGACAAATTCAACTTCATTTCCTTAAGCGATGAAGCGGAAATTGTTCAAGGCACGAGCAACAGTAAGATTGTACCAAAATCAAGTAATTATTTCTTTTAATTCAAAAATTCTTCAACATTAGGGAAATGATCTTGAAAACCGTACATGTTGTCCTATTACCCTCATATCTGATGAATCAGATGGTACCTTAGATCATCACAAATTTATGGCTTTGTGATTGTTGTATTTTTCATATCCATGTCCTCTTGAACTCTTCATCAGAAGTTTATGGTTATATTTCTCTTCCTTATCCATATTTTCACCTATGTTGTCCTATCTGGAAACCCAATGCTGAGTCACTTTGGGTGAATGTTATGATTCTAACATCCATTTTTTAAATTAAGTTTTAGTATTCCTTTTTACGATGTGGGTAACTATGAATGAAACTTTCAAGTAGTAAACCATTTATAACCGTGACGAATTTCGAGGGCGAAATTATTTTTAAGGGGGGGTAGAATGTAACACCCCGAGATTTTATGAGATATATTATTTTTAATTTCATTGATGTATTTTATTATAAACAACAACAAGATTAGTTTGTACTATATACAACACTATATTAGCATTCAGTATACGTAACACTATTATGGTCTCGTGTTACATGCAAATTCATGGACATTTTGAGCAAATTATTCTACACAACATTATGTATAAATATTTTTAATGTATAAATGAAATAAGTTTTGATTATATTATACGCAACACCAAACAGAGATTTCACTACACGCAGCCTGGACTTGTCTTGGATTACACGCAATCAAGACCTTATCTGATAGGGTGTGTAGTACGCAATACCAAGTTTCACTAAACGAGATATTATAAATATATTATTATGAACTATCTGTTATGAATAGTAATACAAACCTTGGGAAATTATATAAATTTTATCTTTCAAAATGGACTTCATTTTTTGATTTTTAATTTAGAAATTATCCTAGGGTGAATTTTTTGTATTTTTCTGAAATCATTCTTTTTTTATGAATAGTGAAAACACTGGGTTACTATTTAAAAACCGAATTTTTATTTAAATAATTATTTATTTTATTTAAATTTATTTTAGGTCAAAATTGATACATAATACCTTTATAAGTTCAATGTAATTCATTGGAGTCATTTTATAATAATTTTAGATATATAAAAATTTTATTGAACTTTTCACCGTAGTTTACCCACCTCCAAGGAGAGTTTGAAAATTTACATAAAACATAATTTTACTGCTTATGTGAGTAAAATTTAGAAAATCCGAGAGACACAGTTAATATCAACGAGTAAAATGTGGTTCAATAAGATAAACATAATTTTTGGTGAATATTAACTTTTTTACTTTAATTTACCATGGTTAAAACTAAATATGGTAATTAATTGTAAAAATGATATTATTATTACACTAACACATGTCCTAATTATATTGGATAAGTGTAATTCGACCAAAAACAACCTTAGATATAAAATATTTCCCTTTAGGTCCACTTGTATTAGATTAGGACATTTATTATTATTTTATTTAAAGTAAAATTCAACTAATTAAAATCAATGTTTAATTACCAAAACACTTTTAAAATAAGGTTATACATAAGATAAATTCATCTATAAATATTAATTAGAATGATAAAAAGATTACATACATAATTGAATTATATTTATAATTTTTAGACATTATATAATTTAATTTATTTATGACACAATTATGATGGTTTAATTTCCTTATTAATGAAATATTAACACAATTGATGTTATAAATCCCCAAATTAATGAAATTTTAGACTTTTATGAATTCCACTAATTTTATTGGTTAATATAACTTGTTATTATTGATTTAATTTCTTTTTTCGTACTAATCATGCTTTTATGAATTTCATAAAAATCACGTACCAAATAGTGTCAAAATTGACATAAAATAGTTTTTAAAAGAAATATTATATTATTAATTGTTATTTTATTCAAAAAAATATATGGATCATCCAAATTATTTAGAAAAAAATATATATATATTAACAATGAACCACTTGGGGTTATTTTGTCTTGTTATTGTAAAATTATTAACCATATAGTGTAAGAAAACAAAAAGACACGGTAAAAGTTAAATTATTTAACTTATAGTTAAATCCAAATGATAAGGATAACATAGTAACCTTAACTTGTCTAAAACCTATTGGTTGAGAGGCTTTCGACACATACCCACTATAGATTCGAAATAAATCAATTTGGGGCTATTATAAAATGAATATGAATTTATTATAAAATAATATTTTATGTTTTTCAAAATTTTCCCCTATCATCCCTTATAAAAAGAGCACCCCTTCTCCCTTCTCTTCACACCCTTTTGAGCCATGAAGCTCGGAAAACCTCTTCCAATTACTCTTATAAACCTCTCTGGTTATATGAAATAGGTTCTAGTCTTCTCAAAAGACCAACTCTAGTGCCATAAGAAGAAGTTTAAAGGAGGTGTGTCGAAGAAAAGGTAATCTCTTCTACCGATTCTTTCAAGTTTTCTTTCTCCTTATACTTCCTCTTCTTTAGTTGTTTCATTATAAATTAATAACATAAGTATTACATATATACTTATATGCTATTATAAATATGAAACAACCCTATTTTACCTTATATCCATCCTACAGAAAATGAAATCACTGCTCGTGCGTAGGTACGGAATACTGTCTCCATGCCGTGGTGTAATCTATTTTCGACCACCACCTTACTTAGATGGGTATAATGGTGTAAATAAATAACTATATATGATTATTGTATAGTGATATTTATTAGGAAATATTATACATAAACTTAAATACTATTACATGATCATGGGAATGATATCATCGCTCGTGCGTACTTACGGACTACTATCTCCACGACGCGATGAGATTCATTCTCCATATTAACCATTGATGAATGATTATACAATATATATAATGAATAATAATGAAATATATGACATAATAATGATACTGGATTTATATATATATACATATATATTTATGTCATCTAATTAATTTCATTCAATTCAATAAGGAAACGAAAACGGCGTTCATGCGTACGTACAGACAACCTTCTCCATGAACGGTGTATTTCATTCCATATATCGATCTATCATATATATATATATGTAAATGATTAATATAATATATATATTTAAATCATGTTTTAAATTCTCGAATTTCGTAAATCATGATATTAGTAATAATATCAAGAACAAAAAGTCAAAACATGTATGATAAATGAAACGATTTTACCCAAAACGCTGCTTTAGCATGGAATTTACTAAAGAATGGGTAATATAAATTCATAAGTGAACCATATATGATATCATAACAATGAATATGATTTTGTAATAAGTCAATGAAATTATTTAAATTATTATACCAGAGGTTCGGATATGTAGGAAGCATATCAAACCTAAGGTAAGGGATAACTTTTCCAATCTCATTATTATTCGAGGTTGTTTATTTGTAAGTATTTACTGGGGTTATGTTTATTATTGATGTCTATATGTTCTCAAAATGTTTTCATAAAATGTTAAATTTTCATCCATTTATGTTGAATTTAATTATTACCCTTTTTTCCTTTTACCACATCGTATGGAAGGAATCTTTCTTTTGTTTACCATATGAGGTATTTTTTGACTTTTCCTGAAAAATTACGAGAAGAATGTTTTTTTAACTTATACAACATGAACGAATTTTTACGATTTCATAATGCATAATTTTCACGAAGCATCATCTACAATTTTTCATGATTATTTTCAACAAAATATTTTTCTTTTAAAATTCATGGAATTTTGAGAAAAGAAAATGATTTTGAAGAAGAAAGGATATTTTCCTCAAGAATTCATTTCAAGGGTTTTATCAAAACCATTTTTCCATCTAAGACGACATTATTTCATATGTGTCCATTTCAAATATAGTGTCTCTATGATTAACATGGCTTCAATTTTCTTATGATGAAATGATATCCTTTTGTTTTATATGGATTATGTTATGATGGGATGATGTTTATGAAACCCATTTTAATCGTTGGGTTATAATGAATGATTTTTGTTTATGTTGTGGTACACATAAGAATGGTTTCTTTATGAGATGGTTGGGACCTATATCTTCCTCCAATTCATTGGGTAAAGATTTATATCTCATGTTATAGACATGGAAGCAATGGTAAGTTAATCTGGTTCAGTGATACAGGACTGGAATGAGGAGTAAACTCGATTCAGAAAGTTAATATGCCCACTAAGATGGTCTTGGAAGCAATGCTTTGGCTACTATGGAAATCATAACATGTGCTTAATCTTTTCCACAATTACATTCTTTATTCCCATGATATTTTATCATGATTGATGATCCATTATGATCTATTCCTTACGTACTGCCATGTTTTGTGTCATTGATCAATATTTTGATGTATAAATATTATGTTCATTATTGAAGTTCAAATGTATATGGTTTGTTTTATTTTATCCATTCATACCCTTATTGATCATTTGAGCTCACCCTTTATATGTTTTCATTTCCACATGATATAAAGAAAGGATTTAGGTAAGAAAAAAGGATGATTTTAGTGGTAGATGTTGAAGATCATTCACAATGATTAGAATATTATATTATGAGTTTCCAAAGAAACTAAACGATTACGGTCCTTGTGTGTTTGTTTTTGTTATGTATTAAGGATTCTGAAAAATTAATGTAATTTCGACATACGTCATGGTTTGGGTCTCTATATTTGGTATTAGAGGTTCATTTTAGTCAACCATTGGAAACTAGGATGCGAGAAATTTTGTGAGATCCCTAGAGATATTTCAAAGGTATGTCCAGGGATGTCTCTAAGGTTTATAATTACTATAGGTTACAGTTCTAGAATTATGTTGACGATCATGAATAACCTAGGGTGAACCTAGGGTGTAATGGATTAAATAATGTGTGATATGTTAGACATCCCATAAGTGACTTTAAATGATTATGTGGTTCCTCGTTATTTTAACGGTTTCTTACACTATTATTTCTAGTTTTAGCCATTGGAGTGAATGAGAAGGAATTCAGTTAAAATTTATTCCAATGGAAAAATTGGTGACTATGATCCATGAAATTGTGTAACGTCTAGAGAGAAAGATATTTTGATTATGCCGAACCAGTCATCTCGATATAGGATTAACAAGGTGAAGTTTAGTTATATTCCTAAGTCATGAAATAAGATGATGATGGAAATTTATGCATGTTCACATGGTGAGGAGCATAGAGAAAGGATGATTCAGATTTCTAATGAAGAGAAGAAGAACCTGGAGGAATACCTCAAATGTAGGGGAAGATGTTATCTATTTGGAGAAAAGGGTCATAGAGTGACAGACTTTTATGGAGTCCAATTTCTTATCTGTGGAGGAAATGGGAAATATCCAACTCAATGCCCTGACCTAAGAGTTCACTTCTAAATTAAGGAAGGACATATTCCATGACAATCATTGAAGAGGATGGACTTATGTGTTTATGTATTGGTATTCAAGAATAATGTTGTTGAGTTACTTTTATGGTATATTGGAATATCTATGTATTGGTCCATTGTGGTTTTCCAAAATAATTTTGTACCGGTAACCATGAAAAGTGATTGAAATATTTTATAAAGAACATGATATGCACATAATGAAGTAATAAAGAAAAAACTAAATTAGCTCATGACAGATATAAGGACAAAGTTATATCATTGTTTTAGTATATAAGGTTTTTTTGGTTTTTGGTATGTGGAAAGTGATAAATTTTTATAGCATTCATGTTTTCATTAAGGTTCAATGGGTATTCATTTTTCAAGAGAATACATTATTAAGGTATTCACATATTTGGAATGTGACCAACAAGATATATCTTATATGAGGGATTAATGGTGGTATTCACATGCCTGGTTGATGACATTTCTAGTAATAATTTTCTTTATACTATAACATTAGACTAAAGTATTTTCGATAAGCTTAATGGTTGGAATGGATTAAGTTGGACATCATATAGAATTTTTTAAGGCTAGAAATTTTTTCGATACAATTTCTCGAATGTTATAATAGTGTAGTTTTAGGAAAAGGAAACCCCATAGGATGAGCGACAACCCGTCGCGTCGGACAACGTTTCGGGAATCGAACCCACAACCGAAGTGTGACATACCTTTATCAACTACCACTGGCCTACAAGAAGTACCAAGTTTGAAGAAAATAGTTTTATTTTATTAATAGGTATTATTCATGATTTATATGTCCATTTTTGGAACCATATACTATTAATCTCACCATAAGATGGACTTATGTATATAACTTTTGCTAATCCAAGGTTTGAGACAGATGGAATGACCTATCATTCTATCGAATGATCTGCTAACACTTCTCCAAAGACAAATTCAGCTTCATTTCATTAAGTGATGAAGTGGAAATTGTTCAAGGAATGAGCAAAAGTAAGATTCTACAAAAACCAAGTAAGTATTTCTTTTAATTCAAAAATTCTTCAACAGTAGGGAAATGATCTTAAAAACCAAAAATGTTGTCTTATTACCCTCATATATGATGAATCAGATGGTACCATAGATCATCACAAATTTATGGCTCTGTGATTGTTGTATTTTTCATAACCATGTCCTCAACCACTCTTCATCAGAAGTTCATTGTTATATTTCTATTCCATATCCATATTTTCACTTATGTTTACCTATGTGGAAACCTGATGCTGAGTTAAATTGGGTGACTGTTATGATTGTAACCTCCATTTTTAAAATGATGTTTTAGTATTCCTTTTTACTATGTGGGTTTCAATGAAAGAATCTTTCAATTACTAAACTATTTATAATCGTGAAAAAATTTTGAGGGAGAAATTCATTTTAAGGTGGGTAGAATGTAACACCCTGAGATTGTATGAGATATATTATTTTTATTTTCTTTGATGTCTTCTATTATAAACAACACCAAGATTAGATTGTACTATACGCAACACCGTATTAGCTTGCAGTATACGTAACACTATTCTTGGCACGTGTTACACGCAAATTCAAGTTCATTTTGAGGAAATTATTCTACACAACATTAAGTATAGATTTTGTTTAATGTATAAATGAAATATGTTTTTATTATATTATACGCAACACCAAACAGAGCTTTTACTACAGGCAGCCTGGACTTGGCTTGCATTACACACAATCAATACCTCCTTTGATTGGGTGTGTAGTACGCAATACCAAGTTTCACTAAACAAGATATTATTATAATATTATTATGAACTTCTCATCCAGAATAGTAATACCGAAATTTTGAAATTATATAAATTTTATATTTCTAAATGGACTTCATTTTTGGATTCGGAATATCGAAATTAGCCTATGGTAAATTATTGGTATTTTTTCTGAAAACATTCAATTTTTGATGAATAGTGAAAACACTATGTTACTATTTAAAAACCGACTTTTTATTTAAATAATTATTTATTTTATTTAATTTTATTTTATTTTAAAATTCATACATAATACATATATATGTTCAATGTAATTAATTGGATTCATTTTATAATAATTTTAGGTATATAAAAATTTTACAGAACTTTTCACCGTATTTTACCCGCCTCCTAGGAGAGTTTGAAAATTTAAATAAAACTTAATTTCACCGCTTCTGTGAGTGGAATTTTAAAAATCCGATAGAAATGGTTAATATGAAGGATTAAATGTGGTTAAATAAGATAAAAATATTTTTTGGTGAATAGTAAATTTTTACATTAATCTTCCACGGTTAAAAGTAAATAGGGTAATTAATTGTAAAAATGATATTATTATTACCCTAACACATGTCCTAATTCTATTGGATAAGTGTAATTCGACCAAAAACAACCTTAGATATAAAATATTTCCCTTTTGGTCCACTTGGATTAGATTAGGACATTTATTATTATTTTATTGAAAATATTCAAATAATTAAAATCAATGTTTAATAACTAAAACATTTTATAAATTGGGTTATACATAAGTTAAATTCAACTATAAATATTCATTAAAATCTAAAACTATTTCCTACATAATGGTATTTTATTAATAATTTTTAGACATTAAATAAATTAATTTATTTATGACACAATGATGATGAATTAATTACCTTATTAATGAAATATTGACATCGTTTGTGTTATAAATACCCAAATAAATGAAATTTTAGACTTTTTATGAGATACACTAATTTTATTGGTTAATATGACTTGTTAGTATATATTTAATTAGATTTGTTCGTACTAATCATGATTTTATGATTTTCAAAAAAATCAAGTACCAAATAGTGTCACAATTGACATAAAATATTTTTAAAAAATATATAATATTATTAATTGTTATTTAATTCCTAAAATCTAAGGATCGGCCAAATTACATATATAAGGATATATATATTAATAATGAACCACTTGTGGTTATATTAGATTGTTATAGTATGTTTATTGACCATATTGTGTAAGAAAAAAAGGCACGGTAAAAGTTAAATTATTTTACTTAGAGTTAAATCTAAATGATAAGGATAAAATAGTAACCTAAACTTGTCTAAAACCTATTTGCTGAGAGTATTTTGACCCATCCCCACATTAGCTTCTAAATAAATCAATTTTTAGATACTATAAACGCAATATTACTTTATGATAAAATAATATTTTATGTTTTTCCAAAGGTACCCCTCTCCTCCCTTATATAAATGGCACCAATTCCCTCTTCTCTTCACACCATTTTGAGCCATGAAGCTCGGCAAAAACCTTACAATTTCTCTTATAAACCTCTTTGGTTATATCACAGAGGTTTTTTTCTTCTCAAAAGACCATCTCTAGTGCCCTATGAAGAAGTTTAAAGGAGGTGCGTCGAGGAAGAGGTAATCTCTTCTACCGATTCATTCAAGTTTTCTTTCTCCTTCTACTTCCTCTTCTTTAGTTGTTTAATTATAATGTAATAACATAATTATTACTTATATAATTATATTTTATTATAAATATGAAACAACCCTATTTCACCTTATATCCATCCTACGGTAAACGAAATCACCGCCTATGTGTGCGTACGGAATACTGTCTCCACACCGTGGTGTAATCTATTTTCAACCGCCACCTTACCTGGATAGGTGTAATGGTGTAAATAAATAACTATGCAAGATTATTGTAAATTTATATTGATTATGAAATATTATACATACACTTAAATACAATTCCACGATCATGGGAATGATATCCTCACTCGTGCTTACTTACAGACTACCGTCTCCACGACGCAATGAGATTCATTCTCCATGTTAACCATTAATGAATGATTATACAGTATATATAATGAATAATAATGAAATATATGACATAATAATGATAATTTATATATATATATATATATGTCATCTAATTAATTCCATTCAATTCCATAAGGAAACGAAAACGGTGTTCATGTGTACGTGAGGCCTACCGTCTCCATAAACAGTGTATTTCATTCCATTTATCGATCTATCATATATATACGTATATGCGGAATATATATTATATATATAAATCATGTTTTAAATTTTGGAATTAATTAAATCATGATATAAGTAATAATATCAACAACAACAAGTTGAAACAAATATGATAAATGAAATGATTTTTCCCAAAACGCTGCTTTAGCATGTAATTTACAAAAAAACGGGTAATATAAAGTCATAAGTGAACCATATATGATATCATAACAATTAATATGATTCTTTAATAATTCAATGTCATTATTTAAATCATTATACATGAGGTTCGGATACGTACGAAGCATATCAGACCTAAGGTAAGGGTTAACTTTTCCAATCTTGTTCTAATCCGAGGTTGTTTATTCGTTAGTATTTACTAGGGTTATGGTTATTATCTATGTCCATATGTTCTAAAAATATTTTCATAAAATATTTAATTTTCCCCCATGTATGTTTAAAGTAATTTTTACCCTTTTTTTCTTGTATCACATCGTATGGAAGGAATCTTTCTTTTTTTTACCATACGAGGTACTTTTTGTCTTTTCCAGCAAAAGTACGAGAATAATGTTTTTTAACCTATACAGCATGAACAGATTTTTACGGTTTTATAATGTATACTTTTCGTGAAGATTATTCTACAATTTTTCATAATTATTTTCAACAAAATCATTTTATTTTAAAATTTCATGGAATTTTGAGAAATGAAAATGATTTTGATGAATAAAGGATATTTTCTTCAAGAATTCATTTCAAGTGTTTTATCAAAACCATTTTTCCATCTAAGATGACATTATTTCATATGTGTATGTTTCAAATATAGTGCCTCTATGATAAACATGGTTTCACTTTTCTTATGATGAAATGATATCCATTTGTTTTATATGGATTATATTATGATGTGATGATGTTTATGAAACCCATTTTAATCATTGGGTTATGATGAATGATTTATGTTTATGTTGTTGTACATGTAAGAATGATTTCATTATGAGATGGTTGGGACCTATACCTCCCTCCAATGCATTGGGAAAATATTTATATATCATGAGATAAACATGGATATAATGGTAAGTTAATCTGGTTCAGTGAAACAGGACTGGAATGAGGAGTGAACTCGATTCAGAAAGGAAATTTGTCCACTAAGATGGTCTTGGCAGCAATTCCTTGGCTACTATGGAAATCATAACATGTGATTAATGGTTTCCACAATTAAATTCTTTATTCCCATGCTATTTTTTCATGATTGATGATCCATTATGATCTATGCCTTACGTACTGCCATGTTTAATGTCATTGATCTTGAATTTTATGTATAACTATAATGTTCATTATTTAAGTTCAAATGTATATGGTTTGTTTTATTTTATCCATTCATACCCTTACTGAGCATTTGAGCTCACACTTTATATGTTTTCTTTTCCCCAGGACATAAATAAAGGATTTAGGTATAAAAAAAGGAATATTTTTATTGGAGATGTTGAAGATATTTCACCATGATTAGAAGATTATATTCTGAGTTTCCAAAGACAATAAACTATTACGGTCCTTGTGTGTTTGTTTTTGTTATGTATTAAGTAATCCGCAAAAGTAATGTAATGTCCATGTACGTCATGCTTTGGTTCTCTCCAGTTGGTATCAGAGGTTTGTTTTAGTCAACAGTTGGAAACTAGTATGAGAGAAATTTAGTGAGATCCCTAGAAATATTTCAAAGGTATGTCTATGGATGTCCATAAGGTTTAGAAATTCTATAGGTTACAGTTCTAGAATTATTTTGACGATCATGAATAATCTACGGTGATCATAGGGTGTCATGGATTAAATAATGTGTGATAAGTTAGAAATCCCATAAGTGACTTTTTATGACAATGTGGTTCCTCGTTATTTTAACAGTTTCATACACTATGATTTCCGGTCTTTTTCAATGGAGGGAATGAGAAGGAATTCAGTTAACATTGATTCCAATGTAAAAATTTGTCACTATGATCAACAAAATTGTGTAACGTCTAGAGAGAAAGATATTGTGATTACGCCGAATCAGTCATCTTGATATATGATTAACAAGGTGAAGTTTAGTTGTATTCCTAAGTATTCAAATAAGAGGAAGATGTAATTTTATGCATGTTTTTAGGGTGATGAGCATAAGGAAAGGAAGATCTAGATTTCTAAATAATGGAATAAGAACCTTGAGGAATACCTCAAATGTAGGGGAAGATGTTATCTATTTAGAGAAAAGGGTCATAGAGTGGCATACTGTTATAGAGTCCAATGTCTTATCTGTGGAGAACATAGCCATTACCCAACTCAATGCCCTGACCTTAGTGGTTACTTCTAAATCAAGGAAGGACGTATTCCACGACAATCATTGAAGAGGATGGCTTGATATTTTTATGTATTGGAATTCAAGAATAATGTTGTTGAGATACTATTATGGTATATTAGAATATCTATATATTGGTCAATTGTGGTTTTCCATAAGTATATAGTACTGGTAACCATGAAAAGTGATTGAAATATTTTGTAAATAAGATGATATGCGCATAATGAAGTGATAAAGAAAAAACAAAATGTGCTCATGACTGATATAAGGACAAAGTTATATAATGGTTTGAGTATATAATGTTTTTTGGATTTTTTTATGTGGAAAGTGTTAAATTTTTATAGCATTCATGTTTTCATTAAGGTTCAATGAGTATTCATTTTCAAGAGAATACATTATTAAGGTATTCACATGTTTGGAAGGTGACCAACAAGATATATCTTATATGGGGGATAAATGGTGATTTTCACATGCTTGGTTGATGAAATTTCTAGTAATCATTTTATTAATACTATAATATTGGACAAAAGTATTTTCGATAAGCATAAATGTTGGAATAGATTAAGATGGACATCAGATAGAATTTTTTTAGGCTATAACCTTTTTCAACTCTATTTCTAGAATGTTATAACAGTGTAGTTTTAGAAAAAGGAAAACCCATAGGATGAGCGACAACCCGTCGCGTCGGGCAGGTTTACGGGAATCGAACCCACAACCGATGTGCGATAGGACTTCATCAACTACCACTGGCCTACAATAAGTCCTTGGTTAGAAGAAACTAGTTTTATTTTATTAAGAGGTATGATTGATGAAGTATATGTCCATTTTTGGATCCATATTCGATTAATCTCACCATAAGATGGACTTATGTATATAAATTTTTATAATCCTATGTTTGATACAGATGGAACGACCTATCATTCTATCGCATGATCTGCTAACAATTCGCAAAAGACAAATTCAGCTTCATTTCATTAAGCAATGAAGTGGAAATTGTTCAAGGCACAAGCAGCGGTAAGATTGTAACAAAATCAAGTAAGTAATTCTTTTAAATAAAAAATTCTTCAGCATTAGTGAAACGATCTTGAAATCCAAAATTATTGTCCTATTACCCTCATATCTGATGAATCAGGTGGTACCTTTGATCACAACGAATTTATGGCTTTGTGATTGTTGTATTTTTCATAGCCATGTCCTCTACCACTCTTCATCAAAAGTTCATGGTTATATTTCTCTTCCATATCAATATTTTCCCCTATGTTGCCCTATGTGGAAACCCAATGCTGAGTAACTTTGTGGGACTATTATGATTCTAACTTCCCTTTTTAAAATGATGTTTTAGTATTCCTTTTTACGATGTGGGTTTCTATGAAAGATACTTTCAAGTAGTAAACCATTTATAACCATGAAGAATTTCGAGGGAGAAATTCATTTTAAGGGGGTAGAATGTAAAACCCCTACATTTTATGAGATATATTATTTTTAATTTCTTTGATGCCTTATATTATAAACTACATTGAGATTATCTTGTACTATACACAACACTGTATTATCTTGTTGTATACGTAACACTATTCTTGGTATGTGTTACACGCAAATTCATTTTCATTTTGAGGAAATTATTCTACGCAACAATAAGTATAGATTTTGTTTAATGTATAAATGAAATAAGTTTTGATTATGTTATACGCAACACCATACAGAGCTTTCACTACACGCAGCCTGGACTTGGCTTGCATTACACGCAATCAAGACCTTCTTCGGTAGCGTGTGTTGTACGTAATACCAAGTTTCACTAAACGATATACTATTATAATATTATTATGAACAAGCCATTATGAATAGTAATACACACTTTTTGAAATTATATAAATTTTATCTTTCAAAATGGACTTCATTTTTTGATTCGGGATATCAAAATTTTCCTAGGGTGAATTTTTTGTATTTTTCTGAAAACATTCCATTTTTTACGAATAGTGAAAACACTAGGTTCCTATTTAAAACCCGACTATTTATTTAAATAATTATTTATTTTATTTAAATTTATTTTAGGTCAAAATTGATACATAATACCTATATAAGAACAATGTAATTCATTGGATTCATTTTATAATAATAATAGATATATAAAAATTTTATTGAACTTTTCACAGTATTTTACCCACCTTCTAGGATAGTTTGAAAATTTACATGAAACCTAATTTTAATGCTTCTATGAGGGGAATTTCTAAAACCTGAGAGACACATTTAATATGAAGGAGTAAAATGTGGTTCAATAAGATAAAAATAATTTTTGGTGAATAGTATCTTTTTTACTTTAATTTACCACGGTTAAAAGTAAATAGGGTAATTAATTGTAAAAATGATATTATTATTACCCTAACACATGTAATAATTCTATTGGATAAGTGTAATTAGAACAAAAACATCCTTAGATATAAAATATTCCCCTTTAGGTCCACTTGAATTAGATTAGGACATTTATTATAATTTTATTTAAAGAAAAATTCAAATAATTAAAATCAATTTTTAATAACTAAAACATTTTTTTTAATAGGGTTATACATAAGATAAATTCATCTATAAATATTAATTAGAAATATAGAAAGATTTCCTACATAGTGGTATTTTATTTATAATTTTTATACATTAAATAATTTAATTTATTTATGACACAATGATGATGCATTAATTAACTTATTAATGAAATAGTAACATAATTGATGTTATAAATACCCAAATAAATGCAATTTTAGACTATTTATGAATTCCAATAATTTTATAGGTTAATATGATTTGTTATTATTGATTTAATTATATTTATTTTTGAACTAATCATGCTTTTATGAATTTAAAAAAATCAAGTACCAAATAGTTTCAAAATTGACATAAAATAGTTTTTAAAACAAATATTATATTATTAATTGTTATTTTATTCCTAAAAATATACGGATCATCCAAATGAGTTAGATAAATATATATATATATACTTTATTAATGAACAACTTGGGGTTATTTTGTCTTGTTATAGTATGTTTTTTAACCATATAGTGTAAGAAAACAAAAAGACACGGTAAAAGTTAAATTATTTAACTTAGAGTTAAATCTAAATGATGAGGATAAAATAGTAAGATAAAATTGTATAAAACCTATTGGTTGAGAAGATTTAGACCCATCCCCACTTTATCTTCTAAAAAAATCAATTTGGAGCTATTATAAACCAAATATTACTTAATTATAAAATAATATTTTATGTTTTTCCAAATGTGCCCCTCTCCTCCCATATAAAAGGGCACCCCTTCCCTCTTCTCTTAAAACCCTTTTGAGCCTTGAAGCTCAACCAAACCCTACCATTTCTTCTTCTAAACGTCTCTGGTTATATCATAGAGGTTCTTGTCTTCTCAAAATACCATCTCTAGTGCCCTAAGATGAATTTTAAAGGAGGTGCGTCGAGGAAGAGGTAATCGCTTCTACCTATTCTTTCAAGTTTTCTTTCTTCTTCAACATCCTCTTCTTTAGTTGTTTCATTATAATGTAATAACATAAGTATTAAATATATAATTATATGTTATTATAAATATTAAACAACCCTATTTCACATTCCATCCATCCTACGAAAAACGAAATCATCGTGGGTGTGTACGTACGGAATACCGTCTCCACGCCGTGGTGTAATCTATTTTCGACCATCACCTTAATTGGATGGGTTTAATGGTGTAAATAAATAACTATATATGATTATTTTAAATTTATATTGATTCTGAAGTATTATACATACACTTCAATACAACTCCACGATCATGGGAATGATATCATCGCTCGTGCATACTTACGGACTACCGTCTCCACGACGCGATTAGATTCATTCTCCATGTTAACCGTTCATGAATGATTATAAAGTATATATAATGAATAATATTAAAAAATATGACATAATAATTATATTTTATATATTTATATATGTATATATATATATGTATTTCATCTACTTAATTCCATTCAATTAATTACGGAAATGAGAACAATGTTCATGCGTACGTACAACCTACTGTCTCCATGAACGGTGTATTTCATACCATTTTTCGATATATCATATATACATGTATATGATGAGTATATATTATATATATAAATCATGTTTTAAATTATATAATTATGTAAATCATGATATAAGTAATAATATCAAGAACAAGAAGTCGAAACACGTATGATAAATGAAACAATTTTACCGAAAACGCTTTTTTAGAATGGAATTTACAAAATTACGTGTATTATAAATTCATAAGTGAACCATATATGATATAATAACAATGAATATGATTATTTAATATTTCAATGACATTATTTAAATCATTATACAGGATGTTTGGATACGTACGAAGCATATCAAACTTAAGGTAAGGGATAACTTTTCCAATCCCTTTCTTATCCGAGGTTTTTTATTCGTAAGTATTTACTGAGGTTATGTTTATTATCCATGTCCATATGTTCTAAAAATGTTTTCATAAAATTTTTACATTTATTATATGTATGTTTAAAGTCATTTTTACCCTTATTTTTACTTTTACCACATCGTATGGAAGGAATCTTTTTTTACCATACAAGGTTCTTTTTGACTTTTCAGGAAAAAGTACAAGAAGAATGTATTTTAAATTATACGAAATGAACGGATTTTTAGAGTTTCATAACGCCTAAATTTTGTTAAGATTCTTCTACATGTTTTCATGATTATTTTCAACCAAATATTTTTCTTCTAAAATATCATGGAATTTTGAGAAAAGAAAATTATTTTGAAGAAGAAAGGATATATTCCTCAAGAATTCATTTCAAATGTTTTAACAAAACACATTTTTCCATCTAAGATGACATTATTTCATATGTGTATGTTTCAAATAGAGTGTCTCTATGATTTAAATGGTGTCACTTTTCTTATGATGAAATGATATCCATTTGTTTTATATGGATTGTATTGTGATGGGATGATGTTTATGAAACCCATTTTATTCTTTGGGTTATGATGAATGATTTATGTTTATGTTGTGGAACACATAAGAATGATTTCATTATGAGATGGGTGGGACCTATATCTTCCTCCAATGCATTGGGTAATGATTTATATCTCATTATATAGACATGGATGGAATGGTATATTAATCTGGTTCAGTGATACGAGACTGGAACGAGTAGTGAACTCGATTTAGAAAGTGAATTTGTCCACTAAGATGGTCTTGGTAGCAATGCCTTGGCTACTATGGAAATCATAACATGTTCTAAATGGTTTCCACAATTTCATGCTTTATTCCAATGCTATTTTATCATGATTGATGATCCATTATGATCTATTCCTTACGTTCTACAATGTTTTATGTCATTTCTCAAGATTTTGATGTTTAAATATTATGTTCATGTTTTGATGTTCAAATATATATGGTTTTTTTTATTTTCTCCATGCTTACCGTTATTGAGCATTTGAGCTCACACTTTATATGTTTTATTTTCTCCAGGATATATAGAAAGGTTTTTGGTATAAAAAAAGTAAGATGTTTATGGGAGATGTTGAAGATCTTTCACCAAGATTAAAAGATTATATTCGGAGTTTCCAAAGACACTAAACTATTACACTCCTTGTGTGTTTGTTTTTGTGATGTATTAATTATTCCTCAAAAGTAATGTAATGTCCATGTACATCAAGCTTTGGGTATCTACATGAAATATTTCCATATTGATGATGATGGTGTGATTTAGTTTGGAATGATGTTTTTTTACTCTATCATCACTTTGGATAAATAAAAAAATATTGGATAAATATCATTAGATAACAATATCTATCCATAATTGGTGTACCCATATGTATTGTGTTCATCGATAACACATCTAGAGGGATAACATGATGAAATAGATTCTGGAGTATATATCAAAGTTCATTATAAGTCAGAAAGATAAATAAGAGTGATATGTTCTGATGGTTAGATGCATCCATTTCCCACACCCATGTTTAAAAGGGAGAATGTAACTATGTACTTTGTCTCTAGTCTCATGAAGACATCCAAAAGAAACAATGAAATATTGGTTATGGGGGATTTCCTCACTATGAAATCCTACTTATCCCTATTCGTGAAGATAAATTTCTTGAACAAAATGCTCTGATATATGAGAAGATGTGTGGAAACTACTTGGGGTTCCACTCTCGATTGACAATGATAAGGATCTGTGGTTCACATAAAAATTCTAATGGTGTATTTAACACTCTTTGAGTACTGAATTAAATTTCACCACAACCTCCGTAACACCCTGACCTATGTTACCCAAAGTTGGTGAATTATAAAATAACATTGACATAATAAAAGAGATCATGTATCTAAAGAATGATTAGTTTAGTATCATTGAAAGTACTAGATGCATGCATATGTTTTATAATATATAGTAAAATGAAAGGCGACAACATTGTGTTGCCTTTGAATACATTCATATTCCTTATACTATCAATGTAGGTCAGATTTAACATACTTCTTCACATCTGGTAAAAAATAATACATATAAATGGGTGAGCTCAGATGCGTTGTAAGGATAACAATATAGCAGGAGAACTCATAAATAAAAATAAACATTTAAGAAAATTTTTAAGACTAAAAAATGACACTTTTAATCAAAAATCAGCATACTATGAAAAATATAAATCAAATAATTCCATTTACTTATTTACATTGATATTATACTCATCAAATAATCATAAAATATATCAATATCCAATTTCATAATGATGGAATGCATAATTCCATACATCATAACCACATAGTCAAGGCCTCGTGCCAAGACTAAAAATAAAATTTTGTCAACGCCCTATTCCAAGACACTATTTTTTTCAAATGAGACCTACTAATGCAAAAAGGAGATATAACAGCAACCCCCATCACTTACTAAGTCCTATTCATTCCCCATATGAAAATTTTTAAACATAACATAATCATTTGTATTAAAACAAGCATAAAAAATGCATATATTTCAACCATAATCTATGAATGGTATTAAAATAAGATATAAATAGTCAATCAAATCCCAAAACCTTAAATGCAACATGGATTATTGTATCATAAAAACCCAACTTCAAACAATTTTAAAATCCATCAAAAGATGTTGACATAGATGAAATCAAAACTATTTACGATAAATTTATCATAATATTTGGAAATCATTTAAAATATATATAATTAAAAAAATAATTTATTTTGAAGATGTTCTTATATTATTGTAAGGGAAGCTTTGATGATGATATAATTATGGAAAATATCCCCATTCACCGTATAAGTTAACAAACATTCTTTCCATAATTTTCTCGAAACGGTCATAAAGGACCTTATTTAAAAAATGACAGAAATATTACTTTATAAACATTTTATAAAAAGTCAAACAAGAGTATAAATGAAATTAACCCATTTTCTAGGAAGTGGATAAAATGTGTTGAAAAACATTTTTATGAAACACCTATGTGGATGATAATGAGGTCCCAGTAGATAATCATGTATAAAAACCTCAGATATTGAAGAGATTGTAGAATTAACGCTTACCATGTATTTTTCCTTGATTGAGGGTATTTTAACCTCTTTTATAATTGTTAAATTATTGTTATTAAATTATACAAGAACCTAATACATAAATATGAAATCATATATGATCTTCTAATAGTTATTTGTTAATAATATTTCAGAAGTATCTTTGTTTCGGGGGTTAATTGAATCCTTTTATTTATATGTTTGGTTACATAGGCCCAATTTGTTCTGGATTGAATATATCTAATTCATATCAGAAATGATATTGAGATATTAATCATTATTTTTATCATAAAATGAAAATTACTCTTCAATTATTATGATGGGTAATGAGTCTCGTCGCATTCGTGGACACTGTGATCCGTAACTACACACGAGGAAAAATATCATTATATTGATAGTGGAATTGCGTGTAGTTTGATGGTATATCATATATAAAGAATCCATAAAATGTTATATTTATTATTTACATTACATACAGTCATTATTATACCCATCTAAATAATTAAGTGCTTGAAAAACAAACTACACCATGATGTGGAGACGGTAAGCCATATATACACATGTATGATGTCTTATAATTCATAGGATAGATACAATAATGAACATAGTGGTACATTATTTACAATAACATCACAACATGTTTAAGGTACATGATTTATTAATTCTGTTTGGAAACAACACGAAATGAGGAAGTGGATGAAGAAAAGAACTATGAAAGAGGTGGTGAAATTATTACCTATTATTCAAGTGTTTCCTTTCGAGTTAATCAAAAAGGATCATAAGTTTGGATTTATGATCAATGAAAGGCCTCTAGGTAGATGTGAGGGTAGTTTGGAGGATATTTTTACAAGGTTTGACAGATAAATTTTTTTTGGATGTGTGGAATTAAGTGAAGTGGAAGTACCCTCTTAAAAGAGAGGATATGTTAACATTAGGAAAAGCATGAAATAGTATTTTATTATACAATCATATTCAATTTATAATCACACAAAAATGATTTATTTTCAATATATGGTGGTAATGGGTTGAAAAAACTTCAACCAATAGGTTTTAGACAGCTTTAGGCCACCATAATATCATTATATTTTAGATTTAACTCTAAGTTAAATAGTTTATCTTTTACAAAGTATTTTCGTATTATTATAATAAATGGTTAATAAACTAACTATAAAAGGCCAAGATACCACCAAGTGGTTAATTATTAATATATATATAACCTTATCAAAGTCATTTTTCTGAACTCTATATATTTTGGAATATTATATCAATTAATAATATTGTATTTGTTTTAAAATCTCATTTTTTTCAATTTTGATAGTTTTTGGTATTTTGTTTTATTCAAAATCATAACAAAATTATAAATTAGAACAAAATTTATTTCATAAACCCTGAAATGTCATATTAACCATGAAAATTATTTGAATTAATCAAAAATAAAAATTTATATTTATTTGGATATTTTTATTATCAATTATTTTAATCATTCATTAATAAGGTAGTTACTACATCATCATTGTGTCATAAAGAAGATAAGGGAGGGAAGTGTGTGAATTTCTGAAAATATTTTAATACAATAAATTTATGTTCATTTCAAAATTGTTATAATTAAATTTATTGAAATATAATATGAATATGTTTCATAAATATCATATAAATTAATTTTTTTACAAGTTTTTACTATGTTTTTAACCAAATATTTTGGTTTCAAACCCCCATTAACCCTTTTCACCCTAACTACAACTACAACATTTTTTAAAATTTAGTGTCATTAAATACTCTATAAATAGAGAACAAAACATACATTGACCATATTTGATATTAATAACCTTATCATAATCCTATATAGATATATAAGTTTTTTGTGAAATTTTTATCTTTTAATAAAATATTATTTCTTTTAAAATATCGTTAATTATTATTTTCAGAACTATTCCTTACTTTGACGTAAATAGAATAAATAAATGACGATGTTCAAAAATAATGTTTTAATACATCATAATATGATATATTTATATATAAAATTATGGATCCCAATAAATATCTCAAATAATATTTCTTTTAATATTTTTAATATGATTTATTTTATGTTTTGATCAACAGGATAATTACATTGTTAGCACCGTGTAAGTTGTTTAGGAAAATATTTCATTACAAATAATTTAATATAAATTTTCTAGATGAAGATAAATAAATTATATTTAAAATTCAAATTTTTTAATCATCATATATTTTTATTATCCCCATGTTAACATTAGTTTTGATAATAAAATCCAGATTGAAATTTATTACTTTTGGTTAAATAAAATATTATAAATTTAATGATCACACCAAAATGAAAAAATGAAATATAAAGAAATCATGGATTATTATGTATGATATGAACACATAAAATTAAATTATGGTATGTTTTAGTGTTATTTTAAATTCATTATAATATTATGTTTATTAATTAATTTTTACAATATATTTTATCATGATAAGAAAATTACAAAGGTTATTATTCATATCAACCAAAAATAAAAGAGGAATATTTACCAAAATTGTAAATATTGATTCCAAATATTGAATCCATTTTACAAAATTCACATCATATAATTGGTATAATATAATTTAATATAAAGTAGATAAAATAAATAAAATCAAGTTTTTAGAAAGAAGAACTTTTTAAATATAAAATGATTTATTACTAATGTAATATTTAAAAATAATTTTTAAAAAATATAATTGTATTATTTATATATGGTCGACGTTTTTTAGTTTTATAAAATATTGTTTGTATTTTATTTATATGTAAAATAAATAAAATAAAATTTCAATACGTTCCAAATAATAATAATAATAATAACACACATAAATCAATAAATATCATTTTTTTATATTTTTTTGAAGAATAAATATAATTTCCTAAAATTTTAGTGCTTATTGCTTTATAATTAATCAATACCTATATAGTAATTATAAAGATAATATATATATATATATATATATATTAGAAATTATTTAATGTGATTCATAACCTCCAATTTAATGTCTATATTATATTGTTCATTGATTCTCAAAGGGCCTAAAAGACTTTTTTATTGATTTATGTTAACACCCCATTCGAGGGATGAGGAGGAACTCTTAAAAGGCATGTATTCTTAGAGATTACATGACTTATAGGACGTAGGAAATATACAAATTGTACTTGTAATTGCTCCTCCACGCATTTTTCATCATTATATCAGATCTCCACCATTGCCTAGCTTGATAGTCTAGGCCTCCCATGCAAGCATATGCTGGTCTCAATTGAAATTTCATACAATCTCTTTTTGAAAAATCCTCTTAGTTTCGGCACTGGTGAATGCACCAGCTCTGAATCCCCATCTAGAGTCTTCTCCTTGTAGAGTATGTCTGATCATTTAAGCACAATTTATGGTGTATTGAAGGCCATGCGGTGGAATGAACTCCATGAGGTGACCCAAAGGACATGTGGTTCCCAAAAAGTATTACTAGATCGAAGGCCTTGAGAGGACAAAAGGCCTTAATGTACATAAGGCCAAAACCGGTGGCCCGAAAACCCAAACAGATGAATTGTTCCAGCTGCTACATTAATGAACAACGTATACTACAATACTTATACAATACTTCTACAATAACCCGAAAATATTTCTATACCCAGTTTGAACTCTGATCTCTTGGATGAACATGCTGAGTCCTCATCAACTAGGCTGAGTTTCTTGTTCATATTGATCATTAATGAATAGTAATACTTCATAGTATAATTACTCATTGTGTTATGTATTTATTACACTATCAATCACAGTCATTCCATTTAAAATCATGCGATATTATACAATGATTACCAAAATCCCTTACTATCATACCTATATAATTTCTATTGGTATTAGTATGGTCATAATTCTATCCTTAGAGAGAATAATGTTTAATAAAAAAGAGCTTATCCAAAGATGTATTATATCTTATAACTGACTACTTTAGTTTTATTTATTCATAGACCTCCATAAAACTAATTTTAAAATATGGTGAAACAATAACAAAAATATATTCCATAAAATAATATTTTTATTATTTACTATAATAACATATCTCTAAATCCTTCTACAATAAAATGGTAAATTAAACCTCCATTCTTCTTTATAGTGGGATACCACCTCATATACCCATGTAATACTTTTTCCTTCATCTCATCTCATGGATAGTTGTAATGATTTATTTAATGGAAATTTATATGATACTAATAAAATAATTTTCATTCCGAAAAATTTATAAAATCATATATCTTTTTTTTCATTCATTGAAAAATGATAACATTGTTCATTCGTAATGGATGATTACCAACTCTATCAATATATGTAATTAATTTTTAATCATTTACTTATGAATTTTATATATAATTCATTTAAAAAGATAATTTATGATTATTTATAGAATAATAATTATATAAAATTCAAAATGATACTTCCCTTTATTCACTCATGAACTTTGAAAAATGAAATAGGTAATAATGCACACCATGCCCATGATTATAACCTAAACAAGATTCCAAAAAATATATATATGTGTGTTTTTAAAATAATAATTAATATATTAATATTATAATTTTTTCATTATATTTATTATAGATATTATGGAATAATTACTTCTATTACTATAATAAATATACCAATGTCTTCGTTCAAATATTAAAAAAATGACCTCAAAGCAATCGACATGTACTTTACTGACTAAGTAATTAAATTTTCGATTGAGATAAATGAAAAATTAGTTTAATGATATATTAGTACATAATTTTGAATTTTTAATCAAGTAAATAATTCATTAATGTTTATTATATTTTATTTAGAGGACAATATGGAATGTCGTGATAGAAGGTTTGTGATTTCATTTAAATTTCACATTATTGGGTTATGTTTAAATGTTATTAACATATATCATACTATAGATTGTATGTATTTATCTTTTATATATTATATAATTAATTATAATATTTAATTTTATTATATTTTTAAATTCAGTTAATTAAATTCAATGGGTTTTCACATGAAAGTAACGAAGTGGTAAGGGTTTATAAATTAAATTTCCCATCATTGAGTTATACATATACATAAATAAAATTATTATTAAATGATAATTTGTTAATAAATATATATAAATAGTTTTAATATTTATTTACACTTGTTCAAGGTGGGTTTAAATATGTTCAAATAATAAATTCAAGGATAATTTAGCACATTAAAATTTCTGATCATTAGATGGGATTCTTTTTCTCAATAAAATTTTCTTATACCATGATTCATGTCATGACCCATGAATCAATTGAATAGGGTATATATTTACACATGAATAAATAATAACATAAGAATTCAGTTAATTCATTATATATACATATCTATATCATATTATTTCTTTCAATGAATTTGGATTCAAACATTACCAAATTGGAAAAGGATTAATCGTAGTATTTTTTTTACATTTAATGATTTTTTATGTCCATGATTTATTTATAATAAATATTATTATCATATATTCATTAACCCCATATAATTTCTTATACTATAGTTATAAATCTGGTTAAAATGTTTTTTTTTTCAATTTTTCCCTTTCATATTAAAGAATCATCAATAATGGTATTTTCAAGTGATACTTATCTTGTATATTTTATTGAACCAGAATCATTCTCATCCGAATATATTATTTCTAAAATAATTTCAATAATGTTATATTATAATAATTATTTATTTCCTATATTTATTTAAATGATATTTTACCTAATTATAAATGGTAAAAAAACCATTCTGTTAATGTTTTCCATATGGGTCAATTTATACTCTATCTAGAAATGTTTCAATAGAATGTTTACTTATTTCATTTAAGACATGAATGAAATTCCACCCTTCATGACGATTATTTTATTTAAATAATGATTAATATGTTTCTATATTTATTTTATATGTAAATTATTTTTACGATATTTTGTGATTTCAATTTTTTAATGTTATTTTCATAGAGGGAAGTGAATTTTCATCTTGAATATTTTCAATGTTAATTTAATGGAATTTCCATCACTAAATGGCAACCAATATTAATGTTACTTATGCTAAAATTTTGATATATTGTAATAATAGCATCCTTCCTTTTCACTTGTAGTAATATAAATTTTTTAAAAATATTACCATGGTACCTTTTATGTTTTCCCAGGTTAATAAATTTATGCAAGGAATAATTATTATTTCTATGAGTTCTATAATAAAATGAAAGATATTTTTTATTTATTCATGCTATGGTTCACCAAATTTACTTACCATGATGGTTAGTTTTTTTAAACAATGTACTGGTGGATCCATTATAAAAAAATATGTGTAGTTAAATTATAAACAAAGGATGAGTGGGTTTATTATTGCCCACATATACATTGGGTAAAGGGATAGTGCATACAGGTAATTAGTTTCTCATTAGTGTATCATTGGAATTTACTAGGTAAGATATTCTATTTTTACATATCATTTAAAGAGCATTATGATAATGACGTTTCAAGATATTATTTTTTTATTATTTTTATGTGTTTCAATTACTTACGTTGATCAATATATATATCACATGGCTCAAGATTATTTAGTCTTAGGACCATTAATTTTCATAATGAATTATTCAATGTATCATGTTTATGATCCATGTTTTTGTGGCTATGAATTATATAATGTTATTATTAGTATCATTAACAATGCCATCATATACTTATTCTAATTGATGACATTTAACTGTTAATACTTATGTTTACACTTATTGAGTATTAATCCCATTATTATCATGTTTTTTATTTCATAATTTTAGTAGAATTCTTTTGTGCATGTTATAAATAAGATGGTTACTATTTATAAATGGCATAGTAGTGGTTTATTTATATATTTATGAACCCATATTTTATGCTTCAATGTTATGATATATGTGTTTTTCAAAATTCTCTAAAAATATAATTATAAATGGTCCTTTGGTACATAATGGATCCAATATTTCAATTTTATATTAAATTTTTTGATGTGTAAAAATAAGGTAACTTATAAAGGAATAAAATATACAAATCAAAGTATTATGGTCTAAATATTATATCTAGGAGTATGGGTTTTAAGATGTTGTATATATTATTTAAATACTCTATAGGTAATCAATCAACATGTTTAGCTATAATTTATTTATATAAAAAACATTCTATCATGTTAATGTCCTAAAATAGGAGTTGGAACTATTAGTATGCTAGAAATATAGGTTGGGTTATTATATTTATTTAATATATGGTACTAGGGACGGGTAGAAGGATTATATGATGATATAATTGTATTATTACTCATCTATCCAGAGTGTGTCATGTTTCATTAATGGTGCAAATGACTATGTGTTACATTGATAAAATTATTCCATGAAAAAGTAATAAAAATAAATAATAATATATTTTACTTATTCATATATTCATTAGGACTAGTGACTAGTTTCCTTAAGTTGTAGGTGATTCTTGAATGATTTGACACTTTTTTATTATGATTTCACCTCCACAAAATTTTAATAATGTTGATAACTTTTAAATATTTGTTTCTATAAAAAGATATTCATTTATCATGGAATACATAAATATTTTTGAAATTTTTATATCGCATAAACATTATATGAATCAGTTGTTTTTAAAATGAATCATAATTTCCTAAAAAATTTTTTTTTTTTAAATTCCCAGGTATACATAAGATATATAATATTATGATTTTAATGGAAAAATAGTTTATTGATAGAAATTTAATTATTAAAAACATAGTTATATTTTTATTAAGGAAAATTATTTTTTTCATTATGAGATATATGTTTTTAAGTTAATGAATTTTTTATTTTTATGAATAGGCTGGTAGTGGCCAAACTGTTTGTAATGGGTACATTGATTATTCCTTGTGATACTTATTTGATATTTTTTATATAAATTTTATAATTCCTCTATGATTACATGATTTATAATATTGGTTTGTTTAGTATGTCTTCAAGGGTCATGAATGAGAATTAATATTGGTTTTGTTATGACTACATCTATTTTGTTTCTTATGTTGGATAGAGGAATTATTTGAGAACAATTTTAGATATAAGATCATTTCAAATGGTGAATTATATTCCTTGATATTGTTTATATTTTAGAATATTATATGGAATTTTTTTGGAAGATATCATATTGAGGTTATAGTGATGGAAGTAAGATAAATATATGGATAATAAAAATTATTCCCCAAGAATGTATATAAAAATATATAATGAAATAAAATAAAGAAAAAATGTTGATCAAGGAGATCATTAAAATTTTGTTTAATGAATTGAATGAGATTATTGGTGAATATTTTGCTTCAATTTTTTGAGATTAATGTTTGAATTAAATGTGTCTTTGGGATATTATTGAAAATATATCTGATTAAATAATTAGTACAAACGATAATAATAAGAAGGTGAAGTAATGATTTATTTTTTCAAGGATAAAATGAATTATAGATTAGTTTTTATAAACCCATTAATTAATATTTATATATATAATTTATAAAATGATGATTTCAATATAATAAATTAACCAAGAGTGTGAGATTTGAAATATGAATCATGAGAGATATCATATTTATATTTTCTAGTGGGTTGAAGAGATATTTTAGATATTTTAATATGGTTATAATAGAATATAATAGATATTTACTATTTTTATAGAACAAATGAGAGGTGTTGGTTGTTGAATATACCCATTTGGTATATATTATGGTTTAAATATATAATGTGGTATTAAACAAGGGGTGTTTAGCTAGTGTTTTTTTTTTCAAAAGTTCACTTGTTAAATCCATCAAGAAAATAATCATTCCAAAGCTTTTTTTTACTAGTTTAATTTTTTTCCTTTTCTAAATTAATCCAAATAAATATTTGAATATGTTGGGCTTCATGAGATTACATTTTCATCATCATTTCAACCATTATTCCCCCAATTATTCCCTATCCATCTCTGTTACCTATGAATGTTTTGAGGGTTTTTAGTCCATTATTTTATGAAAACATATCGAATCATTATATATTTATATTTCCCAACCATGAATATAATATTGATTGGTTAACATTGGGATTTGAGATTTGATTTCACATGAACATGATAAAGTATATCAAGTATGATTTTAGATTCTTATTTACTTCTTATAAGAAGAAACAATGAAATTAGAACCCATTTTCTCTCACTATAATATTGTTAGTAAGATTGGAATTGAATTATTTTTCATGATTTTAGGATAATTGGTTATAATTATTGGGTCATATGTTTTTATAATTTTTTTACTATACTCACATGTAGTTTGAAAGAATTTTGTTGGACAATGTTATTTTGTTAATGTGGTTTTGAAAATAATAAATATCATAATATGTTTATATTTAAATATTGGGATTATAAGTTTTTATTAAAACGCAATATCTTATTATTTTAAGATTCCTTTCGAATAAGCATATATCATTTACACATTGTATGGAAAGTATGTATTTACTAATAAATATAACTTCAATTGATATAGGAAAACATTAATAATACAATATTTTGATATCATACATTACATTATCTTCCGAATATACAATTCATTACATTTTGTTATATTATTGTAAATAATGATTTTTTAATTGTTTGAATTTAAAATATATCAATCCATGAAATTTTGGGAAGTTATTATTTAAAAAATGTGGGGGTCCATGGCTGAAAAATGTCATGGGAGACAAATATAGTGTAGTCCAAGAGCATCATCCCAATCAATATTATTACACCTCAGGGGAAGGGAACCTGTGTTTGAGAAAATGATACTTGGAAAATCAAGAGTTTCCTAGGAATCCATGTAATCCAAAACCATTTTAACATGGATACACGTTTGTGTGATATCAATATATCTATTAAAAACTCCCCAAACATATGAATAGTGTATATGATTTTCGATGAGATATAAATGACACCATTGATTGCATTGAGGAGAAGAAACAAATCATTTTACACTATGTTGTGAGAAATTACATGAGATAAACACAAACATAAGTCATTAAGAATAGTAGAATCTTCTGCTAGAAGGGAGTCACCGAGAAAAAATAATTAATGAATGAAAAGAACACCATCACATTCTTGCCACTCAATTAACTTTAAACCCACATGAATCCTTTTTTGCATGAATTATATTTGTTTTCAACAAGACCCCACTCAGGATAATATAACCTCACACAATTTCCTTGAAGGTTACACTCTAGTTCCTTATCACAAGCACTACTACCATCCAAGAGCTAGTATAGAGGGGGATAAATGTTCTATTGATTAATTTATGGAGTAAGATCCCTAACCAAATCTATGGCCTAGACATTCACTAATAGCTAAAAGATACTTCATCCATCAATCCTAGAGTAATTATAATTTAATTAGATAGTCCAAAAAACCTACAACAAAAACCATCAGTTGGTAAATATGGTCCTGAGGAATATCATATGAGCCAATAATCCATAATTCTATGCATAAATTACCAAATATCCTTGAAACATTCAATCTAGTGATATTTACCATCTTATGAATTATGGTACCTGACCAATCATTATGGGAGAAAATTCGATCAACTGTCTGAGCATTTGGGGTACAAAAACACTCACATTTAGAAGCCTTGAAACCCTATTTATCCCTCAAATTCAAATCTGTATGAAAATCCAATTTCTTGACGAACCAAATGTGAATGATTAATTTATAAGGTATGAATTTACACCAAAATATGGATATCCAAACATCCAATGTTTTTTTAGAATGCATAGAAGGTTGTTTTGGCCGCAAAGAAATTATAAAATGTGGGTATCAAGTAAAAAATAGCATGTACTATTTAGAAGAGGGGTTAATTCATTGAATTTTCTCTTCTATTTAGAGTAAAGTAATTCTTGAGTAATGGTAGGGATATAGGTAGTCTCAGAAAAAGTGATGTTTTGTGCAGGGAAACCATGAAATTTGATTACAACACCAAGCTATTTATCATTATATAAGTTGTGTGAGTCATTTACCATGAACCATTTCTAATGGTGTTTAACGGATAGAACGTGTCATTGGGTATCCTCAAGCATTATAGTTCCTCTACATTTGGAAACATATAAAACTCCAATTTTTTTCCTAGTGATACTGGCCTAGAGAGATTTCACTTCCATACCATCCAAATCTATTTCGCTTGTTGAAAGGCCATGGTGTATCTGAAATTCCTATAATCAATACCACCTCCATCTAATTATCATGTCATTCTTTCCCATTATGGATAGTTAAATCTCCCCTTACATTAGTATCCTATATGATGCTATCAATTATTTTATTAATGTATTGGATATCATTTTTGGGAGTAATGGTGACTGATAGAATTTGGATATGGATCAAGGATAAACGATGTTGAAAAGTGTGAGGTGGCACTTGAATGAAAGAAATCAAGTTTTCATGTTTAGAATATGAAAATATATCATGATGAATTTTCAATTTATATTGTGAAATGGAATTCATCCTAGGGAGACAATGTCCCCTAAATATTCTAATTGAATGTATCTCCTTGAGATCCCCATCATCTCTTCAATTTTCAACCCACTTCTATTGGTGCATTACATTGACAGATATATACAACTTTTCCAAATGTAAATGATCAGTCATCACAAAGTGTAGTACTTAACAATAATCTTATTAAGTAATAAAATATTACTACCAGTTTATTTGAGAAAATGAGAATATCATCACCAAAATAATGGTGATAAAACCCATTGAGGGTTGGTTTACACCAAAAATTTAAAATATATCTATCCCTCTTACATCTATTAGTTACCTCTTAATGATTTCGTGGATCATAATGAAAAAACTGGGGTGGGGGGAGGGGAACTCCCTATTTTAGGCCTCAAGCTGATTTGAATAAGCCATATTTTTACAATAAAACATGATATAAAGCAACATATATCCAATATATCTAATGAAGAGATCAACCAAATTTTAAAAAAATCCCATGAACCTCCTAACTGTAATGCCATATCTCCACTTAAATATATCATATAATTTATCTATGTGAGGAATAATTTATATGATCCATCCTATTAAAATTTTATGAATGTAATGATTCAATTCATGACCCCATGAAATGATCGTTTGAGTGGTCCTACAACATAAAATACCTTTTTGAATATCATAAATCCAATTGTGAAGATAAAATGAAATCCTTAGGTTGATCATAGAAAAAAATACTTCATATGAGATGTTTCAGATGCTGATATGATTGATTTTCATTAATGAAGAATAGTATTTGACGTTGAGAATAAGAATCAGCATGGTGGAATAGGACACTATTTGAAACCACCCAGCCTAAAAGAAATCCTTGATCAGACCCACTAAATCATCCATTAGGTGATTCAAAAATTCAATACATAATGATTCTAGAAACCATATGGACTAGGGGCACACCCATGATTGATAAAAGTCTCTACCCCCAAATCACATTATCATTTGGTATGTTCTTAATGATAAGGAAAATACATAAAGGACATAATCGAACAAATCACTAAGGTATCTAGAGTAGAAATCATGGGTGTGAGGGTTAGGATATGCATTAAGTGTGTGAAAAATAGTCAAGGATATACCTATAATAATCTTGGGGTTAATTGGTAAATGATCCACCCATAATGAAGATATTTGGGGAGTTACACCATTTCATATCCCTGACGCAAGACTAAAAGAGTTGTTTTTATATCATAATCATTAGGCCTTGTAACTATGTATCTCTCATGGGAAATTACCTTATATTTATGGAAAATATCATTGAGTTAACTCTTGAAGAAAACCATACTATTAAAAACATCATCATCACATCACTATTGAAGGTCAGATTCAGACATTTCAATATCAACATTGAGGCAATTCAGATCAAGAAACATGTAGGGATTAGTGTTTTCTTGGGTAAATTGATCTCCATTCAGTCATCTAATTATATGATGAAACCCCACCCAAGAGACATGACACATTCATTTCTTCCAATAATAGAGAACATCAAAAGTTAAATCAGGATCAACCACCCATATACTTGAGTAAAAGAAGTGTTAATTATAGGAGATAAATCCTTAAATATGACCAGATAAGGGAAGTTATTAGAAATAACACACACAAAATTTATCTAATTGGCATTTAAATAGTAATAAATAAACTAGAATTTATTTAATTTTTATAGAAAAATTGTATTCTTGATTTCACACTTAAATGAATATTGTATTATATTGAGTCTATTATTTCTATTAAATTGAAGAATTATTTGAGAAAAATTCCCATGTTTAGTCATTTTAATTATATATTTTTTATTTATATTGAATCCTTTAATTTTTTGGTTCATGGGACCATTTGAGGGGTATGGTGACTTTAGGATTTTTTATGAGACACTTTTCCTCCTTTACTTATTACTGTTTTGTTAGGGGATATCAATGATAATTTTAATGAACACATAATTTTTATTATAATAATATGGGATTCCAATCATGAAGGGTTTATACATCATAAATATTTTTAGATATAGTGAATTTATTCATTATCAATTATTTGGGTAGTGATTCCATGTTTTTGGTTTCCCCTAGTATATATTTAACTGAATTAAATATATGAATTCAATGATAGTATTATCCCTATTTGGATTATTATTTTTGGTTGAGATATTTTAATATGATTTGTTAAAATTCACTTCATATTTAATTGGACTTTTTCATTTTGAAACATGATGACTATACATTTATTCGTCAATATAGAAATTATTATGTAATAGATCCTAAATATAGAGGTTGAATATTGGAAAACATTATTTATTCTATTAAACTCAATTTCAATGATGAATTTTTAATTAATTATTTCATTATAAATGATGACCACCCAGTTTTTTATAAAGAATGAATTATTGTTTTTATTCCATATGGTCTTTTCATCAGAGTGTGGTTGTAAATTTGGTTATATATGAGAATGGTAACTCCACTATAAGATTAACGAGAACTTTCCCTAGAAGTAGTTTTTTGTCACTGATGAATAATAGTAATTAATAAATTACTATATAATATAATATTATGATGATGATTTTTAATTGTAAATTTATGTTATAAGTGTATAATCAATGTATTATACAATCATGTAGTGGGATCCATATTCAATAAATACATTCAAAATATTGTATTAGCTGTGACCTACTATATTTATTTATATATATATATCATAGAATATAGTACTTTTTCGATTAGAGAAGATATATAGGGAATAGTCTGAGATAAAGGATATTTGTTATATCTTGTACTTGGGTTCTATTATATTTTTTTCTGAGATTTATCATGCTACTATAGTTCTATTGTTACGTTATCTGTCAGACCCTCTTTGAATACCTTTTTTTAATTATATTGTTGGTTAACATTTTTCATCAATGGTTGGGAAGTAACTGATTATACATTATTTTATTTTTTCCCAATCATTATTTTCCATTATTGTTTACGGGTTTTCTATTAATATTTAGTTAGTTGGTAGATATGTTAGGGGTAATATAATGACTATGAATCATTAAGTATGTGATTTGAGACCTCCAAATGAAAATTTCGGATGTGAATACATTATATGGATTTTTATATTCTAATGTGAGATATAATGAGGTGTGTATTTTGTTATATTTATGTTGTACCTATCCACTACATTGGTAATTATATATACATCCATGAAGTTTTATGGGTATTATACAGAATAATGGAACATTAATATGATGCATTTCATAAAAATCCGTAAAATATTTTTTCGGTGGATTGAGGGACTATCATAAAAATATTAACATAAATTACCTTAATCCCTGGAACTCAATTATATAAGATTACAAGGGAAATTTTACCAGGTAATCAGAATCAACTATAAAGCTACATTGGATGTGTTTTAATATACATTGGTAGTCCATTATATTTCATTTTATGTTCATATATTATATTGCCTCAGTAAAAAAGTTTTTTGAAGAAATGTGTTCTAGGGTTTGATGATCTCATCAGTTATTTTCTATAAATTTTAAAAACATACTAATATATATAAAAATATATATTATAAATATATTATATGGGTATATATGTTATATTTATTAATATGTGAATTTTTATGTATTAAAGAAGAACTATTAATTCTTTGTTAATATTATATAGATTATTTTACACTTATATTCTTGATTATGAGATTTTAATATGACCTATATAATTATTTCCTTATGTTTTGGTTATGCGTGAAGTATAAATAATTTGTTGTAATATTTTAAAATAGATTATAATGATATGTGTTGTTTAAATTAAATGAAAAATTTACCCATTTTTTATTTTACATATTATTTTTCGTTCAGTGACATATCACATATAAAGGCGATACATGTAATGATTTATAGTTTTTACAGTATAAGGATTTTAATAAATATGATCCCTTAGTGTGAAACAAGGTTACATAAATTATTTATAATGTTAACTCTAAACTATATAGAAAAAAAATATGAAATATTAAAGTGTTGAAGATGTTATCTAATTGATTGAGCAATTCAACAAAAAAGTTAGGAGTTTAGGAAATCATCAATGTATAATTACTATTTATTTATTATACATATCATTAATATTAAATAAATAGAAAAATAATATCCAAGGATAATATTTTATGTTATATAGAAGAACCACTTCATGTTTACCATCAGAGGTATAATTTCTAAAAACATTAACTATTTGATCTCTGAATGTTCTATATTGAGATTTGTTTTCTTAAATATAGTATGGTATCTTTTAGAAACAATTATGAATAGGTACAAAATGTTATTATTTGGATCACATATGGTCTGAAAATTAGATGATTTTTTTTATAATTACTAATATGATATAAGAACATGCATTATAAATATCTCACATCTAAAATATTTTTCCTAATTAAATGAACATATTTTTTAGTTTTATATGAATATGAGTATAATGTTTTCCCTGAAAGAAATTTAATTCAATATATCCAAAAATAAATCTCAATGTATTTATTCTTAACTTATTAAAAAATTAATAATATATATTTACACATATATATAATAATAAATGTTATAAATAATAAGAAACAAACATCATGAGTATGGGATAAATATATCATCACCCGCTGTTTTCTAATAGAATCCTTGATAAAATAACCATGTCTAATTGAAAGAAATTAATAGAAACATGGAAAATAATTCAGTAAATGAATCATGGCTAGTAAATCACAATGTGAAATAGTTGGGAACATTGTAAAAGACTTATACTAATTTATAACATAATAATATTATCATGTAGAAAAAATATTATCATAAATGGTTAATGAATCCATTAGAAATCATATAAATATAATATATATATTATTTTTTTGTGCATATTAATTGTAATAAATTTTAATCATTAAATGAATACCATAGAAAATGGAATATAATTTATACATAAGTAAGGATTACAATATTAAAAAACCATAACAATAATATTTTATGAAATAATCTTATATTTATAATTTTATATAATTTCTTATGATATCACTATATTATTATAAAATTTTCTAATATAGTTATTTTTTTACTAACTAATTAAATTTATTAAATTTATATATTAATTTTCATATATTGAATTTAATTTTTTAAATTTGATGTCAGATTTTTTTATCATTTTGATTTTGAAATTATATAATATAATATAACATATATGTGAACTTTGAAACACATATTTGTTATGATAATCCATTATTACTTAAAATCCGTATTTGATATTTCATTTTGTGTTAGGTTGATATCACATCAATTATTTTTCAATTTGAGTCATAATAAAAAATATTATTGGTGTGAATAATTTATTTATATTTAATTCCATATTCATGTGTTTATTTAAATAAAAATTATCATCTAATACACCTACAAACAACCACATATCAAACTTTATATTATCATAAAATTATTACATAAATATTTAAAAAATTTATCAATATCTATATACATAATTATACCTAATAACCTATTGGGCATTACGGTTCTTGAATGGTTGTCTCTAATCATAGGACGTGAAGGAGGATAAGAGTTGTTTCATTTCTATCTCTTCCATGTTTTCTATTTATAAATTTATGTTATATATTTGTCATTATAATTTGATTATAATTTATTAAAATAATTATTAATATTATAAATTTTATAATATGTTATTGAAAATTTCCCACGCCCTCTCTGAAAATAAATTTAATAAATTTTTATTTTTTTAATAATTATTCTACCATTTTAAATAATACAGTTTCATAATATAAATTTTTTATATAACTATGTATTTTATAAATATATTGAATTTTGGAAATGATTTTTTAGACTAGGACAATACGATAGAAAATCAGTGATAGATTTACATGTTTTAGCTTTTATAAAAACCATCAAGACATATAATTATATTATTAATATAAAACCCTTTATATAAGTGTTCACAAAATTAGGATTACATTCTCAAATTGTTTTGTATAAAAATATCCAAAAAATATAAGATATATATTATGGATTTTATATTGTATATTCTTAAAATCCAATGGTACTCCAAAAATAAAAAACCTCAATAGATGTATTTATTGAATGTATTATATGTTCTGGGAATCTTTTTTACCCTCTAAATTTATACATTAAAAGAAACCTAACTAAGGGAATTTAATCAAAACCTGTATCATATATTATAAAAACAATACTATCCATGCGATTTAATATTATCGATATTAAAATCAATAACAAACAATGATTTGTTATTTTTTAAATCTATGTTTACATAAATTACATTCGAGTTAATTATAATGTGTGATTATATAATTTATAGTGATATAATTCATTAAATTGTAAATTAGTTTATTTGAATATTTTCATTGAATTTAAGAAAATGATATATAATGTTATATCCCAATGATATATTATTCATCAATGAATTTGGAAATGTAACTAATTTTTTGAAATTGTACGTTGGTTACTCTTTGGGTATCCTTACACTTTGATATAGAAGAATATGGTGGTTAGCCTTTCCAATGAAGGTCTCTGTAGAAAGACTTGACAAATAAATTATATATTATATACATGATGAAAAATTTATATTTCCCATTTATTGAGTATATTACCCATGGATAAAAATTAGAGAATTATCTAATATATATTATGTTTATTACAAATCCTTGATAAAGTACCATTGTAATATAACAATCACATAAGAAATTATACACTGCCATTTTATTATTATTTAAAATTACAAGGAAATGAAATTTATAGAAATAAATTTATGTAAAAATACTTTTTAAGAATATATTATTGGATATAAATAATTTATTTTTACAAAATACTTATTAAACATGTGTTTTTGTTTGTAATGATAAAAAAAAATTTTCAAAAATTCTAATAAATTGATTGAATATCGAAAGTTGTAAAAATGCTTCTATGATTACATAACTATGTTCGTACGTATGGGTTTGTTCTATCATATAAATTATATGATGGATCATAGTGGATATTGTTTAATAGATTTGGTATAATGATTTATATGCAGATGAATTTGAAAAAAAATATTATGAACACAATTTATATGACAGTAGAAGTAAAGATAAAATAAAAAACTGTAGGTATATTATCAACAAATTTATTTATTTCAATATATATTAAAAATTTTAAATTAACTATTCATTGAGATAATGGTGATTCATTTTGTTGTATAATAGAGGTTAAATCATTTAGTGATGCGATTATAATCACTATGATTATAATTCCCTGAAAATATAATTTCTTTACTATTTAAAAAAAATATTAAATGATTCCTATACATATTACATAATAATATATCATATAGAACACCAAGTGGATTGAAATATCAATTAAAAATATATTATATTGTTCAATTATAAAACAAATATTAAATACTAATATAAATTATCATTACAAAATAGATGTAATTTAAAATATATTTTATAAGTTGGGAGATGAAAAAAATATCAAACATGAAATCATTGAAGAAAAAATGACATGAAATTTTATTTTAATTGTATACAATAGTTTTTATTGGAAACTTATGAACTCTTAAATAATGTTTGGATCCTAGATATCGGGAACATATTAGAAAAATTATTTGTATGTGTGTGAAGGATAAAAAATTATAGATGAAAATATTAGTGTCAATTTAATCATAAATATTATGTCTTTCATTTAATATAGATCATTATTGATTCATGAGAAATAGTTTCTATGATATAAGTTCTTATATTATTTCTTAATAAACCCGCATGAATAAAAATATAGAAATATTTATTTTTAATGGGTATTGTTCTTTCATAAATAACATATTTTTGAACACTACTGCAATATAGAAAAAATATATTATAGAAGAGGTAATAATTATGTAAAATATATCCAGAGATTTCTTTGATAAAGTTACTTGTTTCATAAAAATTATAGAGTATATATAGTGGTCGAAAAGGAAATACAACCTTTTAAATGTGTATAGTTTTTATTAGAAATCAACTTTTTATAATAGTTCCTTGACTAATGGAAGAGAATACTATCAAATATATTTAGTTACAAAATTAAAAATACAATAACATATATTTATAAAAATATTATTAATGAATATTTAAACTGAAAAATATTTTTATTTAATTCATATAACACAATAAATAATAAATCTATAGAATTTTTTTTATTATTTAATATTTTTATTCAAAAATTATTTAATAATTTTATATTCAAAAATATTAACTTTTTATTAATTAAAATTATCTAATAAATATAATCACTCTTTTAAAATTAGAAGACCATGAGTGTTTGTTTATTTTTGGAAATAGATATTTTTTTGATACATCATAAGGTAAAATATAAAATATAAACAATAAAATCATCAAAAAATTAACATTTATCCTTATAAATTAATTATACTAATTGAAATTTTCCCATTGTATTATCTATTCAAATAACATAACGTTCATAACCAAATAATTTTTATATGTAATTATGAAATTTTGATCAAAATAAAAATCATGGGGTGTAATGTTTTAGAAGACCTTTTGAGAAAAAATATCTCAAAAAGGTAAATTTATTTTCATAAAATAATTTTAATATTAAGAATCAATTTGTTAAAATTTGATTTGTGTAAAATTTGAGTATTTTTCACAAAAATAAATATTATTTTTTAATAACAGGTTATACATGTTGTGACAAAATGATTAAATAAAGTCCAGATAATGAATAAAATCCATCCCACTTTTAAAAATTAATCATTATTTGAAAATATGTTGTTTAATATTATAATTTATCATATATATCATGACATAGATTCATCTTTTGTTTATAAATAATTTGATACTCATTATTATTTCCGAAAACACCCCTCCACTTAATGTTTATATCCACCCCCCATCACTGATTGCAAAAAAAAACTAAATCCCCCAACATAATATCTTCCTATTTTCATTAAATGGTGTATTATTCAATTTATAGGGATTATTTTAACTCACAAAACCCCATGAACCATGGTTTTTGGTCACATATAAAAGGAGTGGTCATATAAGAGTTAACATCCATTTATTTTTTTTTTCATTTTTCACATGTGATCATATTTATTATATTTATATAAAAAATACATCAAAAAATAAAAAATTAATATTTAATTGTATTATTAATAATATTTTTTTTCTATAAATATTAATATAACCATGTTTTAGAACATGATAATAGTACCCCTCTCATTATTTTTGTTGTCAAAACCTGTTTTATTCATTCACTAAAAGGGTCATATTAGATCATTAAAAATCACCACCATCATAAAATTGTAGTGAAATATATATATATATATATACAATTTTTTGAGTATGTCTATTAATTTAGAATAAAATGTAACTCATGGATATATAACAACAATCAATATCTATATAGTAGAAAAAGCATATAATGATTAAAAATGAATGTCATCATGAATATTATGCATAATGGTAGTTAAATAATTAGTAATGGGAATTACTAATAAAATATAATCTAAATAATTTCAATATGGATTTTAAATAATGTTTTAACACTTATAATTTCATTATACATTAGTTTTAAGAATGAAAATGCCCCATATCAAACACGGTTAGTGGTTTCTCTCTCAGTTTCCTCCAATTTAAATATAAATATTTATTTGTCTAGTATTATAAAAGAATGATATATATATATTATCTAATTTATTAATCAATGTAATATTTTATGTTGTATATTTATTTAGTTTTACATGTCAAATTATTTTTTTATATAAATAATATATAGAAACATAGTCTTATAATTTAATTAATATTCTCTCTCTACATATCTACCACTATAATTATTTTATATCTTCTATTGGAATATATTTTCATAATTTACAATCAAAATATAATTTTAATTTATCATAATATATTAGGGATTCAAATAGATTTCTCTTCTTTTTGAACATTATTTATAATTACAATAAATATTATAAATCTTTTAAGAGGTTATTTCTGTAGTTGATTAGCCACTAAATGAGGCTAATATTCATTGGTAATATATAAAATATTCATGTTAGTTATTATTCATAAACACCATTTTAGTGCATTTTACACTTTGAACATCATTTCACATTATGATTGTAATACCTTCTTACAATGCACTATTACGTGGTACATTTTTTAACATCATTTAAAGTACCCAAAGGTTCATCTGATTTTAAGGAATATATTTTAAATATTTTATTTTAATATTTTTTTAAATTTATCTACAGTTAAATATGAACATGTTTTATTCAGGAATCAATGGAGAATTCATGGAGGATGATGGAGATATTTGGCAATGAAAGGAAGCAATTCTAGAGAAGAAAGATTGGACACCAGCCCACTGATGAGACTGTGGGGCCCAACATATAGGCCCAATTAATCCCCAATTTCGTGGGAAGATATAATAAATGTATTGGAACAAATCCCTATTCAATATCCAATGATAATTCGGCCTCCATTGTGTCCATTTAGGCGTCCCAAGTTAGAGATAAAATTCTGGGCCAGATTCTGGGTCCCATAAAAATAGCCCAATAATATGATCATATCTCGTAATCAAAAACTCAAAATGGGACACAATTTTATAGGAGGTTCTAGGACATCAGGGGCTCCATTTTATTATTCTATGGCCCACTCTGATTCGGCCATCTAGAATGAATTACCAGCGCATCTGTTCTGTGGAATCATGCTGGCTGCCACCTCGGGTCAAGGGTGGAAAAGTCTCCTCTCCCTTAATTTCCACCACACTAGGCCTACCATACTCAAGTGGGATCATATATACTGTTGGAGGCTCGGCCCAAGTCACCCAAAATAACTATTTAAGGATGTTTTGGTGAATGAGTTTTTAATTTTTGGTGCTTGGTTCAATTGTAATGTTATGCTGTGATTTTGTTGTCTCAAATTTGTCTTTCACTTGTAAGTTGTTCAATTCACTTTAGTTTCTTCATAAAAGTTATCCTTATACTCTTATTCTGTTTTTATAAATCTCAATTTGATACCGTTGCCTCAATTTGTGAATTTATTCACACCAAATCTTGTGAAACTATTCACCCAACGGTGGTGTGATCATTTTATTTTTGTTGTTTTCTTTACTTCTCCATGTCCTCCCTCATGAGTCTACTTTCCGATTCCATTGAAACCATAGACTCAATGGAAGGATAACCCATTTATTGGTTGATCCAAGGGAGTATCAAGGGGATAGATTGGATGTTATTTATCACCCCATTAATTTATAATCACTTCTTAAATTGAGATTTTTATTTGCTGATTTTTAATCTCCATCGTCCTTGTTGAATTTAAGGCCACAAACTTCATGTGCTAATACGAACCTTTACCATGAAGTGCTCAAAACATTTATCCTTCAAGTGTATATGTGATTAGTATTAAATAATTTAGGCATTGAACCAGTAAGTGATGATTTTGTTTTATCTTCTTAAATGAACACATCTCAAATATAAGAAATTGAAATCTTTGAAAAGGAAATACGTCCAATCCACCCCGAGCGATAACCTAGGATCAACTCATTCTTTTAAATTTAATTCACTTATGTCTCTTATAGTTCCTTTAAACCCATCTAAAATCAACCCAAGATGGCCACTTCATAGCCAAAAACAGTCCATTAAATGTACGTGTCTATAAGACACTTCTTAGGTCTCTGAGGATTCGACAACCCAAGCTAATCTACAAGGACTGTCCTACCTTCTTCTCTTGGGTAAATTTGAGCGAGAATCAAATTTTGGTGCCGTTACTGAGGAACAAAGTAAGTCATCTAAACACCCATTATATTCTCCTCCATTTCTTCTTTTCTTATCCAAATTATCTTATCTTGTCCCTTTCTCGTTTTTTTTCTTTTGGCGCATGTCTTCCTACACCCGCGATCAATCAAACTGTCTAGTTAGGGTGGATAGTCCTGGGGTTGGGGAGTCAAGTACACCAATGGATTTCATTCCATTAGATCCTAATATTCCAAATACTCTAGAGTCTAAAATTGAGCCCATTTAAATGTATGTTTTTCAAAGAAACCAACTCATAAACCTGGGTGGAAACCAAAATGGAAACCAAAATGAGGGAGCCCCCAACATGGGGAATGAAATTGATCAAACCATGAATGACAACCTCAAACCTTCCTGGACCAATGCCCCCTCGTCCATTAGACACAACTCCCTAGGAGATTCCAACTACATATTTAAACCCTATGTCCAAAACCATCTTCCCACATTCCATGGAATGGAGTTCAAGATGCCATACCTTCATATTAAGGAGTTAAATGACTTTGTAGAAACCATGTGTCCCCCACATCAACTAGAATCAGCTATGATGAGGATATTTCCTTTTTCTTTAAAGGATTGAGCTAAAATTTGGCTAAACAATTTGATACCATCATCCATAAACTCTTGGGACCAACTACAATGAGAATTATACAAAAAATACTTTCCGCACCACAAAAAAATTGCACAGGAAAAGAGTATCCAAAACTCTTTTGAAAAAGAGGGAGATTCATTCTATGAAACATGGGAGAGGATAAAAGACACTATAAACATGGTTCCACACCATGGTTTTTCTATACCTGAACAAGTGAGAATATTCTATGAAGGGTTGGGTCCAGGGAGTAAACAATTCTTTGACATGATGTGTAATGGAACCTTTAAAAACAAAGCCCCAAATGATGCTTACGAGTATCTAGAAATCCTTTATGAACAAAAACAAACAAGGGGAACATCACCTTATTATGAAAAGACACAAAGAACTACTGGAATTCTTACACTTAGAGAAGAGGAAATCCTTAGGGCTAAACTCACAGCACTCTCTAGGAAGGTTGGAGAGACAGACCTTAGGAAAGTCCATGAAATCCAAACCATTGACCCTGTTTGCACAATTTGTGACAAACATGACCATAATACAGACAACTTCCCAACCATTCCATCTATCAAGGATGTTCTTTTAAGAGTACCCCCAGCCAAAGTAAATGCCTTGAACTTTCAAAAGCCTCAATACCAAAACAACTTCAACCCAAGGTATAATGACCACCCAGGCTTCCACTGGAAATATAACCAACAACCTAGCCAACCACAGGGACAAAATCCTTACCCCCATCAGAACTTCCAAACCCATAATCAGTTCCAAACCCAACCTATCCAATACCAATATCCACCGGTCCATTTTGAACAAACCATCCCACCTCCAAAATATCCCCCTGGGATAAACCAACCTACTCAAGCACCCACCCAAACTGTTCCATAAAGCCTACTAGAACAACTGTGAAAACAAATGGAGAGGATGAACTCAGAAGTATCTTCCATAAAACAAGAACTTCAAACCATCAAAACTGGAAAGGAACCCATGCCTACTCAGGCGGTTCCATCCTGAAATTCAAGGGGAGAGTCAAGTTGTGCTCAGACAACTCATGAACAACTAAAGGCTGTGAATGTTTTAAGAAGTGGGAAATCAATTGAGAAACCTGAACAACTAATTCAGAACCCACCTGAAGATTCAAACATGGATGAAAATTCAAATGAACCACAAGATAAAACTTAGGAAACTGATAACAATGTTAAAGAAACAACTCTTCAACAAAAAACACCACAACCTGCACCATTTTCTCAACGCATGAGGGGGAAACCCAAGTCTGAACTGAGTGAAACATTAAGGGAAATATTCTCACAAGTCAAGTTGAACAATACCCATCTCGATGCCATCCAAACCATACCTACCTACTAAAATTACCTTAAGTACTTGTGCACTTTTAAAAGAAAATTTTCACATAAAAACCAAGCCCTTTTGGCTGCTAATGTGAGTAACACAATTCAAGGGACCATTCCTACTAAGTTGAATAACCCAAGTTTCCCTTACATCAATGTTTATCTAAGAGAAAGAAATGTTTTCAAGGCCTTGTGTGACCTAGGTTCTAGTTTCAATCTCATCCCATATGCTGTGTACTGCCAGTTAGTCCTAGAAGAGCTGCAACCCACATCTGTCACACTTCAGCTTGCTGACTGTAGAATTAGGGTTCCAAAGTGGAATTTTAAGGACGTTCTGGTAAAGGTTGGAAACTTCATATACCCTGCTGATTTAATTGTCCTTTACAACAATCCAAACATAGGAAATAAGTAACAACACCCCAATCATCCTTGGTCGTCATTTCCTTGCAACAATCAACTCTCTTATCCATGTTCGAAATGGGAACTTGACCATCATCTATGGGAACATGAGTCTAGACTTGAATATGTATAATGAAATCTCACAAATAGGGGATGACGAGTACATTCCTGAAGTAAAAAATGATTGGAATCCTTGATAATGAATCCATGGAACATCAAGGAATATTTGATGAATGTTTAAGTTAGGATGAGAGTGATTTCCTTTGTTCATATGAAGGATGTTTATCTCCTTGGGTTGAATCATTTTCAAATTTCTCTTATGATGAAGTCTTAGGTCCAACAATCAGTGAAACCTTTCAAGAAACCACTTTCATGGAGACCACTCCAATTTCCTTCCGTAAATCTGATCAAAACAATCTAGTAGCTAAAACATAAACATGTGGGGAATCAATCCTATATGAAACTCTAAAAAACGAATTTGAACTTGATCCAATGTCCCAATCTTCTGTTGAAATTCCGAACCAACCTGATCTTGAATTGAAGGAACTTCCTGTTTCACTAAAGTATGCCTTCCTAGGGGACAGTCAAACACATCCTATTGTCATTTCATCTTCTCTTTAAGCCAATCATGAGAGGATGCTTCTAGATGTCCTTAGGAAGCATAAGAAACCCATTGGTTGGACCCTTTCCGATATTCATGGGATTAGCCCACTTATCGGGACTCATAGGATTGTTCTGGAATCTGATTCAAAGCCTTGTCGTCAAACTCAAAGACGAGTCAATCCTAATATCAAGGAGGTAGTAAGGAAACAAATTCTGAAATTGTTAAAGATGATATCAAATATCTCATAGCTGAGAGTGAATGGATGAGCCCAATCCAAGTGGTTCCAAAAAAGGCTGGAATCACTGTGATAACCAATGAGGATGGAGAGATTCTTCCAACAATGGTGAGTAGTGGATGGAGGGTCTGAATTTACTATATTAAGCTAAACTCGTCCACTAATAAAGACCATTTCCCCTTACCATTCATTGACCAAGTCCTTGAGAGAGTGGCAGGTCATGCCTTCTACTGTTTCTTAGATGGGTACTCGGGGTACAATAAAAATGAGGTCTCCCTAGAGGATCAAGGTAAGGATACATTCACATTTCCTTAAAGTACCTTTGCCTTCAATGTCATGCCATTCGGGTTATGCAATTCCCCTGGAACCTTCTAGAGGTGCACGATGGGAATCTTCTCAGACATGGTAGGGGATTTTATAGAGGTCTTCATGGATGACTTCTTTGTGTTTGGGGATACATTTGAGGGATGTATGAGGAATGTAGAGATAGTCTTGTCAAGATGTGATGAAAAGAATCTAGTCCTAAACTGGGAAAAATGCCATTTCATAGTTTTAGAGGGACTAGTTCTGGGCCATCTGGTCTCAGGTAGCGGGATTGAAGTTGATAAAGCCAAGGTTGACATCATTCTCACCTTCCATCACCCAAAACGGTCAAGGAAGTATGGTATTTCTTAGGACATTTTGGATTCTAGAGAGGATTCATCAAGGAAATTAGCTCAATCTCCCGTCCCCTTTGTGCTCTACTAGTAAAGGATGCTCCATTTTTTTGGATAGAAAGATGTTAGGGTTCATTCTTAACCCTCAAATCCTCTCTCACCTCTCCACCCATTATGAAATCTCAAAATTGGAACCTTCCTTTTGAACTTATGTGTGATTCCAGTGACTTTTCTTTTGGAGCTGTGTTAGGACAATGTTGTGATAAAACTATTTATGTCATTGCTTATGCAAAAAAATCCTTAAATGATGATCAAATAAACTACACCACTACTTAAAAGCACTTACTTGCTATTGTGTTTTCTTTAGAGTTGTTTAGGTCCTACCTCTTAGGATCCCCCATCATTTTGCTCACTGACCATTCTGCACTAAAATACCTCTTCCAAAATAAGATTCTAAGGCTAGACAGATTAGGTGGGTCCTTCTCTAAGAAGAATTTTACCTCACAATCACGGATAAAAAGATTGTTGAAAATGTTGTATCTGATCACCTCTCTATAATGGAATTCAAAGATAACTCCAATCTCCTTTCTGTGTTTGATTCATTTTCTGATGAACACCTATATTCTTTGAGTGACTTCCCTTGGTATGCTGACATAGAGAATTTCTTAGTGACAGGAGTCATTCCAAAATCCTTAGGGACCCAATATCGAAGGAAATTTCTTTGTGATGTTAGACACTATGTGTTTGATGATCCATACTAAATAAGTTCTTCACTAACCTAGTCATTAGGCGGTGTGTTCCAGAATCTGAACAAGAGTCCATCCTTAAATTATGTCACAGTAAGGCATGTGGAGCTCACATTTCCTCTAAGAAAACATCTGCTAAGATTCTTCAATGTGGTATTTTCTAGCCCATCCTCTCAAGGGACTCCTACACATTTTGTCAAAGTTGTCCTAGGTGTCAACAAGTAGGGTCAATCACAAAAAGAAATCAAATTCCACTCACTCATATCTTAGTGGTTGAAATATTTGACTGTTGGGGAATTGATTTCATTGGTCCTTTCCCAAACTCTAGGGGATACATCTATATACTCTTAGCTTTTGATTATGTCTCAAAATGGGTTTAGGCCATTCCCACTAAGTCCAACGATCATCATGTTGTGATTCGATTTCCAAAAGAGAACTTATTTTCTCTATTTGGAATTCCTAGGGCTATAATTAGTGATCGAGGAACCCATTTTTGCATCCTCCCATTCTCTTCACTCATGTCTAAGTATGGTATTTCTCATAAAGTGTCCAATTGATACCATCCTCAAACCAACGGTCATGCTGAGTTAGCAAATAGGGAGATTAATCAAATTATTGAAAAAACTATCAACCCCTCTAGGAAAGATTGGTATAATAAACTCTTAGATGCTCTTTGGACCTATCGAATCTCATATAAAACCATATTTGGAATGTCCCCATATAGGTTGGTTTATGGAAAATCATGCCATTTACATTTTGAAATTGAGCATAAGGCCTTTTGGGCAATTACGAAAATGGATTATGTCCTCTCATTGGCCAGAAGAAAAAGGAAATTAGATCTCAATGAACTGGAGGAACTAAGGATGGAGGCTTATGAAAATTCAAGGACCAATAAAGCTAGAGTTAAAGCCTACCAATCTAGGAATATCAAGGTCAAAAATTAATAGATTTAGGGTCCATGTGGGGATTACGACATTAAAAAAACCGTTGCATGGGAGGAAACCAAAGGTTTTCAAGTTTCTAATAATTTTGTTGTTGCAACAAACATTATATTTTAAATAGGATTAATTAATCATTTTTATATTTAAAAATAAAAAACAATTGTTGACATGTTCTTCTATTATGAGTATGGATGGGTATGAAAGGGGAGCACCATATTAATCTGTGTCATGTGGTGTGATCCTTGAGTAATACGTTACCCAGAAATTTAAAAAGATGAAAATGTATCATTAGTTTATTTTATTTTATATATATACTTAAATTTTACTTATATATATATATATTGTTATGTTTTTTTGTTTTTTTTGTTTTCCTTTTTCCACTAGGGAACTCTGCAAAGGACATGGATATCAAAGGATTAAAAGGGAGTAGCAAAAATTTCAACTTCAACCACCAGGTGGCTTCATTCCATGATCCTCATTTATAATTTCCTTTTGAAACTTTCATTCTCTACCTCTACCCCCTTCTAAATTTTCTATTCTTTAAACACTGGGGAAAGTTTTATTTTAAGTTGGGGGGGAGATAAAATAAAAAATGATTTTTTGTCAAAAAAATGATAAATGATTTGAAAAAAAATTATGAAAATGGAAGGAAAAATTCCATTAACATTGAACATGGTAATACAAATTGCACACATTGAAAATGAATATCAAATAAATTAGCATACCCTAATTCGGATTTTAATCCTTGTATAAATTCATGAGAATATATTTTCAAAAGTGTTATTGTCCAATGTGATATTTCATCGTTTATCTTTTAATCCAAATAAAAAAAAATCACAATGAACGTCCATTGGATAGTGGGGTATTAGTTTAAGTTCATGGGATCTCTGAAATAAATATCATAGGTTTGGTGATCATTTTAGTTTAATATGAGAATTCAAAAAAAATTGCACATAGAGCAATGAAATGACATAATGCGTGGCTTTCAACACTTGGGGACCGTGACTCCATAGTTGTCTGGCCTAGAGATAGTAATTTTATCAATATTTTTGGTAATTTTAATTTTTTTTGGACTAAGTTTACTCAAGATGATGCCTGAGTATGTGTTCTTCACTTGGTGCGCTAAGGTCTTTGAGCCTGGGAGTCATCGGTAAAGTCTCGCTACAGGGGTTGACTCATTTGAGTGAAACTTCAGTTACCTTTGGAAAATTGCAAAAAACAACAAAAAAACAACAACAAAAAAATTATACAAAATAAAATTAATAATCATCTTAATATTAAAATGTGACTCCACCTAGTGCTTCTGTAATTTCCCCCTTGAATAAAGATGAACCCCCATGTCTATTGTGATGCAAAACACATCCTCATACTTAATTGATATTGGTTGAAATATGGAAATTATTTTGAACAAAGGAAAGGGCTTGGGATTGGGATCTTCTTATGAAACTATCTTGTATTAAATTATTTTTATGGGTTTCATGACTGTTTGGTATAAGGTTTTTTGGTGAATATTGTGTATTAAAATGTATTTGAAAATGGGAATTCGAATTTCATATTGTTGAGATATATTTTGCTCGGGACTAGAAAAACTCAAGTTGGGGGTGTGATTAGCCACTAAATGATGATAATATTCATTATTAATATATATAATATTCTTTTTCTTTATTATTAATAAACACCATTTTAGTGCATTTTACAATTTGAACTTCATTTCACATTATGATTGTAATACCTTCTTAAAATCCACTATTATGTGGTATATTTTTTAAAATCATTTAAAGTACCCAATGATTCATCTGATTTTATGGAATATAATCTTATATATTTTAATTTGATATATTTGGAAATTTATCTACACTTAAATATGAACATTTTGATTCAGGGATCAATGGGGAATTCATGGAGGATGATGGAGATATTTGGCAATGAAAGGAAGCAATTCTGGAGAAGGCAGATTGGACAACAATCCACAGATGGGACTTTGGGGCCCAACATATAGGCCCCATTTTTCCCAAATTTCGTGGGATGATATAATACATGTATAGGAACAAATAACTCTTCAGGAGAAAATGATAATTCGGCTTTCATTGTGTCTATTTAGGCGGCCCAAGTTAGAGATAAAATTCTGGGCCAGATTCTACGGCCAGAAAAACATCCCACTAATATGATCATATCTCGGAATCCACAACTCCAAATGGGCCACAATTTTACAGAAAGTTATAAGCCATCAAGGTCTCCATTTTATTTATCTATGACTCACTCTGATTCGGACATCTAAAAGGACTTACATGCACGGATGTTCGATGGAAGCATGTTGGCTGCCACCTCGGGTTAAGGGTGGAAAAGTCTCCTCTCCGTTACTTTCCACCACACTAGGCCTACCATACTCAAGTGGGATCATTTGTACTATTGGAGGATCTACCCAATTCACCCAAAATTCCCATTTAAGAAAGTGTTGGTGAATGAGTTTTTAATTTTTTGTGCTTGGTTCAATTGTAATGTTATGCTGCGATTTTGTTGTCTCAAATTTGTCTTTCACGTGTAAGTTGTTCAATTCACATTAGTTTCTTAATAAAAGTTCTTATTCTCCTATTATTATATTGTTATACATCACACTTTGATACCGTTTCATCATGGTGTTAATTTATTCACACCAAACCTTGTGAAATTATACACACAATGGTGGAGTGATCATTTTATTTTTGTTGTTTTCTTTACTTCTCCATGTCCTCCCTCATGAGTCTACTTTCCATTTCCATTGAAACTATAGAATAAATGGAGGGATAAACCACTTATGGGTTGATCCAAGGGAGTATCAAGGGGATGTATTGGATGTTATTTATCACCCCATTAAGTTATAATCACTTCTTAAATTGAGATTTTTATTTGATGATTTTTAAACTCCATCGTCAATGTTGAATTTAAGGCCACACACTTCATGTGCTAATACGAACCTTTACCATGAAGTGCTTGAAACATTGATCCTTCTAGTGTATAGGTGATTAGTATTAAAGGGTGTAGTCATTGAACCAGTATGTGATGATGTTTTTTTATCCTCTTAAATGAACACATCTCAAATATTTGAAATCGAAATCTTTGAAAATGAAATACGTCCAATCCACCCCGAGCGATAACATAGGATCGACTCATTATTTTAAATTGAAATTACTTAAGTCTCTTAGAGTTACTTTAAACCCATCTAAAATCAACCACAGTTGGCTACTTCATAGCCAAAAACAGTCTATAGAATTTATGTGTCTATAGGTTACTTCTTAGGTCTTTGAGGATTCGACAACCCAAGCAAAACTACAAGAACCGTCCTACCTTCTTCTCATGGGTAAATTTGAGTGAGAATCATTAGTCCTCTTTCAGATCCAACTCACTTAATCTATTGAATAATTTATTTTATTTAGGGTTGATATGTTAGTTATTATATGAAAATGTAAAACCTGTAGTTCTTCGGCCATTAAATCATATTAATTCAAATATATATATAATTTTTTCACTATAATATAAAATATGAAATGATTTTTCTAATTAATATGAAAGCTATTTCATTTTCATCACATTTAATCCATGTTATTTGTTTATACTCCTATATATTTTTGAGTCATTATTTTCTATGTATCACATGTTATCTTTATAATATTATAATATAAAATTTTTCATAGAATAAAATATCACCCTAATACAATTTCATTAGTTTTAATGACACGATATACTTTTTTTTCAGTATATGGTGAGTGTCAATTCAATAAATGATTTGGTTTTCTCGATGCAATCCTTAGCTCTTGTATAAATATTTTTATTATCTTGAATTTTCCACATTCGTTGTATGAATTTTTCTGTTTCCATATTAATAAGATAAGGATTGTATGTTGATGATGAGATGAAAAAGATAATCCTCTCTAATGTATTGAAGTTGATTACTATCACAATTCAATTACTATTATACCTCCATTATAAAAATTTTATCCTTTCCCTTTTACATATTTATTTCCCATTATTATAATATATGATAAGAAGTTTATTATGGTTTACATGTTTTATATAAATATATATTTTTAAGAAAAATATAATTTTATGTGTTTCATTTTTATCGGATACTTGTTTTCAATGATAAAAATAAATTCAATATGAGAATATTGTTTTTTAGTGAATGGACCGAAGGCCGAAATTTTTATTGATTTTAGATTAGCCCCTTGTTAAGAGTAAGGGGGACCAAGAATTCACAGAAATCAATACATTAACAAAATTCAAAAACCAAGGGGTTGCAACCTAGAACAAGACTACACAAAAGGACCTCTACTTAGCATCAACAAAATTAAGGAACACCTCAACCAAAGCATGGCGGATCAGAAGGAAGTCCCTTGAAAAAATGAACAGGAATGGTACTGATGGCTACTCCATACCCTCTCAATCTTCCAAATCTGAAAAGTCATGCATGGAGGAGACCACCAAATCTATCCTCATATAAAGAAAAACCTTGTATATTTTTTGAGTTCCCCAACAGAATCACATTTACGTGCACACCCATAGACCATTCGGAAAATCAACAACAAAAGACCAACATCCCGGACACAATTCACCTCATATCTGGTCACCGCCATCAGAACCTCATATAGGAGCCGCAACAAGCCACCCATACCACTCACCCTGACTGGAGCACGATGCAGAAGATATCAACATTGATGTGGATGATCAAATGAGGACCATCCATCACCGCAAACCAAGAGCTCGAACACCAAGCTAGAGTCCAATAGAAGATGGGGTCAGACCCAATTATTGTAGAGGACCAGAATCCTTTTGTATCCTAGGGACTTGATCTGACAACCCATTGTCAGACCCCAGGCCTGGAAACCACCGCAGAAGACCCGATGCCTGACTATCTACATGGATCCTTCAAGGAAGAAGAATCCCAACCGCCCTGTAGTAAAAGATCAGACCAAACACCTTCGCCACAACACATGAAAACAATTCCCACAGCCGAATCTCGAGACCGTGCGACCACCTCCATCACCGCGAACCCGGAAAACCGAGCCTGAAGGACCATGTCGCACCGCCACAAAAACCTAGGAGCCTGACCATCATGCTGAGGATGACCGTAAGAACAATATCCCTACCGCAGATGGCCGGATCTTGATCCTCACCGTCAATGTGACGTCTGAAAACCAGGCTCGAAGAAAACCCGTGAAAAACCAGCTCCATCGCCACAACGCCAAACAACCAAACCTGATGAACCGTGTCAACACACACCCGTGCTGAGAACAAACTGAGGAAATGCTGGATAGTAAGTTCGTGGACAAACCTTAGATGGAGGAAGAAGGCATTGACGAGGGAAGAACTAGATTCGCAACGCCCCTTACGAGATCATCCCACCATATCAGAAGATTGTTATTATGAATTTTTATCTAAAAATTATAGAATAATTTTTTATTTGATATATAGATCATTATTATTTTTATTAATCCATGTTTCAGTTAATTATTCAATAATTTTATATTATAAAAGAAACCTGACATTGAAATACGTTATTTCAAATGGATGGTACATTGGAAAAAATAATTAATATACTTTTAGTAATAATTTTTATTTCAATGTTTTACTAACAATTTTTTATTATACATAATGTTTATTTTATAAAAATAGTGGGGAATAATTAACCTTCTAATGTATATAAAATATTCACTAATTAATATAAGGATTATTTTTTTAAGGTAGTCAATCAGATACCTTTGTAAAATGGATATTTCCAAGATATATTGAACTATCCCGTGGATTCTAATATCACTGAGAAATTATAGTGGCAAAGATATTTGATCAAATGTTTAGAAATCATTTTTAATTTATTTAGGAAAGATCTTATTTCTTAAAAATATAATAATTTTTTATTTTCTAAAATTCGACGGTATACATGAAATAAATTATCACAATATATATAAATCTCACATCAACTACTGGTTAAAGAAACTTTTATTCCATATATAAAACTCCAGCATGAATCCTTATAAATGAAATGATAGTTTGGAATTATTGTTTTAAACTCCTTTATTACAACGTATTTTTTGAATAAATGGATAATAATATCAATTTATCAATTTATAGACAATAAATCTCAAACTAAATGATGTGGATATTACATATTAATACAATAATGTATTCCATAAATAGTTTTGTGGATTTACCATAGGTTGTGAGGTTTAATAACATTCTATGTATCCTTTAGGGAAATGTTTATTTTCTGACAGACCATTGCTAACGTGGTGATATGTTGGAATACAATAGGCATTATTATATAATTTATGAACAAGAAATATTTTAAATAAATGATTATTTATGAATGAAAATCACCCAGATCATAATAATGGAACATTTAGTATTGTCATTCATATTGGATAAAATATATGGTGTGTTATTTGGCATGACCTTATATTAGAAGGGAAATTCCACTCGAAGATTAAAACACCCTTTCTTTGGAGGGACAGATAAAAATTTAAATGAGCCATTCTATAATCATGAATAATTGATTAGAGATGATTATGTTGATTATTAATGCTTAGGTTTTGACATTATTTCATAATTATAGTCTTATAAACTATGGTAGTGGGATCCATATTAGTTGGGAAATGAAATATAAATACTAGAGCGGAATATTAACTATATATTTTTGAATATAGTTCAAGTGAGAATGAGTGAGGTAATGTGGGGAATGATTGGATAGATTTTATTTTAATTATATCTTGTTGTTGAGAATTGGTACTTGTTTTTTACATTTCTACTGTTGTATTTTTTATGTTGTTACATTGTTATTAGTAATGTTTTGACATCCATATTTTCATTCAATTAATGGTTGAAACATTTCAATAATTATTGGGAAGTAATTTATGTTCTTTATATATATCTATTATCAAAAACAATTTCACATGACATTTTAATGTTTAGTTATTGATAAGGTATGGGATGGTATATTATTATGGTGGTACTCTAATTAGTGATAAACATTGAGGATGTGAGGTGGGAACTCATTATAAGAATTTATAATGTCATAGAAGTGAGTTTAAATTTGATATCCTAATGTGGGAATGGAATAGTTGTGTCTTAAGTTATTATAGGTTGGACCTCACCTATAGTTATAATTCAATTTATATATTGATGTTTGGTGTCTTATTCACTATGATACATCATTAAAATGAATGATTTCATTATAATATACATAAAATATTTTATATGGTTGGAGTGACTCTCAACAAAATAGTAACCTAAAGTAACTATATTACTAGTACTGAAATAGATACCATGATAAGGTTAAAATTATCATATGAATAGAAATACCCTAACTCATGAATACTTTTCTATTTTATTCCACATGATTTGATATTTATTTTTCATTTCATGATCAAGTATTAGATTACATCTAAAAGAATTTATTGTGATGAAATGTTTCCTAGAAGAAAGTGATTTGATAACATAATTTTTATATATTTTTTTAAATGAATATTATAATGTAATTTTTTAATTTTATATAACATAATTATACTGCTGTATAAATTTTTAACTATATATATTTTTTTTTTCTATAATACAATGTTGGAATTTTTAAAATGTTAGAAATTATTTTAATTTTATATACCATGTTTCATGATGCCATTCTGAAGTCAATTATTATTTATATGTGTTAAGTATATGTATGATCTACCACTGAATCATGATATATGTTTAATATCACTACTACAGAAAATGTTTTTTACGTCACCATTTTTTACGTCGGTTATATAAAACCGACGTCATAATATGTAAAACGAGGTTTTTTACGTCGGTTATTAAATAACCGACGTAAAAACCAGTGTTTAGTTCACCTTTAACGTCGGTTATCAAAATAACCGACGTTATTAATCGTGCGGCTTCGTTTTTTACGTCAGTTATACATTAACCGCCGTAAAAAACAGAAGCGGGGGGCGTTTGTTACGTCGGTTATTCAATAACCGACGTAAAAAACGCGGTTTTCGAAGGCCTTTTTACGTCGGTTATAAAATAACCGACGTAAAAAAAGAATCCGCAGATGTTTTTGACGTCGGTTATGGAATAACCGACGTAAAAAAACGCGGATTTTGAGCCTTTTATAATGTCGGTTATAAAATAACCGACGTAAAAAAAGAATCGGAGGAAGGTTTTTACGTCGGTTATTGAAATAACCGATGTTATAAATGTTTTTAAAACAATTATCACGTCAGTTATTCAATAACCGATGTGATTACTCATTTAAAAATTTACCCAGACCCGTGGATTGTCATTCGCGAGTTTACCTTCGACAGTCGCGACTCGTCTCTCTCGCGCGTAAACCCGAATCGGCTCGTCCATTTCGTTGGTTTAGATTCGTTTTGCGATCATCGTTTCTCATATTTAATCTCCTCGGATCAATCATCTAAACTCGCAGCACTCAGGTAATCCTCCCACTCATTCGTTTTTTTTTCGCGGATAGTATATATATATGTGTTGTGATTTTTTTTGTTGAAACTAGCTAAGATTCTTCGATTGCGAACCCTTTTAACTCGTTTTGGCACCATAATCTTATTTATTATCCCTAGATCTATTTGTTCGACTTGCAATTTTGAGTAATTTTATGATTTCACTAATTTTTCATCGTTTTCTATAAATCCCCGAGAGGGTTGGGGCGTGTCCATTTGGATGGGTTTCCCTTTTACAGTTGTTACTACTTTATTCACACACAACCATGGCATAGGTGCATGGATTTGGGGTCGGGGGGTGTCCAGGGGGGTTTACAAGGGGGTGGGTGGGTGTGGGGGGCTGTCCAAGGGTGTGGGTGGGTGTTGGGGGGTGTCCAGGGGGGTGTCCAAGGGGGTAGGGGGTGGGGGTGGTGTTTAGGAGGGGTGGGGGGCTGTCCAGAGGGTTGGGGGTGTCCAGGGGGGTGTCCAAGCAGGTCGGGGGTGGGGGGTTGTGTCCAGGAGGGGTGGGGGTGCTTTCTAAAGGGGTCGGGGGCTGTCCAAAGGGGTCAGGGGGTGTCCAGGGTGGTGTCCAAGGGGATGGGTGGGTGTGGGGGGCTGTCCAAGGGGGTGGCGGCCTGTCCAGAGGGGTCGGTGGGGTGTCCAGGGGGGGTGTCCAGGGGGGTGTCCAAGGGGGTGGATGGGTGTGGGGGGCTGTCCAAGTGGGTGGCGGCCTCTCCAGAGGGTATTTGGGGTTGTCCGGGTGGGTGGGGGCTGTCCAGAGGGTTGGGGGATGTCCAGGGGGTGTCCAAGGGGGTAGGGGTGGGGGTGGTGACCAGGAGGGGCGGGGGGCTGTCCAGAGGGGTCGGGGGGTGTCCAGGGGGGTTTACAAGGGGGTGGGTGGGTGTGGGGGGCTGTCCAAGGGTGTGGGTTGGTGTTGGAGGGTGTCCAGGGGGGTGTCCAAGGGGGTAGGGGGTGGGTGGTGGTGTTTAGGAGGGGTGGGGGGCTGTCCAGAGGGTTGGGGGGTGTCCAGGGGGTGTCCAAGCAGGTCGGGGGTGGGTGGTTGTGTCCAGGAGGGGTGGGGGTGCTTTCTAGAGGGGTCGGGGGCTGTCCAGAGGGGTCGGGGGTGTCCAGGGTGGTGTCCAAGGGGATGGGTGGGTGTGGGGGGCTGTCCAAGGGGGTGGCGGCCTGTCCAGAGGGGTCGGTGGGGTGTCCAGGGGGGTGTCCAGGGGGGTGTCCAAGGGGGTGGATGGGTGTGGGGGGCTGTCCGAGGGGGTGGATGGGTGTGGGGGGCTGTACAAGTGGGTGGCGTCCTCTCCAGAGGGTATTTGGGGTTGTCCGGGTGGGGGGGGGGGGCTGCCCAGAGGGTTGGGGGATGTCCAGGGGGGTGTCCAAGGGGGTAGGGGGTGGGGGGTGGTGTCCAGGAGGGGTGGGGGCTGTCTAGAGGGGTTGGGGGTGTCCAGGGGGGTTTACAAGGGGGTGGGTGGGTGTGGGGGGTTGTCCAAGGGTGTGGGTGGGTGTTGGGGGTGTCTAGGGGGGTGTCCAAGGGGTTAGGGGGTGGGGGTGGTGTTTAGGAGGGGTGGGGGGCTGTCCAGAGGGTTGGGGGGTGTCCAGGGGGGTGTCCAAGCAGGTCGGGGGTGGGGGGTTGTGTCCAGGAGGGGTGGGGGCTGTCCAGAGGGGTCGGGGGGTGTCCAGGGGGGTTTACACATCGATTTTTTTTATATTTCAAAATTGTTTACATTCAAATTATGATTTTTTTCATATAAACATATATTTGTCTTATCTAAAATATATATATATTTTTGCTATTTTTTATAGGTAATAATGAGTCGAAGTTGGATTACGGCACATCGAATGAGCAATGAATATGAGGAAGGTGTTGATGCCTTTTTGGAATTTTCTAAACGAAATGTTACAAGTAGTGACATTTTTTTCTGTCCATGCCTGAAATGTCTGAATATGAAGAAGTTGAAAAGTAGAGAGATAAAAGATCATCTGATTTGTCATGGTTTCAATCAGAGTTACAACCCTTGGATTTGGCATGGTGAAACTGGACAGAATGTCACTGATGATAATGAATCGCAAGATGGTAACTCCGATGGAATTGAAGAAATGATTCGCGATATTGTAGCAGAACAAATTGAGATAGAACCGACAGTTGCACGTCTATATGGTGATGCCGAAAAACCATTATATCCTGGTTGTACAGATTTTACGGTTTTGTCGGTGATGTTAAGATTGATTAACCTGAAGGCGAAACATGGATGGAGTGACAGAAGTTTTACCGCGCTGCTACAATTGATGAAAGACATTCTTCCAAAAGATAACGATCTTCCAGATTCACATTATAAGGCCAAAAAAATATTATGCCCGATGGGATTGGGATACAGGAAAATACATGCCTGTCCGAATGACTGCATTATATATAGGAAGGAATATGAATTTCTGAAAGAGTGTCCTAAATGTGGGACATCACGGTATAAGGTGAAAGAAAAATCACAAGCTAATGTAGAGATTACAAAGCTCCATTCAAAGGTATTTTGGTATCTTTCTATAATTCCTCGTTTCAAATGTTTATTTGCTAATTCACATGATGCAAAAAGGTTAAGATGGCATGCTGATGAGCGGGTATGTGATGGAAAAATACGTCATCCAGCTGATTGTCCAAAATGGAAGAAAATTGATGCCCAGTACCCTACATTTGGAAATGAAATTAGAAATCTGAGACTAGGCTTGTGCACAGATGGAATGAATCCATACCGAACCCTCAGTAGCACACATAGTTCATGGCATGTTTTATTGGTAATTTACAACCTCTCTTTTGAAGTTTGTATGAAGCGCAAATATGTCATGTTGAGTATCATGATCTCTGGTCCAAAGCAACCCGGCAATGATATTGATGTATACTTGTCACCGCTGATTGATGATTTGAAACTGTTATGGGCTGATGGTATTAGGGTGTATGATTCTTATAAAATGGAATATTTTCAACTGCATGCAGTGCTTCTATTCACTATAAATGACTTCCCAGCATATGGAAATTTGTCTGGATACAGTGTTAAAGGGCATAAAGCATGTCCAATTTGCGAACAACAGACGTCATATTGTCAATTGCATCATGGGAGGAAAACAGTGTACATGGGTCATCGAAATTTTTTGCCTATGGATCACCCTTATAGAAGACTAAAAAAGGCATTCAATGGCTCACAAGAATTTGATACTGCTCCAAAACCTTTATCCCCAGATTTGTATTTTGAGAGGGTGAAAAACCTTGATGTGACATTGGGAAAGACACAGAAATCTGGTAATGATAGACATATTTGGAAGAAAAGGTCAATATTTTTTGAGCTACCATATTGGAGGTATCATGAAGTCAAACATAATATTGATGTCATGCACGTGGAGAAGAATATCTGTGATTCTTTGATCAGAACATTTCTAGATATTAAAGGAAAGACAAAAGATAGGTTGAATGCAAGGTTAGACCTACTATCAATGGGAATACGTTTGGAGTTAGCTCCCACTCCTAAAGGAAGATGAACATTTCTTCTCCCGGCTTGTCATACATTATCGAAGAGGGAGAAAAGTAGCTTCTGTCAGTGTCTTCATGATATCAAAGTGCCTCAAGGTTATTCTTCAAATGTAAAAAATTTTGTCTCATTGAAAGACTTGAAGTTGATAGGTATGAAATCACATGATTGTCACGTCATGATGCAACAAATTCTACCAGTTGCACTGCGTGGAATATTACCCATCCGTGTCAGAAAGACTATAATGAGGTTGTGTTATTTTTTCAATTCAATTTGTAACAAGGCGATTGATGTGAATGCTTTGAACATTTTGGAAAAGGATGCCATTTTTATACTTTGTCATTTGGAAATGTATTTTCCTCCAACTTTTTTTGATATGATGGTGCATTTAATGATTCATCTGGTTCGAGAAATAAAGCTTTATGGACCTGTATATCTTCGTTGGATGTATCCTTTTGAAAGGTATATGAAAATATTAAAGCGATATGTTAAAAATCCATATCGACCTGAAGCCTCCATTATTGAAAAGTATATTTTTGAGGAGGTATCAGAGTTTTGTACGAGCTACTTGGCTACGGCGCAACACATAGGTTTGCCTCCATCTCGCCATGAACGGGTTAATAATGAGGGAAAGGGGATTCATGGCTTGAAAGTCAAATCACTGTCAGCTGAACATATGAAGAAGTTAGAATCATACATCTTGAATAACATATCTGATGTTCAACCGTATATCACATTGCATATTAATGAGTTGAAACAATGTCATCTAAAGAAGAAAGAAATGTGGATTTTGAATGAGCACAACAAAACTTTTTTGCCATGTTTTAAAAAGACCTTGCTTGGTAGATCAGATGTATCAGAGACATTAAAATGGATAGTGGGTGGTCCATCTTTAAATGTGATAACATGGTCCGCTTATGACATTAATGGCTATACATTTCATACGAAAGCTCTGGACAACAGAAGTGCAGTTCAGAATAGTGGTGTATTTGTGTTTGCAGAAGCAATACATTTTTCGAGTGCTAAGGACAGAAACCCAATTTCGGCATCAAGTGCATATTATGGAGTGATTGAAGACATATGGGAGGCTGATTACTTTAAAATTAAAGTTCCTGTTTTTAACTGTAAATGGTTTATCGGTAACAACAGTGTCAGACACGATGAATTTGGAATGACACTTGTTAATCTGAATAGATTGGAAGACACAACTGATTCTTTTATAATGGCAACACATGCCAAACAAATTTTCTATGTAGTAGATCAATCAGATATGCAGTGGGCTATTGTTTTACAAGGGAAAAAACAATATGTTGGTGAGGATGAATTTGATGAAGATGCTGATTTATGTGAGATCCCTACTTCCATGGAAAGATTAACAGAACATAATGATGAGTATGTTGAAGACATGGTTTGTGCCATAAGGAACGATCACGACGAAGGAATTTGGGAAAACAATCCAACTGTACATTCCTAAAATTACAGGTAACACATGTTTATTTCTTGTTTACATTTAGTTTTTTCATATAATGTTAGATATTGTAAATTTTTTACTTATTAAAACATGTATCAAACCAAAACGATAAAACAATAAAAACCGTAAAGAGGAGAAGTCATGGGCGCACCGGCTGGCCGGTGGTGGATCACCGGTTGGCTGGTGGTCCAGAGCAAAGCTCTGTCTGGTCCACCGGCCGGCCGGTGATGAGCCAGCGGCCGGCCGGTGGTCCAGACAGAGAGGAAGGCTCTGTCTGGTCCACCGGCCGGCTGGTGGTGATCCTGCGGCCGGCCGGTGGTCCAGACAGAGGAAGGCTCTCTATCTGGTCCACCGGCCGGCTGGTGGTGATCCAGCGGCCGGCCGGTGGTCCAGACAGAGCAAGGCTCTGGTCCACCGGCCGGCCGGTGGTCCAGACTAGAAGGCTCTGTCTGGTCCACCGGCCAGCCGGTGGTGAGCCAGCGGCCGGCCGGTGGAACCAGGCAGTGGGAAAGTCTACTGCCTGGGTACTCCGGCTGGCCGGTGATCTCACACCGGCTGACCGGTGGCTCAGTGTGTCCATTTTTCAGCTTTCTTGGGCCAACTCCTTGGCAACCTTTTGCCTGTGTTTACCATGTTTATCATTGTTTAACATGATTACCATATTACCAATGTTTACTATTATGTAATTTAGTACACTTTTCTATTTTCTGATTAAGTAGTACTACAATATTTGAATTTCTATATTTTTGAACTAATGTTTGTTTTTTTGATTTGAAGGAAAATGACAGATCAATCAGTTGATCAGACACATGATTCTGGAGATGAGCATATTGGTCATACATCTAGGGAGGAACATTCACATGCTCCTATTACGAAAAAGAGTTCAAAGGTTGGTAAGCGTGGGTGCACACGTTTACCAAAATTATCACTTTCCCGTACGATGGAGGAGAGGATAGCCGTGGAGTTTGATGATGATGATCTTCATAGAGGTCCAAATGCTAAAGATTTTATGGGTTTTGTAGCAACTCAGGCTAAGAGCAATGTAAGCATTCTCTATGATGATTGGAGAAGTGTGGATAAGGCGATAATTTCTCAGCTATGGGAGACCATTTTGGTAAGATCTTTTGCTATTGTTTGACTGTTCTTTAAATGTTTCTAGTATATATAATATTTTTAACCTCTTTTTTATCAGATGACATTTGATATTCCTGACACTGGAGGAGTCAGGAAGAAATGCTTATCATTGGCTGCTAGGAGATGGAGGGATTTCAAATCAACCCTCTCATCTGATTACATTTATGGTCATAAGAGTCGTGAGAATCCATGTCGTATATATCCTTTTATAGATGAAGACACATGGAGACAATTTTTTGAAAGTAGAATAAAAGAATCATTTTTGGTAAGGGCAATGTAAACTTTTATAAGCTTTCTTATATAAATGATCTTATTATTGTTTTGTTAATGATTACTTATTCTTAATTTATAGCAAACAAGGAAAGCTCATCAAGAGATCCAATCTAAAAATGTATACCCTCATAGTTTATCTCGGGGAGGATATGCATTATTGGAAGAACAAATGATGGCAGAAAAATTTCAACAACTAAGAGCTGAGTCTTCAAGCTCTGGAGAGGTGGTCCCTCCATCCCCACCATCTATACATGAGAAATGGAAAAGAGCTCAGAAGGGAAAAAAGGACAATATCTTTCGGAAGAATCGAGACTCGTAGTTGAGAGGATTGTAAGATATCTATTTTATTTATTTAAGTTTACTATTTTCGTCATATATTTCCAATCATTATAGAAATGTTCAATTAATTATTACAGGACTCTATTGAGGAGCAGAGTTCACAGGGGACATTTACACCATCTGGGAGGGAAGATATTTTATCTATGGCATTGGGAAAGCCCGAACATCCTGGCCGTGTAAGAGGATATCCGGCAGGTGTATCGGTAAGAAAAGTGTTGCCACATTCCTCAACTTCTAACGTTGAGGGAGTTTATAAAAAAAATAGAATCCTTGGAGGCTGAAGTCCATAATATTAATGCGACAATGGAGGACAAGATTAGAGCATCGGTGCAATTTATGTTTGCAGACTTGAAAAAACAATTTCAGGGTGCAGCTCCCACTCCACCTCTCCCAGTAGCTCCCACTCCCCCACCTCAGCCTGCGGACCCCATTTTTGATCCTCCTCCTCCGCCGCAGCTACCTACTTATTGTGAGTTGTATGTTGATGATCCTCAACATCATATAGTTGCATATGGGATGGTATATTGTATAGGAGATACAGTTCATCATCAACAGTTAGAGGTAGAGAATCAGAGGGTCACTGTACAGGATATTATAGATAGATCAGCTCGGATACCATTACCTACAGATGAGGTGACGACAGTTGGACATAGTATCGGCCATTTTTTACTTTGGCCATCTAGACTTCTTCGACTCATTACCATAGAGGTATGGATGTTATATCTTTTATTTTATATTTTTATTAATGTTTTATCATTTGGAAACTAATATATTTTTCAATTTATTTTTACAGGAATACTTCAAAGGTAAAGAAATACTGTATAGACAACAACAAAGACAAATAGCTATGACATCAGATGCAGATACTAGTAGTCTTGACAAACTGTCAAGATATTCAAATTTGTTGGCGGATCATTATGACTTTACAATGGAAGCCCATGTCTGTGGACGTGAACTAAGTGTGGGGATTATGAAAACTGATATCATGGAGTTTGTCACTGGAGATAAGTTGGGCATCAACGTGGTGCAAATTTTTATCATGTAAGTCTTAACACCTTTTCCTTGCGTTATATTTATTAAAAATGTATACTTATGTCTGCTTTGTATTAGGTATCTATATAAAATTTGTGAGAGGAATGAGCTGACAGATGTATATGGAATCGTGGACCCACAATTGATTTCCCCTGAAGCATGTGCATTGGATGAGGAACAAAGAATGATTTATATTGCTGATAGATTTGAAAAGAATGTAATCACATAGTGTTGGATGATGCCTTTTTATGAGAGGTATGAAACACATCCCTCTCAAAGAGTTAATTATCTTTTAACATAAAAAACCACTAACGTTAAATTTCCTTTTATCAGGGATCATTGGATGTTAGGGGTTTTTTTCCCTAGGGAGAAAACACTTTATTGGATATGCTCTATCCATGATGATGTGCGAGAAAGTTTTAAGAATATATTGGAAACGTAAGTTTCAATTTCACAATAGTTTTATATATTATAATGAATTTTAAATTTACCCCATTCATATTATTTTCTAACAGGGCATGGGTCCACTTTCGAAAAAGCTCAAAGAAAAGGAATTTCAAGATCAAATATGTACATGCGAAGGTAAATATCCATTTATAATTTTTACATTTTGATTTATTACATAAAAATAGTATATTGAATTTACACTCATTCAAACAGAAATGTCATGAGCAACAAGGCATCATCGAATGCAGATATTACATGTTAAGATTTATGTATGAAATAATAACAACTGGGACAGTTCTAAGTTTTGACCTGGTATGATTTCCTCTTTCTCATAATATTTCAATTTGATTTATTCATTATACACGTTGACTACTATCCTTTTCCTTTGTAGCTTTTTGATGACCCTCAACCCTTTACTGCTGAAGATATCAAACACTTACAAGTGGAGTGGTCAAATTATTTTACAGGTTTGATTGACTTTTAGTTGTTTGTAATGTAAAATGTAATTTTGAATATTGTCAATGTAATTGTGTATTTCGTAGTCGTTTAGGTTGGATTTAGTTTTTTTTGAATTTGACAGTGTATGTTTTGAATGTTATATAAGTGAATGTTTAATTTTTCTCTACTTCTTGTTTTGGTCTACTGTTTATGGTTTTTCTGGTCTGCATTTTGGTATGGGGTGAGAGGATCCAAGGGGGTGGGTGGGTGTTTGGGGGGTGTCCAAGGGATATGGGAGGGTTGTCCAAGGTGTGTTTGGGGCTGTCCTAGGGGTCGGGGGGGTGTAAATGATGGTGGGGGTGTCCAAGGGGTGGGGGGTGTCCATGGTGTGTTTGGGGCTGTACAAGGAGTCGGTTGGGTGTAAATGAGGGTGGGGGGGGGGGGGGGGGGGCTGTCCAAGGGGTGGGGGGGGGGGTGTCCAAGTGGTGGGGGTGTCCAAGGGATATAGGAGGGGTGTCCAAGGGGTGTTTGGGGCTGTCCAAGGGGATGGGGGGTTTCCAAGGGGTAGGGGGGTTTTCAAGGGGTCGGGGGGGTGTCCAGGGGGTGGGGGGGCTGTCCAAGGGGTGGGGGTGTCCAAGGGGTGGGGGGTGTCCAAAGTATATGGGAGGGGTGTCCAAGGGGTGTTTGGGGATGTCCTAGTGTTCGGGGGGTGTAAATGAGGGTGGGGGGCTGTCGAAGGGGTGGGGGTGTCCAAGGGGTGGGGGGTGTCCAAGGGATATGGGAGTGGTGTCCAAGGTGTCTGGGAGTTCTGTCCAAGGGGTCGGTTGGGTGTAAATGAGGGTGGGGGGATGTCCAAGGGGTGGGGGGTGTCCAAGGGATATGGGAGGGGTGTCCAAGGGGTGTTTGGGGCTGTCCAAGGGCTCGGGGGGGTGTCCAGGGGTCGGGGGGGTGTCCAAGGGGTCTGGGAGGGCTGTCAAGGTGTGGGGGGGTGTCCAATGGGTGTTTGAGGCTGTACTAGGGGTCTTGGGGGTGTAAATGAGGATGGGGGGCTGTCCAAGGGGTGGGGGTGTCCAAGGGGTGGGGGTGTCCATGGGATATGGGAGTGGTGTCCAAGGTGTCTGGGAGTTCTGTCCAAGGGGCCGGTTGGGTGTAAATGAGGGTGGGGGGGGGGGGGGCTGTCCAAGGGGTGGGGGTGTCCAAGGGATATGGGAGGGGTGTCCAAGGGGTGTTTGGGGCTGTCCAAGGGCTCGGGGGGGGGGGGTGTCCAGGGGTCGGGGGGTGTCTAAGGGGTCTGGGAGGGCTGTCAAGGTGTGGGGGGTGTCCAATGGGTGTTTGAGGCTGTACTAGGGGTCTTGGGGGTGTAAATGAGGGTGGGGGGGGGGGCTGTCCAAGGGGTGGGGGTGTCCAAGGGGTGGGGGGTGTCCAAGGGATATGGGAGGGGTGTCCAATGGGTGTTTGAGGCTATACTAGGGGTCGTGGGGGTGTAAATGAGGGTGGGGGGGCTGTCCAAGGGGTGGGGGGTGTCCAAGGGTTGTGGTGGGGCTCCAATGTGGTGGGGGAGGGCTGGCCAGGTTGTTAGGTGGGTATAGATGAGGGTGGGGTTCAGTTGGGGCTTGGGGGAGGGCTGGCATGGTTATTTTTGTTTGGTTTCTGGTTGCTTTTTGGTGAGAGCAATGCAATTATTTAAAAAAATATCGCTTTCACGTCGGTTATTTTATAACCGACGTGGTAAATAAATCGGTAGGGGTTTATCACGTAGGTTTTTTCGAGAACCGACGTGCTAAACCGTTCCCGGGCCATTTATCACGTCGGTTCTTAATATAACCGACGTGATAAAAGGCCTCAGAATCGATTTACCACGTCGGTTATTGGATAACCGACGTGCTAAAACGTTTCCCAGGCCTCTTTATCACGTCGGTTATTTCAGAAACCGACGTGATAATAGGCCCGGGGAAGGGTTAATCACGTTGGTTATGTCATAACCGACGTGATAAACGATATCCCAGGCGTTTTATCACGTCGGTTTAGAAAATAACCGACGTGATAAACCCACCCCCCCCCCCCGTGCATATTTATCACGTCGGTTATTAATGAACCGACGTGATAAACACCGTGATGTTAGGGATGTTACGTCGGGGTTTAAATAACCGACGTAAAAAACGTTATTTATAACGTCGTCTGTATTAACGTCGCCTAAAAACCGACGTAAATAATGAAAAATAACCGACATAAAAAATGTTTTCTGCACTAGTGTATGTTTCAGAATGGTAATTGTGATTTAAATTTTTTGAGATAATCTCTCCATTGTTTTTTATACCCTAACCACTACTCAATAGACTATAGAACATGGGTTGGAACTCTTATGTTCCAATAGTGTAGTATCCTGGGAAGAAATGATGTGTTAAAAGGTATGATGTTATAGAACCATCAATTTTTGTTGGTCAACCAATATTATCAGTGAGTGTGATGATTAACCAATGAAATAAACCAAGACTATTGATGAAAATTTATGTTTTTAACTATTGAATGTTTTATTGGTATATTGATGATAATTAGTTATTGCAGTGATTTCAAACTGTATTCTATGTTAAATTGTTAACCATTACAGAGATGTAATAATGTTATGGTGTCTACATCCATTTTTTATTAACATCTTGGCATAGTAATTATATATTATGATCATATGAAAAACTATTAATTGGTTAAAATAACATGAAAAATCTTTTCATACACTTTACAAATAAGGTATTACAAAATTGTAATGTTATGATTAATATAATGAAGGGGATGATGGAACCACATTTGATATATTTATGGATTTTAGATATATCAAAAAAATTCATGTATGAATTTTATTAACATACATGTGGAAACTAGATCTATGTTTGGATTATCATGTTATGAAAACATAATACGAATGAAATAAGGGAGTATAATAATCGACTATCTAAATATTTTAGAATATTTTTTAATCTTCTAAATATATTTATCAAATAATTAGGTAATATAGATATTAGTTATGGGATAATTATTTATTTATATCTCTCCTTTGTTCATCATATTGTTAATCTAATTATATATTGTAATAATTCTATGAATATATCTGGTTTTGATGTTTTTGTTGAAAAAATGTTATGATTACCATAATTGATTCAAGGGAAAATAGTGAATTTGGGAGAAACCTGTTAAATTTAAAAAATGAATTGTTGGGGATTTTATACATGTAATACATGTCATTATGTAGAGATTTAAAATGATACTATCATGTTTATCATGATATCCCTTTGATAGATATCATATGATATAAAATAAATTATTTTTTTTAGAAAATTATATGTGAACATAATTATTATTAGAGTGTATATAAATTCTTTATAACTGCTTTTCTAATTAAAAAAATTAATATTAATGACACCTTCCAGATAACACTATAGCTGAATTATAATTTATTCTACTAATATTTAGTAAATAGTGAATGATTATAAGTTATATAATATATATTATAATGAATTAATCAATATTTACATATAATGTTATAAGATTTAATGTAAATAAGTAATCAATATCTGAATGTTCCTTAGAGGAACCTCAAGTTTGAAAAACGATTCATTATATGACAAGGAAGAAATAAGGATTAAGTAAACAATGTTATTATTCAAATCATATATGGTTTGAAAATTATAATATTTTTAATATAATTATAAATAATATAAATGAAGAGTCATTATATCCCCCTAACTAATATATTATACATAATTAGATAAATATTTATTTTTTACTTTTGGAAATAATATGATTATAATGGTTTAAACTAAAAACATTTTAGCAACCACAAAACATAATAACGATAATATTATTAATTTCTATGAATGTATAACAAAAATAAATACATATTCCCAACCAATTATAATAAACAAAAATATAAAAGAGAATATATACCATGAGTAAGAGATATAAATATCATCTCTTATATTTTCATAAAATAATAAACCCTAAAAAGATACACGGTCATATTCATGAAAAACAATTAGAAATGGGAATGAGATCTCATAAAATAAACCATGGAATAATATTCACTAGTAACAATATTGATTTTAGCATTCTTTATTTATATTATAGTATACTAAAACTAGATGATCATGAAGTAATTAAATAATCCGTTTAATGATATAAAAAATATTGGTAATAATATACATAGACCAAAAAGATAACATTCAAAAGACCATTAATGGTAAAAAATATTTTTAAAAAAGTATTACCATTAATAACTGAATATCTATTATACTATAATATGTTTTATTAAATTATACTGTGAATGTTTCATTGAAATTTATAATTTCAGGAAATGGTTATATAATATATCATTCTTAGAATACGTGAATTTTAATGAAGCTATGTTATTTAAAAATAAATATATTTATATAATTTGAAGATATTTTTTTAAAATGAGCATAAGTATGTAAATGTGGTGTCTGAAATTTCTAAATATCCAATTATTTTTTTTTTCAAATTTAATTACATGTAAGCGAATTTTGAAAACCTAGTTTTTTATATTTAACTATGTTGTAAATAGAAACATTATAAATTTTATAAAGTGTATCTATGTTGATACCAAATAAAATATATAATATTCCTAGAGAAAATAATAATTATTAATAATGTTGGGAAGATAATTTTATAATATTTGTTTTTTTATTCATGTGTATAATTTTTAAATTCTAAATTACCTTCTCATTATCCTATAAAAACCTACATATAATTATTAATGATATTTAAAGGACCCATATTTAGTAAAAATATGGTATCATTATTTTTTATTAAGAATTATATTTATTACATTTTGATGTTATTTATGATTAACAATATTCTTGATGTAGATCATAATTCTAGCTTAACAAAATACTATATTACAATGCTGGAACATTTACATAGAATCAATTATTCCCACTTTATAATTTTTTTAAATGTAACATATTTCACTTTAATAAAAAATATTCATAACATTCAATGTATAATATTATTTATTCTTGCTCATTCTTAAGAAAAGTGAGAAACATTTAATAATGAAATATGATTAAAAAAATCATTTCAGGGGACATAAAATATGAAATTGTAAGTATAGTGAAAAAATAGAAAACATATAAAATTTTAACCATTATAATAATATTATATTTTTTGTATGCAATAAATCAAACCAACTATAAAAAAATATATTTCTCATAATTTTTTAAAACAAATTAAAGAGAATAGATACCCAATTAGAAATATTATCATATTATATTTGTATCATTTGTCCAAAATAATTGGATTCTAGTTAAAAACATAGGATAAAATTCCAGGATTAACTCCCCCCTTCGGAACTATTATGATACGCAACATTTCCCAAAACAATGGAGGTATATATTATCCTCACATATTGTATAGGCTACATTAATATTTCTCATTGTAGACCATGTACATGTCTTACCCATCATATAAGATGAATTGGGATCACCTATTATATAATTAGTAGCATGATCAACCATTGAATAGTAATTATTGATACCACCCATAATCATACATAATTCTCATGTACTAAATAATGAAAATAACATTTTAGTATTTCACTTTTTCATCATTAATATATTTAGAAACTATTTTAATTACATATGGAAAAAATATTTATATATAGAATTAACATTTCCTTTTAACTTTTTTTCAAAACTATTATACATATAAGGAAGTGATGGATGGCTATACCTAAATGAAAACCAATATCACTATAATTTAATAATAAAACTGAATAATAGTTATTGATTTTGAAAAACCCATTGAGGTTACTTATCCGTTAATAAAACATTTTTTTACCTATTTTAGTGAATTTCAAAACATTCTGTATAAAAGATGTAAATTATTCCATTTGAAAACATTTTAAATAAATTAAAAAGTGACATACATTTAATATATTTTTTTTAAGTTAACATAAATAAATCCATAGAATAATTTTTCGAATATGTACATTGATGAAATATATTTAAGAAATAATTATTTAACAATATAAAAATAATTTTTTCAGGATAATGCACCAATTTCCCCGATTCTGACTCATTATGTATATTATTTATGTTCTTGAATAATAGAAATTTTTTAATTATTTAATTTACTAAGAACTATTTATGTATTTATTATTGTATTTTTATCCATTTTATTTCATTCATTACCATTTTTAATTTAGTAATGCACCAATTCATGTTAAAATTTGATGTTTTGGGGGGTATTCGATTCAAAATACTAAAACAAAATTATTAAATAGGCCAGGTATTATGTGGAAAATTTTCCTTCATAATAAATTTTTTAATCATGAAATAATAAACAGTATTATTCATTAAAAAAAGTATATCTATACAGTAATTTAATGAAAAAGGATTGAATCATAATACTTTGTGGATGTGGAAATCCACCCATATGCATGAATTTTGTTTTCATTTTCCAATATATGGTAGGGTATGGATTTTTTTTGACAAATTGTATATATATGAATAAAAAAATGTCATTAATAAAATATATATAAATCAAATCCATCATTATTAATATAAAAAAGTGTTGGTGATATAAAACGACACTATTCTCTTCATGGATATCTTAATGTACACATACACACTGGTGATTTCTTCATTTCCCATATGATAAAAATGGAGATGAAAAATGGTTTTGAATAACATGATAAAATTTAATTATATGGAATATAATGATGATATTATATCATTTTTAATAGATATTTATAAGAGGTTTATGAATATATAAAATTCTAATATATCAGTTAGGATGTATACATTCTCCTTAGATAACCTCATTGGAAAACATCTTAATCCTTCTAGGTTTACTCTTGTGCTTAGACCAATACCATTATGATATTGGAAGTGATTTTGGGATATTTTCTTGGGAAAGTATTATCAAAAATAGTTATCAAATAATGTATAACTAATAGAGTAATATAATCACCCTTTTATATTCTTAGGGAGGGAACTATTGGAATTATATTGTTAATTAATTAACTAAAAAATATTATTGAATAAAATTTCACAAAAAAATTATATATTTGGAATATAAGTAAATTTTGAGTCGAAATAGTATCATCAAAAAATATTTTAATTTTGTAGGTGATTTTTTCACTCTTGTATCTTAGTTTGGACTCAATTTTATCCTTTTTAAAGATTATGGTGATATCAATGTTTTTTACATTATACAAGTAATGAAATATAAATGGATTAAAATTTTGGGAATAAATAAACCATTAACGATATTAATCACTATATAACTTTCACTTGGACTATGATAATATTTTTATATGAAATTTATATGATATAGTAATATATATTTAAAAAAAATATTGATGTTATTTCTGTAACAATTTGTATAACATAACATTTATATCATCAACATAGTAATTTAATTATAATATAAACCATTAAAAGAGCCCTAATATTATTTATTGATCTAAAAAATTATAGGTAATCGATAAATCTCTAAAAAATATAACTTATATAGTTTCATAAATAATTTAATAAATATTTCTATAGAATATAGAAGCGTATATCTGTAATGTGTATGCATTTTTTTAATTATTTCATGAAAAAAAGTAAAACATTAAAAAATGATAAATAAATCATTTTTATTTTCCATAAACATTAAGAAAATCATAACATCATATTATCACTATGAAAAAAATTAAATATATTAAAACAATGCGAGTGATATTTTGTTTTTATCCTATATTTGATATTAAATTAATATGATTATCAATGGTGACCAGAAAGTAATATCTAAATTTTTTTAACTTTTAAGGTCATGTTTAAAACAAACATATACATTAAAATAAATTCAAATATTAGATAGAATTTTGGCATTATCACAATATATTTAGCTTAATTACAAGATTTACCCTTATCGAGCTGATAAATATTTACAATGGTTACTATTCAAAATGACCTAAAATTAATGTCAACAATTTAATAAAATTTATCCCTATATTGAAAAAATAAAATATATTATTTAATAATTATTTTCATTAATTTTGAAAATAATTTTTTTGATTAAAATAAAAAATACAATGAATTATTTTTTGAAAAATTGATGTTTTTAGCAGAAAGATGATCTTATACAGATATATGGTATAATGATGTCTCCTATGAAATTATTTATATTATTTGTTCTTCAAGGATATATGTTTTACTCTATAATGTAATTTTACTTTAATATTACATTATTTGTTAAAAAGAAATGATAGTTTTATAAAAATGTTTATATTTTAAAACTCAATGAAAATCATTCTTTTCATAAAATTAACAAAGTTTCACCCTATGTAAATTTTTATATAATAATTTCAAAAATAATTATACAAACTAAAAAGTTCAATTTATAAAATTTAGAAATTAAATTATAAATAATAAATTATAATATAAGAAAAAATTATTAAATAATATAAAAAATATTCCTTTTTTTAAAAAAATACACATTATTTTTATAATGATATAAAATATAATTAATGAATTCTAGTTGGGAATTACAAAATTTAATTTGAGTTTTATCTGGTGTGATATAAACTTCATCCCTTTTGAAAATTTCCACCTCATAATTTAATCGATTATTCAATGAAGGGGGATATTTTTCCTTTATAACATTTAGTGATTTTTCAATAGCTTCTTAAACTATATAGGGTATATAATAATCTATAACATGAAGAATTAAAATATTCACCCAAAACATTATCTCTATAGTTAAGAATCTACACCGTATAAATCTTATTTAAAATATTTTTTCCCACTTAAATACAACATTCATCAAATTATGAGACACATATGAAACACATATTTTAACAAATTATCCTGAAATAAACCCTATATTATTAATAAAGATGGGGGAAAAGTCCCTTGTTTTGTAATAAATAAGACATTTTTAGGTTGTTATACTATCTAATGAATTATAAAATAAGCATCCTTTTAAAAAAAATTCATATCCCTTTTACATGATGACACCATATTAAAAATATCATAATCTACATCAAAAATTATATTTTTATTTTTTTATTATATTATTTAATATTCCTATTATGAGCATTAATAATTTTTCATAGAGGAATATTAATCTTTCTAATCATTTCTACTACAACCTACTCTCTAAAAACGTCCTTTTTCCAACATCATCATAAGAAGATGGAGGATTAATTCACTTTCTATATAATTACATAAAATAATAATTATGTTTATATGAATAAAAACTATTTTAATTGGAAAATTCTTCAAATATAAAATATTCATCACAAATTCACTAATTATCTATTGAACATGACAAATTCAGGGATTTCATGGTCTAAATCATTATCTCCAACTATCAATCATATTAGAATACAATGTTATTCTAAAAGATAATTTATTTCTAAATAAATTATGAATATGTTTGCTAAAAATTGAAATAAATCTAGGAACATGGTTAGATATAATAATGAATGGAAATCCATTTAACCAATCTTTCATCTTAAGGTACTATTGAGAAAGATGATATAATTTGAAAGTCTCTCAAATGGGATATAAATATAAATATTCATATAGTAAATAATAATTAACCAAAATTTTATTATAACCCTGATATTTCTGAAGTAATATTCATTAGAAATTCTTGGATAAATATTTCCATTTAAAATAAGAAACATAGAATTTTAGAAGCATCCTTTTTTATAATTGTAATTGCAATTTAACCCTATAAAATTCAAAATTTTCATGTAATAACTATAATATATTTTTTCATTCCATTCAAAAAGTAATAACATTGAATGACTTTGTACATATTTTTAGTAATGGTACAATCAAAAAATTAATTTTTATGAGATTCAATCTATAATCCCATTTTCAACACAGAAATAAATTTTGTAGAATACCTTTTCCCCAATATCATAACTCCTTCCATGTCAATGATAATTTCATGTTGAGTATATTTGATTACTAGTTCCACTTTTACATGTAAATCATGGTCTTCTTTATGAGATTTCATAATTCACTCCCATAATGTTAAATTCATTTATTCATGATACCAATGGGAGGATGTTCATGTATGAATGATTTATATTTCATCATTCATTAAATCATTTACCAAAGGAAAATGACCCAAATATATCGTGGTCAACGATACACAATCTTTTTAACATAAATAATCAACTACATTAATATTCTCCATGTTAGTAAGGATTAGTGAAATAAAAATCATTTCTCATTTTCTGGAAACTTCTCTATATAATTTTCAAATCATTCTGGATGAACATCTTTATTAACATTTTATTATCAATATATATTACACAAATTAATAAATAAAAAATATTCATAAATTTTTTAAATCAAAAACCATAGATGGGTATTATAGAGCATCGTTTTATTAATTATGAAATGTCATTTATTTTTCATGTACTATACATAAAAATTATATGGAATTTTTACAGGACCGTGTTTTGAAATGGCATGCAATTTCAAGGCCCGAGGTTCTAGGAATAAATGATTCGTATAATTTAAACTGTAGATAGCATGCACGAGTAGATTTCCCGAAAAATTGAAATAACATTTATGTGGGTGCCCAAATCAAAAATTTCAGGGAACCATTGATTTTAGAGTAATGAAATTACATTAGTTTTTTTATGTTTTAAAGGAAATAATATAAAATAATTTTTTTTCTATTTTATGCATTTCAATAATACAGTGACAAAAGATTTTAAATAAGATGTTAAGAGAATCACCTTGGTTATCCATATAATTCTAAAATTATCTAGAGGTGTAATGAGGATACCCTTTGACGAATCCTCTCAACAATGAACTAATATGGACAAATTGATCATTGCTCCTCGGATTGGGTGGAACCTCACCAAAAAATGTGACGCGACGATCAGTCTTTAACCGAATCGAGGTAAGGGTTTGTAAAATTTGATTAAGTTCTCCCACATTCATGGATTAAAATTTCAAGCACAAATCAACCCAAATAAAGGTTTTTCCACGAATCATGTGTACATGTAGGATGGTTTTTATAGGATTATTTTGGGGGATTTAATCCATGCCTGAATTTCTATTTCACTTCTCCACATTTTATGCTACTAATGAAAGCGGAACAACTCTTTGACAAACTATAGTGGATGTTCATTCATTATTTTGTTTATAGAATTTTTTCCAAATTTTCCTCAGGATCATCACGTTCTTCATGGGGTTGGAGAAAATAGATAATTGCACACCCATTTATCAATGAAACATTCCCAAACAGAAGATCATACATTCTAATGACCGAACAGAGGCGTGACGACGATGGCAATAGTTGAATGCACATGGTTTAGAATAAATTTTTCTACAAATGTTCTCTATGTAGTTGATCTAAATGAATATTCGAGACCAATAAATCCTCAAAATCCTCCCTAAATGATGATAGTGTAGTGGGCGACCTCAGATTATGAGTTTCAAGGTTATCAGACGGCCGGATCGATGATAATAAGAGAACCCATGGCACAGAGGCCAAGAACAAAGTTCTCTGGAAAATCTAGATGAATACGACATGTATTCCAAAGAATAGGCCATGTGGGACTATCATGGTGGTGGATAGGTTTTCCACACTACATACAGTGAAGGACACAACATTCTCCCAGGAGAACACCGCATGTGGGCCACACCTAGGGGTGGCTGGAGTTTTGGTCGGAAGGGCAAACAACCACAGTGTGTGTCAATTTTTGACACATTGTCTAGGTGCCTATGAGTAAATTGGATTGTGTCTCTGGTGAAACACATAAAAAGGATAGAGTACATGATAAGTACTCCACCACATGTCTACACCAGGTTGGTTATGAAGCTACCCCATGTATCATTACACGGTCTGGAATACACGGGTTAATGACGTGTACAGTCACATGGCCAGAATATACTGAACATACCCATATAAATAGACAAGTCATGTGATCCTTCTCACATACCATGTATATATGTATTTACAATACAGGTACTCTAGAATTGGTCTATTGTATTGGGGCAGTACACAGAGTCAAGGAACACAACCCGTGACACCTTCCACACGACGTGTACTCCATTCTATATGGATTGATATTCTTGAAAAACATTAATTAGACAAAAAAAAATTAGCTTAGTGTCCCCATTACTCTTTCTCATAATGTTCATGTATCGTTTCAATCCATTTGAGTATGATCCCTTCATCAAGAATTTTTAACATAGAGTCATGTATCACTCTAAGAGGTCCAGAGCAAGATCCTCTATCAATTCTTGACCCTAGGTAGATTTAGTTATTAATGTGAACTATCCTACAATATGTCAATCCTCTAATAAAACGGTGAATTCAGATATTTCAAGGTATCCACCAATTCCCAATCATATGTTATCATCCATTTATCAGGATATTTTCTTAATTTGGAGTGTTTTCTACTAAATTTAGTGTATCTATTATCACATCATTTCAATTAGAGAATCTGCATCGCTCAAGGATTTTCTTGATGAACAATAATTTTCAAATATATTTCACCCCAAAAAATATACCTGTGGAGTGAGATCTCTCAGATGAGTGCTTTGTGGAATCTACAGACTGAATCCTGAGCTTGTGAATGTTGTTGTTGTATACTATGAGTATGTGTTTCAAGTATATCTGTATGTGTTTCTCATTCTATATGTTATATATAAATATACTATGTAAATTTGACTCTACCTTTACATTGAGTATTTATTTGTGGTTTTAGGGGTCCCATATTGATTATAGATATACTCAACCCTATATGGGATTTTCCAGCACATGTCGTGTCTTGTATAGATGAGAGACCTTTCCACGAAGTTCGTCGTGGACCAAGACTATGCTGAGCTTTCTATGTTCCATGCTGGATGAGGATTTCTTGTGTCCAAGAACACTAGTCCTAGATCCTCTTTTTTCTTATATGATGGAATTTTTAGTTTGCAAAATATTTATTTTGGTGTGCTTGTTTTGTGGAAAAATTTATTGTCCTCTCTAACTTTTCGTTGTACTCTGTTAGTTAGTATTATATTTATGCATGCATATTGGTTCCTTAGTTTTTTTTATTTTTAAGCATTTGAGGTCTTGGAGATGGGTGAATGTGTACATGTACTTAGGAACTTCCTCCTATATTAGTGATATGGATGCTTGTTGTTAGTCACCAGCCCCTGGACTATTGGAGTCTGGCTTGGGGAGTCATGACAGGGACCTCACATAGACTGGTCATGATGGTGTAGTATTAGTGGTGGTTGGTTCTACGATATGACCAAGAGTCTTTGAGATTGGTTTGGGGGAAACAATGATAAGTGTTCTAAGTTTTGATTTCAGGCTTGGGACTCCAGTGTTGGTGTGGGTGACCCACATATCTATACACAAAGACTCTGATAACCTACAATTTGACTTGGTACATGAACAAATATGTTGTAGGGATACACAAGTATTGTGATTGCATCATATAGGAATGGTTTGTGTTTTCCATTTCCTTTTTTTCAGCTATCCAGATATACTCTTGACCATGGTACATATTTTTTCTTAATAGGATGCTTCTATGGTGGATACCCACTAGGATTCAATAGCTCGATCATGAGGATTGCTCCCTTAGTGATGAGGTTTCGATGTAGTGAACAGTTCTTCTCGAGTTACCTCCCTGTGGTGAACCTCCAATACAACCACCTACGGAGCAGCACGTGGTACCCACATTACTGACTGACGAGGAGGGAATGATGGGAGCACTCAATGAGTTTCAGAGATAGAGGCCTCTAAGGTTCCAAGGATATTTCTAGCCTCATGTAGGCAAGGACTGGCTTGCGGTAGTGACCGGAGTTTTCCGTCTAGTCAGGACAACATTAGACTAGATGGTTCTTGTAGGAGCAAGCCTTCTTCCAAATTCAGCGATATTATGTTGGAGTTTGACCACATAGACTCATGATATGGAGACTCTTCTGTAGAAATTGTTTTAATGACTCTTTAGGGAACAGTTCTCTCTAGTTATGCTTAGAGCAGTGTGTATCCATTAGCTTCTTCAGCTCCTGTAGGGCAGTTTTATGGTTGATGACTATACATCAAGGTTCACCAAACTCACCAGGTATATGATTAATATAGTCAGGGAACTGTACATTAGAGCTCAGTCGTTCCACCATGGTCTACGATTTGACATAAGACCATGTGTAGTGACTCTATGAATATAGACTTATACAGGAGTTCTCGAGCAATCGTTGGTGTTCGGGTGCTTCTTGGATGAGTAGAGATATACGGTGGTAGTCAGCAGTATGATGATATGTGTAGAGACGTTGGCAGCATGGATCCGATGTTAGTAATAGGGTTTGGGATGTGGTAGGCATCATAGGAGTTCCCGAGATTGGTGATTGATAGTCCAGGGCTCTCATGCTGGATCTAATCAAGATAGGCCAATGTCATTATACTCATATGATAGTTGGGGACATCATTCTAGATACTATCAAACCTGTAGAGATACTAAAAGTTAGGAGGTGGATGGACCATAAAGAAAGATTAAGAGACTTGAAAAGGAAGACATTCCAAGCGGTTGATGTGACAGAGCAGTAGGGGGTGCTGCAGGTGGTGGCAGACGCTTTGATTTACTTCCCCTGCCACCCCCAGGCAGTTAGCACTAGTCTTAGGGAGCTGGGTAATATGAAAGGGGACATCTGCATTTGGTAAATGCATGTGAACCAGGAACTCCAAGTATTATCTGAAGTATGATTTGTGCCTTCTCTAGATTAGCTGTCATATTATTGTCACAAGTGACAGTCATTCATTCTGATCCATATTTTTTATGGAAAACCATGAGAATATGGTGGAGTCATTGACTCAACCCTTGTTAATGGAGACACCTACGAGATGAGACTCGATGATCAAAAATCTTTTCATATTGTGTGATCCTTCTCTTGGAAGTGATTCTTTTGGGTGGAACCTATTGCTAGTAGTGTTGAGGACTTAGGACATCATTCTCGGTTTGAATTTCCTATCTTCGGTTCATGCCCATGTTGACTAATTTAGGCGAATAGTGTGGTGTCTCTGCAGTGTTGGGATGAAGATTTACATTGTTGGAAAAAAGGAATCCCATGAAGCACAGAATATTATAATTCATAATAGGGTGAAACCAATTTCTCATGAGTTTTCTAAACATACCCTCAGACAAAGAGATATTGCGAGCATTCAGTTCCTAGAAGTAGTGGAGAAGTACAAGGACATTTTTCCAGAAGATGATCTAGGATTTCCTCCCCACTGGGAGATCAACATCTATATCAACATACACCCTATGAAGACACCAATATACTCACTAGTGTATCTGATCGGACCGCATAACATCGTGAGCTGAGGGTACATTTGGAGGATTTTTAGAGTAAGGGATTTGTAAGACCCAGTGTTTCACCTTGGGTGGCCTCAATTCAGTATTCCAAGGAGTAAAAGGTTTTGATGTTTTATATAGATTACCAGCACCTGAATCATGTAACAGTGAAGAACATGTTTGAACTACCAAGGATGGACTACCTCTTTGATCAATTGAGAGGGTAGAAATGGTTCTCAAAGGTTAACCTACGATTGGGTTACCACAAGATCTGAGTACGTTATCCGGATATGCTAAAGTTTTCTTTCAGATGATGTTATAGCCCATATGAGTACTTGGTGATTCATTTCGGCATGAATAACACCTCTACAGTGTTCATGGAACTTATGAACCAGATCATTCTTCCATACATCAAATGGTTTGTAGTGGTCTTTATCGATAAAATCCTTTTGTAATGTACATCCAAGAAGTCAAATGCAAGATACTTCTGGATGGTTCTAAACATACTCCAAGAGAACATTCATTATGTGAATCACTCAGTGTTACAATTCTAGATAACATAGGACCACTTTTTTGGACAAGTTATTTCAAAAAGTGGAGTATTAGTGTACTTAGCCATGTTTGAGGTAGTGCTTTCATGAGAGCCACCACGGAGTGTGACAGTGTTGTGGAACTTCCTTGGGATGGAATGAAACTACTAAGGATTAATCCCTGATTTATCCTATATGTCATCACTGATGATAGACTTAACTTTGAAAGGGTGGGCATTCTTGTGGATGGAGAAGTTCTAGCATTCATTACCGCAATTGATGCAGATATTGATGAGCACATCGATCTTGATATTTCTAGAATGAGGTGTTGGGTACATAGTTTAATTTTATGCATAAGGGACCGGAATTTTCTGTGTCCTAATTCCGAGATAAAAGGTGATTACTTATGGTTCATTCTGACATAAGACACATAATAAGAACTAGGAAACCCATAAACATGAGTTATTGGTGGTACTCTTCTCATTGAATATTTGCAAAACACTACCTAATGGATGAACAATTTTTCAGCTATACTGACCATGAGAGCATCAAGTACATATTCTCACAAATTGATCGGAATCTAACTCTAAGGCTTTGGCTACAGTCCTTATGGGATTATTTCATAGAGATTGTATATACTCCTAGGAAGTGGAATGTTGTGGTATATTCCCTCATTAAGAGTTCCAGTCCATAGCTTCTAAGCAATATATTGGTGATGTTATCCTTCTTACAATTATCCTTTTGGATGGAAATGATTTAGTTTCTCTCTAGTCAGTGGTATTCACCATTCCACTCTTACATTGAGTCAGGGAGGAACATCTTGGGGATTTCAACTACGAGACATTATGTTCTTATTTATCCACAGTTCATTTCCCTGATGGATATACGAATTGTGGGGAGCACATTGTCTTTTTCAAAGGATGTACAATAATACAAGGGGTGTTGGGATTGGATATTTTGGGGGAGTTTCAAACAACCCCACTGGAGGTACATCATAGAGAAGCAAAAATTTACAAAGATCTGGGGCATCAGTTCTGGTTTAAAAGTGTAACACCTCGCCCCTACCTCATTGGCTTGAGAAGGCGGTGAGGGTTACTTGGCCATAAGCGACGTTCCCAAGGTGCCAAAGGCAGGAAATAAATGTCGAGGGCTTAGATAATAAATTGGGGAGCTCTTTTCCCTTATGAAAAAACAAACCAAACCATCCATTAACCAAAACTATCTGATGCATGTCAATAAATCATTTCAACATGAATTCCAAAAAGGCCACCAAATTGTTCCACCATACACCCAAATCCAAAACAACAATACAATATCAGAGTACTACGTGGAAGACTAAACAACAAAGAAACACGTGCCATGTTACCAACACATCTTTAAACAAAGATCCAATATCCAAGCTCCACCAAGACATCACAATGCTTCACTAAAGGAGGGTGATGCCTTAGCTTTGCCCATGTCATGGTACACAACAACTGCAATGACACGATCATGCCAAATCAAGAGGTGAGTACTAAAACTCAGCAGGTATTCCCTGAATGACTTCTCTACACATGACACTTGGACAAAACTGTTATCAAATTTATATAAAACAATTCATATAAAATAATCATAAGTACAACCATTCCCATAATCCAAACATTCCCTTACCAAGCCATCATAGCCAAACCAAGCAACCAAGGGAAATCCCACCAATCATTCCACAACCCATTTCATCATTTACACACTAGCACAACAATTTACAACATGTAATGCAATGCACAACAACAACCAAACAGTGGGACTTCCACCCAACCTGTTCACCCATTCAGAACTAGTGGCTCTTCCCATCCACTTCTCCTTTGATGGTGGCCCTTCTGTTCACTATCCATCCCATTTTTATAGTGTAACTTCTCAACACATCCACACAACATTCCCATCAATCCATACAAAATCATAAGACCCACCAAGGTCAAAAAAACATGTAATCATTCAATTCCATCACATACCAATCCACTTCAATAAATCTTCCTTTTATTGAAAACCATTTCCCATGCCAAACCACATTTCAAAAAGAAACATCTTCTTTATTGAAATCCATTTCCCATAAACCATTTTCACAAATCAACCATAACATCTCATTTTAATATCTCCATTTTAAAACCCACAACAAAAGCATTTCACCAAAAAACTCTCTTTTTCCCCAAAATCCCCAAAACATTAACCAATGGATTTCGAACCAATTTCTCACAAAAAATCACAGTTATTTTTTCATCACAAAAAGATAATTGTAAACAATGAACCACTACTTTTAACCAAGTGGAGTTTAGTAAGAAGCCGCCTACCTTTAGAGTTCCCATGAAATCGACCCATGAGTAACCGCATCTCCAATCTGGTGAACGCACCACCAAAACCTCTCTAGATCCCCATCCCTAACATTAACAAGACTTAAAATCGTAATCCAAGGCATCAACAACCCTATATCTACACAAAAAAAAGTGTAGATCTAGAAAACCAAGAATGAGAGGGATTTGGATCTAGAGAAAACCACAAGAAAGATAAGAGGAGAGACTAACTTGGAGAAACCACCTTCAAACAGCCCTGAAACCCCGTTGAATGGCTTCCAAAACGAGTGGGAGAGACCCTCTATCCCTTGAGAACCGAAATTCCCGAGTGCAGCTCGAGTGGGAGGATGTTGGGAGAGGAATGAGGCAATCCCGAGTGAGCCCAAGTTTTAAAACCCTAAATTTAAGTGGCCACATGGTTAGCCCCCACGGTTTGAAAAATCGTGCTCTAACCATGCACATGATACTGCCTCGAGAGAAAGGGTCCACACAGTTTCCTCACACGGTTTGGAAAATCTTGTGTAGGCCTTGCGAAGCCTACTGTCTCCCTCTGCACGGTTTCCTGGGGAATCCCCACGATTTCCACTAACCGTGCCCAAACCGTGTACACAGAGAAAATCTTCCAAACTCATCCAAAACCATTCCAATATATCCCATATTTTTCCCAACTCATCCCATAAACTTTGAACACATAAAATGGCTTAATAAAGGCTACATACCTCAAACTAGGGGTGCTAAATTGTCCCTACCATTGGAGTATCCGTGCTTGGAAAGTAGTGAACCCGCCCTTTTTCGAAAGAGCATGGGCCACTACTCATGTAACACTGCATGTTTTTGAAAATAAATATAGAATGAAATTTTATAAACACAAATTTTCCACTTTTATATTTTGAATTTCTAAAAATGGACATCTAGAGTTGTGTTCAGTAAGTCATTTGGAGTCTGATAGAACAAACATTATTTTTGATGAATATTAACATACCCTTATGAATATTAATATGAATAGTAATATGGATAATGATATTCCCCTTGAATATTAGATAATATAATTATTTTATTTTCATAAGGAAATACGGTAATGGGATATTAATTAATTTTTCAATGTCACATAAAACTAATTACACTTAGAGAATTTATTTTTCTAATTAACTATGACCTTATTTAAAAATCAAATTAATAATATTTATAATTTTTTTTAATAATGGATTTAACTTTTGAATTATACGTGTCAATAAATGGTAGGGGTGAATTTTTGGGATTTTTCTGAAATTATATAATTTTTTATGAAAAGTGGAATACAATAAAATACTGTATATACCAATTATCAGTTAAATGCACTAATAATGAAATCATATGTGATGTATGGCCACTTGTTTTGAACTCACGTTCCATTATTAATATTAGGGGTCACATGGAAAATACTATAGGTAGTCATGGGGGAAATAATAAAATAATGAATTAAATATTAAAAATTTACTCCTCTCCTCCACTATAAAAACCACTCACCAATCCATCTTATCTTCACTCCTTTAATCCTTGAATATCCTCAATGTTCGGCCAAATTACCCTTCCCTAGTCTCTCCCCACATCCATGAATCTTCGGGTCTTTACAAAAGACCAAAACCCCTTCCCTTAAGCATTTTCTCAAGGAGGTAATTTCAAGAGGTAAAGTAGCCTTCTTTTTCATTTGGTATCATTTCAATTTATCTTATTTTGTTATCCTCTCCCCACCTCCTCTGTCCAAATGGTCATGATAACTCCTGTAACATATATATACTATAATTATATCATTTAAATGGAATAACCATCATAAATATTCTTACACCCTCCCTTTTATTTTATAAACGAAATCGACATCGATAAGGTTTTGATTTATAACCATCGTGGACAAAAAAGTTTGTTTCTTAAATTTCTTATTTATTACATGTCATGAAACCATATTCATGGTTGAAATAGACAATAATATATGTATTATAACCTAATTAATATTTAGGAACTAGAATATTTACATATAATTATGTTATATGAAAAAACAAGTTCATAATATTCCAAATATCACAGAATAATCGAAGTGATTGGCATCTAATGATTCATCCTCATTCCATGTAACCAAATGATAAAAATAAACATTATCAATTATTTATGTCCATTAATAATATATAATTCAAATCCTGGAGATTTATAACCATTACACATGAACTTATTTACTTAAAAACAAGTGAAACGAATATGAAAATAAATGAAACGAACACTCTAGAACGACGAAATTAAATATAATAAATTATCAATAATGACATAAATGAACTAACCAGAATTGTGGTAAACTAAATAAATGTCTAATAATATTTGAAATAATTTATTAACAATTATAATTACATATTCTAGGAGCTTATTTACAAGAGTGGAACATGTTTGGAGTTAAGGTAAGGGTTTTTCCACCCGAACTTCCATTTTCATTCAGGATTCTTTCATTGTCTAATTACCCCAATGAAATTCATATGTATTGTTATGTACTCATAATATATTCAGTTTTAGTATCATATATATGTTTCAAAACCAGAAGCCTTCCTTATTTTGTGGATAGTTACACATTTTTTATGGAACATTCAATGTTTTTTACAAAATACAAGCCCGTTCCATGGGAATTTCTCAAATTCATTTCTATTTTCAAGGGCACTATATGATATATTTTTGGAAGCCTTTATCTTTATAAAATCAATCATTTTACTTTTAAAAGACTATCTTACCTTGATTCAGGTTTTATACACATATTTTTCCAAAATAACTCTTCTTTTCATAATAAAAAAGTATTTATCTCAAGAATTTCTTAATGATTTTATAAGAGTGTTTTCATCTAATTCAACAATCTTGTTGATTCCATGATATTATTGGGTTTAATAATTTATTAATTGATCTACCATATTTTATTTAATAGATTATTTCTAACTCTATTTTAGATGATCTACCCTAAAAACATTCACCATATTATTCCGAATGGTTAGTTTTTTTGTTCAATAATTGGGGAAAGATTGTTACATTTCATATGATAGTTTAAATATGAATGTATATGATGATTATGTTTATCCCCACTCATATGAGGAATACATTGGATTTATTATGTGACGGGTGGAGCCTACTATATCCCCTCGATGCATCGGTAGGTCTCATGAGACAACTAGACGAGGAATTTGTCGAGGCCTTTCCCAATGTGATATGGATTTTGGACGAGGCCTTAATTATTAGACATCTTGGCCGAGGCCTTGAAAAAATGTTTCAGAATGTCCGTAATTATGCATTCCATCATTATGATTTTATCTATTCATATGTCATGTGGTTATTCGATTAGTAGAATACCCATGATTATGATTTATTATGGAATTATTTACTCAGCTCATATTCCTGCCATAATGTGTTCATGTTTACTATTAAAGGAATGTGTTTGAAATTATTCACCATTTCTAATGCTTATGTTATCTTCCTCTTTATTTCATAATCATATTGAGCATTTGTGATGTCCTCTTTATTATGTTTCATTTTCTCAGGGCAAAAATAATTCTATTATGAATGACATGCTGAAATAACCTAGGAGGTATGGAAGTTGTTTAAGGAGTTTCTATGTTGTTTTTCATTTCAAGTTGTAATGATGAACTTATGTATTTATCTTGTTTCCAATAATACTAAACTACTTGGTCCTTCAGGATTCGTATTCCTTGTATGTATGCCAACATAATCAAATAAGGCACTGGCTCTAGGAAACTGGGGTTGGGTCTTTATAGTTGGTATCAGAGTAAGTTTATTAGAATACATGGAAACTAGATTTAGAAAACGTAGAATTAGGGAAGAGTCCCTAAGTTAGTCTTTGAGGATATACATACAATAACGTCCTGGTATTTTTAGTAAGGAATATATTATATGGATCTTTCAAGAAATACATCCTTGTCTGGATAAGAGCTGGTAGAGGCGACTCTGGTACATATGTATCTAGGGGTAAAACCCGAAAACACCACTTGGAGCTAGACTCGAACGGGAACTCATGCACTACAACGGGCCTTGCTGCACTCTTGGTTACAACACTCCTGGGGGATATGCTTAGGATAATTCAAATTTTCTTTACAAGACATTATGAAGGATTGAAATGTAAAATATTCCTCAATGAAACCATATTTGTGAATATGGGATTATCCCTACTTAGGTTCTCAATTTTTTTGAGTACTTTTAAGATAAGATTATACATGATGTTTCATAACATAATCTTGTGTATGCCATTATCTAGATATGACACCTAGTGGACTGAAAGGAAATCGCATGAATGCACGTGTCCCCTGTAGGGATATTCCTCCACGTCATGAAAATGATGTGGGCTCTGGTGCTATGACTGGTGCTGAGCAACTCATCAATATACTGGGAAAACATACTCAGGTTGTGAATAATAACCTTACCCGTATGGAGCATGTAGATCCACCACATGGATGAGCCATGATAGATCACTTTATGTGACAACAACCTCCATCATTCAATGGGAGTACAAACCCGTTTGTAGCAGAGAAGTGGATATGTTCCCTTGAAAAGATATTTCTCACCTTACGATCTACTGAAAAAGAGAAGGTTGTCATGGTAGTATATCGTCTATCGGGAGATGCAGATTAGTGGTGGTCATTAATCAAAAACACAAAGGAGGAGGAAGAGATAGAAGAGATGGAATATAGGGAATTTAAGGTAATCTTCTTAGAAAAATATTTCCCTCGTGAGAAGTGAGCAGATATGTATAAAAAATTCATGAACATGAGGCAGTAGGATGATGAGATTGTTGCAAGGGACAAATCTAACATCACAAGATTAAAAAGATATGATTTAGACTATATACGAAATCCAAGGAGAAAAATTGATCGATTCATAGATGGCCTAAAGAAATTCCTCCGGCAGGCACTGGAATCCAAATTTTTTTCATCATATGGGGATATAGTTTCTTGTACCATCAAAACAAAAAAATAATTATCTAAGTATTATGACTTTAAGGGAATGCAAGAAAAGAAGAGTGATGCTGAAAAACCTAGGAAAAGGAAATAAGGAAATAGGGAAGAATGGAATAGTTGAATTTCCACCATGTGACAATTGTGCAAGGAAAAACCTTGGTGCATGCTTAAAAGGAAAAGGATTATGCTAGAAATGTGGTCAGAAATTCCATATTTCTTGTGATTGAAAAGGAAAGAAGGAATCCAATGATGTTCAATGCTATAATTGTCAGGATATGGGGCACTATGCAAATGATTGTCCAAAACGTCAAGAAAATATTCAACAGAAGATGCCAAGGTAGCAAGGACAAGCATATGAGATCAGAACTGAAGAGGTTGAAGTTCTGCTTGATGTGGTGGTAGGTACATTGATCATTTTATCAAACTTAGCCAATGCTTTATTTGATTCTGGATCATCACATTGTTTCATATCTTTCTTGTTTTCTAAGAAAATTTGATATTTCAAATTTTATTTAACATGGGATTTGTCAACAAAAACTCCTAAGTGAAGTATCATTGCTAGAATGTTCTGTGAATCAGTTCCCATTAGGGAATATAAATGTTCATTATCTACTGATCTTATCATCATACCCATGAATGAATTTGATATAATCCTCGGTATGGATTTTCTTTCGGACCATGATGAAAAAATTTATTGTAATAAGAAGGAGGTTACGATTTTTTATGACAATGATAAAGAACACCTTATCTTAAGAGTAGAAGCATCACCACCTGATTATTATCTAGATCCACCCCCAGTAGCTCAACTAAATTCAATTATTGGGGTGGAAGAGAATGAAATAACTATGGGAGAGGAAAGGAATATTCAAATAGAGGATGTACCTATTGTGATAGATTATGTTGATGTTTATTCAGAATATTTACCAGGACATCCTCCAGAATGAGAAATTGAGTTTTCCGTTGATTTAATTCTTGGTTCAAGGAATATATCGAACACCCCTTATATAATAGCCACTATGGAATTAGTGGAACTAAAGAAACAACTAGAGGAATTTGTTAATAAGGGATTTTTTTCCCCTAGTGTATCTCCATGGGGATCCCCTATTCTTTTTTTTAAAAAGAAAGATGGATATATGAGGTTATTTGTTGACTACAGGGAGATCAATGCTATAACAATAAAGAACAAGTATCCCTTACCTCACATTGATGATTTATTTTTCCAATTTCATGGAGCTAAATATTTTTCAAAGATTGACCTTGGATCTGGATATCATCAGTTGTGTGTGAAGAAGGAAGACATTTCGAAAAAATCATTTCAAACCAGATATGGGCATTACGAGTTTACAATGATGTATTTGGGATTGACTAATGAACCATCCATCTTCATGGATCTACTGAACATAGTTTTCATGGAATATCTTGAGGATTTTTATGTGTATTCATTGATGATATATTGTTATACTCCAAAATCTATGAAGATCATTAAATTCACTAGCGTATTATCCTGAAGACTCTTAGATGGCATGAATTATATGGGATTTTTAGCGACTCTGAATTCTGGATTCATGAGATTTCTTTTCTTGGCCATATTGTCTCTAAGGATGGAATCCTAGTTGATCCCGCGAAGAAAAAGGAAATCCACGATTGGCCCACACAAACAATCATAACTGAGTTACACAGTTTTATTGGCTTAACAGGTTATTATCAGAGTTTCATGCATAATTTTTCCCATTTGGCTAACCCGCTAATGAAGCTCACACGTAAAGGGGTTAAATTTGTTTGGGCAAAAGATTGTGAAAAATGTTTCGAAGAACTGAAGAGAAGATTAGTCAGTGCTCCTTTATTGACTCTCACATTGGGGAATGACTGGTTTGTTATTTATAGTGATCCTTCAATGAAAGGACTTGGTTGTTTCCTTATGAAAAATTATAGGTTTATTGCTTATGCATCATGAAAACTAAAAATTCCTGAGGAAAACTATCCTTCTCATGATCTTGAGTTAGAAATTGTAATATTTTCTTTGAAGATATGTAGACATTATCTATATGGTAAAAAATATGAGATTTACACTGATCACAAGAGTTTTATGTATATTATCTGATATAAATAACTCAACATGAGGAAAAGGAGATGGCTTGAACTACTCAAGTATTATTATTGCACGATACACTACCACAAGAGGAAGGATAATCATGTTGTAGATGCCTTGAGTAGAAAGGATCCTTGAGTTTTGAACAAGATGAGTGTTAAAAGGGATCCTATTTTCATGGATCTATTAAAGAGGGATATGGGAATAACCATGGAAGGTAAAACGTAAATTCTTTTTCAAATGGTTTCCAAACCATCTTTACAAGAAAGGATAAAAATTTATCTGGCTGATTATGGGTAGTTTCCAAAGAAAATTAAATCTATGAATGATGTGAGTTTGAGTGAATTCATATATGAAGATGGAATTTTGAAATTTGGGAAGTGACTTTGTGTTCTCGATATAGCTGATCTAAAAAGGGAATTGTTGGATGATGCTCATAGTTCAAATTTCACTATACACCCTGGTAGCACTACGATTTATAGAGATTTGAAGGATCATTTTTGGTGGGACAACATGAATAGGGAGATTGCTGATTTTTTTTCAGGATGAATGGTTTGTAAACAAGTGAAAGCTGGAAGGCAACAGCCTGGAGGAATATTTCATCCACTTCCCATAACTGAGTGGAAATGGGATAATATCACGATGGAATTTTTCATGGGAATACCAAAGACTCCTAGAAGGAACAATGTAATATGGGTCATTGTTGATCTTCATTCAATGTCAGCACATTTTCATTCTATAAGAGAAGATATACCACATGAACGTCTAGAAAAACTATAAATTAATGAAGTTGTGAGACTTCATGGTGTACCTCTATCAATTGTTTCTAATCGCAATCCACGTTTTACATCAAGATTCTGGAAAAGTATTCAGAAGTCCCTATATCATAATCATCATTTGGCCACTACCTACCACCCACAAACTGATGGACAATCAGAATGGACTATTGAAACATTAGAAGACATGTTGAGGTATTTTTCACTTTATTTTCAAGGTATGTGGGATCAATATTTAACTTTTTTCGAATTTTTGGACAATAATATCATTGATTAAAGTATTCAGATGGAACCCTATGAAGCATTATATGGGAGGAGTTGTCTTACACCAACTTGATGCGATGATGTTGGTGAAAGAAAGCTTGTGGGACCAAAAGCTGTTGAAGAAACAATGGAAAAGGTGACGATTATCCAGAACAATATCAAAATATGTCAAAGTAGGAAAAAAAGATATAAATATAAGTGAAGGATAGATTTGGAGTTTCAATATGGTCATCACATTTTCATAAAGGTATATCCATGTATGGGTATTATACGACTCAGTAAGAAGGGAAAATTATGTCACAGGTACATCGGACCTTTTGAAATTCTGGACCCAACTGGAGCCGTTGCATACCGTTTGGCAATGTCTTCACGTCTCCCTAAGGTCCACAATGTATTCCACATGCCAATGTTATGAAAGTACATGCCAGACCCAACCAATGTACTCACTTGTGTAGAAGTAGAACTTGATCTTGATCTATCATACTGTGAAGATCCTATCAAGATTCTTGATACTAGAGAAAAAGTATAGAGAAATTGGACGACTCATTTGGTAAAGGTTCTATAGAGGAACCATAAGATGGAGGAAGAAATATGGGAGCCTGGGGAGCTTATGTTAAACACATACCCGAATATTTTTATATAATATTCTGTGAGTTTTGAGGATGAAATTTTTGTAAGGATAGGAGAATGTAATACCGAAGCTTTTGAAAATAAATATAGAATGTAATTTTATAAACACAAATTTGCCTCTTCTATGTTTTGAATTTCAAAAAATGGTCATCTATAGTTGTGTTCAGTAATTCATTTGGAGTCTGATAGAACAAAATTTAATTTTGGTGAATAGTAATATAACCATATGAATAGTTATATGCCCCGTGAATAGTAAATAATTTTTTTATTTTATTTTCTTATGGAAATATGATAATTGGATTTTAAATAATTTTTCAATGACACATAACACTAATTGCACTTCAAGATTGTTATTTTTCGAATTAACTATGAACTTATTTAAAAATTAAATTAATAATATTTATAAAATTATTTTTGAAAAATGGATTTCACTTTTGAATTCTACACGTCGAAAAATGGATGGGCTGAATATTTGGTATTTTTCTGAAATTCTAGAATTTTTTATGAATAGTGAAATACGATAAAATACCGTATATACAAATTATCAGTTAAATTCACTAATTATGACATCATAAGTGATGTAAGGCAACATGGTTCGAACTCACACGAAATTATTACTATTACGGGTCACATGAAACAATACTATTTGTTGTCTTGGGGGAAATAATAAAATAATGAATTAAATATTCAAAATTTAATCCTCCCTCCACTATAATAACCTTTCACCAATCCCTCTTCAATTCACTCCTATAATCCTTGAAGATCATAAAATATCTTCCAAATTACCCTTCCCAAGTCTCTCCCCACGTCCAATAAGCTTCTGGTCTTTTAAAAAGACCAAAACCCCTTCCCTTAAGGAGTTTCTCAAGGAGGTTATTTCAAGAGGTAAAGTATCCTTCTATTTAATTTGATTTCATTTCAATTTATCTCCTTTTGTGATCCTCTCCTCACCTACTTTGTCCATAAAATTATGATTACTACTGTAAAATATATATAATGGATTTATATCATGTGAATGGAAGATCCAATATAAATATTCTTACTCCCTCCCTTTTATTTTATAAACAAAATCGATATCCATGAGGTTCTGATTTATATCCTTCGTGGATGACAAAGTTTCGTTCATAAATTTTTTATTCATTACTAGACAAGAAACCATATTAATGGCCAAAACACACTATAATATATGTGTTATAACATAATTAATATTCAGGAACCAAAATATATAATTATAATTATGTTATATGACAAAACTAGTTCTTAATATTCTAAATTCTGCCGAATAATCGAAGTGGTTGTCATCTAATGATTCATCCACATTCCAAGTAACCAAATGATATAAATGACCAGTTTCAATTATTTATGTTCATTAATAAGATAAAATTCCAAAAATGGAGATTTATAACCATTACACATGAAATTATTTACTTAAAAACAAGTGAATCGAATATGATAATAAAGGAAACGAACACTCCTGAATGACGAAATTCAATACAATAACTTATCAATAATGACATAAATGAACTAACCAGAATTATGGTAAACTACATAAATATCTAATAAGTTACAAAATAAGTTATTAACACGTATAATTTCATATTTCAGAATCTTAAGTACAAGAGTGGATCACGTTTGGAGTTAAGGTAAGGGTTTTTCCACCCAAACTTCCATTTTCATTCAAGATACTCTCATTGTCTAATTACCTCAATGAAATTCTTATTTATTATTATGTACTCATCATATATTTAGTTTCAGTATCATATATATTTTTACAAATCATAATCCTTATTTATTTTATGGATAGTTACACATTTTTAAAGAACATTCATAGTTGTTTCGAAAATACAAGCCAGATCCAAGGGAATTTCTCAAAATGTTTCCTATTTTCAAGGGCACTCTATGATATATTTTTGGAAGCCTTTATGATTTATAAAATCACTCATTTTATTATGAAAATACTATATTACCTCACATATGTTTTTTTACAAATATTTTTCCAAAAGAACTATCCTTTTCAAAATAAAAGTGTATTTGTCTTAGGAATTGCTTAATGATTTTATAAGAGTGTTTTCGTCTAATTCAACACCCTTGTTGATTCCATGGAATTATTGTCTTTAATAATTTATGAATTCATCTATGATATTTTTTTAACAGTTTATGAATAACTCTATTGTATATGATCTATCCTAAAACCATTCACCATATTATTTCGAATGGTTAGTGTTTATGTTCAATAATTTGGTAATGTTTATTACATTTCATATGATAGTTTCAATATGAATGTATATGAAGTTTATGTTTATCCCCGCTCATATGAGGAATGCATTGGACTTATTATGTGATGGGTGGGTCCCTCTATATCTCCTCGATTCATCGATATGTCTCATGAGACTACTCGATGAGGAATTGGCTGAGGCCTTTCCCAATGTGATATGGATTTTGGCCTAGGCCTTAATCATTAGATGTCTTGGCCGAGGCCTTGAAGAAATGTTTCAGAATTTAAGAAATTATGAATTCCCTCATTTTTAGTTCATTTATGGATATTTCATGTGGTTATTAGATTATTAGAATACCCATGATTATGTTTTATTATGGAATAATTTACTCAACTCATATTCCAGCCATAATGTGTTCACATTTACTATTAAAGGCATGTGATTTCAATTATTCACCATGTCAAATGTTTATATTATATTCTGATGTATCTCTTACTCTTACTGAGTGATTGAACTCACCACTTTATTATGATTCATTTTTTCAGGGCTAGAATATTTCTATTATTAATGACATGCTAAAATAACCTATGAGTTATGAATGTTGTCTAATGAGTTTCTATGTTGTTTTCCATTTCAAGATGTAATGTTAATCTTATGTATATATCTTGTTTCGAATAATACTAAAATACTTGGTCCTTCAGGATTTTCATTCCTTGTATGTATGACAACGCAATCAAATAAGGCACCGGCTCCGGGCAACTGGGTCGGGTCCTTGCAGCTCGACCATCTATTTTTCCTGCCCCCAAATCTCATATTGAATCTGACCGTGCTGCCACAAAACACGAACTAAACTGATTCTTTTACCATGAAAGACTTTCTCTTTCCTATCAACAACCTGCACTGTCCCCTACACCAACGAAGCATCCATTTCTAGTTTAACATGATCCCATCAAATCAATTGGTAACGATCTGGCTGATAATTTTTCAAATGCGACACATAAAACACATTGTTCACCGCACTAAACCTAAGAGGAAACCCCAAACAATAAGCCACCACACCAACTACTTCAAGAATATAAAAATCCCAATATACATGGGAGATAAATTTCCCTCTTTCCCAAACCGACGACATCCCAACCTAGGAGAGATTATCATGAAAACATGATCACTCACCTCGAACAAAAACGACCGTCGATGATGATACACATAAAATTTTTTACGACTATGAGCTGTCTACATTCTCTTTCTAATCAGCTTGATCTTATCCATAGTCTCCTAGCCATGGCTCAGTCCAACCATCGAGGAATCACCTGTTTCCACCCAACATAGTGGAGAACAACATGGCCACCCATACAACGCTTCAAACAGAGCCATCTGTATGGATTCCCGATAACTGTTATTGAACGAGAACTCAACGAAAAACAATTGCTCCACCCACGAGCCACCAAAATCCATGAAACAAGCCCACAAAAAAATCCACCAGAGTTTGTATCATCCTCTTGGATTGACCATCCATATGAGGGTGATACACCATGCTCATAGTCAATTGTTCCACATGGGATTCCTGCAAGGATTTCTAAAAACGAGATGTAAACCTTAGATCTATATCTGATACAATCGAAACTGGAACACCATGCCTATTTACCACCTCCCAGATATATATGTTGCATAGATCCTCCACCGTATGAGATTCACGAATCGGGATGAAATGGGCAGACATTGTTAGCCGATCCACTATCACCCAAATGGTATTGTGCTTTAAGAATGTTCGCGGGAGACCTGTGAAAAAATACATCACTATTTTCTTCTATTTCCAAACAGGGATTTTTAAAGAATGTAACATTTCTGTAGGCCTCTGATGCTCTGTCATGACTTGCTGACAAGTCAAGCATCTTAAAACAAACTCAGCCACCCATATTTTCATACCATCCCACCATAACTGCGCTTTCAACGCTATATACATTACATGAATTCTAGGATGAACAACCCAACTGGAATGATGATATGACCAGAGAATATCCTCCTGACAAGAAACTTGTATAACCATCTAATTTCGAGAAAGAAACATAATCCTCATTCAGTTTCCAACCATCAATGGTCTCCCCGTCATTGAGTCTGGACCTCATGGTCACACCCTCAGAATCAGATATCTATGCCTCTTTAACCAAGCCAACCAAGTCAGGAATCAACAAAACAAAAAAGAAAACCCCTCTATCACCTTGGCCAACATATTCCAACCGTATATCGGCGATAACTGACATCAACTACCACTGGTCCAATGCTTTTTTCACCATTTGAGCATATGATTTTGTACTTAATGAACCCACCACCGAATTTCCCATTCCCGGTGTGTACATCAAGTCAAAATCAAACATCAGGAGATATTCCATCCATATCCTTTATCTCAAGTTCCAATCCCTTTTTGAGAAAATGTGCTTCACACACTTATGATCTGTATATGTTAAAAATTTCTCACTTAAGAGATAATGGCACGACACTTTCAAAGAATTCCCCCTACTGGAAATTCCAAATCATGAGTGGGTTTTTCTTCTCATGCACCCTCAACTATCGTGATCCATACACAACCACATGATCCCCATGCATGAGAACGCACCCCATCTGGGATCCTGATGAATTTCAATACACCACGTACCCTTTTCATGTTTCTAGATAAAAAAATATTTGTGTTGATGTAAGGCAACAATTAGCTCTTCGAAACACTATTGAAACTGTTAATTCCATAGGAATGGTTCATTCATTCCTTTAAAATCTGTAATCGGCAAAGCCAAACGTTAAAAATCGCAAACAAAATGTCGTTAATACCTGGATGGAAAAAGGAAACTCCATATCTCAAACACATTATTTGGAGGTTTCCACAAGATAACAGCCTCTATCTTTTCTGGATCCTCTAAAACACCCCTTTCAAGAAATCACATGGCCATGAAATCGAAATTCATGTATCCAAAAGTGACACTTTGACAATTTTTCATACAACCGATGATCTGTCATGATCCCTAACACTCTCTCCAAGTGCTGCTCATGCTCCAACCTTGTCTTTGAATACAGAAGAATATCGTTTATAAACACCACCACAAATGAATCTAGATATATCTAAAATATCTGATTCATCAATTCCATGAACACTACTAGCACATTCATTAGACCAAAGGGAATAACCACATATTCATAATGTCCATATCTACTTCTAAAAGCAGTTTTAGGAATATCGTCCTTCCTCACCTGTAATTGATGATATCCCGGCCTCATGTTGTTCTTGGAGAACCACTGGGCTCCCCACAACTGGTTGTACAAATAATCAATTCATAGAAGCAGATATATGTTCTTTATTGTAACATGGTTCAGTCAATGATAATCAACACAGATCCTCAATGTTCCATCTGCTGTTTTCACAAACAACACCGGTGCTTCCCATGGGGACGTGCTAGGCCAGATAAACCATTTTTTCTTAGTCTTCAATTGGACTTTCAATTCCCACAATTTTGTAGGTTCCATCTGTTAAGACAGAAGTGAGATAGGATTGGTCATCGAAAGGAGATCAATCGTAAAATCCACTTCTCATATAGGAGGTAACCCATCGAATTATTTCTGAAAAACATCCATGAACTGATCCACCACTTCTGGAATAACACTCTTTTCAAAACCCATTAATGATTCTAACGACAACACAGCCAACTGATATGATAACATGCCCAATGTTTGTGACAACAAACCCGTTTCCCCCTGCCTTTCATGCCTCTCTCCTCTAACGATATTTATAATTCCATCGTGTGTTGTAAAATCCAATTTCTGTTCTTTATAGTTGTTGTGGGCCATAAACGCCACCAGCCAATCTATTCCCATGATTACATCATACCCATCCATCTCAAGCAATGAGAAATTATGGGTTATCTCATCCACTTCCATAACAATAAAACATGTTCTACACAAGAATGCTCTATACTCCCCTCGACCCAAAGGAGTTCATAGTTTTAAAACTGAGGGAATCATTTCTACCCTTAAACCCAGTAACTCAACCACATTTGCAGAAATAAAAGAGTGTGAGGCACCCGTATCAAACAACACTTAAATGATGTTTGAATTAAAATGAATAGTACCTGGAACCGTGGATGGTCCTGACTGATCGGCACCACAAACTGATCAGTTATGAACAATGATTTTGTTTCCACACGGTGCTCTTTATTTCTTTGCTGAGGCATCATGGTTTTCCGAGAATCACCATGACCCACTTTACTCTACTGATGAGAGGTGTGTTTCTGTCCCCATCTCATCGAAGCATACAACGTCTGCGATCCCATAAGAGTGTCACACACACCCGACCATGGAGCATTCCGACAATAACACTACAAATGACCCATCTTCTTAAAAATATGACATGCTCGAGGTTGTTCCGTACAATCCCGCTTGATGTGGCTCATAGAGCCACACTGAAAACATCTTATCTTGCCCTGGGGATTTGAAGGAAGATTTACCGATCATCCCATCAGATTATATTCCATATTCCCACCCTAGGAATAAGTTTCCCTCCTTCGCTTGAACCCAGCGTCAGAGTTCCCACTATTCCCCATGGGTACCACCATGCTTCCTCCACCCGGAGCTCCCAATAGATCCCTCTCAGCCACCGTGGCTCTATTGACAATCTATATGTAATCACCAATACACAACACCGCTATCTTGGAACGAATGTCCTTCCTTAAACCAGCTTCAAAGATACGAGCTTTCAATGATGTACTGCCCTCCACCTCGGGTTCAAATCATCATTTTTTCATAAACTTATCTCCATACACCGTCACAGACATATGCTCTTGCATCAGACTGAAGAGATCAGTCGTGCACTGAATTCTGAATGTATGTGGGTAGAAGGTTTTATTAAATAATTCTTCAAGGCCCTCCCACGTCATTCCCTGGTCCGTCCCAACATGGAATAACATCTCCCACCACTGAAGGGCATGATATTCCAACATATATGTGGCCAACATCACTTTTAACTCTACCAGGGTTCCCAAGAACTCGAAAATCTTCTTCATTCTGTTCAACAATGCTTATGCCCTCTATGCCTTTGAGTCACCCCTAAAGATGGGTGGATTCGACTTTTGAAACTGAACCGCATGATCCACATTCCTTGGTTTATCCATTTTATTTCCACTTTCCATAGCTTGGAAAGCCTGCACGATGCTTTAAAGTAGCTGGTGGTTTACCTTTGGCTCAGGTGCTACCAAAATTCAAGCAGCCTCCTCTGGTTGGTTTCTACGATGCCTACCCAGTGCCATTTCTATAAATTGAAAACAAACAACCATGCATCTCACTTTTGTAGACATCACTAAATCCCATTTCAATTCACATGATGCAATACTATCACAACGAGGCTTTCCAACTATCCACATTTTCCATGTTTCGCCATGCCGATAACCAAACCATTTTAAAAATACCAAATTTATTCACATTTGAATTTCACACATTCATATCACACCATAAATCATTATACCCTAATTAAATATGCATCCTAGAGGGAAGTAATTTCTACCTTATATGTAATGCTCATCTCATTGGATACACCCACGATAATGAGATATCTAATGCCTATAAGTGTCTCCAAAGCACTTATGAACCCAACTCCCTCGTAACATGAAGTTCAACATAAAAGGATTAACTACGTCCTTTTATGCTATAAATTACATGTTCTGACATTCTTACGCCTTGCTACCATCCAGACTCAAGGAATATAACACAACAAATATCAACACCAAAACCAATGATCAACACCAAAGGCCCGAACAAGCTGATACCACTTTTAACACCCCGCCCTTACCTCAGTGGCATGAGGAGGTGGTGAGGGTTACTTGTCCTTAAGCGACGTTCCCAAGGTTCCAAATGCTGGAATTAAATACCGAGGGCTCTGAGAAAAAATTGGGGAACAATTTTCCCTTAAGACAAAACCAACCAAACCATCCATTAAACAACACTATATGATGCATGTCAACAAAACATTTCAACATGAATTCCAAAAAGACAACCAAAATGTTCCACCATACACTCATATATAGAACAACAACACAATATCAGAGTACTATGCAGATGACCAAACAACAAAGTACCACGTGCCTTGATACCACCACAACTCTACACCAAGCTCCTAGCACCAAGCTCCACCAAGACATCATAATTCACCACTAAAGGAGTGTGACGCCTTACCTTTTCCCATGTCACGATACACAACATCTATGAATACACCAACATGCCAAAGAAGGGGTTGAGTACTAAAACTCATAGTTTCTCCCCAACTGAATTCCCTACACACGCGACTAGGATTAAACTGTTAGTAAACTTATATAAAACAATTTATATAAAATAATAATATGTACAACCATTTTCAGAATCCAAACATTCCCTTACCAAGTCATCACTCCCAAACTAAGCAAACAAGGGAAATCCAACCAAACAGCACACAAGCCATTTCATCATTTACACACTAGCACAAAAATGTCTAACTTGAAAAGAAATGCACAGAAACAACCAAACGGTGGGACATCATCCCAAACCGTTCACCCATTAACAACTAGTGGATCTTCTCGTCCACTTATCCTTTGATAATGTCCCTTCCGTCCACTATCCATAACCTTTATATAGTGGTACTTCTCAACACTTCCACAAAACATTCCCATCAAGACATAAACAAGCATATGACCCACCAAGGTCACAACAACATGAAATCAACCAATTCAATCTCATACCAATCCACTTTAATAAATCATCTATTTATTGAAAACCATTTTCCATGCCAAACCACATTTCAAATAAAAACAACATCTTTATTGAAAACCATTTGGCATCAACCATTTTCACAAATCAACCAAATCATATCAATTTAAAATCATCATTTTAAAATCCACAACAAAATCATTTCACCATAAAACCATATTTTTCCCAAAAATCTCCAAAACATCACCCAAGGGATTTCCAACCTAATTCGAACAACAAAGAAAAATTAATTTTCCAGCGTAAAAAATTAATTGTAAACATAGTACCACTAGTTTTAACCATGTAGAGTCGATAGAGAAGCCACTTGCCATTAGGGTTCCCGAGAAATTGACCCACGAGTAACCGCACCTCCAATATAGCAAATTCACCTCAAAAACCTCTCTAGATCTCCTACCCTAACATTCACAAGCCTTAACATTATCATCAAAGGAAACCAAAACCCTATATCTACACAAAAAATGTGTAGATCTAGAAAACCAAGAAAGAGAGGGATGTGGATCTGGAGAAACCAACATGAAAACCAAGAGGAGAGACTTTCCTGGGAGAACCCACCTTTAAACCGCTTTTAAACCCCTTTAAATTGCTTCCAACACGAGTGGGAGATCCCCTACAATCCTTGAGAACCGAAACTCTAGAGTGAGGCTCGAGTGCGAGGATGTTTAGAGAGGAATGATGCAATCCCGATTGAGCCCGGGTTTTAAAACCATATTTTTAATTGGTCACACGGTTCGCCCGCGGGGTTTAAAAAATCTTACACTAACCATGTGCACTCTACTACCTCGAGAGAAAGGGTTTGCACGGTTGCCTTGCATTTTTTCGAAAACTATTCACAAGCCATGCGAAGCCTACTGTGTCCCCCTGTACAGTTCCCTAGATAATCCACATGGTTTCCATTAACCGTGCTCAAACCGTGCACCCATAGAAAAGCCTTCAAACTCATACAAAACCATTTCAATCTCTCCCACCCTCTTCCCAACTCATCCTTAGCACTTTAAACACATAAAAATGAATACAAAAAGGCTATATACCTCAAACTAGGGGTGATACAAAAAAGTATGAACAAGGATGTGGTAGATTTTCTATCTCAATGCCTTACTTCCCAGCAAGTGATGGATGAAAACCGTGCTCCCACATGATTGGATCACCCCTTAGCAGTACCATAATGAAAGTGGTATCCTATATCGATGGAATACATGACGGGAATACCACATATAGGGGCAATATACTCTCTAGTAGATCGTTGATTGACTCACCAGGTAGTCCAACTTCCTAGCTATTAGGGAGTAGAGTTATGTAGATAGATTGAGACACCTCTATGTGTAGGATATTGTTTGGATACATGGAATCCCTTCGATGATAGAATCATTTCAAAATTCTCGTTTCACATATCAGTTTTTCAAGAGACTGTAGGAGGAATTAGAGACTGAACAATGCTTGAGCACAAATTTCATTCCCTAGACAGATGGTTTGTTAGAGGGAGGAATTCAAGATCTGGAAGATATGTTTTGGTCTTGTATCATAGATTTTGTCCATAGTTGGTTATACCACCGATCACTAGTGTAGTTCTGTTACAACAATGGATACCACTACCCCATTTGTATCACAAAATTTGAGGCTTTATATTGGTGACCATGAATGGTGATGGTCTATTGGATCGACCTAAGAGAGTCAACACTCATGGGTACAGTGATAGTGAGAGCTAACTCCGAAAAGGTGAAGATCACCCAGGAGTGGATTATGAATTCCAAATGCCGATAGAAGTATTATTCTGACAGATGGTGGAGACCTCTATAGTTTGAAGAGGGAGACCATGTCTTCATGTGGGTCTCACCTCGATGTAGTAATCAGAGATTTATATGGGGAGAAAAGTTGTCACCAAGGTTAATCATCCTTTATCACATACTGCCCAGAATAGGATAGGTGGAGTACCACCTTACTCTACCACAGAATTTGCATAGTGTATGTGACTTATTCTACATGTTGCAGTTGAGGAAGTACATTCATGGCCAATGACACATCATCGACTGGGGTAAGATGGACCATAAGGATGGAGTGACCTTTATAGAGTTCATATTAGAAATCAAGAATTCGAGGAATTTGATCCATTGTGGGTTAAATATTTCCCTATTTAGTGTCTACTGTAAGCAAAAAAATATCTTGAAGATCTTGTGGGAGATAGATGCTCATACTAAGGCATAGTAACCACATATATTTGAGTATTCTATTGTTTTGTCATTTCAGAGATGTAAAAAACCTAAGGTTGGGGTAATGTAATGTATTATATTCCCTAATTATTATATTCAAATATTATATGCAATTAGTATGAGACCAAGACTTGCAATTGTGTGTTATTTCAAGGCACAGGGTTCCCCGAACAAATGTTTTAAATAATTGAAACTCTAAATAGCATGAGCACACAGTTTTCCTGAAAAAAGTCATATAACATTTAAGCAGGCATGTATATTAGAAATATGAGAGCACCATTTCATTCATAAACTTTACATTAGGTGGGTCCTAATATCTTCTTGAGAAGGTAACCTGTAGGAGTTGGTTTTAGGAAATTTTAAATGAAATAAAATTTATTACATATTTATACTATTTAAAAAATTTCCATGTGAGACAATGGGAAATTACAAATAAATTATTAAGAATATATCCAAGTTTAGCTGCATTACACTGAAATTATATAGAGGAGTTGATAAGAGCCCCCTGGAGAAACCTCAAGATAGTGAAAAACAACATTTCGATCTATCGATTCTCCTCAAATTCGACGGAACAACGCCAATAAATGCTACAAGGTGATTATTCAGGAAATAAACTAATGTAGGGAATTTTTATTTAGATATAGTTCTTTCCCACTATTTCATTTTATGATGAGTGAGGATCAACCCACAAATAGGTTTACCCTCATGTCGTGTGTTATTGCATACGGGTATCTATTGGGATATCAATGTCGTGATGAACAACTGAAGTGGTTCATTCCTCATTTTTTATTCAATTTATTCCTTATTTTCCCACTGATCATCATGTTCTTTAAATGAATACAGGTAATGTATCATTGTTAACCCATTTCACAATTCAATTATCCCAGACCTGAGATCCATCATCATGATGACCTAAAAAAGGTGCGATGATGATATGGGCACACTAACTGAAACAGTTCGGGAGAAATCATTCATTGACCACTCATTGTGTGGATGATCGAAATAAGTTTTTAGGGCCAATAAAAATCTTGTAACCTCTCGAAATGCTGATGGTTTACCAGGGAGTCCTTAGATATGATGTTTAGAGGTGATCAGAAGGTCAGATCGAAGACTGGAGGAGCACTTAGAGAGTAGCGATGAATAAAATAATTCTCTAGAAAATCATGATGAACATGATGGGTATATCGATGAACAGACAATGTGGGATGGGAATGGAGGTGGACAAGGTTTCTGTAATGTACATGATGAAGTACACAACTTTCTCTCTAGAGGATGCACCGCGTGGGCACCACCCAGTGGTGAGTGGAATTTTGTGCTATAGGAAGTACTATCAGGGAGTGTTTCTATTTTAATTTTGAATGTGGGTCCTTATGAGGGACATGGAATGTGTCTCGTGATCAACATGAACATAGGGTGTAGTACACAATAGGTACTCCACCATACGGAGAGACCTGGCATGATATTCTGGCTACCCCGTGTACCGGTACTCAGTCTGGAACACACATGTTGAAGACATGTATGGGAACAAGTACAATGTACATAGAGCAGACCCTAGATACATAGTCGTGGAGTTTGATCCTTCATAAACACTATGTGTTAACATTTATACATGAAATGATATCCAAACACTGGTCGTTGTACATGGGAAGTACTTGGTGTCATGGGATACGGTGTGTGACCCCATCCGCACATCGTTTACTCCTTTATATACATCATGATCTTCTTGTCCACCATTCCATAGACAGAATTTTTATAGTTTAGTGCACCCCATATCACATTCCCCTAATTTCCTGGTATCATTAACATCAACAAGAGTATGATCCCTTAAGCAGGACGTTCCGAGATAGAGCTAGGTATCCCTTCCAGAGGCTCAAAGAGAGATCCTAAATCCATTCATGACCCAAGGAAGAATCTTGTATTGATGTCACTAATATTACAAGACACCGATCCTTTACATAGCAAGTTGAATCCAAGAAATTCATGGTATCTCACAGGGCTATGGCAGTTATCCTCATCCATGTATTGTGATCTTTTCCCACCCAGGAGTGTGTTCTCTTTTAATTAGTGTATATTTTCTCTATTTTGATCTATATGTGCATATATACCTCTCATGGATTTTCCCAATGAACAATAATTATGATATGGACGTCATAAAAGATAATAGACTCATGGAGTGGGTTATTCTGGGATAGTGCATTGCAAAATCATTGGACTAAATCCCTAGTGTGGGTATGTGGTTGTTATAGACTATGAGTCTAGGTTTTGAGTACAACAAGATTGGTTTTTCTTGCTATATTTTCAGTAGACATATTCTATACAGAGATGACTATAAATTAACTTTTTTTTACTTCTTCATGGTTTTCGAGGCCCTCTACTATGTCTTGTTATTCTCACTGATGCATGTGATTTTCCTACATGTTTCATGTCTTGTGAAGAAAAGCGACCTTTTGATGATGTTAAGGGTAGATTAGTACCAGAACGATCTTTTAGAAAACATTTAAGGACTATTTTTTCCTACAGATACAAGCATCAGTCCCAGCTCTACTTTTTTTCTTGTAGGTTTTACATTTATGTGTTCACACTCTATATTTTAGTGGGCTTGTATTCTGGCATAGTTTATATTCCTCAATTTCTTTTCATTGTACTCTATGGGTAGGGTCTTTTGGTATGCAAACAATTTGGTTCCTTAGTGATTTTTACTATTTAACAATTTTATTAGATGTGTGTTTGTACAAGTACATAATAAATCCCTATAATGCTACTGATATGACTACTTAGTGCTAGTCACCATCCCCTGGCCTATATGATGTGGGTTTGGGGAGTAGTGGCATGTTCCACAAAGGGACAGGTCACCATATATTATATAATTATTTTTCAAATGATGTGAAGTATATAAAATTGATAAATCATTATTCATCTAAAAAAAACCATTAATCTTTAATGAATCATCCCTATAAATGAAAAATTCACCATTTATATTGTTTATTTGAAAAAATTGAGTCATTCTCCAATAATATTTTAAATTCCAATAAATAACATACACTTTAATTTTCTAGTTGAATTTATAACCATTTTAGGATATACTAGTCGATGAGAGATGTAACTAATAAAAATATTCAATAAATTGATGTTATTAACCTTATTTTCTAATAAAAATTTAAATCACTATGAAATTTGTAGTCAGTGGAAATTTACTATAAAATTTATTATTGGTAGTGTTAATACTTATTCCATCTATAAACACAATATTCCAAACAATTATAATCCATTAAAACCCAAATTCACACCTAATTTGTTTTCGATATATATTCTTTTATATAACGATTTCGAAAAAAAATCCATTAGTTTCATTCATGTTCTTGAGTGAATTTATACTATATAAAAGTCTAAAAAATAAAAACAACATCAAAATTAACTACATTGTCAAGGAAGTCTATCATAATTAGATCCATGAATATAGTTGGTTAATTACAAAAATAAAAGTGCATAAATGAAAACTCATAATTATGATATATTTTATGATGTGGTGAATTTTGAATGTCATGTTCCTCAACCATTTTCTAATGGAATCTAAAAATGAATTTAATATTTGATAAAAAATAAGCTTCATAGTGATGACCAAAAAGATAATTGATATGTTCTAAAGGGAACTGGTTGTAGACAGTGAAATTATATAGGGATATAAAATTAATAATAATTGTCACTAAACCATTTTAGTTATTAAAAATAAAAAATGAAGAACCTCAATATGAATTTCATATATGAATGAATACTTTTTGACAATATTCTAGAATCAAAAACTATATTCCAATAATTTTACTTGGTCTATTAGACAATAGAGTTTTGTAATTTGGTGAAGAGAAAGACAAAACTAAATAGTGAATTCATAGTCTCGGTCATTAATAACATCTTAAAAATCACTTGTAAAAACATCAATACATTCATTGAGTTCTAGAATGTAAATTTCTATAAAAAATTCATTCTAATCATCAACATGAATTGAGTAACCTTCATAACCTTCTAAAATCCATTTACCAGATTCTAGATATATTGACAAAGGTATGAAATAAATGAATTTGTCGTCATTGTCTCTATATTCTATCGTACCATGATAAAACAATGTCTAATATATTCCCAGAATTATATCAAACAATTCTATGTCCATTTCAATAATACAAAAATTGAAACCATACAAATAATAATAATTCCAATATTATAATAAATTAGGCATTCATTAGTAATCACAATAGAGTGTTGAAAAAATATCTATCTTAAACAACCATTTTATTTCAATCCTTATGAATTCCAATTTTTGTATCAAAATATAACACAGATTAGCATAAAGACCAACACATTTCCATTAAAACATACCACGATTAGTAAGCTAATTTTATCCCTATTTATTGATTTTTTAAACTCTTTTCCTTACACTCAAGAGCCATATATATAAAAAATAAAATAATAATTACACTTTCCAAATCCTATAAAATTTTCCCTGAATTAATTTTCACTAGGAAGGGAAAATATGATGGTCTTACCTCATTATTTCATAGTTCATGGATTATTTATTGATTTCATCCTCGAATGATTCTTAATATTATCCTGTCATGGAAAATCCATGTCATAAAAATCCTTATAATATTTATTGACATAATAAATAACTATGTATTTGTTAAAAGCATTTATCAAAATAATAATTATATTTACAATCATGGATTCAATCCTATGTGAAATATTTTATTTATTCAATAAATTTCCTGGATAAAATTTGATTATACATAGATAATCATGTAAAATTGTCTTTATATATTTATAAGGAATCATCATCCATTTAGATCAATTTATAGAACATTTTCCCAATTTTGAGTTGAATAATAATAATGAATTATTCCTCATGAAATTTTATTAAATGGATTCCATTTCAGGGAATCAAACTATTTTATCACCATTTTGTTTTCTGAACCAATTCCCAGAACTAATCAGCTTCACCATAAAAATGGTTTTTAATAATTTAAATGAGAATTATGAATTCGTTTTAGAAACTATATGATATATTTTTTTGTTAATAAGAAAAGTATAATATAATAATCAAATGGTTGATATAATGGATTATTCCAACACGAAAGGAATTCATATTGTAGTGGAATATACTAAAGAAATCTCCAATTAGTTTTGTGGTGTTCCCCATGAACATAAGTAAGAGTAATTCATAAAACATATAAATTCAATTAAACATATATCAAAGATACCTTATTAATAAACCCTTCTTAAATTAGATAGATTTATGAATCAACTATAAAATAATTTGGTTAATGTTTTTATATATTAAATATAGTGAACTAATTTTATTAATTTATAAAAATAACTTTTCATTACAACTATTCTTCAATTTTAAATATTATAACAATATCTTTTTATTGATTATCTATGATTTACAGCAAATTTATGAATTATTTTATAAACATAAATAACAAATAATAATTCGTAAAAGGATTATTTATTTAAGAACATTATTAACTACATTAAAATAGGGATATCATTTAAGAGTTATTATTTTTTATAATCTATAAGAAATATGTGTTTATAGTGGTTAAATTTGAAATGATATTCTATAATTATCTTTATAGATAAGATGAATATATTTGTTATCTTTCATAGAGAAATTTTGAGAAATACTTTTTTATTGTATTATCATATAGTGTAATGGAAGAAAAAAAATAAATATTATATATGTTTTCCATTGACTAATTTAAGGCGGGAAAAAATAAAAGAAAATAGCACCAAGTGTGCCTTTTGTATTAAAAAGTCGCATTATTCGGGAATGCTGTCTGTAAAAAAATTGGTTTTCTAAATGACCATTTAATTGAAATTTTGTCTTAATAATGTAATATAAAAAACATGTTTCATAAATATAAAATATATCTATTTATTATTACGATGCTACCAATTATTATATGAAATTTATCAGGATTTTATAACACATAAATTACATCATCCTTATATGGAATAAAGTAAATATAAATAATGATTTCATATTATTATTTAGTATGGTAATTAAGAGAGTAAATACTACCCCTATAATCATAATTCACTAATGTATAAAATCCTTTATTACATAAAAATCATTAATATGTGATTTGAAAATATCCTATTGAAAAATGATCAGTGATTATTAAATTCTATTCAAAAATAAAATAATTTTGAAAAAAAATCCATATGCATGATCAATACATAAAAATACTAATATTTTCATTTTTTATTTTAATTAGTTTCCAATAAGTGATATGTTATATATATATATATATATTTGTCTGAATATATATACATATACATATTCACACTAATTAATTGAACAAGAATAAATAAAGATGATTAATTTTAATAAAGGATGAAAAATACTAATTACACTATATTCGATGGAAATAAAATGTTGTCTATAATTCTATTAAAATAATGAAGAGAAATACCATATCCCTAATATTTTTTTATATATTTCAAATATTTATTCATATATTAATGGTGTATATATGTTTTAGAAATACATAAAAGAAATCCGACTATTCCATTTTGATATCCCAACAATCCATATAAGATAAAATTAATATAGTGGAAAAGAATTATATTTTTAGAATAAAATATTGAGATTTACTAAAGAAGTTAGTTTTTATAAATTCAATACTAATAAAAACATGTTTCTTAAATATGGAAATAATTTTTTTTCATTATAATCTATAAAATTAATGATTGAATTTTGAAATGACACAGATATGTTATCTTTCTCCATCCACCAAATATATAGAAAGATTATAAAATATTTTGGATTATTTTTTGTAGAAAATCAGTAATAAAGATATTTCAATGAATTCCAAAATTTTCTTATTATGTTTTAATGTTTTGGTAGAACATCATAGGAAAAATGATATGATAAAATTGTTATCCATACCTATAAGGTAAAAAAAACATAAATATTGATGTAAAAATCGATATTCCAAAAATATCTAACGAAAAAAAGCATATATCCATAATTTACATGTATTAAAAACAATATGAAAAACATTAAAAAATTAAAATTACTATAAAATATTTAGAAAAATGAAAGAACCTACATAGGGAAACAATTTTGAATATTTTGAATTTAGTCCAAGGTCCAAAATGAAGTTTTATGAGGAATATATTATCTGAAAACAGAATGATATGCTTATTTTTAGTCAATTTAGAAAAAATAATTAAATGATTAAAATCATAAATTGGGATATTTTCTATATAATAATTGTTTTCAATCAATTATATAAATTTCTTGATATAAAGTTCTATATGGTTAGATAAATATAACTACAACATATTGTGATATATTTTGTGAGTGGAATCTATATATATAAATATAGGAATGTAAACTAAATGACTAAAGTTGATTAATAAATTATATAACAAAAGAATACAGTGAAAAGTATATCGATTATATACGATGAAAATCAATAACGTGACACAAAGTTTGATTTTCAATATTATTTATTCTTTCTAATATTTATCTATAAGAGTGTCATAGGTATTGTTGGTTAATGAAATGTAATAACATGGTACATTATCCCATCATAGAATCTTTATCATTATTATATATTAAAACCATATACTAATACATCCTCAAATCATCTATCAACTACATAATGTGATAATTATATATATCAAAAAGATTTGTGTACCTAACCAAACATATAAATTAAATTAATAATTGGAATAAATAATAAAAGAATTCATTTATTGATGGAAACAATTCATGATTGTTAATTTTAGTGAGAATAATATTAAACAATTATACAACTCACTATATTACGATTCTTCAAAAAAATAAGACTATTAATCAGAAACATGGGAAATAATGTTTTTGATAAAATGTACACAAATTTATTCGCATTTAAATATAAAAATTGGAATTTAAATGATGGGATATCTAAATTGGTAAGAATATAAGTCCTAGAATTTTATTAATTAAATTTTGATTCTTAATATAAATGAATCTTATATGTAGATATATATTTCATGATTCATATTATAAATTATATTGATGAAAAAACTAGATTCATCAAATAAACAAATAATAGTAATTGTAAATAATTAATTAAAAACTATTAATGATAAAGGATAAAAAAATTAATTACATAAAAATATGTATATGTGAATAATAAATACAACAATATAAAATGACTAGGTGGATACAAAATAACATTATGTGGTATCCCAAAACTAAAAATTCCACAAAATAACTGTAATATCATTGTAAGGATTAAAAATCAGTTCAACATGTTTTCAATGAAATATACTTATTGTTGATATATCATTAACTGAATAAATTGTCTTGTAATTTAGTGGTATATATAGTTTACATTAAATAATATCTAACCACAATGTCACAACCAAGGGATACTAAAATAATATTAGCAATTGTTTATTCATATGTCATTCTACCAAGGGGTGATTTCTAATTTTTTTCATGATGTTATTCTAGTGGTCATATCTAGAGATTGAGTAGTGGCTCACTTATTTACGGAATGCCTACTTTTATTGAAAATCATTTTATATTATGGTATATATTCATTATGGAGTGACATATAAATAAATGTAAGGGATAATAGAGATTATGATTAAATATAATATTATATAGGATAAGGATATTTTGGAAGATATTGATGGAATGTTAAAATAGGATTATATAATTATTAAGATTATATTATCATCATCTATTGTTATAAGAGCCAAAACACTGGGTTCCCTCCTAGGTGAGATGTTTTCCATGAATAACACCAAATGACTACCTCTACTATTTTAAAGGATTCTATGTATTATCGATAAGGTGTATCTATCAAAATGGGTGTTCAAAACCAATATAAAAAGGATATGAAAATATATCCCCAATTTAATAAATATTCCAAAATATATATACATATATAAAAAAATGAATTCTATACCATAAGTGAATGAGACACAGAATAAATCCACTTCATCATCTAAAGAAATATAAATCATTACATATAACCGAAATAATAGACTAGAGAGATCTTTTTCCTTCTATTACACCTTGATCATTATCTATCCTAAATAGCCTTAATCACCGTCATGATCCACAATGATTAGTAATTCATCAACATGTATCTTCAAAAATCTTTGAATATTGTACAATAACTCTATGTCTATAAGGATAAACTTATAACTATGTTTCATCATTAATGTATCCAAACATTTGGGAATAGAGTCTATGTAGAGATGAGTAAAAACATTGAAAATAGGTTTCCCCAAAACCATGAATGCAACAACAAGAAAATCTATTACAAAAAACACAATATTATTGAGTAATTTTTCTTAATAAATGGAAGGATCGTCCATATATTCTTTATAATTTTGTTTAACATGGAATTAAATAAGGTACTAAATAAATAATAATAATACAATAAAAATTATAACTAAATAAATATTATAATAGTAACCATTCGGTGATTATAAAGGATTACTCATGCACCTCCGAATGAAGGCTATCTTGAAAGGGTGGAACAGAAAATCTAGGGAATTGACATAGAAGATGATATGACACATAAAATGAGATCATAAAATAAATGGATTATCCTAGTAGATGAGTGTGTGCTAATATCCCCTTAACTAATTTTCCATCACGTAAAAACCCCATCAGAAGACAAATAAATATAAAATCAATTTTGAATAATCATACCCCAAAAAGTACTCAAGATATAAAAAGTGTATATTATTTTGATATCTATGTGGAATAAATACTCATCATTTGATATTTATTTCTCCTAATTGTACATTGGGTGATATTTTCTTGAAAATATATTGAAATATAGAATGTCTGACAAGTAGTGGCCCCAAGGCAAGACATTTGTCATACTTGGGGAGGGGGAGGGCACACATTCTTGTCATGTTCACCCTAAAGATGAAATATCCTAGAGCATATTGTAATGACACAAACTATTACAAATAAAATTACCCTATTGACTAAATTATATGTCTTACTAGGTAATATGGTCATACAAAACTCATGAACTTAATTTTTTTATTTTATACAATTTAATTTTAATGACTATTTCATATCATTACCATTGATATTATTTTCATTTAATATAGATCACATGATTTTTATAAATATATGGTTTTAACAATTCTATGTGACATAGAAAAAGGAAGTGATAGCCCCGACTAGAAGAATCGTACCATTTGAATACCATTTATTAGAGTTCCTCAGGGAGATAGAATCAATTTTATTTTACTATTTTCAAAGACTGAGATGAGATTCAACAAATTTTACATGATAAAATCCATTTAATGGATAATTTCACAGCCATCAAGATCATGGCCTAAACCATGTATGCGAACAACCCCATGAAATATCGATGTTTCATACATTACACTTATGTAATTTTCTACTTTATTAATGGTATATGAATTATGACCCTATAAATATGAGCATATACATTATTATTTATAGAATAATGAATATTTTTTAATCTTTTTATTGTGACATTATAAAATATTTTTATATTTATAAAATAAAATAAAAACGATATTTTTGGAAAAATTTCAATTTAATTAAGGAATATATTTTGATGAATAAATGGATATTTGAAATAAATAATATTTTTATAAAAAAATATTTTGAAATAATTTTTATTTAATTTTAATGGTCATATAATTTTTATTAAGTCAATGTAATTTTTTAAGGGGTCAAAAAACTATTATTGTAAAAATAAAATTCAATTTTTGACCAAAGGTTGATTTTATTTTCAATGTGATAATAAACATATTTAGAAAATTATTAATATATTATGAATAATTATTTTATTTATAATTTCAAAATTATCTAATAATGAATTTTTCAAATTCATTTGAGATTGTGAAATTTTCGGCTGAAATTTAAATATTGTTTAAATATAATTTTTGTATTATTGAATCATAATTATCCAATGTGATGTCATCAATTATACAAAAGGTATCAATAACTGAATATATATTTTCTTGTAAAATATTTTTTTGTATTTCATTGATTTTATGAATGATATTTTGAGTCCTCTAAAACATATATTATTATTTAATGGATTTAAATCATGTCGTTAAGAGTTTTACTCCCCTCCACACAACAATGGAAATTTTTTTATGTTCTTAAATTTTACATAAAAAATAAATATATTCAATCACCTTTCATAGAAACCAAGGGGATAAACCATGTATTAGTATTTTTTGGTTATTATTTTATGTAGAGTCCAAATATAAATACTGAATAAATACCCCCACACGATTTCTTATATAACCCCACTAAATCTACCATTTTACTTCACCAAGACTCTTTGGAGCATGTCCAAATCCCTTAACTCCTATATATAGTGTCCTCCAAGGCTCCCCAATAGCACTTGAATCCCCTCCTAAGAATTTAGAGTCACACACCCAAGTATGGGAGACTCAACTTTTCATATTTATTCAAGTATCCTTATTATTATAGTATGTTTATTTTAAATTATTTATGTTGTTATTTTTCATTCAGTGCCCCTATTACTAGCCATTTTATTTAAATATGATAATAAACCCCTTTCTCTCTCATTAAACAATATTATGAATTTTTATGTTATTTCGTTATGCTGTTGAAAAGCCACAATGATTTTCAATGCCAAAACAACTATGTAGTTGGTAAAATAACAATTTAGTATCAATGGTGTTAATAATAAAAAACATATACCTCTTTTACATGGGATATACATGTATGTATTTCACAATCCATGATCCTGGAATAAAAAATTACAATGAATGAATCCATATTGTTTGAACCATGTGGAACACTTAATAACGATAATGAAATGAAAGTGATTGGTGTGCCAAAAATTATATAGTGCTCAAATGCATTGGGTATTGTTTATTACATGAGTAATCATGTAGAGACATTGAGTGAACCCGATACCTTTATGTGATCTTTTCCATAATTTCATATAGGAAGTTATATTTGATCTAAGATTATGATGAGGTTTTTAGGTTATATCCACATTTTCCCTATTTCCATTATTAATATCATGTTATATCATGTCTCATTTGGTCAAGTTTATGATTATTATATTTCATTTATATTCCTTTTTACTAACATCGATTACTATTTTATTGTTATATTAATCCCATTACTAGTATTTATATATTATTCTATTGTTATGTATGTCCTTAGGTTATCCCTTTTAATTTTAAGTGTGATCATGATAAAGATGTTTTTAATAAATATGATTCAATCATATTTTACATTTTCATGGAGTGTACCTAATTCTTAATGATCATATAATATTTTAACTTCTTGGTTTTATTATTGGTAATGTATCGTAATATTTATTCTATTAATGTGAAATAAATACAATTCTTGTTATATTTTGTATCAAATGGTGGTATGATTATATTTGTAATCAGGGTTAGAAAAATTGAGAGAAAGAATTATAGATAAGAATATGTATATGAAAACATCCCTAAATTTTGGTCATATAGAATAATTATTTTATCAATATATTATATCCATGTTAGGATAATACATGTGGATGCGTTTCTCGGATAGATGTACCTGGTGGAAAAAACTCCAAAAGAGTGTGCTAGTTCTTACATTGTGTAACCTAGTACAAAAAATGGACCTTAATATACAAAGGGATTGAAACTCATAGGGGATATACATTGGTAAATTGATAATCTCATTATGAAAAATTATTTTGATGGAAAAACTCCAATACGAATTTAGGTTAAGAAATAGATCATGAATAACATTAATTGAGGCCCTGGAATTACAATGTTAAGTAAATACATTTACATTATATGTAATTCTAGTAATTACCTATAGATAATGTATTACATTATAATGTAATAAATATACAATATATGATATTAATAGTTTATAAACGCTCATCACTAATTTTACCATTATTCCATCTGATGGATTGAAATATAAGGAATTAGGTAATCAATCAATGTTCTATAAAATGTGATGACTGTCCCAATAATATTCCCAAACCAATGGGAGAAGGAATCATGAACAAAATGATCATACCCTCTTAGTTGACTCATGTTCTTTATAGAAACCTAGATCAAGAAGAGTTTTTAAATAACACTAACAAAAACATGTTCTTATTGAGTCCTTTATGTGAAAATGGTCTCCTAATTTCAATGGACCATCCTCTACGTTAATTGTGGAATAATAGATAAAATCCACTCAGAATATTTTCTCCATTATTAAATTTTATGAGCAATAAAAGGTTATAATATTTATTAATTTTATTATTGGAGAAGCTGATTAGCAGTTGAAATTTATCATGAATATTAATCTTTAAGAATATATCGAAGTAATGGGGTGGAAGTAAATCCAAAACGTGTAAATTAACTCATATTTTCAGTTCACTATAATCTAAAAATGGGAAGGGATTTACATTCCCACATGAATATATATGATGAATATATTGGGTTGAATGAGGTAAAATTGATAATAATTTATTGATAAGTATTCATCTTTGTCACTACCCATGAATTCAAGGCTAACCGCTTCATTATTTAGAAAAATCCCCTCTCTAATAATATACCTGGTGATCTGATACATTGATAGCTATGATGAAATAGTGTGATGTAGACTCAATGTCAATATTTAGATAATTGAATGTCAAAAGTATCATAGGAATAGTGTGTAGAAATTGAAGTTTAATTTTAGTGTTCACGTAGAGAAATTTAATAGTGAAAATTAATTTCCACATCCAACTTTGCAAATGTGTGGATAATAGAACCCCAGAATTTTTTTAAAGGGGTGATGAAATGTTTTAGGTTTGCGATGGACGAATAGATAATGAATGATTAACGATAGTAGAAACTCATTAATGGGATAAAGAAAATTATTTTTCCTGCTAAACCATAGCGCATTGTTTAAATTTTCATCTCCATGGATCTAGGGGATTTTTTAAAGAAATTCCCTAATATAAGGTTTTTCAGAGACAACCAACATCCTCTGTTGTAGAGAGGTAGATGTTTTTATAAGACAACCATTGAAATAGATCTATAAAAAGAATTTGTGAAAAGAGTGGTTGTGATTCATTTAATAATATAAATAATAAATTCGTATTCATGTTCTGCATATTTTTTACTATAAGAATTTTTTTGTAGAACTATATAAATGAAAACATAAACTATATAAGTAGATCTTTAGATTGAAATAGAAATGGAGTTAATTATTAAATCTCATGTATATTACTCATCCCTTGTATAAATTTATCTGTTGAACATCCCAAAGTGTCTTTTGATTCATTTTTTTTTTGGAATTTTACTCAATTTAAGGTATGTATTGGCTTTATGTCTATAGATCCAACATTAATTTTTGAATGAAGAAAAACAGTCAATGTATTAAGAATTGTCTCTAGATTCATTATAAGTTGAAGCAGGGGGATGAATATCATTTGTAACAAACATCTCAATAATTGACATGAATACCCTATGAGAGAGAATATCTATCACCAATGATTGAATCTATTGAAATAATGAGTCTATAATACATGCTTATTTTGATTCAATAGACTAACAGGTTTCATGAGAAATTACGTAATATTCCTCTCATCTGAGAGGATTATTTCTCAATAATGTATATTATTATCCTAAGAGAAATAATGTGTACCTAAAATGATTGAATCTATGGAAATAATTATCTGATAAGAGATTCTTATTGTGAAGTAATACACAAACTAGTTTCATGAGTAATTTTATAGTATTCCTCCTATCAGAGAGGTTGAATTTTAAATCGATTTTATACCTAGGTTTTTTATATGATCCAAGACTCCATATAGAATACCGGTTGTGGAACATCAGGTGTTGAACCAAAAACTACAGTAGAATTTGGATAATGGTTTCACATTCCCATGTGCATCAGCAATCTGTGCATCGTTCCTCTTCATCATGGAGCATAACGGGTCAATGTTCTTTTCCATTTATTATCATGATCACAACTTCATAAGTATAATGAATAAGTATCATCAACCATAGATTAATTACATGTATGATCATATATGTGGAGAATAATAATTCTACAAGGTGGTTTCATAGTTGGGATATTACCACGATAGGGTTAATAAAGAGGATATACTCAAGACATATTTCCATAATAGGTACATGAATTATGAGTTCATAGTAATTCATTTCATGCTCAATAATGATCTATAATTCATTATGTACATGATTATTTGATTCTTTATATATTAAATTTAGTTATTTTTGTATTATTTATAAATGTTCTTCAAATACAATCCAAAATAAAGGTGAAGTTGAGGATTATTTCAGCACTGTGATAATGAGCTAGAAAAATGAGAATCTTTATGCCATGTATAAAAAAGTGAGTTATGGTAAAAGGAAGTCTCATACTAGGGGAATATCATCGCAATTAATGTGATATATGAGGCCCTTTCAAAAACAATAAAAAATTAATGATAGTCGAGTCCAACCATTTTGTAAGATATTCATAGTTTTGTTGGGTTAGTTGGGTATTATCTTCGATTTGATTGAAATTTCTCAATATTGTAAAAATATATAACCAAGGTAACTTAGAAGGGGTTCATTGTTTTATTTAATGATGCAAGTGAAGTTTTCTTCAGGGAACTTGATATGAGGCTTATCACAACACATGTTAACACACTACTCTTAAGTAGAGGTATTTTTATGCTTTTTAGTGATGCTTCAAAGAATGTCTTAGGATCAGTAGTCCCTAATTCAAGGAAATTGAATTTTCCTGAATAGAACTACCAAAAAAATTATCATTAGTTCGATATAGCGATATTCAATTCGAAAATATTGGTTCATTACCTTTATAGAGACCCATGATTTTTCTGGTAATACATTGAAATATTTCTAAATATATTTCTAAAGATAAGTTGTGAGATGTTATGTGACTCCGGGACAATATGGGTTTAAAATATATTTTATAATAATACTACTAATATTTTATATTATGTAAACACTGTTCATTAAATAATATAAGAATACTCATAAAAAGGGGATCATATTCGAAATATGAAACCACTGTTGGGTATGCAATATGGTGCCTACACTAATAGTGGAATAAAATGGTTCGGCATAGGATGTTTGGACCCCTCACCCTATGGTAGTGTGTTTATGTGAATTATTTAATTAATTTAATTAATTAATTAATTAATCATTGAGATAAAGTATATTAAAAATATATCACTAAATTTTTTGAGGTTTGGATCATTATTGACATTCTCTGAGGAATATCTGATCCACTAATCTATGTTTTGAACCAAGACGGATGATGAATAGTCATTGCATAAATGTGAATCAAATTGAAATAAATTCATTAGATCCTCTCAAACTCATTATCAAGAACTTTTTTCAAAAGCAATTGATCAAAACTAAGGTGAGAATCATCATTTTCTGTTTTACACCCTTTGATTAAATGATTTGGAAAGATCGATCATTTTATTAAATATTCAATAATTATAATCTTTTCCTGCAGACAATTTTTGGGAATTTAATTATTTTCCATGTTTTCATCAAATCTAGATTTCCTATTATTGATCAATGAAAAATAGAGCTTGGATGGTAATGTGTAATCAGATGTTTTTGGTTATTTATTATATAATACATCATGTTATTGACCGTTTCAATCCACATGGTTGTTGGTTCGACACTTTCTATTTGTCTTGACATCAGTCGGCTGCCCATATATGAAGAAGATCGACTAAAAAAATTGTTTCACGAGAGAATAACATATCTATAGTCTTCACAGTTCAAGGATGATAGTTCCATTTGTTTTAGATCATGAAAACTAAGGAGGAATGAATGGAGGAATGTAGATTGCAATGCCAACCCCTCCCCAATAAACATAGATGATTCGTAGTGAGAAATAGATTGGATTCCAAATTCATGGATCGAACCGATAGTAATAGACATATTATATGAAATTACTAAGTGGTCTTGGATATATTTAACCACTAGAGATTAGATATAGGGATTATTCTAAAATATTGAAAGTAAATACCGTGTATATTAATGAACGAATGACATATAGATTTTTTTAGTGATCGTTCTTTGGTTTTGGAAACCACTAAGGATGGTACAATGTGTACATCCCATGACCCATCATGTGCTACATTTCTATGTCCATGATCCATGTGATGGATCACATGTATAGGAACATGCCATGTGCCTAATATACGGCAAAAACATGACCACATAACTTGCATCCTAGGAGGATTCACTCGTCATGTACTAGAGTACAGGGACATGGGGTCCGAGTATATGAACACGGGCAGCGACACATGGCCCAGACCCCCGATAAGAATGAAATTCCATATAGTCTACCCAAACGGCTTGTACTTTTACACAGTTATAAGTAGTGTGACTTCCAGAGAAATTAATTGGTTTTGGGGTGGGATAATATTCCATGTGGGTCACCTCACATGCCTTATACCCCTTAGAATTCTTTCAGAAAATATTAAATGCCTATATATCCTACATATGAATGTTTATTGTGGTCAATGGGTATCCTATCCTAATTACATTTTAACATATAAATCTATTAAGCCTTAGGAATCATATTTCATGATATGATTTGAAATGATCCACGATTGGCATAATATAAGGTGAAAACTGATGATAAAAATGTTAATACAGACTCATCAGATCACTCTAGGTGGCATTATCTAGCAGGGCAGCGTATCTTTGTTATATGATGTTAATTATGAGTTAACCTCCAATAGGGATGGGTATTCGAGTTCTTCGGTGGATCAGGCATACCCACCCACAATGCTAAGAAGATGCATTTCCCAATGATCAATATGTTTTCAACTAAAGTAGGGATTTGCAGTGGATCTCCACAATGATCCAGGAATACCCTCTATTAGAACTATGTAGAGGTGTTCTTCGACATACTCACTATTCACACCCTCTAGAAGTACTAGGTAGCGATGTTCCCTGATGAAATATTCCTGATTGTAACCCTCCATCTAGGCTATGCAGTGGAGTTATATTTTGACTATCAGATTTGGACCCTCCTATCATACCATGGCATGGGATCCTTAACTAGAATTTATTGACGCTCAGATGTAAAGCATATTGAAATGACATGTTGGTAAATACCCAGGGTTACCTATGGGAAATGGATTCATTCTCCACTATCATGCATCCCTGTGAGGCCACCTAAAACCATGCATGTGAGTCAATGCTGCCCAATGTGAAAAGTATTGATGTGTAGTTATTGAGTCCCTTAGAAATGGTAGTTTAGGGTAGGTGTGTCAGATGTTGGGAATAATTGATGGATTTATGTTCAAACTATTTTTTTGACATTTTCTTAGCCCGAGCTATGAGATGGAGATCCTATTACACTTATGTCTGGGCTTCTTTGACTGAGCATATACATATATATACCCTTCTTCAATACCCACCACATGGGTATTAGTTACAATAATTCTAGGATAATTGAAAATTTGTGGGGTATTCCCTATTATTTTATCATCTATAATCTCATGGTTTTGTGTGTCTTATATTTTTCTTATAGGTAGCGAATACATAATGATAAGTTCATCTTCTTGCCATGTGAAGCTCTTTGTGTTAGGAGGAGTTAATTTTCACTCTTTAATTCAGTGGAGTGGCATTATTTTAATATAAGTTTTTCTATATAATCTGTTTCTCTACATTTTTTGTCTCTTAATTCTCCCCAAAATCATATTGGGGAATCCTAATGGGTATGTATATACTCCCCCACATATGGGATTCACCCAAAACACCACATTTCTTTTCTATATGGAGGACATGATGATATTATCATCATAATAGTTAGGGTTATAGGGTTCTTGGACTACGTATGGTGGTCTTAGATTGTGATACATGAGCTAGGATCTACCATATGCGTTACAATATTGGTTTTCTATCAGGTTGTTACACGTTTCTAGTTAGTACTATATTTATTCACTTTTCCATTACAAATTACACTTCCAAACATCATAATGCATAAAGGTCCATGAATGATTGGTTAATTTATAAAAGTGTTACATATTTTATTTAATTCTCCCTAAAAATTTCGATTGAGAATTTTTTGTTTTTTTGGTGTACATGTAAAAAAGAAAATACCTCCCAGAGTCAATTGTTATGTTTTTTCTTGTCTCCACCCCATGGCCTATAGAGGTGGGATTGGGGTATTTCGGGCCTGAGACCTTTCATGAGGCAGGTCTTGTAAAATTATTATCAAATAATGTTAATTAATTGGGACATTTTTTGGACATTACCCTTTATTAGAATCTTCATGGTTTAGAGAAACTATTTCACTGTGTATCAAGTTTGGCTTCTAGGACTGTGAGTCCATTGATGGTATGAAAATTGGCATATCAATTCACTAAAACCATAACAACCTGCATGTCAACTCGGTATGCGGAGAAATTTTCTTGTAGGAATAAATGGTAAATTTATAAAATATGATTGAGGTTCAGACTATAATTAAAGAGTTTTATCCCAATTTTTTGGTGCATATGTATATATATTTATATATTCATAGATTCGTGGTACTTCATGAAAAAATTTCATGATGCCTCTTCGATACAAGTAAACTAGGAAACCTTCTTTAGTTCTTGACAAAGACCCTTTGAACAACGATGCCTAATTTCTCTGTTCATCTCACATTCATCATATTACATGTGGGAAATAAGGGAAACTCATCATATTGAGTAACAAAACATACCATCATAGTAGGATATGTATTTTGGTTGTATGAGTGAACTCCTTGAATTTCAGTTTTAGAGACTACTGAGGTTCCGTAATGATCCATATCCTTAGACTGTAGAAGATTGTGTAGAGTCATTGGTCTACATATTTGGTCGTATTCAAACCATGATGGATTAGATAGTGGCTTTAGTAGCCGTGACATTCTATATATTTACATGGAGTTAGTTGAGCCCAATCATATAGATGCACAGTGAGTCGACACTCTTAGGGTTTGACTTCCAACATATGTTCAATGAGAAGTACTACCCCCACCTACATTTTCTTAGTTTGGATTGAAGATAATTTGGAGGCTCAGTAGGGTGGGATGATAGTGGATAGTTATGTATCAATGTTTATAGATCTAGTGTTGAACTATCTCGACATGATTAGTGATGATTACTACTAAGAACATAAGTTTGAGCATGGACTCTAAAAATAGATAAGAGCTAGAGGAGTGGCCTTACGAATCCCATATTCCCAAGGTTCTATAGAGGAAAACAATGAATGATGTGCATCTATAATATTGGATCTTGATAGGTATATTTGGAATTGGTTACAATTTAGTTGTGTCATCAATAGCGACAGGAAGTGCCATAAATTTTGGAACATGAGACCATTACTTGTGAATGCTTAGTCACGTGGTCTTATTGGGTGAATCAATCATAAGGGAAAAGATAATAACATAAATGAGAAGTGATTTAATACTAATAGGTTAGGTCACATGGCATAGTGCTTCTCGACTATTCATTCTAATCATCCTATGAAGATAACTGATGGACCACCACATTAGAGGCAATTCCACGATGAGGCATCACTTAGGCAAATACATGATATTGCATAGGGATACATAGTAGGAATTGGAGAAGGATGAGATGTGGGAGGAGGAAGGTGCTTGAGATACATCCCCCACCATGACTAGGTGGCCCATATTAGGAATAGAGAGTCATCGGCCATGGTCGCAGGCAACTATATTCTATGGATTTATACAATCCTATAACACATGGGATGATTCAAGGTATGATCTATGTTTATTATACTATTGTGTTTCTTCTAGTAGACACTCGTTCCAGTAATTATTTTTCTTGATTCTCCTTCTACGAGAGCTATAGCTCTAATTATAGGCGATTTCACAACATCTTTGACTTATGGTTCTTATAGGGAACACTTATTATATATATTTTTTATTCCAACAGTTTGATCTATCACTTGGATCATATAGGTTCACATGGTACCTTTCAGTCATCTTGACGAAAATCAATTATTTCTTATTGTGTATGTATTGACATTCCATGGTCCAAGACTATATTTACTCTAACCACATACTTATTATGTGACATCATGCCGATAGGAAGAGATTCTACTTTTCTATAGAGAGGGATATCATTGCAGGATATGTGGTTGTTGTGAGCAATAGGTTTCAACCTATCACCCATCGATTTGAATGTTTACAGTATAGTAATGTAGGCTCTTTAGGCATCTTTGTTTATTTATTTATGGAGATTTATTTATAATTTTTCCCCAATGAAATTCTGACACTACCTCTAATGTGAGAGATATATTTTTATCATTGACATTCATTGTTGGATAGATATGATATACTTGGAGTTGTATCATACTGAAAATACTGAGATTTGAGATATATGGTCATAGTTGGAGGACTCTCATGAATATGGATTCATTAGACCAAATGTTTCCCCTTAAGATGCCCTAATTTTGTCCATATAAACAATAGACAATAGATTATGGATTTGTATGGATTATAATTTCATGAATCATGTAATAATATGTAAATAATACCCCATTCTGAGAATTGATGTCATATTTTCCTTGTTTTCAGGTGTGAGAAGGTTCTCCAATATTGATACCATATCTCACTACCACTAGTTTTGGGATGGAGATGATAATTTTCAAAATATTATAATTATGATGTCACTAAGGACACGATGAGTTCATATTGATTCACTAAGTTGTGAAAAATTAGCATGTCATGTTTATTTATTTTATGAAATAGGTATTCTGGACATAACTTGAAAAATATTTTACAATCTCTATCAATGAAATACTTGTCTACATAGAAAATGGGGATGAGCATGAAGATCACCTTAGGATATTCATAGATCTACTATGAGAGAACCATATTTACAGGATTCCCACAATGTTAATGTTATATATTCAAGAGTTTCACATTCTTGGGCATGACATTTATGAGAATTTGTTTTTACAGAGATCCACCAATTATCAAAAAAGTGGTTTCTTCGGAGCATCCCAATAAATTTTCGGAGGTGAAATATTTCTTTCATTTGGTGGGGTATGTAAAGACCCGTAAATTTCAAGGAAATTTTTTTCTTAATTTTATTTGGAATTTTACAAGAACGCAGTTTCTGACGGCGCCTGATTCCGAGGCCCGGTGTGCCCGGAATCATTTTCCGAAGTTTGGCTCGGGTACGTTCAGTGAACGGACGAGCGGGTTTTTCTAACTTTTGAACCGGTGCCTGGAATCGAATTCTGAGGGCACCGATGAAATCGCAGCGCTGGTATTCGCTTAGAAACGCCTCTTCCGGAGTTTCGTTTGCTCGGGTGTGGTTTTTAATTTTCGGGCTTAAAGTTAAGAAATAAAATAATTTTGCGACAACTTTATTTTATTTCACTTAAGCCACTTGGAAGCCACTTGAAGCCACTAAAAGGCGTCTTGAACTGAGTTGAACTGGATAGGATGCTATCCAGAAATATCCTACCCCCTTGGTAGGATATTTGTGAGGTGGGGCCCGCACGAGCCCCGCCGTTTCTTTCCGCTAAGAAACGCACCCGTGAAAACCCGTCTTAATGAAAGTCAACTGACGCGTATTCTAAATTCTTAACAGACCATTTAATTGGGCGGTTTATTTCGTGAATTAAATGGGCTGTTTCTTTCGTGAATTAAATGGGTCGTTTCATTCGTTGAATTAATTCAACGAATTGATGGATCGTTTCTTAACCAGTTTTTCAAATTCGTTGGCGTAATAATAAAATAAGGCCAACGCTCAACCCCTAGTTATTTGCGCTTGAGAAGATTTGATAGAACCCTCGTAACTTCTTCTCCCTCGCGAAGAACGCGAAGAACGCGAAGAACGCGAAGAACGCGAAAAAACGCCGAACCCGGAAATCGACGACGCCTTCGTCCGAGACGTTCTTCCGATCTCCGATCTCCGATCTCCGATCACCGACCATTTGAGGGGAGTGATTTCGGATTTCCGCTCAAGGTTATTTTCTTTGGGTTTAAACACAAATTTAATTAATTATAATTTAAATCTGGGTTCTTGGTTCGTTGAGCTCGCCGACTCAACGCCGGAATCCGTGACGACGCGACGCCTCCCCGCGACGACGCGACGATCCCTCTCTTCCGCGACGATCTTATCTGCGAAGAACGCCCGCGCGTGATGATCATCAAGGTAGGGATTTTATATTATGGGATTTACCCCCTTTTTAATTAAATCTCGTCAATGATTCTTTAAAGAAATTAAAGAACCGTTTTTGTGAACAATTTTAAATCTTATTAAAATTTTTGTTTCCTGTGTGGAATAAAATTCTCCCGGTTGTTTATCTCTAACGCGGAGGGTTTGAGCCAAACGAACACGGCCCGACAACCTTCCGACGTTCTTCGTTCTGTGCGGTTTTGACGGATGATGACGGAACGTGCCGCAGCGGACGTTTGACGATCCCGCAGTAAAGAACGGATCCCGGGAGGAGCAACAGCGCAGACGGGAAGGAAAACGGGCCACTGGAGCGACGCCGGTGGCAAGAGGCGGCGGCAGCCGACGGACCCGCGGCCGCGCGGGTCCGGTCCGTTCAGGCGGGAGGCGGCAGAGCCGCGTCCGCGGTTCACCAGCGCGGCCCGCACGCGGGCCGCGGTTCTTCCTCAGGCCGCGGGTCGGCGCCCGCGGCTTCCACCCGCGCCGCACGGCCGAGCCGAGCTGGCCGAGCCAGACCAGCCCTGGCCGACCCGGTTCGGGCCGACCCAGGGGAAGTCGGGCCGGGTCGGCCCGGGCCCGTACCCCCCTTCTTCGGACGTTTTCGTTCAAATGCCCGTAACATGATCTTCGTGCCTCCAAACGACTCGCCGTCAGCGGAAACTCGATCCTTGGATCGAGACGGTCGATTCGGTATATCGCACTCAAGGTTTCGGAATACTTTGAGTTCGGCCGGGTTGGTTCGTACAGAAGACCAACCGGGCCCTTGGAGCGGAAACGCTCATATCTTGAGCTACGGACGTCCGATTGACGTGCCGTCAGCATTGTTGAATTCCTCTAAGTGATAAGGATCTTTTGGCATACTCCGCCCGAGGATTGGACGCAGGTGGAGTGCGGTCGGGTTGGTTTTGCCTTAAAAACCAACCGGGCCCCTGGGACGAAAATGCAAATATCTCTCAGACCGGGCGTCCGATTGACGCGCGGTCTGCGACGTTGAGTTCCTGTTGACGATACGGAACTTTTGGATACATCAACTTCGGACTTCGTGTCAGTTGAGGTATCAGCCTCTCGGCTCATGGAGCAGACCCTCCCGAACGAGCTTGCTGTGTGCGAGAACCCTAGGCTGGCTGCGACTGCTACTTCGACAGCGACGACCGTGCAGAGATCCTCAGTGGACTGCGGCGGCGACTTTGCAGAGGTCCTCCGTGGACTCCGACGACGACCGTGCAGAGATCCTCAGTGGACTGCGGCGACGACTGTGCAGAGATCCTCATCGGACTGCGATGACTACTGCACTCAGCGATCCTACGTGGATCAGTGCTTCCGGTCCTGTGTGGGCCCGATCCTGTGTGGGTCCGATCCTGTGTGGGTCAGCGCTCAGCGGTTCTGTGTGAGCCAGTGCCTACAGGTCATGCGTGGGCCCGGTCCTGTGTGGGCCCGATCCTGTGTGGGTTCGATCCTGTGTGGGTCATCTCTCAGCGGTTCTGTGTGAGCCAACTCCTACAGGTCCTGCGTGGGCCCGATCCTGTGTGGGTCACTGCAAGGTTAGTACCTATCGATCCTTCGTGGGTCCGACGACTTAGATGGTTCAATGATCATCTTTATCGTCATCCGAAGAAGTATACCTGTGTGAGCTGAATCTTGTGTTACTCTCCTTTGTGGATTGTGTTGAGCTATCCTGTGTGGATTTACTGTTTACTCTCCTTTGTGGATTGTGTTGTTCTATCCTGCGTGGGTATGCGTTTTGATTTCCTGTGTGTACTGGGTTGTGCTTGGGCTTGGACGTTGGAGCCGATCGGGGAATTCCAGACTTAGGTATATGTATTGGCATATACCTAAGGTGTGTCAGATGTTACTTCGTGATTGTACTTCTTCTTCGTGATATATCCTTTGTGGATTTCGGGAGTCCTTCGGGGGTCTCGGGGTCCCTACTGAGTAGCTTATACTCACCCCTGCACGGGCTATGCCCGCACTTCGTGGTGTTGGTTGCAGACGATGGACAGCGCTGATCGTGGAGGAGGCGTGCGGAGCAGGACAGTACCTGGAGGTGGACCACTGGGCGGGACGTACTCGGAGCGGTTAGGTGGACCCGAGGAGCAGTGGAGGCTATCTGTACCCACCCTTCAGGTGGGACTTCCAGTGGACGGCTCGACGCTGCAGTTTTCCCTTTTCAGTTGCTGTTTTTCCTTTCAGTTGTACTTTACAGTTGGGCTTGTATTTCCGGCCCATTTTTACTTTCAGCACAGCTTGTATAGTTTTACTTATTGTTTACTTTTCCGCTTTCTTACTCTGTGGTTCTTGTTTACTTTTCAAAGGCAATGCCTTCCCTTTTTGTTGGGATTTACGCCTTGGTGCTAGTTGCCAGCCCCTGGCCTATGGAAGGCGGGCTTGGGGTAGTCACGGCACGAGCCCCGAGGACGGGTCGTGACAAATTGGTATCAGAGGTGGTCGGTTCTACCGTAGACTCTGATCTTTCTCCTATGTGAAGCAATAGTGTTTAGCGTATTGAGTGTGGTTTTCATTCAGGGAGTCCAGTGTTGGTGCGGCGGCCGACGTATCCATACACCAGGACCCTGACTTCTGATTTCTGACTTAATGCACGAAAACATTGATTGCATGTGTGTTTCAATTTTTTTTGTGATTACTCGTGTCAGCTCACCAGGTATACTATTCTGACCGTGGCATACTTGTTTCCTTTTCAGGATGACGCGACGACAGCCCGCCGAGCGATGAGGCCTCGGTACAGGGCCCGTTGACAGCAGAGGCACCGGAGGTACCTTTACCCGCTGAGCCCCCGATGCTTCCAGCACTGGCAGCTGACGATGCACGACGCCTTGGAGCTCTTCACGAGTTCCAGTGCCAGCGACCACCCAGGTTCCGTGGGGAGTCGGACCCCCAGGCAGCCGAGAACTGGCTGGAGGCGGTTGTCTGAGTTTTCAGGCTAGTGAGGACGCCAGCAGACCTCATGGTGATCCTCGCGGCGAGCCTACTGCACGCAGCAGCCAGACGCTGGTGGAGCCTGATGCTCCAGGTACACGATGAGGCCACCGTCATCTGGACGGACTTCGAGAGCCTCTTCCGCTCAGAGTTTGTCCCAGCCACCCTCCGAGCGGTTCGCATCCAGGAGCTTCTTTAGCTGCGGCAGGGAAGCTTGACGGTCGCTCAGTACGCGGCGAGGTTCACCGACCTTTCTTGGTACTCGACAGACATGGTACGGGACCCCTTCTTCCGGGCCCGGACCTTCGAGCAGGGATTGAGACACGAGATCAGGGAATCGCTGATCTCCCTCAGCATCCCGACCCAGGCAGGAGTACTGGAGAGAGCCCTCCTGATCGAGAGCTTCCTTGCTGAGTCTACAGCGAGACCTACCGCAGGGCGGCAGGTAGCGGAGTCTTCGGCAGCTGGTATCCGACGGATGACTCAGGGTTCCAGGCGGACCAGACCTTCCGGCAGGCGACCTCGGGACACTGGCTCAGCAGTGCAGGGCACCCGGCCTGGAGCCAGCCTTCCGAGAGGCAGACAGTGCTACGAGTACGGAGGGCAGGGCCACATGGCTCGTGACTGCTCGAACCGTCGTACCGAGGGGCAGCAGACGGTGGAGGGACCACCCTGGCAGAGGCAGAGGGTCAACCGTGGCGGTCCGCAGGGAGGAGGCGGACGAGGCAGAGGAGCTGGCCGAGCAGCAGGTGGTGGGCGACGCTTTGAGGCTCTGCCACCACCACCACCACCAGGAGGCCCGCCCCGACCACAGGGAGCTGGCGGGCAGAGACAGGCTCAGCTTCAGGCAGCGGAGGCCTACGACCACGGCGCACCAGAGATGATTCGAGGTACGATCTGTGTTTATTCCACCCTTGCTGCAGTTCTGATAGACACAGGAGCGAGTCACTCTTTCATAGCCACTGCCCTTGTTCGGAGCTCGGAGATTCCGACGGAGCCGTTGGCTCGATCCTTATTGCTAGAGACTCCTATGGGAGCAGACTCTACGATTACGCACTGGTGCCGGCAGTGTGAGCTTACTCTAGGAGGCGAGAGCTTCGGCTGGGATCTTCTAGTAGCAGCGTCGAGGCCTTACGACGTCATCTTGGGCATGGATTGGTTATCTATGGTCCATGCTCAGATTGACTGCATTAGGCGCAAGGTGCGATGTGTGCGCACTGACGGGAGCAGGTTCACCTTCACTGGTGAGAAGTGAGCCTTAGCAGCACAGGATGGACTCACGCAGAGGAGAGGTCAGCCCATCACTCATCAGTTGGCTAGCCTCATCCTGGGAGCAGTTGACGTGCGGAGTCCCAGTTTTCCTACAGTGGTGGATCAGTACGTGGACGTCTTTCCCGACAATGTTCCAGGACTACCTCCTCGCAGAGAGGTAGACTTTTATATTTACCTGTACCCCGGGACAGCCCCGATATCCACTCCAGCATATCGGATGGCCCCCGCTGAGCTTCGAGAGTTGCGGGTACAGTTGGAGGACTTGCAGGGAAAGGGGTTCATCCGACCCAGTATTTCGCCCTGGGCTTCCCCGATTTTGTTCGCCAAGAAGGCAGACGGGAGCTTGCGACTGTGTGTCGATTATCGTCGCCTGAATCAGGTGACAGTGAGGAACAAGTATCCGCTACCCAGGATTGATGACCTCTTCGACCAGCTCAAGGTAGCACGGTGGTTCTCGAAGATAGACCTCAGGTCAGGCTATCATCAGCTTAGAGTTCGAGACGAGGATGTGCAGAAGACGACCTTCAGGTGTCAGTATGGCCACTATGAGTTCCTGGTTATGCCTTTCGGCATGACCAATGCTCCAGCAGTGTTCATGAGCCTCATGAACAGGATCTTCCAGCCATACCTCGATCGATTTGTCGTGGTCTTCATCGACGACATTTTGGTGTACTCGACGACGGAGGAGGAACACGCCTACCACCTGCGTGTTGTACTAGACACACTCCGAGAGCACCAGCTTTATGGAAAGCTCTCGAAGTGTCAGTTATGGTTACGTGAGGTCCACTTCTTGGGGCACGTCATTTCTGAGGCGGGAGTTGCAGTGGATCCCGCGAAGATCGAGGCAGTGCTAGCTTGGGAGCCACCCAAGAGCGTGACAGAGGTGCAGAGTTTCTTGGGCCTAGCCGGATACTATCGGAGATTTGTGCCGGACTTCTCCAGAGTTGCGGACCCACTCTCAGCATTGACGAAGAAGGGGAAACCCTTCGTGTGGTCAGACAGATGTCAGCAGAGCTTCCAGGAGCTGAGGCATAGTTTGACCAGGGCACCTATCTTGAGGTTGCCTGTGGAGGGAGTTGGATACGTAGTCTACTGCGATGCATCAGGGACCGGACTCGGGTGTGTCCTGATGCAGGAGCAGGCCATGATTGCCTAAGGATCACGTCAGTTGAGGCCTCATGAGCAGAACTATGCTACCCATGACTTGGATTTGGCAGCTGTGGTCTTTGCCTTGAAGACATGGCGACACTATCTGATGGGCGAGCGCTTCACAGTCTTTTCTGACCACCAGAGTCTCAGGTACATCTTCTCTCAGAAGGACCTGAACCTGAGACAGCGGCGATGGCTCGAGTTCCTCCAGGACTATGACTTTGAGATAGTCTATACTCCTGGGAAGGGGAACGTAGTGGCTGATGCCCTCAGCAGGAGGACGGGCATCCAGCTACTTGAGGAGGCGACAGAGCAGCTATCCGCTTTGCAGATATCCTTCGTGGATAGAGACGAAGCAGCCTTCCTCCAGTCTCTCACAGTCTCTCCTCCACTTCTTCAACGGGTCAGAGAGGCACAGCGTGGGGACGTTGACTGTGAGACACGACGTGCAGTGATATCCTCGGGACAGGCACCTGATGGTTTCTCCCTTGGAGCAGAGCACGATGTCTTTTTCAGAGGACGTACCTTGGTACAAGTCGCCTTACGAGAGGAGGTGCTGAGAGAGTTTCACACATCTCCATTGGCGGTACATCCTGGAGTGGCGAAGATGTACCAGGATCTCAGATGACAGTACTGGTGGCCGGGCATGAAGAAGGCTGTGGCAGAGTTCGTTTCACGGTGCCTCACCTGCCAGCAGGTGAAGGCAGAGCATTAGGTACCAGCAGGTTTGGTACAGCCCTTGGAGGTCCCGGAGTGGAAGTGGGATGGGATATCTATGGACTTCGTGACTGGACTTCCACGCACTTCCAGAGGTCACGACCCCATTTGGGTGATTGTTGACCGACTCACCAAGTCGGCACACTTCTTACCCATCCGAGAGTAGGGCTTAGTGGAGAGCATGGGGCGTCTCTACGTTCAGGAGATTGTACGACTTCACGGTGTGCCATCGACTATCGTCTCTGATCGGGACGCTCGTTTTACTTCCCGGCTTTGGAAGGGGTTGCAGGAGGTGTTCGGGACGCGACTACGTCTGAGCACTGCCTTTCACCCTCAGACGGATGGTCAGACGGAGAGGACCATTCAGACTCTCGAGGACATGCTCCGCGCATGTGTCCTCGACTTTGGTCACAGCTGGGAGGACCACTTACCCTTGGTGGAGTTTGCGTACAACAACAGCTACCACTCCATCATCGGGATGGCACCCTACGAGGCGTTGTACCGCAGGCCTTGCCGATCTCCTTTGTGCTGGACAGACCCTGGAGAGTCAGCACTTGTGGGACCAGAGATGGTCCGGGCCACGACAGAGAAGGTCCAGGTCATCCAGGAGCGGATGAGGATAGCACAGAGCCGGAAGAAGTCATATGCTGACAGGAGGCGGAGGCCACTAGAGCTTGAGGATGGCGACCACGTCTTCTTGCGGGTCTCACCTCGACGTGGTTTGAGGAGATTTGGCCGAGGCGGCAAGTTGTCTCCACGCTTCATCGGACCCTTCCAGGTCCTCAGCAGGGTTGGCAAGGTGGCTTATCGCCTGAATCTGCCACCTCAGTTGCACCGGGTGCACGACGTCTTCCACGTATCCCAGCTGAGGAGATACGTGCACGACCCGACGCACATCATTGACTATGGGGTGCTAGACGTGGATGATGGAGCGACTTTTGCGGAGGTCCCAGTGGAGATAGAGGATCGACAGGAGCGGGTCCTACGTGGGCGATTGATTCCTCTTGTGCGCATCATATGGAATCACGGGAACCTCCAGGAGAGCACTTGGGAGCGGGAGGCTCAGATGCGTGCTCAGTACCCACATTTGTTTCCCTAGTTTTTGATGTATCTTTACGGGGACGTAAAGTCCTGAGGTGGGAGTAATGTAAAGACCCGTAAATTTCAAGGAAATTTTTTTCTTAATTTTCTTTGGAATTTTACAAGAACGTAGTTTCTGACGGCGCCTGATTCCGAGGCCCGGTGTTCCCGGAATCATTTTCCGAAGTTTGGCTCGGGTACTTTTAGTGAACGGACGAGCGGGTTTTTCTAACTTTTGAACCGGTGCCCGGAATCGAATTCTGAGGGCACCGATGAAATCGCAGCCCCGATATTCGCTTAGAAACGCCTCTTCCGGAGTTGCGTTTGCTCGGGTGTGGTTTTTAATTTTCGGGCTTAAAGTTAAGAAATAAAATAATTTTGCGACAACTTTATTTTATTTCACTTAAGCCAATTGGAAGCCACTTGAAGCCATTTAAAGGCGGCTTGAACTTAGTTGAACTGGATAGGATGCTATCCAGAAATATCCTACCCCCTTGGTAGGATATTTGTGAGGTGGGGCCCGCACGAGCCCCGCCGTTTCTTTCCGCTAAGAACGCCGAACCCGGAAATCGACGACGCCTTCGTCCGAGACGTTCTTCCGATCTCCGATCTCCGATCTCCGATCTCCGATTACCGACCATTTGAGGTGAGTGATTTCGGATTTCCTCTCAAGGTTCTTTTCTTTGGGTTTAAACACAGATTTAATTAATTATAATTTAAATCTGTTGTTCTTGGTTCGTTGAGCTCGCCGACTGAACGCCGGAATCCGCGACGACGCGACGCCTCCCCGCGACGACGCGACGATCCCTCTCTTCCGTGACGATCTTAACCGCGAAGAACGCCCGCGCGTGACGATCATCAAGGTAGGGATTTTATATTATGGGATTTACCCCCTTTTTAATTAAATCCCGTCAATGTTTCTTTAAAGAAATTAAAGAACCGTTTTTGTGAACAATTTTAAATCTTATTAAAATTGTTGTTTCCTGTGTGGAATAAAATTCTCCCGGTTGTTTATCTCTAACACGGAGGGTTCGGGCCAAACGAACATGGCCCAACAACCCTCCGTTGTTCTTCGTTCTGTGCGGTTTTGACGGATGACGACGGAACGTGCCGCATCGGACGTTTGACGATCCCGCAGTAAAGAACAGATCCCGGGAAGAGCAACGGCGTAGACGGGAAGGAAAACGGGCCACCGGAGCGACGCCGGCGGCCCGCGGAAGTTGCCGGCGGCGTGGGTCGCCGGCGCGGCTGAAGCCGCGGCGGCGGCAGCCGACGGACTCGCAGCCGCGCGGGTCCGGTCCGTTCAGGCAGGACGCGGCAGAGCCGCGTCCGCGGTTCACCAGCGCGGTCCGCACGCGGGCCGCGGTTCTTCCTCAGGATGTGGGTCGGCGCCCGCGGCTTCCACCCGCGCCGCTCGGCCGAGCCGAGCCGGCTGAGCCGGACCGGCCCTGGCCGGGCCGTGCCGGGCCAACCGGGTCGGCCCGGGCCCGTACCCCCCTTCTTCGGACGTTTTCGTTCAAACGCCTGTAACATGAGCTTCGTGCTTCCAAACGACACGCCGTCAGCGGCAACGCGATCCCTGGATCGAGACGGTCGTTTCGGTATATCGCACTCAAGGTTTAGGAATACTTTGAGTTCGGCCGGGTTGGTTCGTACACGAGACCAACCGGGCCCTCAGAGCGGAAACGCTCATATCTTGAGCTACAGACGTCCGATTGATGTGTCGTCAGCTTTGTTGAATTCCTCTAAGTGAGACGGAACTTTTGGCATACTCCGCCCGAGGTTTGGACGTAGGTGGAGTGCAGTCGGGTTGGTTTTTCCATAAAAACCAACCGGGCCCCTGGGACGAAAATGCCAATATCTCTCAGACCGGGCGTCCGATTGACACGCCGTCTGCGACATTGAGTTCCTATTGACGATACGGAACTTTTGGATACATCAACTTCGGACTTCGTGTCAGTTGATGTATCAGCCTCTCGGCTCGTGGAGCGGACCCTCCCGAATGAGCTTGCTGTGTGCGGGAACCCTAGGCTGGCTGCGACTGTTACTTCGACAGCGACGACCGTGCAGAGATCCTCAGTGGACTGCGGCGACGACTGTGCAGAGGTCCTCCGTGGACTCCGACGACGACCGTGCAGAGATCCTCAGGGGACTGCGGCGACGACTGTGCAGAGATCCTCAGCGGACTGCGACGACTACTGCACTCAGCGATCCTACGTGGATCAGTGCTTCCGGTCCTGTGTGGGCCTGATCCTGTGTGGGTCCGATCCTGCGTGGGTGAGCGCTCAGCGGTTCTGTGTGAGCCAGCGCCTACAGGTCCTGCGTGGGCCCGGTCCTGTGTTGGCCCGATCCTGTGTGGGTCCGATCCTGTGTGGGTCATCTCTCAGCGGTTCTGTGTGAGCCAACTCCTACAGGTCCTGCGTGGACCCGATCCTGTTTGGGTCACTGCAAGGTTAGTACCTATCGATCCTTCGTGGGTCCGACGACATAGATGGTTCAATGGTCATCGTTATCGTCATTCGAAGAAGTATACCTGTGTGAGCTGAATCTTGTGTTACTCTCCTTTTTTGATTGTGTTGAGCTATCCTGTGTGGATTTACTGTTTACTCTCCTTTGTGGATTGTGTTGTTCTATCCTGCGTGGGTATGCATTTTGCTTTCCTGTGTGTACTGGGTTGTGCTTGGGCTCGGACGTTGGAGCCGATCGAGGAATTGAAGACTTAGGTATATGTATGGGCATATACCTAAGTCGTGTCAGATGTTACTTCGTGATTGTACCTCTTCTTCGTGATATATCCTTTGTGGATTTAGGGAGTCCTTCGGGGGTCTCGGGGTCCCTACTGAGTAGCTTATACTCACCCCTGCACGGGCTATGCCCACACGTCGTGGTGTTGGTTGCAGACGACGAACATCGCTGATCGTGGAGGAGGCGTGCGGAGCAGGACAATACCTGGAGGTGGACCACTGGGCGGGACGTACTCGGAGCGGTTAGGTGGACCCGAGGAGCAGTGGAGGCTATCTGTACCCACCCTTCAGGTGTGACTTCCAGTGGACGGCTCGATGCTGCAGTTTTCCCTTTTCAGTTGATGTTTTTCCTTTCAGTTGTACTTTACAGTTGGGCTTGTATTTCCGGCCCCTTTTTACTTTCAGCACAGCTTGTACAATTTTACTTAGTGTTTACTTTCTTGCTTGCTTACTCTGTGGTGGTTGTTTACTTTTCAAAGGCAATGCCTTCCCTTTTTGTTGGGATTTACACCTTGGTGCTAGTCGCCAGCCCCTGGCCTATGGAAGGCGGGCTAGGGGTAGTCACGGCACGGGCCCCGAGGACGGGTCATGACAGGGTAATATAGATGATTTGTGGAAGGATTATCCTAGATCTCATACCCAGTGATTTTAATTACAATGAAAGGGTAGTCATTTACTTTTTCTGACCAATTTAGGAGGGTATTTGATGAGTTGAGGTAAAGGATAATGGGTGATCCAATATTGAGACTATCAGAGAAAGGTTTGGGGTTCATATTTTATTATGATGCATCACGAGTTGGGATAGGTTTTATGTTGAGTCCCTATTAGGTAGTCATTTCATACATGTGGAGGTAGTTGAGTCCCCATGAGAGAAACTACACAACCCCTAACCTGGAGTTTGAAGAGGGTTTAAATTGCTTTGGGATTATGAGGAACTACTATTCTAGGAGATATATTTATTGTTTACTCAGATAATCAATGTTTCAAGTATGTTTTCACTCATGGAGACCTTATCTTGAGACATAGACACGGATTAGATTTCAAACAAGTCTATAAATTTGAGACCACCTACACTCTAAATACGGGAATCGTTGTAGAGGATTCCCTTAGTAGTAATTCCAAGGCTTGCATACTTTGGAATGAAATAAAGCACATATCATCACTATATCATACCCTAGTAAAGTAGGAGGGTATAATTTTTCATCATTAGATGTTGTTGAATCCCTCTATCATTGATATTATGAGAGAGTCTCATCTAGGAGACTTCAATTGTGATGTCTCTCATGATCATATATACATTGGTAACATACTAAATAGGTATTTTGACGGAGGAAATCAAGTCATCACATTTTAGGAGAGAGTATTATATATAGTCATTATATGGGTGGAGGTGATGCAGATGTTCTTCAATTATCCCATAGATGTACTTCCCTATGTGAGAGTGATGTAATTAGAGATTAACTGGTAGTTTTGGTGGTTTATCACGAGATGATGTGTAGGTGGGTTTATCTCACAAGGCCTTATCTTTCAGTAAGTGATGGTTGATAACCAGGTTATATAATTTTTTTTGTATCTTTTTGAGATCCATGAGTGGAAATGGATGTGACGTTATCTGGGTGAAAATTGAACAACCCTCAATTTTGGTGCAATTACTTTCTACCAGCGAGCATAATTCAGTGGATTGTTGGTGAATTTATACATTAGATCATAAGACTTCATGGGGTACAATCTACGAATTTCTTATATTGTGAAGTGTTGGTTACACCATGATTTTGGAGAGGTCATCACGATGAATTTAGGACCTAGATGCTGATGGGTAGAGCTTTTCACACAGATAATGATGGAAGACCATGTGAACTATCCATGTGCTATAGGATATGCTGGGGGATTTGTTGATTGATATTGGTAGGGGTTGGGAGGATCACATTCCCCTGGTAGAATTTTCATACAACACCATCTACCAATATACCATCATCAAGTATCTTTTGGAGGCCACATATGGGAGACACTGGAGACCCCCCTTATAATAGATAATTAATGGTGAGACATATCTTATGGGCCCATAGTTGGTGAAATTGATAATGTTGAATATACAGGTTATTTGTGAGTAGATGAGGATAGTCTAGAGATGATAGAAATCCAACATAGACTATTGTCATAAGCCATTGAAGTATGATCATAGAGACCATGTTTTCATGGGAGTCACCCCACGATGAGGAATTTATATGTTCTTTTATGGAGTCATGATACCTCCATGGATTATTGGGATGTTTGAGATCATGAATAGGTTTGGTGAAGTTTCCTTCCACCCCACCAAACCCAAAAAGCTGGAGCAGTTAAATGAATTATTCAACATGTCACATCTGAGGAGATACATGCATGACCATATGCATGTAATTTACTAGGGTGGGATGGATATTGGGGATGGATCCACCTTTTAGTATAACCTGGTAGTAATAAGATATTACTAGGAGAAGACCATGTGTGGATGGATCATCATTTTGGTTCAAAATTTCTGGCTTCATGGAATTGTTTAGGTGATTTCATAAAAGCAAGATAAGTATCCTAGAATTTTTTTAAAAATACTCTTTTTCTGGATAACAATAATTATTGAGTGAAAGATTTGGAGACGTGATTCATTCCATTAAATAAATTGAAATATTTTTAAATATATTTCATGAGCTTGGAGCTGAGAAATCATGTGATTTTGAGGTCCGATGTGCCTGAAATTAATTTTATAATAATATTAAATATATATTATATTTTGTTTGTTTGTTTATTTAAAAATATTGAAAACATATAAATAGTTTATCAGATCAGAATTCAAAGAAAATTGATAGGGTGGAAAAATAGTTTTTCCCTAGGTACGACATTATGTAGGTTAACACAGGATGTTCAAACATCGTTCTCTTTGGGGGTACATTTAAATAAGTCAATCCATTAATTTAATTAATTAATTAATTAATTAATGATCTAATATGATCTTATAAATATATTTATAAATTAATTTTTCCAGTATTTTCTCATAATTAACATTCATTGATGAAGATTAACTCCCCTTCCTTTAGATAATCTTGATGAAATAAGATGAATGCTAGGATGAAAATGAATCGAAGCATATGAAATGAAGTAGCACCTCCTGATATCATTGGTGAGTACATTATTCAATGAGGATCATTCCAGACTATGTTATGACACATATTTTGGTTTTTTACACACTTATATTAAATTATTTACTGGACCCAACCATTCATTTCCTTGGTCTTAAATATTAAATTTTAATATACTTGGGTTTTAGAGATTTAATGATTTTCATACTTTTTCATCTAACCCTAGTGACACGTTCTTGATTGATGGAGATGAATGATTTGAATGGGATGATTAAATCTTTTTTTGTTCATTTTTTCAATAATTATTCAACTTATTCACTATTGTAGTCCCTATTGTTTGTAGTTCTACAATTTAAAGGCTAGATGAGCTCGATCGGGTACACGAATACATTGCAGATCGACGAAACATAAATGGTTTTGTTAGTGAAGCATATATCTAGAACCTCCATGTTTCAATGTAAATAGATCAATTGGTTTGAGTACGACAAAATTATGAAGTAATGAATAAAAAATTTGGAATTCATACCGAAATCCTTCCAAATGAATGGAGCCAGTTTTGGAGTAAAATGAATGAGATTTATAATCCAGGGCAAGATCATGGAGTTTAGGACCCACTATAATCATGTTAAATGGAGGTGTTCATAGATTTATCCAAAATAGATCATATCTAGAGATTCTGGAAGGAAATCGCAATGAAATTACATGCCTAATTAAGAACACATGGCATGTGTCCATTTTTATTGATGATTCTAGTGTTTTGGAATCACATAAAGATTGTATGATCTGTACGTTATTTGGAAATTTGTATACAACTTTTATGTGTGAGTGAGTCATGTGATTGAACACAGGTCCAGGAAAACACCATATTCCCAATACACTAGCATGGCTTGACCAAACATGCGACAATTCATCTAAAGACACACTCTATGTACTAGAGTAATTGATCATTAGGTTCGAGTACATAGACACTGGCATTGTTACTCAACCCAGACCCCAGATAGGTAGTCACACAATGTAGTCCGATTACATATATTGTATTCTTGCGTAGTTGGGATCCATTTACTAGATAGGTACATAACAAAGAATTAGAGTCGGACCAAAAACTACATGGGTCCCCTCACATGTCATGTACCCCTTGGGATTCTTGGACCAACTATCAAACGATCATTTCTCCTTCGTTGGAATGGGTATTTGACCCATGCGTATCATTTATACATTTTTTCAATAAATAGAATGTAATGATTCCCTACAAAGTGTAGTTCATGATACGATTTGATATTTCATGAGTTTGTAATGTGTGAGTAGACACCTGATGATGGAAGCGATCATATAGAATCACCTGATCATTTTAGGTGAAACCCTCTAGTAGGGCTGGGCTGTGGAGTTACTTGATTAAACTATCGGTCTGATCCTCTAGAAGGGTAGGCTGTGGAGTTCCTTGATGATCATTATTAGTTACCAAATATCGAGGATGGGTTGTGTAGTTACTTGTTGTTCTAGGCTTACACTAAATTTGGACTGGGAAGTGGCATTCTTCAATGATCATTCTGTGTTACCCTATAGTAGGACTAGGTAGTGGCATTCCCCGATGAGATCAGAATAATTTAACTCCAATAAGATTTTTTAGTGACGATCCTCAAAGACTTATTCCTACAAAAACCATCTAGCTAGTTTGGGGGGTGGATTTACTTAGTGACTATCAATGTGGGTCCCACTTTTCATACCATTTAATGAGATCCATACATATATATTGTGTCCCATATAATGTGAGTAACATTAACCAGATGGGTTTTGACATACCACTTGAATCATGTTGAAGAGAGACACTTTTCATATTATGATGAAACCTAGTGACATGACCTAAAACTGTGCATGTGTGTCTGTTTCACTAAAAGAAAATATTATCAAGGTATGGTGACTGAGTCCCTCAAAATTCTATTTTCATGAAAGATGTGTGAGATGATGGGCATCATTGGTCGTATTTTTTATATCTACTGGTTAATATTTTTCTCGGGTAGAGTTGTGAGATGGAGATCCCCTAACTCTCTCATCTAGGTGTCCTTGACAGAGAGCACACACAAAAATATATTTATATAAATGAATCATTCTTCGGTACCCACTCCTTGGGTTCTGGTTACTCTCCTTATAGGATAGGTGAAGACATCCGATATTTTTTATTTTATTTATATATATACATTCTCATGGTTTTATTATTATACTCTCCACCTATTGGTAGTGAAGACTCAATGAGAATTTCATAATCTCACACTGTTGATCTCCTTGTGTTTGGATGGGTTTACATTCAATCTCTTGTTTTCTTGAGCTATACACTATTACAGTACATTGTTCTATCTACTAATTTACTATTCAATTTCATCACCTACTACCCCACTCACCCTTTCGGGGGATCCAACTGGGTATTTATATACTCAAACCTTCATGGGATTCACCCAACACATGTCTTGTCTTTTGAAAAGGTAGATAAGTCAATAATGACATCATAAGTACTTAGGAATACAATATTCTCCAACCACATATGTTGGACATAGCCTGGGATCTAGAAGCTAGGCTATATCTGATTTTTTCTCATTTTTCTATCTGGTTGGGAAACATTTCTAGTTTCCAATATATTTCCCCCTTTCCATTTTCATTTTACTCTACCATATATCATATTTTTTTGGATTTTGATGCATGGTTTTTTTATTTATAGACTTGTTACATATTTTTTCCTCCCCTCTATAATATTTCATTTAGTTGGATGTGTGGGTGTGTATAGCTTCATAGGAAAAGGCCACACCAATCAAGTTTTACCTTTGACACCAGTCACCAACACATAACCTATATAGGTTGGTTTATGATAGTGGTGGCTCAATCCCCTACTTGGTTAAAATAATGACTACCTAAATGGGTATATGTGTGCAATATATGTAGATTATAAAATTATAAAGTATATATTCACACAAAAATAGTCGAATATGTGCCAATGATTTTGGTTAGAGGTGATGATGGAGTATGACTACTCAATTCAATATTATCCAACAACAGTCAATAATGTCACTGACTATCTATGTATAAATGATATAATACATTTTTCATTGATGAGAATTGATAATGATCCAATCATATATGATTCGAATATTATGGAAATAGGAAAAAATGTATTGAATATCATCCATCCTTTCATAAATAATTTCTCCACCATCTTTTAGGAATATTTTGATGGATTCTCAAGGAGATGATGTGATAATTTAAAAAAAAGTGGGAACAATCAGAAATGGAATTTCGTGGAGTTAAATTTTAATGTAGAGGGAGTTGTGAGATTTGGGTCCTAAATATTTTTACCATAAAATACCTAGTTAAAGAAGGGATTGTTGGAAGATGTACATAGTTCAACATTATCCATTTACATAGTATAAAAAAAGATATATTGAGATCTCTGATATTACTTTTGGTAGGATATTATGAAGATGGAGATTGTTGATTATACATCAAAGTTCCTAGTAAGTGAAAAAGTAAAGGCTAAATGGAATAGGCCTATGGGGATTATGTAAAAATTACCTATAACAACAAGGAAATGGGAGAACATATCAATGGACATTGTCCCCATACATTGAAAAAAAATCCATTTGAAACGAATCTATTAGGGTTTTTGTGGATCTTCATACAAAGAGATATAACATTATCAAAATTCATGAGGATTTCAAAAATGATAAGTATTCATGGATATAAATTGTTAAAGTGGAAAATATTTCATATGTAACACTATTGATTGAATCAAATATAGATCAGAGATTCACCTCTATAACCATGAAAGGGATTCAACATTATCTATAAACTAAGAGGAACAACAATATGGCCTATCATCCTCAATATGATTTCCGATCTAAGTGGAATATTTATACATTGGAAGACATGTTTCAAGAATGTTCTAATGACCCCAATGAAGGACGGTGCCAACATTCACCTCTATTTGAGTACACATACAACAACATTTTCACACTCAATCTATCATATGACTCTATATGAATCTTTTTATGGTATGTGGTGAAGAATAACTACATATTTGGATGATGTCATGTAAAAAGATTAAGGTCCTGAAATGGTTGAGGAAATAGTGTAAGAGGTTAAAACTATTCATCATAACATCATGGTTTCACAAAGTCAACATAATAACTATGATTAAAAACATCGATTAGATCTAGAGTTTGATGTTGGAGAAATAGTATTCATTCATATATATCCATGGAAGAAAGTGATGTTATTTTGGTAGAATGGAAATCTTAGATCTAGATATTTCAACCATCTTTATGATCACTGGTCACATCGAGGTAGTAGCCTACAAACATTAACTCCCACCTAACGTATCTCGTGTGCATGAGGTATTCCATGTATCCCTTTCAAGAAAGTACATAAAAGACACCTCACATTTAATCAATCCAAGGGATATACAATTAGAGAACGATCTATCATATGTAGAGCATTTGGTGAAGATCATAGATTGTGTAGAAAATGTTCCATGAAATAAGACAATGCACCAGATCAATGTGAAATGAAACAATGACATATTTGATGAACTGATGTGGGAATCAGTAGAAGTGATCTAGAAAATTTTCCCTTACATATTTATTTGTGGTAATTGAACATTTAAATCATTAAATTTCATAGTGGTGTAATATTGTAATAACATGAAATGATATAAATAAAATTTCCTTATTGGTTTATTTAAATATATTATTACGTAATATGGTAAAAGAAAAAACATTCACATATTTGGTTTTATTATATAAAAATAGATTTAGAAGATATTTATGTGTCCTTATTATTGATAATATATCCATTGACCTATAATGACATGATTAGTTTAAAAATATCATTTAAAAAAATCTAATTGACACTGAATAATGACGTGATGGCCTAAAACAGTAAGATTAGGAACTATAAATCAAATTTATTAGAGATTATGAGGGATATAATATTTCTATTATTTTTCCATTACCAAGACCAAGCCATTATACAACAACATTAAAATGGGAGAAACTGTTTATGGGGGAATGTCAAGTCCATTGGGATGATGACCAAAACCATTTATGGGAACCACTCCATGAATGTCTCACCGTCGTTTACCATACCCTTAGGGTATTTTCTATATTGTTAATGGGATGTGTATAGAGACCCTAAAATACAATTATTTACCTTATATTTTAAATAATAATGAATATATATTCATCATATTATTATTACTTTATAAATTATCTTTTAATACAACAATAAAAATCCCAAATAAAATTTAAATTCAACTATGGAATTTAATTTGATGAAATAATGGATTTCTGAAGTAATTAATATTTTCAAAAAATTTTATTTTGTTAAATAATTTAGTAAATATAAATTATAGTAAAATTCTTATAAAGTTAATGGTAATTTTTTAGTGATTGAAAACATTTTTTATCCTAAATATTACAACTTTTTTTAATAATGTTATCGTTTATATTAAATTATAATATTAACATATATATGAAATAATTCACATTAAATTTATATTATTTTTGGAATCAAAATATTCAAATTATCCAATGGTGATTTTTTATAAAATTTCTACTGTAGTCAGATTTTCAGGTATAAAAATAAATATTACATAAATGATTTCGTTTATTATCAAATCATAATGTCACAAAAGTGATATCATAAAATCAATAAATTTTATGAAAACAAATATTTGATTTTACATTATAATAATAATTCGTTTTTTATTTTAAAAACTATTTTTCCACTATGAATCCTCCCATTCATATATTATATTTTATGGGTTGTCAATCAGATATTTATGAGTTTTAATCACATCTTCATAATAAAGGGAATTATTATTTTTTATTTTAGGAAATTGACTATATAAAATAATTTTAACAAGTCCCATTTTTATGAAACAATTTTCCAAAACCTTGGAATGGTTTGTCGTTTGGGTTATTTTATTATGTAGAGTCCAACCCATAAATAATAAATACCCCCTAATTTCCTACCTAATCCCATCCAATAATCCATTTCTGAACACTAAAACTCCTTTAAGAACATCTATAATATAACCTATAGTCTCTACAGTCCACTTAATGTACTATGAAACCATCAAAAGGCCCTCAAAACGAATTTCGAGTCATAGACTAATGTAATGGATCCTAGAATTCTCTTATTTATTAAAGTATCATTAATATCTTATGCCTCCTATTTTCATTTTACAATGTTGTGATGTGTCATTACATGAAGATATTGGCTCCCATTTTATATCATATTGATCATGGACCCATTTCTATCTCATAACCTAATCTTTTTAGTTTTTTTGTGTCTTTTTTTTAACTAAAATTAAACCATGGTTTTCTATGATAAAATAACGGTTTAGTGAATACCATACTCATTTAATAAAAAGGGTGTTATCATTTATACACATATACATATTTGACATGAGTGTTACAAGTATTTATTCAACATTCAATGATTTTTTAGTAAAATACAATGATTAATACATTAATTTCGTATGATCTATGTGGAAAACATAATAATTTTATTGAAATTAAAGTGATGTGTGTGGTCGAAATTATATAGGAGTCCAATTAATTGGATTATGTTTATTCTCACCAATTGACATGTTTGGATTGAGGGTGAACCTTATTCATTTATGTGACTTTATCCATCATTATTTTTGGTAGCTGGACATTAAATTTTTATTTTACATTGTTTCATGTTGTTCCCACATTTATTATGATTATTTTATGACTATCATGATATATAATGTCACATTATCCATGTATATGATACAAACTCCTTTTGATACACCTATTTCTTAACATGTATTAATCTCAAAATTTTACATTTACCCCATTACAATGATTTCCATCTCTCTCCTCTATGATGAATTCCCCAATGTAATGTTTTTGATGTTTTTGTGAGTGTTTATGTATGTTTTTATTAAAGATGATGATTTCTAATTTTATATTGTTATGTAATTTACTTAATTTCCAAAGACAAAATAATTATTCGCCTTCAAGTTTTCATTATGTTTAAAATTTTTAAAATAATATTTAATTAATGTGAAATAAACAGAAGGGTTTTTGTACATGCAAGGAAAAATCATATTGTTGTTCACAACCAATCATAGGATAGGTTGGATTGAACAATCCAAAAAAATTCAATTATATTCACATGTTCATGAAAGTTAATCTATAAAACTTCTTCCCTCCATGTGGTGGTTAAGATGTCGTTTTTATATTAGTATCAAATAGTTATTGGTAAATCATATAGTTCCCCCTTGATCTCTCCCAGTAGTTCATTGTATATAATATTAAACAGTTTTCGAGCCACGACATCACATATACCATCTTCTAGGATGACACCTAGAATTACATATAAACTATTATCCAATTATGTGGTTGAGCACCCATTCAATATCACCATGCCTACAATTTAATAAAATTCAATAATAATGACATAGAGATAAATTTTGGAGCCAAATACACATATCGTGCCTTATTAACATTTCATATCTACTCCATTCAAAGAAATATCTTGCAGCTTCCATGACCCATGGGTCAAAACATTATAAAAAATTAATTATTAGCAGTAAATATTCACTATTAAATAAAGTGGGGATGTTGAATGATGGATGATGTGAATATCGACCACAAAATTGTATATTTAAAATGATCACCCTGAATAACTCAGGCCTCAAGAGATCCCTTTGGGAGGAATAAATTTAGAAAATTAAAGGATGATCATCATGTTAAAATACAAAATCTTAGAAAATATATTTATATAATATGAATATTGGAAGATATATAATAACAAAAAAACAATTTTTTAGGAATTAAACCCACAATATTCAATCTATAGTGTCCAATAATTATGGGGTACTTCAAAAAATTATTAACATAAGGTAATATATACAATATCATAAGGAATAATCCTTAAATATAAATATATCATTATTTGTAAAAAAATTATGGCATTTATAACATACGTCATGTAAGGCAACAATTCATTTTTTTCGTCAAAAGCTTTCCATAAACCTTATATTCCTCTCAAAATATTCCATTATCAATTATATGGTTCAAATTTAAATCCCTATGTTTTTTATAATATTATTTTTAAATAGTAAATAAATTAATTTATCATTTTAAATATACCATAAAAGATTTATGTTTTTTAATTATATTTTCTTGATTAATAAATACATTTATGATGGAAGAAAAATGTAAACAATGGTGAAAACAATAATTATCGCCCTAGGGTAAAACACAAATTACATAATAACCGATATTATTACATATTATATATATAGATTAATTTTAAATGTAAATCATTATTCACCTCAATGTGATTATGTTGAAAAAAATAATATTTTATAATTAATATATCATTATTGAGGAACCATTGAACATCCCACTCATTTCTAGATTATCCTATGGTTGGAAACTAGATTATAGAATCCAAATAACAAGTATATAATTTTTCTAGATTTTATAATTTTGTAAATTCAATATATTACCCTAGGGGAGTTCATGAGTCCTTGAAATTCAAAATTGAACAAATTATCAACTAGAAAAATACCAGATCACCAAATGTCACAAAAACCCACTCTAAAAATATCCCTCATAGGTATGAAATTATAATAGGGATGATTCCATTATCAATCATATTTCACATAATGAGGTGCACGATTGGTATATATTTCAAAAAATAAAAGCGATTAACCTTAATATATATTATCACAATTATAGGTAAGATTAGATAAAATAATATAATATAATAAATAAAAAAATTGCCAATCCCAATTTAAAATTTAACTTCATAAACAACTGAAAAAAAAATTGACATACTGGAAACAAATCTTATTCTATGAACATGAAATCTTAAATCTCTAGAAAATGAACATTGAACAAATATCTCATAGTACCACCCCAAACAAACTCTGGCAGACAAAATGTTTCATTATATATATATATATGGGTTTATCGAATAAGAATACATATTAAGAACCTACATGGAACAACTTTTGGAAATTTAAAATAACTATAATGAATAATAATTAATAAATTAATTAAACTAATTATTTTTTTGTATTGAAAAATTTATGACCAATCATTAAAATACATTTCCTAACATATAACACATATATGTAATTATATACATATGAAATATACCCCACATACACTTTCTATCTTTTTTTCATCCACATTCTCAATGACATTTTATCCCATTCTACAATCAATTGTATATGACATTCAGTACCCAGTGTATATATTCAACTTCCACATATAATTGTAAAACTCTTCAACACATATCTGATACCATATTTTGTTAATAGTATGTTTGGAAAACCACTACATCACATGTATTATATCATGTCACTAAATATTTTATATCCCACAAATTTAAATATATTGTGTCCATGGTCTCTAACACTTGAATATATTTATGTGATGTATCCTTCAGCTATTGTTACCAGTACATACCCGAATGGTAAAACTATGTTCTATCTCAACCCACGAAGATATGATACATGTATCATAATCAATTACATCCAAGATACAACTACAAATCTGTATATGTCTAATGGGTTAGTGAGGAAGATAGAAAAGTTAATAATTTACTCACTCAGAAACATAGATTTTGGGGAATGAAGAAAAACACAAAAAAAAAACATAGGAACCTGATTCCATCTAAAATATTGCGTTAAGGAATATAAAATAAGAATGTATAATGAAATGTATTTCACAAAACCAACTAAAGAAAACAACCTACACATAGTCCTAAAAGTAGAAATCACACCACATGACACATGGATGCCACACTATGTTATATGAAACCTGATCTCCTATGAGCACCCCAGATTCATGATTAAACATTAATTATCATTTTCTGTAAATTAGAAACTTCCAAAAATTAATTGAAAAAATTAATAATTATTATTTAATACTTCCATTTTATCAATATAAAATATTCTATCACTATTCATATTTCACTTTGAAATTTCTGTTTTATTCTCTTAGAGTTTTAATCAAAACATCATATGTTTCCAATTTAATATATATTAATAATTACCACCATCACAATCATTCCATCGCATGAATTAATTTATTATTAATTTTCCAATACATAATCCTTTTTTCTAGTAGATGAAATGTAATATTATAAGAAGTATTCACTCTCAGTGTATCGGAAAACTGAAATACAATGATTGAAATAAAAAACCAACAAATTGAAGAACACAGAACACAAAAATTCATCATGTAGGACAGGAATTACAATCTATAAATAAGTACAACCCATATAAACAAAAATTAATCATGCAGTAAAATTCCCTATATCATATTATTACATCTACAATAACATTAATCTCTTATCAATAAATATAAAACTATAAAAAACAGTCAACTTGATCCATATATATCACCTATATCATACCAAAAAAATCAAATCAAAAGAAGTATATATTTTAAAATCAATCATATATGTTAAAAGATGTGTTTCCAAAATAATAAAGGTATTAGGAAACCCAAGATGAAACATTAGTAACATCGTCCTTGATTTTAGAGGAACAAATATGTTCAAGATTCTTGTTGCCTCAATCACATTAATAGCCGCAATAAATATTTTTCATTATCTACATAGATTAAAAAATTCATTATGCATAGAATAAAAAACTAATCATTTGTTGATAAAAATATCTAAGAATAAATCACAAACATGATTTGATAGATAATTTCATATTCATTTATTTATAATGATTTATTATAATATAAATCACATGCCTCATTCATTAAACACATAAAAATTACCATATTTATATTTTTTACCAACTTCTATAATATTTATCTTGTTAGGGAACAATATTAGTAATAGAAAATAAATAATAAACCATAAATAATATATGAAAAGGAATTATCAATACAGCACCACCAAATACAATCACAATACCCTCCCAATGAATTGTTTTTTTAGCCTATAATTTTTATTTACGTATATTAAACTAATGTACAATGAATTTACTAATTTATAACTACACTCCTATAGATAATAATAGAGTGGTCATGAATATAATAACTGGGGGTGGTATAGTCAATTTTCTCAATAAAAGAATACAATAGAACAAATTGTTCTATAAAAACCTATTCGACATGGAATACCATGATTTATGAGGATATAAATCAATGTGGAATCATTAAAAATAACTAAAAAATATTTGAATATGTATATGATTGAATTTATTGAGAGAAAAAGGTATAGAAGATGATGTTGAGAATAGAGAAAAACTCATCTCAGATCACAAAATAATTATATCTAGAAGAAATGATTTTAATACAAGAAATGAGAATCAAGATTCTATTAATTAGGTTCTAGTTTCACCATGTATATTAAGTGGAATGAGAAATTAAGAATATTTATAATGCATATATAAATTTATATAGGCTTGACATTAGTAGGATCATAATGCACCACTGGGTTCCTATCAAAGAATGTTAGGGTATTCAACAGAAAAAAGATATAATAAAGGATATTAGTTATAAATGGTATCCCAACACAACCTCCTTAAGAAATAAATAATTTAATTTCCAATTTTATCCCTAAGATCGTACCCCATTAATATAGGGCTTAAATGATTCCCAAATCACTACACCATTATTGCCCCCAAATAAACTGAGATAGGGAACATGTATTTTAAAGACTCGACACCACAAAAAACCATATTATGATTCATTTATTCCAAATAAAGATGAAACATCGATCTCTCAATCCCAATAGAGAACTCATAAGAACCATGATATAGATACCACTTCAGATGAAGAACCACCAAAAGCAACATATTGACCCTATCACCATAAAAAACAGAAATATGTTAATTGTAACATATCAAATGACACATCACTCTATATAAATATATGAGACATTTTGTGACAGTAATGACATATACATTCATTGCTCAACGCATCATCTATTCATTTACCTCTTCCCTGGCACCTCCAAACAAACCAAAAAAATGTATCAGGAAATATTGAGATGTAATATCATATATCACTCAAAAAATTATCATACACAAGATTTTAGACATCATACTTGGTTAGGAGGAATATTAATATATATATAAATCCAAGAAATACATTTCATTGGTCTCTCAATATCGATAAAATAACTAACACATCATTGCGATATTACATTTTAAGAAACAACACCATCAACCAAATCCTAAAAAATATTCATATATAGAATTCAATAATATCGCTCATCACACAACCCAAGGTATTACTATATTATCTACAATTAACAATCAATGATATTCTTCTCTAAGACACCATGACACCACAAGTTACCATCCATGAAAATAGAATCAATGTGAAACAGTTTCTCCAAAATTTTTTGGAATGTCAAAAGGTTTCTTCGGAAAGGTATCAAAATCTTTAACTCCCATTTCACACTAAATATTGACAGGTCAATACATATAATGACAATTTGGATGTTATGATATGTTAAGGTACTAATTAATCAAGTTACATTATAGGGATAATTATCTCCAATATGCAACAACTTCAACATGTGCTAACACAACAAGATGTTCTAAATGATGAAGGATTAATATTAAAACCATATTCGAACCTATACATCCCATGATGATGATATAAATTATGGAACAAATTATCTAAAATATAAAACACTATAGAATTATTCATTTACATACAATTATATTTTTTATTATTTAGTGATACATTAATTTTATCATGCAGAATTTGCCTATTTTATTTATGAACTACACCAATTCATCTCTATAAATCAATAGATCCATTTCCCCATAATAACATGATGTAGGTCCACATGGATGTTAATACATTTCATTAAATAGATCCATAATAATATTATAATAATAAGAATAATTTTAATAAAATGCCACCAATAAAAAATTTCTACCACCTGAACCACTAAAATCAAGAATATATTCACACACCATTCCTTATATATTATGGAATTATTTCTTTTTCATATAAGTAATTTGTTAAAATTGGGTCTAAGGTATATATTAGGGGGAAAATCATATTACAAACATATATATATATAGCATATGTAATACACATTCCCAGATCAATGATTACCATATTTAAAATCTTATAGACCATTACAACTACATTTAGATAAATGTTTATGAAAACCACCACTTAGATCGACAATATAATCACTAGTAACTGAGTTAACATAGACATGAGGACCATGATAACCTAATTATCATCACATCCCCTTGATCACTATGAAAACCTAAGATAACATCAATTATTATTTCTTCAATATTTTAATGGGGAACATCATGTGGGAAATGATAACTGTATGGATCATGGTTATCAAATTTTATAAATTAGAGAATGAATCATCAAGGGAAAAACATTGTGGAAAATATCATCATTCCAATACATTGAAACTATAATCATATTTTTTGATACATATTATACAAACCATGATGTTCTATTAAGGTAGATATATGGAACTTATGGAGAATCACCACATGCATCACTAAAAGATTGAATTATAGGTCACCAAACCCATACACCAATATATAATGTAAAAAAAAATCTTTATATTTTTTCATAATATCGTTTTTGAAAAACTATGTTATAGTTAATCCATAAATATATGTTTTAAAATATGGGTTGATCTATTACCATTCATGGTAATTTTAGATAGATAGTTTAAGATAATTATTAAAACTGTTAAAAATGTGAAAACATCCATTTACTGTATATTTCCCCCATAAAATAGGATATTATATTTATAGTCATGTTTCATTTAAGAAAAATTTTCATTATATAGGTGGAGTCGCCATTTATAATTCTATTACACCTATATATAATAAATCAATATAAAAAAATATTTGATCTCATTATTTTTACAAAAAAAATCATAGAAAGAGATATAAAATAGTAAAATAATTAATCTATTTTTGGAAAATAAGAATATTCATAAGTAAAATTATTATTATTTATGAAATGGTAATTTATCTCAAATATATATTTACTCTACATGATACTAATTTTTTCTCACAGTTATTTATATGAAATTTCATATAAGTATTAAAAGAAAAAAAATTCATGAGGTTTTGATAAATGAAATAAAAAATACTCTATAAAAATAAAACATTTACATTTAATAGACATTAAAAAACAACATTAAATAATATTATAATTATATTATAATATAAATTAAAAATATTTCCACAAAATCAAATTTCGTAAAACAATATTTAGTCACCATGAGACCCCATCATCATTTAACAACTACAATAATTATTATAGTGGAAAAATCTCTAATATTAATTACAATATATCTCCTTTGGAAAATATATAATTACCCAATGCATTGGAGATCCATAAATTAGGCTCACCTATCCTCATGAAATGTATCCAACAACAACATCATATATAAAAAATTTATAAAATTTCACATTTTTATTACAATAAAAATGAAAAATTAATATTAATATAATATATATCACATCCTTGTATATCAAAAATAATTAATGGAAAGATAAATTTAATTTTAAAGTTTATAATAATGTAAAATACCAAAAGAAAAAAAATATATTATTACTAGAAATTACATGAATACATACAAAGGATGTATAATATTTAATAAGGGGTATTGTGTTATTCATATGTATTTATGTAATAAATTTTAGAATACATTTTTTAACACATTTGATATGATAGTCAAAAGTGGTATTAATAGAAATTGTTAAAAATATAATATTATAATTTTTTTATAATATTTTTAAAATTATATATAAATTTCCTTAAATATGTTTCATTTAATAATTATAACATTCTTATGTAATTTTAAAACTTTTTCATTTACGTATCAATGTTGGGAATAAAACATAAAAATAACACTATAAGTAAAAATACTTTACCTCAATCCCTAATTTGTTTTATTTTGTCTATATCTCATGACTAATTAAATTACATTATTCATATAGTGGATAAATAAATTTACATGGACATTAATCAATAATTATTAATATTTATTAAAATTTTATGAAATTTTACTGGATACTTATTATTTAACTTCACATAACACATTTTGTGGTCCTACTATCCCTAACCATCAAAATAAATTTGTTTTATTGACGGTGGTCAAATGTTTCATGGAAACATAAATTTTATAATATATAAAAAATTAAAATTATTATTTTAAAACATTAAATTTGCTTTTATAATCATAAATTTATGGCTGTCATGAAAAATAAAACTCATAATTTCTTGGAAACAGAAGGTCATATGGAGAAAAGGGAGACATTATATTTTTCCTAATGGAAAAAAATGATAAGAAAATTAATATTTACAATTAATGGTTAATAATAATATTATAAATAAAATATTTTATCATTAAATCTAACCTTATTACAATTATTGTAAAATGTAATTAAAAAATGTATATCATTGACTCATGGAGGTCATATTTAAAAATAATGCGTGAGTGAAATTTTTATTTTACAACGTATGGGCGGTAAGAAAATAGATAATATTTTATATATAAAAAATATAAATTATTTTATAAGTATCTTATATATCCTCGAAATAAACATTAATAAACATCCATGTGACGTTATGCTGAATAGAGAAATACATTTCTTCATTGAGGTGGTATACCACATGTACTAACGTATAATGTTATAATTTACAATATATTGGAACTAAATAATATGATAGTTGTTACATAAACCTAGTAAAATTATATTTATATCAATTTTAATTATTTTATTTTACTAGTATGTTAATATAGGATTTTAATGAGTTTCGAAAATAAAAAAATGTGAAATAATCAGAGATGATTATTCCTCCCCCTTTGATATAAATCTTTAGATTAAATTTTCAGCTTTTTAGGATTTGTTTTTATTCAGATAATTACCAATAAAATGTGGATAGTTGAATTTTTATGTTTTCTGGGTAGATTTTGGTCTTCTTAAATGTTTCAAACAGTGCGTACAAGTGAATAGAGGAGGCTCCCTTTCTTATGCTAGATGGGTGGAACCCTTATAAATATTAGGAACTGTAAAATATAATATTTGTATCTCTCAAGGAAGGTTCCACAAAAAAAACCCGATGTATAAAATAAGATCATTTAAGAATTATATATACTTATCCAATAATGCATCTAAAATTTGTAAATATATATTCAACCTTAACTTCGAGTTTAACCCAAAGGTAATTGTTTAAACCATTACCATGATAACAATAATTTACTATGAGAATACTTATTTAAAAAATAAGAAACACAAATAATTAATGAAATTAAAAATAATTGTAAAAAACAGGAGACTATTTTCAAAAATTAAACTCTCATAATTATTAGAAATTCCATTTAATATATGTTCACATGACACCATGGTAAATTATTTTCATAAAATGAAATTTTTATGAATAAAAATGGTTCAATTAAAAAATAAAGTATAACAGAGACTACCACATTATTAATTTTATTTGGTTAAATAAAAAGGGACTTATTTGACATAAAAATGATAATAAAATTAAAATTGTTCTTTTCAATACTATGATATAATATAAGAACGAAAGTTAGTTTTTATTTTAATAAATACATTAATTAGAAGTTCATTAATTTCAAACATACAATAATATGTTCATAAAATAATTTTTAAATGAATTATATTACATAATAAATATATATTTGATCATGAAAACCATTATATTTATTTTTTATTAATTCTCTTATGACGATATTTATATAACAGTTATAGTAATTTTAATATCTGTGTCTTTCAACAATCACCAAATGATCAAAAATTTTATGAAACAGATATATTAACACCATAATTTTATTTTGACATGATTTTTAAAAATAGTAATTCCAATTATTATTTTTATATGTCTAAAATTTAGGAATATTAATTTTAATTAAGAACATAAAAACTATGGAAGACATATTTTGTAGAGGATTTGTCTTTTTATAATATATGTTTTATCAACCTTATAACATATCAATTAATAATTCTTTTCAATTTAATTATCTTTACATAGTATATTTATAGTGTATTTATTTTGTATCATTGATTTTATAAATATATTACGCACTTTAGTTTTGTTTGGTATATATCAGATTTCAATCAATAGGATATTTACATAAATTAATACATACTATATTTTAGTGGAGTTACATTCTCCCTCGTTAAATAAATTGTTTCCTCACAATTTTATTCTTATTTCCAATGGGAGAGGCATTAATATTTTTTAGAATAAATTCCTTAGTGGGGATGATGAGTTTGGAAACCATTTTTAAAAGGATTCCTAATAATTTAACATGAGAAAAAAATAAATGATATGTAAAGTAGTGTCACAAACCACCTCCACACAAAGTGTACCCTTTATTAACTAGGAATTTGAAAAGTTATATAATGTCACATGATCCCTACCTTCAATAGGATCTGATTTAGATACCAGAACCAAGGGTACATACACACATAGATCGGAGGAATTACCCTCTAAGAGAACACATGAAAAAAGAGAGGTATGATAGACACTATCAAAATCATTCACAGACCACAATGTAAATTAAACCCATGCGTATACATTTAATGTCATGCAATAACCACTTCAAATAAACCAGAAAAATGTAAGTACAAAAAATGTAAAATGAAAGATACTACGAAGCCCATACATCTACTATAAAACCCCAATCAATTAGTAACCATACTAATGTAAAATATTCTCCAAATGACCTAAAAATAGTTTCATGTAGGGTGAGATAATAGTATACATAGTAAGATCCTCTATAAAGGAATTTATGAAAATGTAAAAAATCATGATATAGAATATTGAACAACAAGTGAAACTAAATTATCACCTAGACGACCACACTATTTTCTGAGCCAGACAATGGATACTCTCACCATGTATCCCATATAAGATAATATTATATAATAATGAATATCCAGGGTACCCAACTATAACTTCCCTACTGGTTTTCCACTTTTCCCCAATATCGCATGTCCTGAGCATCTCTCTTCAAAGAGGATATCATACAGACACCTCGATGAAGCACTGCAACATGTACCACGTACAACACACCTCCACATCCCCATAACAAAATATAACCTTGTACTTTTTAGGATCCACCATAGCTCGTATAACATGTATCATACATTGGGTATTACACTTCAAGACATCACATTCCATACACTGAGTAAGGATCCTCAAGCCATTACAACCCATACACATTATACATATAGTTTTCCATAGGAAACTATATGTATAACACATGTGTGTTAAGTAACCACAATCCATTAAATCCATCTACTAAAATTTAAATGGAAACCTACCAACCATGGCTACCAACACATTTTAATACCAATAAAAGAGTGTGGAGCCAAAGGGGGATGTAATCCATCCATCTTATCACAATGATGTGGGGGAAAACACCCCAGGTCTCAATATCCTCAGTTTTTAACTTACCTAACTGGTAGGGTATAGTATCATATGGAAATACCAATTTACAATATATAGTACATATCACAACCACTCTATGCTACTAACCTCGTATTATCCTCATCAATAGCTATGTTTTATCTGACTCCTAGCATCCTTCGCTATATCTAGATATCCAATAAACTCACACTGATTTAAAGAGTAACAATACTTTCTGTTATCCATTTTATAAATATCACATTACATTACTTCCTTATTTAACCCTTAATTAACCATTATCAACATCAACATTTCATTACATTATTATAACAACAATTATACATGCACACCTAGCGTAACCAAATAGAGTCAACAACTTATAAAAATAAAAAAAATCCAAATTTCATCCGAGTAAGATCCATCCCTATTGGTTAAAAAATTGTTCATTTATCAAAAACATTACCACCTTCCATATTTGCATATTTCTAGGTATTCTAGGAAAAACTTTCCAAGCTACCAAACACAAGCTACTCAATACCGTGAGTTGATGAAATACCCATGAATTCATTTACACCATTATAAGGAGCATATATACATCCTTCCTTAACAAGAAATACATGAAATAATGTGGCATACCATATGCATCTTCACCTCTTCTAGAATGATCGTAAAAGAAAATGATGCCTCATGTAGTGGGGAATGTAAATTATATAAACAAAAACATTTTCATAATGCATACAACAATCATATCAATATGTATTAACATTATTAACATGTTCCATCTTCTCTGGTGTCCTCCCCAACACCTAGATGACGAATATGATGCATCTTTCCACTATATGACTAAACTATAGCCTCAACGACTGGGAATCCTCGCCCATAATATAGTAACAACCCTCCGGGATCAACCATCCTAGGATCAAATAAAATCATAAGGATCATGAAACCAACAAATAATCTAGGATCTTTACCTCAAAAATGACATTCAAGATTCCCAAAAAATGAACTCTTGTAGCTCCAAATCCCAAGCAACGTGGCCTTTATAGAAAATGTGAAACTTATTCCCTACTAATGAATTATATTTAATTCATAAAAATGCATCTTATTCCATTATTTTTTAACAATTAATTATCGTAGGTTTAAATACATGAAAACATTGAAAGACGCTTCTAAAGCTATTAAAAATTAATTAAACAGTTAATTTTACATTGAAAAAATACTTTTGTAAAAAATAATAAATACCCATCAGTTACATCCACCAATTCATTTGTAAATTCATATCATCAACAATTTTATTATCATCAAATTAGGATTACAACTGGATTCATTTGAATGGAACTTTAAATAGTTATCCATTTAATTATAAATTAATTTGGGCTTTATGATGATTAAAAATTTCCATTAATTGAAATGTGATAAATATTAATATCCATAGATGTCACCCTATATATAAAATCAAGTGGAAAATATTTATTGTGGATTAAAGAAATAACATCACTATGTGATCGATACCAATTAACTAATCTAGTTAAAATTATTATTATGTAAATGTCATAAAAATACCAATGGTTAAATTATTATATCTCTATAGAAGATCATAGATAAAATAAGATGAAATATATACCCAAACTCAAAAGGTTTCAAACAATTTTTTCATGATAACAAAAAACACAATGGATCGTGATCACATCTCTTTTAATTACTGCATCAACCTGAGGACTCTGTGACATCGCTACTCCAACCCACAACTGAAAAAGATCCATTAGAAACATGACTATGACATTCCACCACATGGAAATTGGAAAATATAGGAAACAAATTGAAAAACCTAGATGAATGAAGGTAGAACATAATTTATATCAACGGTAGATTGACACTCCTGGTTGGACCATAATAGGGGATGCACATAGAGTTGGAAAATCTCTATGGAGAAAAAAACAAGTAATGGAGGTTTATTACATGACTAATATTGGAGGAAGATAGTTGGGTGTCACATAATAAGGATAAACTATACGAAGGATTGGGGCATAGGGTATCTCAGCCTTTTTAAAATCCAAATGGAGCAGTGGTTTATATATAGTCAGTTTCTCCATTAGGGGTGGATCTGGACAAGATAATGTGTTTTGGCTGAGTAAAATCACTCGAATCCTTAAGAAGATTTAGCTATGAGTTTTAGGATTTTTATAAACCTTAAATCCATTTAAACAAGGATTTGAATTTATTTTACATCAATGATAACATAGAAATGGGAAAATTGTTGGAATCTGGAAACAATATTCATGACTCACAATTGGATGAGTCATCATTGGATAACTGGAAATGTGGAAAACCCAAATTAAGGAGTCATGTTGACCTCCCAAAACACCTCAAACACCATATTTCAACAATGGAATGGATTGAATAGTTTTGATCCCTTACATCAAATACATCTCAAACTATTCAAACCATCAATAATCCAAATCCAACACATAGTGGAAACCTAAAACTAGGTCTAAACAACCACACTTTGAGATAACAATAAGGTTAGTTCCCCAACATATGCTTAACTAATTCACTATGAAACAACACAATACCACGATAAAACCAAAATCAGATCCTAAAAACTCTCCTAGAGTATATACCTCTCAAAATTGAAAAATATACAATAAGTAACAACCAAAAATCATCCCAAAAATGAAAAGGGATCTATAACCACAATACACATAACATGAGATGTGATAACCATCAAAAATATTATCGGATTGAGAATATATCTATGAATCATGTTCTCATGTAATATCTTTCATTACATTGTTCTTCCATAGGACACAGACTAGGGGGATATCCAACCAGCACTACACCTTCACATGGAATCCCTAGTTCTCTACATGCCTCTCTTTGAAAGGGTCATTATTGTTAATTTGGAGCTCAGCCCAATCAATAATGTGAGAGTCTTCATAATTTTAATGATAGGGCTGTGAAATGTGAAAAACATTGTGTACCCATTCATAATAAGGGTATGTTCTACCTGATACACCACGATTTCAACATGATCAAACACCTCCAAAGAACCAACAAATTGATGACAAAGAACACCTCTATTACCAAATAATTACAACCCTTGATGGAAATTCACCTTCAGAAGAAAGTGATACCATACAACATACTCCAGAGGTCTCATCCTTTTATGGAAATATTATTTCTTCTGAACCAATGATACTTTCATCCTCTCTTGAATTATCTGAACTATATTGGATTTATTTTTTACTTGTTCTGTCCTAAGAATTCCGGACACATTTTCCCAAGTCTAGCAAAATGGAGAATGGAAATGTTGTCCATAAAATTGATTAAAACTATACAATGCCAATGGTGGAGTGAATACAATTGTTGTATGAAAAATATTACAACAGAAATTTCAAAATTCACAAACCTCCAATATCTAATACATAAGAGTGTAACATGTCTTCAAGATTCTATTTGGTACGCTCGGTCTATCCATTAATCTATGTATGAAATGTTGTTCTAAGACATAGATGTAAAAAAAATCTTGTGGGAGACCTCGCCACATTGTTTTGGTAATTTTATGATCTTGATTCGAAATGTACATCATTAGGACATTATGGTGTATCAAAACCTCATCTAGATACAACCTTAACAAAAATCCCACTGAGCTCGACTCCTTCATTTCTATAATGTGAACTGATTTAAAAAACTATTCCACTACCAACCATATATTGTAAATGTATTCTTGATATTGAGTAGGAATATTATGAAATTTTATCAAGATTTTATTTCACTTCCATTGAATAAAATCTAACAATTGGAGAAAACTATAGGGAACATGGTCCCCTACCTATACCTTTTGGAAAACTAAACACCGGGAAAAAATACTATGCAACTGCACCCTTAAATCGAGACCACCAAAACTGACCTCCCATAGCTTGGTACGAATTCATATATCCATGATGGACCAACAATTAAGAACTATGGAACTATTTAAGAACCATCTCACACATCTCTAATGTAATTAAAATCCATCTATAAAATGATATTTGGGGAAGTTCATTATTAGACCAACCATTAGGGCCCTCACAACAAAAAACTCATTCTCTCAAGATCTCAAACTCAAGATCTCACAAATAAGATTCTTCTATAAACATCCCCAGAGATTACTACACAATCATCTGAAAAAAACAACCTCTACAAACCAAATTATCCCATATCGATTTTTTATACTACAAGATCATCAATAACTATCCAGCAATCACCCAAATCCCACACTGGATCAATATTTCACTTCATTCTCAATGATTCTACTACAATGATCCCTTTCTATGTGTATATAAAATCTCAAAGTTTTAATCATGTATGAACTCCATCCACAGATGCTGACACATGTTCAATTCATGCTAGGAAAATTCATACCTCATAATTGTTTGACTGGTGATGACCACAAAGCACTAACTGATGAAGAAATGTCACAAAAACAATAGGTAAAAAAATACTGCTTCCAAAATTATATTGTATATGGAATAGTTCCATTCATAGGGATGAAACTATCATGACCCATATGAAATAATTTATCTCTCTTACTTGAGAACTCAAGACAACCCCATACATGACGTGTCATCAAAAACCTCAAACAGAACTCTATATATAGGAAAAAAATAACATAAGTATGGAACAAATTATACTTTACATAATAAGAATCTTCTTGAAATTTATCATTACACAAGAATATCTTATCCTTTAATTTAAAATCTATAAGTGGTGTCTCATCCCGAGATAAATAAGCTACACATATCCTAAAATAATAGCATGAAGATGGAAAATTCGCACCTCTTCCACTTTCTTGGGTGATACCCAATATAAATTTTCTTATAATATAGGAAATCCATATATCATCCCTAATGAGATACAATATACCCCAAAAAATGACTTCTCAAGGGCAAAAGTCAAACTTCAACATCATCAAAAACAACTTCTCACCATGATGAACTCCAAAAAATCACAAATATTTCACATATGATCCTCCTCGAATGTGATGTATGAACATATTTGTCGATGAAAACCACTATCATATCTAGGAATTCATGGTAATCATCATTCATTAATTACATGATTATGGAGAGGTAATTTTTCATACCAAACGAAATCACAACCAAATCATAATTACCAAGACGATAATTGAAGGTAGTGTTCAAAATATTACCATTTTACAGTCTTATGTGACGACCTCAATACTAAAAATCAATCTTCAAGAACCAACTTGTACACTTCAGTTGATTGAATGAAATTTCAATCTCCGTAATAGAAAAGCATTTCATCACATTCATTTGGTTTATTTGAGGATAATTGATAGAACACTTCAAAATGCCATCAATTTTCATCACAAAAAACACCAGTGCACCACATAGTGAAACACTCATTTGAATAAAATGAATTTCAATAAAAAACAAATCAGTATCTACAACTCCCACAACTTAGAAGGTTCCATCCAATAAAGAAACATTTAGATAAGAGATATTCCTACATTTTTCTTAATCCCAAGAACAATATATTATCATGTGGGTAATAATATAACCTCCTCTGGAACGACATCAGGGTACTCTTATATAACCCTAGGACATGCCAACTACTACACATCAGAAAAAATAAACATCATCTTATCCATCATATATGATAAAAAATGAACAAATCTTAAACCCATTAAAGGGAATTTCTCTCTAAAAACACTACATGATCTGAATACACATTAAAGAACACAACCTTCTTCCAGAACAAATTCATCATTGCATTAAAAAAATAAAATAAATCTATGTCTGTGATGAAATAATATGGTTGAATCTGTAAATATAATAAATATCACCAAAAGCGGTGAAACCCAAGCACTATCTCACAATCTCTACATACATTGAACAAGTTAGATCGACTTATAACTAGTGTATTCCACACTAAGGGCACCGAAATATATTTACCAAAATTTCCAAAACATGGAAAAACGTAGGATATATGAAGGAGTGTCTCAATATGGAATCAAAAAAGGCATGCACCAAAGTTGAAATCAAGTGGAAGGTACATTGAAGGGCATCTAGAATACCTAATTCATTCAACAGTAACACATGAATTTTACCATGGCCTCCTCTATGACCTCTCGTGGCCTAATGATGACCACCTATATGGCCATGATATATTATCAGATGACTATTAGTGTCCTAGGGCTATCATCTACATAACCCATATTCTATATATTGACCCATAACTGGTGGAACATGCTGCTACAACCTTTTCTAAAACAACCCCAATAGAGGAACCTTAGGATGAAGACCTAGGCCATGCTAACTGATTAGAAAAGGCAAGAACTCTAGTCCCTAATGACCTCATCCTCTGCAATAAAAAATCCTTTTCAACCCATTTTACTGTCCTGAGATCCTCTAAACACTGAAAAAGATATTATGTGGCCTCAGACATAGCACTGGTTGACAGAAATCTCGTCTACCCTACAATCTGAGAAAACTAGACCATTGCTCAACATTATGTGGAATATTTATGAATCCCTTATCATGATGATCTTATTTGGGATTGTGTCCTCTTGATGAATTATTGTTTTTAATCACGTTAAGATATGTGTTCATCATAGAAAGGGTGTCCTTTCAATGAATCTCTAGGTTAAAATCCAGATAAAAATCCCTCTTGATGTCATCCTTATCTTGAAACATGTCTGAATCATATTGAAAATGGTTCTTGAAATTGATTCTGAACTCTATCACATTAGAGATCCTATAGCGATTGTTAAGAAGCACTTAGAGAATATCTATGTTCATATTCTATTAAATAAACTCAACACTAAACTAGTATTCAAACTCCACTCACTCGACTATCGACTCCATGTGATCTCTAGGGAATAATAACCATCACTTCCTTCCTACCCCACATAGCATTGTCACAATCAATGATACCCAATGATCTTTCCGAGAATAGATCAAACTGAAGTTTACCTCTACATCCTCAAAAAAAATATTCTATTTGAGAAACTGAAAATGATACATCATAACTCTTTAGGAATTGGATATGAAACTCTTTGAGTGTCCCCCTCTAAGTGTAATCATCATCAACCCCTACCCATTGGTGATCTACTTGCACCACCAGCTAAGCATCATCAGTGTGAACCTGATGTAGAAACCTAATAGAAAAAAATACCACAAAAAAACATAGATCTATTAATCCTAGAATATATAATAATTTATTAGTAATTAGTTGTTTACATTTATGGATGATAGGTTAGCCTATCCCATTTTATATCCATTCAAACTCCTAATAAAGAAGAATGATGCATGTTCTTTTACAAGGTCTCTAACCTACAACAATAACATCTCATTTAGTAGTCACTATAATATTAAAGGTTTGTTCAACTAAATATAGGGGGCCAAAATATATGTGTCTCATCTGGTCACCCTTATTTACATTGCTTCTAAATGTAGCAGGCATTATTTCCCTAGTGACCCACGAAAAATCAATTACGCCTAACTCTAGTCACCATCATATCCCTCAACCTCCCTCTGATACCACTATTTAACAACCCCTCCCTACAATGTGTACCCTTATTAGGATGGAAATGGTATAAAAGAGATAATGGCACCAGAGTCCCACCTCCAGTTGGCATCGAGTTGGAAAATATCAATGAGGGTATAGTAAACACACAAATGAGAGGCATTACCCTCTATGAGAACTCATGTGAAAGTGATATATATGATTGATTCCAACCAACTCCTACTGAAACCCCAATGTAAATGATATCAATTCACATATATGTAATTTCCTTAAAGAACTTTTTAAAATGGAATGAAAAAATGTAAGTAAAAAATAAAAGTAAAATGATACTGACCTCGAATCCCAAAAAACTCATGACAAACCCCATGATAGTAGTATATTATATTCTCTGAAACCAGGTCTAACTAACATGAAAAATAGTATATCTAATGTACGGTGAGTATACAAATATAATGAAAAAGATCATCCCTAGAACATCTCATGCATATGATTTCAAATCATGAAAAATCATAGTGAATAAAATGTGTATCTTAGTCATCACTGAGACATTCATACCATGTTTACATCCCCAAAATCAATACCATCACAACGAATGGCATACTGGTTCATATTATAAAATAATTAATATCAAGGTCACCCATCAACCACTTACATAACGGTTTTTCACTTTCCCCAACATCGTACCTCCGGAGTATATCTCTCCAAACATGATAGCCCACAAACACTTAGGAAAAATTCCTTAACATGCACCTCATGAATCACACATCCATTTCCACATAACTAAAAGAAATCACATTGATTATGGGATCCACCATAGCTAATATAATATGTATTATATGTTTGTTATTATACCACAATCAATCACAACCCATACACTGAGTAAGGATGCTCAAGCCATTACAAAATATACATGTTAGACATCTAGAAGTAAAAAATATCCCTAATATATGTGTGTGAAATAACAACAATCCATTACATCCCAATACCCACATACTAGGGAAAACTACCCATTGTTCCAACCAACACATGGAACTACCAAGAGAAGAGTGTGGTGAGAACGGTGGTAGTCAGCTATCCATACTCCCACCAAGATGATGGGGAAAACAACCCCCCACAAGGCCTAGAATCCTTGGGGTGTCAGTTTCCCTAACTGATAGGGTAGAGTAATGTATATAATCAATAAAAATTAGTATATAAAATAGATCAAAACAACATTATGGGAATAACCTAGTATTAGACTCAAATATAGATATCGTCTCTCAGACTCTGGGCCACCACCACTAAGAATACGTATTCTATATGAACCAAAACAATTAAAGAGCTAAATTAAATTACATCATCTAATGATATTTGTTTCAATTTAAATTAATAAAATAATTAAAAATTATATAACCATTTTCAACATCCAAATTTCATTACATTAGCATCAAAACAATGATACCTCCCCTCTGGGCATAAACAAACTGAGTCCACAGCTTGTAAAAATCACAACCTCATCATTTCAGCTCTGCAAGCTCCAACCCCATAGGTTAATCAATTATTATATTGTCATAGGAATTAACAATATCTGTATTTCCATATTTCCAGTTACTCTATGAATGAAATTATAAGGATCCAATATCAAGGGTCTCAACATTGCGAGTAGATTAGCTACCCATTTAGACTTTTCCATATATAGGAGGAGTGTAGACTAATCCATCCTCGTGAACATAAACAACTATTGTGCACTGAATATCCCACACATCTTTAAATCATTTAGAAAATGAGTATGAAAAACTAGTTCCCTCATGAAATCAAAAATGTAATCAAAATAAGAAACAATAGATTCTAGAAGCATCCAAAATTCATATGAAAGGTTAATCTGAGCATCAACACATTCCATTATATTTTTTTTCCTCCAAACACCCACATGAAAAATCTAATGTATATCGCTACTCTAGGAATTTTCTACTTCCATAGTGAAGAGGCCCCCCAAACCACACACTGCAACAGCCCTGCTAGCTCATCCATCCTAGTCTCATATCACATCACAAGTAGTAGGAAATAGGCCTAGATACCATGCTCTTAGCGCTAAAAATGAATTCATCCTTCACACACAATATGAAATCACAAATACCTATAAAAAGAAACAATGACTTTACAATAATATGGAAAATGAAGCCCTATAAAGGCAATATATTTTATTCATAAAATTAGTTATTTTTCTATATTGAATTAACTAATTCATTGTCACGTGATCTACCTACATGAATCCAAATAAACATGCTTATCAAGCTACCATAAATTAATAATATTTATAATATAACATGACTTTGATACATTTATCATCATTTATAAACATGATTCACATTAATCATGTAATTAAGTTAAACATTCATATATAAATCATTTTGATCGTCAAAAAATTACAACACCAAGAAGATTCAATAGCATGCATCTTTAAAAAGTTATTCATTTAATTGTTAATTAATCATCGCTCTATGTTGTTAACATGCCTATTAAAATAATTACACAATTAATTATCAATTAATCAGGGCTCTATTTTGATTACCAATTTACAAAAATTTAATTCTTTATAATTCATTAAATGCATAGATATCACACTTTCTATCAAAATAGGAGGAAATCTGTTTTTACAGTATAAAATAACAACATCGTTATTCGATTCATACCAATAAATTAATCCAAATCAAATAAATATTTGGTCAATTTCATTGTGATCCAAATGGATAAATCATGTTATCTCTATGGTTTCACATAAAACAAGAGAATATAACAATCCAATACGTCATATGGTTTATGACATTCATTATAGGAGAAATACCAACATAACGGATCATGATCACCTCTCCGACAATGACTACATCCACCCGTGGATGTCGCGACACTAACACGCCAACCAAAAACTATTAGACCTGCATTAGGAATATATATATTGCATTCCATCACATGGAATGTAGAAACTAGAGGAAACATATTAAGAAACCCAAAATAGCATAGGTAGAAAAAAACATATATAAAAGAAATATTAGTACTTCCTAGTTTTACTAAAAAGAGGGAGCGCCTGAAGAAGGAAAACACCATGGGAAACATGATCCAAGGATTGAGTTCGATTAAATGACTCCTATATTATATAATACGTTTTGGCACCCAATACCATGGAGAAACATGAAGAAAAAAAAGTGAATAACGTAATCCTGACAACTGAATATTTAAATTGAGGAGTGGTTTTGATATAGGTAAATTATCCATTGATGGATGATCAAGTAAAGAATATATATTTAATCATGTGATGGAACCCATGACCTTAATAATAATTTACATAGGAGTTATGGTCTTTGAATCGGTCGTAAATCAATTAAAATAATGATTTTAATGCATTTTACATCAAATATAATGTCCATGTTGAAAAATATTGGTAAATTAAAACCACAGTTCAAGAATCAACTTTGGATGAGTCACTATTTGATGTTTGGAAATTTGATAAAATCTTGAAATGAGTCAACGTGGCCCCCTATAACATATTAGACACAGTATTTCAATAATGGAATAGACCTGAGAGGTCTATGGCATCACATTGGTAGTTGAAGATAAATATTAACATGTTCAAATAAATACCATATAATCCACCACGATAATGCATTCATTTTATATGAACATTAATGTGTGTGTTGAGACATAGAAATATATCCAATACAATGAATTTAATTTTCTAGGAATTTATAATTTGGTGGCTCATTATTGTCCATTATTATCAAAAAATAATAACCTCATAGAAAATGATATATTCCATCTCGACTAATTTATATATCAATCAATTTTTTGAGATTAAGTGGTCATATACAATCACGATATAGAATAATAAAAAAATAAACAGAATTCATTTCACTATATTTTATTTGTAGTAGTTAATCCATGGTTGTGTTTTGATCATTATTCCATCTCTAATTCATATTATTTATAAATCTTATGTTACATTAATTACATTTTCATGCATATGGTACAAAAGTTTATATTAAATGGATTTTAAGATCCATCAAAGAGTGAAAGGATATTCAACATATTTCTATACATTAACAAAAGAGGAAATTGTTATCACATGCTATGAACTATTAAATATGAACAAGAATTCATGTGATGAAATGATATTTTAAGGTTAAAAACAAAAAAATTACACAAAAAATTTCACATAAATAATTTCAAAAGTAATAACTTCAAAAAACCATCAAAATATTTTAGAATAAATTTTAATCCTAATGATTTGAATGAATCCCTCACATATTCTTCAAAAATTAATTAAAATTTATATCTATATAAATTAAATCTCTTACTAGTTATCATTAATAAAATATGTATTACACAGTAAAATATTATCTATATTAGACTAATATTTTCTATAAAAATCCAAATTCACAATAAATAGAAAATTAAATCATATATTCATCTAACAGATAACTAATTTATTATTCCTAAATTAATATCCACCACATTAACACAAAAACCATAATATTAATAACTTTCACATATTAAATGATTCCTATAATGTTTCTATATATACATATATTAATCGTTTTCCATAATAAATTTTCTAACATAATCAATAAAATTAGTTATTTTAATAACCTTGTTTTTTATTTGATAAGATGTTTTTCCCATAAATATTAAGAAAACATTATCCCAACTAACCAAAATTATAATTTCATTAAAATTTATATTAATAAAAATATTCATATGTACATCAATAATTTAACATTACACAGAACACATTAACCATTATTTTTCATATTATTCAATAATATATCATTCCTGTAAAAAAATGGTGTTTATGTATTAATATCAATTAATATATATATACAATATTGATTTATACATTCAATATATGTAAAAATATAATTCTTATGTTTTATATGGCAGTCGTAGTTTCATCATCTTTAGTTTTTAATACATATGTTTTATTGAATGTTATTTAATTGTAATTGATGATTCCAATCTTTAAAACTTTTATTTGTACACCTGTCATTATAATGGACCATATCAATATAATGAAATTTTTTTGTATACATATATATATACATTATAAATAACTTCCGCTATTCCTTAGAGTAAATTTCCATGTGTCTTACCTTTCCACTTTGGTAACACATTCATAAAATCAATGGACATTCCCCAAAATTATTCTTACAACACTTATAAAATGGGGTAATATTAATAATCAATCCATTGTATTTTATTGATGAATTATTCTACATTTTTCTTACCTAGGACACATTATCTCCTTATTAATATAAAATTAAATTACCTCTATATCAATCATATCAAAACATCAATATATTTCTAAATTTCATCTAAAATAATGAGTAAGAATAGTACTTAATAAAATTATTTTATATCCAATGTATAATCAATACATTTTTCTACAATTTCCTAGAATAATTTTCAATGAATAGCTAAAAAATGTAGTAAACATTTATTCATATGAAGAATCTAACATGTAAATTGTTTTAAATAAACTAAATGAACTACCACTCCATTGAATGTCGATGAACTCCACGAAAAAAAATTGTCATGGGAAATATCATTAATTTTTTTCAATTCCATGGTATATATTTTATTTACCAACATTATATTATTAATTACATAGTATCAAGAGCCTATATCACAATTATATTGACAAATATAATGAATTATATTTTGATTTTTTAAACATGAATGGACATAAATTTATTTATTAATTTGTCCATCCATTGTCTGTAGCTTGGAAAAATTACATATCAAAATAGTTTATGGTCTATTTTATGAAATTATCTACTATAATTATTATCCTTTTTGAGAATTATTCAACTCCTTTTCTTGATCACTTATACTAAAAAGAAGTTATAATTCCATGAATAAATGCATAGATAAATAAAATCTAACGTCAACCATTTCTCATCACTAGTAAAAGTTTTAATATCTAACTGATGTCATCCTACCTTTTCAACCCTATTTCTACTATAGAGAAGCATTATCCGTAGAACTGGATTAATGGAATAAAAATTTCAATCATAAAAAAACCTATTAATTAACTAACATTTAATTATAACATCCTTTAGGTTTACATTACCATGATCCAAAACATTAATGTTATCTAAATTCTTTCTAGGAAAAAAATTATAACTCCAAGGTCATATCCACCTATTTCAAATGTAACATACTCTTCATATGGTGATGTGAAATTTTTCTGAAAGTCCATAAAATGATCATCCCATAAATAAATGGATTATTAGATGTTTTATTATTGTTAACAATTAAAGGGAGTTTTCATTTTATTATTTAAAAATTTATCAATACACATAAATAATAATAAAAGACATCAATAAGGAGTATATTTTTCAATAAAAAGGTTATTATGGTTAAAATCCAATTTTAATCATTAGAAATTTTCTTATTTCAGGATGTTACACTATTGACTCTTATACAGTTTCTCTATATCCTCAATAACTTAAAAAAGAATTTAAATTTGATTAAAGAATGTGAAATGTCTATGTAAAATATAATAAAATAAATTAAAATAAAATATAATTTTTAAAAAATATTGAAACCCATATGAAATTTTAATTTTTTATAAAATATTCATTAACATAAATTAGTAAATTAGTATGCTATGTGACAAAGTTTATTTCCTAAATGATTTCATTAATCAATTTGTATCATGAATAATTCTAAAATTATTATTTTTGATGTTATACTGGAAAAAATTAAAACAATTTATAGAAAGAAAACTTTTCATCATTAGATGATCAGAAACATTCCTTGAAAATATAAACTCAGCTATTTACTGGTTTAAATATATATTCCATATAAAATCTCATTTTAATGTCTATAATAATATATAGTTACCTTGGAAAATAATATTTATATCTCTTATAAAATGAAACTTCTAAGTACCATTAAAAAGGAATATCATTCATTTGTAATTCCATTACAACTCCTCCTACGGGACATATCATTACCAAATGCATCCCATTAACATTTCTCAAACTCATCAATAGTAATTAACAAGGTTAAACTAAAAAGTCATGTATAAAAAAATTACATGGTTATAATTTTTCATCTCAAAACCCTTGATAAAATCATTTCAATGGAAAATAAAGCGCATTTAGTTATCCCAAAAATGGGAAGAGATATCTTTCACTATTTGAAACTCCACATATGAAAACAAAATCCATGATAAATGGAATTACATTCTTATTTACAAAAAACAAGCAACAATGTTGTTGAATATTGATAATAAATAATGATTATAATATAATGTTTAAAAAAATAATTATTTTAAATATTAAAAAAATAAAATGCGACCCATCCTGATATAATTAAAATGTGTATTTTTAAAAAATTTGTTAAGATTTAAATTTTTTTATGAAATTTCCCTATACAATCATAGACGTAAAAGTAATGACATTTTTTAGTAATTTAATGTACTTGTACATTTATGTAAAATAGTTATAAATAAGTCATTAAAACATGATTAGATGAAAAATCACATACAATGAGTCCCAAAACATTTTTTACACTCTCTAAATCATGAAAAATAAAATTATATTATATAATTACATTATTAAGAAATTATTTAATTTAATTTTCACTATCATTAAATATTATTATTTAATTTAATAATATATTATATTTATTCAATAAATCTACAATGATCACATTGATCATTTTGGGGACATTAATGCAATGAACATTAAAATAAAATTGGAACATTTGACCACTATAAAAGTAAACATGGTTATATATTATTTAGAGTCATAAAAATATTATAAATATCATGTTATAAATAAAAAAATTATATAACCATATATTTAGGGAAATGAAGAAAATTATATACATTATATCATGGAGACAATAGTCATAACTACACATGAGTGACATTTTTTTATAATGGAAAAACTGAATAGAATAAGTTAATGTATTAGTTTTAATAATTTATAATTATATTAAAAGTGCCATATTTATTTATCATTTACTACACATGACCATGCATTTATGAAATAAAAAAGAAATGACATTCACCAATTTGTAGAGCTGATAGTCTACATATATGAACTGACAATGTTACCAACTACTAATAGATGAGATTGTAAAAAGGTATATTTTATTTTATAAAGAAATTATCATGATTATTTTATAAAAACAATATACATCTTCCAATAAATATATATAACCATCTATGTGTTGTGTTTTTGAATAATAAATCACCTAACTCATGGAATAAAGTATTCCTCATGCACTAATTGGAAAATGTATTCATTTATTAAAGGAAATAAATGACATGTAATGTAGTTTTTTTCACGACCCGTCCCCTGGGGCCCGTATCGTGACTACCCCAATCCCACCATCCATAGGCCAGGGGCTGGTGACTAGCACTAAAGGCGTAAATCCTTAAACTGAGAATGCATTGCATTTATAACTATAAACAATCTATCAGAGAACACAAATAGAAGGAAAACCCTAAGTAGAACTGTATATAGAATAAGTGCTAGAATGTTAATGGGGCCATAAATACATGACCAACTCTAGCGTACATGTACAACTGAAAGCAGGAACAACTGAAAACAAGTACAACAAAAAGTAAAGTAAAGAATCTACTGGGTCATCCTCCGGTGTTCCTACATGAAGGGTAGGTACAGATGGCCTCCTCAGCACTCCACGTTTGTGCATCCGCTCCGTGTACTGTCACGCCGAGTTGTCCAACTCTAGGTACCGTCCAGTCCTGCTACTCTCTGCCTCAGTCAGCGTTTCACGTCATTTGAAACCAACAGAACGAGATTCAGGCATAGCCCGTGCAGGGGTGAGTATAATGATACGCAGTAGGGACCTCAAGACCCTCATGGTCTCACAAAACCATCATGGATAAACCACAAGTATGAAGTCAATGGATAACCATTACTTAGGTATATACCCATACATATAACTATATTATCTAGTAACAGATCTCTATAATGAGGAAAACACAAAAGGCAAATACTCAGCTCAAAATTAGGATTTTATTCTAGCGTTGGTAACATGTTACACTCCCTGTCTAACATTCGAGACCTCAGATGCTAGAATACTCCTTTTCTATAGAGTATTGTGGGCCTGCCGCATCACACAGAGGCACTTCCCATTATCCTAGACTACTGTGGTACTCTTCTTGTCGAGTATCATGGGTCTATCATACTCACATAGAGGAACTCCCCATCGTGGGTCTATCATGTCACACAGAGGTGATCCCCCTCATAGCATGCTGACGTACACCTCCTATCGAGTATCATGGGTCAGCCGCATAACATAGAGGCACTCCCCACTTTAGGTCTACTGCGCTCACACAGAGGCGCTCCCCACTAGGCTAGTCAAAACACTCCGAGTCGAAAGTCAGTAGTCGTCAGGTATCAGCTAGCTACTAGGTTTACATACTCCACTCACTCGACACTGGGTGGATCTGATCCACAAGATAATGTTCAATACTCAAACTGTCACAAAGTCTCATGTGGAAGTATCTGAAAGGTCTGCCTCGTCATAGGGGTATCAACACAATAGAGAGTGCGTCAATCAGACGCTTGGTCTGTGAGTTATTAGCATTTCCATTCTCGGGGCCCGATTGGATTTTAGGTTCAAACCAACACGACCAAACCCCTACTATGTAAAAATCTCACGTGGGGTATTCCAAAAGAACTATCTCACTCTAATCTTTATGTCACCGCAGATGGTTCGTCAATCAGACACTCGTAGCCCAATATATGGGTGAAAATGCGTTTTCGTCTAAAATGGGTCCGAACTGCGGTCCGACCCGGTCCGCGGGTCTGATCCTCCTTGAGGGTGTAACCCGGCCGGAGGGTCCGACCTGACCTATGGGGGCTTCTCGGCATGAGGGCAGCCTGACCCGAAGGAGGCCCAACCTGTGCGGGGTCCGGCCCAGCGTCCCAGCGGCCCAACGACACGGTGTCCCATAGGGGGTCCGCCTCAACCACATCTAGGGGGCACCACGCAGACCCCTAGTTTATGAACGGAAATTCTATTTGAGTGTGAGCTGAAACCAACAACATGTGGCATTGTTCTAGAACATGCCGGACCTGCTGGGTCCCGCTCCTCCTGGCTGGTCGATTGACCCGCCGCTTCGGCTCCTCCGTCGTGGCCTGCCTGGCCACAGCCCTTCCACCCATGTGGCGCTATTCCTTCGCGCCCCTCTGGTTGCCCGAAAGACTGCCTTGCTCTATTGTAGTTTGCACTGTCCGTGGCTCGGTTCTCCATGTGGTGCAACGACACTGCGTCCCTCCAGCAGCCTTTGTGCCGCCGGTTTCCTTCGCGGTCGACCCATCGCCGCCCTCCGTTGCTCCGTGGTTGTCCCCTCATCTGGCGGTGTCATTGTGCTGCCACCAAAATCAACAAGAGAATAAAAACGGAGGATGGTTATGCCGTGTTTGTTCGGCCTGTGCCCTCCGTGTTAGGGTTGTAACAATCGGCCTTAAGAGCCCTACAAATGATGAAGAAAAGAGGGTAAAACTCCCACATAAAACAACCCCTACCTCGTATCGATGACCATTGATGAAGTTTCTAAAAGGATATGTCGATTTTTCATTGTTAGAAAAGGAAGATGATATCTGTCATTTGCGTATGAGCGTTATGAGGTGATGAAGTCAAGGTCGGTTTTCATTGCGGTTGACTCCAAGTCATTTTGCACGGTTGAAGATCATTTTCATTGGTGAAGTTGTTTCTCCAAATCCATCCAACTCCTCTCTCAACGTACCAAAAAATGAATTTACAACCAAAAATAATGGGTTATGCCAACCCAAAATTTAATTTGTTGGCCAAAATATTCAAAATAATTCAAAAGGTGTCAATTAATTAAGGGAAATAGTTCAATTAATATTTTCTGAGGGTTGTCACATTTAATAATTTGGGGAAGTTCAAGGATTTCACCCCATAATTGGGTGTTCCATGGGGTTACAACCTTTGGGTGGTCCCCACCAAGGATATCATCCCAAGGGTGGTTATGTGTGGGTGGGCCCGACTACCATAACCTCTCACGGGAGGTTTTGGTGTGTTGGTCCCCACCTCTAACTAGCTCTTGGTGGTTTTAAACACCAAAAATAAAAATAAAGTAACACTTTATTTTTATTTAATTTAATTAAAACCCCGAAAATCTATTTTCCATTTTCGTCCATCTACTGTTGAGGAAAAAGCCTTCTTAAGAAAATATCAGCGCAACGAGTTCAATGGTGCCCTCTGATTTCAATTCCGAGAACCGGTCCAAAATTTATAAAATCCCGCTAATATGTTTACTGAACATTCTATAAAAAACATTAGAAATTTATTCTAGGCACAATAGGCCTCAGAATCAAGACCATAAATTTTTGCAGACTCTTAAAATTCCCATGTATTTACGATAAAATTTTCGATGGAATTTTAGGGTCTTCGCATTCTTCCCACCTGAGGGATTTACGTCCTCGTATGCTAAAACTCAAAATATCGTAAAAAAATGGTGTATTGTGCATGCATATTAGCCTCTCATACCCATTTTCTCTCCTGGAGGTTCTCGTACTCCCAGTGAATGCGCACCAGAGGTATCGAATGCCGATGAAGGACACGCTCTTGTAAAACCTCAATCTCCACTGGAACTTCCATGAATGTTGCCCCATCATCAATGTCCAGATCCATGTGGTCGATGATGTGGGATGGGTTGAAAATTTATCTCCCATTATGAGAAATATTGAAGACGTCGTGCACTCGGTGCTACAGAGGTGGAAGAGCTAAGCAGTAAGCCACCTCACCTACTATGCAGAGGACTTGGAAAGGTCTGGTGAATCTCAAAGATAACTTTTCACCCCAGAAAATTATTTGTAGACCTCGTCGAGGTGAGTCCCATAGAAAGGCATGGTCGCCATACTCGAACTCCAGAGGTCTCCGTCTCCTGTCAGCATATGAGTTCTTCATACTCTGTGCAGTCTTCATCCACTCCTGGATGATCTACAACTTCTCCGTGGTAGCCCATACCATCTCTGGTCCCACTAGTGATGAATCCCCTTGGTCTGTACAGCAGAGTGGTGATCTTCATTGTCGACCATACAAGGACTCAAAAGGTTCCATTCTTATGGTTGAGTGATAACTAGTTTTGTAGGAAAACTGCACTAAATGTATGTGATCCTCCCAGCTATGATTTAAGTCGAGAAAACATGCATGTAGCATTTCCTCGAGGGTCTGGATGGTCCTCTCAGTCTAACCATCTGTCTGAGGATGGAAGGCATTGTTCAAGGAAAGCTCTGTCCCGAAATCCCTTCTCAACCCCTTCCATAGCCGGGAAGTAAACCGTGTGTCACGTTCAATGACAATCGAGAATGGTACTACCTGGAAACGGACAATCTCTTGCACATGGAGGCATCCCAAGCTCTCTCTGAACCCTTCACTCTAATCAGTAGAAAGTGGGATAACTTGGTGAGTTGGTCAATGATCACCTAAATAAAATCATGACCCCTAGATATAAGTGGAATACCCATCACGAAGTCCATGGATATCCCATCCCACTTCCACTCTAGTACCTCTAAAGGTTGAACCAAGCATGTTGGTACCCGGTGCTCTCCCTTCACTTGCTGACAAGTGAGGCACCGTGAGACAAACTCCGCTACTACCTTTCCCATTCCTGGACACCAGTGTTGTCATCGAAAGTCCTGGTACATCTTCACCACTCCTGGATGTACCGCTATAGGGGATGTGTGGAACTCCATCAACACTTCCTCCTGAAGTGCAACTAGTACCAAGGTACATACTTTGAAGAGGATGATGTGCTCCCCACCTTCAAAATATCCATCAAGTTCCTGACCTATGGATATCTAAGCACATCGTGTCTCACAGTCAGCATCCCCATGTTGTGCCTCCCTGACTTGCTGAAGAAGTGGAGGAGTGACATTAATAGACTGAAGGAATTCTGCTCAATCTCTATCCAGAATTGATATTTGTAAAGCTGCCAATTTCTCTGCCTCCTCTCGTAGAAGCTCTATTCCAGTCCTCATGCTAAGCACATCTGCAACAACATTCCCCTTCCCATGATTATATACTATATCGAAGTCATAGTTCTGTCGGAACTCATGTTGTCACTGTTGTCTCAGGTTCAAGTCCTTCTGAGAGTAGATATATCTTAGACTCTTTTGATCTGAGTACATGTTAAAATGTTTCCCCTCAGATAGTTCCTCCACTTCTTCAAGGAGAAGACCACTTCTACTATCTCCAGGTCATGGGTAGAACAGTCTTTCTTGTGCTGTCTCAGCTTCCGAGAACAATATGCGATCACATATCATTCTTGCATTAGGACACAACTGATTCCAGACCCTGATGCATCACATTAGTCTACATAACTTACGCATTTCCCCGGAAGCCTCAAGATAGGGCACTAGTCCGCTTTATCCTCAGCTCTGAAAATCCCTGATGGAATCTCTCCGACCACATGAATGGTATACCCTTATTAATAATGGATAAAAGTGGTGATTCAACTATGGATAAGTCTTGAATGAATCACTGGTAGTTTCCAGCCATACCCAAAAAACTTCGTACCTCTGTCACACTCCTTGGTGGCTCCCAAGAATGTACCACCTCATTCCTTACTGGATCCACTACAACTCCAGCCTTCGAGAGAACATGTCCCAAGAAGTGAAACTCTCTAATCCAAAACATGAACATAGAGAGGTTACCATAAATCTGGTACTCTCGAAGTGTGTCCAATACTACCAGAAAATGGTATAAATGCTTCTCTTCAGTAGTCGAGTATATCAGAATGTCTCCCTTGAAGACCATGACAAAGCAATCGAGGTAATGCTGGATGATCTTGTTCATAAGACTCATGAAGACAACTGGATCATTGGTAATACCGAAGTGCATAACCAAGAAAATGAAGTGGTCGTACCGACACCAAAATGCCATCTTTTGAACATCCTCATCTCAAACTATGAGCTGATGATATCCTGATCTGAGGTCTATCTTCGAGAACCGCAGTTCTATCTTTAGTTGATCAAAGAGGTCGTCAATCCTCAAGAGTGGGTAATTGTCCTTTATGGTCACCTGGTTCAGGAGAAGGTAGTTGACGCAGAGCCTCAAGCTCCCATCCTCCTTCATGGAAAATAGAATCATGGTAGCCTAGTGAGAAACACTAGTCCAGATGAATCCATTTTTCTACAAGTGCTCTAGTTGTACCCGCATCTCTCGAAGCTCAGCGGGATCCATACGATACGATGGAGTAGATATTGGTGTCGTCCCAGGGTACATGTCAATGTAGAAATGCACCTCTCTGGGAGGAGGTAGTCCTTGGACATCTTCAGGGAAAGCATATGTGTACTGGTCCACCACTAAAGGATAATTTGAAATCTCCACATCAACTGCTCTGAGGGTAAGGAAAGCTAACTAGTGAGTGATCGGTTGCACACTCCTCTGAGTAATTATGTCTTGTGCTGCAAAGGTTCCCTTCTTTCTGGTGAAGGTAAATCACGTCACATCCGTGTGGACACACAAAAAATTTCTCCTAATACAGTCAATCTAATCATAAATTGTAGATAAACATTCCATACAAAAGATGAAATTGTAAGGCCTCGACGCCGCTATGAGGATATCCCAGCCGAGGATATCACCTCCTAGAGTAAGATCACAGTTCTAACACCAGTGTGTAATCGTTGAGTCTGCTCCCGTAGGAGCCTCTAGCTGTAAGGATCGAACCAATGGCTCCATCTCAATCTCCGAGATCCACAAGAGGGAAGTGGAAATGAAAGAGTGACTGGAACCTGTGTCTATAAGAATTGCAGCTATAGTGGAGTATACACAATTACTACCTCGAATCATTTCTGGAGCACCATGTTTGTATGCCTCAGTTGCCTCCACTGTCCACCTGCTCCCTATGGTCGGGTTGGACCTCCTGGTGGTGGTGGCGGTAACACCTCCAAATGTCGTCCACCACCAGCTACACGACCTGCTCCTCGACCACGTCTGCCAATGCCCTGCGGACTGCATCGATCTAATCTCTTCCTCTTCTTGGGAGGTCCCTCAACTATTTACTGATCATCTGCATGGCGGTTAGAACAGTAACTAGCCATGTGACCCTGCCTACTGCATGACTAACAGTACATGTTACTGGAATGTGTGTCTCTACTCAGTCTTCCCCGCACAACTGATCCTAAGTCATGCATTCGACCACATATAGGTCTGGTCCTCTTTGAACTCTATGAAATATGTCTACATCCTGCTATAGAAGACTCCACTACATGTTGAGTTGTAGTGGGTCTCACTGCCGGTGACTGCTCAACAAAGAAACTGTCTAATAGGAGGGCTCTCTCTAACACCCCCACCTACTTTGGGATGTTGAGAGAGATCATCGTTGCCCTGATATCTCACCTGAGCCCCTATTCGATGTTCTGAGCTCTGGAGAATGGGTCTCGTACCATATTCATGGAGTAGTGCGAGAGGTCAGTGAACCTCACTGAGTACTATGCTACGGTCATGCTACCCTGCTGTAGATGCAGTAACTCCAATATCTTCACCGCTCGAAGGGTGGTGTGGACAAACTCCACCCGGAACAGGATCTCGAAGTCTGCCCAGAGTAGTGTCACCTCATCATGGGCCTAGAGCATATGGCTCTACCATATTCCTGCTAATACCAGAAGGAGTATTTCAGAAAGGATCACCATGAAGTTTTCGGGTGTCTCTACTATCCTGAAGTCTCTCACCACATCCTCTAGCCAATCCTCAGCCACCTTTGGGTCCATCTCTCCCCTGAACCTAGGTGGTCTCTGGCACTGAAACTCATGCAATGCGCTCAAGCTGCATGCATCATCTACTACTGGGGCTGGTGGCATTGGTGGACCAATAGGTATGGGTTCTTATGGTTCCTCCGCTGGTAAAGGGCCCTGCACCGGGGTGTCGTCGCTTGGTGGGATATCAGTGCTAACAACTCTCGGGGCTCTAACTGGTCATCCACGGGGAGGCACTATGAAAGAAACAGATGTGAAACGCTCAAAAAACTATACCTAGTGAGCTGACCTGGTTTATTTGACTTCAAGAAAACTTTTGGAAACACACACGTAATTCTTGTTTTCATGCACTAAGTCGAATATCAGAAATCAGGGTCCTGATGTATGGATACGTCGGCTGCCAAACCAACATAAGACTCCCTGAAATGAGAAACAAACTTAGTACCCTTAACACTATTTATTCACAGAAAAGAAAGACTAGAGTCCTATGTGATTTGGTAGAACCGACTCCTCAAATTCCAATTTGTCACAACCCGTCCCCCGGGGCCCGTATCGTGACTACCCCAAACCCGCCATCCATAGGCGAGGGGCTGGAGACTAGCACCAAAGGAAAAAATCCCTTATCTGGGAAGGCATTGACTTTATAACTATAAACAATCACATCAGTGAATACAACTAAAAGAAAAACACCAAGTAGAACTTTATATAGAAGAAGTGCTGAAAAGTAAAAGGGTCCGGAAATACAATCCCAACTGTAAAGTACATGTACAACTGAAAGCAGGAACAACTGAAAACATGTACAATATAATGTAAAGTATATCAGTTACTGGGTCTTCATCCAGGGTTCCAACCTGAAGGGTAGGTACATATGGCCTCCTCAGCACTCCACGTTCATCCGTTTGCTCCGTGTACAGTCAGGCTGAGTGGTCAACCTTCGGGTACCGTCCAGTCCGGCTACTATTTTCCTCAGTCAGCGTTGTCCGTCCTCTACAACCCAAACAACGAGGTGTGGGAAGAGCACGTGCATGGGTGAGTATAACGATACTCAGTAGGGCCCCTGAGACCCTTAAAGGTCTCACAAAACCAACAATGATAAACCACAAGTATGAAGTCAATGGATAACAATTACATAAGTATGTTCCTATAAATATACCTAGGTTATCAAGTAACCCATATCAATCATGAGGAAAACATAAAAGTCAAAGACTCAACTCAAAACCAAGATTTTATTCTAGGGGTGGTAACATGTAACACTCTCAGTATAACATTCAAAACCACAGTTGCCGGTATACTCCTCTTCTATAGAGTAATGTGGGCCTGCCGCGTCACACATAGGCGCTTCCCACTATCCTAGACAGCTGTGGTACTCCTCCAGTCGAGTACCATGGGTCAGCTATGCTAACACAGAGGTTCTTGCAATCGTGGGTCTGTCGTGTCACACAGAGGTGCTCCCCCTCATAGCCTGCTGAGTTAATCCTCCAGTCCAGTATCGTGGGTCTGCCGCGTCCCACAGACGCGCTCCCCACTGTATGTCTGTCGCGCTCACATAGAGGTGACATCCAATGGGGTAGTATAAACACTTCGAGTTGAAAGTCATCAGTCACCAGGTATCATCCAGCTGCTAGGTTTCCATACTCTACTCGCTCTTCTTCAGGAGGATCCACTCCATAAGCAACTGGTCAACACTCCAACTATCACGATGTCCCAAGTGGAAGTACCTCAAAGGTCTGCCTCATCATAGGGGTCACAACACAATAGAAGACACGTCAATTAGACGCCTGGTCTGTGAGTTATTGGCATTTCTCTTCTAGAGGCCCGGTTGGATTTTAGGTTCAAACCGACCCGACCATACGTCAACTGTTTCTAAACCTCAAGTGGGGTATTCTAAAAGAACCGTCTCGCTCTATGTTTTCCATCTCGATAGACGGTTCACCGATCAGACACCCATAGTCCATGATATGGGCAAAAATGTGTTTTTGGATCAAACAGTTCTGGACTGGGGTCCGACCCAGCCCATTGGGGCTGCCCACCCTGAGGGCGGCCATGCCCATGCTATGTCCGACCCAGTGGCCCGGCTGCCCGGCGTGCCGGCGGTACGTGGGGGTCTGCCTTAGCCGCATCCAGGGGGGACAACGCGCCCCCTAGTTCCGAATTGAAAATCTGTTTGGGTGTGAGCCGTAACCAGTGCCTGGTGGCACCAGTCCAGATCACATGGGACCCACTGGGTCCTGCTCTTCCTAGCTGGCAGATCGGCATGCCTCTCTGGCTCTTATGCCGCAGCCCTTCGACCCATGTTGGCGATGGTGCCGCACCCCTCCGGTGGTCCAACAAGATTCCTTGCTTCGTCGCATCCCGCTCTGGCTGCGGCCCGGTTCTCCTCATGGTGCGACGACGCCGCACCCCTCTGGGGTACCGGTGGAATGTAGTCTTATGGATATACTCATCCTTTTGATGCATTTTTCGACACCTTGACTACAAAAAAGAATTTGAGAATACACTAGATCATTTTAGTGGGTCAAAAAAGTCATCAATATATATATGTGAATAGGGGATTATAATATTCAATTGACCAAAATGATGATAATCTATACAAAAAATCAAAAAGACATAATTTTTTTCACATATTGAATTGGTTCTCCCCATGATGACATAATAGGTTAAATGAAAGCTTATTGTAATTGGAAGTTATTATAAATATATATAACCCACATCATTGAAGGTCCTATTATATATGGGGAAATCAATATTGGAGAAATTACTAAATTAAAATATATCATAAGTATAATCTTATATTGGGGGTTTAGTGTATCAAATTCTTCATGAAATGAATCAATGTGCTCTTTAACAACCCTAAAAAACAAAATTTGTGGATCCTCCACCAATCTCAACATCATCTTTGAAATCATGGAAGAATGGTCCTCAACATGAAACTGATCCATAGGAGGATGTCACTTTCCAAAAAACATCCTTCTATCTATTACTAGTGTAGAATATAACATAAATCATGTGGAATTATACAATAGCCTACAATATACAGTTAGTCCGTACCAAGGATTATGTCATATTGCATTATATAAGAACATATGAAATATTCCATAGACGAATTTTTCCCATCCTCAACTCAAAATCTATATTAGAAGGTACAAGAAAGCTAAAAATCCAATTGGTATATTTATGTCATAGGGAACCAAAAATATATCCACCGAATGTCATATTTCCTGAAGCATGTTTGTTTAAATGATGGAGGGTATGAATCATGAATCCAAAAATGTATTAGACCATCTATAATATAAAATGATAATACCTCAGATGATGTCTATCTCACATAGTACAAGAAACTATAAGGAAAACATCTGACCATTTTTTTATTAATGACCTCTCCAAACAAGATACAGATAACCTACCTAGTATTTATATACATAATGTAATTTAGGATGATAGTATTCATTTGGATGTATTTTTTTGATCCCATCCCCAAAATACATGTCAAAATATAGGGTGGAATACATTTATTAATTCTGGTTTTGAATATACTATTTCAATGAATAGGTTGAAAAATACCACAAACTCTAAATAGACATAAAATAAAATTTTTCACTCAATCCTCCGATAGTTATGGCCTCCACATGAAAAATTACATTCCCAAGCCACTAAAAGGGGATTAAGATTTTCCAACCCTGGTAGAATGGGATGATGAATACTAGAACCAACTACATTTTTTAATCATCCACTTAATAGGATGTTGATAACTTGTAGTCATAGCCCAATCCAATATAGAGTTTTGATGACTCAATGTCCATTATTATATGGTCCTATTCAACACTATCTCTGAAAAAAATCCAATTTTATTACTTCAATATTGGATAGTTTCGTGAATGGGACGAATTGTAAATAGATATCTGTAAGAAATGAATCCCATAAATTTGGATCCCAATCCCCATTATCTCATTCATGGTCCAAAGAATAATTAATGTGGTTATTATAAATGATATTTTACTATCATGAAATTGGGATGCCTTATAATAGAGTAAGAATTTATATCTGATAATTTTATTTCATGGATGATAATAGAAACTCATCTTGAAGAAGATATATCCTCTCAGACCCCAACCCCCTACATCGATGTCCTAGCAGAGTTTCCTGTGGATCTGATCACCTCTTCCCTGACGGGGGGAGGAGGGTATTTCTTCCCTTCCTCCAAAATATCTTAGCCCTTCATCCCTTTCCTGAACCCATATTTCCTTCCCCAATTTCCATATATCCCTCATTTCCCCATTGATATTTACCATCACAACAGCATGCCCCATCTTGAGTTCTCTATAAAAGAGTTCATTGATACATTATATCTTCATCGATTCACAATTTTAGCTCGATTAAGGGGTCGTTGTGCCTCTGTCTATGCATTTGATTAGTCCTTCATTTATTCATGAGATCTACAATAACATGTAGTGGTGGTTCTCAACGATCGTTTCCACCTGATGGTCTGTTTCTCCTAGGAGGTTGATGTGATTTCATCCTAGTCTAGATCCCCTCATCTAATCAACTGATACTAATTTTTTCATCTTCAGTGGTCATTCAAACTCATCATGAATCGTGATGAGCCTTCATATGTGGTATGGGTAATATTTAAAGATCTACCTCTCCCTTTCCAATCCCTTCAATTATCTGAATGTTAGGAAATATGGTCTGTAGATACCTATGATCAGATAGTCGGACGTAGGTGGTATGTCACCCAATATCACCTTACATTAGTGGAGAGGGTGATGTTTAAAAAGTCACCATGTAGAGGTTTTGGATTTTGGTCAGATAAGAGATTCGTTGGAAACAAAGATTTGACTTCCAATCACGTCCTACATTCTTCCTGGTGTGTCACATAATAAGACATTCTCTCTCTATCTATCATCACAGGTATAGATTTAGGAATGCTAATATCAGTGTAACCAAGGGGAATGTTGTGCAGGTTGATCATTTTTCAAACCCGATGTTGTGGGATTTTGATGGTAGGTATTAGCAAGTTGACGTGTGGGGGGTTTCTCCGGATGAGTTGGATCATGCCAGTCCAGGTGTGGAGGCCAGTATACAAGGGGGATCAACTCCCACAATGGCCACCCTTGGAACTTATAGTGGTAGTGAAGTGTGTGAATCCTAATGAGGTTGAGAAGCAGGTGGTGGGTGTTTTTTTCCATTTAAATAATTATGTGAAACTAAATGAATTTTCTATGGAACATTCCTCAACTATTAGCATGAATGTGAGTGATGTTTAAAGGACCAGTAGCTCCCATGATATGGGCTAAGATGATATGAACATCCATACCTAGTTTACTGTACAAGGATATGAGAATCCCATTGAACATGATATGAGGTAGAGGACATATTTCTTATTGCATACAACATATTCTCAAAGTGGACACGAAACACTGGATGGAGTGAATATCATGGGTCCCCTAGACCCAAACACATTTAGAGAAAACTTAGAAGGTCTTAAGTAGGCTAGTAATGGGGGGATAAAATTTGGTTGTAAGACTAAAATAGATAATGAGTCTCTTTGTAAGCATATTTCCCTCCATGACAGTGCAACAATAATGCTAGAAAAATATTTTGATCATCTGGATTCCAAAGATCCACTACTACATCTAGATTAGGATTTTTCAGAGGATGAAATTTTTGGTCACCCCTAAGTGGATAGAATGGACCAAATTCAAAGGAATGGTTCTAATAGTCATATAAGGAATAAGAGGAAAAAAGGCATGCGTGACTCGGGAAAATGTATAGTGGTTCATGGGAAAACCCTAAAGGTACCCAAGGACTACTCATCGTTGTCAAAACCAATGGATACCTAATCGGCCAAGAAGTTTATAATCAATGAAGAAAATGTTGTATAGAATAGGAAAAGTTACGAATCAATCAGGAATACAAGAGAAATAGAAGAAGATAATGGGGAGGGAATGAAACATATCTCGCACTCCAAGTATGAATTGCTTTAAAAAGTTCTATGATCCAATGTATCAGAAGAGGAGATCAAAATAATTTATGAACGTAGATTGAATGTTGTTTCCAATGTGGATCAAGATGTGTAGAAAGAAAACCAAGAAAGAGTATTGGCCCAAGGATTCAATCATAGCATAATTAACACAAAATAATTTATTCAAAAAATGGAATGGATGATCCCTCACCATGATGATTTGTTCTGGGAGGATCTGGAAATTCATGTTAGTGTAATGCACTAGGATATTTATATAATAGCTTAGTAAATTAATTTTAATCTAGTGTTTAATCATTTTTCGATATATTTCAGAATATAATGGTACCTTTCTGGTGAATAATATTTTCCCATTTTTCATTAAAATGTTTTAATAATAAAATAATTTAATTTGGAGGAGGTGGAGGAACTCATACTAAAATTAATTATATAATTTATCTAAATATATTGATTTTTCCTTAAAATACCTAGATAATAATGAAAACCACTGATATATTTTCCATTTAAAAATATACACAACCAATTAAACTGAATGCTACCTTTGAGAACATAATTAATTAATTTTATTCTCTACCTCCACCTACAAAACCCTGATCTTACATTTTGAAAAATATCCGTCATAATTATACAAATCCTTCTCTAATGACTATTAAGGTGTCATCATATTTTTCATGATCTATGTGCCCCTATTTTGTAAAATCTTTAATGGGAACCTATATATAGGATTGTTATGGAGATACCCCTACATATGAATGAATATGATAGAATAAAAATATAGGAGTATATAAAATTTATGGAATATTAATTCCAATTTATCTAAATTACCATTTTACACCCAATTAATATACAGGAACATATAATAATAATGATAGATTTTTAATTTGTTATTTACTTTCTTTAGATGATTCTCTACCCCATGTATGATTTGAATGCTTTATTATATTTATATATGATCAAAAATGAAAATTAAATCTGATATACTAGCTTTTATCCTATTTTTATAGATCATAATAATTTTTGTAAATTGTTTTAACTTTGGAACCCATGGATTTATAATAATTGCATGTAAAAAAAGTTCATATTTTCTATCAGCCATTATCTTCGACATATCTCTCTAATAACCCCCACACTTTTATCCCACCATAGAAACTTTTGAATATGGGGATGACTTCTGAATCCCACCTAAAATGGGCTAAGGTTTTTTTGACTATCACAGACGGTATAAAATTCATACCAATGTTAGTAAGATCCCTCAAAAAATAAATTTGGTGAAGAATATATAATATGAGATCCACCAATTATATCTACAGAATTAAAATAATTAAATACAAATAAATTATATAAAAGCATAAATAACTAAAAATAACTTTAAAATTCATTGGTAGTTACCATAAAAACTAAAATCAAATAAATAACTAATCATGATAAAAAAACCTAAATATATCGTAAACAATCATCAAATGACCAAAAATATTGTTTATATATATTTCTGGGAAGAATAAATTTATACATAGATACTCCACCCTAGAACATCTCATTAAAAAATAATAGTATATAAAATTGAATATAAAATAAAAATGACATGTTGTCTAAACATGTAAAATAATATTCTATCTCCACCATAACATGCTCACAATAAAACGTAAAAAACTAATTATGCCCATATGAAAATTATATACAAAGTGAAGGTACACCTCATCCATTATCCAAAGTGTCTTTGGTCTAAAACTCTATCACATATTTTCCTATAATATAATCCCTTAAATAATAAATCTAATACTACTTTCATATATATAAAAAATATCCTTCACCCTAGGTACTCTTATCATCCCATATAAATTACAATTTTTATGATGTTAATCCTCTAGAGAACATATAACATGAATTATACCTCAATCCATTACAACATATGGAAGTAATATTTAGTAACCATAATCACTAAAACTCGAATACATTTATGTTTTATGACCACAATTCATTATTTCAATCAAATAGTTTTATAGTAAAAATAAATTTCCTCACAAATCATGTCGAAACATACCTAATACCTTAAGATATTAGAGCCTTGATATTCCTACACATCATGTAATATATAAAGGTAGAGTGGGGAATTGGGAGATGTTATCCCTTCTTTCTTTCAAAATTATGTATATTAGTGACGCTACCAAATATACACAATGATTATTCATTAGTTATCAATATGAATCAGGTGTTGTTGTGTGTGAAATGAAAAATATAATTAATATTATATCAAAAATACCCCCAATAGAATATTATAATCATTTAAAGAAAATGCAAATAACATCCCACATGAAACAAATATTCCATCACTATAGTCTTGGAAACAAGATAGAATTTGATCAAAAAACCACCAAGATTATAAAACATTGATCATTTGTTAATTAATAAAAATTACAAAAAATTCAATATTGATAATAGAAATTTTATTTTTTCTTATTTATTACATCATAATCCAACATGATTTTATAATTAAAAATATAATAATTTATTTTAATTTACATATATTAGAGGATTTATTGAAGAATCCCTTATTCAAATATTATAAGTGTAAATCATTATCACTATTACGAACACCCCATCTCATATGTTTTTTTTGTAATTTGAATACAATTACATAATCCTGGTATTCTAAAACCTATCCTATAATACCATATGGAATATGAAAACATTGTTCATACTAGAATAAATAAAGGTAGTTGGAAACCTAATAAATAACAACAAGAAAATTTTTAAATCAAAATAAAACATCCTATAAGATTTGTAACCCAAACTATCAATCTGTAATAACTAAAAAACCAACAAAAAGCATGCTCTATGATATCCCCACTCTGAAATTATGTAATATATCTAAACATCATCTTCATATTCAGTAATATGTGATATACATTCCATATATAATATTTATTGCATGTATATCAACCATATATACCCCTATAAATCAAATAAAATAAAGCAACTTCTATAATAGATCATATATATATATATATGAAAAAATAAACTATTCCAAAAAAAATCAAGTATAATTTTAAATAATAACACTTGAAAAAAAACCTATAAAACAAAGAATAATTGGATAATTGGGGTCAAAACATTCACAAATACATTAATATCTAAAATAAAAAAAATTCTACTATGATCATGAATTAAATGAATTCTTAATGTCTAGGTTTTAGTAATAAGAATCCTATCGACAATAATTAGAAATTGAAAATAATAAATTATAAGATTATTAATAAAATGAATTTATATTTTAATATTTCCCACAGAAAATGGTAATTAAATTTAGAATATTCATCCATTATTCACATTAACACAAAACCCCATGAAATTGTGAATTATATATATATTTTTTAATTATATAATGTTTTAGATATTAATCTTTTCATGCATCACTATAAACAGTTTATTTTATATCAAATCTCTATGTATGGCTTGTGTTTTACACAACTCCATGTTAAAAGTAAACTACACAGAACATTAATTTGACATACACTACAAGAAATACAATGGTTAGATTTTGATGTGGAATTTGGTACACAAAAAATGTTCTTGGAGGACAGAAAATGCAAGATCAAGTTGGCATATGTGACATTCAACACCAACTTGGATTATCTTGGACGCAACATTGAGTTCCTACAAAATGTCATTTTATTATTATAATACTTTAAATGATATATTTTTTATCAATCCATTTCACATAGTGATAATAATACATATAAATAACTATCAAATATTTTTTTACATTATTTTTACCTAAATAATACCTATTGACTATAAAATAAATAATTTTTTATAAAATTAATATATTTTTTAAAAATGTATTTTTTCAAACGAACTTATTTTTACTGCCCTTCTATAAAAATAATAAAATTAATTTTAGAGACATATGGAAATTTAATTTGATAAAATAAATCATTTTTGAATTTATATTCTATAAATTATCCTTGGGTGATTTTTGTGATTTTTCATAGAATCATTATTTGTTGATGAATACTTTAAAATGATACATTTTGGAAGATAAATGCCTTTTAGTATAAATATTTATTAATATAAAATTATAAATTAATTTTTTTTGCTAAAAATAGATAAATTAAAAATCTATTAATAAAATTTATGTCATTATAATAAATTTCACTTTGAAATTTAATATAAAAACATAATTTTTTTTGAACATTTGCCAACTTCAAAAACTCTTTATTTTCTCCCGTCTGTGGGATTATAATAAATATTATTTCATCCATTTCTATGATTATAATTTGGAAAAATGGGTTTCACATATTGATTAATAATAATTTATAATATATAATAATTTAACACAATCAATTTCCCAAATATTAGTAAATGTAATTAAAAATAATTTCATTGATTAATGTATAATTTAGCATAACTAATGACTAAAACATAAATTTAAGATCCAATATTCATAATAAACATTTCCAACAATAATATTTTTTAATTCATCATCCATGAACATTAAATTTTTTAGTTTGGTTGTCATTCCATTATTTTTTACTGGATAAAATGTGGGTACATATAACCAATTCTCATAAATTCCATGTGTGTCCTTTCCCTTCCGTAGAAAAGGCCAACACCTATCCGTTTTATTTACTCAAATAAAACAATATGGGAAAGTAAAATATATTCTCAAAAATCCATAATTTTATCCCTTACTCCTTTACACCCCATTTTTTATAATGAAATCCATGTTATCCTTTTGGAAGACACAAAAAATTAGTTACCTAATTAATAGGTTACATTTTATCTCAAGATAATTTATTTTTCATTATTTCTCCATCCCCTAAAATATAGTTATTACATGATTTTATAAGAAAACAAATATCCTAAATATTGAATTCTATTTTAATTAACTATTTTTAACTACAGTAACCCATAACTCTATATAATTGGTGACAAACATACTGTTTACATGTATGGAGAACTCCCACCTCACTAAACGACGATTTCTCATTTTTCCATTATCACATATAATGATGGAAATAAAGATGTAAAACATATTTAAATATTTTATATATTATATATGTCATGTCTTCAATATTTTTTATTTAATTTACAAAACACATATTTATACATTGATTTTTCTGTTAATCTGTTAATTTTGTCTTTGGAAGTGTGGATTACCACCCCGTCAAGGTGACGTGATTTGTTTACACACTTCATTGAATTTATTAAGGGTATATTTTGTTAATATATATTACATATATGATATTATAAATATAAATAAATAATGATATACATATAATTTTATATCCCTTTATTTATTACAATTTCTTTCGTTCATCACAATAATTAAACGGAAATAGCATACACGTGTACGTAAAAAATACCATCTCCCTAAATGGTGTATTCAATTTTATAATTATATATAATTTGAATTATTATAATACACATATTGTTAATATGATATATATTTCAATCATGTGTAAAATTATAAAAATCTTCATTTAAATATACGGACCAATGATTGGAAATATTATGACTCATGCTGAAAACTATGTAGATATTACCCGAAGTGAATCCTTAACATTAATTTGGTTATAATCAGGTAATATAAATCCATAATCAAACCATGTGATATTAGAAGTTTGAAAATGGTTTTGTGATAGATTTAAAATTAATAAATATGTAATATATAGGTTTTTTCAATGAGTATAATGATTTTAACGTCACATGGTAAGGGTATTATTCTCACTTTTTATTTCCATGAGATACATGATATATCAACAACCCATTAGTTTTTTGGAGTGTGTATACAACCCATGGATGTACTAAATTAATCTTATAGTTATATTTATGTGTATTTTTAAATCAATTCTATGACCTTTATTTCATCAGTGTTATGTTTCAAAATTTAAAAAATCGGTAATAAAGTATTGTCTAAATTTTACATTTCAAAGACTCATGATTAGTTATGTTCCTAAATTAGTCATTAGGTGTATATATATTCATTTTATATTATATATGATGAATATATATATTTTCATGATAATATATGATTCATGTAATTTAATTCTCTTACTTGGGATGTTTGATCCCATGTTACATATTGACAGGAGATTATTGAATCAATCTCATTGCTTTTCACGATTGATTGTGAATTTTCTTTTGCTAATGAAATCATGAAATCCACATATCATGAAAATTAATTACTTTTATTCTCCTATGGTTATTTATAATATATTCATGTATTGGTAATATATTTCAAAAAAAAATTACAAAATATAGTTATAATTTTTTTAAATACTCTCAACTTTACCCACTCTTATCTATTAATTTATGTTTCTGAATAGGGTTCCCTGAATATTGTAAAATTATCCTATATTATTTAAAATAATTTTTTATACTTTTGTATTTTACTAATTTATTCATTGTAATATTTTTTTTCTTTCAAAAAAGGATTTTTTTTCTATCCTTTTTACCATGAAATAGGAATGTTATTTTTACCAAGTTAGGAAAGTATGCATATACCCACCATCATTTCCATGAAGATTCAAAAGAATATTAAAAAGGAAAAATATATTAAAAAATGTTTTGAAATTAATTTTCATGGATTATTTTCTCCAATATGTCTTCAAGATTATTTTATATATTTCCATGGAAAATTGTTTTTAATATTTTTTAATACCTTATTTATTTGTCTATAAAGAATTATAAAAGAAATGTTATTGAATAAATATTCAAGGTTATGTCATTTAATTTAATGTAAAATAGTTTTTAAAATATTTTCATTCTTTCCTTATAATTTTTCAATATTTTTCCATGAAAAAAAATTAAAATATTTTTATGCTTATTTTATAAATTTTCATGGAAAATCGTTTTCAAAATGATTTCAAGACATATTTATAGGTGTTGCTGTAATATTATAAGAAGAACATTTTCTAAAGTTTTTATATATTAAAACATTATTTTGAATGAGAAATGTTATATTTTCCACATGAAATGTTTTTGAATGATATTTCATAATTATTTTCCATATATGATTTCATATACTAATATTACTCATTCCCATATAAAAAATGGTCTGAATGTTACATTCATAATATTTATATGAATGATTCATTGTTAATTTCATGGTCATCATTAATCATTCTTATATTTACTGGTTCATATGTTTATGATGTCTATTTCACTTTCACGGATTACGCTATTGATTGAATGATTATGAAAGTTGTATATTTTATCAAAGGTTATGATATGATGATATTTATATGATACACATTATTTGAATGGGTTAGGATTTGAATTTTTTTATTTTTTTCTACATGTATATATGATTTATTTACGATATGGTCGGGAATATATCTCCCTCTATCACATTGGGTGATGATTTAAATTGCATGAGGTATATATAGATTGGGTGGGAAATAAAATTGTTTCAGTATTACGTGGATGAAATTAGAAATCAACTTGGATTTGTATTACATGGAAATAGTGGGGAGTGATCTTTGTTAACTAATATCATGGTATAATGTATTGTGAACCCAGTTTAGTAATGATATTTATGCACTATGATGTCCTCAGTAGCAATGTATTGTCTACTATGGAAATATATATTATATTCTATTATTTTTCCCATAATTCATTGTCTTATTACTATGTTATATTTTTATGGATTATGTTCTTTATTTCATTATTATTCATGTCTTATGTGATAATATGATTTATTCCATGATTCCTGCATATAATTTATGATATATACAGTATGATAATGTATTTTCATGACCATGTTCTCATATCCTTATGATCATGGTCATGCTTACATATCTCTCTTGTTTACCATTGTTGAGTATTTTTTATAATACCATTTTATGTTTCTTTCCCTGGTTATGAAGACATATATTATGTTTGATATGTTTAAGAACACTGATATTCACGAAGAACCTAATGAGAGATACTGTATCTCATTTATACACCAATGTTTATCTTTTCCATATTTCCAAAGGCACTAGACTAGTACAGTCATTAAGTATCTATTTGAATATTGTTTTTCAAATTTATGATTTTTTTTTAATTTTTACATAACAACAATTTAGTGTTACTATAGTAGTAATTATATTAATGGTTTAATTAACCATTTGGTGATTGAATGAAAAAACCTTAGTGATATCTGTATCAATATGTCTAGGGATATGTTTAAGAATAATAATATGTATGGTAAAATATCATGGAATGTTTTTAAATGACATAGTGATAGTTTTCCTAGAAATGAATCCATTTCGGGATACTATAAATGAATGTGCCTCTAGAGAAGACATACCTAGGGTTAACAATTCTGACGAGATATTTCTAGCCAGACTCACGGTCATCTGGTACACGATAATGGGCTTTGGTGCACACATAAATTTACACTCCCAAGGGAAATTATTTGGGATTTCACAAACTCTACCCAATCCATCATGAAGGATTAAAATATATATTGGATATGAATAATCTTGGATGACCCTAGAGAGTCATATATTTAAAAAAGGACATGATATAAACATCATATATAATTATTTTCGTGAATATTTTTTTATATGATAAGTAATTATCAAACTATTTTTATAGTTTTTTTCAATTGAAGGAACCATATAGAACTATATTAACAATGAATTTGATGGAATAATTTTTAAATATAATTCAAGTGGAATGGTCATTGGAGTTAAAGATGTTACTATCATTCCTAATCAGTTTTCATGGAATAATTATAAAAAAATGTACCTAAAAAACTCTAGGACTCACCATGAAAGTGAAACAAGACGTTTTCATAGATTTTTTATTATTCATTCCTTAAAGAGAATTTTTTTTCATTTCCATGGTGTAAATAATGTGGAATGAATCACCTAATTGAATGTATTTGAAGAACACGAATAAATTTTCACTGTGAAAAAAAGCACATAATAAAATTGACTGCATGGGAAATATCATTATTTCACTAATTGAAAAGGATGAGAATATTGGTCTCCCTAAGACATCTTCATAGGTTATGTATTTTATGACTAGTTTAAATTTTCATTATGCTACTCAATTTCCCATGAGGAAATCTCCAGAAGAGGATCAACAAGGAGGTACGTGTAATGGTTATATTGCGGGTGACGATGAGGCTACATATAAAATGAGAAATGAAATAGGTATTATATAATAGGATGTGGTGTTCATTTTAATGTAACAAGGTTGATGCTGAATAATAATGTTTTTATATATCAGGATTCATTAATAATGTTAGAGTGAAATGTATAGGAATTTTTCGGTTAGTGGTTTTCTCTTTGGATTTTGAATAACATGTTTAATGGTTCTTATGTAATAGAAAAGTGATATAATTGAAAGGTGATGTCCATGTAAAACTAATTATTAAGGAAATATAAACCATAATATCTTCCTTATGTTATGATAATTTTATTTTGATAATGATATATTTGATATAAATTTTTAAATTTGATGGTACTTATTACCTTGGAACTAATAAACGACATGTTGACAATAAGGTCATGCTGTCATGGATTATGTTTACATCTTTTTGAACTTATCGATTATATCCAAAAATATGCGGAATAAGGATTTATTCATATTTTCGAAAAGGATTTATGTTTACTTATATTGTTATTATGTACCACGAAAATTTTCTATGAGCGTATTTACAAGTTTGGAATGTGAAAACCATGATAAAATTTTTCATTTATGGGGGATGAATGTTAAGCTAATTTTAGGAAATCTTCCTAATGGGTTCTATTTTATTCTTTAAATAGGGTTATTAGGTAAACCATTCATGAAAATATTATGTTTACCATTTTAGGAAGTATATATGTGATTAGATTATACAGATAACCCTAATTAAAAGAATATTTAGAGAACAAAATTATTTAAAGGATTAACATCTATTTTTATAATTATTTTTTTTGTTGTTTTATAAAATAAAATAATTTATTTCAGGTAACAACCAATAATTTTCTGCAAGGACGTGGGCCCTAAACCAATGCCATATGGAAAATTACGATTTCCTTCATACCATTGTGTAATGTGTTGTCCTATTTAATGTACAGTTATATTTTATGAATAAGTATTTTTAATGTAATATAAGTGTTACTTTTTATGTTTTTAAATTAATGTATTATACATAATTATTTTTAATAATTGTTATAGTAAAATAGATAACCATTTAATTTTTTTATAGGCCCTCATATATGTTAAATGTATATTTTCTTACTTTTGGAATCTCATTTAATTTTTGGACTTCAATTTATTACTGTAATGGAATACATATAAATATATTTAATAAAAACCATGTAATGAATATTTTATATAGGAATATATCATGTAAGTACAATTCCTTATATTCTTGGAAAATAAATGAATTATTCAAATATAGGATAATTTGAAAAATATTGAACTAATCCCAAAAATTTTGTTGAACTGATGGACTTATAAATCATTTGAGATTTCTATTTTTAATTCCCTAAATTTTCATTGATAAATCACTTTTTTGTAATTGATTACCTAAATAACTTCCTATAATTATATTTAATTTTCATCAATGTCCAATCTCCATTCCCAACAGATATAGTCCTTTGTTGAAACTGAGTTGTATGTTTCATTACGTAACCATTATGTTTCCAATATTCCCTCTTTAAGGGATGTTTTAGTGTCCATTATTATGATGTGGTTTTCATTGAATTAAACATTCATGTATTAATCCTTTGATAACCGAGAAGAATTTTTTTGGGCGAAATTCAATTTATAGGTGGTATAATGTAACACCCTATGATTTTTTTGAATATATATTTTTTATATTTAATTTAAAATTTTGATATTTTCCATTTCACGTATCAATGAAAATAATTTATTTTATACAAAAAAACTGTTTTTTGTCTTATGCTATATAGAATACCATGTTAATCATAAACATCACACAATATAAATAATATATTCAATACATATAAAAATGAAGTTATCACGAGAATTGGAGTACACTACATGCAACACTGACTTGGAAAATATATCATGCAACAACGAATTTACATATGCAACATGAAATAATGACTTGTAATATGTTCCAAACAACGTTGAGTTTGTACAAAACATCTTTTTATTGGAATAATGATATAAATGATATAATTATAATCCATCCATTAAACATGGACATATGAATAGTGAAATAAAAATATTAAAATAATTTTTATAATTATATTATATAAATAAAATATATTGATGATAAATGATATTATATTTTATATAGTTGTTATATCTATTAACAAAACTATTCTCTCAAGTGAACTTTTCTTAATTCCCTTATATAAAAAAATTAATTTTGGAAACATTTATAAATATAATTTGATAAAATTAAATATTATTTTTGAAGTTATATTGGTTAAATTATGTGAGGAGGAATTTTTGATATTTTTTTATAAGAAACGTCATTTTATTATAAATACAGAAAACCCATACATATTAGTTGATAACATCTTTTTCATTTAAACAGTTATAAATGATGAATTATGAATTAAATTTGTTTTATAGTAAATTTATATCTAATATACTTTTATTATAACAATTTATGTCATTATAATAAATTTATCATTGAAATTGAATATAAAAACATAACATATTAGTGAAAATTTTTAATTTAAAATCATGTTATTTGATCCCGTTTGTGGGATTTAAATTAATAATTATTCTACAAATTATATAACTAAAATTTGTAAAAGTGGATTCCATCTTTATAATCTGAATAATATATAATATAATATGGTTAGAATAGTTATTTACATCAAATATTATAGAATGTAATTAAAAATAATTACACCGATTGAGGTAAAATTAAAATTAACTAGTGGATAAACATTAAATTTAGGAACTAAAAAGACATATAAACTTTAAAAAAACCCTTTTATGTACATAATTCATCCATTAACCTTAAATTATTTATTTTTAGGGTATTTTATGTTTATTTTTTGTTAAAAATTTTGGTACACCTAATTCTAAATAAATTATAAATGTTCTTTCCCTTCCCTATAAGAGCCACCACATATCCCTCTTCTTCACACCTTATAAATCACATATTCTTGGATAATAACATCACAATAACATTCCAAAAATACCTCCACACAAAATTAGACAACTTTTTTGGAATAATGTAAACCAATGTATCTTTTTGGTAGAATCCATAATGAGTTACCTAATTAAGAGGTAACATCTTCTTTCAAGATCCATTCATTTATTTTTATTTTATTAACAATAAAATATCATTATTAAATGATTGTATAACAAAAAAAATATCCTCAATATACATATATTTTTTTATCATATTTTTATGACCTACACATACACACACCTCTATATAATAGGAAGCAAACATACTGTTTACGTGTTTGGCGAACTGCCACCTCACTAAACGAACATTGTTCATTATTTTCTTTACAGCCACTCGTGGTAGAAGTAATGAATGGAAATATATATATATATATATATATATATATGTTATATATTATATATATATTTCTATATTATTATTCAATTATTCTAGATCACATTTCTATTTAAATCCCATTTTATGTAAATATAATAATTTTGTTTGAGAAAATGTGGACAATCGCCCCTGAAAAGGGATATGGTTCATTCATATAATACATAGAATGTACTAACGATTTATTTTGTGAATATATATGAAATATATGATATTATAAATCTACTATTATAATGATATATATATATATATACATATTTGAATTTTACATTATTTTATTCAACACGACAATTAAACGAAAACATCATTCATGGGTATGCATGGCTTATCATCTTCATGAATGGTGTTATATATTTTATAATTCTATATACTAACGATTATTATATTACACATACACAAAAAAAATTTATATTTAAATAATGTTTTCAATTATAGAAATAATTATATAAATATAACAACCAATTATATGAAAAATTAAGAAAAACATATAGGAAAAGCGGATATTACATCAAGTGAAACCTTAATATAAAATTATTAACTAGTGGGTAATATAAACACATAATAAATCCATATATGGTATTATAAGTAATAATATGTTTATTTAATTTATATATAATACATTTATATCAATTATTCATGAGTTTTAAATGAGTAAGACGAGAGTCAAGACATAAGGGAAAGGGATTTCACCTCACTATTTATTAATGTGAGATACATGATTTATCTGAAACCCTTTCCCATTTTTTGGTGTGTATAATACCCCTTGGATATATTCATTAATTCTTATACTAAAATTCAAATTTATTTACATATCTCTTATATGGAATTAATTTCATGGGGACTCCTTTTTAAAGTTAAAAAATTGGTAAAATAGTTTGTTCAAAAATTTTTGAGATGAGAATTGACTTTTTTATGTGGAAAATTCATTTTAAGGTGCATATAAATATATTATATATGATATATAATGATCTATATATCTTCATGATATTTTATGATTTAATAAATTTAATTTTTTAAAGGGATATTATTATTCAATTTTACAAGATAATAAGAGTTTATTAAAATAATCTTGCCATTTTTCAAGATTTCTAATTAATATCATTCCTTTGAGGAAATATTATAATCCATCTCTCAATAACATTCATGAATTATCTTCTAAACCATTTATTCTTTACATATTCGTGTATTCATTCGGTATTTATTATCATTGTTACATAAAATAGTAAATTGATTATTTCTAGGAAAGACTGAATTCAGCCTCTATTTGGTTAGAAATCATTGTTTTTAAAAAAGGGTTCCAAGAATTTTGTTCCTTAATATTATAATCATTAAAATAAAATTTCACCCTTTTTGTATCTGACCAATCTCTTCAAAGTAATATTCATTCCACATTCAAAAAAAATTATTTTTTATTACCTATTACCATGCAAAGGGAATATTATTTTTTCCGTGTATGACATGGACATATGTACCCAACATAATTTCTATAAATCTTCATTTTCCATTTTAAAAATATTATTTTTAAAAATATGAATCTAAAATTATTTTGGAAGGAATTTTTGCCTTAATTTTTTCAGGATTATTTTCAACATTTTAAAAGAAAATTTATTTAAATATTTTTTGATGCCTTATTTTTATATTTTCTATGTATTTTAAATTAAATTATTTTCAGAACATTTTTTATATTCATTTATATGTTTTCTATTAATAGGATATTCAATAAATTCTCAATATTTATTTATATGTTTTGATAATTTTTTTTCAAATTATTTTATTAAAAAAATTCAAAACATATATTATATGTTTCCAAGTGAAAAGTTTTCTTAATTATTTCAAGACTTATTTATAAGTTTTCATGTTATTTTATAAGATAAATATTTTGATATGGTTTTTTCGATTGAAAAAAAAATTCAAAAAATAATTGAAACGTTGCCCCAAAAATTTCATTAAAGAGATATCAAAATTATCTCTATCTATGTTGATATCCATTGAGGTTAATAATTTCATTATAGGAAATTATATAATGAATCCCTTCATTTTCATTTTATAAATGGGTTATGTATAGTGTCATGGAATGTATAAAACTTGTTTCCAATTCAAGGGTATTATGTTTATAAAAACAGTTTTTCTTCCATTAGAAATGTTTTTAAAGAATGATTATGAAAAATTTATCTTTTTCCATAGAATATTCTATGTTTTTATTTTTATGATACCAATTTCATTTCATTTCATTGGTTATGATATGATCCGTTATGAATTTCTAGAACATTTATGTACGATTAAATTATGAGATATGTGGAACCTATATCTCTCTCCAAATAATTAGGTAAGGATTTATATATGATGAGATAGACCTGACTATAATAAGAAATGTCCTTGGATATATATTATATGGTTTGAACGTGAAATAAATTTGGTTCAGTATTACAGGTCTATAGTGGGGAGGGAACTCGATTTAGTAATAGAGTGTTAGAGATGGGTGTGAACCTAGTTTGATAAAGGAGTTGGTCCACAAATATGGCATTGGATTTAATGCCTTGAATAATATAAAAATAACTATTATGTATTTATGTTTTGTTGACAATTAAAATTTTTTTTCAATATTTTTACTTCTTGAAATATGTTATTTATTTCAATATAAGTCATGTATTATGAACTTCCAATATTTTGGCCAGAAATCATGTATATGTTATTTTTTATAATATATATTATATTATATTTTCATGATCTTGTTCTCATATTATCATACACATAATTATTCGAATATATCTCTCTTGTTTTCACTTGGTGAAAGTTTTAGCTCACCCATTTTTATGTTACATTCCCCAGGTTATGATAAAATATATTATGTTTGATATATCTAATATGGTTGAGAATAATGAAGAACCCAATGCGATAAAATGTATCCCATTTAAGAACTAGTGTTTATCTTTTCCATGTTTTTAAAGGCATAAGACAAGTACAGTATTTGGGCATGAGTTTGTATTATGTTTTAAGTATTCCATAATAGTTATGAAATATCTATTTATTAAAAGAATTTGTCACTATATTAACATTACCATTTTCATTTTTTATCCAATTTCAGGAATAATAATAATCTAATATAACAATTAGAATCAAAATAATAATATAACACCCTATATTAAAAATATAAAGAGTAACATTAAACATACCATCACCACATGAAATCCAAATAACTTTCCTATTTACTCATAACACCCAATAATGTATTAATTTATTGTAATTACATAATAACAAAAATAAAAAAATGTTATACCTTGAGATGAACCCTTTAATATTTTATATAATTGAATGGAAGAACAATTATTATTATATAGTGATATTTTTGTATAACTTTTTCTTAAATGACAACCATTTTGAATATATTTATCTCAACATAACACTAAGTTGAATTGAATTGTGATTTGTTTTATTAATTGAAAAGTAGAGGTATTCATTATGAACAGTATTATTTAGCCACTAAATTGTAAGGTATAAATATAAGCAACTGAATTAAAAAAATTTTGTATACATTATAATATGTAATCATATTAAATTCTAATCATGTGGTTAAATTTAATTAGTGTCTCTAAAAAAATAATGGTTCATTTAGTTATAAAAAATATCATTTCCTAAAAATTTCAATTAAAATACCAATGGTATATTTTATTTTATGAATGTAATAATAATATGAAATTTTTTTATTGAATAGATTTTTTATATGAATGATATATTTTTAATAATTTAATAAATATTTAATAATAAATAATAATAATAATAATTTATAATTCAAAAAATACATTTTCAAATAAAATCATTTTTTCATATTTATTTATATACCCATTATAATGAAAAATTACTAAATTTTATATTTTAAATTATAAAAAAATTCATTTATTATTTTATTACATCATGAAAATATTACAATAGGTATATTTAAATCAATTGAAGAATTATTGTAGTTTTTGTTAAAATAGAAATAACAATTTCTATTAATATCAATAAATTTGTGACATAATTTGTAAATGAGAATAATTTAAAACTTATGAATTTTTTAGATGAAATATTTATTTTCTAAGACAAAATATATATTTTAAAATGGTAATTTTAATTTAGAAACCTCTATTTCATCTTTTAGTAAATAAGTCATATTTTTCTATAAAATCGTTTTATGGGTTATAATAATAATATTTTGAAATTAATTTTTTTAAGAATTTTAAGAATTTAATACTATGAAATGGATATCCTATTTGTAGTCACTATATTAAAGTTATAAAATAATATAAAATTTAATTATGTCATTATAATAAATGAACAATGATAAAAAATGAGTTATCATAGAAAAAGCAAATGTCAGTAAAAGTTAATACTAAGGAGAAAATACTTATTTTTTCATAAAATATATTTAAATGTGTTTATGAGGTTTCAAATGAACATAAATCATACTATACCCACTATTTCCATTTTTGGAGACACATTACAGGAGTAGTGAAACACTAACTATCAGAATGACTCTTCTATCACTAAAAAAGTGGACTTTCACAACAATAGTTTTCCCTAAAACAAAATTCAATTATTTCATCAAAACTCAACAGAAATCATACTAAAATTATATTATAAATATAATTATGTTCCATATTATTATCAAAATAAAATCCATCAAATTACTAACATAATTCATAATGGTGTTATTCCATAAGGTTAGGTAAAAATATCTAAATTAGTCAATTTATATTATATTTTTTAAGCCTTCTCCGTAGACCAAAAATTAAATTAATCTATACAAAATAGTAAAAAATATCATTAGATTAATAAATATTTTTTTATAAATATAATAATAAAATTATCTCATCCTAGTAACATTTAAAAAATGAAAACACCGATTGTGCATATGTGCAATCTACCACCACCAGGAATAATGTATTTAAATTTTTATCATCACCTCACTTGAATTGTATAATAATGTCATTAATGAATAAATATTATAGTTATGAAATAATTATTATTCCATTGAAAATTTGTTATATACCGTCCTTCCATCCCACTCACTTGATAAATGAATCCACCTCTTGTTCAAAAGTAGAGACTACCACATACAAGGACAAAATCCTTTTTTTTCATTACCACATTCATATATAGTTATAATAACATTTTAATGTTAAAATATGATTATAATAAATATATAATATATTATTTATTATTCCATAACCAATATAAACAAATAAATGACCCTTATAAATGAAATCATTAATATCGATAAATTGCCCTGAATAAGCATGTTGTGGTATTCATTCACTCAAACCATGCTCATAATTACACTCCAATGTAAAATTTATTAAGTAATCACTAAAATAAAAAATATTTTTTTTATTTGATGTTGTTTTATTTTTTTATACAGTAGTATAAAATGTCATTCATCATCTCAATTAAAGTACTTTTGAAAAATAATTGAAATTAGTTTAAGATGATAATTTAAATAGATATTTAATCAAAATTTTATATCTACTAAAAAATTCTATAATTTTCATTGATAATGAAATAGTATAATTTTTTTAAAAAATTTGTTATTAATATTTATTTTGTTTATAGTATAGGTGGTTAATGCTTATTTATAGTAGTAGAGAGTAATTGAAATGGTTTTCAAATAAATTCCCCTTCAATGAGAAATATTAACATATTGCATTAATATTGTAATTTTATATCGTTAAAATGATAACTATAGGATAGTAAAATAGTTCTTATGGATTATTGATGGTATTTTAAATTTTTATTCTTGAATCATACTTCATGTTGCATTATTTCCATTTATACCAATGTATTTTAGTATTCTAATCTAAATATTCTTGCTTTAAAAAATATTTTATATTTACCAGTTGTATTTTATATATTTATATCCCCATTGAGTAATTTTATGTTAAATTTTATTATTTTTTTAAATCAACAATATGTTCTATTTTTGATGTTATTTTTGACTATATTATTTTAAAAAATTAATTAGGTTTCGTGACTCAACTATAATTACTATTTCATAATTATTCCTCTTAGATTATTATTTTAAACATTCTCTCTTCTATCATATTATTATATTATATTTAACTCCTATATTATTTTGAAAATTATTTTTTACATAAAAACATATTCTCTAATAGATTTCATTCATAAAAATTTTAATATTTTAAGAATACTTCTCATCATTTTAAAAAATTCTATTTTAACAAATAATATCCCTATAGATTATTTAAATAAATTTTATCATTTAATAATTTTAATTAATATTATATATTATATATTTATATATTTATATAACCCTTATAGTATCTTAAATTCAATTATTTCTCAATATTTTTATGATGTTTGTTTTAGAATATATATTTTTAAATGGTGAAACTATTTTTCCATTTCTGTTAAAATGTTTAATATTACAAAATATATTTCTATTGAAAAAATCTAAACTATTTTATTGGGAAGAAATATTATTATTTCATTAAAATTATTTTTTGAATATTCTATTTATGTCACCGCATAGAAGTAACTTTAGAATTTCACTTGTAACATTATATTTTTATTATTATGTAAATTTTTTTTTGAAATAAATTTTTAATGCTTTTCTTTTATAACACACTCCGGAAAATTTTAAAATATTCTTAAAAATTATTTTTCCATTCCATGATTTAATTTTTCTTCCAAATTAAATTAATGTGTAATTATTTTTTAAAAATAAAATGTTGTATTTACTCATATATTATTGTTTTTATGCAATGAATTATAAAATGTTTTCTTCATCAATTTTGACATCCTACATGCATGTTATGTTCTACCAAGAATGATTTCTTTTTATAGAATTCACATTATTTCTATATATTTATTTAGAGATTTTTTATGTATATAGTGATGAAAATTTTATCATTCTATAGGTTAATTGGTGATGTTTTAAATTTCAATATTATTCATGTTATCTTTGAAAACATATTTATATATGAAAAAAAATTTAAAATTTTCAGTTTTATACTACCCTATAATCGATTGGTTAATAAATTATATCTCAAGATCTCAAGAGGGTACATGGATTGTTAGAATATGCCTCAGATGGTACATGGGTAGTTTGACCATGACTAATTGGCACATTTATTATTTTCCCATGCTAATGTGGGCACGTATGTTATTAGATTAATACCAATAATGTAGATTAGTTATTCCCTAAATGGTAAGAGGGTATATAGTTTGTAAACCCCATCCCACTATGTTATGTGAGTCATGTTTTGATTTTTTAGCCACTAGGTTATGATTTCATATTATTTCTCTTATTTTAATTTTATATGTTGTATTGTTATATTTTCCTACCAAAGATCATGTTCCTTGTATATTGTTTCAATATTATTATTCGATGTTATATTTTTGATAAATTTAGTCAACATGTAATAATATTTACCTTTTGGATAAATATTATTCTTTTAAGTCCTATTTTATAAGATATTTATCACATGCTCATATTTTTTTATAATAATATAAACTAACCCTAGGTAATAAATTGATGAGAATTTCCATTGCTGAGTGTTTGAGTTCAACACTTTATTCTATCTAAAATAAATATTATATAAATATTAGTATAATGGATGAAATGGTTTGAATAAAATGTGGTGTGGTTTAGATATAGATAAATTATGACAATTATCATAAAAGAAGTTATTTATGTACATGGAATTACAATATTTTAATCATTCAGATCTTATAGTTTTATGAAAAATTTGGCGATTTAATTATTAACATATAAAAATGAGATATGATATGGATATTTATATATTGGGTTATTTTAGTTTTTATTATAGACCTTTTGTAAAGTATATGATTTATAAGTTGACGTGTGTTTGTGTACGTCTATGATGCCTCATTTTGTATCAACTCTGTGTGTATTTATTTAGTAGAATTTGTTTCAAAATCCTTGGGATCAGATTGTTTATTTATTTTGGGATAGATATGTGTTAACATTATTGAAAACAATAGGGATGAATTTAGCACAACAAAAAACTATGATTTTTTTTGGAAAATATATATTGTATCATTTTTTATCAATAATATCAATTTTTTGACAAAACAATATTTTGATGGTGTTGGAGAAAATGTATGTAAGGGTAATAAATATGAGATGCAGTTTTTGGTATTCACTCAATATTAAAATAGATCATGATAAATAGGGATAACTATAGACCTATTTTGATTCTCCCGTGGGATATGGTTTGGATATTTACATTATTTTTATTAAACACTATATTATAATTTAGTAAATTTAAGAGACATATCATAATAAAAAATTAGTCCAATGCATCATTGGTAGAAAATATGGAAATAAAGGTGTACAAAATAGAAATTATTCTTCACATAAAGATGTCTATTGTATATTTTCATATATTAGAATAAATTTCTTTAGTATTTGGTTGGATATATAATCCAGATAAATAATCTATGAAATCAATGTTAATTGAAACACATGTTTCCTAAAAAAATTAATATTATATACAATATTAGTATTTGAATAGAAATTAAAATATAGTCATATAATGTGGAAAATGACATGGCTTTTTTTAACTATGATTGTTAGGTCGATATCTTAATAAATATTTTATATTGAGTTTCTTACAATCCCTATAGGTTGTTTCATAAGTTAAGAACAATTATAATTGTAAAGAAACAATTTATTTATGTAGTTTAAAATAACATATAAATATTTTTGGAATACATTTCACTTAAATTAAATTAGATGGTTTTTTTTGCTTGACATGACAGACTAAACCAAAATGATTTAGGATAAATTTTATTTAGATAAACAAATATGTATCAAGTGTAGACGTTGAGATGATGCTATTGAATTAGTTGATATAAATAACTGAAACTGAATTTTGAAAAATATAATAAAAAATAATTGATCATGTTTGATAAAAACTCATTGAAAAGATGATGTTAGTTTTTATCAATAACAAAAAATACCATTTTAACCATAACAATGTAATTTCCTAAAAATTTATTCTTTAGGATTGATACTTATTTCATTGTACAAAACTACACATATTATGATTAACTAATGAAAAAATTATTTTAAAAAAAATAACATATTATAATTAAATAAATATTAAATTATTAGGAAATAAGTATGAGAATATTTAATTTTCAAAAAATGTGATTTGCCAATAAAAGTTTTTTCATAATATTTTTTATATTTCCATTAAAATATTAAATTATAAAATTATTATATTATTATTTTAAAAAACGAACAATAATTATGGATTTTAATGATAATATTAGAATATGATTAATTATTTTTTTCATGAAAAAATTGATTTTCAGAGAATAAAAGATAATATTATTTTTTCAAATTAATTGACATTTATAAAATCATTAAGATATTATCATTATGTAAAAAATATTTCCCAATATTTCATGATTAAATAATTATACTATATGAAATTATATGAATTTAATACTATTATATTATATTTTAATTGTTATAGTTCACATTTTAAAAATAAAGTAACACTTTTTCTACAAATGTTTTAGGCATTATACATTTATAATATTAATTTTCTTATAATATTGTGAAATTTAATATTATTATTTTATTTTATATTTGGAAATAGATTATTAAAATTAATTTAAAGGTAAATTAAAATTTTGGTCCTTAAAATAAATTAATGTTGTCAAAATATGAATTTTCAAGATAAAATTAAATTGTGTTAATGTTAAAAATGAACTAAAAACAACTGAATGTCCAAAATTATTATATATTAATGTGTTGTGATGGGTTTTATCGACCCACCCTAATCCTATAAATATTTTTATTTCTATATTGTTGTTAGTTTTTAATGTTTTTTATGATTTTAAATCATCTACTAATTTTTTGAGCTATGAATCGTTTTTTTACAATTGTTTTCAGTTGTTCATGGAAACTTTCAACCGAACATTTTGGGTTAATGGTTTTTCCAAATCATAATTATACTATAAGAAACTATTTTTTATATTGGGTCAATCACTTGGTTCTGTCATTTTTATGTTTCCTAACATCTAAAACTCGGAGGCATATCATAATAAGTGAGGTGTGACATTCAAGAAGCCACCACCATAGTTGGTGCATAGTTTTATGAGCCATATCTAATAACCAGGTGCATGTGAAATAATTATTTATTAATGATCATAAATATCTACTAAGGATATTTTTTGACCTAGTTTATTCATATTTATATCCCCCAATATGTATAGATAAACCACAATCCTTCATAAATGAATTAAACTCCTTCTAATCACGATTCCAGAGGATCCATGTGTGTTGGTGATTTTGAATTATGGAATCTGGTCAAAGAAGCTATGGTCATAGGTATTCAAAATAATTTCTCTTTTTTTATATAAAGGTGAATCATAGAATTAAATTTTTTTGATCATATATTACTATTCTATATAAATATACAGTCATATATCATGTTTGTAAATATGTTAGATCTTGGGTGTCATTGAATTTTTTATTGATAAATTTCAAATATTGAATCATTGGTGTCTCTTAAGAGTTATTTCGGTTTAAAACATTTTGATTTCCATGGAATCTTTTTTAATATAACTCTAGAACAATATAGTGATAAATGGGGTGAAAAATCAACTTCAATAAAAATCGGTGTGACTCGAGTATCATCTATTGACTGGTAATGATTTTTCCATAAAAAATATAAATATAGGATATTTCTTACATTAAAAAACGTCATGTAAATTGTGATTGGTGTGAAAAAAGGTTGTGTAATTGTGTTCTTTATAGGATGATTGGTGTTTGATCACATGTGTGTTCATGTGTATCCAATAAGACAAGGTTTGAGTATGATAACATGATTATGTGTATATATAGATACTAATATCATTCTTATTAAGTTAAAATGTTCCATTCTATGTTATTCCATATATATATATTTGTTTTATACTGAATTGAACCTACATTCATTTTTTCAGGTGTATAGGTGTCCCTAAAAGATAAGGTAACTCCCATAGTGGGGTAGTGTGGATCATGGGATAAATTTCACAAAACTTTTTAGAGTGTTCGACATATGGAAATCTGATTTCTTTAGATCCATGAATTAGGTCGAGATTATCTTTTCCTTAAATGATAATAACATTGTTGTTCCTTAATGTTTCAAGGTGAATCTCTTGAAATAGTGGAAATTCAATTGGTAGGATGTTTATAATAAAATTGAGAATAAATATGGCGTTTTTTAATATGTGGATTCAGACATGGTACAATATAGGGATTTTTGTGGATTGTTAAGTAAAAAAGATTAGTATGTGATTTTTTTTTCATGGGAACATTTTTATTATCATGAATGAAACACTTATTAATGTGAAATAATTTTATGATCTTATTGTTTGTGTCCAACTGTTTTTATATTCACACCCTGTATTATAATCATACAGTGCCTGATGAATTTATGGTCATGTAAATTAGAAGGATAATGGAAAATATTAGTGGCTTACATTATTACATTCTCATTTGATACAAGGAATTATATTCGAGAGGACTAAATAAATTTTTAGTGCTGTTTAAATAGACACATACATGGATCATACAATAACATATAATATAAAAAACAAAACCTAGCCAATATTTTGAGAACACAGTTATTCACTCTACTTATCCATTCATATCACTCATAAGAAACAACATCTAATCCTGGGAAATACAAAACATAACAAAAGGATGATCTCAAATACTCATTAACGGAAAAAATACAAAGATATATATTAATAAAAAAGTCATATATATATGGAATAGAAAATAACGGGAAAAATATTATTTAATATATTATTTGAGAAATATATATAAATAATTCAATATTATTAAATAATTCAATATAAATTATCACATGATCTAAAAAAATAACAATGAAAATTCTATTAATTTAATAATTATATTGAAAATCGTAGATAAAATCATAATTATAGAATTCATAATCTGGGAAATATGAATCCTACCATTGATGCCTCAATCATGATATATGAAAAAATAGGTATTTACTAATCCAAAACACAATCAGGATTGAGTCATGAGGTCAATCAATGCACAAGAGGCTTTATCGGGACCCATCTAACATGTTAAAAATTAAAATTAATTCCTCAAATTAATAAATAATTAAAATGAAAAAATTAATAACTGTTTGTATTAGAATAACTATTCAAATGGAATGAATCGAAATTTGGTTAAAAATTCAGTTACAACATCTTTATCTGATTAATCATATGCCTCAAAAAAGTAATCTGTATAAAATTCAACATAGAATAACCTAATTATAATGATATTAATGAAATTATATATTAATTGTAATTATATATACACAACACAGACAAAATTTGTGGGATATGAGGAAAATATCAAACAAATTAAAAAACGAGATGGGAAAATGCTTACCTCAGACTTCTCTCGAATATAAAATTCTTTAACCAACCATATATTAATTAAAATAATGTTATTAACAGAATAAAAAAATTGTTTCCTTTTTTAAATAAATTATATTATCCTTTTACAAATTATTACTACCATTTAATTAATAACGTTTCAATATTTTCATTGATTCAAGTGAATTTTATTCAAGACTACATGATCTGTTCATATGCATATGGTTATGGATTTTCCTGTGAAATGGAAATAAAAATACATAATTGGAATGATGTGGTATTGATGAATTTCCATAAGCTAAAATTGTTCAATTAATATAACGACCCATTCTTTACATACATTGTCATTTCTTTAGAATTTAAGCACACTTATTACAACATATAACAAAACCAGGAAAGGACTGTATAGGTATAGTGTCTTTAGAAACTGGGAAACATAAACAACTCGTTCATAAAGCGTCTACACTGTCTCCCATTTATTTCATCATATCTATAGTCCCTTTTGGCATATCTTACTTAATAACCTTCTTCCTGACCTGGGGAAAGAAATCATACAAATGGGTGAGCTCAAATGCTCAGTAAGGGTAAACAAAAGAAATATCAATCACATCATATACATAAGAACATAACTTTTGGAAATTTTTAACCTGCAAAAGAAATCATAATCTCATAACATGGGATAAATCATAGTAGTGAAATGTAATCCCAATAATCATAACTTAAAACATGAAACTTTGTGGCATACACACATAATCATATAAAATCATTTCTTATTAGTCAAGGCTCATTGCTAAGACTATATTAGTGGACAAAGTCCATTTCTGAACCAAGTTCACTCCTCGTTTTAGTCCTGTTTCACTGAACCAGTTTAACCTGTCGTTCCAGCCATGTCAATCTCATGAGATATAAAATCATTACCCAATGCATTGGAGGGATATATAGGTCCCACCCATCTCATAATGATACCATTCTTATGTGTCCCACAAAATAATAAATCATACATCATTGCATAACCCATGTAGTAAAAATGGGATTCTTAAACAACATGACATCATAAAACAATTCATATAAGATAAAGGAATTCATAAAAATAATTCCATCACAACATAATCAAATCAATGTAATAATACGGATAGAAACAGAACCCTATATTATCCTAGATGGAAAATAATTTTGATAAGGCACTTGAACTCCATTCTTGAGGAAAATATCCTTTCTACTTCAATTTTTTTTTTCCTTTCTTAACATGTCATACAATTTTAAACTAAAAGTTGTTGATTAAAAATAAACTTGAAAACATGTAATGTAAGCTTCTTGTAAATAATGTTTTAAAAATCCATTCAAGCCGTATATGTTAAAAAAACATTCTTCTTGTCCTTTTGTCGGAAAAGTAAAAAAGTACCTCGTACGAAAAATGACAAAAGATTCCTTTCATATCTTTTACTAAAAACTCACTAAAGGGTAAAATTGGATTCAAACAATTGTAGGTGGATGGAAATAATAGTACATATTTAGGAAACATGGATGTGGATGATAAAATACACCCCAGTAAATACCAAAGTATAAACCATCTCGGATAAAAATGAGATTGTGATATTTTCCCTTACCTTAGGTCTGATTTGCTTCATAAGTGTCTGAACCTCCTATATAATGATTTAAATAATGTTATTGACTTATTCCAAAATCATACATATTTTTATGATATCATATATGGTCATATTATTATCTTCTTATTAGTAATATTTCATTACTACTTGTTTATTCGGGTGTTTGTTACATTTTGTTCTTATGCGTGTTTTGTCGAATAAATTCTTATACTTCTTTTTAGGTTATAGATACCCCAACTTCACGATTTGGTGGAAGTCCCGGTAATTCCTCCGGAACGACATCATGAAAATCCCATACAATGGGCATATTCTTAGTCGTGAGTTTCTCACCAACCATTTGAGATAAATAACCTTCATTTAGTGGAATCAAGACCCATAAGATGGAATAAATTTCTACTGGAAGGTTATGTTCATCCTTTCATCGATAGACGATCATAGATTGATCTGGAATTTGAAATGTGACATCCCTTCTTTGGAAATTGATATGATCTCCATATAAAGAAAGCCAATCCATGCCATGAATCACATCAAATTCCACTATAGGAAGGATCACAAGATTTTCAGGAAGCACATTCCCACAATCTTCGATCGGAGAAGAATTAAAAACTTTTGATGCGACTGTTGTGCCATTAGGGGTTTTCACAGTTAACTCAACATCTAATTGTTGAGGTAATACCGTGATATCCTTAGAAAATTCTTCAGAAATAAAGGAGTGGGTGGATCTAGAATCAAACAAAACATTTTCTACTTTAGAGTGGATAGTAAGTGTACCTTTCACCACATCGTTATCGTACTCCACATCGCTGATAGAAATTGCATGTGACTTTCCTTTTTCTTCAGCCTTAAGAGTTTTTTGACGTCGACCATCATCATCAACCCTTGGATTTGGGTATTGATTGAAATAATGCCCCATCTCCTTGCTCTTGAAACATATAAGTGTATTAGGTTCATTCTGTGTATCCCTTCCTTTGTTTGCATCATTAGACGTCTTCATCCCATCATTGCGGCATTCAAATGCCCTGTGACCTTCCTTTCCACATTTGAAACATTTACTTGTCCCTTTAAGGCAACTCCCTCCATGTTTCTTTCCACACTTTGAGCATAAGGGAAATCTCATCTTCTTTTCAGTGTGCTCTTTTGATTTTCCTTTGAATTCAATTTTCTTCTTCTTATCAAACCCATATGACTGATGGGTTACTCCAATCTCCATCTCGACTTTGAGAGCACATCGAACGATTTCCTCGTAGCTATTAAAGTCCCTTATGGCTAACTCCCTTAGAAGACATGGTTTTAAGACACTAAAGAAACGATCGATCTTACTCTTAGGTTGGATAATAATACCAGAAGCGTACCTTGCAAGTCTTGTAAAATTTGTTTCATAGGTACCAACAGATTCATCATCCTTTTGCTTTAGTTCAAGAAACTCATTCTCCATCATTTTTTGGAGAATACGAGGGAAGTATTTATTGAAAAATAAGTTCCTGAACTCGTCCCATTCCATGGACTCAATTTCATCTCTTTTCCTCGTATTGTTGATAATATTCCACCATTGATCAGCATCACCTTCCAAACCATACACTACTAAGATGACTTTATCATGTTCAGAACATTGAAGAACTGAAAATATCTTTTCAGTAGTACTAATCCATTGTTCAGAAACTAATGGATTAGTAGACCTACTGAATGAAGGTGGATGCTTCCTCATGAAGGATTCAACAGAATGTTTCTCCTTCATTTTCTCATTTAAAAGTCCCGCATGATTCATAGCTTGAGAAAGTTATGTGATCATGGATACAAGATTTTTCATTCTATCTCCCACAACGTTTGGTTGCTCAGGGAGACAATCATTGCCTTTCCCGCCGCATTCCGCATTAACACGGTTCTTTCGGGTTCCAGCCATTGACTACAACCAAGAAGAATAGTGTGAGAAAAACTAATTATAATAGGAAAACCACAGAATCAAGAATAAAATTTCACACTTACGGTCTTATCCTAGGTTATTCATGGCCATTTCTAAAACACTAAGATTGTGTTCTATGCTTAGACTTATCCTTAGGGTTCTTACTAAGGCTTTCATATCCTAGTTTCCAAAGGTTGACTATACCTTTCCTCTGATACCAACTATAATGACTCATAATTTACATACATTATCATTTCTTCAGAATTTAAGAAAACTTATTACAACATATAACAAAACCAGGAAAGGACCGTATAAGTATAGTTTCTTTAGAAACTGGGAAACATAAACAACTGGTTCATGAACCGTCTACACTGTCTCCCATTTATTTCATCATATCTATAGTCCCTTTTGGCATATCTTACTTATTAACCTTCTACCTAACCTGGGGAAAGAAAACATACAAAAGGGTGAGCTCAAATGCTCAGTAAGGGTAAACAAAATAAATATCAATCACATCATATACATAAGAACACAACTTTTGGAAATCTTAACCTGCAAAAGAAATCATAATCTCATAACATGGGTTAAATCATAGTAGTGAAATGTACTCCCAATAATCATAACATAAAACATGAAACTTTGTGGCATACACACATAATTATAGAGAATCATTTCTTATTAGTCAAGGCTCATTTCCAATACTATCTTAGTGGACAAAGTCCATTTCTGAACCGAGCTCACTCCTTGTTTCAGTCCTGTTTCACTGAACCGGTTTAACCTGCCGTTCCAGCCATGTATATCTCATGAGATATAAAATCTTTACCCAATACATTGGAGGGATATATAGGTCCCACCCATCTCATAATTATACCATTCTTATGTGTGCCACAAAATCATAAATCATACATCATTTCATAACCCATGTAGTAAAAATGGGATTCTTAAACAACATGACATCATAAAACAATTCATATAAGATAAAAGAATTCATAAAAATAATTCCATCACAACCTAATCAAATCAATGTAATAATAGGGATAGAAACAGAACCGTATATTATCTTAGATGGAAAATAATTTTGATAAAGCACTTGAACTCCATTCTTGAGGAAAATATCCTTTCTACTTCAAAACATTTTCCCTTTCTTAACATGTCATACAATTTTAAACTAAAAGAAGTTGATTAAAAATAAACAAGAAAACTTGTAAAGGAAGATTCTTGGAAATAATGTTTTAAAAATCCATTCATGCCATATAAGTTATAAAAACATTCTTCTCGTCCTTTTGTCGGAAAAGTCAAAAAGTACCTCGTACGAAAAATGACAAAAGATTCCTTTCATATATTTTACTAAAAACTCACTGAAGGGTAAAATTGGATTTAAACAATTGTAGGTGGATGGAAATAATATTACATAGTTAGGAAACATGGATGTTGATGATAAAATACACCCCATTAAATACCAAAGTATAAACAATCTCGGATAAAAATGAGATTGTGATATTTTCCCTTACCATAGGTCAGATTTGTTTCACAAGTGTCTGAACCTCCTATATAATGATTTAAATAATGTTATTGAATTATTCCAGAATAATACTTATTTTTATGATATCATATATGGTAATATTCTTACGTTCTTATTAGTAATATTTCATCACTACTTGTTTATTCGGGTGTTTAATACTTTTTGTTTTTACTCGTGTTTTGTCGAATAAATTCTTATATTTCTTTTTAGGTTATAGATACCTCATTTCCAGAATGGTATTAGTGTAATATATATCATATTTATTCACTCAATTCATTTATATAATCATTATGCAATTTTGATCATGTAGAACGAGTCGCATCACATCATGGAGACGGTATTCTTTACGTACGCACGAGCGATGATATCGTTCCCATGATCGTGGAATTGTATTAGAGTGTATGTATACTATTTCAGAATCAATATCAATTTATAATAGTCTTATATAGTCATTATTTACACCATTATACCCATCCAATTAAGGTGGTGGTGGAAAATAGATTACACCAAGGCGTGGAGACGGTATTCCGTACGTACGCACGCACGATGATTTCGTTTTCCATAGGATGAATAGATGGTGAAATAGGGTTGTTTCGTACTTATAATAACATATCAGTATATGAGTTATACTGATGTTATTAATTTATAATGAAACAACTAAAGAAGAAGAAGTGGAAGAAGAAATAAAGATGAAAGAATCGGTAATGGACATTACCTCTTCTTTGAAGTGCTTCTTTGTGATCTCCTTTTAGGGGACAAAATTTGGTCTTTGAAGAATACCAGGACCTCTAGGATGTTTTTAGGGAAGTGGAGAGGAGAAATTGGCAGGGTTTGTCCGAGCATGAAGGCTCAAAGTTGTGTGAGGAAGAGGGGGAGGAGGTGCCCTTTTATAAGGGAGGAGAGGGGCTCTTTTGGAAAAACTAAAAATATTATTTTATTATAAAGTCAAGTTCATTTTTCAATATCTCCAAATTGATTTATTTCGAAGCTAAGGTGGGGATGGGTCGAAATACTCTCATCCAATAGAATTTAGACAAGTTTAGGTTCCCATTTTAACCTTATCATTTAGATTAAGTAATATAATTTTACTTTTACCGTGTCTTCTTGTGTTCTTATACTATAAGGTTAATAAACTTACCATAACAATCCAAACGAACCCCAAGTATTCTATTATTAATATATATAACCATATCTAAGTCATTTGGCCTATCCTTAGATTTTTAAGAATAAAATAACAATTTCTAATATAATATTTGTTTTAAAAACTATTTTATGTAATTTTTGACACTATTTAGTAATTGATTTTTGTGAAACTCATAACAGAATGATTAGTTCGAAAAAAGTTAATTAAATCAATTCTCACATGTCATATTAACCTATAAAATTAGTGGAATTCATAAAAAGTCTCAAATTACTTTTATTTGGGTATTCATAACATCAATTATGTCAATATTTCATTAATAAGATAATTACTGCACCATCTTCGTGTCATAAATAAATTAACTTATTCAAAGTCTAAAAATTACAAAAAAAAATATCATTATGTAGGAAATCATTTTATATTTCTAATGAATATTTATAGTCTAATTTATCTTATGTATAAACCTATATTAAAAATTATTTTCTTATTAAACATTGATTTTAACTATTTTAACCCCTCTTTAAATAAATTAATAATAAATGTCCTAATCTAATCCAAGTGGGCCTAAATGGTCATATTTTATTCCTAAGGTTGTTTTTGGTCGAATTAAACTTATCCAATATAATTAGGACATGTGTTATGGTAATAATAATATCATTTCTACCCTTAGTTACCCTATTTACTTTTAACCGTGGTAAATAAAAGTAAAAAGTTATTATTCACCAAAAAATATTTTCATCTCATTGAACCACATTTTACTTACTAACATCAACCGTGACTCTTATATTTTTGAGATTCCCCTCACATAAGCAGTAAAATTAAGTTTTATGAAAAATTCAGTTTTTTAAACTACCACTTAGTGGTTTCACAAATCATCAAAAATTGAATGTTTTCCGAAAAATACCAAAATTTCACACTAGGCTAATTTAGATATTCCGAATACATAAATGAAGACCATTTTGAAATATAAAATTTATAAAATTTCAAAAAGTGGTTATTACTATTCATAACGGTTAGTTTTAATAATATTTTAATAGCATATTGTTATTTAGTGAAACTCGGTATTGCGTACGACGCAAGCTATCGAGGAAGGCCGCTGTTGCGTGTAAAGCAAGCCAAAATAGTGTTGTGTGTAGTGAAAGATTCCTTTGATGATTTATATAACATAAAAACAAAATATTTCTCATAAAAGTCGCAGGTGTTACAATTAATATTTTTTATTTCATAAATGAGTATGAATCATTTGAAGTGGACAATTGTTACGTTTATTTGAATAAGATGATGTAATAAAAGTGATAGATATAAGATATTCCATTAGAAACATCACATTAAATTAAATACTTTTTTACTAAATTATTTTTCATTTATTTATAATTTATATGAGGAAAAATTATACGAATAAATTAAATTAAAAGAGGTGTTTTGAGAAAATTGGATCCTAAATTTCACCTCATTGAAGGACTTGATGGGGACCATGGAATTTGTATTTTTTCAGTCCATGAGAACATGGGATTATTGAGATTGAGTATGAGAATTTTTGGAAGATATTTTAGGATATTTAAGGATTTTGGGTTGAGCTAGGGTGGTGAGGGGAAGTATTTATACCTATAGAGAGGTCGGTTTACATTATTAAAATATGAATTATTTTATATATAATGCCAATTGCACTTATAAGGAATTAATTTAAATGAATTATATTGTAAATTATGTTTTTTAGTATATTTATTCAATTATATTATTTAACTATCAATTAAAATTTATAATTTTTAGGCATTTAAATAGAACTTTAACCCAAGAATATATTTTCCATATAATGTGGTGAATATGTTTTTATCAGAGGAACCATTTTATTCCAAAAATTGAAATTAACCACGCATCATAATTTGTACCTTATTATTAAATATATGGAATTTGTTTTACCAAACTCTATTTACAGTATTATAGAACTTATATTTATAATTAATCGAGTACACACTGTGTCTGAGTGGATTTTTAATGTGAACAATTCAAACGATTGAAATTTTATTTGATAAAAATAAAATTTGAAATAGATACCAGTGTTCTAAATTGTTTTAATTGATGTATAAGATAACTAATTATAATATTATAATATTAAAAAATAGTTTAACTATATAAATAAATTTTGTAAAATATATATTATCAATTATAATTCAATATTTCTCACTGGTCATAAAAAAGAGAAACGTATTAGGGAAATACAAAAAATTCATCCAATGATAATTTGGAAATATTGATTTTAAAAATTATGAATAATGTTTAAAATAAAATTTAAAAACCTTTCAAAATATATTTTTAATATAGGTGCTTCATAAATATGATGCACAATAGCATTTTAGGAAATTATATACTTTTATGCTTAAAATTGGATATATTCATAGATTATGTATACGAAAGACATTGAATGGTTTTAATATAATTTGATTGAATATATATATAAAATATATTTAATTAATATCACTCAGTAATAGTGAATTATTTAATTTATAAATATAAAATCCAAATGTTGTCATGAAAATGATTTTTTAAAAAACAAAATCCTTTATTATCAATTGGATTTTATTTTATTTTATAATTAGTTTGAAATAAGTGAATTTAATTTATAAAAATGTGTATGATATATTTTGATAATTTTGTAAATATAGTTTATTTTTTCCATTCCAACTTTTAGGTGATATCTATAACATTTTAATAATAATATTTAATCATTAGTTTATTCTCGGTGTTTTGTGTAACATATGATATCGATGAATATAAATTAAAAAATATACATAAACTAAAATTATGTTGTCATAAATTATACGCAACTTTAATAAATTTTGTCTTCAATTATAGAAATATATATTCAATAATAAAACATTGGTACATAAAATTTCTTTTTTGGGAAACAAAAATGGTATGTAGATTTAATGAAATATCCCCTTAATATGTGGGAATGTGAAATACCAAGGATTACACTAAACTATTATTTAAAATAAGATTTATTTATTTTTATCTTTTCACCAATACATGGAAGATAAATAAATCTATCACATTATGAAAAAGGGTGATGTTGAGCATAGTCATCAGAATGTCATCCATCACAAAATAGTAAATCTGTTATTGGTTATATAGGTCATTGGTTTCATTGAAATAAAACTTAATGAATTTAAATTTTTGTTAAAATTCATTTAATAGGGTTTAAAATTATTTTTACTTTCCATATAAACACTTGAAAAAGTAAACATACATAATTTATAAGAATAATTTAATCCATTTTTTGTGCTTTAATTTATCCCCAAATAAATTCTTATCTAATGAGATGTATATTCTAGATTATTTTTTCATGCATGAATAAATTTTATGAGTGATAAGATCCACAATTAATTCCTTTATCCTTTTATATTTAAGGAATACAAAATATTTATCGCACTTTATCAATATAAAAAAATATCAAAATATTGGATAAATCCCTTACATAAGTATTTAATTATATAAATCATCGTAAGCTTTTCTTGCTGATATCAACAATAAAAAATATAGAAGTAAGTACACTATATTTTGAAAATAAACATAGCATTAGATCTATAATAAAAGATAATTTAAGTCCATATCTAAAAGACAAAAAATATTAATATCTTGAAAAACTAAAAAAAATAATGAAAACATCTAGGCATCCAAATCCATAATGAAGAAGTACTATAGTAAAATATGTATGTGTATCATGGTTATTATTAGTAGAATATATTTGATAAACTAAATTTACAACATAAATATTGAATCCAAACATATCCATATTACCCATTCCTCTTAGTTTGATGTAGTAGAATTATCATTACCATTATCGATTAGGGTCTTTTTAAGTAAATAATTTTGATTCTCGATAACATGATGTCCATAGTGTCTCATCTGAATGTGGTTGAAGCATTATACATTGGAAATAGTTTTCTTACCCTTGAAATCAATAGCATAGTGTCTATTCCCTCTACACTTGTAGAAAACTTCTATTCGTTTTGTGGATCTAGATTGATGTTTCCTTCCACAATTAACATATGTGTGAGAATAATTATTTCTATTATTTCCATAATATAAATTTTCACCAATGTTCTCTTGTTTAGATGATTTCTTTCAAATCCATAATACTTTTATAATTATTTCTCTATCTATATATCACAAGATATCATGTCCTCAAATTATTTAAATGTATTGGAGACTAGTTCCCATAGAAATATTTCATTAATCCCATCAATGAAACATTCATTTGTAATATTTGGATTATTTTCATTGATATATTTCCCTTTCCTTCTTCTAGGACCCATATTTTAAGAATGTATAGTAGTTTATTGGAATTTAACATTTTCATACATAACGTATAATCTCAAAACTAGTGAATTAAAAACCAAAAGTGAATTTTTATTATTATTAATCTATAAATAATTATCTTCATTTATCTTTCAGTAATTATGAATTATTTTATAGGGTTTCCTTTCTTACTTTATTTTATTCTTATATGTTGTTCGCACATATTCATCAAAACTTTTTATCACATCAACTGTAACACCTTTTACAGTAATATATAGAATATTATGTCTTAATTTATTACATTGCTATTTTAAACAATTAATTGAATCCAAATTGACAAAATAATTTATTAGTCATGATAATATTAGAAAATAAATAAATAATTCATTATAATATAAAATAAAAAACAAAAAAATATAGTATCTTTGGAAAACATCATTAATATTTAGCTTAACCATGCATATAATACCTAATAATCTTCTTGCAATTGAAGGGAAAAATAATATATATTTAACTAGTGAGTTGAAATTTTAAAAATTCATAGAAATACATAGGAATCTATGAATAAACACATTTTATGCAACATGAAAAGGTAAATAAATGGTACACATGAAGTTTCGTCAATAATGTGTGTATAATATAGTTGTAATAAAATATTATAATAAATTACATGAAATAAAACCTTATCTGAAAACAAAAAAAAATTATGTTATACTAATAAGAAATGACATGGAAATTAATAAATAATATTATAATTATGTGTAACATATTTTGGAATATCTGAAACATACTTTTGAGGGCTTATCCAAGACATCGTTAAATAATTTGGTAAGGTGTCGACTGAAACCAAATCACATTTGTCTCATTAGAATTATCCATGAATTCATGGGATATAGAATAACCCTACCATATATTAGTAAGTCCAATTAATTAATCAAATTAATAAATAATAAATATTAATTAATGAAAATGTTTTTGTATTTGAAGAACAATTAATACCCAATTAATGGAAATTGGGTAGATAATTCCCTTACCACATTATGATGAGTCAAATTGTATACACCATAAAATAAATAAAAATAAAAAGAAACATTTAATTAATTTTATATAATAATATTAATGATATGATATTTCAAAGGGCAGTATATAAACACCACACAGTTGAAAATAAGTGGATAGTGTGGTATATATCAAATAGAAGTAAATGTGAGACAAAAAAACAATCACATCCCGCTTCCCATTAGTATAGCATTCTATAAAATAGATTATTATTATCTAACAATGTTATTAACAAATTTTCGAAATATATTCATAGTAATAATACCTTATATTAACCGTTAATAAAATCCACCAGCCATTCATTAATAATGTTTGATTATTTACATTGTATAAGGTCTATTCATTTCATGGTTCTATGGGAATTTCATTTGAGTATAATTAAGGATTTGCATGTTAAATGAAATAAAACCCCAAAAGATAAATTAAAATATTTTAATTTACGTATATATGTTCAATTATTTCCATATATCATTTTCTTCCATAAATGGAGATGATTTCTTTGATAATGTGATTATTATATTTATTTAATTTATTTTGGATGTTTTTTTCGAACATCACACAATAGATTCATTTTATTTTTTATTTTGATTCTATATTACTTCCATAACATGAACATGGATATTATCTTAAAATAAAACCCTAATTAATAAGAACAATATTTTAGTGACCATTCATGTGGGTTGTAATAGATAAAACAAAAATCCTTATTCACAGAGACTGTTAATTTCCATAACATGGAAATTGATTTTTTATATTCAAATAAGAATAGGTAATAAAAGGTATTGATATAATATATTCCCAAATGAAAATAAAATCATATTATTTAAATTATTATGTTATTATTATTCCTTAATGTATGAAATAGATTAAGAGAATGTAGAATAATAAATTAACATAAGATAGTTGTTTTAGCACTATTACCAATTGAATTTTACATCCACGATGTACCCTCTGAGGACACTAGATTTGGTATTTTATTGTGTAAAACAACAATTTGATGTGGTGTGAGTGGTGAAGATAAAATTTCTCATATATTTTAGGATCAGAAAGGATTTTTCGTCAAAATGGGGTGGTGAAGGGTGGTATTTATACTCAATGAGAGGTGTGTTTAATGTGATTAAAATAATGTTTTTTGTCATTATTATGAGATCAATGGTGATATGGAATTAATTTTGATGAATTATTTTTATAAATAATTATTTGGTGTTTATTTGGGGTCAATAGTTACTTCATTCATTCAGTAAATGTTGTAACGTTTAGGTATGCTAACTTTTTTTATTTTAAATTTAAACCTTTTCAATAATTTACCTATAATAATGTAAATAATATTTTTACCATGGTAATATTTTTTACCTAAAATAAAATTTAAATTAAAAATAAATTATTAAATTTTGTTTCCAAATATGGAATCCATCTAAAAAAATTCAAATCACAGAATCGAAAAAAATTATATTTAATATTAATCTCACAAACACAATGAAAAATCATGAATTTTATGTAAAAAGATAAAAATATTAAAATGTTTTTATAACCAATATCAATAATACATTGATTAAAATATCCTAAATTGGTTTTATTTATGTTTATTTTATCTAATTATACTTTAAAAATTATTAAAAAACTAAATTTATTATAAAAATAAATTCGATAATACAGTAGTTTTCAATTACAATTTAATATTTTTAATTATTCATCATCAAAATATTAATATATAACCCTAACATATATTTTTATCATAATTTAAAAATGATGATTATTTAATAAAATATTATTTATAATAACCTCAAATTTTAGATTTAAAATACGTTCTCCATTAATATGCGGTAATAAATAGATATACATTTTCATATCATAGTTTAAAATTTAGATTTTTATATAAACACTTCCTTTATTTTGCATGTCTCGCTATTATTGATTAATTTAATATATAAATATAATATAAAATTATGGGAATAAAAATATATTTTTATATTAAAACCTCTTTTATCTTCAATTGGATTTTATTTTCATTTAAAATTAATTGTTAATAAACTATTTCATTTTATAAACACGTGTAAAATATGTTTTCATAATTCAATAATTCTCATTCATTACCTCTATTACATTGCCTCAGTTATAACTATGATAATTAAATATTAATATTTTATTATTTATTCATGTTTTTTGTTCAGTGTGACACAAGATATTGAATACATTAAATTTAAAAAATTACATAATTGAAAATCATGGGGTGTTAAATATAATATCTGGATTTATTTTTGAGTATTTATTTATATTATTTTATACTCATACTCTCATTTGACTAACCATTTTAGAGTTCCGAGGATTTTTTTTATATTACATTGGGAAAATGATAGGCCCTTAAAATATTATTGTTCATTATAATTTTTCTTGATATTTATTAATTTATTTATCAATAAAGAGAGAGTATTCTATCCATTTATGTTATTTAGAGACTCACGAGTAGATGGAATAATATTTTTTATGGGGAGTGGTTTTTGAGGCCATGTGGCACACCTGCTCAGATTTTATGATTAGGGAAAGGGAATAAATATGAGGTAAAATAAGGTATTCCAAATATCTCAATTCATGAATTTTATTGGGGTATGGTATAAAGGATTCAAGTTGGGTGGGACTATTGAATTATATTCTCTTATTATCTTATCCAAAACATTTCTAATATAAACTTACTAATCTATTATTTGTACTTCTATTACAAATACGGTTTTTCAGTTTCATGATGATCCTGGGTATATTGTATTGTAACTATTTTATGGGATTTAGTATCATCCATACATATTTATTTAGAAAGTAGGATAACATCCATATATATACTAATTATTTGATTTATTCTAGTTCATTAATTTAATGATACAATATTTGATATCTATTTATGATAGATATATATTGTTTTCCAAGAGTTATATTAGTGTGACCTACTATTGAGATATATCTTTTCATGAATTAGATACATAATAATGAACCTATAGTTATAAATTATATATATAATTGTCACTAACATCAATATATGTATATTATTTAGTTGTACGCATAATGTTGTACCTTCTTGTTTTATGTAGCCTCCACTGATAGGTTTATATATAAGTCACACTTATGTTCCCCATTGAAACATGATTACAGGGTCTATAAACATTCAAGATGTATTTTATATTTGTATAACTCAGAGACACGTGATTTATCCTTCTCAAGATTATTTAATAATACAACTACTTTCTATAAATGATGATTCACCGGGTCGTTCTCCCACACATGTGTTGGTGGTTCATGTAGGAATCCATCCCTATAATGTATTTATTAAGGAGATGACGGTTAATTATGATTGAAATGTTTAGTTCAATAATATTCTAACATTCCATCTAACTTGTGTTCCTCAACATCTTTAGGGAGATATTCCTAGCATATAGGGAATATTAATCTTAGTCTTAGCCCCTAGGGATAGAAATGTTAACCAACCATCCTTTATGATTCATGGTCCTTTTAGGAGGTTTTATGGTATATAAAAACATATCCACCTAAAACATAAATACTAAATCATATTAGATAAGTCAAAATCAAATAAAATTTTATAAACAAAAGATTTATATAGTATAATATTTTTTGAAACATAGATACAATTGAATATTTTTAAAACTTTTTGTTTTTAATGATACTTTTTTATCAGTATTTCTATTCCTTATACATTGATAATAGTTCCACCATCACCAAATGTTTATGATGATTTAAACATGTAAAATATTAATTATATGAAGAAATATCTATATATATTATTAAATCTTATAAATTTAAAAATAAATTTCACTATTACTGGAGATAAAAGGTTTTATATATACATGAACATTGTTTAATCATTTCAATAGATAAAACAAATGAATGTAAAATTATTATCATTATTTAAATAATTATTATTATTATAACATATTAAATATATATTAAATGTATGTATATTTAATACAATCAATGAAAATTGGAAATGAAAAACAAATCATGTTTCTTCATGGAGCTGGTAGTTCATACCAATTCATGAGTAACATAATCATTTTAAAATAAATTGGACTGAAAATAAGCTTTGTACAATATTATATTTTCAAATGAATGATTCCTTCATAATTATTATCTATTAACATAAAACCCATCATAATTATCTTCCATGAAATATAGGGACAAAAATTAATTATATCATTGCATTGAGGTAGAATTCCACATATATGAATAGTCAATACATTCACATGCCATTGGATATTTAATGGGTTGAATATTGATATCGTAAAAAAATTAAAAAATATATAGATTTTGGAAGATTAATTTATTATTTATTTTTAAATACCATAAATTTTGAGTAGTTTAAAAAAATTGATTGATATTATGTAATATGAATAACTCTTCTTCTAGAGGCCACCTTTAGATACCCTCTAAAGGACCATTTGGGTGGACTTTTAAGTAGTAAAAAACTTCTTATTCATGAATTGGTGATTTTATAGAAGAATTGATATGTTTTTGGATGATGAAAATTAAATAATTTTTTTGATGAATCTAATGGATGTTTGTCCTTTTAAAAGTTAGGGACATGTCACATATGGAAATTCGAAAATGATTGAAACGTAATAATGGAATACTCTTGAAAAACACTTCACATGAGATAAGGGGTCAATTTTATGATTGAATGAGTTGTAAATATTTACATATAATATTATTAATAAAATTTTAAACAGAAAACATGCCATTATCATTTAGTTCAAACCATTATAACCCTAATTTATCCCTAAAGGTGACACAAAGTTTTTACTTTTTTCACTAATATTCATAACGAATAATTATGTTGACCATGTTACGAAATTTTAATTATGGTGATTCAATATATGGATTACATTTTTAAATTCAATTAATTTATGAGGAATAATTTATTTTAAAATTAAACCTGACCATATTGATGAAAAACAGTTGGAATCAAATTATAAAAATAATAACAATTTTATAAAAAATAAATATAAAATTTGTTTCAGTTACCTAATATTTATTATTGATAATAGAATGGAAGAAGTGATACTATTAATTAAATTTTTAATAAAAAATTGAAATTTTTATATTATGTAACTTAAATGATGATTTTCAATTAGATATTAGTATATTTAACTATTCATTGAAAAATAAATATTTTTAGAAATTAAAAAAACCTCAATCTAGGTTAATTTTGACATGGTTATTTAAATGGAAAATATATTTTATTCCAAAATATTTTAGTAGTATGAAGAAATACGTCATATTAATTTTTCATAATAATGAATAAAAACCATTTTTAGGGAAAACCTCTTTTTAATGCATATAATGTATTTTCTAAAAATAGACTGCATTTTTATCAAAAGTAATGTTTTATCTAAAATTTTTGTTGATATTATAAAAAATAGTTATTCTAATTCAAATAACCAATTTAATTGTTATTTTGTAATGTTATACTATATTATAGATTATTATGACTTAATGATGCATATATCACAAGCTATCGAGAAAATTTAATTTATGTGAAGAGATATATATAAAAAATACCAAGTTGTTACATTATAAAACCACCAAAAATAAATTTTCTCTTACAACTTTGTCACATAGATACATCAAATTATGATATATTTGTTTAAGAACATCCACAGATTCCCACCATTTGTAATATAATTATTGATTCCTCGATTTAAATTTAACCAGGAAATTTGTCAAGTTCCATATTACATAATACCCATGTTCCATGATATATACAATTTATAATTAATATATTTGATCATCATCTAGTGGAATAACTATTATGTTTAGTATACATGTTGTATTTTTTATGTACTTCTTCAGAATAGATAAATAAAATATATTGTGGACTGAAGAGATGCTTGGTTAATTTTCAAAGTTATAATCTACCAACCCTACTCAATCTAGAATATTGAAGGGGAAAATATACATTTGAGTCATCTTTTCATTAATTCCAAATTTCTAACATTACTACATATATAAATGTGTTTGAATACCTTCTCAATATAATTGAATTTAATATTTCTTTGACAATTTCTGTCATATAGTTTTTGTTGACTCTTACATTCATTAATGTGTTGTAGAATTGAATTGATATTATCTACAAATTCAACATCTTGATCATTTCCCAAAAGCACTAGTTATTCATATTTATCACAAAATATTAGAGTTTCCACTTCTTTCAGTATAAATAATTTTATTGATCCATATAAATTCTTAATTTAAAGATATTACTGTGATAAATATAAACAGGAGAATGTGGTTTATCCCAAAACCATTGAAACCCCTATAAAAGACCTATAAATAAAATATATATTTTTGAATGGTTATATCATACTACATATCTCTCATTGGATGATAATAATTACTAAAAAAACTCTAATTCTATTTCTTCTAGAAGACTTCAACAAAACCTCATGGTAAAAATTGGATCCCGATCAAATAAAATTAAATATGGTACTCAACGAAACCAAAAAAATACCTCAATATTTATCATTCCTAGATGATCAGGAAATATGTATTCTCTAATTTTAATAACGTCTTCTAACTTTATAAGGTGGTCAAATACATAAAAAATAATAATATGGAATATATACATTTATGTTGAATTTAATGACAAAATCCCGAGTAATTTTTTTGAATTTCTATTTTATTGAGGGAAATGATCTTAATATCCCATTATACTGTTGTACCATAGTCTTATCTTGGTGAAATTCCAAGCACTATAAAAAATAAACATCAATATAACTCATCATGAATTTGAGCCATAAATACACATTTTTATCATGATACTTCTTCATATATATGGGATAAATAAATAATGGTGAGTTATGTGATTCAACCAAAAAATAAAACATCAAATACATTTTGGGTGAGACACATACACTGTTCCTAAGTCAAATAATTCCATCATAATCAATCTTAAATTGTGTAAATTTTCTCAACATATTTTATATGTCATCATCTTACTTCTGATCACATTAATCCTTACTTGGATAAATGATTTAACACTAGTTTGATCCATACATGATTTCAAGGACCATCTTTATAAAATACAAAAAAATTGTATTTTTTTATCCTCTTGATTGAAAACGTATCATGATCCTATTGCCCGAATCATCATCCACCTTGATTACATTTTTAGGATGGTAATGTGTTTATAATTAATAATGTTTAGTTAACCCTAAAAATATTCTATACAATGGAGTCATCTATTTTTAGAAAATTAAAAATTTAACCATTTATATTGGAATTTCTATGAAATCTTTTTAGATATAGGAATCATCCCTTACCCCAATTATCTGATCCTCTATTATTCCAACCATTCCTATCCATTTTGATTTTCACTAATGTTCCATATCTCTATAATGTATTTACATAGTTAGGGATTTTAGAAAACGAGTTTACATAGTCCTTGGGTCACTTGAATATGACCTTGGTGGCTCGCATAATGAAGCAATGGACTTCAGTTTCCACTTATGATAGGTCCTATTATGAGATTTGGGTATATATGAATTATTAATAGTCGGACTTCATGTCAAATTAAATATGTTAATAACATTTTCATTAAAATATGATCTGATTGGTGAATGGTCCCAAGCTCTTTGATCCTTCAACTATAACCATTTATTTCTATTTTGATGGTGTTAGGGATTTTAAATTATATGACAGGTTCATTATGTGTTTGTGTGGGTATGAAATCTTGATCATATATTTCCTCTCCAAAATCCACTTGTTCTGATTATTCATAGAAATATGGTTGTCCATAATTTATATAGTAATAGATGAAATGTTGCTGTATACCCAATATCTCCACATATCTATATTGATTTTTATTTTTCATAATTTCTAGTGGAATTGGGTTTAAATGATGTTGTGGAAAAATATTTTTGTAATGAAGTGATAGTTTTTATGTCATGGACTAATTACTTGTCATCTTGAAAATTATTCACGAATCATATATCATTATCTCATTGAGGTCACAGAGACCATCAAGGTCTTGACTCTCTCCTCTAACATGTGTTTGGAATAGATTCTACTGATGACCACATTGTGAACCATATTGTTACACCAATAGTTGATCCAAATCATAGAGAGGCGAGAACAATGATTTATGAGACAAATGTGTTGGGCATTTTCAGTCATCTGAGTCACAATTTGGTTGACAATAGGATGACTATGCATGGCCCAAGATAGAAATATGAAGTTTGAAATGATTATTCTATATAACTGAGACCCCACATATATGGGTGCTTGTCTCATAAAAAGTTGGTTTTTGTTAACTTCATCCCCACACATGAGAAGGTCATTCCTATGGTTAGAGATGGAGGCTCATTTGGCTCCAAGGCCTATGAAAATTTCATACATACATCACATGTTTTAAAAGGGTTTTGAATAATCTAATTAATAGGTAAAGTCCAAGAATTTAAATATTTCTTATTTATATATGTAATCATTTTGACGGTCATGATGAAGAATGCATGGAGATGGATTGGGACTCATATTTGAAATTAATTCATTATTGGTTAAATATCAGGCCCCTTTGTCTTCAGATGAATTTAGCATGTAGATGAATGTGTCTATGGAAAACCCATGAATAAACCATGGTTTCTTAGAGGAATACTATGAAGAACATACCTATAGACATATTTTAGGTGAAACTATATAGGTAACTTGAAAAGTTGACTTCATAGTACAAGAAATATGATGGGGTGAAATTATAATTATGATGCAAGTTGATGCATTTTTTATAAGGGTATAAAAACAAATGGTTGAAATGATTAATAAAAGCTACCATTGACGATGGAAACAATGTATATGATATAGAAAAAATGAAAGACTATTAACCAATAGTTCAAGACCATTAATTTATTAATTTTTCATATCAATAATTTGGAAAGAAAAAGTCCATGAGTTGTGACAGTAAATATAAAACCCAAGATTGTGTGGATCAAATGGTTGAATGGGGAAATGATAAATATCAAGAGCTCATTGTCATTCTTATGGAGGTAACATAGGTATGGTCCTTCAATACCAATGATCCAACAATGTATGTGGATGTAATCATTTAAAAATCATTGTCGTTGATATTAACGGGGAAGAATGTTCTTGGATCAATAAAAAAGGCCAAAATTTTGCAATTTGAATCAACAAAAGTAAGATAAATGTGAATGAATACATCCAATAATTGGATAATCACGAAAACCACATGTAATAATTTATCAATGATGATCCAGATATAAAGGTACATGAACATCAGTTTGTGTTATATAATTTTTATGATTCTAATAATCAATCTATTATTTATTTCATAGTGATTTCTTACTATATTATTTGACCTTTTTTATTTAACTGGTATAGTTTCCCACATTATCCTCAAAATTGACTTTCATAAAAAATATTATATTCCAATCAGCACCTTGAAATTTTCTTCACATTTTTCCCCAAAGGAACATGGCTCCCATTTGAGTTAACATGGTGTGTGGCTTAGTTACTAGTGATATGATCACCACAAAGCATTAAAAATATATAATAAAACTAAGAAAAATATTTTTTTCAGCCAGAAGATTAGAATGGAATAATGTTTAAAAAATTATGCTTTTTATGAAACCATTGACATTCCATTGCATGAGATTATATGACCCATAAATGAAACATTTTTAAACATAATTAAAACTTTTTAAATTTTCATTCAACTTATTATTTTTTAGGTTCTTCAGAATAATCCTCATGTAATATTTATGTTATTCCTTACACTAATAATATATATGATTATTACCTTTAAAGAATGCATATAACATATATCGATAATCTATTACGACTATATTGATTAAATCTATAAATCATATGGGATATGTAAAAACAAATGGTATCAGTATATATTCAAATTGTACATACATTTTTTTATTATTCCTTCAAATTGAACATTAATGATGGAATCAAAATTAAAGATCAATCGCAGAAAAAATATTTACATTCTTTTAATCGATCAAAGAAGACATAAATATTGTAAAGAAGATATTAAATCAGAATTGTGATATTGTTATTCCCCTGATAAACATTATGTAGTCTCAATATCCTATTATTATTCTTATAAAAATAATTGCAGAAGCCTATGATGATGGACATGGAATAATTCCTCCATTAACATGATTTTCTTGGAATTTCATTTTCATTACCTTTGACATAAATAGGTACATTGTATATGGTTTTTTGAAATCGGTGGTGCACGTGATATGAATGTATTAAAAATTCAACTTCCAAATTCAGTGGACGACTATGAAACTCTTCCAATAAGACATAATAGAACTCCCACACATTATGAATATCATTGAATTTGAGTTTCCACATAACCATATTTGATAAATAGCCATTTAGAAAAATCTAGACCCATATAATGGATGTAATTTTCATCAAAAGATCATATTTATTATCTTTCTGATAGTTTATTATTGGTTGGTTAAAAAAATAAAATGGGGTTTTCATTATATGGAAATTGATGCATGATAAATGTAATTAAACACAATCCATGAATATGATAATAACAAATTCATCTAGATAAAATAATATTATTTATATGTAGCCCATTTTGTAACATACTTGTCTTTTTATGTGGGTGTAATTCATCTCCTGTCATCCATTTTAAGAGTTTGGTGGGTACAAAATTTCCATTATTATTTAATAAACCCTATTTATGATGTTCCCTGTTATATAAAGCCTTGTATTTCTGATGATATATGATTATAAGATGGTTTATCTTGGGGTTTGGTTGGGTTTCTTATCCATCCAAAATAAAAAAACAAATTTTAAATGTCTGTAGACTGATGTGTATAATTTGGTCAAACCGAAAAACCTCCAAGGATATATTGTTCTTCCCTTTATGTGCAGAAGACATGGTTGGAAAATATTTGTGGGATGTGGTTTATGGCCATGTTTACATGAATGATTTTATTATAGATGGATCACACATGATTTGTTATGGTTTAGAAAACATTGGCCATATATTTTGAGAGCTTGTTATTAAGTAATGGGAACTACACAATTATGACAGTTTTTCAAAACCATGCAGGAAAATTTGTGTGTACTATTAAATGGATGAAATGTCAAAAATTCCCCTGACTGCATCATTATATATTTCCCCTCCCATTATCCCATTTGAGCCACATGTAGAAGATGATATCCCTCTTCATCCACCAGGACAAGCATTGAGAAACAATTTTCATCTATCCTTTGATTCATATTTTTTCTATTGTGTTGGAATATTATGTATGGGTTATTGATCCCTATTGATTTTTTTCCATTATTATCACCAAATGGATAACTAAATCTGTATGAGTTGTTTTTTTAATTTTATGGAGTTCACCAAAAATTCCAATTTCGTTCCAATTGACTTCCGTTAGAGGTTTTCATTAGAATTACATATATCTACCAAAATATGGAAGGTGGTTCACATATTTCATTGTGATGTCATGGATATTTTGGTGGTGCGACTTTTTGGGTGTCATTGGATAGTAAATGAGAGAACCTAATAATTTATTTTTTCCCACTAATTAATTTACTACATGGGATAATAATATATGGATGCCCTTCAAATGTCTAAATATGGTTTAATCATAGAATTTTTTTCTAACCATGGGTAGGATTTTAAAGGGTGATGTTATATTTATATTAAAAGGTTTAAATTATTTTTATTTAATTTCATATATCAAGTGGAATTTTAAGGGCTCGACCAGACGAGTTAGATAGTGTTGGATATCTGATTTTAGGTTATGTGATCATCTGGATAGTCATTACATGATATATATATATATATATATATATCCTACTTTTTTTGATCATTGGTTGCGTGATGCAACCTTCAATTGATAAGAAAATATCGTCTATTTATGAGAATGGCACATGTGATGTTGAATGGTGTTGTCCAACATATTCGGCAAAATAATCGTCGGGTAATGATGTTCCCAAATTGTGTGTTGTAGGTTCCTTTTTAGTGATTCTCACTTACCTGTGTTCAAAAAAATGAAATATTTGGTATCGTTTTAAAATATTTGAAAATATATGATAAGGTGATATTAAGTGCATGAGTGGGTACATGCTTTTTTATTTAGGTCATAGATTTATGGTTTGATGTGTTTTCCCTAGAAATCCAATGGGATGGTGAGGAGAAATCGGCTAAAATTGTTTGGATTTTGGTTTGGGGGTGAGTCATTCTGTACTAGGGAATGTTGGTCTTGGACATGTTTGGGAGGATAGACAAAATTGTTCCTTAGAGAATCATATGTCGACAAGGTGGTGATATTTCATGGATGGAGGAAATAACTTCCCCTTTGTAAATCATACTTTTATCCAATTGGTTCTTTAGAGGAGGGTTTTGAGGGGCATGATTCGTATTTCTTGGTCATCCATCAGGACATTAGTGACATGAAATAGACATGATGTTTTCGTTGTCAAAATGTCCCTAATTTATCTATTAGAGGTTAAACTGATGAGTTCCCTGAGAAAAAATTACGCAAGCTAATTTTTTGGGATATTAAAAAAGTATCATCATATATACTATTATATCTATGAAGTCTTAGGAAACTTAAAATTTTTCATTCAAGGTTTTTGATCATGATGGATATAGATTTATTTTGGTGGTTTTCTATTTCTTCTAGGATTTCATTTAGTAAACAACTTCTTAGTCATAGACATTGGATAATAACTTGTTGGTGGTGGATTACATGGATTATTTTTCACAAACTACATGGACCATTCGGGACGTGTGTAGACTTTATAAATTATAATTTAGCTAATAGTTTAGAATCTGGATATGGAAATTAGTGTTGGGATTTTATAATCAGATATCTGGAAAAAGAAAATGGGTTATTTTTAATGATGGTGATTCCATTTATTTTCTTTTTGTATCTATATGCTTATATATATTTTTGTACACAAGTTGGACATTTTTTGACAGGTATTATTATTTATATATAAGAAATTCTCATATGGTTGTTATATTTTAGTAGCTACAAATGGCATGTCATGATGTTTAATTATGAATTTTTTTCCAAGTTGTTTATCATTTTTTTTCTTCTACAGTCTATTGTGATTCCTACATTGTATGTGTACTAGTCTAGTATCAAATATTATTTCATTTATGAATCATACTATGTATTAAAAAGTCCATTATTATATCACCACAAAAGTGTATAATCTCTCCACAATCACCCTTCTACACTCTCACCAGTAGTGTGTATCTTGTGACGCAAGGTGATGAGAAACTATGTAAAATTGAACTTGGCCCGATGCACTTTTTGGTGGATAATCAGGTTGGGAAGCTATAAATGTTATAAAGGGGTAATCTTTCACCTATTTCATGATATTACTATTTGGGATATGGAATATCGAATAATTGGATGTTGTTGGAACTGAATTTATTGCTTGTGTTTGGGTACGTGAAACCCCACACACATGGGGAATTCCTTGTTTCCAGAGGTGTTATTTTATAAGGATTTATGTTCATTTTATAGTTGGATTAATTTCCACCATGTGTGTTGTACATTGATTTGATTATTATTATTATGATATTAGACACTTGACATTATATGGGAAGGTAACAGCTATTTGACACTTGGCTTAGTATAGAATGGGGTGTTTTTCATGTTTGTTGTGATTATTTAGTTTGATATATAGGTAGGATGATATATATATATATATATGTATTTCATTGAAAAAATGATTGTGACATGTGATATATAAATATATATATACATATAAGATATTGGATCTTATAAGATCATAAATGGATGATTATGCATGGTGTTTTTATCAACAGGTTGTGTGATGAGGTCATATGATTGAAGCGACATGTTTCACCAGGACGACATAGATAGAGGAATATATGATATGTGAATCCACTGTGGGTTGGTAAGGGTTCATTAGTCTAGATGTTGTGAAAAGTGGTTGCGATTGTGGAGGGTTAGGGTAGTGATTTTTAACCACCAATTACTTTATTCCCAATTTTCATTATATATGTGATGTTTGTGATTTATGAACCATATGATGGTATTCGGTGGGTTGACCCCGGGATGGGCTCCAATGTAGGATCAGGTGGGTAGTGACGTTGTACTGCTAGAGAATGCATAGGGTTAGACCATAGAGGTTCAGGTAGAGAATGAGCTATAGGTATAGTCTCAGGTACATTAGAAATTGTTGGAATGGGAGTGGAAAGATTTGATAGATTTTGGGTCATGGATTGATGAGTAGTAAATATAAATCTTTGTAAAAAATATCTACGAGGTTTTCATAGGCTTTCATCTAATAGAGCATTCAATGGAATACATTACTCTGGAAGTGAAGAACTGGATTTTCAATTCTATTTTTTAATTATATAGAATTTTATGAGTCTACTAAAATCGACGGTGCATGATTCTGAGACTCAGTGTGCGTGGAATGAATTTCTGGACTTTTATTGGGTACGTTCAATAAACATGTGAGTAGGTTTTTGTATAATTTGAACCATTTCATGGAATTGAAATATGAGGTCGATTTTGAACTCACAGTGCCGATATTCTCTTAAAGAGACACTCTCCTCGACCGCAGTAGGATGCGGGTGAAAGTTAGTTGTTGAGTATTGTATGAAAATAACAAAAATTAAATAACAGATTTTATTTTATTTTTTTGAAACCTCCCATTTGAATGTGCAGTGGTGGAGAACAACTGGGTTTAAAACCTCCCATTTTGAAATTAATGGTGGAGACCACCAAACCCTTGAACTCCATCTTTAATGAGGGAGGTGACTCTTTGTTTTCATTAAATTAATTATTCCAACATTATCTTAATTAATGGAAAACTATAGTTAAATTAATAAAACATAATTTAATAAGATGGATATTTATTTTTTTTGGAATTCAGAAATTTTTGGCAAAGGTGAGAGTGGGGAGATCTTTGGAAAACTTTTTCTCCAAAAAATTAATGCCTTCTCCAACGAAGAACATACTTTGGAATAAAAAATGGGGACGATGCATGTTCCCAACTTCAGAGGCGTGTTGTGGAAGAGAAAATCATCGGAAACCTCATCGCCTTCACTAACTTCATCTCATGACACTTCCAATGAGAAATTGATGTAGGGATTGTTGTTTGTATACCCGTTACCTCGTTCATGAATTAAGAACAATTATACCGCTTTCTATCATTCTAACATGGAGGGTGTGGGCCAAACGAACACGACCTAACCCCTCCACAACCTTTATTGGATTTTGATGGTCTTGAATCAATGGCGACATCTCGAGGCAAGTGCAGAAGTCTACAGAATTAAGAAGTGGCCACCGGGGCACACCCCCTTGCCCGAGGAATGTTGCATGAAGGGATGGGGAGCGGATTCCATCACTCCTGCCGACTATGACAACGACAGTGGTGTGACCACGCCGCCGGAGAATGGCCATGACCTATCGGCCGCAGTGGAGCGACTGAAGCAGTTGATGCATGGATGGACGTGCGAATGGGGTGGTGGTGCGCCTTTGCACCATCGGTCATGCATGAGCCACAACACGAGGTCGCGGAGGTGATGTGAGGGAGGCCGGCTCACATCTGGCCACTGATGGTGGCGTGTCTCGCGACTACGCCACAGAGGAGGGTTGGTGGTCCGACCAAGCGTGGGCCAGCGGGCCTCCAAGTGCAGCCCGCACAATGCGGGTCACCCAGTAGGATACACACCGTAGGCCAGGTTGGACCCAGCGCCAGACCTAGGTCGGGCCAGGTTGACCTAAACCAGGTTAGTACGACACAAGTCGGGTCATGTCGGGTCATGTCGGGTCGACCTTAATCAGGTTGGGTTGGCCCAGGCCAGTCCGGGCTAGGTCAGACCGGACCCTGACCAGCTTCATCTACTTTCCACTATTTCATCTAAAACATGAGCTACGAGTGACCCTTTAATGAATCGTCTTTGGCACCAAAAACCTTGGATCAAGATGATCCTTCTGGTATATGCCACTTGAGTTTTGGATAAAGTTGTGGAATGGTAGGGTTTGATCGAACACAAATCCAAAAGGTCCCTCGGGAATAAAGGCCAATAACCTACAAACCAGGCATACTATTGACACATCTTATGTTGCATTTAGACCCCTATTACATGGCGGTCCCTTGGGATACTTCTTTGTTTGACTTTGTGATAGCTGGAGTATCGACCTTGGGATTGAAGAGCGGACCTTCCCAGAATCAAGCGTGCTTAATGTGGGAACCCGGTAGCTGTATTTAACATAAGAAAGGGATCTTATGTGGGTACGTGCTTTAGAATCCCACTTGGGTCTATGTTTGAGATTCCCACATGGATCCTCTCTTTGAAATCCATGTGGGACTACTCTTAGATCCTACGTGGGTCTGCAGTACTACGATCTTACGTGGGTCTGATGATTTAAGAACTTAATTGGGTCTTTATCTTAATAGAGTAAGATGATTCAGTAGTTACATATAATCATCTTTACTACCGTACCTATGTCAAATCCTGGTTTGAGCTAAGTACATATCTATTTGTTATTCTTCTGTGTGGAATTAATATTGCGGTACTTACCTTTGTGGTGATACCATTGTGGTATTCTTCTATGTGGCGATACCATTGTTGTACTTACCATCGTGTTGATACCATTGTGGGATAATTTTGCGTGGCTTTAACTTTGTGGTACTAATCATAGGGGAGTTATCTTCATGGTAATGTTTCCTTCGTGGAACATTTCGGCTTTGGGATTTTGAGTTGGGCCTTGTGTTCTTCATGAATGAGATGGGTATACTTGATATGTTTTTTATATGTATGGGAATATACCTATGTATGGTTGTTAGTTGTCTTCATTATTTTTGGATTATCCTTTGTGGATTTTGAGCGACCTTCAGGGGTCTCAGGGCCCCTACTGAGTATCGTTATACTCACCCCTGCATGTGCTACACCTGCACTATATTGTGTTTGGTGCAGACGATAGGCAGTACTGACTGACGATGAGAGTACCAGAACAGGAGGTAGCTCAGAGGTGGACAGTAGACAAGGTATATCGTAGAGATGACCATTCGAGAGTTGTACCTACCCTTCAGGTAGGATCCTTGGAAGATTTTCATAGGATCTATTTCAGATTAACTGTAATTCCCAGTTATACTTGTACTTTCATTCCTCTTGTACATTTTAGTTGGGCTTGTATTCTGGACCTTTTTTCTTACAGTATATAAACTTTTCCTGTATAGTTTACTTGTGATCATATTTTGTTTTATGATTGTTTGTGTGTGTGTATAGGTTATAATGGCAAAGCCTTAACAGTTTTAGGTAATATGCCTTTCAGTGCTAGTTGCCAGCCACTGGCCTATGGAAGGCGGGAATGGGGTATTCACGGCACGGGCCCTGGTTGACGGGACTCCACAAATTGGCATCATAGGGAGGTTCTAACATAGAACATTGGACTCTAGTATTTTAATAGTAATAGTGTAAATTTTTATGAGTGTGGTTATTAGATTAGGGAATCCAATGATCATGCGACAAACGACATAAGAATACACCAGGACTCTGACATCTGATTTCTGACACAGTGCATGAAAACACTGATTGCGTGTGTGCATTGAAAAGTTTTAGTTGTGATCTTATTGAATCTTCTCATTATGTATAACTTATTGAATATGGAGAACCTATTTATTTCAGGATGCCTCCATTAAGAGAGCCATTCATGGTTCTGGGTATAGTACGTGATGATGTCCCACCGAGAAACGAGGCCTCGGTGGAGGGCCCTATTTCAGTAGAGGCACCAGCGGAGGCACCACCGGTACTATTACATGTTGGTCCACTGATTCTACCAGCCCCAACAGTAGAGAGTGCACACCACTTGAGCACATTTCATGAGTTCCAGCGCTAGATGCCACCCAGGTTCAGGGGTGAGATTGACCCACAGGAAGCTGAGGAATGGATGGACGACGTGGTGAGAGTCTTCCAACTGGTAGAGACACTAGTTGATATCAAGGGGATCTTTTCCCCCAGTATTCTAAAGGATGAAAAATGAATATAGTGTAGCATGACACTCCAGGTTCACGTCGCGATGACACTTATCTTGGAAAACATTTAGAGCCTATTTCGGGTAGAGTTTGTCCCAACGACCCTTTGTGCAGTGCGCATACAAGAGCTTCTTCATCTGTAGTAGATCATTATGATTGTGGATCATTAATCAGCGAGGTTCACCATCCTCTCATGCTACTCCACTACTATGATGAGGGACCCATTCTTCAGGGCATAGACCATCGAGCATGGACATAGGCAGGAGATAATGGTTCAATTATTTCTCTCAGAATCCTAATACAGGCGGGTGTCTCAGAGCGAGCCCAACTAGTGGAGAGTTTTCTTGATGATCAGTCACCAGCAGTGAGACACACCATCAGGTGTCATGTCACGGAGTCTTATGCATCTTGTAGTATACAGATGTCACAAAGTTCCAAGAGGACCAGACTTACAAGAGGACAACCTCAGGATTCAGGGCCGGTCATGCGGGGCACCCGATACAATGCCAGTCATGTGAGGAGCATGTATTGTTGCGCATGCGGCGGACATGGTCACATGGCTCGTGACTACCCGACCCGCCATACAGATGATCTAAAGATGGTCGAATGACCTCCCAGTTAGAGATAGAGGTTCGACTGAGGTGGTCTGTAGGGAGAAGGAGGACATGGAAGAGGATTTGTTTATGTAGTTGGAGGTGGGAGACGATTCAAGGTGTTACCTCCACCACCGCCAGGTGGTCCACCCCGATAACATGTATTAGGTGGACATGGGAGAACTCACCTCTAGGAATATGAGGCCTATGACCATGGCGCTCTAGATATGATATGATGTATGATATGTGTTTACTCCACCTCACAAGCAATACTTATATACATATGTTCCAGTCATTATTATATTGCCACTGACCTCGTACGGAGCTCGGAGATTTGTGGTGGAGTCGTTTGTTCGATCCTTATGCTTAGATACTATTATAGGAGATTATTCTATGAGTAAACACTTGTTCCAGCATTGTGAGATTACTCTATGAGGTGAGAGATTCGGTTGTGATCTCCTAGTAGTGGCATCGAGGCCTTACGACGTCATCTTGGGTATGGACTGGTTATCTAAAGTCCATGCTCAGATTGACCGTATTAGGTGCAATGTGTAGTGTTTCCTCAGGTATGGGACCATGTTTACCTTTATCAGTGAGAAGGGATCCTTTTCAGTACATGATGGAATTACTCATAGGAGATTACTTCCGATCACTCATCAGTTGGCTAGCCATAACCTCTGATCGGTTGATTTGGAGAGTCTGAGCTATCCTGCAGTGGTGGACTACTACGCGGATGTCTTCCCTGATGATGTCCCGGGTCTACCTATTTGTAGAGAGGTGGAATCTTATAATGACTTGTACCCTGGGGAGGTACTGTTATCTACAACATCATATTGTATGGCTCATGTGGAGCTTCATGAGCTGCGGGTACAACTAGAAGACCTACATGGGAAGTGGTTCATCTGACCCATTGTATCTCCTTAGGCGGCCTTAATTATTTTTTCCATGAAAGCGGATGGGATCTTGAGACATTGTGTTGACTATCGACACCTAGACCAGGTGACCGTATAGAACATGTACCAACTTTTGTGGATTGACGACCTCTATGATCCGGAGAAGGGAGCACGGTGGTTCTCCAAGATACATCTCATATCGGGCTATCACTATCTCAGTGTACAAGATGAAGATGTGCAGAAGATGGTATCAGGTGTCGGTACGACCATTATGAGTTTTTTTTCATGTTGTTCAGCTTGACCAACACTCCAACAGTGTTCATGGGACTCATGAACAGGATCTTTCAGCCATCGCTTGGTCTCCATGAAGTAAACTTCATCAAAAAAATTTGATCTACAATGTTACCGAGGAGGAGACTGTTTACCATTTTAAAATAGTTCTAGTCACACTTATAGAGAACCAGCTTTTTTGTTAAGATCTCAAAGATCCGGTTTTGGATACGAGAGTTTCACTTCCTGGGACATGTCATTTCGGACGCTGGAGTTGCGATGGATCCAGTGAAGAAAGAGGTGGTACATTCAATGGAACCACCCATGACTGTGACATAGATACTCAGTTTCTTGGGTTAATGTGGATACTACCAAAGGATTGTGCCAGATTTCTCCAGAGTTTCAACACCTTTTGCAGTGTTAACGAAGGAGGGGAAACCACTGTGTGGTCAGAGAGATGCCAGTGGCGTTTTTAGGAGGTGAGGCAGAGGCTAACTAGTTCCCCCATCTTGAGGCTATTGGAGGAAGGTGTTGGATACATAGTATACTGTGAAATATTAGGGATTAGGCTCAAATGTGCCCTGATGTAGGAGCGGGCAGTAATCACTTATGGTTCTCAACAGCTGATACATCATGAGATGAACTACGTTACCCATGACCTAGATTTAGCATCAGTGGTATTTTCTTTGAAGACGGGGTGACACTATCTGATGGGAAATCATTTTATTGTTTACTCTGATCAAAATATTCTCAGGTATATATTCTCTCAGAAGGACCTAAACCTGATATAGAGATTTTGTCTTGAGATCCTCTGTGACTATGACTTTGAGATAGTGTATACTCTAGGGAAGTGGAACGTAGTGGGAGTTGCAGTCAGTAGGAGATCTGGTATATAGCTACTTGGGGAGGCGATGAAGCTGCTGACAGCTTTATAGATATCCATTGTGGAATTAGATATAGAAGCTTTTCATCAGTCTGTTACAGTCTCTACCACACTTCTTTAGCGAGTAAAGGAGGTGCAATGTGGGGAAACTGACTGTGAGGCTCGACGTGCTCAGATATCCACATGACAAGAAAATGATGGATATTATAAAGGTGGGGAGAAAATCATCCTTTATAGAGGACATACCATGGTACAAGTGTCACTTTAGTATGAAGTATTGAAGGATTTCCACAAATACCCTCTAGCGGTACATCCAGGAGTGGTGATAGTGTACCAGGATCTCTGACGACAGCACTAGTGTCCAAGAATAAAGAAAGAAGTAGAAAATATTGTCTCTTTATGCCTCACTTTTCAGCAAGTGAAGGCAGATCATCAGGTACCAGTAGTCTTAGTTCAGCCTTTAGAGGATCCAAAGTGGATGTGGAACAAGATATCCTTAGACATTGTGATAGGACTTCGACGTACATCCAATATTTATGATTCTATTTGGGTGATCATCAACCAACTCACCAAGTCAGACCACTTCCTACCAATCAGAGAGTAAGGTTTAGTAGAAATCTTGGGATGCCACTATGTGTAGGAGATTGTGTAGTTGCATGGTGTACCATCGACAATTATCTTAGATCATGATTCAAGTTCCAATTCCCGGTTATGGAAGGGGTTTCATGAGGCTTTTGTGATGCAACATCGTTTGAGTTCTGCTATCCTTCCTCAGACGGATGGCCAAAATGAGCAGAGCATTCATACCCTTGAGGACATGCTGAGTGCTTGCGTCCTTGACTTTGGTCATAGCTGGGTGGATGAAATTCCCTTGGTAGATTTTTTATACAACAATAGCTACCAATCCACCATTTTAATGGACGATTTCTAGGAGTTGTATGGATGAACTTGTAGTGTGTGTTTGTTTAGACTAACCCATGGGGGTCAGCACTTATGAGAATATATATGGTATAGGCTACCACGAAGAAGGTCCAGATCATCTAGGAGCAGATAAAGACTTCATAGAGTAAGAAAAATTATTATGCCGACAGAAGATAGAGACCTCTGGAGTACGAGGATGGTGACCACATCTTTCTACGGGTCTCACACCGACGAGGTTTGCAGAGATTTGGTCGAGGTGGAATGTTATCTCAGAGGTTCATCAGACTCTTTGAGGTCTTCAAAAGAATTTTAGAGGTGGATTATGGCTAAGCACTTCCCCCTTAGTTGCACCGAGGGAACGACGTCTTCAATATAATGTAGTTGAGGAGATATATGCATTACCCTTCACATGTCATTCATTGGGGAGAGCTAGCTGTCGACGACGTGGCGATGATTAAGGAGATTCTAGTGTAGATTTTGGATCGATATGATAGAGTCCTTCATGGAAAATTAATACCTTCGGTCGATGTACATTGCAAGCATGGGAACCACTAGGAGTGAACATGGGAGCAGGGGTTCAGATTCATGCTCAGTCCACCCACTAGTTTTCTTAGTTTTTGTGATGTTGCTTTTGAGGATGCAATGCCCTGAGGTGGGGAGAATGTAATGACCTAGATGTTTCCATGTATTTTTATTAATTATATGTAATTTTATGAGTTCAGAAAAATTGATGGAGCATGATTCTGAGGCTCGGTGTGCATGGAATGAATTTATGATCTTTCTTTTCGTACGTTCAGTAAATGTGCAAGCTGGTTTTTGTAACATTTGAATCGATTCTCAGAATTTAAATATGAGGGCATTGTTGAACTTGAAATGCCAATATTTGCTTACAGAGACTCTCATCTCGACCATAGTAGGATGAGGTGGAAATTTTGTTTTATTGTTTTTCATGGAAATAAAAATAATATAAAGAAATTTTTTTATTTTATTCTATATATAATCTCCCATTCGAATGTGTAGTGGTGGGGACCACCCCAGTATAAAACTTTCAATTTTAAAATTAATGGTGGGGACCACCTGACTCTTGAACTCCCCCTTTAATGAGGGGGGTGAATCTTGGATTTCTCTAAATTAATTATGCCAACATTATCTTAATTAATGGAAAACTGTAGTTAAATAAATAAAACATAATTTAATAAGTTGATTATTCATTTTTTGATCAATTGTAGATGTGTTGGAAAAAATGAGTGTGGGGAGAACATTTGAGAAACTTTACCTCAAAATGAAGAATTCCCTCTTCTACGAAGAACATACTTAGGAATCATGAATGAACATGGAGCAGAAGCTCGACTTCAGAACCTTGTTGCATAAATGAAAATCGTTGGCACCCTCATTGCCTTCACCGACTTCATCTCACGACACTTTTAATGAGGAATTGAGGTATGGATTTTTGATTGTATACCCTTAACCCCATTATTGACATTCATCATGATATATGAACAATTATGTCGTTTTCTACTATTCTAACACAAAGGGTGTGGGCCAAATGAACACAGACCAACCCCTCCGAAATATTTTTGGGATTTTGATGGTCTTGAATCGATGGCGACATCCCGAGGAGAGTGCGGGAGTCTACGGAATGAGTAATGGGCCACTGGGGTGATCCCAGTGACCCGAGGAATGCCACCGGAAGGGCTTGGGAGTGGCGGTCGGCACTCCGGTCGGCCATGAAAATGGTGGCGGCGTGACCGTGCCGCAGGAGAAGGGTGGCGGCTCGGCGGCCGTAGCGGAGAAAGGGTTGTGGCGGGCTACACGAAGGGGGTGAGGCACGCGTCCACGCGGACTGGCATGTTGGAGCCATGACAAGAGGCCACGATGAAGAAGGGAGGGAGGCCAGATCGCCGCCTTCCCTTAGTTGTGGTGCGGCATGTGACTACATCGCAGCAGAGGTATGGCTGTCCAGAAACCCTTGGGCCCGCCGACCACCAAGCGTGGGTCGTGCACCATGGGCTGCCCAGGGGGTCGGTCCGGACCCAGGGCCAAACCTGGGTCAGGCTAGGTGGACCCGAACTAGTTCCGGTCGGTCCATGCCATTTTGGACCGAATTTGGATGAGCTTCAACCCTTTTCCACTCATTTGACCATAACATTATCTTTGTTCTTACATTTGACAAACCATATATGGTGCCATAAACATTGGATTGAGACAGTCCATTTGGTATAAACCACATGTTTTTTTATAAATTTGGGGTATCACTGGGTAGGATCGAACATGAATCCGACCGGGCCCTCGGGACTAAAAGGACAATAAAAAACAGACTATGCATCCGATTGACGCACTGTCGATTGTGTTGAGACCCATATTACGTGTCAGTCCTTTGAGATACATCATTGTGGGACTTCGTCACTGTTGAAGTAAAGACCAGTGGATTGATGAGTGGATCATCTCGGAATCAAGTGAGCATAGTGCGGGAACCATGTGGCGAACTGTAACATGAGAAAGGGATCCAATGTGGGTATATCCTTTAGGATCCTACATGGTTCTATGTTCTAGAGTCTCACATAGACCCGCTCAAGGAAATCCATGTGGGACTACTCTAGGATCCTACGTGGGTCTGCTGTACTAGGATCCTACGTGGGTATGATGTATTAGGATCCTACGTTGGTCTTCCTTTTAACATTTGATGATAATTAAGTAGTTACATCTAATCATCATTACTACCGTACTTATGTTAACTCTTGGTGTGGGATAATTCCTTACCTTTTTTCTATTATTCAATGTGGCGTTACTTTTGTTGTAGTTACCTTTGTGGTGATACCTTTGTTGTATTCTTCTGTGTGGAGATACATTTTTTGTACTTACCATGGTGGTGATACCTTTGTGGAATACTTCAGTGTGGAATTACCTTTGTGGTACATATCATTGGGGTGTTATCTTAGTGGTATTCATTCCTCCCCGGAATAGTTGAGCTTTGGGCTATTGTGTGGGGACTTGTGTTTCTTCATGAATGTGATGGGTATACTTGAGAACTTAAGTATATGTATGGGCATATACCTAAGTAAAGTGTCTAGTTGTTTGCATGATTTTAGGTTTATCATTTGTGTATTTTGAGAGACATTTGAGGTTCTTGGGGTCCCTAAATAGTATCGTTACACTCACCCCTGCACGGGCTACGCCCGCACCTTGTTGTGAAGGGTGCAGAAGGTGTACAATGATGACTGAGGAAGAGAGTACCATAACCAAAGGTAGCTCGGATGAGGAAATTAGATGAGGCATACTGCCGATTTGACCATTTGAGAGTTGTACCTACCCTTTAGGCAGGATCCTTGATAGGTGTTCACAGGAGTTGGTTTAGATTACTTGTACTTCCCTGTCTTTATTGTAGTTTTCAGTTGGGCTGGTATTCAAGCCCCTTTTTTGACTGTATAAACTCTTTTTTACTATATATATAATATTTAATCATACCTTATTTTGTGAATAGTTGTGTGTGTGTATAGGTTATAAAGGCAATGGCTTCCCAGTTTAAGTGAATACACCTTTCGGTGCTAGTCAAAATCCCCTAGCCTATGGATGTCGAGCTTGGGGTACTCACGACACAAGCCCCAAGGGAATGGTCGTGACACTGGAATTCAGTCATAGAACAAACCACAATTCTAGGGTGAGGGTTGACCATACTACAATGATAACCCATTCAAATCAATGTAAATGACCTTCTAGTAGATAGAGATACATCCAAAAAATAGGTTAAGCTAGATACTAATGTGATCAGAGGACCAACTATGTTCTATTGGGACATGTAGTTTCAATCATGTAAACATGAGTGACTGTTCTAGAATGATAATGCGACGAGGTTCATTTAGAAAATTTTCCCAAAGGTGATGAGGGTAGAGAGAGCCTCGGATTTCATAATCCTATATCAGGGTGACATATTCTTGATGGAAAAATCCCCAATTTTCACTATATTTCCTCATTTAATAAATGTTATGGTGGGTAAAAACACATCGATGTCAAGGCTTATTTAGGATGGATTATGGACTCCAATCAGGTGGAGGTAAACATCTTTAAGATGGCCTCATTTTTAGTGTCATTGGAATAGGTTCTCATGACTGAGGTGAATTTTAGAGATTGGTATTAGTCATGTAGGGTTACAAATTTAGGAAATTATAGCAATGATGAATAAGATAACATGTACCTAGGAAGAGATAAGTTATATTACGTATATCAGGAAGAGGACATTGGAAGAAAACCTTGTTGTTGGTTGTTAAATGTGTGCTTGAGTGATGGTAGTCAGGTTATTTAAGAACATAGATCATTGAATGTTGAAATATTGACAAGCATGAGAATAGGTTAGTAATATCATGATTATATTCAAAAATTAGTCTCATATAGAATGAATTTAGGGAACAATGTAGGAATAAGGTTCTGAGATCAACCCCAGAGCATAATGATGTGATTTTATCTATGTTTTAGCTTCCCATGGAGGATAGGTTAGTGGTAGTGGGGCAAAACAATGGAGTCATTGGTTAGTGGATGGTGGAACACCATGGGTAGGTCATTGATTCTTGTGGTGGTCCATTATGACAGATATATGCTAAGTAGATTCTAGTGTTAAAACATATTATTGAGTCGATTATGGTCTGAGGTATGTAGTGGGCGTGACTTATGTTTCTCATTGATTTATTTTTTGTGTGGAAATTTTTGAGGTATGTCTATTTTTAGAATAAGAGAAGAAAAATATTTATTTTTGGACAATGAATACACTCATTATTAAGTAGTAATCTAATCATATGAGTTGTATATATTAATTACATGGGACCAGGATCTATATGTTAGCATCGATGGATGCATGGATGGTATGAGGTTTTATGGAATATTGGAATTGATATTAGTTTAGGTAAATATGAAACTAGGAATTGTTGTGATACTGTAAGTGTTTGAGGTGTTAGGAACAATAAATATTTTGATCATTTTCTGTGATGCGAGACCTTGTAGGTGTCATCTATGACAAAGTAAATATGCATGCATCTATCGAGTTGTGAAAAATTGTGGGTGTTGGTTATTAAATTAGGAGAAATGAGGATTTTCCAGGGGCACTATGTTTTATATGGGGAATTGTTTTTCAAGTTATGGTTGATAGGCCATCAGTTTTATTTCATTATTGGGTGGGGAAGTGAAGAATTTAGGTTACTCCTATGGTGGTGAGCACCTAGATAGAGTTGTAGTATTCCCTTTTTTGCTAAGGTAGTATTGGTTACATAAGGTAAATGGGATAATTTGGTACAATATTGTCTCTTTTATATATATCTCATGGATGGACTATGTTTATTTAGGGAGAATTAAACATCCCAAAATATGATATCTCTCGAATTCCACACTTGTTTTTAAAATTCAGTGAATTCTATGTTGGAAAACTATTTTTTTATTTAATGGAATGTTATTCTGTGTTTTCTCTATACCCATGAACTTATGTTTGGATTAGTACCGATTATAGGAATGCGTCTCAGATTTAGGATGGTATTATGTTCTATCCAAAGAAAAAAATTCATGTTTTTATTATTTTTAGTATGTGGCACACATTTTGAAAAAATAGTGAGTGATCTATGGGGAAATTGTGAATCCTTCCATGTGATCAGGACACATTTTGAAAAATCATGTTGGAGGGGGTGAACGGCCATGTGACCAAGTTTGTGATGTTTAACATAGTTCTCAGATATAGTTTTAGCCTGGTTGGAAAAATAATCGCCATTATCCACACAATCATCATGCTTATAAAACAGTCACCACATTGTTTGAGAACATTTCCCAAAACCATGTGAGAAAACCATGGGGCCCATTAGATGGGTGAGATATAAAAGATTACCCTACTTCCTACATTATAATTTTCTCCCAAATTTCTCCCATTGGTTCAATTTACCGTAAATGAGATCGATATTCCTCCACTAAGTTAATATTTAATCCATGTTCATCTTCTGACCTCTGATGCTAACTCTGTTATGCATGTTAGAATAGTGTCGATGAGTTCCTAAATAATATTTCATCTCTATTCATTTTCTATCACTATTTGGATAACAACCTCTATGTGTGTCACAATACACTATGGTTAGGTTGTTCTCAAAAAAAATCAATTTCATCCAAATCAACTAAATTTTGAGGATATGGTTAGAAATTATGGGGTATTACAACATTACGTAACTAGTTATCATCAATCATTGTGATTCAATGATTTTTTTGGTGGTGTGATTTGAGTGCACTATTTAATAGTCCATGTCAGAACATTATACATTAATTGTTTTTATGAATTGATTAATTGAACCAATGGGTGCTTCCAATTTTTGTGATTCTCTATGTCTATAAATGATTTATGACTATAGGGAGTATTATGACCAAGGTAAGGATAGATTGGGTAAATCATTTATTTAAATTTCATAGTAATATTGTTTTTATTTAATTTCTATACTCATAGGGAACATGATGTGCTCGGTCCAAGTATTGAGATAACATTATATATCTAATTTGAAGTATGTGATCATCCTTATTTTTTAGGCCCGATAAATATATGTATAGTTTTTGTGATTTTGATCATTAGATGGGTGATATAGTCATCGATTCAGGATTCGAGGCCATTGGGTTATGGTAATGGAACGTGACATGTTTGATTTCATTTCTCATTAGATTTATTGAAACTATTGTTAAGTAATAAGGTTCATGAATGTTTTTGAGTAATCTATTGTTAGGTTATTTTATCTCACCCATTTTGTCTTCAACTTGTTTTGAAGTCATATAAACATAATAGTGATCAAATGATTTGGTGGTATTGACCAATTATTTGTGGGTAGAGACTCTGTTAGTTGAATACTACGATTATGGTTTTAGGTTCGTTCTATATAAATCTATAGGTTTGGTGATGATCCATTGGTTGAAATTGATGAGGCTATTAATTTTGGGTTGAGGATCATTATACATGATTCCATTGGTATGTGACTTGTTTGGGAAGACAAATATTTTTGTTCCTTAGGACGTTGTCTATGAACCCAATCATGATATTTCATGGATGAGTGAATTCATTATGCCTTAAGATCACGGGCTTTGATCCGAAGGGTGAATCAAAAAAGGGGACCAAGGGAAGAGATTAATATTTCATGGGTGTTCCTTTGGAATATTAGAGACTTGAACAGAAAATAGGTTCTTAGTTGGCATGATGTGTTAGAATAATCTATTAGAGATAGAACCTGATGTTTCACTTGACATGATTTACACATGTGAATTCACGAGCTTTGTCATATGGATCCCCTCCTCTATAGTTATATCGAAGATGAAAGAATAAGGCGAGTGTGTACTTAAAAAATTAAAAGTATGGTGGATGAATATATATTGAGGTTGTTATAAAGTTTCTCATCAAAATTTTAGTACACACCTACTTAATCTCATATGTAATATTGTCACACATTTGTGTTGGCCTATTGATTTTATTACTCATAACCTACATGGGATCTCAAAGAAGCATGTTAATGTTATGGATTTAGGATTAGGTAAAGGTTTGAGCCTTAGATAGGGACATTATTTTTTAGATATTGGCATGGGATGGAAGGCAATGGACCAACTATTATTTCTTCAGCCAGAGTTTCATTTTTGGTATTTTATATGGGCGTTCTATTGTATATGCTATTATTGAAGTTTTACATTGGAAATAAATCTTCTTATTGGTATGTATGATCAATCTATTGTTCATATTCTATTTTAGTAGTTATAAATGTAATGTTGTCATTTTAAATCCACAAATGGTCTTCATATTTTTTCATTTTTATTGGTTAAACTGTCTATTGTGCATCCACCATGGGTGGGTTAATGGTCTAATATGTGTTGGTTTTTTATTTATGATACATAATATATGTATATACATGGACCATTATTATATCATCACTAAATGGTATTGTCTTTGTAACATCACCCACTCTTCCTCCGTTATGATAGTCATCAATCATTGGCGTATGGGGAGGCACGCATAAGGATAGTGGCATTCAACTCGATGCACTTTTTGGTTGGATGATCGGGTATGGGAACTACTATTGGAATACTGGTGTATTATTATATTGGATATGGTGAAGTAGGGAATAATTTGTTGTTTGAACTAGATTTATAGTACATTTTCATGTTCATGAATCCCCATGCATTGGGGACAATCTAGGTTTCAAGGGGAGAGAATTTCTATTCTATATTTATCATTTTATTATTGATTTCAATTCAACAAATTGTCTTGTAGATGGATGTGATTAGTACCTATTATGATGTATGTAACATGGCCTAGTGTGGTAAGGGAGGCCTAATTAATACCTTCTCCAAATATAGGATTGCATATTTGATATATTTTTCGGATTATAAATTTTATAGGCACATAAGATGTTATATATATTTATTATAAATGTCTTATGATAAAAACTCTTGTGACATGTGATATATAAATATATGAAAAAACAAGGTCTTATAGAGTCAGGATTGATTATTATGTTGGGGTGATGATTATCACTTGGATGGTTGATGTGGCTGTAAGATTGAGGTGACATGGTTTATCAGGACAAGTGTGGAATGATGAATATTTGATACTTTTATCTGACATGGGTCTATAAGGGGCCACAAGGCTAGATTTCATGAGACATTCTTATGATGGTGGATGAAATGTATATTTAATTTTAAAATCCTGTAATATATTTTTCAATTCGTGTTATAAATATATATTATTCTTGAAGAATTAGAAATGTGTTGGTATTAAGCAGGCTTCCACCTAGACAAGATCCTATGGAGAATTAGGAAAGCAATGATGCATTGTCAAAGATTCATGTATAGGTTGATACCTTATAGGGTCTTATAGTGCATGATTAATTGGTATAAGATTAGGTATGTGGAATATTATTGGTTGGTTAACTTCCAAATTTGAATGATTATAGGAAATGGCTTGACATGTAGCATAGGTAAATCCCAATATTGTTCATCCAAGGAATTGACATGGGAGATAAATGAGCTGATATATCCATGAAATATATTTATTGGAAGTTATAATCATATAAATCACAACTAATAAAGGGTTATGGTGGACTATAAGTTATTGACAACTTGATCGAGTTGATGCATATGATCTTCGAGCAACTAGATACACATCTATGGTAGAGTGTGAAGGTAGCTACATATATGATCACTGGAACATATAACTATATATATAACATGTATGTTTAATAAAGAAAGTATGAGTGATAGTTCATTAAAGACATAGCATCTAGTATCATTGATAAAAAACTTCAAGAGAGTTTTAGGGTGTATAGAGTACAATTATTAATGATCCTACGTCATAGTGATGAGTCCATCATGGAATCTGCACCAACATTCACTGAGATGTCCCACATTTCATATGATATATTGGGATATTTCAAATCATCGGTGAGTCATTTTTAAGATGTATTATAGAAAACCATTCATGTTATGGAAAACCTAATCATTATCTCTTTACTCTCAGAGGTTGTGAATGAAGCACTCATATTTCTGGGGAATTTGACGGATAAATCTAAATCGATCCAAGTGATGGATTCATGATATTAAAGTAGGGATGATTTATAATCAAGTACATGGTTAAGATAGGATTTTTAGTAGGTTAGTTTGGATAAGTACTCATAAAGACAACTACAGATTGGGTCATTAATGTTGTGCTTCTTGTAAAGGAATCTAGGTTAGGTGAGGACTCAAAATGATTTGATGTCAAAGGAGTTAAGAGATATTTGAATGGCCTAAAATATTGAATGGATATTTAGAAATCAATCAATGATTTCTAGAATTCTGGGACCATGTTTTAAATAAGGTTCTATGGTCAATGCTAATGTGGTACTAGGTGATGGTATACTGGTTTTAATTCGACATGTATGTCATATTAGAGATATAAGCAACCAATATTGTGTAGTGTTTGATGGCTCATGTAATACCACAAGGAGGTTTGGATTTAGTACATCAAAAATCATCCAAGGTGTGTGATATGGATCAACTAGGGTAAGAGGATGGTGCTGAGCTAGTTATAGTTATAGGTAATTCATGGGTGTGACTGGGGTTTGTATTTGATTCAAAATTGGATTGGAATATTTATATTCATGTCTAATTTTAGATAATGAGGTACACATATTGAATTTATGGACTAACCAACCACTTTTATGTATGCTAGAATCAGTTCAAGTGCATTATATATATATATATATATTAATGATGTGTGTGGAACCTGGAATGAAATGATGGAATTGGTGGATGTGTCGACAGTATGAGGCATTTTGTAATCTGGTAATCGATGTGGTGCAGGATACATAAGTTACAATGGTACCAAATAATCATTCATATTCAATAATATTTGACATTCTAGGAAATGTGACATTTGATACCATATTATGAGTGGAAAGACCTCATAGGTTTCATCTAAAACATAGGAAGGGGTGGGCATCCTATAAGGTAAGTGACATGATGGGTGTCTGTAATAACATGGGAGCTCCTATGGAGGTAAATGAGTGAACATGTGTCATTAGGGTTATTTTTAATATGGGAATGGTCGATGGACCATCATGTTTATTTTTCATTTGTGTTTGGACAGGATTGGGGTACATAACTCCTGTGGTGGGGAACTCTTTAAGAGAATATTACAATTTAAATATTTAACATGGATTTTTTGGTTACTTTTGGTGAGATGGTTATGTAATGTATTGTCTAATATTTATAAATTATAGCCTAGTGATGATGTATATTAAGATATGAATATTGGAACAAACTCTATTTCTAAAGTGGGTATAATTCCTCACCCATTTTGAATTTTCATTATTTAGTGGGTACACCTAATGTTATATTTTTTAACGAAACACAATTCCATTTTTTAAATCTTCCCAAGACATTGTTTCAAGACGAAACATGATGCTCAGAATGTTTCTCAATGGTATGGTACTATTTATGGTTCATCGAAGACTGAAACCTGTGTTTACAAGGTTTTTATACTATGTTTCATGGTTTGGAAGAACATTGAGGCCTCCAAGGATACACATTGTGGTCTTAGAGGTGAACATGAAATTGTTTGAAAAAACGTTTAGCATGAATTACATGGACATTTTTCCATGTCATAAATTTTTTACAGAGGGTTACACATGGTTTTTACATGTTTTTGGAAGACTTCACACACTAATTGTGTTAGCATGGTGCTTAAATAGTGGTAACCACATACTTTTTACAGGGTTTTAAAAATTTTGTGGCCTAATAAATGGTAGAAGAACATAAAAAATGAAATTTTCAACATTAGTTATATTTTCCTCCTACCTTTATCCCATTTTAGCCACATGATATAGAGGTGTTACATCTTCTAACTCATTGATAGGATTTAAGCCAAGTTATTCATCTTACCTTTGATTCATCTATAATTAGGTGGGATGGAACATTCATGGTGGGTTCTGGAATATTATTACTTTTCTCTTGTCATCTCTCGCTATATTGTATGATAAATTTGATAAATGTTTTATACAATATGTTAAGGGTATAAATCTAAAATTCAAATTTCATCCAAAATAAATCAATTTTGGGAACTATATAAGACAAGATGGCATCTACTAACACATATAATGTGGTTCTCATTATTCATTGTGATTTTATGGTTTTTTATGGGTGTATCATTGAGAACAATATATTATAGTTGGATGGATATCCTCATTTTAGTGGATTTTTTTAAATAATTAATTTAACCCATGAGAGAATCCTAAAACCATTATTTTATAAGTCTACATATGTTTTTTTCTCATAAGGTGGATTATGACCATTGATATGTTTGGTCAAGGTGATGTTCTATTTAAATTTCATAGTTTTAATTATTTATATTGAATTTTCCACTTTCTAGATATCATTATATACTCGTCATGTGGATTGAGAAAGTGGTGTCTATCTGATTTATATTGATATTATTATCTGGATTAGTGTTGATAACTATATATAAATATTGAGAGTGATGTTTATCATTGTTTGGGTGACACAGTCATTGGTTGAGGTGAAAAAATCAGCAGGCTATAGGAATGGATTTTGTGATGTATGTTGGAATTGGTCGTCAAATAGAGAGATATTGTCATAGGGAAACAAGGAGAAGAGATGGTTTGTATTAGGTTCTTTTCATGGTGATTTCCACTCACCCATGTTAGAAAATAACCCTTTTCGAGTTTTGCGAACATAATAGTACTCAAATGTAGAGGTGTTATTGATCTATAATATTGGAAGAGGCATTCATTAATTGCATCAGAGGATGATGGTTAGAGGTGCCTTCCATAGAATGGAATAATTATTTAAAAAAATCATTTCACATTGTTTATTATAACAATTGGGTGATGAGGCTCTCCAAACATGAGGTTATTAGACCTGGACATTTTTTAGAGGATTAAAAAATCCATTCCATAGTTTATAGGTTTTTGATATTGAAATTATATTAGTTAGTGGGATTAAATCCTTTTTCCTCCAGACATCAGTCTTCAAGAAGATCGGTGATTTTGATCCATGTTCAAATGATGCTTATTCTTAGTTTGTGGTCATTAATTCGATATTTTAAGGACATGAACTAGACATGGGTTTTTAGTTTCAATGAGGTTCAATAATACTCTAATAGAGATGGAACATGAGGGTTCCAGGTTATAAATTTACATCAGAGGATTCATTTGGCTCTAGCCAAAGGATCCTCTCCTCTAATGTTATAATTATGATTGACGAAGAAGGTGAATCTATTACTCATGGATCCTGGTCAGGAGGGAAGAACAATTATTTATGTTGTTATATTGTTCCGACTTTATTTATTTTAATACAAATCATCATAATCACATATGTAAGATAGACTGAAATTGGTGAGGGGCTATTATGAATATTCATCACACCATACTTGAGCCCATTAGGATGAATGTATATATTGTGGATTTTCATTCAAGTAAAGGAATAACCTATAGATCAGTACGTTATTATTGGTTTATGACTTTGGGATGGATGGAAAGGGGCCATGGGTTCCTTCCACAGTTAGAGATTCCAATTTTTGATTCATTTTGTATGGAGTAGCTACTATATATGTAAAAACAGTGGTTGGAGATTAGAGAGGAATTTTATTATTATTATGTATGAATGATATTGTATGAAATTTATTTTGGTAGCTAAAAATAATTTTTTTTAGGATTAATCATAAATATAGTATTTTTATTTTTTATTACGATTGATTCAGATGTCTTTTGTGCTTTTGAAAAGGATGGGTTAGTAGTCAAATATTAGTTGGATATTCATTTTTTGGATTATTATAATTTTACATATACCCTTATTATTTAAAAACATGAAGGTATAGTATCCCCATTATCACCTTTTTTTCACACATGCATATAGTCAGCAACATTTGGCCTATGAGGAGGCAGTCTAAGGATCGTGGAACTCAACCCGATACAATGTTTAGGTGGATAATTGGTTGGGAGCACTACAGATTTACAAAAACATCAATTTGAGAAGAATAATATACATGATATGTGATTGAAATACAATTATTAGTTTTCAATTGTAATTAAATATCTACTCATTTAGGATGTTAATTGGAATTTATTAAAACTTTTCCTAATAAATATGAAATTATATAACTCTTCTCATATATCATAATTCAATATTGGAGAAAAACAGTTACCACATTAATTCTATAATTCATTCTTTGATTCCTTAGTTAATCAATATATCATATTGTGATAAAAAAATAATCATTGTAGGAAACCAAAAAACAGTAAAAAAAGTCACATGATTTCTAAATAATGAAACATTATTTTCAATTTATAAAACCATAGGAATAACCTAGTTCAAACATGAAATTATTATATTAAATAGTTTATAATGATTCATAAGTAAAATATTAAATAACTAAATAAAAACTCCGAGGAATGTAATGTTGGGTGTATTTTAAGGGAAAATAATCATGCACCAGAATCATGGCCCGAATATGCACCACTGACACCATTCGGGTTTATTACTCCTATAACCATCCATTCCAAAATAAAATACACTTGTAATATCAAAACTAGGTGTTCTTTTGTACGAAAACAAAAATAATTAATTTACCATAACAAAGGACGTTCTAAAATAAATATAATTAACCAAATGGTTATCAATAATTTTATATCATCCAAATTTCGAATGGTAATTAATCATTTCTATAATACCAAATATTGATAATAATGTTTCTCGAAAATTAATATTAGATCATAATATATGACTATTCAGTCCATTATATTTTTACCCATTTCAAAATCAGATAGGTTTATTGTCTATGGAATCATGGACACATAAAAGACATTATCATAAGAGATATACATAAAATCCCACTATTTTCATTATAACATACATCCATGATAATGAAATCATAATTAAAACCATTCTTCATAATAATTGAAATTTAACATAATAATGATGTACCTTAGATTCTCAATAAGGGTAAAAAGGGATATATCAATGATTAAAAAGAATAAAATGAGAATATGGGTATGGGAACCCGACCTTATTATTTTATAACCATAACCAGTGTATCATAGATAATAATAATGAGTCATGGAAGAATGTATGGTAGTAATAAGGAATGACCCATAATGGAATAGAGGAACATAATTCATGATAGCAGAACATTTTGAAAAGTCCCTTGTTTGTTTAATACACATAGTAATAAAATCAAATTTACATAGTCAGGTATAAGTACATGTACCATCATAGTGGATTGGGTTCACTCCCCATTCCATCATAACCTTAGTAATGTTTCACAAAAATGACAAACATAGTGGATATATTCACATAATAAACAGTGTTCAATCCACATTACATTTCATATTGTCTCATGAAAAATCCATCATTAAAAATTTAATTAGTGGGAAAGATAAATAAGTCCCCACCCCTCGCATTAAAAAATCACATATATGTGGGCCACAAGGTAAAAAATTAGTCATTTTATATTTATATAAATACCCTTAGAATGAAATATTTCTACATAAAATTGTTACTTTTTCAAAATAATTTTACCCGTTGAAACGAAAATTATTTCATGAAAATTTAATAAAAATGTAAATAACCTAGGGAAATGAAACAAGTTTCATAGAATCATCTTCAAATAATCATTATCACTTGACATCCAATGAATGAATATTTATGGATTCATAACATAATATACCTAGTAAATCAATAGTATCATATATGTTGATATCATTTATATAAATTAAATTAAAATATCATTGGAATATTTCTTGATTAAAATACCATATTCACATTGAAATTAATTAATTTAAAAATAAAATATATATAAATATTATGGAATAATATTACACAGTAAATAACCATAGATACATATAAGGTATGATTCAATTAGTTCATTGGTCTTTAAAATAGTAAATTCAATCCATTTCATGTAAATTTAAACAAATATACCTTTACAATTTTTGTAGAATGTAAAAAACACTCTTTGTAAAATTTTAAAAAAATTTATTTTTTCATATAATATCTCTGTTGTGTAATATTTTCATTAAAAATAATTTCATAATATTAAAATAGATCAAAAAAATTTTTTTATAGAACATGGATATCAATGATAATACATTTTTAATTTAACAGGCTAATAAAGTATATTTTCCTTAAAATTATTATTTCTGGATCTTGTGTATAAAAAGATTGATGAATTAAATGATAAAATACAATATCTAGATATTATTATATGATAATAATATTAATTATAATTTTCATGGACACTACATAAAAAGTAATTATAAAAAAGAAATTCATAATCAATCATGATAAATACTGATATTGTAACATAAGCACCTTACAACAATGGTAACATTTTAGTAAAATGATCCTAAAAGAGAGAAAATTAAATGGATGTTTTAATACCATATATTATCCAAACAATACTAAAAAATACAATATATGGATATTTATATACCTCAAATGTGAAATAATTGGTGAATATGGGTTACTTCTTACATAAATATACTTCGGAATACAATACCTTACATTATATTTGACATTATTCGAAAGTGTTGTAACCTAATGTACAATAAACATAAATTTATTATAATTCTATAACAGAATCATGTACATATTTATAATAGTATATATTTTACAATAATAAAATGTATAAACCCATTTGTTGAGAATATCTTATTTAAGTCGTTGTTTTTTATGAGTGTATTTTTTATTTTTTATTCATATTTTTTTAGTAGTTCCACTACATGTTCTTTTAACCTTGTTCCATAATATTGTGAATTTTTATTAGGATATATTTATTTATATTGATTAATGTATAAAATTTACATATATAATGATTAGTTATAACGTTCATGTAGATTTTAGGAAATACATCCACATGAACAATATTATAAAATTTTGACAGGTTGAATGAAAGAAAAGTAAATAATAATTCACCTTAACCAAATCATTATCATATAATCGATATATAAAATAATATTTAAATCAATCCAAATTAAAACTGAGAAACCATTTCATTTTTAAATGAATTTTAAGGTAATAATTTTGATATGATACTAAAATTTAAATAATAGATTTTTTCAAAAATAAAATAAAAAATCAATAAACCCCTACTAATAACCATCAATGAATTTTGGTGACAGAATGTGATTGGTATCGCAACATGGAGGTGGTGGTCGGAATTTATGCACATGCAATAATTTCAGTTATCATTTGATTTAATCAAGGGTGAATAGTGGTTACATCATAACCATAACATAATTTATTTATATTTAGGTTACGAATATTATTATATCCGGATGAATTGCATAGACAAAGAAGAGGTATAAGAAAAATAAAATTGAAAAGGTCGGGTATGATGATTACATTTTCATTGGTAGGCCTCTTGTAGAAAACATTTTAATGACCTAAGTAGTTGTTAAATAATAAAAAAAGCTTTTAAATCTTATATAAGAAATTTTATAGGTTATTTGAGTTGTATTTGGTATACATATATGGCACATTGTTGTGAAAAATAATAGAAATGAGTTGTTTCCTTTTAAATGTTGGGGAGATGAATCAAATGGAATTTCATAAAATATTAAAATATAATAATTTAATACTCCAGAAAGACACATAAAAAGGGAGATGACAAAAGGTGAAAAATAATGATATATAATTGGGTCATTCAATCTGATATAGGTAGGGTTAATGTTCAATAATTCATATCTCTTAGTTTAACCCTAATGTATACTCATTTTAACCTTAACCATGGGAAAAAAATTTAATGATTTTATATTCACTATGAAATAATATTAAATTAAAAATAATGAAATAAATAAACATTATTATTCATATTAATGACATCATTTTAACAAATATTACTTCCTTAATATGGCGAATTTAACTAAAAACGAAACCCAAAAAAGTACATGAAATTTGGTATTAAAAAATTATTTTATTAATATGAAATGTTTTTATATAATATGTCATCATAAAACTGATTTTAATGACAAAAAATAAATTATTAATAATATATTGGAAGTTAAAATACTATTCAAAATGATTTAAATGAAATTAGATCTTTGTAAATGATTTAATCAATATAGTTGTTATCATTGAAAATCATCATTTTAAAAAATCAATGAAACATTATAAATTTCAAAAAAAATAACACAAAATTAATTTTAATTTGATTATTCCATAAATATAGTTAAATTTATCAAATAAATTGTATATAATTTTTATAATTAATAATAATTTTCCTTCAAAAATATAAATAAACCCATTTTTTGGAAAAATTAATTTTAAAATAATATTATGACTACGAAAAATTTATTACTTAATTACCGATATATTTTATTTATTTGAATCAATTAGAAATATTGTAAACCGTGTGGTTATTACTATTCATTAAACAAATTTTATGTCTATTTTATTATAGTTTACTATATTAGTTTTCGTTTTGACTCGATATTGATTATATTAAAAGATATCAAGTAAATTAATTTTTTAAAATGAAATATTTCATTAGAGATCTATGTGTTATATGGTGTAATTTGATAGGTATGTGGGCATGTGTGTCATACCATGGAATCATAAAGGATATATTCTTCAAGTTCTTTTCCTCAACACACTAAATCTGGATCAATATCATCCCTTTATATATCTTCCACTAGGGATATTGTCTGTTTCCACATACATAGACCACATCATAGAGTTATTACAATTTTCACCCCTTCTGGGTAGATAATGTAACACCAATGGTTCATAATATTTATAAAGGCCTTATGAAAAATCTTATATGATAGGAAATGGTCATTAACCTAATTTTATATACTAAATTCCATCACATTAACCTAACTTTTGAGAAGGGTTTATAGAATGATATTCTATATGGATATAATTATAGACTATAAGGAACTGAAAACGAATCCTAATAGGGAGGAAACTACTGCATGTTCAATTTTTAAGAGTGGAATGGTCGAGGTGGTGTATAAAATAATTATGATGGAAGTTTAGATCAGGTATTCTTCTTCTCCATCTATAGGATTTTATGTGTTGAGGTTCTGTAATTATATATGGAATGGAAATTTTAGATCATTAATAAAAAGGTCTCCTAAAAAGTGTCACTAATGTGGATGGATGGGAAATAATCAAAATCGGTTTTTACAATATCCATTTCAATGTTCTATAAGAGTAGATCATGTATTATAAAGTGGTGAATGATAAAATATTTTGATCATTAAGTCACTAATGAGTTAGTTAAGTCATGTATTGTTGGGGAAGGACCAAGAAAATTGGGTAGGTTGACTGTATGCCACCTAGTAGTGTTTAACTAACTCTGGAGAGGGACCATCAATAGGTAAAGCTAAAATATATACCACTTCTATTATTTCATTATCATTATTTGATACTAAATATTATCATTAACTTAAAGTTTCATTAATTTTTGTTGGGATTCAATTAATATTAATGTTATCTACAAATTTTAAATATAATGATATTCTAATAGAGAATCAATTATATTTTTACTATTGATTTTTGGAGTTTCATAAAGTATTTTCCATCAATCCTCATTTTTTGGACATCTTGATCATCAATATTATTGGATTTTTCCCCATATGTATGGACAAGAAAAAAATCCATCATGCATATATCGACTATTATCAAAGTTTGTAATATTATAAATTACCATGGGGGATATTTTTTATGATCAAATATTTTTATTTTGGATTAAAAATATTTGGAAAAAACATGTCTTTTGTTTGATTAATTCGCACATAGTTAAGAATCATAGATGTTGTTGAATATCCAAATGTTTACATTAGTTGATTATGTGGTAACACATTCTCTCATAATTTATAATTTCATTTCCATTATAAACTCTATATACTATTTTTATTATATGATTACATAAAAACACGTGTATCATAAATATAACATGATGTTGTTAGAGTATTTTTATACCTACACAAACAGAAAACTATAACCAATGGGTAAATAACATACAATTTCATTGTATAGGTAACAACTACCTCATGAAACAATGATTGTTCAGTTTTCCCTACAACCTATCATGGTGGAAATCATGATGGACACTATAGTTATATATGATATATAATTTATTTAAAATTTCATATGATTCTATAATTTTTATTTATTACCTACCTTTATGCTTTCCATGTTAAGTAAACATGATAATGTTTTTTGAGGAATTGTGGACTACCACTCCATCAAAGAGATATGACATTTAAATGAAATACATTGAACATATAATATTTTCTTTTAATAATCCTATGTAACATATATAACATATATATTATAATATAATTATAATATACATATTTATCATTTTGTTTTTATATTTTTATACCTGAAGAAATGAATGTAGATGTCTTGGGTATGTACGACCTATCGTCTCCATGAATAGTGCACTTCATTTCTAATTCCCAAAAATTAAGGACTATTATAAATACCTATATAATGAATATATATTAAAATTTATTCATTGTTTATATTGTGTTAATATTTTAACCAGGATATATATAATTAGAAAAATAAATAAAAATTAAAAACATACATGAGAAAACATGGCAATTAACCCTCAAAATTGTTAAAAAATAATGAATATTTCTTAAAAAAAGGTAATAATACATTACCAAAAATTATTATATGATATTATAAACCTGATTTTGGTAATTTAATAAAGTTTTAACATATTTTAAACCACTATAAATTAGTATAATGGGTTTTATAAAACCTCATGGTTATGTTATGGATTTTTATATCACATTTTAAATATGTGAGATTAATGTCATGTTCACTTCGAAATTTTTTTGTGTGTCCTACCTACAGACCATTTTAATATATTATATCATAAATTATATAAATATTGTGACATTATTTGAATAATTTAATGTAATACTATTCTATTTATTATGATATTAATGTTTCAATGTGGTATGGGACACTTTAGAATGATTAATGATTATTATCCTCAAATAATGTTCTTAATCACACTACCTTATGTGATTGTTAAAATATTATTAATACAATTGATTTATGGAAATAGTTTTCCATTTTAAATTCAATTGAATATCCATTCTATAATATAATGGTTATTTTTATTTCTTAAACCTTTTTCCATTATTCATATAGTTCTTAATTTGACAATTATTTGATTAATTAAGTAATTATTGATAAATACGTATTTCTCTTTACATAAAGTAATGTAATATAGAATATTTATTATTCTTATTTTTCAATATGTGGAATTATTTGGACCATAATGGATGTGTGCAGCTTCATCGTCATATATATATCTATGATACATTGAAAGGTTCTAAAGAGACAAATAATTTTTCCAAATGGGGTTTTAGCTTTATTTTGAAATCATATTGCAAAAGTTCATGAATATAATATGTTTTCATTGGCCTCATATATGTAGTCCATTAAGAATTTATTTCCCTCAATTTTTTAATTCAATCTCCATGATATTTTTTATAAACTTATTCATGGATGGAGTTCATTATAACATATATTATTTATGGAATGTTTTTCAATTTTTTATTTTCCATATTATTTTTTCCTTATCCAATTTGGTAAATGTAATGTGTTCTCATTTATTTAAATTTCCAAATAGATTGTTTAATTATTGCTTCTGTGATACAAACCCTTAATAAAATTTTATATTAGCATTATTATGTTTATTCCCACAGGATATGATGAATAAATCATTGAATAAGAAATCCAAGATGTAGTTTATTTAATATTATTTTGTATCGTGTTTTTATTTCTTCTATACAAATGCATTTTATGTTTCATGTATGTAATATGGATTTACACTACTGTATAATTGAACTGTCATTCATGATTTTTTTCCTTATAATAATTCCAATGTAATGTAATAATGCACTCACTCCAAGCAATCTTTTTTGGGGCGTTACAATAAAAATTTCAACTACTATAAGAAGAGGATAAGAATTCATCATTTGTGGGTACGGAGGAATACCATATAACAAATCAATGATAATATTTTTCAATAACCACATATCATGGATATATATAAAAATGAATTAAATCTTTATACATATTGTTTTTATTATTATTATGCATATCTAATTATTATATCCCAAATACCTCATTGATTTCTATTCTATAGTAATATAATAATTTGGCTCATTTATACTGTTGAAATACTCCTTTTGAAGGAATGTCATTCTATCATGAATTATATGGATGGTAATAAAGAAAGTTTTAGAAAAAATATGTTTTAAAGATGGAATGAAATTTTTTGGGAATGAAAATATATTATTTACCTCTATTTGTTACAATGCATCTAAAAATATAAACATTTTGCATGCATACGTACGGCCTACCATCTCGATGAATGGTGTATTTCATTTTATATCATTTAATTGTACATATTTATCTAAATAAATATTTACCAAATATATATAATGTTTATTTATTGGATAAAATTTATTATATTAGATAATAATTATCCATTTAAGTGGACAAATAAATATATACATACCAAAAAACCAAATTAAAAATTTTACAAAAAGATATATTATCATGAAATTTATAATAAACAGATAATAAATGGTAAAACATAAATCATATATGAAATAATATATATATTTTTATTTAATTTCTTTATTGATAACTTTTCTTTACTATACATGTGTACTGAACATTGACTATGGATATGTAGACTTATGGTAAGGGTTTTTTGTCTCAAATTTACTTATTTGATACATCTATGAGGATGTGGGACTATATTATTATTTTTGTTTATATAGACTTTTTTCAATTTTATAGAATTTATTTATTTATTAGGGTGATATTATAATTTAAATTTAATATTATTCATTAATGGGATTCATAATTCAATGTTATTAAAGAAATAATGGTTTTATATGGAAATCTAATCATTTATGAATATTTCACAAGATTATACTTCCAATGATGAAATATTATCATATATCTCCAGTGAAACAACATTATTTTACAATCAGTGGTTTGTTTTTATTGAGTAAATGGTTTCCATTCACCTAAATTTCATTATTTAATAATTTATTCAAATGATATTTGGAAGAAAAATCTTCTTTATTTCCCACATTGGTCCAAAAACCGTTTTCTCGCAAAAAAAAATTTCTAAAAATTTTTCATAATTTTTTTAAACATTATAAAATTAATTTTTTAAATAAATATTAAACAATTCATTATGTGGTACAAAATGTTATTTATGAATATTATTATATTTTTATTATAATTTTCATTTTTATTTTACAAAAAATGATAAATAAATATTAGTTTTAAGGTTTACTAAATGAATAGAAAATTCACGTTGTCCTAAAAAATATGTTTCCATGATGAATACGTTATAAGTTTTCATGGTAATATTCAGATAAAATAATTTCCAAAAATATTTTAGGATTATTTTATTTTAAAATAGTTATTAGCAATGAAATAATATATTCCTGAAGAAATCTGCCTAGTGATTTTTATTTAAAAATAAGTTTACATCAAAGAAAACATCCTTAGATGTTACATATTCTTTACATGGGAGTTGAAAAAATGATACCATAATTAATCATTAAATTAATTTCTTATTTTTAGGATGATTAAAAAAATTAAATTCATTTCCCTTACACTTGTTATATCAAGATAATATTCTAATGAAACCCACTTCTTTTTCCATAGGTTATTTTTTGATGAAATAGTGAAACAATTATGAGAACAATTTATAATTCCAAAGTTTATGATATGTTAAAATATTCTTGATTTCAATCCCAGTTCATGGGTTTTGATATGATAAATGTCTTATAGACTTTGGCGCACATTTTTATTATTTTTATTCTATGACCGATGGGACCTAAATCTCCCTCTAATGTATTGGGTTCATATTGATATGTTCTAATATAAACATGGATAGAATGGAGAGTTATCATATATTAGTAATGTTAATTTTCAATAATGATAGTCCTAGGAGATAACCATGAAAAATATTATTTTTTTGGGATTAAACCCATTCCACTATTATATTCATTGAAATGAGTCATGAACAAATAATAAAATGATTGCCTATGCTTATGTTCATTACAAAAAATTGTGTATTATTAAAATTTTATTATATGGTGTACAATTTTGTATGATTTAATTATGATTGATGTGGTAGTAATTTCAAATTATTTTTCATAAAATATTGATTGTAAACTATGACATGTTGTGTATGGTCTAAAAATTTCATTCTCATGTTCTCTCAACCTTATGCTCATGATATGGTGATATCTCCCTTGTTTAACCTTAATGAGAATTTGAGATCATCTTTCATTATGTATTCATTCAATATGTAATGATGTAATTTATTATGTATGATATTTTTAATAATGATTGTAGTTATGAAGAACGTAGTGGCTGATAATGCAGCTCACTTATGGACCAATTGTTTATGTGCCCTTGTTCTTAAATATTTAATACCATTCTGATCCCAAATTTTTTTTGTAATGTAATGTATATTAATAAGAAATATATAAAACATATTTATGAAAAGTATGGTTTATGACACACGTTCCCTTCTATACCCAATATATGTCCCTTGATAAAATTAAAATAAAACATAGGGTTTGTATATGAACTAATTTCTCCATACATGGGGTGAGAACGTTAATTTCCAATAAGACACCAATAACTAACTGCCAATAATAATTTTTCATAAACAATTGCATATAATAATTATATTCATCGATTTTTTAGGAATAAATTATCTATAATGAGTATATGATGAACAGATAATCAATAGGTTATATCCTACAACCCTAATTGAGCCAATCCTTTTCTGGTAAGTATTAGAATTTATTTTATCATTCAATGGAACCATGCCTTCGTATATCATTTTCATAGCATATTTTATGTGATTTTCTTGGGTAATCATGTTAAATAAATTTTTATTTAATTCGATGAGTGATTATGAGTCTCATGATACCAAATATTCACAACCTGAATCCAGTGATCAAATACAAGGAATTGAAACCTGATTATTCATGAGCCAAATCCAAGGATTGTGTTAAAATAATTACAAACCAAATTTTTCAATGCTAAATCTATATAACATGTCAAAGTAAATATGAACAAAATAACTATATTTTTATCAAAGGATAATTTCTATAGAATTCCAACATGAATAACCATAGTCTATATTCAAGGAGTTGTCCTTTGTTGTTCCATCGTTGATAATAATCATCCACAATGGATTGATTAGAATATGTACTATGAAATATAAATAATTTACATAATAGAAATTGGAGGTTCACATCCAATTATACTAATTCTAAATAAAACAATAATAAAATAAAAATATGTATCCCAGAGGAAATGGACTATCATCTTATCGATCCAATGAACATGTCAAAGGATCCCAACCATGTTTCAATTCCTCTTAATGGATGGTGGATCCTAATTTATTTTGTGAATAACATATCATGGTGGTGAAATCTAACATAAAACTATAAAAATCTTAAATACAGACACACTATGCAACTATATATCCTCATCAAAACCATAATAAGAATAATTTTTTGATTTGGGTCTAATAGATCACATGAAATCATAAGTACACATTTTTTGTACACACCCACACTTGGTTCAACATTTCATTGGGAATCCACATGACCCCATTAGGTTAAATCATAGAAGAGTCATCCTACACGGGTTATTTTTTCTATAAAACATCATTCAGTTCAAATATTATCAGATATATGGAATTGATCCCCTAAAAATAAATGTTAATATATCATGAAATCCTTTTACACCATCTGAAAACCTCATGAGAATCTATCTACAGAGACAACAGGAATTCTATCTCACTCCCCCTATTATGCTCAACCAAATCTCACCCACTGATATAATTAATCTATATGGGTCATAACATAGCCCAACATACATGGGATAGTGTCATTCCATAATAAATTTAGGAACATAAAAATTTATTAACAAGTCCACCAATCATTTCACAGATCCTCACTCTGTTTTAACATTTCATATTTAATGGAATTTTTTTTAGGGAAACTATTATAGGAATAACCTATCTTCCATATATTGATCAACCAGAAATATATCTTGGATTACCTCAAAATTAAAAAAACAAATCATTATATCAGAATATATATAAAAATTCTTAGAACCAACTATTATTGAGTCTATTTGTAGATTTAGTGAACAAAATCATATAAAATCCCTCAAATGGGGTGATATTTGGTGTGCACACCATTGGTAAATGACTTTTAAACTTAACATCCCAATAAAGGAAAAAATATCAGCCACAACTGACATATATTTTTCATAAAAGGAAATTTACTAGCCATACTCCATGTGTCAGAAAAAATATTTTTTTTTCATGTGTCTCACATGTCCAATGGAAAAGTATGCCACATAGCTTTGGGTCAGGTTGCTGACTTGTGTTCTAGACATAAACTATAAAAATAATTGTTCAATCAGATAGGGTATCGTTATAAGTTCATGTCCACACCCCATGTCATCCTACATGTCCTATCCATGAAAAAATATAAAAAATATAGTATTATATTAAAACTAAAAAAAATGAATAACACAAATCATGTTTTCGTTAAAATATTATTTTGTGCAGTTGAGTTTCCCAAATGGGACCTACTAGAAATATCCCTTAATAACCCATTTCTACCCAAACACTTATACAATAGAATCTTATTTGTTCTTAACAATCGATAAGAAATATTTTAAATAAATAACAACATATTTAAATGAAAAATTATTAGGAAAATAAAATATATCACAACAAATGGTGATAATTTTGAATCGTTGTGTCCAAATATGATCCCTAAAACAATTTCCCCCAATATAGTCTTGATCATTATTATTGATGATTTATGAAGAACCCACCTTTGTTATTCCTTCATGAAATAGTCATCAAATGAAAAGGGAGAAACACTACACCCTTCTCTTATGTATATGATGGAAATAGGTTGTTTATAATCAAAATATAATTTATTTTTTAATTAAGTATACATAAGTAAGACAAAATTTCAAATTCTCACCTAGTGTACTTAAACAAGATTTAATCTTACACTGCTCTTTTTAAAACAACTAATTCTAATATAAATAGATAAATCATAATTTCAAACATCCACTCTATAAAAAATACGTTATCATTTACCTAGGTGGATTAGTTAATAATTATTTCACAAATTTAAATATATTCTAAAAAAATTAAAAACCTATGAAATCATCAAATTATTGAACTAGTGTAAACTGGCATTTCTAAAACCATTAGATCTTTCATGGAATATTTATTGAGAACATTTTCTATCTGAAATTAAAAATTTCCAGCATCAACATATTATAAAAACTCACATTCATAGATAACATCAACACCATAAATATTTTACATCTTTACAACAACATTATTATAGATCTTCTAATCCATTAATATTATATACGGTGACATAATGTAAACTACATTGACAAAAACTTTGCATTAATGTTTAATTAAATTTTCATGTTCTACTTCAGAATGATAACTCTGAATACATTGTGAAAGTACAAATTTGAGGCCCACTACAAATCAAAAACATATAAATTTATACTCACAATCACTAAATCATCAAGACAATGTGCACCCATTCCCTTCTAGCACATTATGTAACTATCTTCAATCAATTCATCAATTATCATAGGGAAATATGCACCATTTGATTCTTCTCATCGCTAACGGATTCCATTTTATTATGATACCCACCATCAAAATATTACTTTGTAATTATTCTATTATCGACCAATGATTCATTCACTACCATTACCATACCACATTAACCATTCTCTCATGAGACACTATCTAACTAACCAATTTATGTCAATTCTAATTGATATTCAGTTAAAATAGCTATTATAATATAAAAATTAACAACTAGTGAGCTATTGACACCAAAAGGAATCTTGATATCACCCCATAAACAACAATGACGTCAAAATATGACTCTTGATGTATTTATAGAATTGGATCTTCAACAAGACAAAACAGATGTCATTCGATTTCAATTGAATCAGCATAAATTTTGTCCAAAATATTATTAGATGTTATCAAAGACATCGCAAGTCTAACATAATTTCAATGAACCCATCCAATATCACATAAATATTTAAAATTAGCTATTAACTATGGATTAAGTTATAACTAGACCTAACTACAAATAATGACCCAAATTTCACATCAAATATCTAATGACCATTTCAATCATATTCATGACTATTGAATTATGTAATTTGTGACTACTTAGATAATATCCCCTCTATTACCATAGGTAATTATTATATGTGACCAAAGAGATCATAACAATAAACAAACAAAAAATCAACTAGTATCCATTACCAGTTCATGGGAACACCATCCTCAGTAAACTACACACCTATTTTCATAATGATGGTTACACAGCCAATTAGAAAATTGTGCAATCCCCATCATATGAGTTCCCATACACCACTCCATGAGTTCAACCTAAAAAAATCCATCACAATACTCATATCACTATTCTAGAGAAACACATAACACTAGAAAAACCTAGAACCTCCAAATCCACTATATCATCATCACCACATAGGTATCCCACCTCACAATCATAATAATAACTTGGTATTAAATCTCACAACATTCCATCAAATCAATTAGTCTTTATATTATACACGACTTCTCACAAATCCATCCAAGTTTCATCTGAGGCCAATGGTATTACACAGCAGTACCAAAAATTCATATAAATAGACAAATGATCGAATGAGTCAAACATCATCACACCTTGCCTTATAAGATAAAAACATGTTTTTATCATCTCACATGTCAATGTCATTAATAAACATGAACTACTGACACTCCACATATAAATAAAGAATTTTTCTATGGTCTGTCACACAACCACCCAAATCATTAGTAATTAACACAAAATCCAAAACATATAAACATGATCACACCATACTACCAAAAGAATAGTAAAAAAAATTCCTGGTACTATTCTATGACATCATCATTCCTATACCACATACATGGTAGCAACTCCCATTCACTGATCTTATAACCCGATGCATCTATCTCTTCTTTCTACCTCAATGATTTCCATTCAACCTTTATATACCTTCTATTAGACCTGAATATCTTATATTGCACCTTATCCCATATATAAGACCATTATAACATATTTTGATCTTTAACTAATTTAAAAAGGCTATCCCGGCTAAACTGTAGGTCATATATCACACTGGTCATATCTGTGAGGCATATTTTTCACCACTCACAATCATCACTTGTTATATAATGTTGAAAATTAAAATCTATGGTGTCTCTATATATATCATTATCTAGAATATCATTATAACTAAAAATACTATTAGGTAATTGATTCTCATGTGGAATCAACATAAAAATACCCCTTGTGAATCTAATTATTTTCATGGTCTTAAATGGATCTCCATATATATGATCCACCACTCAAGGATCTAATATCATCCACATACATATAAACAAACTTCCTAATTGTGATTACTGTCAATTATCACATTTTCGGTCTGTTTAGTCATGTTGAATTCCTCAAATAATACAAATGTGAAATCACAATATAAGATTTTCATGACATATTATTTAACATAACCTATTTATCCATTTCTAATAACTATTATGACATCCACCCACATGGGATCCAAAATTGTGGAATCTTATTTCATTACTAAAAATTTACTGTCACTATAAATCTTGTAAACAAAGGACTCTTTTTCCATCTTCATCAAGAATAACAGTCTAGGTATACTGAGTAGAAATAGACCACAACATTGTAAGGGAAAGTCTATAAAAGCTGACATTGGGACATTAAAAAATTTTACCCTCGTCATCAGTGATATAAAAACAAACATAGTCCTGAATTTTTCATCGAATCCTATGTTCTAAAAATGATGCATGTAAAAAAGACTATTTATATAAATCCAAGTGAAAAAAACTTACTAATCATATGATATAAATTTAGAAACCATAGTGTGTCAGACTAACTAAAATCATATAGCAATAAATATTTAATCCATGAACATCAATACCATGTCCATGGGCTATTTAAATATTAAAAAATAGTTTCCATAACGTACCATCCTAATATCCAACAAAATCCATGAAATATGCATATATAACATCTCTGTTATCATCCAAAAATTGAATAAAAATGAAAAAAATAAATTGTACAGTATGTGATATGAGTGAAAAAAATCCTGGATACACATTGTAATGTTCCTTCCCCGATTCTCTAAGAACAAATAAATCTATATCTTCATGTCCCCATGAATGACTCCATATATGTTATATAATAGTGATAAATCACCACCAATTCCCTTTTTTCCATTATTTATAAATCATTCTTGACCTATGGCGTGGAATAAAGTTCAATCCTGATCCCCACAGGTAGCCAACAAAGACCCGAGAAACAATAAATCCATTTGGAAAATAATTTTCCCACAAATAAAAAACTAAGGGAAATAATACATTTAAACACTTTTCAACAAGACAATATAAAATAATGTAGTGGAATAATAGAACGAGTCCAATGAAAACATGCAATATACCAAAAATGTTAAACCAATGTACTTAATATAATAAAAAACCATTATCCATTTGAACAATGTCGCCAACAAACTCTCATAAAATGATTTCATAATGTCCTAATACATCTATGAAGTTCCATGAGAATACCTATATTATAAAAAATATTATCTACACACAATGAAATGTATGTGAAATGTTTGAGAAAACAAGACCGATGGATCCCAAATAAGTGTTAAATAAGATGTCATTGTAAGAAAAACAATTTATTATCATTTATAGAAGTAAATATTATTGAATAAATCATTATATATTATATAAATACATGAAAATTCCCCCTTTTGAAATGCCTCTCTAAATAAAAACAATTTCAAATCAAAATTAAAGAAACCATTTATTATCAATTATTTAAAATAGTGACATCTTATTAAATTGATACAAATATCCAATAGATGAACTAAAATATTATTTAAAAAATATTATAAATTTAGAAACAATGTATAATAAAAATATAATTATTGGTTATCTTGGAACCTCACTCTGTCTCAGGGAACAACAATGACTAGTGTAGACATAAATTACCTAAGAAAACATAAACAAAGGTGACAAAGAACATAATCCTTATTTACCCCCTAATGAGTAATGAATTCCATTGTTTAATTTGTTTTTAATCATATATACATTCTATTAAAAATATCATGCATATAATTCATAACACACATTTTATCCCCTTAAAAATACATGAGGTTCCCTTGTGATTTACCAATTTTGAGTAAAATCAATTCAAATAAATCAACAATATTCACCACCACATGGAGGCCATTCTATTACACATAACATTCATTATAAACACTCTTATTCATAAAAACACTTATTTAGAAATCAATGTCAAAAAAACAATATTATTTGAAATCACTATCCATCGAAATATAATATTCCTTGAAACTGACATTCATAAAAATAAAATATTCAATAAAATCACATTTCAAACAAATAAAACATGATTTTAAGTCACATATCATCATGAAAATAAAGGGGTTTTCCCATTCCACATAAAAATGAATCATTAGGTACATTTCATAAAACAAAATCCATTCAATTCATTGATATTGAAAACAAAATATAAAATGAATAGAAGTAATAGTTTATTATATAAAGGTTTTCTATAAAACTATACACCGAAAACACATTAAACTCTAATAAAATTACATGGGTTCTATAAATAACGAGAACAGGGATATAGGTACAATTTTAAAACCCTAAACTAATAAACCCAGATCATGATTCAATAATCAAATGGTTCTATAATCCAATAGAGGGAATGAATAACCACATAAGTATAGTCTATCCCAATAACATGTACACTAGATGATGAATAACTAGTAAGGATGATATCATCTAATTAAAAATCACAAAATATGTAGTGGAACTCTTTTAAATAACCATAATATTAATCAAAATTCTTTAAAGGGGACAAAATATAGTGTTTTTATGACAGTAAAATCCAAGTTAGAATACATTAAAATCAAACCCCAAAAGTAAAAATCACCCTATTTTTAGTGTAAACCCTCTAGATGGCCTTGTGAATGAACCTATAGTATCAATATTCTAAAAATATTGATATAATATCATAGTTGTATTTCACCTAAAATGTGGTGGCATTCATGATGCCACACTATAAATCATGACATGCCAATTGGACATAATGTATTGTAGATTGGGTTTCCATTTTTAACCAACTAAACATTCCAGTATGGTGTGGTTAATTCCAATTAATCCTTGGGGAAAAGCAGAACATCCTACGCTCCATCCTCGAGTTTTTTTACCTATGGTGGGAATGTTGGTCCTATATAAAAAACACAAATTTTTATAAATAAAATTACACTTTATATTGAATTAAATATATTATATACTTATAGAAAATAAAATAACTTATTTTTTAGTGTATCCCTATAAATTTAAAATAATGTTAGTATCACTTCCATTGATAATATAGTTTTTTAACATTTATCAAATGATAATTATAACTACAAGGATTTAAAAAATCAAATAGACACAGAAAATGGATGTGATTTACTCACCTAGTAGGACTATACAATATGAAGACAATTTATTAGATATTTTGAGGTATTGAATCAATTGAATTTTCCCTTGACCATGAACAAGATGAGATCCAACAACTTATGCATGATAGAAACCATGTATAGTAAAAGATCAATATCTTCTAGAACACATCCCAAAACATGTTCACCAAATCACCTCAAGTAAATATCATTGTCATGAACCTATCCCTTATGGATATTTATGTTTTATTAATTGGTATGTATCAAGACCATACAAATATGATGATGTACATTATTTTCAATATAATAATTAAAATTGTTTCCTCCAATTATTGATACTTTATAAATGTTTTTTATATTGATATAACAAAATAGATATTGTATTTTTCTGTAATATTCAATGTCAATTAAAGAATTTATTTAAATGAATTAATGGTTTTTTTAATACGTTATATTTTGATAAAATGTTATTATCATGAAATTTTAATCAAAAAAAATAATCTAATAGTTTTTAGGAATTGAATTGTGTTTTTTATATTGGTTTAGAAACGTTAATTTTCATAAAACCCAACACTTCTCAATAAATATGGATTTTATTTTAAATTTAGAAAATTACATATTTAGAAAATAATTTTTATAATATTATTATTATTTTAGGAATGAGAATGTTAAAATTATCCAATTCTTAATTATTCATAAATTTTTAAAGAACATTAATTTTTGTGTAATAATTTAATAATATTTTAATATATGATGTGGTTTCAGACATTATAATTACCATAAAGTCATTTAATAAATAATATATCTAGTAGAAACTAAAAATATATATAATTTTCAATTAAAATATTTTTACTCCATGTTTAATTATATAAATTATCAAATCATTTATGAATCCTCCTAAGCATTAATATAATTTAGGGTTTCAAATTCATTTCATTATGATTTTAACCCTCCACCACATTAAAATGATCACTATTTCATTATGATTGACAGATTTCCTTATAGTATAACTAAATCAAATCATATTGTCTAGAAACTATTGGAATAATCCATGAGAAGGTTTTTAGTCTTTCTTAATTTATTATATGGGGTCCAAAAACTATTTTTTAGAAATATTAGTGTAATATCCTCTGTTTCCATTAGAATCCCACATATGACCCCATTTTGAATTTACTGAAAATACTTGAGTGACACCCCAGACATATTTATAAAATCTTTAATAATTTTTTTTAGTTATTAGAATTATTATTGTTGATATAGTACAACAAATTTTGTTTTCTTTTAAGAAAATGTTTCATGTATATATTATTATTATAAAGTGTTGTTTTTAATGATAATTTTATTAATAATATTTAAATCCCCTTACAAAGAGTTTTAAATTCTCTCCCTATGTTTTAATTTATTTTTACAGCATTCATTGATTTTTCATCATTGAATTATTATTTATTGTGGAAGCACTATATAGTTTATCACACCCAGTTTAGAATAATGTATCAAAAATATCTAGATTATAAGAACATAGACTAGGAATATCCTCTATGTTGAGATGTGATGTGTATCTTTATCAGTATATTTTTATAAATAAAATTACACACCAAGGTTTAGGCACCTGCTCTGAGCTTCTGAGGTCAGGGTGTTATACATTGCATCATATCCTTAATCATCCCTCCCTTATCTAGAGTCCTTCAAATGTTACCCAAATCCCCCAAGAATCACCTCTAAAGAATTTAGAGTCACATAATAATGTAAGGTATACTCTATTTATCACATTTATTTAATAATCCTATTTTTTCAACATTTATTTTGAATTCCATGTTTTGTGTTGGGATTTTTACAAATCCCCCATGAATCCTTTATGATGTTTATGTTATGAGAGACCCTATTTATCTTATAAATCCCCCACATTGCCATTTATGTTATAAAATTGTGATGCAAATAAATTCATGTATGATTTTAGGTCAAAATATTTTGTAGTAAATACCCTTAATCGATTACAATTAAGGTTGTTCACCATTATGAAATAATAATTATTTTATTGAGGAAATGTGTATATGTATTCAACATTCCTAGATCACGGAGTATAATTTTATTAAAAATGATTCAATTTTTTAGGATCTATGTGGCACACATAAGCATTTGAATCAAATTAATTAAATCGGTGAATAGAAAATTTTATAGTACACTAAGTCAAAGACTAATTCTTAGTCTTAGAAGATATCATGTTGGGAAATGAAGTTATAATGATTCCAATATGGGAATTTTTTTATCATATTTTCTTTTTAGTTATCCTTGACATATGTATATGATTCAATGTTTTATGTTTTTCCCACTTTTTCCATGTTTATTTTATGAATATCATGCTATATCATGACACATTATTCATGTTTATGATTATTCCAATTTTGATATTCCTATTGTATGAAATTTATAATTATCTTCATTTTATTAATTGTTTATTCCATTATTGGTTTTTATACACTGCCCATTTCTTATGTATATCCCCAGGTTGTCTCTTGTATTTTTTATGTGAGATCATGTTAAAAATGTTTTCAATAATGGTATTGTATATATTCTTCTATTTTGTTATGTAATTTTCATAATTCCCAAATTCATCGGTCATATTAATAATTTTTTTGTATAATGTGTATTATTATGTCATAAATCTCTTGTTACTGTGAAATAACGGAAAGGGTTATTATAATTTCTATTAGAGAAAAATATTAGTAATATTTTGGATTTGAAGTAGAAAACATTAACAAAAGGCTTTGGGATAACCCTATATATATGAAAAAATACCTAAATTTGGGTAATTAGGTATTATGTGGTTTGTTAAGAAAATATATCCCATTATTTATATTACCAGTAGATGTAGATATGGAATAGATGCACCTAGGGGTAAAAACCCCAATAAGGGTCATTAGGCACAATTTAACATGACATATAATATGATAACGAGCCTTACTTCACACATTGTTTTATAAAATCTAGGGTTATTCATGGGTAAATTAATATGATTGTTATAAATAATTATTAAGGTTGGAAAATTCATATAATAATATATATTAAGAAATAGATAATCGGTAACATATACTAAAGCACTAAAATTCATATATTAAAAAAATACATTTTATTTATAATTTATCAATTTAATGTAATTAGATTCTATATTATGTGTTTATTTATTTAAAAATATTCATTGATTTTTTCCATTTATTCTATTCGATGTCTAAAAATAAGAGTAATCATTTAAATAATTAATTTTAAGGGAAATGTCATGACTTCCCTATTGATATTCCCAACCCAATAAGAGAAAGAATCACAAACTTTGTAATTATAATCTCTATGATAAATTAGGTTACCAATAGAAAACATTTTTCGTATGAGCACTCTAATACTCCTAGGAAATAATAAGATACAATCATGTACATTATTAAAAAATTCCTCTGACCATCAATGGATCATTTGCTCCCTTAATCGTATTACAATGGATCAAAACAATTGAGAAGATATTCTATTTCATTCAAGTTTCTTAATAACAGATTTTTTTTTTATATTTTTATCATATGGAAGGATAATATGACCAGTTTTGGACATTGATGAAGAATATAATTCTTGAGGTAGAGAACAAAGAGATTGTTTGGAAAGAATTCCGAATTTTTATTTTGATAAATACTTTCTTCACACTCTCTAACATTTAATAGAGTCCTATTTCCTTACCCTAAAAAGTTAATATATTATGGAAGACATGGAAAATATTAAAAGACAATATTTATACACCTATATATATAGTTTCCACATAATTGAAAATTGTATAATTCATTTCTAGGATAAAATATAGTCTATGAAAGGCCCTTGAAATCTATGTCAATGATAGCTATGACAAAAATTATTTGATATTCCCTAAAATATTAAATGAAGATAAAAAAATGGTTTCACAATGATTAGAAGAATAATTTGAATTTTAATTATAGTTTTATAAATGAGACATCTAATTGTACCAATATATTTTTATATCCCACTTTTATATGGTTCATAACTAATCTCTTTTGAGATTACATATGGGGGAGATTAAAAACATTAGATTTTGGAAGGAAGTACAACTATATAATGATTTACAACTAGAGGAACTAACTAATGTGACAAAATAAAGGAATTCTACAATCAAACATAAGCTATGTTTTCATTACTTCAACTACACAGAGAAAGAAAATATTGAAAACATATTCACTTAGATAAGTTTTTTTAGAGACAACCAACAACCTCCAAGGAATAAATAGATATCAATTTCCATAACAACTGCTAAGGTGGATCATAAAAATGATTTATTGATTTGTAATCTAGTTATTCATTCTATAATTTTGTGCATACTTCTTAATTCTAGTTCCATACATAACATCATATCAGAAAATTTTAGTATAACTATTCAAACACCACCATAAATCATGGAAGTAGAGTATTCTGTTCAAATAAAAATTTTGGTAGTTATTCCATCCCTTTCATATATCTCATCCTCAATCATATTTTTTTGGGTTGAAATTCATAGTAAAACTTTCATAATCCAATTTTTTATAATTTTATGAAATTTTAATCATGAATTAGCATTCCATATTTTGATCGAACAGAAATTTATAGGAGAAGTAAATTAATCTCCGCAATGTGAAACAACCACTATTTATGTACTTATTCAAGAAGAATGATGAATCTTATTTAGAAAAAAACAACTTTTTTTCGATATTATTTCCCTATGATAGTGGATATATTTTCATGTTATTTATTTTTTTGGAATGATCATTCCTTAAACACATTACAATTTTGAGAAATATGGCAATTTTTTATAGAGGAATTTATTTGTTATCATACAAGTGGAGATAATGAATTTTCAATTGAATAGTTGATGTGGATCTATAGGGGATGATTAATCATCTAAAAGTGTATCTGTATAATTGGATCATATACCCATGGGACTCACCATGGGGTGCACGAGTCATCTTCATAAATATTATGGATGGTTTAATTCTTCATGCATTGATTATCTTGATCTCAAAACAATCATAATAAATAAAATGTATCCTATGTAAAATATAGAATTATTTTAGATTAGCTATGTTAGGAACAATAATTATCCATGGTGTATCTAAGGTTGAAATATTATGATGTTACTATGATGAAGGAGGATATACCCAAGACTATGTTTCTTATAAGGTATAGAAACTATGATTTCATATTTATGTATTTCAGAGTAGCTTATTCATTATCATAAATTATTGAAATAATGAATAAAATTTTATATATTACCTCAATAAATATTTACTTATCATTATATATGATATTCTAATATAGTCCATAAACATGGAAGAGCATCAAGATCATCATAGCACATTTCTAAAAAAATTGAGAAAGGGTAAGCTTTATGAATAGTAAAACAAATGTGTGTTTTGGTTAAAGAAATACTCATTCATTGGTAAGATCATAACAAGAATAGTTATATTGATTGAAACATCAAAAAAAGTAGAAGTTCACGGATGGAATATGCTAAAATATGTGGGAGATATTCATATATTTCTTGTATTATTGGCGTATTATTGCTGATTTTTGACAAACATTTGCAATTATAACACCATATAAAAATTACAACTCGGAAGTGAATCAATTTGTCATGGAAAGATATATGTGAAGAGAGCCTCATAGAGAAGAAAAGGAGGCTCATCATAGCATCACTGACTATAGTACCCACAAGTAAATAAATTAGCCTAGTATTAAAAGATACTTCATAGATGTTAATGAGTTGTTTGTTAATGAAAAATGGGAAATTTGTAGCCTATATTATAATAAAACTGAATAATAAACAATATAAATAACAAACACATGATACAGAGTTAGATGTAGTGATAATTTATTTGGAAATATGAGGAAATTATCTCTTTTAGGGGAAGTGTGAAATATATAGGGATAACAAAATCCAAAATTATATATTTATATTGAAAGAGGTGAGTATGTACGAATAGAGACTGTTACCTATTATCAAGGACTATGTTATCACCATCCACTAAAATCCGAATAACTGAAATAGAGTGTATAATTATCTATGTAGAAATGATATAGTAATTATATCATTTATTATTACTTAGATGGATCCAATATTATTTTACAAGAAGATGATGGACAGGGTAATCAAAATGGAAGAAAGAAATATATCCTCTAAAAAATGATTGGTCAGTCATCTATTATGAATAGGTTAATCTATTCCGAAAGAGATGATATGGGAATTGTAATTCAACTAGAATATATAAATGAAGGTAAATACATTGAGTTACATGTTAATGAAGAAGGAGATGTGATATTTGCGACACATCTTTGTGTACCATCATATCATGGGAAAAAGGTTTTGTTAGTGGATGAACGTAGTTCAACCACATCGATCCACCCAGGATTAAAAATTACGTATCAAGATCTCTAGTAGCACAATTTTTGGGACCATATGAGGGAAGAGATAATGGAATATAAATCACGAGTCTTCTCTTTCATCATGTGAAAGAGGAATGAAAATTATCAAAGGTGAAGAAGAAACCATTACACATACCAACAGTTAAATAGCTAAAAAATACCACTGAATTTTTCCCTGAACACATGATGATATCAAGGGAAAACAAGAATACATAGGTTGTGGTGGATCATATTAAAAAAAATAAACAATTCAATACTATTCAATTGGATTTCTTTTTCGATCAGCTTTCACATATATACCTTAGATAAGTGGTGAGGATTCATGGTGTACCTCAATATATTGTATCTGACAGATATTTCATATCAATATACATGTTCTCAAAAAGTGGTCAAAATTATCTAAACACTTTGTAGTACATCACACATATTATCACCATAAATCTAATGGCCAATCTAATTGGACAATCCAGACACATGAATACATGTTGATAGCTTTCCCAATTGACTTCAAAGGAGGATAGGTCCAACATTTACCTCTAGTATCATTCAATTATAAAAAGTATTCCCAATAAAAATCCAAATGGATCATTATGAAGCACTTTACAGAACGCTGTATAAAACACCCACATACTCGAATAAATTTGGGGAACGAAAATTGTGAGGTCCTGAAATGGTTTAGAAAATATTTGAAATGGTTATGATCATCTAAAAGGATATCATGGATGGTGAGGGTCTATAAATGTGTTGTGATGAAAATTGAAGATGATATATAGCTTTTGATGGTCAAGACAAGGTATTCCTCTATTTATTTCATGGGAATAAATTCACGTGATTTTTGAAGAAGAAGAAACGATGTTCATGATGAATCGATCCCTTTGAGATCCTTGATACATCATTGTGTTGGCCCATAGACTAGAACTACTACCTATGATATCTCAAGAACATGATGTAATATATGTATCCATCATCATATGTATATACCAGTCTCCTAACAAATAATTAATCTAGATGTGGTACCATTGGAGGTTGTCCATTCCTGTGAGGAGAGTCAGTTAATAGTGTTTATCATAGTGATAATGTACTAGAAAATAATATAGTTCACCATGTAAATGTTTTATTTAGAGACTACATGTTTGAATAAGTAACATGGTAAATAGAGTAAATGATGATATAGAGTTACACTCTTCTTTTTAAACTGTTAAATGAATATTTTGACAACATTTTTTTAAGGGGCATGTTTGTAACGACCTAAACTCTAATAAATAAAAATTCCCCTAATTATTTAATCAATGTTCATATATTTTTATAAAAAATTCATTGACTTGTTGTGATCTTTTATATCAAATTATATTTAAATTAACATTAAGATTCATTGCCATCTATAATATTTCCTTTGAACAATGATCTCATGTTTTGTATAAATGTAATGTTTCAGAAAATCCAATTGAAAAGGATAATGGTTGTGATGGGCTCAACATTAATGATCATACCCTATAAATACCATTTATTTAAGATTTTAAGGGATATAGTATCAATGGTATTTTTCCTTAACCAACCAGATGTGCTGATCCATCTACTTAATCTTGAGAGAATCCATTTCCGGGAGAAGTTCAATCACATTGAGATAATGTACCAACCATGTTCAACAAAAAAAACCCTAAAAATATCACTATCACACACCTTACAATAATGGAATTTAATATTTCAATAAATTTATATGTATCAATGATATAGTGATAAGAGTGTGTAAATTATTTTTTATAATATACTAGTTATATTATTATCTTATTGTAGTTTCATTATAAATTAATTTTATTTTTATACAATAAAATATAAATTTAATTTTTGGGTTATATTAAAATTCAATTTAAGAATTTATTTTACAGTAATTAAATTTAATATTTCATTAATGGTATATGTATCAATGATATAGTGATATGAGTGTGTAAATTATTATTTATAAAATACTAGTTATATTTTTATCCTATTATTGTTACATTATAAATTAATTTTATTTTTATACAATAAAATAGAAATTGAATTTATGGTTAATATTCAAATTCAATTTAGGATTTAATTTTAATTTATTAATTGTTATTTGTATAAGTAACACTGTAATAAAAAGTAGTTATTAAATAATTTTATAAAATAAATATTATGATGTCAAATTAATTTTTATAAGGGTTTTGAAACTATAATTATAACAACCCAATGTTTCCTCAACAAATGAAAATATAATATTAAAAGTAAAAATTAAAATATTTTTATAATTAATTTTATAACTAAAATCTTAATTTAGGAATTAAGATGCCAATTTTATGAAACTGTGAATTTCGGAAAGATATTTGGGATAATTTATTTTTTGTGAAAAAATTAAAAATTGTATAATTATTTGGTGTCTATTATGACATAATGATGACCCAATGGTGATGTAATAATTACTGTAATGTTTATAAAATACTATATATATGACTTCCATTTATAATAATTTTATTTTGTGTTTAATTTATTATATTTATAAAGAATTAATAAATCTTCCAAAACTATAAATATATTTTAAATTTTTAAAATCATTTAATAAAAATAATGACTTGCAAAAAAATAAGTAGGGGTTTTATTTTATTATTTTAGGACATTTTACATATAATTTATTGAATGGAACTTCCATTTTTTAGAACTAATGTCTACAAAATACATGTTAGGTTTGTGGTATTTTTACTTTTATTATATTTAGTCCTAAACCTATGATTGATACATATTATTGAAGTCCCCTATATTTTCCATTATAAAGCCACCCATGATATCATTTATCTTCACTAAAAATACATGGATAATGTCCAAAATAATCCCACACAACTATAGATACCTCCCAAGGTTCTCCCAAGATATCAGTAATCTCTTCTCTTTCGGTTTGTGTTAAACACTCATGTATGGGATTCTCATTTTCTTCCATTCAATCAAGAATATTCTTCATTTTCTGCCTTTTTAATTTCAATTATTAATGTTGGGGTGTGTTTTTTCACATCATTAAAACATCCCCTGTGATTTATAAAATAATGGAGACCTAATTATCTATATTAATCAATCCCATCAATAGTTATGTCCCCCAATATGATAATGAAATTTCACCATGGGATTCCCCGTAAAAAAGTCCAGTGAATACGTATACCCAATTCTTATTAACGATGTGAAACCTTATAAAGATATACATATTTCATTGAGGATATAATTACGTTTTTTCACACTATGTTATAGTTCAATAAAATGTGATGAAAATTTATTCTTTGTTGTATGATCTATGTGGAACATATAATCATGAAAATTAAATGAGTGTGATGTGTGGACTCAGAATTACAGAGATCATCAATTCAGTGGTAAATGTTTACTGTCATGACATTTCATGTTGGTGTAGTCTGTAAAACATAGTCCATTAAGGTATATTTTCCATCATGATGTCTTACTAGTTTTCACTAACATATGATTATTATGTAGTGTGTTAATTTTTTCCACCTTCAACAATTTCAGTTATTAATATCATTCTCTATCATGTCTCATTGTTCCTATTTGTGATTCATACTCCTTTATACATTTATATTGTATAACATGTTTTAATATATTCATATTATTATACTTTTAATCCTTTACCAATCATTAATGATTCCCCATTTGTTATATATCTTCCTAGGTTCTCCCATGCAATTTTATGTGTGATCAAGTTAAAGCTATTTTCAATAATTATGTTGTCTTTCATGTATTAGGTTTTTAGGTAATGTACCTAATTTAAAAATAAGCTATATTTCTAGATATTATTGTTTAATTATGTGTAACCATTTAAAATAAATCATTTATTAATTTTTAATAAAGTCAAGGTTTTTTATAAGTAACATTAGTACACTTGTGATCCCCTACATAAAACAGCTAAGACCACGATGCGTTGAATTATTTTTTTCACCATAAATAAAATAACTGTTATTAATACATATGAAAAAATATACCATATTTTCATCAAAAAAACATTCCCAAAGTTCAAATGTAGACTATAACTCAATCTAGGTTGTGAAATGTTTGTAATGGGTTGTCTAGGGTTACACCATGAAGATATTAGTCACACATATAAGATTATGTAGTAGAATCATAATTAAAACAAACACATAAAAATCCATAAACATTATAGTAAGAATAACAATTTAATAAATTTGTAAATAAAAAATCAATTAAAATTCATATTGTTACATAGAGTCATGATAACAAACTAAAATAAGTACATGATCAACCAATGATCTAGTAAAAGTTATACGAAAAATAAGATAAAAAAATTGTTCAGAAGGATATAATAGCATCTCCAATCCATTCATTGATCACATTATCTTAAATCTAGTTGAGTTTATCCAATAGGATCATGAAAAACATCATCATTTGTCCACTATTGTATATTATATATATCACATGATGATTCTAAATGAAAAAATTAAGGTATTCACATGAAATTATTGGAGTGTCAATATTTTCTATCATAAAAAGTTCCAAAACACATGTTATGACAAGCCTAAGCAATTAATATCTAAAAATAATGGATAAAATTATACACTGTTAATCTACATTACATATTGGGAATACTCAATTGAAAAAACATAATTTGAAAAGTAATGGAGTGTCTCTAGCTACATCCTATAATTGATCTTATCAAACATTAGGACCATGGATTTATTCTAGTATAAGTTAATATTCAATATAGCTAAATTAAAAAAGAAAAAATATTAGGCCCGTTTTAAATGAATTCCAATCCAAATAGAGATGATCTTAATATAATGATTATTTCCACGGATTACCAACAAAAATAAATACGATCCACATCTATGGTGAACATCAATGGAATTTCTAATTATATAATAGTTATATGAATGTAATTAGTATATCGATTGAAATACATCCTAAGAAACCAAAAAATGAATGCATGGATAATTTCCATGATATTCCAATGAAAATAATCTTGAGCAAAATCTATGTAGTTTTTCTATAGAATTCTCTATCAAATAATCATGATCATAATGAAATTCATAGGGGTGTGACCCAGGTAATCCAAATCACATTCTTTGTATCCTTGGGTGGGTTGTGTCCTCTTCCCCTAATTATTAAAATAATCTCTAATTAAAACAAAATCATTATCCTATTTGACTATTCAACCCACGAAATCAATACTAGTAGAATTTCCAATGCATCTCCACTATGTTTTATTACATGAAAATTATTGGTGTGTCCCACCTAATGAATACTCTTAATGATTTTTTATGAGGCCATTCACAATCCAAGACCTATCCCAATCTTGAGTTTGGCCATATTATCGAATCACTAGACATAATCACAACTAAATAAAAAAAATTACTAATTCATAATTTTAGGTGACACCCAAAATCATCAATTTTGTTTTAAAAATTCTCTCAATATATAGTAAACAATTAATTATTGAACCATTAGTTACCCTTGGTTTCATCATAGAATATAAATCCCACATGGGATCCACTATCTTTAAATTATCACTTGATTTCAAAAATACCACAAATAGAGAACATTTTCTCTCAATTTAAATGTTATAATATATAAAATCCATTTCATTTGTAATAAGTCCTCAGGATTTTTTTATTGAGATGGAAGCTATCTTATTACATTTCTATAGTCATCCTAGGTTAGCCATCAAGAACCCATCATATTTATCGCCTCATGTTATAGAATATTACACATACCATTTTATAGCTTCATACCATTTCAAATAAATGAAATTTGGAATCCTAAGACATACCCTCCTTCCATTTCCATGAACTGCATTGGGGTATCAGGTTATGTCTCTAACAAGATACCACTAATTCCATTCAGTAACGGAGGAATATTTCTTTCATGTCTCACTCACCCTAAATTTCCTTTTGTTAATCATCAAAATGAAAAATATCATCTCTTATAAAAATAAATGTGATAAAATACTCATAAACATCACATCCTAAAAATATTTATAGCATGATGTCGTGTATTCACAAATAACCTATAAAAGAGAATAGTTAAAGACATTTACCATAGGAGTTCACAATGTATATTCTCAACACCTACTCAGGTTGTGAGAATTATCCCTACCAATAATGTATTTCAACAATAAAACTTCAGTACAAGACTGATTGACATGTCACCAACATGGGGTACCTAATCATGTGCCTTATGTAGCCTTTATATATGAATTACACATGACATCTAGCCATTAACCTCACTCCATGTCTTAACTTGTACCCTAGATGACTATGTTCCCTTAAATGGGTTTTATGGATGATTTCTCAACAACATCCTTGACTATCCTACATGTTTTAGGAATGAGGACTTCATGGAATGTAAATTTATCCTAATAATATAAAACAAAATTAGGAAAAATGACATGTTTTCATGATAACCACATGTCTTTCAGTCAGGTTTGTATGTTTTGGAAATAGAAGAAGTGTGTGATGGGTCATTCCAATCATTTATTTCTCTCATCATCAATGATAAATATACTATTTTCATAATAAAAAACACTATGAACAGTGAAATTGAATAAAATAAAATAGGTAATTGTTAAAAATAGGGAACCAAACGGTTGATTAATCTCATATTATTTATAATTAATTTAATCAATTAATGAATTAACTTGTGAGAATTAATAAGTTATAGACGGATCTGAAATTATATTTAAATTTTAATATATTTGTGTTTTAAGAATCATGAGAAGATTCAGTATGGAGATTATCCACATGAGTGCCACAAATCAGTAAATGTTACTATTGGAATCTCTAGTTTCAATCATGGTATATATGATCACAAGAGTTATTTTCTATTGACTTCATCTAAATGACATCCAAATGATTATATTTTATATCTCTTGACTTAATAGTGGGTTGTGTAGGATGAATTATCATTTATCATTAGATCTGTGGTGAATAAGGGTGTTTTATTGGGATTTTAGTGAATTATCCGGATTCATTATGCACAAAAAAAATTGTTGTCTCTATTATCAATATGATATAATTGGGATTATGCCCCAGTATGATTTGAAACAAATAATTTCCCAAAATTCTTTTATTGTTTACTTAATAACTTATGTAACCCCTTATAAATATTACATATAGATACATTACCTCTTAACATGTGTATAACATGACAATAAAAATTAAATAATATTTCCAAAATAATTTTAATTATTTATTATTTCTCACAAGACAATTAATCTAGGTCCATCATTCATCCATAATAATTAATGATGGTAGAATAATAACAATTTATTAATTAAATAATTATTAATCCATTATTCTCTCATTAAAAATTTAATATTATATTTACTAAATAGAAAATAAATTTATATTAAATATTCCAAGAAGAAAATATTTTATCTAATTAGAAGTGATAAAATATGTGTGACTATGAAAACTTAAATAACTATTAATCAATTCATGGAAATTATATTTTTTCAAACATGTTAAACAATAAATAAAAATAATGTATATAACATAGATTCTAGATACACTAACTGTGTGTCCCCTATGGACTCTATCTCAATGGAATTATAAGAATTATCCAAAAGACCAATGAAAAAATGTACCTCCCTAGCAATAGAATCCGGGAGACAATTCATTACATTATTACATTAGAATATATAAAAATTCAAATACCAATGTCAAAAATAATTTATGAGTTTTTGAAATCCATATTACAAAAATGATACCCCTAAAACGTTGGTAAATGAAAATAAACCATAACATTAGTAAATTCTCATCATTCAAGAAACTCATTCAGACAAAAACTATTCATAACCTAGTGAAAGGGATCATAATAATGTCGACCTCAAATTATAGGTAAGGGTATGTAAAAAATTTAATAATGAATAAATAACAATAAAACATCATTTTGTGTTTAAAAACCTAGAACAGATGCGATTTACATCAATAAACAAGGAACGCTATACATTCCTATATTTTTTTTCAATGGGAAATTTTCATCGAAAAGAAATAATAAATAGAAGTGAAGAAAATTATTAATTATTGGAATTTATTGTCTTGTTAACATGAAATAATATACTATAAAAATATATCATCTTCGATGTTTAAAACTACGAGTACAAACAAGTTTAATTTAGAATAATGATTTGTCTCATGAGAACATGGTGATGAATTGAGGGCCTAAATAATGTCAGGTCCCCACCCATCACTAGATTTATAAAGAACTCCTCATATCAATTAATCAATGTAATTAATATTAATATGGATCATAAAATATGTGACTTGAATTAAGAATGCTTATGTATCAATATTATGTAGGTTAAAGAAAATTAACAAGAAGGGGTTTTTGAAATTATGTTAATGTAAATTCTATTGAATGATTATTAAAACATTCTAGAAGAAAATAATCTATAAACCCTTCAATTTTTCCCACATGACTTTTAAAAATTGGAATCAAATCCACATAATGGAATAATAATAAATTAAAATTCAAATATCTGTAAAATAATGATATTAATGATATAACATGTTAATGAGAAGTCTATATACTATACAAAAATGTATTGTTTTATAAAAACAAATAAATCTCAATGGATTGTAAATTGATATGAAATCCATTTACTGGAGTCCAAATTTTCATATTTATCATTATATTAGTGAATAATAAAAAGTAATTAATTATTTAAATTATTCGTAACCATTTTCATTATTATTACTACTTTTACTTCACTTATTAAAATTTTGTATACAACAACATAAATAATTATTTTCACATTGGGTTTTTTCGACCAAATTCAGATCAGGTGAGAAAATTGACTTTGGAAGGTCAAATATGGCCAAATTTTCCATAATATAAACAAATAATGAATATATTTCCAGAGATAATTGAAATATTTATACATCAATTATACATTTCAAACTAATTATTAATGATGGTTATTAAAAATTTACTAATGTTGAAATCATGAAGACGTAGGCCATATGTAGATATGAGTAACTTTCATAATTTTCAATGTTATTTATTGAATTAATGTAACTAAAATTGTATATTTTTATAGTGATAAATACATCGTATATTCCATTTAAATTTTCCAAATATTTTTATATACATATTTATTGTTATGTAAATGTATTCACATCACGTAGATTAGGGAGTAGTCCACAATTCCACGAATGACATTATCATTTTTTTCTATAAAATTTGTAATCAAGATAATTATAATTATAAAAACTTAATTTCATCATGTAAAATATAAATATTTATTTTCATTTTCATATGATTAATTGAATATACTCTTAATTAATTCCATGTATAGAATGATTGAATCAAATCACTTTGAGGTGGTGGTAGTCCACACTATTAGAAAATATGATATCGTATTCCAAGAAAATGGTTTTCATAATGTTATTTGATAAAAAATAATAAAATTCATATAATGTTATTATAAAAATCATATATAAAAATCAAATAGGTTTTATATCTTAATTATCAACATTATATTTGTTAAAGGGAAAAATGAACAACCATCTATTCGAGATGTGGTAGTTCATTTTACAGGAACTATAATGTCATTACCAATAAGATGGATGTGTCTATAATTGTAGATAAAACCCATATAATAAATAATTATAAGTATATTTAGGATAATTATGATATTATATAAAATCCATATAAAATTATTTTTAGGGGTGGATAAATAAATGAATGAAAATTGAATGTTTCAAAATGTTGCCTATTGAACAGGTAAATCTTTTTTTTTTGCACCGAAATGAATTTATGTTTTTATTTACACCAAATGGGAGGTTTCTAGGAACAGGGGAGATATTTCAGGAAAATATTGAACCCTTTTTTATAGTGAAAATGGCCTTTATAGGTTCGAATAAATTGGAGGGATGAGTGACTTAATGTAGTGGAGGAGGGGTGTCAATCATTAAATTTTTTAAAAGGAATTCAACCAAATTATTTTCATTTGAATTTTCCCTAATAATGGTAAAAGTAGTTCCAACTAATTATAGGGTCTTAATTTGAAAATAAAATTTATTTTGGATGTTTTTCAAAATCATTTTGTCTCTTATGTTTAATATTTACTACCTTGTTATGTAATTTTTTCTATTAATCACTTTAATTAATTTTAACCACTTTCACAGACATTTTTAGTAAAAAAACTATGACTATCATATAATATATTATAAATTATTATGATTAAAAAATTTTAATCAAATTGGAAAAAATAAATTTGAAGAGGTTTAAGAATAAAACATAAATATAATCTCACAGACATGATTAAAATGATGGGTTATCAAATAAAATTTTTCTTACGTTTTGTAATTTCTTATATAAAATTTCATCATTAAATTTATTAAAATCAAATACATTGGAAAATATATGTATAATAGATGAAATTTAATATTAAAATCAATAAAAATATAATTTATCATTTTAAATATAAAAGTTGAAAAAGTAGTTTGGAATTAAAATTTAGTATTTTTCATTATTCAGTAAAAAACTAAAGTTCTCATAAAAATAATAAAATTTCACCTTAACATGATTGGTATGTTTAATTTCCAAATTTTATTTAATTTTTTCTAATTAAAATTTCAATCATTAAAAAATTTATATCAATAATATTTGCACAAATATATGTCGATAAAACTACATTCCGATAACTATATGTTTTAATGTATAAAATTATGTTTTTCATTAAAAACATATATATTGGATGAATATAATAATATTTTACTATATATATAAATATTTATTTCATTGATTCAACTGTATAATTGTAACCAATATAATTTATTAGAACAAAATGACTTACTGTGGATATTTTTTTAATAAACCCATTCACTTTATATTCAATTGTTTCATATATTCGTTTCTAATATATTTGTTACCAATGAATTATGAAATCTATTTCCAAGTTGTTATTTTTTCCTATTCATAACCATAAGATTAAGGTCTAGGTTTTATCATATTATATTATGTAATAATATCGTACTAAAATATACTTGTTCAAAAAAACTCCATCTTTTTTGTAACAAAAACTACCAAAAAAATTCATTCTTGGATGTGATGAAATAAAAATTAGTGTTGTGCCCATTAAAATATAAATAATATATTTATTTAATATATTATATATAACATAATTTTTTATAATGTTACATAACTTTCTAAGATACATGTTTCATGTAAAACAGGATATTATAAATGTTATGTAGGTAATATGATTAAATTTTTATTAAGTATAATGAAATATTGAAACACAAATAAATTTATTCTAAAAAGAAAATATAATACAGTAATGTGCTGTTATTGTAATGGCACAATATTTTTTTTCAAGGAAAATTATTTTCTCATAAATATTTCATAATAAAAACATAATAAACTATTATGTTATATGTGACCTTTAAATATGTGTCTGTCACTTTTGTGATGTGAATTTCGAAAATTTTACAAACACAGTTGTGATCAACTAGTTTTTTTAAGTCCGAAAAAAACAATTTTTAGGAAATAGTAACCCACCCTTATAAATATTTAAAAACCCTAATGAATAGTAACCTTACCTATGATACTATATAAATAATATTCTACTGGAAAAACAATATATATATGGTTTGGCATATGTAAATTAATGTTTTTGAACTGTTCATTTTAGATTAAATTAATATTTTAATTAAATATTAAATTACACATATTTAGACTTTTTAAAAAAAAATGGACTTCATTTTGGATTTTATAGGTCGAAAAATGTCTACGGAGTATTTTTTGTATTATCTAAAATACTAGTATTTTTGATGAAAAATGAAATGTGGTAAAATACCATATATACAAATTATGAGTTAAATAAAATATTTATGACATAATAAGTAATAGAAGCCCACTTTTTCAAACTCACATGAATTTATTTTTATTAATGGTCATGGAATCATCACTATTACTAGTCTTGAGGGAAAATAACAAACTAATGACTAAAATATTATGAAAACCTTCCACTCCACCACTATAAAAACACTCCCTCACTGCCTCTTCTCCTCACTCCACCAAGCTTTTAAGCTCCATGAATTTGTTCCCAAATACCCTTCCTCAGTCACTCCCCACATCCAAGAAGGTCTGGGTATTTCCAAAAGCGAAAAAAAAATTCCCATTAGGAGGTTCTAAATGAAGTTATTTCAAGAGGTAAAGAACCTTTCTTTTTCATTTAGTTTTATTTGAATTTATCTTATTTTGTTATATCCTCTCCTCAACTCCTCTGTCAAAATGAAAATAATAGGTCTTGTATCATCTATATACTAGAATTATATCATGTTAATGGAAGAAATATCATCAATTTCATTACTCCCTCTCCCTCTCTCTCTTATTTTATAAAATAAATCAACATCCATAAGTTTCCAATTTATAACATTCGAGGATCATGATGTTTTATTCTTCAATTTCTCCTTCATTATAGGTCATGATACCATTTTGATGTTTGAAACCAACTGTAATTTATGTATTATAACTTAATTGAAATTCCATAACCATATACATATTTATTATTAAATCGTATGACCAAAAAAGTTCTTAATAATCAAAATACCTCTAAAATAATCTATTTGAATGTCATAAATATTTTATCTAATGATTCATCCTAATTTAATGTAATAAAATAATTTCAATTCACATTTCCTATTATTTTTGTTCATATATAATATTTAATTTTAATTCTTGAGATTTACATCCATTATTTATGAACATTGATACATAAGAACAATTGAACCGATTATGAAATTACAGAAAATGAACAATTCGGAATGACAAAATCCAATATAATAACTTATAAATAATGGAATAAATGAACTAAAAAGAGTTATTATAAACTAAATACATATATAATTGGTTCTGAAATAATTTATTAATAATTCTAATTTAATATTCTAGGAAATTATGTTCAAGAGAGGAACACATTCAGACATAAGGTAAGGGTTTTCTCCACCTGAACAACCATTTTAATTCGGGTAACATTTATTTTCTAATAAACATAATGAAATTATTATGTATTATTTTTTACTCATGATAAATTATGTTCAAGTTAATAATATATGGTTAACAAACATCATAATTCTTTATTTTTATGGGGAGATACAGGTTTTAAAAGGACCTTTCAAAATTATATTCGAAATACAAGCCTAAATCAAGGGAATTTTAAAATTCTTACCTATTTTTATGTGAAATATATAATCTTTTTTAATAACCATTATCATTAGAGAATAACTCATTTTATTATGAAAATATTATCTTACATCATTTATAATTTTATACAAATAATTTTCTGAATGAACTCATCTTTTCAAAATAAGAGTGTATTTATCTCTATAATTACAAAATGACTTTATTGGAGTTTTTTCATATATTTCAACACTCTTTTTGATTATTATGTATTGTTGAGTTAAATAATTTATGATTTATTATACCATATATTATTGGATGGTTTATGTTAATTTTAATTGTGGATGTTCTATCCAAAATCCAATCACCAAATTTACTCTGCATTTTTGGTGCTTGGGGAAGGTTAGTTCCATCTCATATGATAGTTCCAATAAGAATTCGTATGTTTTTTATTTTTATCCCCACACATATGTGGAATTAATTTAATTATTTTGTTATTGGTGGGGATAGATATATCCCCTCGATGTATCGGTAGGTCTCAGGAGACAAATAGACGTGTAATTGACTAACGCCTTTCCCAATTTGATATATTGTTTTGGAAGAGGCCTTAATCATATTTAGAATACTGGGATGAGTACTTGACAATATGTTTCAAAATATCCATAAAATTAATTTCCCTTATTATGAAGATATAAATTCATAGGTCATGTGGCTATTACAGTACCCTAATACCCATGATAATGTTTTTTATGGAAATAGTTACACAGCTCCTATTCCTTCCATATTATGTTCATGTTTATATTTAAAAGGAATGTGTTTTTTGTTATTCACCATGTATAATGTTTATGTTTATATTGTATTTCACTTTATTGCTTAATCTTACTCTTCTTTTGAGCTCACCTTTGTTTATGTTTTATTATCCCTGGATATGAAGAAATACATTAAGTGACCTTCAGGCATAATCTTGGAGTCTTGGATATTTTTAATGGAATAATTTAGTGTTGTTTTTTTTATTTCAGGATGTTATGTTGAAATTATATATATCATGTGTCTAAAGTCTAATAAACTACATGCTCCTTCAAGATGCATATTCCTTTTTTTTATTCCAATATAATCAAATAAGTCACTGGATCCAGTCCACTGGGGTCCGGTCTATATAGCTAGGTTTTCTCCACCATAGTTAAATTTCATTCTATCAATTTTAACATTATCCCAGTAATCAAGAGATTGAAATTTGAAGATAAAATATTGTTGAAAACACCCACACCATGAATAGTGTTTATAAAAAATTGTCTTAATATGAGATAATGTGATGTTCAACAGTAACGTAACTATGTTCTCTTATTGGAGAACATAGTTGGAAAATTGGAACATCGATACAAAATAAAAATATACAAATAATGATATGATTGATAGTTCTTTAGAACATTTTATGAAGACATATAATGAACAATGTACCTTAATCAACTATTATCATTGATACAATCCAAATAATGAAAATATTTCAAAAAAATTTCCTATATATTATGAGTTCACTCAATCTATATGAATATGAGTAAAATATATGTTTTTATTTTATAAATACAATATTATCATTTATTTGGGTCTTGAACCATTTATTCTTTATTTCATAGATCATTTATTCATAATAAGGTGGAGTTACACATTATCCTCTAAAACCACATCCATATATAATCATAATACTTTTCCTAAAAGGTTAACATTTACACTAGATTATTATTCACCACCTTGGAGGAATGTTAACTCAATTTATAAAATAAGGTTATCATTATACATCAATCAATATAAAGTTATAATTTATTCCTTACATACAGAACATATGGACCCCTTCATCATGTATTATCCTAAAAATGAAAATAACTTAAATTACAATACAATATTATTAAAAAAAATTACTATTTATTAATTATGTAAAAAAAATTATGTTTGGATATATTACAAGAATTCCAATGTGTTGTAAACATTATTAATGATAGCATCGGTCACATTTTGAAGAAATCATTAATCAGTTCCATCGAAGTAATCACATATCTAAATCAATAAATTTGTATCCAAAAAAAATTATCTAAACATTAGGAACCTATTATGCGTTATTTATCCATAAACCATGTTTTTTCCAAAAATTATTACCTTCCATTGAAGAGATTATCATGGTACCATTCAATATATAATCTCAAATCTTTAATGAAAATATATTGGGTACAATTATCATATATTAAATAAGTAATATAACATGTACATCATTGAGAAAATATTCAAATTACATAAATATTATATCCTGGCATAAGAAAGCTAATCATTTTTCATCATCAACATAGTATAATATCCCTGACTATGAACCATTAGCCTCTTTTTGGGTATATTTCATTGATTCATGAGACAGTGATTAGGCTAGTGTTCCATATCTTTACTATAGAAGCATTTCAAATCAAAATTTTCTTTCATTTTATTTTAATAAAAATATTTGTCACATTTTTATATAAATTTATAAAAAAATACAATTTCCTACATTCAAGTATATGAATGATTCATTCTATAATAATCACATGTTGGAAAATACATCATTAATATATTCCTTTTATTAATTCTTAGACAATTTATCCACATTGTTTATTTTTTACTTCTAATATATATGACATGGGTAATTATTTACCAATGTTAATATCACAAGATGTTATGTCCTCACATGATAGGAATTCCTAGAAGATTATGTTCCTTTGAAATATTTTCCAAAGGCCCTAAAAAATACGATCTTTATTACACATCAGATCATCTATGTTGGTGAGGTTCACATTCCATCTACTAGTCTCCATGATAAAATGATGAAATACAATATATAAATTCATATCATTATAAAATAATATGTATAATTTAAAATGGTGTAAAATTAATTACACTAATTTAAATGAATTTCATATCCAATTTAATAAAAATAAACATGTTTTATTTGGGGACATTTTTACATTAAATTATTTCATAATGGTTTGTAAATAGAATTTGAATTATATTAATAATTTTACAATGGAGTGTCGAAATAGGTGCATAGTAAGAACCATTTCATGTACTAGGTTATGCTTGAGGCATTCCCACACACCCTGTCAATGATTATACCCCTATGTACATCAATTCTAGAACCACATAAACTTTTATTATCCATATAGCGATGTATTTATAGCAAGACCCACATATTCTGTATACTACCAAAATTCTCTGTGGTTCATCTATACATATCATTATAGTCTATATTAGGGTTATAATCTCTATTATATGTTTTATAAATCTTGTTTTCAAGGTTGTTGGTATACATGATCTGATACAAACTATAATTCCCTTACCCAAATTTCCTAGAACCAGTACATTTCTTTATTATATTGGCGTGGATAAAAAATGGTAATCCCAACTGAATGAATAGTTTAGATTATTTGAAAAAAAAGATTAAAAACATGATACCAATAATACAATGGGAAAAAATGATTTATAACATAGGTAAACTCCTAACTTCCATGAAACACATTCAATGTATTCCTATTTATAACATATCGATAGAATACATAATAAGGATAATATGAAATTGTCAATATAGGTATGGGAAGTAGATTAAATAATGAATAAATAAGAATAAATTTACATGTAAAGTTGAATAACTAAGAACACATATGATATAAATAAACACACTATGAATGAAATTCCTCCATAGACCTTATCTTGGTGAAAATTTCATGGACACAAAATTATGAATATGAAAGAAATACTTAATTATTATATTACAAGTCTCAGTCACAAGTAATCATCTACTATCAAAAAATACCTTCCATATAGATTAAACCTATATATAAAAAAATATATTAATTTTTTAAAATGATTTTTCTCATGGGACCCTATAAATGCATCGAGGGTATATATATAGTTAGGGCCCACCAGTCATTACAAGTCTATTAAATTCATCATATTGAGTAATTGATTTAATGAATAAAAATAATACGTATCAAATTTCTGTATATTATAAGTTATATTAATTTATCCATATTTACTCAGGGGAGGGAAATTAACAATAAGGATTTCAAACATTGGAGAATGGAAATTCCTTTAAATGATCACTAAACCGTTATTGAAAAAAAAAATCATTAAAAACTCTATAGTGTCACATACCACATTGAAAAATTTGATTCCTAATACCAAATAAAGAATAAAATTAAATGAATCAATGAATATCATGATAATATGTAGATTGAAAATATTATATTTTAGAGCATATATATCCAACATATAAATGTGAATTTCTCCATGAAAACTAATAAACCTCAATATAATGTAAATTGGGATAAAATCCCTTAAAATGAGTCTAAATTGTCATGTATGCCTTTATAATAATGAGAAATAAACTTATGTTAAATATTTACTTTATTATTATCCTTTTGGTTTTTATTATTACTTTTACTTCTCTTAATAAATTTTTAAGATCATCAACATATTAAATTATGTTTACATTGGTTTATTATTTCCTAATTCATTTCACATGAGAATAATCAATATGGTAGGTCAACAATGGTAAAATAGTTTAATATATAAATACTATAATACATTTTTAGTAAAAAAATTATAATATTAATAAAATATTTATTCATTTTAATCCTATTTTGAAATATGTTTATTAAAAAATAACTATGGATACAATCATAGAGATTATAGGCCATACATAAATCTGATCAATGTTCCCATTTTTAAATGATCTTTATGGAAAGATAGTAAGTAACACTATATCATTAAATAATGATAATTTGTTCATAAATATAAATTTATTTTATACAATATTTTTTTATTTTTTTATTTATTTTGACCTCCAAAATTCATATTGCAATGATGAGGTAGTACTCCACAAATCCAAAAAATGTCATTTTTAATTTTTTGTGTAAAAAGGGATATAATGAGAATTAAATTTCTTAAATTGTAATTATGTCATTAATATAAAATATAGTTAATTTATGTTACAATTTTATAACTGAAACCATAGTAAAAAAATTAAATGTATTTCATTAATTAATCACATCTCATTTAGGAGGCAGTAGTCTAGTGTTCCATAAACGATGATATCATATTTCCCTAAAATGGTGTGAATAATGGTATGTGTAGAAAATAAATTAAATTTGTATAAAGAGTTTCTTAATATAATAAATATAATATAAATAATTTTTTCATTCATAATTTCCATTATGATATGTTGTAAATGATATTCAATCAATCATCGTTCCATGATGCAGTAGTTCACTATACAAGAATTTCGAGTTCACAATCTGTTAGATGGAATTTTGTGTAAGTGTAGGTTTAACTATTATAATTAAAAAATTAAATTTTATTTAGTGTATTAATATTATTATATAAGATATATATAAATAAATCCAAGGGTTGGAGAAGTATTTTATGGAAAATTGATTGTTGCGAAACGTTACCTCTTAATCATGAAAAATCTATTGGGTTTTCTTAAAAAATATTCCTTGGACTCATTTGTTACCATGTGTAGGATTTTCGAATGATTTTTGGTATCTTGAATTATTATTTTAACTTGTTTTGGAAGATCCAAGGGCCATTATTGTTATGAATTAATGAGAGGTGCGAGTGCATTTCTATACTGGAGAATGATTGGCATTTGTGTAAATGTTTTAAAAGAAAAGTCCAACCAAATTTTTAATATTAAACGTAGAACCAAAAATTTCCCAAATTTATTAAAAGTAGGGATATGGTATAAATATGAAAATAAAATGTCTTTTTAATATGTTTATATGTAATTTTTTATATTATGTTTAAGGTTAAGTGCCTTGTTAATGAAATTTTTCTCTAAAACAATGAAATTAATTATGAAAAATTTCAAATAATTGGTTTTTTCAAAAAATAGATCAAATTATATGATATTACCAATAATTATTATTCCAAATAAGGAATATATTTTTCCAAATACCAAATCATATAATTGGATGATTGTAATTTAAATTTAATCTTGTATATGGATTGAGAATTATAGATTTAAACTAAAAATGATCAAAATTATGGTATTTTCTTATATACCATTTCAAAGTGAAATTTTTTAAAATGATAAAAATTGGATTAAATAATGATTAAATTTTCAAATTAATCATTACATCCAATCATAACCATATGTTATCCAAATTAATAAATTTCATGAATATGTGGCTTTTGAATTAAAAATATGTATCACAATTCACCTAAAAATGAAAAATTATAGACAAATTTCAAAAAATTATAATTTACTGAATATTTATGTTTATTTTTCAAATATAATGTATACTTTTTCATAATAAATTTATAAATTTTCTATAATTTTCATATTTAATAGGATATTCATTAAAAAGTAGTAAAACCGCTTTTTTAAAAACATATGTATTAAAGTATAAAATTGTGATTATTATTAAATATGAGTTATCAAATATATAGTATAAATATAAAAATATTTAATTTGATTTATAAAATATATACTATAATACTAACACTCAATAATTTTAATTAATTAAATTCATTTTGATAAAATGTATTTGTCTATAAGAGTTTTTTTAATAAATATATTCACATTATATTCATTTGGTTTCTATATTCATTAATAATTAATTTGCAACTCGTGAAGTCAACCATATATTTTCACATGATTGTTAATCCTATTAATATATATATATTTAAAATTTAATAATATATCTTATTATATTAATTAATAATAACATAATATTTTTATTTTGTTCAATAAAACTCAGTAATTCATGTAACGAAAACTACCTAAAAAAGTGGTTCTCTCAAGGTACACACACTAAGTTAGTGTTTTATGATTTACAAATAAAGGAATAGAATTATTTAAAATATTTAATATATATAAATATCGAAAGTATTTATATTCATTTCTATGAATGTTTATTTAAGTCAAACAATCTATTCTCAATTATTTGTGTAGCATAATTTTATCTTGTTGTTTCGTATAAAGGCATCTGGGAATAAAAATTAAATTTACCAAAATAGAAAATATTATGAAGTCATATTGTGTTACATATAATCTAGGAACACACCAAGGGACCCATATAGAATGAATTTAGATTCAAAATGAAATAATACCTTATAATCCTTCTTAATGAGTAATATAATCCATTTATCAAGATATATCTAGTCATGAAGGGAACATGATGGGGAAACTAACCATTGTGATCAATTGTGTTTTCATTAAATTTTTGATATATAACCTTCCTATAAAATCTCCCATTGAATAACATAATTGAAAAATACATTCTTTCTCTAATTCACTGGTGAAATATTACTCAGGACAAACCCAACAAATCCTTCCTCACCATTAACATATTTCATAACAATTTTCATCAATAACTCAATGTAAAAGACCCATAATAATTATTAATAATTATCTTAATTTCCATGAAAAAATATACACATCCATATAAATGAAAGCCCAATGACACATATAAATGTGTTTTTCCTAAAAGTGGATCTCATTCTCCTAATATTTAATAGTTCATATTTTAATGGGTGGACACCATGAGATTGTGAATCAAAGTAATATGTGTCTCCAAGACAAATATCATGTATCATTTTTGTCCATAAAATGATTTCATTTGGTTATAGAACATATATTTAAGTAATCTATAAAGTATATTTTGGGTTCTCATCATATTGGAGAAAATTTATAACCGTCTAGTGAAGTACCTATACAATCAACATTTTCACATTATATGTTATTCTAAAGAACAACAATTTTGTGATAAGTGTTTAGTGTTATTAAAAAAATATAAAAGTTATCATAATGTAAATTAAAGTGTTTATAGGGAATCAACTCTAAAAAACTCAAACATTAACCAGATCCAACACCAAACAACCTTCTATATGCAAGCCATCACATGATATAAATAGTTTTCTATTGATGGGCCTTCTGAATAGTGGTATTCAATTTTTTATAAGGTAACATTTCTTGAAAAAAACATCACCACTCTTATTAGATTCCCTCAAGATATGATACTTGAAGAGTATATTAATTTTTCATTAATATGACATTGATTAGTTTTGAAGAGAGACTAAAATAGTATTATTAAAAATAAAATGTGATAGGGTATTTACCATTCGGTACAACATCAAGCTCATATAAAATTTGTAGCATCAATAATTATTCCTTGAAAGCTTAATAATCCTCTATATACATGGAATACACTATAAATTTTGAGAAAACTAGCTTCATTTAACTGTACCATCTCACAACTCCTCCGTTGAGAAAGAAAACATATCCGGACTGAAACATCAGATAACTTTTGTAATATTTGAATAATAGAATCAGTATAATTATTTATAAACAGAACCAAATCTCATCCATCCCCCATGAAGATATTCTTTGTTCTTCTTTGATACATGAGGACAACCTTAATAGATGAAAAACGTTTTTCTCCCGGATCTTCATGATATCCACCAACAATGATCAATGCATATGAAACTTCAAGTATTATATAAAACATTGAATAAATGACTCATATATTCATGGATCTTTATAGGAACATACTCATTCTATAGTTTTAATATGTTTATAAGGACACTTTTTTATAAAAGAGGTATACCTTGCGAAACTAGAACTAATCACCACCATGATTGTTCTATATTAATTTCATATAGTATCTGAAAAATGTATGTAAATTGACATAGTCCACGAAATATCTTTTCTCCATCATGAATTTCCATGATCCATAGAATATAAGCTTCTTCGCATAAGTAATTAAATTTCAAACATATGTCTAAATAGTCCATGATGTCATATATTACTAGTATTTTATTTCTAATAAGTCAAAGGTCAAAACATATACTACATGGATAAAAATTGAAATTATAATAAACCAATTATAAACACATACATTATATATATTCAAAATGAATCAAATTTTTTTTATAGATTCCTCGAAATAAATTTATGATGAGAAGGATGATTTATTAACTCAAAAACTGGATCTATTAAACATGTAAATATTTTCGGTATCACCTAGAGTGACAATCAATTTAGGTTGTTTCTAGTAAATATAATCCTAAAGGTTCCCATTAGAGAAATATATTTTTATTTCCATCTTCCAAATATCATTTTCATTGTATAGTTCACTAAAAATTATAATTTTGTCATACATTAACATGGAATGTGGTAAAAAAGTACAATCATATTCAATTCATGATGTGGTTTAATCCCATTAGCCACTAGCATTTCTTTATATGTATTTAAATTACATTCACATTATACTTTTCTTTAGAATAAAACTTTTCTCCCAATGGTAATTACAAAAACAAGAGCATCGACAAGAACCCAAATGTGGTTCTAATACATGGAATCCATTTCAAAATTCATGGAATCATTCTATCTTTTAGCTTCTTCTCTATCCACATATTCTGTGTTGGAGATTGGTTCTTCATTGTAAACAAATAATGAATCACATTCATTGATTACTAGAAAACCATATCTATATGGTTATTATAACTATCTATTGATCATATTTAGTTAATGTGTTTTAGAGACAACATCCTCCGATGGGACTTAAGGAAGCTTATCCTTTAACAAATCTTTTGAATCTAGATAATCAATATCATTAAAGTCAATATTTATCCCACTATACATTTTTAGGATGTAGTACATCCCATGAAAAACATATTTTCATGAGAAAATGATATTCTTGTATAAGGGGTTTTATATGGAGTATCCCTTTTGTCATAGGAATACCCTATAAAGATACATTTTCCCCAGGGTTCTAGTTTGCATCCAAATAAAACCTTAAAAAATACATCGTTACCTCGTATATGTATATGTTAAAAAATGGGGATCCATACACTATACAATAAGAAGGGAATTCAATTTCAAAACATTATTTGGTACTCTTTTTATTGTTTATTACATATTTTTTATTGAATATACTAAAAAATTATAGTGGAATATATTACCAAACAATCAATAATCTTACCAGGTCTAAAAAGGTTAGTTTCCTCCATTAATTAAATCCATTATAGTTTTGTTTGTATGGTTGGGTTAGTTGATAATAATCTGAAACTCACATAAAATTTCAATAACCTCACGGATAATATATTCACCACAATTAAATGATCAAAACATATTTCTTGTCTTTCTATATTTATTCTATACATCATTAATGAATGTTTTGAATTTTAAAAAGACGCATACCTAAACCCCATAAAGTATATATAACCATTTATACTCAATTCATCAGTAATAGTTATGTAATATAGTAACCCACCATTTAATTATATAGTAAATGGTATTCAAATTTTATTGTTTTCCAATCCTATAATATATATAGGCTGAATGACCTCAAACGAATCATTCTAAAAGATAGAGGTGAAAAACTAGCATTGAGGGTCTTGGGAGTGTTTGCGGGGACACTATTACCTTAATGACCAGAGTGGGGAATTTCAATATATATGAAAAATAATAATAATAATTATAAAATATATAACAATGCCAATAACCATCCATAGATAATTAATTACAAATGTAGATAAAGAATCAGAACCAAATAATAAATCATGTATGATAAATAAACAATATGTGGGAGATGAATGACAAATAGATAAAATGTTCTAATGATGCCCATAAATCGTCAAAAAATGACCTTGTGGGTCCTATTGGATATAGGTATATACCACATGCAATAAAAAAGGAAAAAGTAACTACTAAAACTATAAATACAAGATCAGGCTCAGTTCTCAACCCCAAAACACTATCACAAAACTATCAATCATGAATTATAAGTTAGAAAAATCCCTTTATCTTTTCCTTTTGTCATGATGTTTTCTTCATTACCAAATGCGGACCATGATTGGTATGGAATATAATTATAGAAGGACACCACCAATGGTGTCTAACTCAATCTATCATGATTAATATAAGATGAACATTTTTCTATAATAAATTATTGAAAGACAGAAAAAAATTAATTTGTACAATGGACTAGATACCCCTTGGTAATCCCTTCAGAAATAATATGCGTTGACCTTAGATGTTTTATATGAACCAAGGGATTCTATATGAGTTAATTGGGTATGGTAATATATAGAGAGATATATTATCACCAAGCTTATTATCTTTCTTGGAGGAAACTTCTCTAAATTTCCAAATTCAACTATTCATTTAGTAATTAAGGTCATTCACAATACTTTTTTAGTTAATTAACCTCATAATAAATTCTTCAGAGTCACCTAGATCCAATTTGTGTTACTTTAAAGATAATTTTAGGTATTTATATTGGGGCTTGGTATATGTTCAATTCTATAGGAGTTTATAAAAGGTGATGCAAGAATGGTCTCCCATGTTTCACTATAGGAATTTTGTGGAGAACACATGAACAAACCTCTATGTCCTTCCATGATATTGAAGAAATTGGCCCAATCCTCTCTTTATTCATGGTACAACAAACTCACCACAGATCTAATACATGGGGACTCCCATATGAACTAGTGTTACAAAATTGGATATAAAAATGATAACACATTGCGATCATTTCCTGCATATAGCTACTGTCTCCCACATCATGTTCAAAATTCATAAAAATTCATATTACGACTGATAGCCCAATTTATGAGGACCTTAAATTAGTACCATTAAATCTCCCCCATTACTAATGTCATGATATGTAATTGTTAGTAAAGATATAATGATTAATAGTTAAATAATATATATCATGGTACACAAGGTGACCATCTAAGTTACTTAAGAAACCAATTGATGGTACGAGGGGTAAGTAATAATCAACTATCTGATTCTCATCGTCTAACCATTTCAATTTAATTTATTAAAATATATGCAGAGTCATCACAAGGTCTAGATAGAGGCACAATGATGCATTATATGGGATGAAATAAAATATGGGAATGAACCTAGACCACATACCATAGCATCACAATACATCCATCATCTAGTGTCAGCCCTTTATCATATCATTCATGTAAGATATCAAAGAAATTATCAACTGACCTTAATATATAGAAATAAACCATTCACCAAGAGAGAACAACATAGATTAAGTGAAAATTAAAATACAATGGAACGAGTTGAAGATCATACATAATGCTTTTAAATGGATCTCTCAATGACAAAATGGATGTCGTATGGAAGAATTATCATATTTACAAGGAGGGGATGTAGGGTTCTTCATGGGAATGAATAATTCCACATTCACTAGAAGAGTGGCGATGAATAATGGTTTTTCATAAAAAACAGTCATGGGTAAAAATGTAAATTTACCCACATGATGTGGGGATGATTATTTTCAAGCATGGTTGGTCCAACCCTAAGCTAACAATGTCCCAAAAAATACACCAAAGAGGACCCTCAAATAGGCTAGGTTAATTTTTTTTGTTAACTATGTTCAGACCATGAAAAATTCATCTTTCAAAAGCTGTATCTAGCTTACATTGGAATGACATCGTGTCCGTATAGTTGAAAAAAAAGTGTGCTGCCCCATGAAACCCACTACCTAATGCCACATGGATTTTGAAACGATGCATTTTTGGTGGATTTCATTCATCTATACATAGGGAATTGTATATTTTATAGATTTTTAGGGATCTGGGCTCTGAAAAAACCCTAGAAAACTATGAGACCTTCTTGACTCCATTAGACATCATTATAAGGGAATAAATAATTTAATGATTAAAACAAATGGACAATTTTTTTTAGAAAATGAATAATGTTATTACCTCCCCTATATATGATAAATAAACCCAATGTTTCACTCCTGAGGGTGGTAGAACATCGCCATATAATTATTAATACAACTATGAAAATACATCGGTAATAGGACTCGGCCTATAAACATCTAGGGTTCTACACCCCTAAAACTAGGGGAACTAACCTACCATATAGATCCATCATGATATGATCAATGAAACATATTAGACACTCCTCAAAAGATTCACCTTCCTCCAGCTCAATTTTCCCAAGGTCAGAATAATGATATGAGTCCTAAAGCCAGCGTTGAATCTATAAAATATAGAATATTTCATTCATGGAACAATACCATTGAGGTTACTGAATCTAATAGCCTACCATACCGATACTGCCAAAAATATTGAAAGGCCGGAAATGTCGATGAATTTTTTATATATATATCCTAATTTGTTAATAACCCATTTTATGGTAGACACATAGAAATACATGATGAACCACCTTGAAATCCAAAGGTATACTATGATTTAATGTATATTATTCCACCTAGACTGATCTGTAGCCATACCGTTACCAATTATTTGGAATTTCTGTAGATTATTCTAAATTTTAAGGGTACCCAATAGAGTTGCCTCACCTACCTATAACCAGTAGATAGGTGAATAAAATGACCTAGTGCAAAGATAATCATACAAAGACATTTGAATCATTTTTTATGGACTCATTATTGAAAGATGCATCACCACCACCTACCTCTAGCAAGTGTATCATATATTCAAACTACCCATAAGTTTGAGGGTGATGTGTTGTACTCAAGAGTACCTATCAACCTAGAGCCTTCTGCATCCATTTTCAGAACAATTATGTAATCCAAGAATATCTATATGATTTTACATATCATGGAACACACTGAAATTTCATTACATCTTCCTTTTATGGAAACCCTATATCATCAACAAATATGGTCTCCAAAATAATTATAATGTGTTTGTATTTGTATTCCTTTTGAAAATCACCCATACTATGTCACTGCCTCTCTGGGATATTTTGAATCCATTTATGTATTCCATGTCACCGTTGTTCAATTTCAACATAGGAATATATAGAGGCAATATAAGTCCAACAAGTTGATAGATATCCACCTTCACCTATGGTGGATGGATCACCCCATGATGAAACACGCTATTTTTTACTTCATTACTAACCATAAATACTAATGGTGGATGCATCGGTACATATTCATAATAAAACAACAATCTTCCACATCCATGTCATGATATTCTTGGAAAAACTATTCCCACATAATAGAATCCACCCAAACATGCCCACAAGAGATTTATATCTCATTCACATCAACAACCTATCCAAGATGTGGTTTTTCACCTTTTGTGTCCACCATTAGGAATAATCCCTCATAATTATATTGTTTCCTCATCTGGACCCCGCTAGATGGGATGATTTAACTACAATAACTTCTAAGATATTGTTCTTGTTTTGTTCATGAACCTCCATTTATATCATAAAAAATAGATTTTTCTACAACCACTCACATTTATCCTCTTTGAATGATTTTTTTCTGAGTCTTCTAGATCAATGTGTCAGCTATGACATTACTCATATTGGTTGTATAGGAATGCTCCAAATCAATGTACTCAAGTTATTCAACAACAATTTTATACTTAGATACATTTTTTCATTATCAAGATGTACTTAAGACATTTTTATCCATGTAATGAATAAACCACTCACCAAATAGGTTGTTCCTCAACCAATATAGAGCCAAAATCATTTCGTCTAGATTTAGGTATTAATTTTGGTAATTCCCCTCTCAAGGTAATAGATGTCAAGACCTGAAAACTACAAACAAATAACCCTATAATTAAACTACACCTATCTTTATATATGAAGTGATTAAATAAAAAATATAACTTATGCCTAGATGAAGAAAATAAATAACTATTTTGAACACTATCTTTCTATTAACTCATGAAAATATATCTCATAAAATTCAGAATTGTATAATTTCACTACCTTCTTGGTCAAACATGTAAGTGGAACTTCCATGTGTGATAAATCTTGTAAGAATCACCTATAATGGCTAAAGATCCCTAACAAACTACCAAGGAGAAATACTTTTTTTGTATGATCCAAGGAAACCATGGTTCTCATATTCTATGTTTCTACAGATACACCCTCTTTAGTTATGATATAACCAATGAAGTAGACCTTGCTGATCTAGAAGTGGAATTTACTGAGCTTTTGTTATATTTGTTGCTCTTTGGGTTTATCCATCATGATCTAAACATGGATAAGATGGACATGTCTAGTGCAGTGATACACATAGAAATTGTATATAAAGACTAAAAAAGGAATTCATGAATGTGTGGAAAATATAATTCATCAGAGCCTAGAATACTATCTGTGCATTCATCAGACTGATCATCCTCACTAGGTTCACATATATTCCTAGAATGATCTAGAATTTGGTGTGTGGTATGTATTGTGGACACACATGCACTTGATGGTATCAAATCCTCATATGGATCTGGGAGAAAATTATTTTCCCTCATAAATGTTAGAAGAGGTCATATATATGAGGTGGTGGATATCATCTTTTCACCATAATTTGTTTCAATAGATTTTAATACTTGCACAGTATATGGGTGCCATCCACATTTTTTGGGAATAGGAAAAATTAATCCCCACATTTATGTTATGGATAATAAAAACCGCTTTTAAAATATATAATGCTGATTCATGTTGTGTTATTAGAGCTATATATCTTGTATCCATTAAGGAAGAATGGAAAGTTGTTCCATAGTGGGCACTAGATCTCTGGTGAACTCAAAATCAGTCACATATAAGTATCTAGATATGTATTTGGTGAATAAATTCCTAAAATGATATAGAATATGAGGGAATGGAATGAGATATATTCCCAAATCAATCATGAAGTGACTCGCCATATGGGATGTCACTCCACGTTTCCCAATACACTTTGGTCCAGCTTGACATTCCTTGATATAATAGTGTCTATTAGGTATATATATTTTTACATTTGGTCATTTATATAATACCACAAATAATAGAAATCTGTTGCTTCTCTATAAGGATGAAGCCATAATATATAGATAGTGACGTTGATACTGGACATATCGAGGATGTTGAAACACCATAAGAATATATAGCCACATATTTCATGGGTAACTCTCTTATCATACATATCCCTTCATCAAAAAAATCTTAATTGGTTGTATATATTCGTCACCAAATTAGAATACTCTCTCACTAGGCCCAAACATCCCATAATTACAATAAATAGAAATGATTTAAATGCACATGTATCAAATAATGAAGTTACTAATGTTAAGGATACTAGAATAATATGTCAAACATTAGAGGGACCAGGACTCTACCCCTCTGGAGTTGGCTATACAACATACATGTGGCATCAACTGCATCCCTATGATGTTTCCTGAGTATGATGAGAAGGTCCACATATTTGTTGGTGAAACTCTAAGGCCAGAATTCTGTGAGAACGACCACCTACAGGACCCAAACAGCCTGTTGAGTACAAACCTCCAACATAACATGATTCTACCAATCTTGTATATAATGGTGGTACTAGAATATAACCCCATTCATTAGTTACTAGTGTAATGGATTAGAAAAAACACTTGATATGAACCATCAGTTCTCATGTCCAGAACTATATTGCGATCCTTGTAAAGTGGGTATTTGTATAGTTTTTCCGTTTAAACTTTTTCACACTACGTAGATCTAATTTCCTATAATATTTCCAGTAGTACCACTTTTTTTATCATCATGAAATCAGTTTTGTAACTATATAACCCACTTCCATCCATGGATTCTGAATAATCTCGATTTAATGATTTCTTATTCCTTTAGGCTTCTCTTAGTGATGAGGTCCGGAAAAACAATTTATGAAATGGTGTTTTGCTATATGTTTTTGGCAGATGATCAGATGGTTTATGAAATACCATCATTTAATCGCATCCCTAATTCCCACTTGTTTTAATAGATGTTTAGGTAAAAACATGATAACTTTGTAAAGAGATGTTATTATTTCACCAATGACAAGTCACCTTGATAATGATTCACGACCTCTCAAGCTTAATATGGCTTTAATGTCTGAATATACATGTATTCAATGATGTAATTAAATAAATATTCCCTTTACATACATTTATTTTGACTATCCTGATCAAGAAGCTACCACCAATTCTTTATGGATTCATACAGCATGTCGGTGGTGAGCATGAAACTATACTCTATAAGCATCTAAATATTATTCATGATAGAAAACACAGAATCTATCAATAACATTATAGCCTAAGGACTTCCATACCCTTATAAGGTGGGGTTATGTGGATGTTAAACCAAATAGCTTAGATTTTTCATGGTTGGTGTAGGTCAAGGATAATCATCAATAGATTCCATGAATCCAAAGAAACTATCATAAAACTGAGCGTCGTCTCCTAGTGGGAAATATTCAGGAGTATCGTTAGGCAGCACTAGTTGTGGAACTATTGGGGGATCAGGGCCCACCACCTCTACAGTGTCTTCATTTCCAGTTTCATGGAATAAAAAATGACGAATTTTTTGTCACATAACATTATAATTTCTTTGAACATTCTATAGAGATTATTTATAACACATATGAAAATAGATTATGGATGGAAATCTATAAATCCTTCTTATAAGCACAAAATAACCCTTAACATACTCCATGATTTAGGTTTAGGTGAGATGAAAGTGTCGTTAAATTATCCGGAGACACATCCAATAAGACACTACTATGGTTAGGATAGGGTCAAGACTTCATATGACACCTAAAATGATCCTATATAATTTTACATACCATCTTTGTTTTAATTTAATTTTCTATCATGGAATAAAATTTAATAATTTTTTTAATTAGACGGATCACCATTTCCAATTTATATGGGACCACAACCCATATAAATTAGTTATTGGAATGAACATATTCTTAACCATAACACATTTCCACGCCATGCAACCTATCGTCCATGGCTCAACAAGAAATAACTAACTATAATAATAGACTTTATTAATGTATTTATGTAAAAATTATTAGTATAAATAATAAGAATTATTTTTCAATTATGTTTTCCATACCCTCAAGGAAACATACCACATTCCCAAATATAAAATACAAATCAGTACACCAGATTACAAATACGACACCACGAAAGTCAATAACAATACAAGAAATGCGTGTTGAAAATGAATATGGAATTGAATATTGAATGAAATTTAACCCATATGGTTTTTATTATGATGCATACTTATATATTCCCACATATCATCAGGCTAGATTTTAATGCATTTCATTAATATTATAACAGTGAAATGAATATGTTGTTCACTATGGGGAAATTTGTAAAATAATAATGGTGAGAGGAATAAAATAGTTTACCAATACTATGTCATTTGGGTTTCCCCTATACATGGGTTAGATACTCCTCAAAAACCATAATATTCCCACTAGAAATGATGGATATGAGAGAGTCCTTGGGGGAGACTATTTACATAGTGATTAGAGTGGATTCACACAAATATATTAGGAAAATGAAATATACGAAGAATATATTATATGAATGACTTGTAACGCACTGTAGTTGAAGTAGAATCACCAAACAAAAAACAATGGAATAATAATAATAATAAATGTAATATAAATATACTATAAGAGATATCATAGTAAAAATTAAATATAATGTTATGATGATGATTAGGTATTTATAAAAAATTTAAAATTTGGAATTAGGGGATTCATTTATAAACAACATTATATCAAAATAAAAAAGGCCAAAATTAATGATACTACTAGAATCACAAGATTTGGTTCACGTATTATACCCTAAACTCTATACTAGAACTATCAATCACACATAAAAATTTGACCTCTTCCAATTATCTATATCTACATTAATGAAGCCTTGTTCTGTACCAATGGTGGGATAAGAAGGGTGTGATATGTAATTCAATATGGCCACTAAAAATGGTTTCTATATCATTCAATCTCATGCAATATAATATGAACATTATACATCAAATAAAAAAGTAAAAATTGAAATAATTTGATAAGTTCATTATACTAGGTTCCCCTTGGGGCACTTATCTTATTCTACCTGCTTAGGTATAATTTTGTGAGTCTGAATCAAGGGATCCCACATGAGTAATGTCTGTAAAGAAACATATAGAATGATCTTATTTCCATAATAATGTGAACTGTCTTTGTGGAAATTACCCTAAATTTATGACATCACCATTTCCTTACTTAATTAAGTCCATTCACATACTGTTAATTTAAATTGTCCTATTTATTACTTATTGATATCTTCTCCAATACCATCCATTGAAATTCTACATGAAATACAAGTGTTGTCCAAAGGACTCACTATATGACCAATTACATGGGAGTCCATTCAAGGGGACCCAATAATGAGGTCACATGTGTAATTCAAAGCATGGTGGGATGAAATAATTAACACTCCATTATGTTTGCCCCTCCTATTGCACATAGTATATCAAGACTCTCACATAGCATGATATAACCAAATCACCAAGGTGGATATCCAAGAGGTCTCCCCCAGGGAACCAGTGCCACTCGTATGGTTTTAAAAATCATAATTACTGATGATATAATCATATATATATATAGTGTCTCCCTAGATATGTTTATAAATCATTAAAAATATGTATAAGGGAGAATGGTCCCATAAAAGTGGTCATTAATTCATAACCCCTTGTATCTCACTCATCACTATGGTGAGGATAAGGATTGGTTAGTAAATGTACCCTATTTTACAATGAAATCATTTATAAAATGTTTTAGTACTTGTACAAGTGTTTTTGTTAATAATACCATTGCTAGAAATAGGGTTAATGCCTAAGAATGCATCCAATTAAAATATTATGCAAATTCCAATTATATCATTGGAGAGTATGGACAAATCAATGATTCAACACACAAAAAAATAAAATTAATTAACTGAAAGCATTAATTATATGGAAACACTTCTCAATTAATATTACCCATATTTTAACAAATTGAAAATGTAATATAGTGTATATGACACCAATTTATGTAGAATAAGTAACTAATATCAACCTGAGGTGTTGATTAGCCATTATATAGGGACACATTTAATAAGGATATATTCTAAATTTAATTTTTTTAAAATATAATAGGATTCACTGAATTTTCTAGCTCATAAAAAAATGCCGCTTGATATAGGATGAAATGAACTGTTGGTAATGAAAAAACACAACCTACAATAGATCTATTGAATTCAATTGTTCAACGTCAACATATTATTGTTATTAAATTAAAAAATCATTGAAATCATAAAATTCCCTTGAAATATGAATGAAATTTCTTTCACTATGATAGAAAAATAGTGGGGAATTGAAATATGAAATATAATTGATTTGATTAATGATATTATATCATGATTTTTTATGGATTTAACGGTGAGAGAAACTAATGTGAGATAGAGGAGTAATTATTATTCCTAGGAGGTGGAGGAGGAGTCTTTATGTGAGTTGTAGAAGATCATATTCACTAGAAGAAGGAATAAGACTATTGGTTTTTGATTAAAAACAACTCAAGTGTAGGAAATGTAAACTTACCCACTTAGGAAGTGCTGAATGGTTAGGAGTGGTGGTTTATCAAACATGATCTAATAATGTCCCTTTCCACTACCAAAATATAAACCTCATATTTTATAGGAACATAATTTGGATAATTGTGTGTAGCCCATGAAAATGACTATGTTAAAAAAATTTGGTTTCTCGCATTGTTGTTCCCATTTTTCTACATGGTTGAGAAAAATATTTGCGGCCCCCTTCACTCCAGTACATCAAGCTTCCCATTTAGATAAACATTATAGACTTTTTGGTACAGTTTATACACAAAGTGTGGCCTAGTATATTTAATTAATTTTATATGCTCCACGATCCGAACAATCCTCAAACACCCACAATACCTCATTGAATTCATTAGTCTTTATTATTTCGGACAAAGAATGAAATTTAAACTTAAAACTAATTATCATACATTTGTAAAAATATGTGATTTTTAGGTGTAAATAAGGAAATGGATATCATGTATCTATAATCTCTAACCTTCTATTTATATAGATCATGATGGTGAGACATCATTCTATAAACATCAATGTTAAAATATCCCTTCAAATGATCTTTATTTATAGTTGATAAAATGAAAAAATAAGCATAGATGAAACCACTATAATGTTTTTCATATAAAGTTAAATCATTATCCTTAGACTCATTATGAGGCATGTTACGAATATGTTCTCCAATAACATTCAATTTCCATTAATTGTTATGGATATTTTATAAGATCCTCTACTTCTATTAAATGTTTTTTTCATAATATGTTTCTCCTTCTCATGAGTTTATCATTTTTATATGATTGAAGTAATTTTATTGGTGTTTATATAAAAAAATTAGGATATTTTTAGTAATATGTCTAATATAATTTTGAAAAATAAATAAATATTATATTTATCAATATCCCTATATTTTATAGAAACCCAATCATCCTCACCATTAGTTTTGGAATATCGTACTTCTTATATATTCTACTGGGAAGGATCTATATCCCCATTCTAATTAACCAAAATATTTTTGGTGAAAAATTTTATAGTTTTTCTAAGGAATTCACCATTATAACGTCATAAAGTCATAGTTCTTTGATATGTTGAGTGGACTCTCAATTCTTGAAATCCATAAACTATATTTTCTACAACCTTGCATCATATATATACCAAGGACTACATTGGCTTTGAACACGTGATTTAAACTACATGATGTGATCCCAAAAATAATATTTCAAGTAATCGATAATTAATTAAACCCCAATAGTAGTTGTTCATACTCATTGGACTATGGTATGATTTTAACTGATGTAGTGGAAGGCTATACTGACATAATATATAATATTGAAATATTTTAATATTTGTTCAATAATTATTATATCATAACAATATTAAATTATTTTTAATTTTAAAAGGATTTATATAAGTGATTAACCATGACTTATATAATATTTACACTTACTACTATTTATTTGATTTTTTCTCTGTAGGACTATTAATTCATTAATTCATTTTATCGCGACAAAAAAACATAATGAGATTACCATCCAGCATGAATGAAATTAAATATTAAATTGGTATGATAATTAGATTTTAAAAATGGTAAGATTATTTGGAAAATAAAAACCAATCCATGAACCATGGGGGAAACTAACATGAACCATTTTTTGTTCTTGTTTTTACTTTCCAAATATGCACCAATAAATCTATCTTGGTTACATTTTCCCTCAGCTCCATACATGAAACACCTCCACTATAATTGGGGTTCCATCAATTAAATATTAATTCACTCATACACATGAGAGGGTATGCGTTTACAAAAAGAACTATGGGAGCTAATGGACTTACATAATGAAAATAGAGATAACATACATGCCAAAAATATTATTTTAATATAAAATAAATGAAACCAATAACATTAAATTGTCACGCTATAATATCATGGGTATCCATTATCATGAAATGAATTAAGCATATAAAAAATTATCATTCAATGATAGTCTCTCTTATTTAAGATAAATATTTATTAAATCAATAAATCTATTTCAGTTATTCAATTTATGATCTTAAATCTCATCACAATTTCTTTGAGACTCTCATTCATATTACTTTGAAACAAATGTAATAAATTTATTTAAGATTAACTATATACATAAATATACCTTATAGGAAACATAATGAATACCCTTCGAAGCTGATTAGATATGTATTATACTTGTCTACTAGTTAATGATGTGACTTATTTAATTGAATAATTCTCACAAACATTCATGGTGTGTACTATCATCATAATGATAACATGGATTACATGATTTTTTTATCAATTTTTATTCATCAATTGAAATTAAGTAATAAGAGTAATAAGACTCACAAGTGATATGGAGATTAGAACATTATACACAAATTAATTAAACATATAGATAAATATTTATATTACAACACATCATATTAATTTTCCAATAAACATAATGACCAAATAAAAGAACATTTTTAATATGGTTTAAATATTATTATAAATTAAATTGTATTTGGAACTATTTAGTTTAAGTACATGACATCTACATTGTAGCTACATTGTATGAATGCATTCTCACCATCTCTCTGTGGAACACACATATGGAGTTGGGATGTAAATATTCCATAGAAAAATAAATATTACATGATAGTCACATGGGATATCTTCTGTGTGGTCTCCACATTACATTTTCATCAGTCATGTAGACCATATAATAAAAAACATGACCCATTTTTGACTAATGGACCAACACAATGTACATGGGATAGACAACATGTTCTCCAATTTATTTTGTTCCTGGATGGTTTGGTCAGCATAGGTTATAACAAAATCACACTTCCTGAATTAATTATAATTATTTCTTGTTGTATTAAACACTAGTACATTGTGTGTGCCTTAGGGTTACACTGTGTATGCTTTTGGGATTCATGACATGTAATCATTTTTTATCAAGATATATTAAGTAGAACTTCTTGATGAGATATTAGATTTTATACAATTGAAAACAGTAATAATATTTCATATATTTAGGATAAGATGGAAATAAAGGAGAAGATATCAAATTATGATTAAAGAAGTAATACACATGATATGAAAACTAAATTTTAAATGTGTATGTCAATAGATGATCTTGACCTAATTAAGTGACCTCTTTGATTCCAATTCAATTTTTGGGGATTCGTGGAGGCATGTGATGGGTCATTCACAACATTAATTTTTTTCATGATTAAAGACAAATCATATATTTTCATGATGATCAATTTTGTGACAAAATACTTGAATCAGAGAATGTTGAAAATGTATAAAATGATGGAACCTGATAATAAGATCATAACATATTATTTTTAATTAATTTAATCCATTAATGAAATAATTTTTTTGAATTCGTTGTTATTTTTGATCTTACAATAGAATTACATTATACCATCAGGGAAATTTAGAAACCATGAGAAGATTCCCTTTAGATGTTGTCCACACATATTACAAAAAATCACCACACTTCATTCAAAGAATCTTTAGGTGTTAGCATGGTTGATCCAATTAATTTCCCCATTATAGTTTGATCTCCTTGATAATCGAATTAAAATTATTATCATTTATCTCTTATGAAAAATTAGTTTAGGTGGAGGATGATCGCTCTCCAATAATGAGAGCATTTTTAGATAAGGGAGTTATCTAGGGATTCGAGGGGATCCTATAGATTCATTATACACAACAGAACAAATGAATTGGCTATATTGTAAAATTAATAACTATGTTATTATGTATTACTAGTGTTAATAATAAATAAGTTCATATGTGAACATCGTTATTTATTTAATCCCTTACATATCCCCCCCATGTCTGTATTATTATTATTATTATTATTATTATTTCATTACATGAGCATGAATTGTTAATATATATTAAATATTATTTATTCCAAAAATACTTAATATATATTCTTTATCATTATACCATATGAATCGGTCCAAAATTCATCTATAATATTTACTGGGACATAAATAATGTATATTTATATATTAAATAAGTATAACTTCATTATTCACTACTAAATAAATAAATACTATATCGACTAAATATTTATTAAACATTCCACTCAAATAATAGTTTCTAGGATATATGTTGATGGGATATATGAGATCAATAAAAATAAATAACTATTCAATCATATGTGGGATTAATATTTTTTTAAAATATTAAATAATAAATAAAAATATATTATTAACTAAAATTATTGATGCCCATAGTGTGTAACCCTCTAGGCCAATTTGATAATGAAATTATTAGTTGAATCCTAATGTCTATGAAAACAATCTAGAAACATGACATGGAACACATAGAGAAATATGGTAGTGTTTTAATGAAAAAACAACTCATACGGACCTTTACAGTGTAAAATAATACATTTATCATGATATCTACGATCAAGTAGGTTGCATGCTGATACCATCGCCCAATTTTCTTGATGTCTCTATATTTGAATTTTTTTCATACTGATCATGTATATAGAACACCATAGCATACCTTTTCATGATTTCACCAATACTTATTATCCAAATCCATATCATTAAAAATATTTACACTGACCATGTACATTTTTTTATTGATGATGTTTCATAAATCCTCTACTCTCCATCCATATCAGATTGACCGCTGTATGTTATGGATGACACCCTCCCACTTTCTAAAATATCTTGGAAGTAATGTTTGGTGAGTATAACATAAAAGTACCTCAACTATATCAATCATTTAAAAATTCACCCATATGTCCTAAAACCCAACATAATTTTACATTACTCCTATGAATAAACACTTTTTATATAGTCAACCATGGATTTAGAAATTTAATCTAACACTCTATGCAATTTATATCACTATTCCCATTAGTATATTAATTAATATTTATATAATAAATATTTATATATTTATAAATTATAAACTTACTAAAAATATAATAAATTTCCAAACATATGTAAAAACCACTTTTATAAAGAATGAAATAGTTATGAAAAATTTTAGACATCTTATTAATATTGAATTTTTCTGTTTTTCCCTAACACACATGAGAATACTAAAAACGTAAATTCTACATAAATTATAGTTCCTATAAAACTAAAGGTGAGCCCTTGGGAAAAAATCAACTCAATTATTCAATTCATATATTATCTCTCTTTCATATTTTATTCATGTTTGATCTTTGTTAATAATTGTATGACTTATAAATCTATTCTTTTTATTTTCTCTCTATATATTATATTAGTTGGTTCATTACTAGTAAACAATAGGTTCCATGTTGGATTAATTTAGAGTGGATTTAATAAAAAAAAATAAATTTTACCCATAGAAAATTTGAGACAGATATCATATTTTTCAGGAAAAATATCAATTCAAACAAATTTTATTTTTGGTGGTTACTAAATTTATTTACAAACATTTATTTTTAATAACAAAAATTTATAATGTTATTTGTTATTTAATACAAAAATATACTTTACCAAGCATAAAATTTGTCACATTATTATATTAATACCAATAGTTTTTTTCGAAGAAATCAATATGAAATTATTAAACATTATTAGTGAGTATTTTAATTAACAAACAAATTTTATACATTATTTATTCAATAGAAAACAAATAAATTTTCAACAATTTTTTAAACTACTTGTTAACAATTTAAGAAAAATTATATTGGGGGTAATGTGTTTTACTCAAGAGTAACTATCAACTCAGAGCCTTATGCATCCATTTTTAGAACTATTAGGTAATCCTAGAATCTCTATATGATTTTACATATCATGGAACACAATGAAGTTTCATTATCTCTTCTTTGTATGGAATCCCTAGATCATCAAGAAAAATGATATCCCAAATAATTGTGAAGTGTTTGATATTTGTATTCCATTTGAAAATCACCCATATTGTATTGCTTCCTCACTTGGATATTTTAATGCCATTCATTTAGTCCATGTCTTCGGTGTTCCATTTCAACATAGGAATAGATAGAGGCTATATATGTCCATCAAGTTTCTAGTTCTACACCTTCACCTGTGGTTGGTGGAAACCATCATGATGAAAAATGAAATTTTCACTACATTCCTAACTTGAAATACTATTGGTGGATGTATCGATACTTATTCATAATGAAATCATAAACATCACAATCCAGGGAATGATATTATTGAAAAAACAATCCCCGTATATTAGAATCCACCCAAAAATACCCATAGAAGAGTTATATATCATTCACATCAACATCCTTTCCATGATGTGGCTTTTCACCTTTTATGTCCTCCCTTAGGAAGAGGCCCTCAGAATTAGATTGTTTCCTCCACTGGACCCCCCAGATGGGATTATTTAACTACAAGAACTACTAAGATAAGGTTCTTGTTTTGTGTTTGAACCTCAATGTATATCATAAAATATGGATTTGTCTACAACCACTCACATTTACCATCAGTGAATGATTTTTTCTGAGTCTCCTAGATTAATGTGTCAACTATGACATTGCTCATTTTGGTTTTATAGGAATTATCAAAATCAATGTACTCATGGTATTCAACCCATATATGATACATAGATTCATTTCTTCTTTATCAATATGTACCTGATATATTTTTTATCCATTTGAAGAATACAACACTCCCCAAATAGGTTGTTACTCAACCAATATAGAGCCAGAACCATTTACTATATCTCTAGGTCATTATTAAGGTAATTACCCTCCCAAGGTACTAGCTGTCAGGTCCCATAAACTACATCCTAATCACCATATAATTAAACTACACCTAGCATGATATATGAAGTGATTAATTAAAAAATATTATTTATTCCTAGATTATGAAAATAAATATCTATTTCAAACATTTCCTTCCTACTAACTAATTAATATATATCCCATAAGATTCAGTGTAGTTTAATTTTGCAACAATCATGGTCAAACATGTAGGTGGAACTTCCAGGTGTGATAAATCATGTAAGAATCACCTATAATGGATATAGATCCCTAGGAAACTAACAAGGAGAAATACTTTTTTCTAGGATCCAAGGAAACTATGGTTCTCACATTATACTTTTCAAAAGATACCCCATACTTAGTTATAATATAACCCATGAAGTGGGCCTTGCTGATCTATATGTGGAATTTACGAAGATTTTGTTATATTTGGTTCATTATGGGTTTATCCACCATGATCTAAATATGGTTAAGATCATCATTTCTAGTACAGGGATACACTTAAACATCATATATTAAGACTAAAAAAATGGAAGTCATGAATGTGTGGAAAATATAATTCATTAGAGCCTTGAATACTGTCAGTTCATTCATCAGACTGATCATCATGACTAGGTTCACATATATTCCTATAATGCTCTAGAATTTTGTGTGTGTTATGTAATATGGACACACATGCACCTGATAGTATCATATCCTCATATAGATATGTGAGAAATTATTTTTCTTTCATATATGTTAGAAAATGTTATATATATAAGGTGGTGGAAACCCCAAATCCAAGAATCTCTATATGATTTTACATATCATGGAACACAATGAAGTTTCATTATATCTTCCTTGTAAGGAAACTCCATATCATCAAAAAGTAAAGCCTCCCAAATAATAATGAAGTGTTTGATATTTTTATTCCTTTTGAAAATCACCCATTCTGTATCTATGCCTCTCTAGGCTATTTTAAACCCATTTATGTAGTCCATTTCTTCATTGTTCCATTTCAACATAAAAATATATAGTGGCTATATATTTCCAGAAAGTTGCTAGATCTCCACCTTCACCTATGCTTGGTGGAGCACCTCGTGATGAAACATGCTATTTTTCACTTCATTTCTAACCAGAAATACTAATGGTGGATGTATCTGTACATATTCGTAATTAAATGATAAACATCTCAATCAATGGCATGATCTTCTTGAAAAAAGTATTACCACATATTAGAATCCACCCAAACATGCCCACAGAAGAGTTATATCTCATTCACATCAAGAAACTATCCAAGATGTGGTTTTTCACCTTTTATGTCCTCCCTTTGGAAGAGGCCCTCAGAATTAGATTGTTTCCTCAACTTGACCCCTCCAGGTGGGATGACATTACTATAAGAACTGCAAAGATAAGGTTCTTGTATTGTTTTTGAACCTCCATGTATATCATAAAAAATAGATTCTTCTACAACCACTCACATTTATCCTCTCTGAATGATTATTTTTGAGTCTTCTATATCAATGTGTCCACTAGGACATTGTTCGTTTTGGTTGTATAGGAATGATCAAAATCAATGTACTTAAGGTATTAAACCCATATGTGATAATTAGATTCATTTATTCTTTATGAAGATGTACTTGAGTCATTTTTTATCCATGTAAAGAATAAAACACTAGCCATATAGGTTGTTCCTCAACCAATATAGAGCCAGAACCATTTATTCTACCTCTAGGTCATAATTAATGTAATTCCTCTCTCTAGGTAATAAATATCAGGACCTGCAAATTACAAACTAATCAGCAGGTAATTGGACTAAACCTAGCTTGATATATGAAGTGATTAATTAAAAAATATAACTTATGCCTATATGAGGAAAATCAATATCTATTTAAAACACTGTCATCCTATTAACTCATGAAAATATATCTCATATGATTCAGTATAGTATAATTTCACAACCTTCATGTTCAAACATGTAGGTATAACATTCATGTTTGATAAATCTTGTAAGAATCACATATAATGGCTACATATCCCTAGGAAACTATCAAAGAGAAATACTTTTTTTAATGATCCAATGAAACCATGGTTCTCACATTCTACATTACAATAGATACACCATCCTTTGGTATGATATAACCCATGAAGCGGACCTTGCAGATCTATATGTGGAATTTACTGAGATTTTGTAAAATATGGGGCTCCTTGGGTTTATCCATCATGATCTAAATATAAATAAGATGGCCTTATCTAGTGAATGGCTACACTTAGACATCGTATATAAAGACTATAAAAAGGGATTCATGAATGGGTGGAAAATATAATTCATCCGAGCATTGAATACTGTCAGTGCATTCGTCAGACCGATCTTCATGACTAGGTTCACATATATTCCTAGAAAGATCTAGAATTTGGGGCGTTGTATGTATTATGGACACACATGCACCTGATGGAATCATATCCTCATATGAATTAAGGGGAAAATTAGTTTCCCACAATGATGTTAGATGATGTCATATATATGAGGTGTTGGAGGTCATCTTTTCACCATAAGTTTTTTCAATAGATGTTAATACTTTCACCGTATATCGGTACAATCCACCATTGTTGAGAATAGGAAATATTTAACCCTACATTGATGTTATGGGTCATAAAAACCCCTTTTAAAATATATCACCATGATGCATCATGTGTTATTAGGGATATATATCTTCAATCATTAATGGAATAATGGACACTTGTTCCATAGTGGGAACTAGCTCTCTGGTGAACTCAAAATCACTCACTTCCAGATATATAGATAAGTATTTGGTGAATAAATTCATGAAATGATACATAATTTGATGGAATTTAATGATATATATTCCAAAATTAATCATGAAGTGAGTCACCCTATGGGATATCACTCCATGTTTCCCAATACACATGGGTCCAACTTGAAATTCCTTGATATCACATTGTCCATTAAGTATATATATTCTTACATTGGGTCATTTAAACAATAACACCAATAATAGAAACCCATTGGTGCTCTATAAGGATGAAACCATACTATATAGATACTGACATTGATTCTGCACATATCGAGGATAGTGAAACTCTATAAGAATCTATAGCCACATATTTCAGGGAAAACTCTATTATCATACATATACCTTAATCAAAAAATCATAATTGGGCGTATATATTCATCACCAAATTAGAATAATCTGTCACTTGGCCCATACAATCCATAATTACAATAAATAATAGGATTGAAATGCACTTGTATCGAATAATGAGTGTTACTAATGTGAAGGATTCTAGATTAATACCTCAAACAATAGAGGGCCCTGGACTCTACTCCTCTAGAGTAGGATATACAACATATATGTTTCTTGAACCACATCCCTATGATGAATCTAGAGTATCTTGAGAAGCTCTACATAGTTGTTGGTGAAAATCTATGGCCAGAATTCCATGAGAACGACCAACTACATTACCCAAACAGCCTGTTGATTACCAACATCCAACCTGAAATGAATCTACCAATCTTTTACTTAAAGAAGTTACTAGAATATAAACCCATTAATTAGTTACTAGAGTAATGGATTGACAGAAACACATGAGGTGACCCAGCATTTTTCATGTCCTAAACTGTATTGGTATCCTTGTAAAGTGTGGATTTTTATAGTTTGTCCGGTCAAACTGGTTGCACACCACATAGATCTCATTTCTTGGAATCTATCCAGTACTACCACTTTTGGAATCCTCATGTAATCACTTTTGGAAACTGTATAACACACTTCCTTCCATGGATTCTTAAAATCCATGGCTAATGATTTCTTATTTCTTTAAGATCCTCTTAGTGATGAGGTCCTGTATAACTACTTATGAAATGGTGTTTAGCTATATGTTTTTGACCTATGATGAAATGATGTATGAAAGGAACTCATTTAATTGAATCCCTAATTACTTCTCATTATCATAGATGGTTAGGTAAAAACACAATAACTAGGTAAAGAGATATGATTATTCCATCACTGACAAGTCACCTTGCTAATTATTCATGAACTCTCAAGCATCGAATGGCTTCAATTTTTGAATAAAAATGTATTAGTTGTCGTAATTAGATATATATTCTCTTTCCATAATTTTATTCTGACTATCTTGATCACAAATGTACCAACAATTATTTTTAGATTCATATAACATTTTGGTGGTGAGCATGAAACTATACTCTATATGTGTCGGAATATTATTGATGATATAAAACACAGTATCAATCTATAACCTTATAGCCTAAGGTCTTTCATCCCCTTATAAGGTGGGGTTATGTGGATGTTAGAACTCATAGGATAGTTTTTTCATGGTTTGGTTAGGTCAGGGATAACCTTCAACAAATTCCACAAATCCAAAGAAACTATCCTAGAACTGAGCATCATCTCCTAGTGGAAATTATGCAGTAGTATCCTTAGGCAGCACTAGTAGTTGAACAATTGGGGGATCAGGGCCCACCACCCTTTCAGTGACTTCAATTCTTCTTTTATGGCATACAAAATGATAGATTTTTTGCAACATATCTCTATAATTTTTTTGAATATTCTATAGAGATTATTTATAACACATATGAAAATATATAATTGATGGAAACATATAAATCCTTCCTATAATCACGATATAACACTTAACATAGTCCATGATTTAGGTTTAGGTGTGATGAATATGTGTTTACATGTCCAGGGGACACATCCTACAAGCCACTACTAAGGTTAGGATAGGGTAAAGACTCCATATGACACATAAAATGTTCCAATTTTATTTTACGTATCATCTTCATTTTAATTTAATTTTCTATTATGGAATTAAATTTAATAAATTTTTTAATTAGATGGATCACTATTTCCAATTTATAAGGTACCATAAACCATATAAATTCTAGAGTGGAATTAACATAATACTGACCATTAAACATTTCCACCCCATGAAACCTATAGTCTATGGCTCAACAATAAATAACTAACTAAATTATGAGCCTTTATTAAGGTATTTAGGTAAAAACTATTAGTATATAGAAGAAGAATTATGTTTCAATGATTTATTCCATTTCTTCAAGAAAACATACCACATTTTCAAATATAATAATCAAATCACTGCAACACATAACAAACAAGGCACTACAAAAGGCATAAACAATACAAGGAATGCATGATGAAAATGAATATGGAATGGAATGTTGAATGACATGTAACCCCTATGGGTATTATTATGATGCATGGTTATATATTTCATCATATCATTAGGCTAGAGATTAAGGAATTTCATTAAGATTATAATAGAGAAAATAATATGTGTTTCACTGTGGACAACTTTGTGAAATAATAATGTTGAGAGGAATAACATCATTTACCAATCCTATGTAATTTGGGTTTCCCCTATACATGGGTAAGATAATCCTGAAATGCCATAATCTTCCTACTAGAAATGATGGACATGGGAGAGTCCATGGGGGAAATATTTACATAGTGATCAGAGTGGGTCACACAAATATATTAGAAAAATAAAATAGAAGAAGAATATGTTATATGACTGACTAGTAACCCACTATAGTTGAATTAGTATCACCAAATAAAAAAATAAAGGAATAATTATACTAATAAATATATTATAAATTAACTAAAAGAGAGATATTAATAATAATCAAATATAATGTAATTATTATTATTATTTATTTATAGAAAATTAAAATCTTGGATTTAGGGGATTCATTCATATAAAACAGTATATCAAAAGAAAAAAGGCCAAAAGTAATGATACTAAGAGAATCACGAGATTTGGTTCACCCATTATCCCTTAAAAACTATCCATGAACTATCAATCAAGAATCAAAATTTGGCCTCTTCCAATTATCAATAACTAAGGAAATAAGGGCTTTTTGTGTACCGAAGGTGGGCTAAGCAAGGTGTGATATGTAATTCAAGATGGCTACTAAAATTGGTTTCTAGATCAATCCTCCACAGTAACTTTTTTATTTTCAAAAATACTTTTAAGGTAAAAGTGAGAAACCACCCAGTTCAAGCATCAAAAGATGTTTCAGAACCATTGAAAAGAAATTTCATCCTGCTGACGCATTATCCATATGAAGTTTCCAAGAATTGGAGGATACTTGGGTGTCTGGAACACCCTCTAATAAGTCTTCAAAGAGAGACGCCATCATGTCCCAAGATTTCATGTACTCCTCTTGATTAATCTTATATTCAATGTATTCCCTTATCAATATATGTTCTTGCTTGTCAATTCATGCACTCTGCACTTCAGTGGTGGATAATTTAAGAAACCTTCCCATAATCTTGTTAGCTTCTTCATCAAAGGCATTAATCACCAAAATACATTCCACTATCTCTTCATCTTAATGTAAAATAAGCTCAAAGGATTGATCATGGTACTCACATGACTCCCACAGCTAAAGGCCTGCAGCACCATGATCCGCGGGGTCAGCATGGCCACCAAAAGTTTTGCAGTCACCTACGATCATCATGTCCTTCGAGTTTTTGGTGGACCTTGTTTCCACTGGGAGAGGTATGTTTGAATATTTCATTCACCATTTACCCTTCAGTCTTTTTCTGCTCCTTGGGATGGGAGGCACTCTATTATGTAGGTCATTAGCAGTACCTCCTGGTGAGAACTCAACAGACTCATCGCTAGATGTCCCCTGCTCCTCAGTCTGAGCTGCATCTAAGTCATGAACAGGATCTTCAGTCACCAACCCTTCAAAGCGATTTCTGTTCTTAATAGATAGAACCTCCCTCCTTAGGCTATAATGAATCGGTAGACCACCCCCTGTGTCCTGCTCCAATCCCTTTCCAACTAATAACTCTCCCTCTCTTCCAATCATCTGTGATATACCTATTTCAGTTGAACCACTTCCATCACGCAATGCCTCAGCATAATAATAATTCAAGGGTGTCCTTGAACCTACATCTGTTGTCGTCACTGTCTCAACATCCATACAAATTCCACTATCACATATCATAGCCCCTCCTACAATCCCTTACCGCATCACATCTTAGTCCTCCTACTTTGAAGAATCATGCACGGGAACCTTCAGGTCCTTGCAAAAGCGTTGGAGTACCTCAACCACCAATGGACTGCCCCCTTGTGACCCAATTTGCACCTCCTTAATAACAATTGGTGCCGCCAATTTATTCTGGACAGACACTCCCTCACCACATCCCGACCCCTTTGTTGTTGTCAACTGAACATGCATCCTTTTTAGGATGGAAATCCTTCCTCCCCAATTTGTAGACTTCAACAGGGTGCCCCGGTTTTTTACATAAGGATCAGAAGTCGAACCATGACTCATAGACCATCAGTTTCTTGTGACGAAACTCTTCCTCCACTGTAATCCACACAAACTTGGGAGTAATTTTGGAGATATATATTTCCACACATATCTGGGGATAAACCAGGTGACAGACTGCTTTGGTTATAGAATCAGCACATAGAAATCTACCGACAAGGTTTCCTAACATTCTAAAAATTACGGGATTTTGAAACGGTAAGGGAAGTTCCGAGAAACTAACACAAATTGCGGTTGTAGAGGAGTCGTGATTCATGTGGAAGTCATATGACCATCGAAAGAGGAATAACTGAAATCTATTGTAGCTATGTGGACCACTGGACCGAGCCTTCAATAGATCCTCCTCTGATTCAAATCATATCAGAATGTGTCTGGAGTCAAGCGATCCCACCGTAGTGTCTCAAGACTCTCATATAACATGGTATAACCAAACCATCACTAAGATCATCCATGAGGTCTCCCCCAGTGAACCAGTGTCACTTTTATGGATTTAAAATTGATAATTACTGATGATATAATCATATACATAGATAGTGTCTCCCCATATATGTTTATAAATCATTAAAAATATATCTAAGGGAGAATGGTCCCGTCAAAGTGGTCATTAATTCGGAACCCCTTGTATATCCCCCAAAACTATAGTGAGGGTTTGTCTTGGTTAGTAAATGCGCACTATTTTCCAATGAAATCATTTATAAAATGTTTTAGAACATGTCCATGATTTTTTGTTCAGAATACCATTGTTGGTATGATGGGTAATGCATAAGAACGCATCCAATTAAAATATTCCGAAAATTCGATTTATTTCATGAGAGAGTATAGAAAAACAAATGATTCATCAAACAATAAAAAAATTAATGATCTCTAAGAATTAATAATATGGAAACACTTCTTAATGATTATTACACATATTAGAAAAAATTGAAAAAGTAATATACGGTATATGACACCATTTTTGGTGGAATAAGTCACTGATATCAACCTGAGGTGTTGATTAACCACTCTATAGGGTTAAATTTAATAAGGATATAATCTAAATTTTATTTATTTAAAATATAAGAGGTTTCATTGGATGTTCTTTCTCATGAAAAAATGATGCATGATATAGGATGAAATGAAATGTTTGTAATGTACCAAGATAACCTACAATAGATCTATAGAATCACGTTTTCCAACATCAACACATTTTTGAGATTGAATTTAAAACATCAATGAAATAATAAAATTCCATTGAAATAGGAAAACAATTCCTTTCACCATGATAGAACAATAGTGGGGAATAGAAAAATGAAATAGAATTGATTGGATTGATGATATTATATCATGATTTTTTATGGATATTAAGGTGAGAAAAACTAATGCCAGATAGAGGATTAATAATCTTACCTAGGAGGTGGAGGAGGAGTCATTATGTGAGTTATAGAGGATACCATTCTCTGGAATAAGTAATATGATTATTAGTTTATGTTTAAAAACAACTCCAGTGTGGGAAATGTAAAAATACCCACATAGGAAGTTTTGAATGGTTTGGAGTGGGGTTTATCAATACATGATCTAATAGTGCCCCTTTACACTACCAAAATATAACCCTCATATGTGCTAGGCACATAATTTTTATAACTGTGTGCAGCCCAGACAAAAAGACTACATTAAACAAATTTGCTTTCTCGTAATGTTGTTCCCATTGGACTACATTGTTGAACAAAAACTCTACGGCCCCCTTCATCTCACTGCCTCAAGGTGCCCGGTTAGATAAACTCTATAGGATTGGTGGTACAGTTTCTACACACATAGTAGCCTTGTATATTTCAATAATTTTCTATGCTCCACAATCCGAACAATACTCAAACACCCAGAATACCTCTTCGAATCCATTAGTATTTATTATTATGGTCAAAGATTGAAATTTAAACTTAAAACTAATTATCATACCTTTGTAAAAATATGGGATTTTCTAGTTGTAAATAAGTAAATGGAGATCAAGTATCTATATTATCTCACCTTCTATTGAAAGAGATCATTATGGTGAGACATCATTCTATATACATCAATGTTCTTAGGTACCTTCAAAAGAACTTTATTAATGGTTGATAAAATGAAAAAATAAACAAATATAAAACCACTATAATGTTTTTCATATAATGTTAAATCGTTTACATAAGACTCATTATTAGGCTTATCAGGAAGAGGTCCTCAAAAAACATTTAATTTCCATTCATTGTGAAAGATATTTCATTATATCCTCTACTACTATTGATAGTTTTTTTCATGAGATGATTGTCCATATCATGAATGTATCAATTTTATATGATTGAAGTAATTTGTTTTGTTTCTATAAATAAAATAAAGATATTTTTAGAATTTTTTTTAATATATTTTTAAAAAATAAATAAATATTTTATTTATCAATATCCTGGAATTTTAAAGGATCCCAATCATCCGTGCCATTAGTTTTGTAATATTGTATTTCATTAATATTTTACTGGGAAGGATCAATATCCCCATTCTAATAAACCTAATTATATTTTGTCAAAACTTGTAGAGTTTTTGGAAGAAATTCCATATTCTAACGACATTATCTCATAGTTCATTGATATGTTGAGCGGACTCCCAATTCCAGAAATCCATAAACAATATTTTCTCAAACCTTACATTGTAGATATACTAAGAACTACATTGGTAGTGAAAACATTATTAAAACTACATGATGTCAAACCAAAAGACATATTACAAGTCCTTGATAATTAATGGAACCCCATTAGTGTATGGTCACACTCATTGAACTATAGTGGGATGTTAACTGATGTAGTGGAAGGCTATACTGACATAATATATATTATTGACGTATTTTTCCATTTATTCAAAAATTATTATATCTTACCAATATTAAATGTTTCTTATTATTAACAAGATTTATATAAGTTATGAACCATGAAATATATAATATTTACAATTTTGACTATTTATTTGAGATGTTCCTTGTGGTACTATTAATTCATTAATTCAATTGATCGTGAAAAAACAAACATAATGAAATTACCATCCATTATGAATGAAGTTAAAAATTAAATTCATATGATAATTAAATTTTAAAAAGGGTATTATTATCTAGATAATGACAACCAAACCATCAACCAAGGTGGAAAAAAACATGAACCATTTATTTTTCTTGTTTTACCTATCCAAATATACACCTATATATCTATCTTGGTTAAATTTTCACTCATCTCCAAACACGCACCACCTCTACTATAATTGGGGTTCCGTCCATTAAATATTAATTTACTCATACACATGAAAGGGTATGTGTTTACATAAAAAACAATGGGAACCAATGGACTTACATAATAAAAAAAGAGATAACATACATTCCAAAAATATTATTTAAATATAAAATAGATTAAGCCAATCACATACAATTATCATGTTATAATCTCATGGTTATCCATTTTCATGTAATGAATTTATCATATATCAAAATTAGAATTCAATGATATCACTCCTATTAAAGATAAAAAATTATTAAATAAATAAATCTCCATCATTTAATAAATTAATTATCTTAAATATCATCATAATTTCCTTGAGGCTCTCATTCATATTACTTTGAAACAAATGTAAAAAGTTTATTTAAGATTAACTATATACATAAATGTACCTTATAGGAAAAATAATGAATACCCTTCCAAATCTATTAGATATGTATTGTACTAGTCTAATATTTAATGATGTCACATATTTAATAGATTAATTATGACAAATGTCCATGGTGTGTACTATCATCGTAATAATAACATGGATTACATGATGTTTTTATCAATTTTTATTCATCTACTGACATTAAGTAATAACAGTAATAAGACTCACATGTGATATGGAGATTCAAACATTATTCTAAAATTAATTACACATATATATAAATATTCATTTTACAACACATTATATTTAATTTCCAATATACATAAAGGACACATAAAATACATTTTTTATAAAGTTTACATATTATTATAAATTTAATTAAATTTCTCCCTATTTAGTATAAGTACATGAAATCTACAATGAAGCTACATGATATGAATGATTTCTCACCATATCTCAATGATACACACTTAGGGAGTTGGAATTAAAATATTCCATTGAAAAATAAATATTACATGGTGATAACATGGGATATCTGCCGCGTGGTCTCCACATTACTTGTTCATCAGACATGTAAACCATATAATAAAGAACATGTCCCGTTTGTGACTAATGGACCAACATAATGTACATGGGATGAACAACAGGTTCTCTGGTTTATTGTGTTCTAATATGGTTTGGTCAGCAAAGGTTGTATAATTAAAATCCCCACATATTACAAAACCACATTTATTGAATAAAATATAAATTATTTCATGTTGTATTAATGACTAGTACATTGTGTGTGCCTTAGGGTTACATGGTGTATGATTTTGGGCATCATGACATGTAATCATTTGTTATCAAGCTAGATTACATAGAACCTCCAAATGACATTTTAGATTTTATATGATATAATATAGTAAACATTTTTCATATATTTTTTATAATAGGTAAAGGAAGAAGCAGATATCAAATTCTGATTAAAGGAGTAATACACATGATGTGAAAACTAAATTTTAAATGTGTATTTAAATAGATGATCTTTATATAATAAAGTGGCCTCTTTGATTCCAATTTTATTTTTCAGGATTAATGGAAGCATGTGATGGGTCACTCCCAGCATTAATTTTTTCCATGATTAAGAAAAAATGATAGATTTTAATGTTGATAAGATTTATGACAAAATAATGGAATCAGAGAATGTTTACAATGTATAAAATGATGGAACCTGATAATAGAATCATAACATATTATTTTTAATTATTTTAATCTATTAACGAAATAACTTTTTTGAATTCATTATTTTCTTGGATCTTACAACTGAATTACATTGTAACATCAGTGAAATTTAGAAATCAAGAGAAGATTCTCTTTATATGTAATCCACACATATTCCACAATTCACCATACTTTATTCTATGAATCATTAGGTGATGACATGGTTGATCCAATTTATTTCCTCATTATAGTCTTATCACCTTGATAATCAAATTAACAATATTATCTTTTATCTCTAATGAATAAATAATTTTAGGTGGAGGATGATCGCTCTCAAAAAATGAGTGCATTTATAGAATAGAGATCTATCAAGGTATTCGAGGGAATTCTATATATTCATTATACAAATCAAATGAATTGGCTATAATGGAAAAATAATAATTATGTGTTTACATATTAATAGTGTTAATAATAAATAAGTGCATAAGGAAACATCATTATTTATTTAATCCCTTACATATCCACATGTCTGTACTAAAAATAATCTTATTGTTTCATGACATGAACTTAAATTTGTAATATATATTAAATTTTATTTATTCCAAAAATATTTGATATATATTATTTATCCATATAAAATAATAATCGGTCCAACATTCCTAAATAATATTTACTAGGACATAAATAATGTATATTTATATATTAAAAAAATATAACTTCATTATTCACTAATAAATAAATAAATATTATATCCACCAAATAAAAACTAAATAATTATTAACCATTTCAGTAGCATAATAGTTTCTAAAGTATATGTGGATCGAATATATGGGATCAATAAAAAATATATTACTATTATATCATGTGTGGGGTTTATATTTATTCAAAAAATTTACTAATAAATAATAATATATTATTAATCTGAAATTCTAGATACCCTTAGTGTGTGACCCCCTAGGACTATTGGATAATGAAGTTAGTAGTTGAATCCAAATGTCTAATAATACCATCTAGAAAAATTCCATGGAACACAAATAGAAACATGGTAATGTTGTAATGACATAATACCTCATATGAACCATTATTGTGTAAAATAATGCATTTATTGTGATATCTATAATCAAGTAGATTGTATGCTGATACCATCATCTTATTTTCCTGATGTCTCTATATTTTAATTTTCCCAAATTGAACGTGTTTATAGAACACCATAACATACCTTTTCAATATTTCACCAATCCTTCTTATCCAAGTCCATATCATTTAGTCTTTGTACACTGATAATGTATTTTTCTTTTCTATTAATGATGTTTCGTAGAACCTCTACACTCCATCCATATCAGATTGACCCTTGTTTGTTATGGATTAAACCCTCCCACATTCTATAATATCTAGGAAGGAATGTTGGGTGAGTATAACAGAACATTAACTCAACTATAAAAATCATTTAAATATTTACCCCTTATTTCCTAAAACCAAACATAATTTGACATTACTCTTAAGAATAAATAATTTTTATATAGTCAACCATGGAATTATAAATTTAATCTAACACTATATTCAATATATATCTCTATTCCCATTAGTATATTATTAATATTTATTTAATAAATATTTATATATTAATAAACAATAAACATACTACAAAAATAATAAAATTCCAACTTTATGTAAAATACCTAATTAGTAAAGAATGAAATAGTTATGAAATTTTTTAGACATCTTATGACTAGTGAAATTTTCTTTTTCTCCCTCACACACATCAAAAAAAAATTAAATTCTAGATAAATTGCAGTGCCTATAAAAGTTTAGGTGCTCACTTGGGAACAAATCACCTCAATTATTCAATTCATATATTATCTCTCTTTCATATTTTATTCATGTTTGATCTTTTTTAAAAAAGTATTGACTTATAAATCCATTATTCTTATTGTTACCCTATATTCCATTATTTGGTTCATCATTAGTAAACATTAGGTTTCAAATTTTATTAATTTGGAGTGGATTTACCAAAAAAATGAATTTTACCCATAGAAAATTTGAGAGAGATATAATATTGGTTGGTAAAAAAAGGGAAATTGAAAAAAATATTATATTTGGTGGTTACTAAATTTATTTAAAAACATTTATTGTTACAAAAAAAAATATATTATGGTATTTGTTATTTAATACAACCATATACTTTACCTACAATAAAATTTGTCATATTATTATATTAATAACAATTTTTCATACAAATAAATAAATATGAAATTATTAATCATTATTACCTATTATTTTATTTAACCATCATATTTTATCCATTATTTATTCAATAGAGAAAAAATAAATTTTCCATAATAGTTTTAAACTTCTCATTAACAATTTAATAAAAAGTATACTGGCATTAAAAAAGTAGACTTAAATTTATTAGTATTTCCTAATGTAATAAAATTAAATTATGTTGTAATTAATAGATAAATATTTTGGATAATAATAATAAATTCTCAATTTGATCCGATAAAAATTATAATTTACATAAAATTGAAATTATATTTTAAAAACATTTCAAAGAATATAATGTAATAAATAAATAAAAAATAATAAATTATACATAGAAGTAAAATAAAAAAACTATCACACCCCCATCGTTACACTACCCACACCTCTCCTCTCCCAACATTGTGGTCTCCCACTGAAGCTGCCTCCAGACCATTGATCTATTTCTATACTCAAAGACATGGCTCATCGACATCACCCACATAGAGAATCTCCCCCCTTGATTCTTCAGCATCACCTACAACCAATTTCATTCAATGAATGATTTATTTTTTCATCATTCAACTAAAAAAATTATGTATCTCAAGTATCTGTACATAGACCCATTTCTCTTTCAAAAGGTCTATGATTTTACCTCTTATCCAGTAGGCACTTTTTATTTTAATTTTTTAATCATTTCATGTCATGGGATTGCAACATTTTATATGAATATTATTTAGGTTTTTAATGAAATTCATATGAATTGCCTTTTCAAGATTTTTTATTTAATTTTTAGGATATTTTTGTTTACTAATTGCATGACTCTTTATATCCACTCGAGTTATTTGATTCGTCACTCAATATATTTACACATCAATTATCGTTGACAACATTTTTATTTTATTTATTTTTTAGAAATATAGCATTGAATTAGTGGAAACAATAAGAGACATCATCATATTCATCGAATGAACTACATTATGAAATTTAACATTCATATGTTATTTTTTTTAATTTATTTAGAGGCCCTATTTGATTTATACTGTTAAACTGGTAGAAAATATATATATATATAAATTGATAGAGAATTTTATATAAGACATAAATCCATACATTATTCCACCATTTTAATTACTATTTAAATATCCACATTAAATATTTAATAGTATGAGTCTCCTGTTATTATTTTAAAAAATAGGAATTAAAAGATTATCCTATATTTTCTATTCATGTGTTTGGTTGTCTCATCGATGGAGAGTATTATTTTAACAAACATATGAAAATCCTCAAATTTCGATAAGAATGAACCATATAATGATATATTTTTTGTGTTTTATCGGACCATAATATTCTCATATAAGTTAATGTGTAGAGTTACATGTTATTTTTTATAGGTGGATCATGTTTTCCCATTTATTTTTACATTTATAGAAAGTGAACATAATTGAATTTAAAATTTGAATAGATGAAGAAAAATGTTTGTATTTATTTTTCAAGTTATTATCATGCTACTTTATTGAATTATATACTCATTATATTTAAAGTGTTATTTCCAACACATTTAGCCTATAATAATTTATTTTAATATACAATTGATTTTTTATGGAAAACACTCAAAATTTAATTCACTATGAAAATAAATATGTGACTGAAAATAAAATTTTATTAGAAATATAAGAATATTAAACATGAAATAATAACATAAATTAATTATAAATTTATGAATTAAAATACAAAAATCCAATATAACAATTATCCATGTGACAATAGTTCACACCACCCACTATACATTCCTTAGACATAAATTCTATTATAGATTCACTAAAAACTATGAAATTCATATAAATTTTTTTATTTCTAGTGTCTTTTCACAATATATATATATAGGACCCTCACCTTCTTTCCAAGAAAAATGATATTCCAAAATTACATTCAAATGCATTGATAGGATGTCTATGGTCACCAAAATAAAATAAATAATTCATGGTTTTCCCCTACATATAATAATTTATTATTACGGTGAAGAATGTGGCCTGATAATAGTGATGTTCTTGGGTATCGATTTTAATTATAACAAGAGTTATGTTTTCACGAATGAATATGTGGTTCATAAATCGTCTGATTTATTCATATAATATTATATTCAAATAATGTTGCATTCCATCCCTTAATTTTTCATCTAGACCCTATATTTCATCGAGTGATACATGGTATGTATGTCTTAATTATCATCACAAACAGTCTAATATGCACAAATCCATTGTAAAATGTTTTTTGATAAACACATTAAAAATGTACTTAAGTGTAATATCTCAAGTGCATGACCACCTCAACCCTTTAATTATTTAAGAAACATACAAATTTCATGTGATGCCTCTCTGCACAAATCAAATTTCACATTCAATGTTCCAACCACACATTCTACCACATTATTATAAATATTACTATTTGATATCATTTTCGTAGTCGAGTTACTTTTTCATCCTAAAACCAATTAAATAAAAAGTTTTCATAATAATAGTGAGAGGATTTCTGTGGTATTTGACTCAATGAAATGAATTTTTTTACAAATAATTTTATTCCCAATCAGTATTGATTATAAGAAAATAGTTTTCTCATTTCATAGACTCATGAACATTCACACGTAATTATATATAAAAGAAAATAAACTCTATATTTTAGAAATTAATGTTCATCACTAACATTTGACTATGTAAATGGTAAATAATAATTTTGTTAGATTGTATTTTTTGGATGAAAAACAATTTATCCAGGAATACAATATTATCAACTAATAAAATTTTATCAATTTTGGAACCCTTTGGTAAGTCACTGTTCTTATTATTTGACCTATATTGATTTGAATAAAATTTCTATTGCAGATATGAAACTGATGTATATAAATTAAAACCTTAGTGATGATGACGTGTTTAGATTATTACATTTCATGTTATCTTCCACATAAAAAAATTCATATAAAGTATAAGGAAACTAAAATTATTTCCTCTACTTCACATTGAATTTAATCCAATGTTTACAAATAAATGAGAAGAATAATTTCTTTTACATTAATGTAATGTATAGTTTTAACAATCCATTGTTCCATTTGTCCAAACTTCCTTTTTTTGATCCCTAAAAAGAACCATATTAATAAAATTTGAGTTCATTAGTTATAATCTAAATTATATATTAGGGTAAGGGTATCCCATTATGTAAAGATGATTACCAACCAAGTTGATCAAAAAAAGGTTATGTCTCCCTTTGAAATAATCAATGGACGGTTTCCTACATAATTTTGATGAAAGCTATTATATTAAACTATATCATGGAAGGATATGAATATATAGAATTGATTAAATGAAACACATTCTTGTACATAATCCTAGAGCGGTTATCATAATGATTGTGGCATATGATATGGTCTTATTTTATGTTAACATGTATTCAATACATTTAATATATATGGCTTCGAGTATTGATCACTCATTCTTGTAATGTTCTGGCAAGAATTTTCTTATGAAACCAATTCCATACCCCATAAATGAACACATAAAAATGTAGAATGAAAAAATATCAATTATTTTGATGACTTCTTTAAGGACCATGAGGACTAGTTGAATGTCCCTGAAGGTTAATGATTGGAAACTATTTGGAAAAAATGGTCTACTATATAATAATAACTTCTATTTCCATCATTCGATTACTACCTATATATTATTTACAATGTTCCCAACATCCTAGAACATAATCCTCATAATTGAATGTGTAACACTCAAGAATTCAATGGGATGTTGATTACTAAAATACCATAAATCTTTAAAGAAATTGAGTTATCCTATTATATAATTTCAATGATGTATAAATACTAAAATAAGAAACATTCATATCTTTGACACTATTGTTCTTGTAATTAAAAATAATATAATTAAAGGATTTGAGATATTTTAATTTCCCCTTTTTACAGATCATAAAAGATGTATAAATTGGATTTAGGAGATGTCTTGGACCCTATAGTGGCCCCAAAATAGCTCTACTGTGACAATTTTATTTTCATCATAAACATTACTTATTATTTCATGGCATTCATTTTCTGATATTTCAGGAGATGTTGTGTCTCCACAGCTTAGTCCTCAAATATAATTGATGAATACATATCACCTAATCATAAGTGAAACACAAAGGAGAATAAAAAAAGAAATCCAAGCCAACATATCCATACAAATAAGATTAATTTATTTAGTATTTTGTAATAAAATTTCACACATTTATATCAAAATCCTTCTCACAATCAACTATAAAAATGATTTTGTCACACAAAACCTTTGTATTATGATTTTCCAATATATAATCATCCATAAAAAGTTATCCTTGAATCGAAAATAATTTAATGACTCTATTTTGTTCCCTTGTTTCTAGGATGGGGAGGATATGATCAAGTATACCATTAAAGATTTTGGCCATGATTTTGTATATAATGATTCACAAGAAAATTAGTCAAATTTTCTTATATATATTGTTTTATTAAAGTAATGAGGATATGGTATCAAACATAAAATATTTTTTGAATAAAATACACCCCTAAAGTAGTTCTAAAAAACATTGATGTTCTTGTTGATATGATTTCTTATTCCAGAACAATGATAGATCTATGAATTCTATCTAGAACTAATTAATTTACCTTTTTAAATTTTGATAGCATCCACAATGAAAAATACATCAGTTATGACATTTAGACTGGAATTGATAAAAATAGAGATATATAATGAATGATATTGAAGATTTTTTTTTCAAAACGGAATAATAGTTTTCTCCTCCTAGGATCAAACCATTCCATATGTTCAGTAAAAAAATAGTATGAGTTAGTTTATTTCGTAGCCCTTGTGAAATTTTAGTCATTATAAAATAATAAATACTCTATTTTCACATTGATGTTCTATAAGAACCAGCTCTCATATATACTAGGATGAATATAATATATATATTCATCACATTCCTTAACGTGATGATCACATGATTTATTAGGTTACAAATATTCATGCTAATAGAGTTAGTAATTTGACTAATTATTATTAAAATCGTCTATTTAGAAGAGATGAAGATAACTGATTTGATGAAAATAGATTCCCACTCTCTATATCTCTTATCACATTACATTTTTAGTGAAGGTTTGTTCAATATTATAAAAATATTATTTTATAAAGTGGAATATGGGATTGAATTTTTTTTTCAATGGGATGAATAAATGATGGAATTTTAATGGATTGAACCATTATTACTGAATAACATACAAAAGTACCAATTTATTATTCCAAACATTTTCAAATATAGTTATTTATTCAACATTGATAGAGTGGGGTGATGTATGGTCATTTAGTTATGGGAAATGATACGAAAAAGTCTATATATGTTGAGTGACTCAGCATTATTAATGATCATAATCATATTTCTACATACCTTGGTCAGGATAACAAAAATATATTTATATGAGTTTTTTTAGAATACTATTTGAGGATTTTTCATTATTCTTATATGGGTTTTGGATAGATCATCCATGAGATACATGATAATATCACATGGACTCCGGTTATTCATATTTTGGGTTTTATTGCATCTATCCATTTGTGGGACTTGTATTTGAATTTTTCCAATTATATGAAAATAATTCAATCTAATGTTATTGATCATATATCAAGGATACTATTGAATGTGAGTTTATATAGATTATTTTATCTCAAATGTCCTTATATTATGGGTTTGTTACATCACATGATTAACATCTAGTTCAAACCAGTGAAACAGGGTAGCTCAGTAAAGATAAGACCATAGCCACACCTATAGTTATTAATTTACAATTTGAGGATGTGAATATCTCCTTGTTAAAAATGAAGTTTGGTGGAGATTACTGATTAATAGGGAGGATATTTCTATACATGTGTTTTTTAAATTTCCACTAGAATAAATGAGAACATTTTCAATCATGGATATTCTAGATTGTTGGTAAATATGACTGGTTTGTATGTTTCCTTGTTCTCCATTAAATATTATCTCATGATTTTTTAATTTTGGATTATTTTGATAATTATTTATAGAATACAACAATATTTTATCTCATACCCTATTTTATTATTAATAATATTTAGGATATGGTGGTGTTATATTAAAGAGATCCATAGTATTGTTGCCACTTTCTTGTATACAATAGTTGGAGCAAGCATACTAAATGCATGGTATGGGGATGGAGTTGACCCACTAGAATGAATGGGTCATTGGTAATAACTGGTTTCTAGAGCTTACTCACTATCAATGATGGGTTAGTGATACTGGTTTTGTAGTTTCCTCGCTATTGATGATGGTTTGGATCAACTATTTCTAAATATAACTCGCTGGAGCTGGTCCCTAGGGTGGGGATTAAGTGTTGATCTTATGCGGGGTCCATTGTTCATTATTGATTCATTTTGTAATGTATTTCATTATTATTATAATTAATTTTTTTTCAATGTTTTAACATGTCATAAAATTTTTATTGGTTTAATAATTATAAGCAATTTATTTTATATGATAAATAAATTAATAAATGTTTTATTAAATTTTACTAGTAAAGAAATATTCATATTTTTTAGAAGTAATTTACAAAAAATATATTATATGTTGGTAATATAATAACCATTTGAAATTTGTGACTCAAAAAACTATTTCAAAACACAATAATTGACATATATTTTATCTTTTGGTATTATTATAACTACAAAAGAACTATTTTATCTATTTCTAAACCATTTGGTGACTGAGTTTTTGTTGATAGATTAGTAACAAGGACATATATGTTGGTAAAATGATTTACCAATAGAACATCCAATTTTACAAAATGATATGACCCTATTGGAAAAGTGAAATATTTTGTTGTGACTGTAGACATAATCATGGGGGTTTTTATGTATGTGGATTGTATAAAATTTATTCATTATAATTTGAGCATCATCCATTGTATGAGATTAATTTTTATGGAGTCTCTTAGAGGTTATTCATTTTAAATACATTACATTCCATGTATTGGAATGCATATGATTCCCTAAAATAATTTAATATAAAATTATGTATATATATATTTCACTTTATGATTTTTATAATATTTTTCAATGTTTTACTAACTATTATTTTAGGTATTTGTATCATTTTCAATTATTTAAATTTTAAAATTTTTGTTTTGAAAATTCCATGTTAATTCATAAATTATATTAGGGAAGAATTATTGTAAAATAATAATTAGAACAGTTGAATGGAATTAGTTTTAATTTTTATAATTTTTTGGTGTAATTATTTTTGGATTGATCATTCAAAATATTAATATCTTCAGTTTAGAATGTGGTTATAGTGTTTCAAAATAAGTTTCATGGACGGTGTTTGTTTTTAAATGTTTTAAAAATAATTTTAAAGTGTTTTTCTAAAATTGAACATGAATATATCAATAATGTGGATTATAATTCCAAAATAGATTTCAATGAAACATTTGTGTCTCCAGAATAAGGAATTTTAGTTTATGTTTTATGATGTTCTCAAATGTGAGTTCCATATTTTACATATATTGTTTAGTGATTTATATTTATAGTATTTTCCCTTAATTATATTGTTCATGATGTTAATGAGTGGATGTTAAAATGGTTTTTTATTTTTTGGTTTTAGTAGTGAGATGATATTTAATTTTTATGGTATATTGATTCATTTTATGATCATTGGGTTATTACTACTCAACTATACATGATTGATTGTATGTGATTCCTATTGAAAATGATAGTTATCTTAAATTATGATATAGAAATTTCATTTTACACTCTATAGTTTTTCCTAGTTATATAGTTTTTTCTAGATATAGATAGACAACATGAGGAGACATGTGTGTGTTAGATGGATGTCTTGTATATATTTTTAGAATAAAAAATAAGTCAAAATTGGTTTATGGTTATGTAACATCTAAGGTCATACCCCTTAATTATATAGTGAGTTTTCCATATCCCTTTTCTATAGTTGATTATTCTAGATATTATATTCCATAATGTACTTATTTGAATCCCCTAGTTCATTTGTGTAATAAATAACCATGATAAAAAGTTTTTTATTTCTTCTTAAAAATATTTACTAATGGTTTATAATTGATTGTCAGTTTATAATATTTTATTATTATTTTGTTTATATATAAAATTTTTCATTTAAAAGTAATATTTTTTAGAAACATATTATAATTTGAAAAATTATATTTATCAAAAACATACTATTTTATAGAAATACCATGTTTACCATTCATGGATTGAATTTTTTGCTTTTTAAATTTAATATTATTTCTTAATTTACATTAAATTTATATTTTTCATGACATGTTATCAAGATATGACATTTAATTTCTTTATTTTACTCATTATTGTGTGATAACATAATTTATAGAAATATTTAAATCCATAAGTTATAAAAATTGTATTTTAGTAAATTATATTTAATCCTCCATCATATATCAACAACTATTGTTTATCCCATAACAGGAAGTCCCAAATTTTAATATATATCACTTACTTGATATTTTTTATTTTTAATGATTACATCATGATAATATATGGTTGTTTTATATGTGATAGAATGTGTTTGTAAGTGGTGAGTGTTCGCGGTCCACACAAAGTTCATTTTTACCATTGGGTTTGTATTATGTTTATGTTTTAATATTGTGTATTTTACATTTCAATATACTATTTTTTTCTCTATGTATATCCTTTTGATATTTTTACACATTATCATTAAATTTTTTGATATATGGTTTGATATATATTATATATATATAGATTAGTTTTTTTAGTTTACTTCTAAATAACACATTTTATATGCATGGATGTCTGGGGAATGGAATACCATAATATATTATCCTTAAATATCTCTAACTATTTTAATTTTTTAATGGTGAAATCATTCCCAAAAGTGCATTCCTTGGTTCCCATGCACCATTTCCTGCCCATTGGGATTGAGAAATACATTTAAGTACAGTGAATGGAAATACCTTTTACATGGATGTTTATCATGGGATTATTTGTTTCAAATGGAATCAAAGACAATGATATTTTAAAATATTTATTATTTTTTGAAATTATGAGGCTCTGCATGTACCCTCCTATTATTTTGGGCATGTCCATTATGAATAAATAATTGGATTTTCATATTATAAAAAGTTAATCATTAAAATTTGCATGACCACCACCATACAAGCTGGTTTTTGAATTTCTTTGGTTATATGATCTCATGACATTACTTTTGGGTTTTGTTTTATATTTATAGTCAATTTATGTTTTATTAAATATATGATATTTAGACCTTATGTTTTTTCAATAAATTTACCTTTGAAATTTCTTGAGTGTTGTATTGAAAATGGATAAATATTAAGTGTTTAATGGATGGCCTAAATGTAATAGTTAATTAATTAATTCCATTTTAAATTGTTTAAAAGAAAACATATATCATATTAAATTTTGAGAACGTGGTCCACTAAATTGTTTGTCCAAATCATTCCAAACTGTATATACCTCCATGATTTTTTCATAATAAGTTCATTGATTAATAATTTAATTATTATGAGAAATAAACTAATTAAAAAATAATTAAAGAGGTTTTTTATGATGTTATAATGTTATAATAGTGAATATGATATATGTTTTTACTATAGTTCATTAATTTTTTTTTCTTTAATGCTTTAATTATTAGTAGAATATAATATTTTAAAATATGTTTTATTTTGTAACAACATCTCATGTGTTGTTTCATAAATAATATCTCAATTATGATGATTCAAGGTGAAATTAATATAATGTTTGATTTAAATTTTATTAAATAACTATTTGGTATTTAGGTAATGATTTATAAATTTATGGTGGATTCATTTGTGTTTTAACTTGTAATAAAATGTAAATGTGATATCATTTTGTTTTAAAATTTATATGGGATGATTATATTTATTGATTTATGTTATGGGGGTACAAATAATATTTTTTTTTCTTCATTCATGGTTTCAAAGGTGAAGGTTTTAAAAAATTTAATAGGTAAATGTGTTTTAAGAGGAATGTGCATTTTTTCATAATGGTTTTTGAACCCCTGAAATAGGAGTTGTGTTCTGATATGATTGAATGATTATGAGTTGGTTTTGGTCAGTTCTAAAAATTAAAATAATATATTATATGGGATGTTGTGTATTATAATTATATCGTAATTAAAATATTTTTTATTTTTATAACTTTTTAGAATCATTTCACCCCCTCTGTTCATATGGGGTCTCGGGGTTTTTTGTGTCAGAAAAAAAAATTTGATTTAAGATTTGTGTTATATAAATTATGCATCAAATAATGTTCTGGAAAAAGGAAGGATTTTTTAATTCTATAATTGAATATATTGTTGAATATATTATTCATTAATTGGTGTTTATTCTAGTTGATGGATTCATATATACACATAATACAGTGCATGATAATTATTCTTTTATACCCTCGTATTATATTCAAGATTTATTATATTTTATTAATACACCATTCAGAGTAAAAAATGATAAAAGGATGTTGAAAGTCTAAATTCCTCTTGGAAGGGGTTATAAATATGATAGTATTATTGTTTCTAAAAATAATAATAATTAGTGTTTTTTTATAGTTTTTTTTATTTCTTGGTTTTCTTCTAAATTAGTTCAAAGAAAGTACAATATTTTTGTTAACAATTTTAATTGTTTTTGTTTCAGGAATTTATATTTTTAATTAATTTGATGTTTATTCATCATTGGTTTTTTTCAAATGGGTTGATATTTTTCACAGGATTTCTTATTATATGACCTATATGTTGGGGAATATTTTGTTTTAGTTGTTTGAATATGGGATCATTGGTTAGGTTTAGGGGGGTTAAAATGTGTGTAGTTTAGTGAAATCTTCATAGAGTAAATTTTGTTATCCCTGATTCACCATGGGTAGTATTCTATGGTTTATATTATGAGTTACCCATTATTATCGATCCTTATATAGTAGATAAATACTTGAAGTTAGATTTTTCTCTTTTTAGGGAATTTAACATTTATTTTTGGGGTGATGATTCACAGGTTTTTCTTTTTGTTGGAGTTTCATATAGTTTAATACATAGTTTCTTCTTTACCAATATAGTTTTAATATTTTTTCTATGATGGTTGATTCAATTAATATACATGTTGTACTTTCTCAGAGATTAATAATTAGTTTCTTTTTTGTTTCATTGGATTAGTATATTTACTTTTCTTATGATATTTTCTTAGAGATTCGATATTATATATGAGTTTTTAGATCATCTATTTTGAGTTGAAGGTTATGGTTTGAATTTTATGTCTTGTTGGGAATCATTTAATATTCATAATCCTAATAATCTCTTCTTAATGTTTTTGAATTTTTTTTCTTCATGTGTCCTTTACCATTGACTAATGAAATTAATGGGGATTAATGTGTAAATATTGTGATAATTATCACACCCTAACCATTAATTTAGCATTAATTTCATAATTTTATGGATTTTCATCCATTATATCGAGATTCAGATTTACTAATCACGCCTTTTTATGCTTTTGGGATACATTTCTAGGTGGATGTTTTTATAATGTTTAGATGAAACTATATACAATTGAAATTAATTACTACAAAATGTATTTAAATGCTCATAACATTGGCATATTGTTTTTTAACAAATTGGATAAATCATTTGGTGTGAATGTGTGTTCCCAATATAGTGTGAATGGTTGTCACATAGTTTGATAAACCATATTGTTGAACAAAAATGTCTTCATATTTTTTAATTTTTATTATATGGAAAATTCCCCCTAACAATATATAAGTGGGATTAATAAAATATCATCCCCATTTGACTCTATCATCACCCAAAACACATTCCCCCTTTTCCTATCATGCATCAAGGCTTATCCATGACATTTTTAACTTATTTTAGATTTCATTTTTTATGATTATCATCACTAATTAATTTAATCCTACATTCTAATTAATTTTTACATAGTTTATTCCTCTCTTGTGAACCCTATGTGGCATATTGGATATATTTTGTATTTGGGGTAAAAAAAATATTAAAGTTTTTAATTTTTGGGTCATGTAGACATCATCATCAAAATTGATTGTGATTTCTCCATTCTATTAAACCACTTACGCTTATGTTTATGTTTTTTTCTATTATGAAATTTCCTAACATGGATTGAACATGAATGATTCTAAACTATTGAAGTCAAATTATATCAAATTATGACTATATTGTTCAAATTATTAGAGTTAAAATGTATTCTAATCATTTTATCAGTCGAAATTAATAGATTTCCATCAGTTTACTATTTAATATTTTTCAATACTGGTTTGAAAATTTTCATGTCAATTTATAAACTCTGAAGAATGTATTTTCAATTGAAAATATAATATTTAATTGACTTTTACACAAATATTATTTTCAATGTTGTTTTTATATATTTAAGGGTGGGATTTATTATTTTATAGTATCTTAATGGATAAACATATTTACTTGGGAATGGGTTTTGGTGTTCAGAATGATTTTTTAATGATTTCTTTTTAATAAATTTATATATAGATCGATAATGATTGTTTTTATAATTGAAATTTTAAAACATGGTAATAACAATTATCATCAATATTTAGTCCTCATAGGATAGTTAGGAAATATATAAAAGGAAATTATATTGATGTTTCTTGATTCCATTGAATTTGATCCATATTTTTTATGTTATAGTAATAGTCATTTTTTCAATAGGGGTTATTGATTGATGATGCAATTATTAATATAAATTAATGTTATCAATGTGGATATTTCATACTATGGTGAATAATGTGATATTAAATTCACCATTTATTCATTATAGATGTATGTGATTATTATTGTATTAGTTTCACTCAAAAATAAATTACAGAACTAATGAGAAAATATTCACTAATAAAGTTTTATAGATTTATGCTAAAATATTTATCTTATAAAGTATATGATGTCTTATATTTTTTTTGCCATTTTCTCTGTTGATGGGTGTTCCCATTGATGGGGCCCATGTGGGAAAATCATGTGTCTTTTGTATTTTTTTAAATTTTGAAATTTAGGTCAATGTTTTGTTCTATGGATTATATTCCCAACATGTATATCCCATTAGATGCTAGTGAGATGGCCAAATCACCTGTCTATTTATGATGATTCAATATTGGTTATTCTATATAAATTATTAATTGCACCACTTATTCAGTTGTATTATTTGAAAACATTGTACTTCTGATAGTTATTTTGATTTCGATTTGTTAATTTATGTTTCATGATTGTTGTTATATTAACTAATTTTTTTAATGTTGGACATATGATTAATACATATCTTATAAATGATGATTTTTAAGAAATTCTGTTTCATAATTTAAAAATGGTGTTTGATAGAAATATATAGTTTTATATAAATTTTTGGTTCACCTTTCATGGACTTATATGGTAAAATTTTCTGTAATGTTTTTCCAACATTTGAAAATTAGTTTTTAAGGAATAATATTAAATTTAAATTTATGATACCTATTTTATATTGAACAATCTTATAGAAACCTATTTTAAATATTTAAAATAATTAGTATTGTTTATTTTAAATCTGTATAAATTTTTGTAAAATCCATGGTGAGATCATATAAGGCATGTATGAAACATACCCTATATTCACCGATGGGTGTGTTTTGTAATTATATTTTTTTTAGTATCCTATTAAATTATTATTGTGGATCTAGGAGAGTTTTATTTTTGGTAGGATGCTCAAGGATTTTGATAATGGTCCTGGATAATATGTTGTGTGTTTTATTTGTCTGGTTTTATTTTTTGTTTATGCTAAGTCTTTGTCTATTGAGAAATTTCCCTTGATTGAATGTATTTATTATATTTTGTATTGTGGTTAATTTTTTGTTAACTCTATATCATTAAATCATTTTAGATATTTTATAGATATTATTTTAGTTGTCCCATATTTATTTCATCTATTTTTATGACACACTTATTTTTAGTTCATGGTATCTAATTTATAAATGTACCATGTCATATTCATTGTAGGTATTTTCTATTGTCTAATAATTATTTAATAGACTAATAAGGCCCCAAAAAATATTTTTTTATTACAAAGATCTATTTTCATACCTATATATATTGGGAAATAACATTGAGACTAGTGGGCGGATGTTTAAGGTGCCTTGGTTGGTTTTCATGGGAATTTTTATTACATGTACCAATGTATCTAGATAATAGGAGAATGAAATCTAAGACTCGATATTGAAGCCTATGATCTATGACACAATAGTCCATTAAAAAAATAAAGGAACCATATATAACAGGATCCCAATAACACATTTCTATGGACAACATTTCAACTATATATCATGAGGAATAACAATGAAATAAATTATACAAATCCTCCATGTCTAATGAAACATTGCTAAATAGAAAAGTCCATTTCCAGAACCACACAAATCTTTACTATTGTACATTAATAGGAATGAGTCCTCATCTATCTGATTTATAATCACAAAACTGATTCCACTCTTCCATATATAACCCAACATATTCCAACACAACAAAATTAATTGAATTTCATTGAGAAAAACTATTACATTAGAAAATATCCTCCTCATATTTAAACATTTTCATCATAAAATACAACCAAATATGTTTAATATGGATTCCAATGAAAAAACCAAATATTGGAAACAACCATATATTTTTCATGCTCCCGTATTCCTCGAAGGATTAATCTCTAAGGGAACTGAATATATAAAAACAAAAGAATTTGATTTCGAATTAATAAATAATACCCTAAATTGATAACATATCATACTAATATTTATATATATATATATATATAATTTTTCAATATTTTAGTCTTTAAATACCTTTGCATCAAATTTTTTTCCATATGATTGTCCTTACACCACCTAGAATTAACTAAATCTATGTACCATCACCATCCAACTCAAAATTTCCCATTTACATTATTAACACTACTTTGAGAGTCCCAATATCCACATTAAATTAATCCATTCCACAATCCAAATTTGTGTGAATAAAAATTATTATTCATTGTAGGAGAAGAGTTTTGTGGCATAATTCTCAGCTAGACCTCTGTCATCTTCATTTCCAACGAATTTCATAAACGAAAAATTCATAATGGATAATTTTTTGAATTTTAATTTCTTCTAAATTCATTCTTAATTACATTAAAAACATATATGGGAATTGATAAAAAACCCTAGTATTCTAGATGTACTACCTTACATTATTATATTAACATAGATATTATATCTAAATCCCAATAAATGGATTTTTTTTTATTTTTTTAGTATAATATACATACATGGTACCTTTAATAAATAAGAAATTTAAAATAGATCATAACAAAGTAATGTAATATTCATCTTTGAACTAATACAAACATTACATTTTTATAACCTAGAAGAAAATATGAATAATAAATTGGTGAAGATAGATTCCACGAAAGTGATACATATAGATAAATCTTTCCTAAATCAATAATTTGTAATTAATATAGAAGGGTAATATAACAGAACCCACACACTATTTTTAATCTATAAACTTTTCATAACATGAATAATTTTATAATATAATAGTGAAAATATCTCGGATAATAAGAAAATAATTCAAAATGAATTTATCAATAATTGGATATCATGTTTCAAATGAATATAATACCATTTTAATCAAGACCATACATAATAAAATTTCATATTTTGTGGTAAAATAAATTTAATTTTTTTGATTTATCTATCTCATGGGATTATGGATGAAACGATGGGTATTTTCTATATATAGTACCCACCTACTCATTCATGTCAAAATAATTCATCACATATCATATAATCAAAACAGCATGATGGACCACTTTTTATTCATTTATTATAATCCCTCTTAAATGGTTTTAAGGGTATCTATTACATGGTATGTAAGATTTGTGACATTACCTAACTTGATGGTCTTTTTGAAAATCATATGTACTCTATCATTCTTGAAACATCCCCTCCCTAGCGTCAACCTCATGAGCCCATATATCTTCCTTCACATAGATATTCTATTTGGCTTTTCATGCATGCATAGGCATGTACCAATGGGAATTTACATAACATCACATTTCTCTTAATCTGTTAGATTTTCCCTGGTGAATATGCCTACTCCAAATCATCATCTAGAGAATTTTTATTGTAGAGTCGACATGGTCTACATATGCACAATTTTTATGTTCCTCGAATGTCATAATGTGGATTGAAGGCCTTAAGGTGGCTGAAAAACCTTTAGGTGGGCCTAAGACCTTTTGGTGGCTCGTAATCCTTAATGGCACAAAGGCCTTGGGTGTCCCAAAGGCCTTGGAGGACCTGGGGAAAAAAACAGTGTCTTGAAATCCCTAACTGATGAATAGTTTTGGTTTCTACAGTAATTTCTAAAATGCTACTACAGTTTCGGAAATTTATCTATACTTAAATTTGATTTTGGGTCTCTTGGAATCACTAGTCGAGTACTTACTAATTGGGATGAGGATTTGGTACATAATATATTGTATAATAAATTTCATTCATGAGTTAATATATATAATCAACAATTACTTATATTTATTAAACTATATGGATTTAACAAGATTTCCCCACATAATAATATCAAATTCAATGTAAAAAATGATATATAACATAGAAAATTATAATATACATCATATATGAACTATTTATATTTAATAGAAATGAAATTTTCAATGATTTTTTTATCATAAATAGAAACAATGAGTAGTATATTCACCATAGAAATGAATTTAGTTTCATTATATTTATATTTTCCTCAATGAATTGAATTTTATTTGAATTTAGTTTCATAGATTATATCATTAATCAAATGAATATATTATGGGTTTACATAATAAAATGGAATAAAAAATTTGAAAAAATAATATAATATAAATACATTTTTTCAAAATAACATGAGTATGACACAATCAATGAAATTGGAATTATGGAATTTGTTATCACATTTAATCTGTCAAAACATATGCCCCCAAAAAATAACTAGATATAAAATTAAACATTTATTACCATTAATATAATTATATTCATTATATTATATATAAATTATAGCATATATTTACCACAGACATGAAATAAGTGGTGAATAAGTCATATATGTCACAAATGTAAATGTGAGATGGGAAAATTTTCAACCACACTTCCTTTTAGTATTTAATAAATTCACCTCATTTATAATGGTTTAAATAATTTTATTAATTAATTTAATAATTATAATCATATTAATAATACCTTATTGTATACTTTTATAATATCGTACCACCCATTCATTAATATTATTTAATTATTTTCATCGTATTGGGTGCATTCATTTTAATATTTTTCTTAAGGGGTTCATTTGTTTATAATATTGAATTTTCATTTAAAATTGAAATAAAACTCTAATAATGGAATGAAATAGTATTCAGAAACATAAATATGTGTAAATGGTCTCACATATAATTTTCATTATGATATTTGGATGATTAATTTGATAAAATTTTAATGGGAAATGTTAACTAAATTTTGGTGGTTTTTTATCATCCCGAAATACTTCAATTTTATTTTATAGTATGTATATATATGTGTATTAGTTATATAATATGAAATAGGTTTAAATATATCATTTTAAATATTATATTATCATAATAATTTTTTTAACCATCCTTCATTGTGGTAATGAAATAAATAAATAATTCATTTTAAAGGATGATACGACCATAATATAGAAAATGGTTTCGTTTATATGAATAAGTGGAGGTAACAAAAGGGATTGATATAATATTTTAAAATCATAATATTAAATTATATTATGCAATTGAATGTGGATATTATATACCTTTATGGGCGTTGATTAATTTGGATAAGGTATAAGAAGAAAATAAAAGAAGAGAGTTGGTTTGAAAAAATTACCTCTTAAATATAACCCCCTTCAAATATCCATTAATGATGATAGAATACTTCATTTTGTGACAACAATAAAAATAAAATGTAGTGATAGTTTGTATAATAGGGCTTGTAAGATAATTTAAGAGACTCGTTTATTATTACAAAAAATGGTTAGTGAGGGTTGTTATTTATACTTGAGGAGTGGTGGATTAATTAATTAAATATTGAATATTTTCTATTTAAATAAATCCAATTTTTGGTAGAATTAATAAAAAAATATAAATTATATTAATATTTTAAAGGCTAGTTTTGTTCAATAAACTTTAAAACCCAAATATTAAGGATATCTGATAGTTATTTGATGTCTTTACCTTTTATCATTATCTTGTTACAATATATTACATATACTACAATAAATCATTCCTTACCACATTAATTATTTTAATGCATAAAAAATTACATTCAATCATAATTTGAAAATTATTATTAGATATATGGAACACATTTTACAAAATAAAATTCACAGAATTTGTAAAATGTGATTTTAAATTAATCCCATAACGAGACGATAAAGTTGTTTTTTAATGTGAAAATATTGTAAAGATTGAAAGAAATTCAAATCAAAATTTATTAATAAAATTTTCCTAGTGAAAAATACTATTTTAATATATGTACAATTGAAATAATTTCACATTAATAAAAATTTAAGAAATAATTTAACATTATAACTTTTGTATATTAAGAGGTAGTTTACAATTAAAATTCATTAAATTTCATTATTCATCAAAAAATTATTATTATCTGAAAAATACTAAAGAATAAACATATGATGATTTGGATTATATTATATTATGGACGAAATATATATTGTTGAAAATATTTTATACAAGTGTATATATATTTTGTAGAACAGTTTCCCCATTGAAATGCATCAAAATCTGAATCTTGAAAAAAAAATTTCCCTAAATTGGATTTATTCATGCCTTCCGTTCGTTAAAAATATCGGTTTAAATTAAAAAATAATATTAGATGATTAATGTATATATTTATGTATGATCATTCACTAATAGGGATTAATTTAATTTATTAATATAAAATTCCATTGTGGTTATAAAATTATTTTTTATAAATAAAATAAATTCTGTTCAATTGGTTATTATTTTCATTTATAATTAACTGGTTAAAAATATAATAATATTATAAATAATGATCATAATATATATTTAAAATTTAGTTAATATAAGTCAATCCCTTCATCAGATCATATAGTTAATCACGATCATGATAAATTATTAGTACAAAATAATCTATCAATGTTCATTAAATTTTTGGGTTATGTGCGTCATATTAAATTAATCAAAATGAAATTAATTTTTGAAGAAACATTACATAATTTCTTGGGGTTTTATTTAATTGTTAAGGACCCAACCTTATTAAATTACATAATCTAGATTTTAGTCAATAAAACCCATCATATTACATTATAGATCATTTCATGTTTAAGGCTTTAGATAATTGGGACATAATACATTTATAATATTACACATTATTACACAATGGATACCATAAAAATAGTATTCCTTTCTTGAAAAATATAAAACATTTCATAAAAAATAACAAATTTTTAAAAATAATAAAACATTTAATATTGATTCCTTATTTTTCTTACACATCCTTATAACCTATGACAATAATTTCAAAACATTGGGTGATCACAAAAAGCTCTGTAGGAGATATAAAAAGAATGAAAGAACACATTAGTCCATAAACACTTGTAACGTATCAAATCATTTTCAAAAGACATAATTTTTACCCATATATAATTACATTTCAAAACATTAGATTTACCAAATATCCATCCAAAATAGAAGAACATAAATAATACAATAAAGTTATATTGGTGAATTACATACATAATTTTGTAACCCACTCGGCTATATTATAATTTTTATCACTCACGACGACTGTACAATTTCGGTAACCATCGCAGTTACACATAGAGTAACCATATGGACATCCTCCAATATACATATAAACAATGAATTTGAGGGAAATATAGTTCCCACCATTCATCATAAACAATTCTCAAGAACCAGAACACAATCATTCAAAATTAATAATTGCATAAAAACAGTGGCTTTGAAATTTTGTAAAATCGAATTTTAAAAGAGGATTTAAAAAAATCTCCCTTTATATAAATCATATAATAGAAATGAGACATAATAATGTTGATGAAATATCTATATACACTATAAAGAGACATAATTTAACATTATATTAACAAAAAATATCACACAAACGTTTTTAATACCACATAAATAACTAAGTAAAATTATAACCCAAGGAATGGAAATCGGGTTTATAATTCCCTTACCTGATGTTTTTCTTATGTTAAATCTGTTTAAAACTCTAGTATAATTGTTAAAATAGTGTTATTAATATCTTAAGGAAACATATCAATCATTATAATACATTATATGATCATTTCATTACATCATTTCACCCTTTAATTGTTATTATTTTGTTCTTTTCATTGTTTTGGGTGAGTTCTTTACATGATTTCCATGGTTGGTTCATGATGGTTGTTATTTTAAATTGAAATTGAAACTCCTGAATTTTAATGGATTGGTATTTACATATTTCTAGTACCATAACTTATACCATTTATCATTTATATTTCTTACATGATAATGAATCATAAGTTAAAACATTATTGATGTTCGTTTTGATAATTTTAGTGGTTCTTTAATAATAACGACTTCATTTTGATTTATAAATTAAAACCATGGGTACAAAAAAATTTCATAACCATGGATGAGAAATAATACATATATAATAACATGTTTGAACCATAAAAAAGTTTGTATGTCTAGTCTTGAAAAAAAATAATGTAATTGAAATTACATCATCCACAATGTCTGTAAATCGACACATCATAGATGGTGTTTAAATTCAATGAATGAGTAGAGTGGAGAAGAAGAATGGTGATTAATTTCCATTAACATGAGAACATACAGAATATAAATTATTTTGAAGCTTTTATTCCTCTTGGATATGAGGAGGTGAGGAAAGAAAAGAAAAGAAAATAAAGAACTCAATATAAAAGAAGTGTTGAGAAATCCCTTATGAAATTTCGGCAGCCTAATAATGTCACTCAATGTTTCATAAAATATATTGATGAGATAATAGGTGCCTCTCATAATTAAGAAATAATATAGAATGTTAGGGGATATTTAATGGAATATCCCATCATATTCCGAAGTGAATTAAAAGAATAACATAAAATAAAAGAAATGAAAAAAAACAACAGAGGATGCTTACCTCTTGATCTCTTCTCATTGATAACCTTCATAATTCCTTTGGTTTGTCCTTTTTGTGAGACTAGAAGCTATATGTTGTGGGAAAAAGTCTTGGGAGTATTGTTTTTAGAATTTAGGGAAATGAGGGTGGTATTTATAGTGGACATGAGGTGGTATTTTTTAGTATTTTAATCATTATTATAATATTGTTCCTCAATAATATGAATAGATTTAATTAATGTGTCATTATATATTAATAATTGAATGTTAGTTCGATCCAAGTGGTATTAAATCACATATAGAGTCCAAAATATTGTATTTAACTAATAACATGAATATATAGTATTTTTTCCGTATTTCACTAATCATCGAAAATTCATGAATTTCAAAAAAATCACAAAAATTAAAACATACCAATTTTTTAGCATGTAGAATTAAATAATAAAGACCATTTTTTAAAAATTATTGTCTATATTTTAATAATTTTATTTTTAAATAAAAGTTTACTAAATAAAAAATTTATTAATTTAATAATAATAACTGCTTTAATATCCCATTGAAAAATTAGTCAAGATTTAATTATATTAAATCCTTAAGAAATTAAAATAATAACACAATTTACTATTTATTATATTCATTTTAAAATTAATATTAATATTCAAAAGTGTGTGTTTCTAATAACAAGAAAAAAATTAGTTTTATTTGACTCCAAATATCATAATAAAGACAATTGTAGATGACCATTTTTTAAAATTCAAAACATAGAAGTGGGAAGTTTATTTTTAATGGCTAGTTATAAATATCTACATAAAACGATGTTACATGTATTTCAAATTATTTTTAAAAGCTTGGGTGTTACATTATCACCTACTTCTAAAAATTTTGTTCATGCAATTTTATTTACCTATTAAACAAGTGAGGGTACCTTTATCTCATACCATTTTCAGACTCTCAAGTTTCTTCTTCTACCATGTGGTTTCTCCAAAAATCATTAACCTAGTGGATTACTTTGTTCCACAATACCTGTTCCCTATGATCATGATTATGTATTGTTTTATTTTCATAAGAATTGTTATCTTCCAGTTGAACTGCTTCTAGGCTCCAGAAATGTGATGAATCTAGAATGTACTCCCTCAACATCGAATCTTGAAAAACATTATATACCTCAGATAAAATCAGGGGAAAATATACTCGGTATGAAACTTTTCCAACTTTTTCCCGGATTTATAATGGATCGTTGATCTGTGGAAATTTCTTCCCATTCCTACCAAAACCCATCACACATTTCCAAGGAGATATTTTATGTTAAACACAGTCACATACCATGAGAGAGAAGTCTTTACTTATATTATCTACATAACTTTTTTGTGTGCACTAAGCTGCCCTCATGTGTTAAAATATCATCTTCACTTTCCCATCCACATCCACTACCAATTCTGGCCCCATCATTATTCGCTCCCTAACTTCATCCGAAAATGCATTTGTTTAACACTACATCCCATATAATTATTCAAAAGGATCCATTTGTATTCTGGAATGAAAATTAATATCATAAGAAAACTAAACTAAAGAATAATGATTATCGCAACATCCCTAATCTTTTATTGAACAAGATCGAAGAATATTCTCCAATGTTTGAATTGTTCTTTCTGACTGCCCATTTGATTGACGAGGAAAATTTGTACTGAAATTAATTCCTATGCCCAAAGACTTCTGAAGTCCCTTACCAAAGATAGAAGTGAATCTATTATCCCGGTTTGATTCAATGGAAAGAGTAACTACATGTAACCTATAAATCTCTTTGAGGTACAGTCGTGAAAACTGATCTAATGAGATTGTATCTCGAATAGAGAGTAAATGTGATGATTTTTTCAGCTGATCAACAATAACACAAATTTAATTGTTATGACAAGATTTCCAACATAGTCCCACAAGGAATCCCATGGGTATATTATCTCATTAACACTATAGCACTAGAAAAGGCTGAAGCATTTCCAATTGGTAAATGCTTCTCTGATTTAACATGTTGAGATGTTAAGCATTTCATGGTAAAATTAGAAATATCCCTTTTCATTCAATCCCACCAGAAATACTCTTGACAATATCTGTACATATTAGAACTACCAGGATGAACTTCAAATGGAGAACTATGACTTTCACACAAAAAACCTTCTTCAACTGAGAATGACAAGGCACACAAAACCTTATTCCAAATTTTAAAACACAATATTTATCATGGATAAATTCTGGAAACATTCCAATTTTACCCAATTCTACATTTTTTAGCTAATAGTATTCCTTATGTGCTTGCTTAATTATGTATAATAATAATGACTGCACTGTAACCTAAAACAAAATAGAGGTATTTCTTACACCAACAACTTCTAAGACTAGATTCATTAAATCATTAATCAGGGGATCATGTTCCGAACATAAAATGGTTAATGATGGATGGTGTTTTTGACTTAAGGAACTTGCCACGATTTTTTCTTTACATGGACGGTAATTAATCATGAAATCAAAATTTATTATGAGTTTATTCCATCTTCTCTGCCTCATGATTAATTCCTTCTGAGTGAATATATACTTCAGACTATTATGGTCAGTATATATTTGAAATTTGGATCTGTATAAATTACGTCTCCAAATTTTAAAATCCAAAAATACATATGCCAATTTCAAATAATGTGTGGGATAATTTAGTTAATAAGGTTAAAGTTGTTTGAAGCATAAGAAGTTGTTTGATATTTCTGAATCCAATCACAACCAAGTTCCTTCAATGAAGTGTCACTATAAATGATAAACTCACCATTTTGGGAAGTCAAGGCCAATAATGGATCATTAAACAATATATTTTTCTGTTCCTGAAAAGAATATCACATTATTCTATCCAAATAGATTTAACCCCTTTTCATGTTAACATAGTTATTGAGCTAGATAACCCCGAAAAGTTCTTAACAAAATTTCAGTAATAACATGGTAATCCGAGAAATGTACAAACCACTATAAAATTATTGGGTCTTGGCCATTCATCAACCAATTTTGTTTTGGCTGGATCAACTATTATTCCAAATGTATTTACAATGTTCTAAATAAATGAAATCTATTGCAACAAAAGAATCACACTTTCTGAATTTTCCACACAATTTATTTTCTTTTACGTTTTGTAAAACAAACACATAGATTTTTTCATGCTCCTATTTTTTTAGAAAATACAAGAATGACATTAATAAGAACAACAAAAAAAATATCCAAGAACACAATAAATATTCTATTCATAAGATTCATGAATACAGCAGGTGAATTAGTTAACCCAAAGGACATAACACCAAATTCATAATGCCCATATCAATAATGAAATTCTATTTTCAGGATTTCATCCTCCTTCACATTCAACTGATGGTATCCAGATCTCATGTCAATCTTATAGATGTACTAGGGTCCTTAGAAAATATCAAATAAGTCCTTGAGGAGAGGAAAATGATACTAGTTTTTAAAAGTGATGTTATTTAAAGCTCTATAATCAATGCAGAGTCTCATGGATCCATATTTCTTATCAACAAACAAAACACGACCAGCCCATGGTGATTTTCTAGGATGAATGAAGCCTTTATCAAGAAACTCCTTCAAATTATTTTTCAATTAAAGATGTTCTATTTGATACATACTATATAGGGGTTTTGAAATTGTCTTAGAATCACAATCTATGTCAATTGTTAATTTAACTTCTGTATTACGTATGACACTTGTTAACTCATCAGAAAAAACATAAAGGTATTAATTTACCCCTAGTACATCATCAATATGAACAGTTTACTTGTTTTAAACAATATGAGCAATATAACATTCATTTACATTAATAAATAGTTTCTTAGATTCCTGGTATATTATCAATTGTATGGTTTCAATATTATATACAAACTAAATCTCTTTCGTAAAAACAAAATCATTAGATCTACAGTCAATCCTAACATGATAAATAGAAAGACAATCCATTCCCAAAATAACATCAAACACAACTAAGGGTAAAATAATAAGGATTTCAAGTAATGTTTTCCCACATACCATAAAAAAAGATTATAATAATACAACATTGCAATTATATTTCCCATTCGTTTTTTAACCAAAATTTCCAGTCTCATTTATTGAGATGATATTTCCAATTTACCAAAAAATTTCTCAGAAATGAAAGGAATGATTAGTCCCCGTATAAAACAAAACATTATAAAAGTATTAGTGAACAAAAAAAGTACCTCAAAATTTTTTTTTGATTGCCCGACATCTGCTGACGCTGTAGCAAAGGAACTCACTACACATTTATTATTATAGTATGGCTTCATTCCATCATTCAAATCGCAATTTTGTAAGGCATATTCATAATGGCCCATCAGACCACATTTAAAAAATAATAAAATTTTATTATTAGTATTAGTCTTAAGATCATTTTCATTACAATCTCTCACCTTATGTCCAAACATACCACATTTAAAACACTTCACATTTTTCGAATGACAATCACCAGGGTGCTTCTTGCCACACAATTCAAAACCTAGAAACTAGATTTTCGTACCATAGGATTTTTGTTTTGATTCTTATACATCGCTTTCCATCTAGGCCCCTTATTATCCTTGTTTCCAAAATCCACATAATAATCAGCTAACTCCATATCTACCCTCTTAGTACATAAGTCAATATTCTCATAACTATTGAATTCATAGGAGAACAACTCATTTTGATACCTTGGCTTCAGTCCTGAGTAAAAGAGATTGATTTTGTTATCAAGATCCATAATGGGATTTGGATCATACCTCACAAGTCGAGAGATGTTATCTTCATACACATCCACTGAATATTCCTCATTATGTTTCAATTCAAGTAATTGCTTCTCCATCCTATGCCACACCACATTAGGATAATATTATTCTAGGAAAAGACATTTAAATTCATCCCACTGTACGACTTTAAAATCCTCACTATCCCTAATATTCCTTACAATTGACCACCACTAACCACTTCACCATCCAAATGATAAATCTAAAGACTAACCTTTTCATTGTATGAACATCCCATAACATCGAAAATATTTTCATGGTCATTAATCTACCCATCAGCCGCTATTGGGTCAGAAGATCCATTAAAATCTAGAGGGTGTTTCCCCATAAAATGTTTCACTATTGTCATTTCTTATTGGGGTACCTATAGTTTTTCAATTTCATGAATGCCAGTAACATTTATTTGTTGTTTTATCTAATACAATATTGTCACAAACATCTTAGTTCCAATCCCTACCGTTCTGGGTTGCTGATTCGGAAGGATGTCATTCTTGTGGTGCATCTACCCTTAAGCTTCCTTGTTTCTTCTATGAAAAACCATTTTGAACAAATATATCATATATAAATAGTCATGGTAATCATTAAATGATATATTTTAACACCCCAAACTTCCCTGGTACATTTCCCTTTAAATAATGCAGTAGCTTGCATTATATGCAACATGGAGTTCTAACACACCACGACCAATCAAACTAGCCATTATGAATAGAAATAACAACTTTTAGATATTTTATAAATATTATTTTTCAAAATGGACCTCTTTTTTTAATTCATAATCTTGAATTTATCTTAGGGTAAATTTTTAGTATTTTTGTGAAAATATTCATCTTTTTTATAAATATTAAAAAACACTGCGTAATTGTTTAAAACTGATATTTTATTTATGTAATTTTTTATATTATTTTAAACTATATTAGGTATAAATAGATACATAATACCTATATATGATCAATGTAATTTATTGGATTCATTTTAAAATAAGCTTACATATATAAAATTTTATTGAACTTTTTAACGCCTTTTACCCACCTACTAGAAGCATTTGCAAATTTACATAAAACATAATTTAACTACTTCATTGAGTTGAATTTCAAAAATCCAAGAGACTCAGTTGACATCAGTATGTAAAATTTGGTTCAATAATATGAAAATAACTTTTGGTGAATAGTAACTTTTGATTTTTATTTACCACGGTTAAAAGTAAATAGGGTAATTACGGTAGTAATGATGTTATTATTACAGTAGAGCATATCCTAATTCTATTAGATAGGTGTAATTTGACCAAAAACAAACTTAGGAATAAAATATGATCCTCTTTGTTCCACTTAAATTAGATTAAGACATTTTTGATTATTGTATTTAAAGAAGAGTTAAAAAAGTTAAATTCAGTGTTTAATAACTGAACTATTTTTAATATTGGGTTATAAATAATATAAATTAGTCAATAAATATTCATTATAAATCTAAAAATACTTCCAAAATAATGTTATTTTATATATATTTTTTAGACATTAGCTAATTTAATTTATTTATGACACAACGATGATGAATTAATTACCTTATTAATGAATTACTAAAATAATTGATATTATAAATAACCAAATAAATGTTAATTGAGACATATGATGAATAAAAATAATTTTATATGTTAATATGACATGTTATTATTTATTAAATAAATTTTATTATAAGTGATAAAGTTGTTATGGATTCAAAAAAATCAAATACTAAATTGAGTCAAAATTCACATAAACGAGCTTTTAAAACAAATACTATATTATTGATTGATATCATATTTCGAAAAAATGATGGTTGGGACCAAGGACATAGATAAGGTTATATATAGTAATATTGAACCACTTGGGGTTCTTTATTCTGCTTATAGTATGGTTATTTACCATATAATATAAAAATACAAAGAGAGGTGGTAAATGTAAAACTATTTAACTAAGAGTTAAATCTAAAAGATAAGGTTAATGTGGTGACGTAAAGTAGTCTTAAACCTATTGTTTGAGAGGTTTTCGACACATCCCCACCTTATCCTCTAAATGAATTATTTTGGAGCCACTGGAAACTGAAAATTATTTTCTTATAAAATAACATTTCAAGCTTTTACTAAAGTGACCCTCACCTCTTTTATAAAAGGGTACTTCCCCTTCTCTTAATTTCACACCTCAAAATACATTTTTCTCTGCCAAAACCTATCCAAATATACTCTCAACTATACTCCATTCAACCTAGAGGCCATACATTTATCATAAATCCAACCTATCGATCGATTTTGATCATCTCAAAAGGAAACACCCAAAGAAGAGGTAATAATTTCACCACCCTCTTTGTAGTTTTTTTATTATTCCACATCCTCTTTACTTTATGTTTCCATTACAAAATATAAAAATCCATTGAATTATACATATTTTGATGCTATTATAAATCAGGTACAACAAAATTGGTTATTCTATCCATCCTATAAATGACAAAGTCAACATACATGTGTAAGTACGATATACCGTCTCCAAGCCGTGGTGTAATTCGTTATTCAAACACTTCACTGTTTGGATGGGTATAATAATGAATATAACTAATGTTAATAATATATATAACATGTTAATGATTACTTATATATGATATACCATCCAATTACATATGATTTCACCATCAATATAATGATATTTTCGCTTGTTCTTACGTATGGATTACCATCTCCACGAACGCGATGAGATTCATCCCCCAACATAATCAATCCCGAATAATTTCCATTTCATGAATAAATGTAATTTTTATGAACATAATATAATTCTGTATATTAATCAAATACATAATATTCCTATCAAACATGGCTTACGTAACCATCTATATGAAGGAAAAATAATCAGTTAACACTTGACACGATGATACTACTAAAATATTATTAACAACGAAATATTATAGGATAATATGTGATATCATATTTATGTATAAAGTTCCTCCATAATTTAATGACAATTTTTTATGTGTTATAAATGAGGTTAACATACAATAGACTGAATAAAATTACATTGTGAGAGTTAATTCTACAATCTCTTTACTTATATGTGGTTTTTAATACGTAAGTATCTTCTGAGACCTATTTATTATACACATATGTGTTTTCGGAAAAATGTAATTCAAACCATTTTTACTATTTACTAGACTATGGGTTAAAATATTTTTTACCATTATTAGACAACATTTTTTAAGGGAATATTTCCTTCATTTTACAAACATTGTACTTTCTTTCCTTCTAGAAAAAATTAATGTAAGAATCTATTTTTTTAACTTATACGGCAGATGCGACTATTTTCCACCATTATAACATCATCGAGACTTCCCATACATGCTTGTAAAAAAATATTTTCAAAATAAATGATTTCTTTTATAATTATATGACTTTCAAATTATTTAAAAATATAACGAGATATTTCTCTAAAAAAGTTAGGATTTCATCTATGTCAACATCCTTTGATGGATTTTTAGATTTTTTGATGTTGGTTAATTATAATACAAATATTCCCTATTGTATTGAAGGTTTTCTCATATGTTTGACTGTGGATGTGTTATTTTTACACCATTCATAGATTATGGATAATTTATTGACATTTCATATGATAGATTTAATATGAATGTTTTTATTATCTTTAAACCTTTTGAAATGAAGAATGCAGTGGACTTAGTATGTGATGGGTGGAGCCCGCTGTAGCTCCTCGATGAATTGGTATGTCTCATAAAACAAACTAGTATCTTAGAACAATGCTTTGACCAAATCACATCTGTAGTCTTGGCACAAGGCCTTGACTATGTGGTTAAAAAGTCTGGCATTATTCATTCTATCATTATGGATGTGGCTATTGATATTTCATGTGATTATTAGACTAATACAATATCCATGTGATTATGAAAATTGAATTATCTGATTATATATTTTCCATATTACATTGAAGCATATGTTTAAAAGGATTTTGTTTTATTCTTTTAAATTTCCTTAAATGTTTATGCATATTTTTGAAAGTTTACACTATATTGTTATCCTTATTGAACATCTGAGATCACTCTTTTCTATGTTTTAATTTTTACATGATGTATAAAAGTATTTGATGGTTGACCTGTTGGGATAGGATAATGATATATGCATGTTCAACGGGGACAAAGTGTTGTTGATGGATTTATTTCATGATTTAATGTCAAACATATCAATATATCTAGTACTTCCATGGCTAATAACATGATCAGTCATTCAAGATTTGATCCCTTTATGTCATGTTAATTTTATTTAATGATGCACCGACTATGGGAAACTGGTGTTGGGGTGTTACAGTATATATCAGAAGAATTTTAGTACAAACATGGAAACGAGATTTAGATAAAATTTTATTAGAGAACATTACCCTGTGATATACATTGCAGATTGTTATAGAAGAACTTCCAAGAATTTTGTTAATGTAGACATTTCGTGTATTTTACATGGAATACATCTATGTCTGGATACGAGCAGGTAGAGGCGGCTCTAGTACAGATATACCTAGGAGTAAAAACTATGACAAGGAGTTTTTGGCTTCACACGGGGTATCCCGGTACATGACAATAGGCATTGCTTCACTCTTGGTTACGACCCTCCCGAGGGATATGCTAAGGACACATAAAATTTTCTTTTCAATCCATTATGAAGGTTTTATGAATATATATATACTCAAAAAAACATTTTTTTATGATTATAGATTATCTCCATAAAATGTTTAATTTATGTTAAGTTTTTTACATGTTTGGAAATATGTATTGAGATTCATAAACTAATCTAGTTTATACCATTATTTAGAAATGGAGCCTAGTGGAAGGAATAGAAACCGTAGGAACAAACATAATCCATGTAGGGATTTCCATCCTACTCAAGATAATTATAGTGGAGCTGGTGATTCAAATAGTGTTGAGGATATTATCACCATAATGAGACAAATCACTCAGGATATGATTAATATCCTTACCCGTATAGATCACCTTGGTCCACAATGTTGAGAATCAACATCAGACCGCCTCATGAGGAAATAACCACCATCATTCAATGGGATTAAAAATACATTATTATCTGAGCAATTGAAAAGGTCCATAGAGAAAATATTTCATGCTTTGGGGAGTAGTGAAAGGGGAAAAAGTTGTCATTGTTGTTTATCACCTCATGGGGGATGTAGATCAATGGTGTTAATTTATCCTAATCAAAAAGGAAGATAAAGAAGTATCGAACACGGAATGGGGGAGTTTAAATATATTTTCTTAGAAAAATACTTTCCTCATGACCATCGATCAGATATGGGAAGGAAATTTTTGAGTCTGAGGAAAATGAAGGATGTGAAGGTCAAAATCTATGAGTCTAAATTTATAAGGTTACCAAGGCATGAATCAAATTATATATTTAACCCAAGGAGTATGATTTATCAATTATTTGATGGTTTAAAACCATTTCTCTACTAGGAATTAGTCTCACAATCCTTGTCATATTAAGATGATATTGTCTCCTATACTATCAAGACAGAAAAAGAATTCTCTAACTGTAATGAATTCAATGAAAAGAAATAGAATAAGAGATCTACTGATGACTTTGGAAATGATAAAAAGGGGAAGAAGAGAAATGATGAATATCCATCTTGTGGTATATGTGGGATGAAACACCCTGGTACTTTCCTGAATGGAATGGGAGTCTATTACATGTGTGGTGATAAAGGCCCCCATGCTCGTGATTTCCAGGGAAATAAAGAGGTTGTCAATGTTGAATGCTAAAATTGTAGTGAAAAAGGAAATAATAAAAATGAATTCCTAATTCCCTAAGGGAACATACCTCATAAAAGGACAAGGGAGCAAGGCCAGTTTTATGTGATCACTAATGTTGAGGTTGAAGATCTGAAATACATGGTGGTAAGTAATTTAATGGATTATTCATGTTTAGCTAATGGATTAATTGATTCTGGATCATCGCATTGTTTCGTATCTTCTCAGTTTGCTAAAAATTTAGTTATTTTCAATTTTACATAACAAGGGATTTGTTAGTCAAAAATCCTAATGGAAGTATCATCGTAATAATGTTTTGTAAACCAAATTCCATTTGGGCAGATATATTTTCTTTATCTGCTGATTTAATTATCATATGCATCATTGAAGTTGATATAATCCTTTTAATGGATTTCATTTCGTACCATGATGTGAATTTTTTTGTTAGAAGAAGTAGGTTAAAATTTTCGATGATGATAAAGAGTACATTATCTTTAGAGAAGAAACACCACCATTTGATTCTTATCTATATCCACTTCCAGTATATCTAATAAATTTAATTATTGTGGAGGAAGAGAATGAAATAATTATAGGTAAGGTAAAGGATGTTCGGATAGAGGACACACCTGTTGTGCAAGAGTATGTTAATGTGTAAAAAGAGGATTTACCTGGAAATCCTCTAGATTGAGAAATTGGGTTTTCCATTGATTTAATTCCTGGTTCAAGGCCCATATCCAATATCCATTATATAATGTCCATTATGGAATTAGTGGTACTAAAGAAACAACTAGAGGAATTGAGTAATAAAGGGTTTTATTCTCCCTAGTGTTTCTCCAGGGGGAGGACATGTCGTTTTTGTTAAGAAGAAAGACAGATCTATGAGGTTGTGCATTGATTACAGGGAGATCAATTCTAAAACAATAAATAACAAGTATCCATTACCACACATTGGTGATTTATTCGACAAACTTCATATAGCTCAATATTTTCCAAAGATTAACCTTCGATCTGGATATCATTAATTGTTTGTGATGATGGAAGACATTTCGAAAACAACATTTCGAACATGGTATGAGAATTATGAGTTTACAGTAATGCCTTTGGGATTGACTAATGCACCCTCTTTCTTCATGAATTTAATGAATAGAGTTTCAAGGAAATATATTGATGAATTTTTAGTGGTATTTATAGATGATATCCTGGTATACTAAAAAAACTTCAATGATTATGAAAATCACTTGTGAACTATTCTGAAAACCCTCTCATGTAATTTATTATATGTGATGTTTAAGAAAGTGTGAATTCTGTCTTCACAAGATTTTTTTTCTTGGACATATTGTCTCTAATGATGGAATCTCTAATGGTCCTTCAATGGCCAAGGGAATCCATGAAAAGCTAGCACCAATGATTATCAATGTGGTACGCAATTTTATTGGTTTAGTATGTTATTATCAATGTTTTGTCTAGAATTTTTTCCGGTTGGTTTTCCCAGTAACCAAGATCAAATCTAATAGGGTTAAATTTGTTTGTAAAAAAGAGTGTGAAGAATGTTTTGATGAACTAGTGGGAATATTAGTCAATGCTCCTATCGTGAATCTAACATCAAGGAACAATGGGTTTGATATTTGTAGTCATGCATCAAAAAAGGGACTTTGTTGTGTCCTTATACAGAATGATAGAGTTGTTTCCTATGCATCACGACAACTATAAATTCAAGAGAAAAACTATCCAACTCTTGAACTTGAGATATCAATTGTAATATTTTCTCTGATGATATAGACAGACTATCTCTATTGTGAAAATTGTGAGATATATACTGATCACAAGAGTTTGAAGTATATTTTCTCGAAAAAAAATAGAACTCAAAATGAGGTAAAAGAGATGGCTTGAATTACTCATGGATTATGATTGTACAATACATTACCACCCATGGAAGGAAAATAAGTTGGCATATTCTTTGAACCAAAAGATAATGGTGTTTTGGACAAGATAAGACTCTAAAGGGATCCTACATTCCTGGATATAGAAAACATTGATATGGGAATAACCAGTGAAGGTGGAACATCAAATATTTTTCAAATTGTTGCCAAACAGTCTTTACTATAAATGATAATACGTTCTCAGACTAAGGATGAGGAGTTTCAAAAGAAGATTAGAGCCATAAATTATGGGAGATTGAGTGACTTTGTATATAAAGAGGGAATGTTTAAATTTGGGAATATAATTTTTGTTACCTATATACCTGATCTAAAAAGGGAATTATTGGATGATTCTCATAGCTCTACTTTAATTATACACCTTGGGAGAACCAAGATGTATATAAATTTGAAGGAACATTTTTGATGGGACAACATGAAGAGGGAGATTACTGATTTTGTGTCATGGTGTATAGTTTTTCAACAAGTGAATGCTGGAAGACAACATCCCGGAGGAGTCATGCAACCTCTTCCCATACCTTAGTGGAAATGGGATAATATTATGATGGACATTGTCATGAGGCTACCAATGAATCTAAAAAGGAATGATGGAATATGGTTCACTGTTGACCATCTTACCAAGACAACATATTTTCTTGCTATAAGAGAATATTTACCACTTGAACATCTAGAAAGACTATATATTAATGAATTTGTGAGACTCCATGGTGTACCCCTATAGATTGTTTATGATCGTGATCCCCAATTTATATAATGATTTTGGAAAAGTCTTTATAAGGCCTTGGATACTGAACTTCATTTGAGCACTTCCTATATCCCTCAAACTGATGGACAATTAGAACAGACTATTCAAACCTTAGTTGACCTGTTGAGACCTTTCTAACATGACATTCAAGGTATTTGGGATCAATATTTACCTATGTTAGATTTTTCTAATAACAATAACTTCCATTAAAGTATTAATATGGTACCATTAGAAGCATTATATGAAAAGAGATGTCGCACACCAACTTGATGAGATGATGTTGGTAAAGGAAAACTCATAGGCCCGGATCATGTTGAAGAAACAATGAAGAAGAAAAAGATAATCCAATCCCACATAAAAGAAGCTCATAGTAGGAAGTAGGGCTATGTCCATAATCATATGAAGGATTTAGAAATTTCAATTTGGGGATCATGTTTTCTAGAAGCTATCTCCATTGAAGGATATTACGCAATTCGGTTAAAAGGTTAAATTGAGTCTCAGGTACATCAGACCTTTAAAAACTCTAGAATGAATTGGAGTTGTGGCTTATCATTTGGAAATGACTCCATGTCTCTACAAAGTTCATGATGTGTTCAACATATCACTATATAGAAAATATATTTCTGACCCAATGCATGTACTCACCTATAAGGAAATTGAACCGGAACCTAATCTGTCTTATTGTGATGTGTCTTTAAAGATTATTGATAGTAGAGAACCAGTGCTGAGAAACCAGATGACTCTTCTGATAAAAGTTCTTTGGATAAATCATAAGATGGAAGAGGCAATGTGGGAACCTGAGAACTTATGAGGTTGAACCACCCAAAATAATTTTTTATGTAATATTCTATAAATTTCGAGGAGGTAATTATTTTAAAGATGGTATAATGTAACACCACATGTTTTCAAAATACATTTCCCTTTGAATAATGCACTAGATTGTGTTGTACATAACTTGATGTTTTGACACACCATAACCAATACAACTAGCCATTATGAATAGTAATACCCACTTTTGACTTTTTATAAATTTTATTTTTCAAAATGGACTTCATTTCTGAATTCGGAATATCGAAATTAGCTTAGGGTGAATTTGTAGTATTTTCTTGAAAACTTTAAATTTTTGACGAATAGTGAATACCACTGTGTAAATGTTTAAAATAAATTTTTATGTAAGTAATTAGTTATTTTATTTTAATTTATATTAGTCCTAAATTGAAACATAATACCTATATATGATCAATGTAATTCATTGGAGTCTTTTTATAAAATCTTTATATATATAAAATTTTATTGAGCTTTTTACCGTCTTTTACCCACCTCCTAGGAGCATTTCAAATATAAATAAAACATAATTTTACCATTTTTGTGAGTTGAATTTCATAAAACTGGGAGACAATTGACATCAGAAAGTAAATTGTGGATCAATAAGATGAAAATATTTTTTTAATAGTAAATTTTGACTTGAATTTACCACAGTTAAAAGTAAATAAGGTAATTATGGGTTAAAATGATATTCTAATTTCCCAAACACATGTACTAATTCTATATGATAAGTTTAATTTGACCAAAAACAACCTTAGGAATAAAATATTATTCTCTTTGGTCCACATGGATTAGATTAGGACATTTATTATTATATTATTTAAAGATGTTTTAAAAACTTAAATTTCAATGTTTAATAACTATACTATTTTTAATATTGGGTTATATATTAGTTAAATTAGACAATAAATATTCATTATAAATATAAAAATATTTCCTACATAATGGTAATTATTTTGTAATTTTTATTCATTAAATAATTTAATTTATTTATGACACAATGATGATGCATTAATTACCTTATTAATGAAATATTAAAATAATTGATATTATAAATATTAAAATAAATGTATATTTATACATATGATAAATTATAATAATTTTATAGGTTAATGTTACATGTTAATATTGATTAAATAAATTTTATTCGAAGTGATAATGTTTTTATGGCTTTCAAAAAAATCAAATACTAAATAGTGTCAAAATTGACATAATTGACTTTTTAAAACAAATACTCTATTATTAATTGATATATTATTCCTAAAAATATTTGGATTTTCAAAAGGACTTATATAATGTTATATATATTATTAATTAACCACTTTGGGTTCTTTTTTCAGTTTATAGTATGTTTATTAACCATATTATATAAAAATACAAAGAGACATGGTAAATGTCCAACTATTTAACAAAGAGTTATATCTAAAAGACAAGGTTAATATGGTGACCTAAAAATGTCAAAATCCTATTGGTTGAGATTTTTTTGACCCATACCCACCATAGCATAGAAATAAATCATTTTAGATATATTAGAAACAGAAAATGATTTCATTATAAAATAATATTTGAAAATTTTCTTGAAGTGGCCCTCACCTCTCTTATAAAAGGGTACATACACTTATCTTGGCCAAACCCTTCCCAAATAACCTCTCAAATATCATCCCTTCATCGTAGAGGCCTTAAATTGATCATAAATCCACTCTAATGAGCCCTTTTGATCAACTCAAAAGGAAACACCTGAAAAAGAGGTAATAATTTCACCACCCTCTTTCTAGTACTTTTCTTCTTCCACTTCCTCTTTCTTTGTTGTTTCCATAAAAAATTAATAACTCCAGTACCTTCTACAAAATGCGATGTTATTATAAATAATTTACAACAATATTCATAATTGTATCCACCATATAAATGACAAAGTCAGCATACGTGTGTACGTACGACTTACCCTCTCCACGTCGTGTTGTAGTTTGTTATTCAAACACTTCATTATTTTGATAGGTATAATAATGAGTATAACTAATGTAAATAATAAATATAAAAACATAATTATTCTTTATATATGATATACCATCCACATCAATATGATTTCACCATCAAAATAATGATATTTTCTGTAATGTGTACATTCGGAATATCATCTCCACGAACGCGACGTCATTCATTAACCATCGTAATCATTCAAGAATTATTTTAATTTTAGGATAAAAAGTAATGTTTATGAACATAATATAATTCTATATATAAATAAATTATATTTTATCCATAATAATCTTGGCTTATGTAACCATGTATATAGTGGAAAATGAATTAGTTAACAGCTGAAATGATAAGAGTACAAAAATATTATTAACAATGTAATATTATAGGATAATATATAATAACATATTTATTTATATAGATCCTGTATAATTTAATAACAATGTTTTAACTATTATAAAGTAGGTTAACATACCATCGACTATGGAAAAGAACATAGTAAGGGTTAATTATACAATCTCTTTACATATTCGAGGTTGTTAATACGTAAATATCTATTGGGACCTCTTTATTATCCACATCTGTGTTTTCGTAAAAATGTTATTCATATTTTTTTTACTATTTACAATACTACAGGTTAAAGTTATTTATACCCTTATTTGACATCATATGTTTTGAAAATAATATTTCCATCATTTTCTAAATAAGGTACATTATGACCTTCTCAACAAAATTATGGTATGAATGTATTTTTTTTAACTTATACGGTGGGAGAAGCTATTTTCCAATGTTATAACATCGTCGAGGCTTACCATAAAAGAATATAATAATATTTTCAAAATAAATTTTTTCTTTTAAAATTATATAACTTTTAATGGATTTCAAAATTGAAAGGGATATTTCTTTACAAAAAGTTTTGATTTCACCAATGTCAAAATACTTTGATGGATTTTAAACTTGTTTGATGTAGATTTATTATGATAAAAATATTCCTTATTGTATAAAAGGTTTTGTGATATGTTTGAATGTTGATGTGTTATTTTTACACCATTCATGTTTTATGGAGTACACATTGACATTACATATGCTAGTTTTAATTAGAATGTTTATGTTATGTTATACCTTTTCATATGAGGAATTCATTGGACTTAGTAAGTGGCGGGTGGAGCTGACTATTTCTCCTTAAAGAATTGGTAGGTCTCATCAAACAAACTAGTTCCTTAGTACAAGGCCTTTACAATAACTTATTTGTATACTTGGCACATGGCCTAGACTATGTGGTTATGAAGTCCGACTTTATGAATTCTAGCATTATGATATTGGTCATTGATATTACAAGTAATTATTTGATTAGTAGAATATCCATTTGAATAAGTAAATGGAATTATTTAATTTATTTTTGATATAATTTAATGAAGTTTATGTTTAAAAAGATTTTTTATTCTTATACATTTCTTTAAATGTTAATGCTTATTTATGAATGTTTCTGCTATATTGGTATCCTTACTGAGCATCAAATCTCACCCTGTTCAATGTTTTATTTAACCCAGGATGTGAAGAAGTATTTTATGGTTGACTTATAGGGATAGTATAAGGATATAATTATGTTCAATGGGGACAAAATTTTGTTGATGTATTTATTTCATGTTGTCATGTAAAACATATGAATGTATCTATTACTTCCAAGGCTACTAAACTGATTGGTCTTTCATGATTTGATCCCTTGTGATCATGCCAATGATTTGTAATAATGCACCAAATCGGGGTAACTAGGGTCATGGAGTTACATATAACATTCTAAATTCATCATTGATTATATATAATTTATGGTATTCTTTAAACATCATCCTAACCCCTAATGTTATCCTAACCATCCTCTAATACCAACTATTAGAACTCTACCTTATTACGATACAAAATCTGGAATTTAGTCAATTCATAAATTCATTTTACATTGTAGATATATTCAAGATGATATCATTATTGAATTGGGGCATAAAACATTCATAAAATTACACATTACTATAGAGTGAATACCAAAAAAATAGTAATCATTTCCTGTGAAATATATAAATTTTCACATAAAATATGATTTATTTAAAAAATCATATAAAAAAATATGGCTCCCATCATTTACATACACATCCTTAATACTTGTGAAAATAATTAAAAAACATGGAATGATAAAAAATATTAGGGATATAAATTGAAGGAAAGAACACATTAGTCCATGAACACTTGTAACATATGAAATAATTTTCTAAAGACATACTTGTCACCCATATATACATAAATTTTGAAATATTAGATTTAGACAAGATCTACACACAAAAAGAACATAAATATAAACATAACATTATCTTAGGGAATTACTTATATAGTCTTGTAACCCTCTCTAATACCTTATATTTTATAACCCTCACGACTTCCATAAAATGTTTATATCAACCACAGTTACACGTTGAGTAACCATAGGGATGAAATCAAACATACACATAACCAATGAATTTTAAATAAATATAGGTCCAAAATATCATCATAAAATATTCCCAAGAACCATATCACAATCATACAACATGAATAATTGCATAGAAACACTGACTTTGAAATTTCGTAAACAAGAATTTTAAAAGAGGATTTTAAAAGAGAATCCCATTACATGAATCAAATAATTGAAGTGAGACATAATAAAGGTGATTATATATGTATATAAAATATAAATAGACACAATTAATAATAATATAAAATATCCATCAAAAAAACAATATTAATACCAAAATAATAATAATGTTGAATGTCAACTGGTAGAATGGAAATCCGGCTAGAATTCCCTTACCTCAAGTTTATATTACCTAACACTCATTTAAACCTCCAGTATAATTGTAAAAACTAGTTATTAATATCACTAAAAATCATATCCATATTTATAATATCATATATGATCATTTCATTACATCATTTAACCCGTTAATTATTAGTATTTTATTCCATGGATTATTTTTGGTGAGTTCTTTACTTGATTTCCAGGATTAGATATCAATGTTTGTTCTTGTCTATAGGAAGTGAAACTATAGAATTTTAATGGAGTGGTATATACATATTTCTTGTACCATTAATCATTCCATTTATCATTATGAATTCATACATTAGGATGATACATATGTTAAATCATTTATGATGTTTGTTCATATCTTTTTAGTGGTTCTTTTGATAATAACGACCACATTTTGTTTTATAAATTTAAACCATGTGTATAATTGAATTCCAAAAAACTGGATGAAACATAATTCATATATTATATCCTATTAAACCATAAAAATTTGTTTCATAACATGTCATGAATGAAATAAAAAAATTGAAACCACATTGTCCACGATGTAGGTAAATCGACACATCATGGACAGTGTTTATATTCCATGAATAATTGGGAGATTATAAGAAGTATGATAATGAATTCTCACTGAACATGAGAATATCCAAAATAGAAAATACTATGGATAATATTTTCCTATTGTATAAGAGGTAGTGAGGAAATAAGAATAAAATATAAAGGTAAATATAAAAGAAGAGTTGAGAAATCTTTTATGAAATTTCGGCAGCGTAACGACGTCGCTCCAAATTTCATAAAATATTTTGTTAAAAAAGGGGTATGTAATCATTCATACATAATATGGTTAGTAATGGGGATATATAATGGAATATCCCAACATAATCCAAATGTAATTAAAATAATAAAATTAAATTAAATAAAATGAAAAAAAAGTTGATGTTTACCTTTTGATCTCTTATCCTTGTGAACCTACTTAAGTCCTTTGGTTTTGGCCTTTTTGTGAGGCCGAAAGATCTAGTACGTTGGGAATAGAATATGGAGGAGTATTGTTCAGATATTAGGTATGAATAAAGGATTTAGAGGTATGGGAGGTAGAGGGAAATTAGGGTGTTATTTGTAGACTAGGGGAGGGAGTATTTATCATTATTTTAATCATTATAATAATATTTTTTTCTCAGTACTATGAACAGTAATAATTCATGTGACCATAAATTGTAATAATGTCATGTCAGTTTGAACCAATTTGGCAGACATCACTTATGATGTCATAAATAGTGTATTTAACTAATAATTTGAATATACGATATTTTAACATATTTCACTATTCATTTAAAATTCATGAATTTCAGAAAAATCCCAAAAATGTACTCTTATGATTTTTGACATTTAGAATTCATAAATGATGTCCATTATTTGAAAATAATTTTATAAATATCATTAATGTAATTTTTATATAAAATTATACTTAATTTAGAATTTAATAATTTAAAAACAATAACTACTTTTATATTACGTTGAAAAATTATTCAAGATGTCATTATCTTAAATCCTTAATAAAATAAGATAATAATACAATTTACTATTAATTAGGGTCATATTAGTATTCATATTACTATTCATATCGGTACGTTACTAATCATCAAAAAACATGTTGGTTTTGCTGGACTCCAAATAACATTCTGAAGACAATTGCAGATGACCATTTTCAAAATTCAAAACATAGAAGTGAAAAAATTAGTTTCAAAATCTAATTATTAATATCTACATAAAACAATTATTTATGCATTTAAAATTATTTTTAAAACCATTGGGTGTTATATAATTCCATCAATAAAAATTGTTTCACTAAATAGTTTTAGGAATATTACTTCCTAAAAAGATGGTTGTGGTTGGTCATGATAACAAACTCATGATTCCATGTTTCCACATCCATTTTAATGGGTTCCCCATAGATAAATTATCAGTTTAGTCATTTGATTCCTCAACACTTTCTCTATAATGTCAATAATCATAATAGGGACTTCGTAGTAAAAATTATTAGGTTTGAGATCATTTTCTTCATATGTAAGTACATGTAATGGTTATGTATTGTACATGCTTTATAATTTTATATGGACCATATGATCAAAACTTGTTAGGAAAGGTGGAATTTATAATTTATAAGATACATGTCCAATTATTTCAATAATTTCATATGTTTTGATGTACCTAGGGCTCAATTTACCCTTCTTAAAAAACATTAAGACATCCATCCATTGATCTTATTTCAGAAATACATGATCTCCCACATGAAATTTCAAATACATTATTTGATTGTTTGAAAAAAAAATTACTATAGTGCGCTACCTTAACATGATCCATAAATAGTGTTTACATTTTTATTTGTCTCCACAATATGTTATGGCCCTATATGTTACCTTCCTCTAACATCATCCCAACAAGTTCGAGTGTGACATCTCTATCCAAATAATACTTCATACAGTGCCCACTGAATTCACTAATGGAAAATCTTATTGTTGGAAAACATTAGAAATGGTATGTATTGATTCCAAAAACATTGAATGTAATGTGATCATGATATAAACATTTATTAGAATGCAGGACTTGTCTTTTTAGACCATCCATTGTTTGATGGTGCTATACATTTGTCATATAAATATTATTATCTAGAGGCCTTAAAAGTCTCTATATAATATTGATGTAGAAGTGGGGATCTCAATCACACACAGTCTATAGAGGTTGACAAGTATATAATAAAACATTAAATAAATAATATATATGCAAATATTATCTTATAGATTGAAAATGTGATAACTTAGTAATGTCACCCCACATCCCCATAAGAATTGATTTTGGTTGAATGATTCATCTAGGATGTCTTTAGGCATTCTTCAGTGGTATAAAAACAAAAAAAATTGACATATAGTTATTAATTTCATTCTTCATATTTTCGTAAAAAATTGTTCCCTCACATCCCAATTAATCATGAAACTACTTGGGTGTATAGAGAAATTTTATCATTTACTATCATTCTATTATTCTATTTTAAGAACTAGTATTAATGGAACACATATCCTCCATTCAAAGTTTATGATGCCATCTTCAACCAAAATCCTTCCTAAATTTTATCATTCACAACAATAATTTTATTGTCAAAATCCTCATCTTTCAATTGATATCATTTTAAATTTTCTAAAAAATATGGTTTCATTGTTATTTGAAAAAGGATTGGTGTTTCCCTGAAATTATAAATTCATATACACATGATTTATAAAACCATCAATATAGGATCCCTCTAAATCCTCATTTGGGTCATAAGTCTATGATAATTCAATTTTAATGAATTTTCTACATAATTTTAATTTCCGGGGTCATAATTTATTGAACAATATTTATCGCTGACTAATTAGAGCTAAAATCATTGCCTCATGTTGAGTTATTTTATTGTAAATATATATTTCAAACACTTATTCACTTTATATATCTCACATCATTCACCATATTAATAGTGTCTCTATAATATTAGAAAATTGATAATGGATGAAAACTCAAGATTATGAGTTGTATAATTTTTTCCATGAGTCTCCAATATCCTTGATTAATATGAAATTACATTATTATATTGAATTAGGACCTATACTATTTAATTCCTTGATGTATCTCTATGTATCAGAAACACTACATTTCCTAATGGTAGAGTCAAAATTTGATCATTGAAAAATATTATTTTCAATTTTTCACACAATCATTCACATTATTTAATCAGTAGAAACATAACCACAGAATGTGAGACCTTGTTTAATAAATTATCTAATAAAAAAAATTTCTGAATGAAACAGTAATAGTATCCTTCAAAACAAACAATGCATCCTATATTGGTTATAGTCATTTGTGTAGGTACTTTTTATACTTGCTTTGAATTTATTAGTTCAACTGAGATTCCATCCATAGAATAATATAGCCAAATAAATAAAAATTCCTAATTATAGAATTCACAATATTAATATTTAACATATAAATTTTTCAATATGAGATTCTCAGGAACGAACCATGACTAATTATTATAGTCATAATATATTTTAAAATACATCAAAATGTCATCAATAAATACCCTAAATATTCATAAAAATAATCCTTCAATAGTTTTTTCATTATATAAATAAACAACAATGGTAAAATAATCATCCCAAAAGGAATTACTATTATCTTCTAATGTCCATACCTCACCTGATTTTTTTTCATCAGAATAAAATTCTTAGTTACTCACAATTGATGATACACAAAACAACGTTATATCATTGAAAAATATTATGATCCATTAATTTGACTAAATAAATATTCGATTCAATGCGGGGATAATTTTTCATTATCATATTATCAATTATTTATCTAAAATCAATACACAGCCTCCTGGATCCATCTATCTGATTAAAAAAGATAATTTAGGATTCCCATGGAGAAAAAATATGGTGAATATATCCATTATTATTCAGCAAATGTATTTGTTTCTTTTTACCAACTAATTTTATGGTATACATTCTATTGGGATTCTATGATATTTTTCTGGTACCATGGATTAAATAATGGGAAAACTAAATTTCATGATCTGGGGGATGTCTAGGTAATTTCTAAGTAATTTTTTCAATGTATTATTATTTAATATTTACATCCCCTATTTTAAAATTATCTTTTTTTCATTCAGATATGTTATTTTATCTTCCTCTTCATTTATTTCATTCATTGGAGATACATGGGGATTATCATAATAAAAGTTATTTGGTGAAGTTTTAATCTAATGATATATAATAATACATCATCTTAAAAAAACTAAATTTCATTCTTATTGAAATAAAATTTCATAACATATTTAGAAAGATATTATTCACTGGGTATTATATCAAATTTCACAGCAGGTATGATGATAATTTCCAAAAATAAATCTTTCTTTTGATTCATAATATGGACTTCCTAACACACCTTTTTCCGAATAGGACGTACTTTAAATGTTTTTCAGTGACAACTCCATAATAAAATAAAATCCAAAATGACTAATTTTTAGTAAAAACTAGCTAGATATAAAATGGTGAAATTATCCATAATCAAATAAAGATTTTAATAAATATTACGATTGGTTTTATATACATTTATCCATGTAATTGAGTATTTCTACATCAGATATAATGATCACAAAGGCTTGGCTATCTCCTCTTGGCATGTTCTATGTTATATACAATTAAAACATGTGATAATGATTCGAATAATTACCCATTTATCTTAAATTTTTTCCATGAATATCATTCGTTTTTTTTCTTCCTATTGCATTCATGAGAAGGACTAACATTTTCTATGCACATGTAACACAATTCAATTTCTATGAGGTATTTCCCATATATTTTATCACACAATTTTCATAATTTTTAAATTTATTTATTCCATTATTAATATTGGATTCTATATCATTTTCATGTTATTCATCTGACCTCTTATTGACTAGTTTTATCTTGAACATGAAGGATCACAATAATTCCATCTCCCTTATTATGAAACGTGACACTATTTCATCATTTGAATGAAATTATTGTAAATGTGATTTCTTTTAGAGACATGGCTTAAGAACATAAAAAAATGATCTATATTGAATTCCTAATTACATATCTAATTTATAATATACAGGGAAATCATTTTTAATGTAACCCTATATTCTAAATCATTCACCATTGCTTTTCTCATTTATCTATGGAATATCGTATTCATTTAAATTCATTGATCATGAGGGAAACCTTTTTTTAATAACGTTTCATTTATGTCTCTTCATTCCATGTTTTCTATTTCATCTTCTCCCACTATATTATGGATCAAACACCATCATTGTGTAGTATATCCCATGATACAATGTACTAATAATATTACCTTTTCATTTTCACGTCATCCATATTTTAGAATGACCCTTTCATATGACATGATATATTTACCATCTACCATTACATTAGTGTTCTCACTTTAATATAGTGGACTCATATTCATGAAACCATCCAATATTAGTGTATTATATCATTATGCATCATGATGTTCCATTATAATAAGGTTATTCATTATAATATGAGTATTATACACAAATATTTTCATGATATTATTAGATTTCACATAAACTATGTAGTATTTATCAGTGGGGAAACCCCCTAAATTTACCTTGGGTATGGATTCCCTTATTTAAAATAGGCATCATTACTAAATAATAGCACTCGATATGTTATCCCATAATAATCATGCGTATTTAGACATAAGAAATAATACCTATAATGGTAAATGTTATTAAATAAAACAATAAGTAATCATAGTTCTCAAAATAGTTATATTTATTTTGAAATTGATCTCCAAATTATTCTTCTAAAATTCCTCTAATACCAACTATTAGTACCTATATCTTTGTATCCCTATGCAGGTGCCAAAAAATTATTACAATTTAATAAATATAAGGATTATATTCCAAATAATTGATCATCATATCTTTATTTATTAACTTGATACGCACAAGGTTCCCATATTACATTGGATATTGAAAATAAAACATGAGAAATAAAAGTAATTTGAATATTTAAGTCATTGAAATTGTCAAATTTTATAACCTATGGGAAAAGTGAACAAATAAAAGTGTTATATCATATGCCTAGTAAGAGTGACGTAAATCAAAACCTTTCATTAATCAATAATGAATAATAAATAAGGGAAGTAAAACTAAATTAAATGATACATTCGATTTATTCAATGACTATCTAAAAATTTAAATCCCTTGATAATATCATAGTAAAGATATCTCATGAAAAAATTATTAAATTATTAATGTAACAAATAATTATTGGACACCATGATTCCCATGATCATAATAACTTTACCATCCATTCCTTTTACAATACAAATTATTCTTTATGGGTAAAAACCTATTTAATTTGGAAAATTTATTAATCACATGAGACTGTTGATGCATCAAGGGGTTTTTTATATCAGTTCACCACCATTTGTTGCATCTAAAAAGAATTAATTATATGTATAATAATTTTTTTAATACATTAATAAATATAACTTAAAAAAAAATCCATATTGATTAAATGATACAAATTTAATATTATTTCTGTGGTTAATCAATTCACTTTCAATGTAAACAATTATTTCAAAAAATGTTATATGGATTAGAAAATTATTATATAAATGATATAATAAATATTTATCTTTAATAGAAACGAAATTTTCAATTAATTTTTACCATTAATAATAGAAAGGGGTAGCATATAGCACATTGAAAATAAATTAGGTGTATAATACTAAAATATTCATTAATTAAGATAATTTCATGTGATGTTTATTATAGAAACCATATCATTAATGAAATGAAAAAAATATCTATATACACTATATATCAACATTAATTTAGTTTAAATAAAAAATAATATAATCAAAAAACATTTCACAGATAACATTATCATGACATAATCAATGAAATAGATTTTAAATCTAGTTAATGAAAATTGAGTTGTGAAATTACTTATCATTTTTAATCAATTGAATAATATACCGATAAAATGAATAGTTATCAAATTAATCCCTTGATGACATGAATATAATTATATTCTTGAATTGATACATCAATTGGTAGTATATATAAACAACAAAAAAGAAATAATTTGCGAATAAATATTACATATTAATGAAGTAAAAGTGTGATGAGAAACCATTACCTCATGCTTCCCTTTAGTGGAACATAATTAAACCTCCAATATAATTGTTTAATGAATGTAATTAACTAATTACATAACTATACACATATATATAATTATTTATAACACAATTTTATAACATCATACAACACATTCTTTAAAAATATTTTATTATTCTAATTGTTCTGGGTGTGTTCTTTTCGTGGTTTCATGTTCAGTTCATATGTGTGTAACAATATTATTTATTCTAAAATGTAAATAATAATCAATGATGTAAATGAAATATTATTCAGGAACCATTGTATTTTTAAATTTTCCTATATATAATTTTTCATACTCTCGTGATATTGTTTCATATGATAGAATGAAAATTTTAAATGATTGTTTATTTTGGGGATTCCTCAGACCATCATGATCTAATTTTTTTTATTTAACAAATTGTATAATTATTAGCTAAAAACAAGAAATAGGATATAATATAACTTTTAAAATCATATATAATCATAATAATACTTTCATGTATTTCCTTGAATGTGGTAATTTTAATCCAATGATAATTAGTCACAGAGTCTGTTAACCCTTACAATTTTAACCATGTTATCATTTATTAGAATAGGATGATGTAATAAAATGGATGGATAAAATATATTCCATTAATAAAATAACCTTATAGTATTCACAGTATTTTAGAGTTATTGTGTCTTTATGGATGAATTATTTTAGGATATTTTAGTATTAGAAAATAAAAAAGAGAGGTGGCTTGAGAAAATTTCCTCTTATAAATCAAAACCTCCAACGATCACTAAAAAATGTAAAATTGGTAATTTTTTAAATCATTAAAAAATTGGACATAGGGAGAGTGTATATGATATGTTTATATGATATTTTATTATCTTTATGCCTTGTGGTGAAAAATTTGGTGGTATATATATTTGAGTTGGGTTGGATTAACTGATTAATAAATGAATATTTTATGTTAATAGCCAAATACATTTGAATGGAATTAACTACGATGAATTTTCATAATAATTAATGTTGTAATGGGTTGTTAAGATTGATATATACTTCAAAAAACCAGTATATTTTTTATTTTTTAGTCATTTTATGTGTTTGCATTTTAATATTAATTCTTAACATTATTTTACATATACTATGGTAAATAATTTCTTACCATAATAATTTTTTTATCCCTATAAATGAAATTGAAATTAAAAAGTAATTTTTAAATTTTGATTCCAAATATATATCCAATTTTAAAAATATAAATTAAATCACATTACTGGTAAACTAATATATAAAAATAACCCCATAAATGAGATGATAAATCTGGATTTTAAACAGAAAAAGTTCAAAAGATATAAATGTTTTTATATCAATATTCTATATAAAATTGATGTGTTTTAACATAATTTTATTAATTTATATATATTTTAACTATAGTGATTTTAAAACCAATATATAATATAATTTACTTTTATAAATTATATATATGAAAAGTCATTTTTCAGTTTAAATTAGTTATTTTTCATTATTTATCAAAAATGAAACTGTTCTGAAAAGTACCAAAAATTAAATGTCACCAAATTATGAAATTAATATTATCCATATGATGATTTTATTGTCAAAAATATTTTATAAAATAGTAAAATTATTTAAATAAGTGTGCCATTTAAAAGAGTCCAAATTACATTTAGAAAATTATATCTTTTTATGGTTAAAATTGGATTTATTCTTATCTAATGAGTATACAACATAAATTATATAATTTAAAAACATTTTATTTCACATAAAACATATATATATCATCATGATGTTTCAAAAATATGAAATAATATAATTTTATATTATTAAATGAAAATGTGGGAATAAATATTTTTTTTAAAACACATCATTTTTGATCAATTGGTATTGAATTAATATATTATTAATTGGTAGAAAATTATTTATTTTTTCATAATTTTTATAATATTTATTACTATTTTAGATAATCCAATTAATTATCAACATTACAATGGGCATTTTATTATGTTTTAGTTAAAATAATTATTTTTAATAGTATATCACAGTTCGTTTATGATTTGTATAGCAGGAAATGTATGATATTGAATAAATTAAATTTATTTAAGAATAAAACTTCCACAAATAACTAGGGTGTTATACGAATACTCACCTACATCCAGCTATAATTGATATATTTTACTATTTATTTTTCTATTAGTGTAATTTTATGTTGAATTTATCCTTTTAAAAATTAAACTGAACTAAAATAAAGATAAATTAATATGATTTTGGGAAAATATTACGAGGAAATATTTTAATATAAGAACACAGTTTCAAACATTATTAATTTTTTTATAGCTGTATTAAAACCACCATAAAAAATATGATAAACATAAAATAATTATCCTTTTAAATTTCTATGATGATCATTCCCATTAATAAAACTATAGTAATTGGTAAAGAATTAGAAATTTAATATAAATATTAAAAAATAGGTAAATTAATAATATTAATGATTTAAATTATTTTCGAAATGCTATATATTTTAATTTAATTTGAGTTATATATGTTGGGTCTTTGAAAATATAACCACCAAATATATGGTCTAACAAAAAATGGTTATTTGATATATGATCATTGTGTATGAAACTATCAAATATTTGTGTTGATGTTGTGTAATATTTTTATTAAATTTGAAAATAATAAATAATAGTGTAATGATAAAAATAGATAATATTTAACTAAAATAGGTTATTGTGGAAATAAATGTTTACTATTCATGTATAATAAAAATAATCACTATAAAAATATTTTATATGTTTATAAAATTTAATATAATTTTTTATTTGACATATATATATATATTCATAATATTTTATTTCTATAAGATAAAAATTATATTTTGATGGGATGAAATGAAATTATTTTATATTAAAAATTTAAATCATTTAATGATTTGGTTAGGAAAGGGTTGTGTATTTTATTATTAAAATATAAATTTGATAATTATTTAATGATTAATATAATGTAATGGTTCAATTTAAGAAAAAATTTGATTAAACTTTTGAAATTTATCATTTATTTAAAATAATATTATCAACACCTCATATTAAAATGATATTATTTTTGTAAAAAAAATTTTGTTCTTCGTATATTATTTTCTAAATTAAGAGTTATAGTATTAATGTTTTTCATTAGAATAAGATTGAATAGCATTAAAAAAATTTAAATTGATTTTTTTTTATAATATTGTCAATTTAATTATGTATATAAAAAATTTGTTACTAATGTAAAAATTGAGTGATTAAAGTTTGGAAAAAATTAGGTAATAAGGGACTAACAATGTGGTAAATACATAAAATATCATCAATACATGTCTATAATTAGATTAAATGTTAAGAATGGTCAAAATAAATTATTTTACATTTTTTATTATCATTCCCGTTAAAATAAAAATCATATACATTAACATATAAATTTCTACATATTGAAACTCAAAACAAACAAATAAAAACCTATCACTCCCCCACCATTTCCAGACCACGTGATTCATTATCTGTTGAATATATTAACATGTTCCCAATCCCAAAAAAAATTAAATTTATTATATCATCATCTTATATTAAAAAATCCATAATACATCATTCCAATTGATCTCTTATCATGGTAGTGAGAATTCATTAACATATACATCGATTTATGCATCATATTTTTATGATTACTCTCTCATGTTGTGTGATATCGAATATAAGTTAGACAACATCTTCTTATGAATTTTTTATTCAATAAAATATTTAACATGTTTTGTAAGTGTGTTGATGGTGTCTAAGGGGTTTGGCTCATGAAAAAGAAGAAAAATAGATGGATCTATAATGAGATCATACATGGAAAATGGTTTGTAGTAAATGTGTTTTGTAATTGGTCATCCTGTAGAAGGGGATTCATAGTTAGAGAAACATTGAAATGTGACCTAGTAAAACATTTTTCTTGAAAAATCATAGGATAGTGATGATAACCATTCAACCAAACATTTTTTAAAAAGAAGGGGTTGTATAAGAAAAATGTGCTAGTCAGTTTCCTATTAGATAGAGTGAATCGCACAGATGTGAGCATTATTTGGCCAACCTTGGGTAAAAGACATATATTTCATAAAATATGGATGTTTTTATTTTTCCCCATTTATATTGAATATATATCCATGAATTATATCCCCCATTATACCCACAAAAATAACAGTGATTATCCATGTACTCCTCCCACCTCCATGTGTTATTCTCCCTCGTTATATTAGGTTTTGGAGTGCCTTTGGTTTTGAATCATTTCTCTGGGTAAGAATTCACGTCTATTTAATTCCATTATATATAACTGTCTTGTATTTTTGTCTCAGATCCTTAAAAATCTATAAACCATTGTTTTTTTTCCTTTTCGTGGCATTTGAGGTTGTTTTGCCAGAAGTCAAGGGTTTTGTTGGAAAATGTGTTGTCTATGATAATGAGGTTGGTTGCCTAATGTATTTTGACCATAGTATTAATGTTTTCTATGTGTATGTGGGTGTTTATATAATATTTCATACATGGTTTTTATATTTTTTATGAATAGAAGTAATTTTTTCTTTATATTTTGTTAAATGAACTCTTAAAGACCATGTTAGGTTCATTGATGATGTGGGACTAAACCTAAGGCTTTCCATTGGGTACTCCAATCCCTTTTACAATGGTGAAATTAATTCGTAAACATTAACAAAGAGAAATTATTATAGGAAATTGGTGGTATTTTTCACATACAACGTTTTATTAGTTTATGGAATGATTGAAATGGTCAAATGACAGTGTTTGTGAGTAGCCAAGGAGGCTTTTGGAATGGTCCAAGTGATACATCCATTATTTTTATCCGGTTAGGTTTTCCAAGGATGTAGAATTAATTCTCAATCTGGGTAATGTTATTAGTAGATGTTTTAACCATAGAGTGAATTTCGAGATGAGTTTATTAGTTTATTATAAATCTTGGTTTGAAATTATGGTATGTTTCCTATTTCTAGAAAAATGTATTAATCGATAATTTTGTTGGCCTGAAATGAAATGGAATACGTTGGTAATTATTATGTTACTCATATATGAATACACATTTATTAAATGGGTACATCCAGAGGATTTGAAATACAGAGTATAGATTTTGTGTTTTCTACTATAAGAATAGGGATGGGTTTTATTTATGCAATGATTTTTATAATGGTATTTTAGTAACATGATAATTGAATTTTAATGAGTTTATGTGATATTTTTTTTAATAATTACTTCCATATGGAAGAATATATGAGTGGGGTATTGGATTGAAGATCTAACCCCAAGGGTAAGGATATACTTATTTTCTAGGAGAAAACTATTTATTATAAAACTATATTATTGGACAATTTATACTCATATTTTGGATTTTATAGTAAAATTATCTAGTATACACTAATTTTTTATTGTTTTTTGATTTTGGAATAAGGCTATATGAACCTATTGTTGGCATGGTTAGCGATGTCAAACTGAAAATTTATTCTCCCAATATAAGTATATAATATGGATAAAAGATATAATTCTCCATGGATAATATATAATATGAATTTATTAATGTAATATAGTTTGACTACAACTATATAAACCCTTTATGATAGGATTTAGAATGCCGGTATAGTCTGTGCTAGTTTTGATGAATACATAAAATGACAAAACATGAAACATAAACATGGTTAATTAATATATTTTTAAAAATGTGGAACATGATTCTTTTGATTTCCCATTTTTTATTTGAAATTGATTACTAACATTAAAAATGTTACAGACTAGTTATATATTTATACATTGTTTTTGGTGTCCTACTGTGTTGTACTGAAACCATTCTAAGCCTGCCATAGTAATTGGACTCATGAGGTGATTCTTATTTTATTATGGTATATTTTTAAGACATGGACCTCAAGTTTGGTATCTGAATGTGATTATGGGATGGAACATGGAATGATATAACCGGATTGGAATCATGATGGTGTCTAGGTATTTTCATATTTTATGTATTTATGGTCTTTAATGTATGTCTTACTAATAGGTTTATTGTACATTTAATTGCCATCTTTTGTTTTCCCTTGTTTTACTGTTGTACTTGCCTTTTGTCATCATTTTTACTGCACATTTGGTTGGTATATCAATTAATATATTTTCGATGTTGTTTTACTATAATTATTGGGTATAGATCCATATTTAAAATTAATATAACTACACAACATATCAGTATAATTTGGTGTATGGGGAGGCACAACAAAGGTCGCGTGGGGTTCTGACTATAGGAACAAGGAATTGTGGCTACCCTGCTAGGGTGTCACAATGTGGTGTCAGAGTATTTTTTGTTATTCTTTCTATTTTTTTAATGGTAGAAATGAGACTATGTTTTTATAGGGTCTTGGTAATGAGGTCATTCATGGGTTCCTATAAAACCATATACTAGGTCGAAACCATGTTTCCAAGGGTGGTAATTAAGGTTCTATTTTGTGCATTTATAGTTGATTGGTATTTACACCTTCATTATAGCACATGGATGTGTTGTTATTTGTTTATGAGGTTTTATTTCTTGTCATGTTATATAAGGACAATATATTTTCAATCATTCATAATTCTTGCTACATAGTATTTATAGTCTATCCATATTTGTTTTGATGAATAGTTCCCTATAATTTATATAATATTTTTATACCTTCCTAATTGGGATCATCCCCATTAAAATTATCATTAAATTATTATTATTAAAAATATTTCAGGAATTTTTTCATAAAATGATTGTATTTTTAAAATATTTGGAAATGAATTGTTTATAAATTTGAATTCTCAGGTTTTCATATGGTAATGTTAAATTAAGAATAATGTCCAATGATGGAAGCTATAGGTAAAAATGAAAAACGTATTCATATGGTTGATTTTCAATCTAGTGTTTTGGAAGGTTGGGATGTGGGGGGAAAATTAGTAATGATACATTAGGATCTAGGCTATGAGATCTTTATGATTTTGGATGTTTTGGGGAGTGGAATGTGGTTTGTTATAAATTCAATTATGTTGTGACCCATAGGTTGTGATATGTATTTTCATAACATGGTTGGAATGACTATTTTTATTTGAGACCTTCTAATTTGTGTTTTTGATCATATGCTTTGTGTTTCTATCATAGATATGATGTGTGTATATGTATATTTATTAATTGTCATAGATTAAATTATCTATATATGTGTCAGACATAGTGTTTTTCAGAACATGGTATGTAATTATTATTTATGTGTGATGACTTATTGGATTTTTTATATAAATTTTCTAGTGGTACAGAATATTGAATTTGTTATATGGTACTCTAGTATAGAGTGTTATTGTAATTTATCAGTCGAGGGAGATCTGTGAGAACTATTTTCTACACAGTTAGTGTTCTTATGTGCATAATGAATTGGTTAAAATATTAGACCATGATAGTGGAATAATAGTTCTTCTTATTATAGTGGGATATTTGGTAGTTCTAGTGGTTTTGGGAAATTTGACATGGGTGGTGGTTGTAACTCTATTTCTTGGGTAATCGAGGGGAACTAGAAGTGGGGATAACTTTATGTTGCTTGTTCATTGTTTGGGAAGAATGGGTGGTGAATTTGATGTTGACAAAATGTATAGTATTTGAAATAATGTTTTAAAAAAGTAATGTATAGGCTTTGGTTTCATTAGAATAGAATCACATGAGTGTTTCTGGATTAGAGCATGCAAATTTAGAAATTATTCTTCATTCATGAGATTGATCATGTTAGTTTTATTTTGTTTTATAAAGTAATCAATGATGATATTTAATGGATGATATGAGGATATCTAGTGCATGGACCAATTATTATGGTTTATGAATGATTTCCATAAGGAAGGGTTGTTAAATTGTTTGAACTATACTGTTTCATGGTCAATATGTTGGATGGACATATCATTAATTCCTTGAGTTTGATATAGGAGGTTGAACCATGAGGCATGGTTAGTTGTGTGAGTGGTAACGTAGGAATTTCTCTCTTGATAAAAAAATAATGTAATTTAGACTATGGTTCTTTGATTCGTCATATGAATGTGTGTTACCTCGATGTTTCTCATGTTTTCTAGATTTGGGCATGTTTAGCGGAGCCACGATATTGTTGGGGATATTGGAACATGTGGCTCAGGATAAGTACCACTCGATATATATGAAAAAAAGTGTGAATCATTAGTCATATAATAGAATGCATTAGATTGGGTAGGTTTAATGAATCATTTATTTATAGTTTTGGGTAACTATTATCATGTTAGAATAACTGTAGTGGTGTTGTCGAAGTACTACCAATGGAAATGTGGGTCACAAAAGCTTATCGGAGAGTGGTGAGGCATGGGTGAGTTTTGGTTAATGAATTCCCAACTAAATTGTAATGCTCAATTATTGTTCGTACAATACGGTAATGTATTATAATGATTTTTTATAGGTTATGGTTTCTTTGTAGTGATATGTGACATCCTTGATGGTTTAGTTGCGGTGGTATTAAACAATGAAATCATGGGGTCCATCTAGAACTATGAGGTTCATGTTGTAAATCATGACATGTTCATGGGTACACCATTGGATCCTTTTCTATACGTTGAGATAAAAATATATTATTTATTGGTTAGATGCAGAAAATCATGGAGGATGTTTTTGTAATGTAGTGTGAGGAATGCCGCATCATCATAGGTTATGTCACAACCCGTATCTCTGGTACGCTGTGTGACGTTGTCCCGCCTCCACCTAACTAGACAACCGCTGCTGGATGCATTTCCGACCACCACGTCACCGAGTGGCACCGGCCTTGTCCACCTGCGGTGTTCCCCAGAGCCTCCATGATGGTGCTTCTTCTGCGTGCCACCGAGTGAGGTTCATTTTTCTGTTCTTCCTTCTGGATGCGCCTATGGACCTCTTAGGATTCCATTGTCATTTAGGGCATCTTAGTTTCATGCTTCCCTTAAGTAAGAACCACCCTCCTCTAAAAAACGTAATGAGAAAAAAGTTACGGATGGTCTATTCATTATTTGTTTAACCCACGCCCTCCACCTTAGCATTATAAAAAGTAAGGGTAAATTATACATCATAGTTAAGATAATGATAAATGCGTTTCAAATCCCCCTTATTGACCACCCACATATTCATGAATGAGGATAAATATCATGGGTAATTTTTGAATGAAATTACCACCCCTACCTCATGAACTGTCAGAGGTATTGCGGCTGTTAGCGGAAGAAATTTCCCTATCAGAGTAAGGTCATTGACATTTTTTGATCCCGTATCATAACCTCCAAGTATTTCTTCCTCTTTCGGTGGAGGATGTCTCATCACTTTAGTAGAGGATCCATTCGTGGTGGCACCAGGACAATACTCCACTTCGAAACTTACATAAATATTTGAAGGAAAAGTGAGTAAAAGGCCAAGGAATTAATGAGGTTCATTTAATGAATGAACTATTTAATTCCCCAATGGTTCAATTAAAAATAAAGGATTATAAGAAATTATTTCACATAAAAAGTAAACAGTCCCCAGCACCGTTTTTCATCTGCATGAAAAACAAAATAAAATAACTTTTCATGTTATTTTGTTATTTTCTTGTATAGTCCTAAATTCAAATTTTTATCCCAACCTACTGATTTTGAAGTGAATATTCCCTTCAGCGAATCATGGAAGTATGGATACAATGGTGCCCTATGACTTTCAATCCATGCATCGGTCTAAAATATAGAAAACTCTGCTCCCACCATTACTGAATGTACCTTAAGAAATGTTCAAAAGTTTATTCTGGGAAAACCGGTCCACATAGCCATGAACCGTCAATTTTCACAAACTCATAATATTCCACAATATTTTAATAAAACTTCCATAAAATTTTCATGTCCTTACATTAACCCTAGGGATTTTCCTCCCCGAAATCTACAACAAAACTAGTGGAACAAATGGAAATACTGGGTACACATCTGTGCCTCCCGCTCCCATGTGCTCTCTTTGAGATTTTTGTGCATCCAACATACTCAGACCAGAGTAATCATCTTCCCACAAAGGACCCACTCTTGTTGATCCTCTATCTCCTCCAGAAAATCTGCAAACGCCACCCCATCGACGATGTCCAGCTCGCCCCAGTCAATAACGTGCAAGGGATCATGTATGAATATCTTCAACTATGACACGTGGAACACGTTATGAACCTAGGGCATCAGTGGGGAAAGACCTAGATGGTTATCCTCCTCTCCTACTCTGGTAATGAATTGGAGTGATTTGATGAACATTGGATATAGCTTGATGCACTGGCCAATCCCCCATAATCATCGTTGGGGTGATACCCATAAGAATACATAGTCTCCATATTCAAACTTGAAAGGTCTCAGTCTCCTATTAGAATAATACTTATAATAGATTTTTGCAGTCATTATCTTCTCCAAGATTACCTGAACCTTCTCTATGATAGCCCGTACCAATTATGGACCCATAAGTGATGACTCCCCTGAGTCAGTCCAACAAATAGGTGATCTGCATTTTCTCCAGAACAAGTCCTCAAATAGTTCCATGCCGATTATGAAGTGATAAATATTGTTTTATGAAAAACCGACTAGGGGAAGGTGGTCCTCCCAACTATGGAAAAATTTGAGTACACAAGCATGTAGAATTTCCTCAAGTTTGTGTATGGTCCACCCCATCCAACCATCTATCTGAGGGTGAAAGGTAGTGCACAAGATTATATGAGTTCTGAACACATCCTGAAATCCCATCCATAATCAGGATTTTAAACATGCATCGTGATCTAAGTTTATTTTCGATAACATTCGGTGATGTAACACTATCTCCGGCACATAGTGGCTTCCCAAGACCTCTACTCATCCCTTCTCTCGGATGGGTAGGAAGTGGGACGAAGTGATGAGTCTTCAAATGATCACCTAGATGAAATCGTGGCCCCTGGATGAATGTGGTAGCCCTGTCCTGAAGTCCATGGTGATACCATTCCACTTATACTATGGTACCTTAAGTGGCTAATCCAATCCTTATGGTACCTGATGACCGGCATTCACTTGCTGACAAGTGAGGCACGATGATACATATTTTTTCACAACAATCCTTATCCCTAGCCACCAGTACAGACGTAGGAGGTCTTGGAACATCCTTTCTACTCTTGGATGTACTGCCAAAGGGGATGTGTGGAACTCCATCAACACCTCCTATCTATGTGTCACTCATACTAGAGTGCATCCTCTGAAAAGGAAGACATGCTCCCCTCCTTTAGAAAATCCATCATGAGCCTATCCTATGGATATTTGAGCATGTCAGACCTCGTAGTCTATGTCCCCAAGATGTGCCTCCCGAGCTTGCAGAAGAAGTTGAGGAGTGGTATTCAAAGACTAGATAAAAGCTCCTCCATCACTATACATGAAGGATAACTACAACGTGGGTAGCTAATCTATCGTCTCCCTATGAAGATATAGACTAGAACTCCTACTATGTGTGTTTGCTACAAATTTCCCCTTCCAAGGAGTATAGACAATCTCAAATTCATACTCTTGGATAAACTCTACCCATCATTGCTATCTCAGGTTTAGGCCCTTCTATGAGAAGATATACCTGAGACTCTTATGATCACAGTAAATAGTAAATAGTTTTCTCATCAAGTAGCGTGTCCACAAATTTAGTGCAAATAATATAGCTGCTAACTCCATGTCCTGGGTAGCGTAGTTTTTCTCATGATGTCTCAACATTCAAGGGATGTCGGTGATTACCGCTTTCTCCTATAATAGGACACAACCCAGTATAGTCCCTGATGTATGGAAGTATAATATATACCCAACGCCCTCTACTGGTATCCTCATGATGGGAGCACTCTTTAGTCTCTTCCTCAGCTCCTCAAAACTCTGTTGGATCTTTTTTTCCACAAGAAATGTTGTCCCTTCTTCATCAATTCTAGGAAGGGTGCTTCTACCCTCGAGGAGCCAGATACAAATCTCTGGTAGTACCCATCCAATCCCAGGAAACACCACACTTTGGTCACACTCATGGGTGGTTCCAAAGAATCAAATTCCTCTATCATTAATATATCTACTATAACTCTAGCCTCCGAGATAATGTGTGAAAGGAAGTGGAATTCCCATATCCTTAAATGGAACATTGAGATCATGCAGTAAACTGGTTCACACAGAGCGTATCCAGAACAACATGCAGGTGCACGGCGGTATACTCCTCCGACGCCAAGTATACCATGATGTCAACGACGAAGACCACTACAAAGTGATCAATGTATGGCTAAAATATCATTTTCAATTTCCCCATGAAAACTTTTAGAGTGTTGGTCATACCGAAAGGCATCACCAAGAACTTGTAATGGCCATAATAAAAACTAATGGTTGTCTTTGGTACATCCTTGTCCCATACTCGGAGATTACGATAGCCTAATTTGAGTAAGATCTAGGAAAAACAACGAGGTCCCTTCAACTAGTCAAAGATATCCTTGATCCTTGGGAGCATATACTTTTTATTCACAGTACCCTGGTTCAAGAGCCGATAGTCCACACATAACCTCAAGCTCCCATCCACATTTTTGGCAAACTAGATCATGGATTACCCAAGAGAAACACGAGTCCTTATAAACCCACTTCCTTGCAAGTCCTACAGCTGTACTCGCAACTCACGAAGACCCACGTGAGTCATACAATATGCTGGTGTAGATTTCGATATCATCTAGGGGTTCAGGTCGATGTAAATGTTAACCTTTTTGTGTGAAGGTAGTCCTAGAACATCATCATGAAATAAATCAGCATATTTTTCCACCTCTACAGGATAACTCGAACACCTCACATCAACTGCTCTGTGGGTGAGGCTATCCAACTAATGAGTAATCGGGTGCACCCTCCTCTAAGAAATTCCATCATGTATAGCAAGGTTTCCTTCTCACCAATGAAGGTAAACCTGATCTGATCCATTTAGAAACACCACACTTTTTCCCTAAAATAAATTATTTGAGAAAGTACTATGGATAGCTTGTACATACACAAGATGGCGTCTTATGGCCTCGACAATGCTACTAAGAGATCCCAACTAAGTCTCTCGCCTCATAGAGTGTTCTCACACTACCTACACCAATGTATAATCATTTAATATTATCCTATAAGAGTCATTAATCACATGGATAATTTGGAACGTTTCATCTAAATATTATAACTTCGAATGAGTTACATGGAAATGAAAGAGTTACTAGAACTTGGAACAATATGTCTTATAACTAGGGTGGAATAGACAAATCTCGTACCTCTAATGATATCTGGAGTGATGTGGTCATAGGCCTCTACTGCATGTTGTTGTGCTCTCCCTTGTCCAACTGTCCATGTGGTCGGGGTGGACCTCCTGGTGGTGGTGGTTGTAGAACCCCAAATCGCTGCCAACTGACTATTGCACGACCTAATCCTCTACCTCATTTTCTAGCCTGCGGACTCCCTCATATTGATTTTTGCCTCTTCCTGTGTGGTCCCTTGGCCATATGATGAATTTTGGTACGACATTTCATGAAGTCATGAGCCATGTGGCCATTCCCACAACATGCGAAGCACATTTTTCCTCCCAGATGACCTTCTCTACCTCATGATCTCCATACCTCCAACCTTACATCATGGGGTCATCCATCGGTGGGTATAGACGAGATGGACCTCTACCTCATCTTTATACTATCTCTTATCGATTACTCGGCTACCTAACATCTGGTGGTGGATATCACTATCGGTTCTTTCACTACTATGAATCTCTTTACCATCATTTCTCACTCAAGAACTCCATCCTACGTTAGGATATCCATAGCCATCATCGATGCTATGATATCTCCCCGGAGACCCTTCTCAAAGGTCTGGGCCCTAAAGAATGGGTCAAATACCATGTCAGTGGAGTAGAATGAGAGGTTAGTGAATCTCTCTGTGTACTGCACCACTGATAAACAACCTTAATGTAAGTCCAATAGCTATAGGATACAGTCTGACTGTAGTGTCGCTAGAAAAAACTCCACCAGGAAGAGGATTTCATTGTGTCTCTAGGTAAGGGTTTCCTCGTCACGGGTATGGAGCGTCAGGATCTACAATATCCCCAATTTTCACTATAAAAGGCTAGCAGCTAGAGTAACCATATGCTCTGCGTGTGTCTCAACGCAGGAAAAAACTCTAGCCACAACCTACAACCAATGCTCAATTTCCTGGGGAACTGTCTTGCCTCGAAACCATGGAGGCCTTGGTCAATGGAACATGTGCAACACTCTCAATTAGTGTGCATTGTCTACTGGTGGGGATGGTGGCATCTACATCCCAATGGGTGGGGTTGTTGTTGCTCCCCCACCCAAAGGTGCTACCTCAAAAAGAGGTCCATGCACCACAGCCTCGTCACGTGGTGTACTATCATCGTGTACACACATGGGATTCCTAGATGCCTGTCTACGCGACAAAATCCTAAAAAGATACAATTTTTCGATAATCAATATATTATACATGGTGAGATGATTTAAAAGATACCAAAGTAAAAAAAATAATCCAAAACACAAGAACTCATTGTTTTCATGCGCCGAGTCAGGAATCAGAGTTCAGGGTCATGTTCAATGTATACGTCGGCCGATGCACCAACTCGGGACTCCCCGAACAGAAAACCATACCCAAAACACTTAACAATATTCCTCTATTTTAGGGATCAAAGTACTAGTTCATAGGTATAACTGACTCCTATGATACAAATTTGTCAAGACCTGACTACTGGGGCTTGTTCTGTGGCTACCCCAAGCACATCTTCCATAGGCCAAGGGTTGGTGACTAGCACCGAAAAGACATATCCCTAAAACGGGAAGGCATTTCTTTCAACATGTAGAAAACACAATCCAAGAAGACAACATGATGAAACCCCGAAGTAAAACTATATTAGTAATCGTGTGTACTGAAAGAAAAAGGGGTCAGAATACAAGACCAACGGAAGGGTACAACAACAACTAAAAAAACAACTCCTCGAATCATCCACCAAGGATCTTACCTTAAGGGTAGGTACAACTCATCTCCCCTACTCTCCACATCAGAGAATATCCTATGTGAACCGCCTGGTCCTAGATCCCTCAATTATTAGCAAAGCTACTTGTTGAATACACAAGACACAACATAGGGATGGTGAATCCCATGTAAAATGGAGTATAACTATACCAATTGGGACCCCAAGACTCCCAAAGGTCTCACAAGAATCCACAATGGAAAACCTCAAATAAGGATATCAAACAAAAAGAAAAAATAAATAGACACAGCTCAAACCAGATATATGTAAAGCAAAAAAGTAAAAATGATTTGTCGAAATGATATATCATAATACTCTATTGAGAGGCACTACTACTAACCATACGATGTCTTACCCACACATGATCAGTAGGTACTAAACCTTTCAAGACACACATCGGATCCAACCTACCCTGAGTTGATAGGTACTAACCTCCGCTATCCTACACATGATCTGTTTCACATAGGATCGGCATGCGTTGACCCACACTAGATTGCTGAGCATTGACCCACATAGAATACGACCCACACATGATCGGTACGCGCGGACCCGCACTGGATCCCTGAGCACTGACCCACATAGGTTATAACCACCAATATATCATTTCTGTTCCATACAGGATACCTAGGTGCTGACCCACATAGGATAATTCGGTACTAACCTCTGTATGATGTGTCTCCACCCTCTGCCTCATTTCCATCCACTAGATTCCTGCTCATAGAATTCTTGATTATGGGAGAATCCCTCTGCAATTCATCGTTCGTATATAGACCTCTACAATGTCCCATGAAGAAGTAACTCAATTATTCGTCACGTCAAAAGGAACCCAATGCAATATAATGCACATAAACTGGATGACTAGTCTGTAAGTTATACGAATTTTAGTGCTGAGGGCCTAGTTGGATTCATAGTTGACCCAACCCGGTCGTACTATAACATTCTCCAAAACTCTCATTGTGCATCAAAAAAGGACGACCTTGCTCCAAGGATCCCATTACTATGGATGGTTCATAAGATACATCCTTTTAAACGTATCTGGGACCGAATGGGTTTGGGTCCGTTTCAACCTTTTTGGTCTGACCCGGCCTGCACCGGCTGGTCCTGTCCAGTTGGGCTGGGCCATAGTGGGATTAGCCCGTGAGGCCGTAGACCGGTCCATCCCACTAGTGGTGCGCTGCCCATAGGGCAGTCTGGCCTGTCAGCTAGCACGACCCGCGTTTGGGTCACATGTTCTGTTTCTTTAGAACTACCCTGGAGCTATTGGGATAAATTAATTTTGTGGGGCCACATGGTGTCTCCTCATTATTTGCAGGAGGTATATCCCTTTCTAGCTCATCATGGATTTGAATTCATGGATTCTTTTAGCATAGTGTGCGACCGCACGCCGTGTAACGACCCAATGTTTCGTTAATAGAAATCCCACTTGATCAAATTAAATGTCTCTTTATGAAAAATGTTTTTATAAGATGTCTACTTTATTGGTTTTATGTTAAGAATTTTGTGGAGTTCTAATATAGCCTTTGAACAGTGATCACATGGTTAGTATAAATATAGGACTTTAACAAATCCAATTTACTCAGACAAAATAATCGATGTCCTCGTCCTGTAGAATTGCTCCATACGAAGCTCATTTGTCAGAGCTTGGAAAAGAGGTGGAATCCTTGGGCTTCGCTCTTGACCAATCTCAAGATGAGCTTCATCATGTCAAGTTCGAACGTGACCATCTACAGGAAAATTGGAATTTGATTGAAATTACCACTCGAGCGATGTTATCTGAGACACCCAATGAGTCTGTCACCATCGCACACCTTACCCTTAGGTCTTATGCAGCTGTTTTAAGGGGTTATGTAACAAATAAGTAGTACTATGTTCATGTACATTATTTTTTTTATATAATAATGAATATAATTTCTATTCATTTATTATACATTGTAAATAATTTTTAAAGTACAAATGGTGTTTTTAGTTATTATTTAATTATGAAATCTATTTTATTAAATTAAGGGATATTTGAATTAAATAACATTTTAATAAAATAATAATATTATTATTAAATTAATTTTTATTAAATATAAATGATCTTATAATTTTATGAATTCAATTAAAATTTTTATTAAGGTTTGAAAGCCATTTCGGTAAAAACCCGTGAATTTTCGATAAATGACGGTTTTTATTTTAAAAGTGAAATTTCACATATTTAGAAAATTATTTAGATAAAATAAATATTATTTTTGGAATCAGGACGTCGAAATTATCCAATGGTGAATTTTTCATAATTTTCTGAGACAGTCAAATTTTTGGGTAAAAATTAAATACCGTTTAAATATATAATGTGTTTTATGACATCATAATGACCCAATGGTGTTGTAATAAAATACCATAATCCTTATTTTCGGCCAATATAAGATTTATCAATAAAATAATGTGATTTTTGGTTTTTTTACTTACTTTTCAAAGCATTAATGGACCCCTCAATATATATTCAACACTTTCCATTTTTAAAATAATTTCTATGGGAGTGTGACTCACCTCCATATAATCAACCTAATTATTTTAATAATTTCGGACATGGGAATTATAAAATATTTTTTTTCTATTCCCTTTTCCAAAAACCATGGGCAAAAACCATGGGATGGTTTTTGGTTTGGATTAATTTAATGTAAGGGGACCCAAACCTAAATAATAACGAATTCCATCACCTTTCCTATATAAACCCACCCAATATCCCACATCCTCTTCACTAAAATCCATTTTAGTTCAACCAAACACTGACCTACACTCTCCAAAATCCTCACAATGTGCCCCAAGCTCCAAATAAGCCTCTCACAAGCCTCTCTCTAGCATTTGGAAGCACACTTCCAAGTAAGGGTTTTTTCTTCCTTTCTCATTTTTTGTCGAATTTCATTAAGTTGTATTGCCCTTTTAATTTCAATTATGAATGTTGGGGTATGGTTTTGAACCTCCCCCATAGTTACCTCTTATTTTTTTAATGATAGGAGACCCCTTTCTCTCACATTAAATGCCTCCCATGTACACCCATTACTATGCCGAAATTCTGAAAGGAACTTCTCTCTCTTCTTTTACATTCAAAAAATACTTTTGTATCACGAATCTAAATTCAATTTCAATTGTTGGGACATGTATATATATGACCTCCTTACTGTAAATTACATGCAAATATGACGAGGAACCCATTTCTATCTCATCAACCTTTTTTTATGAATTCTTATGTCACGCCATTACGTTGCCGAAATCGCACCGATTTTATAAGCCAATGTCATTATGTAGAGAATACCATGCCCATTTCTCCACCAAGGGTATTCACCTTTATGCACATTTACTTATTGATTGTAAATTTTCATGTATGTTTTCCACATTCCTTTATCGTGGAATAAATGATTATGTTTTATGAATCCAAGTTTTATGATCCATGTGGCACACTTATGCATGAAATGAAATGTTTAAGAAGGGTGCACCCTTATAGCTCTCCAATGCATTGGGTAAAGTATAGTATCATGATACGTCATGTGCAATGAGTGTTGAATAATTATAATTCAAGTGCATTGAGGGTTTACTCGTGATTTATGTGTAATGAGGGTTTACTCATGCTCCATGTGCAATGAGCCTTGGCTCATGGTAATTCCATGATAAGTGTTGTTGCCACATCCCCATTTTATGATTATCATGATTTATCATGTCTTTATGTTCATGTTTATTTTATTCTCTATTGAATATTCCTATTGTCTAACATTTATTGTACTGCTCATGTTATTCCATGTGTACTCCCTTACTAGGCTTTATAGATCACCCTTTTCTTATGCATGTCCTCAGGTTATCCCATGCAATGCTAAGTACGAAGGAATGTAGGGGTCATGAAAAAGAAGTTTTCAATAAAGATGTTGTATTTTATTTTTTAAGTTTTTATGTAATGATTTTAATACCCTAAGACACTAAACCTCTCGAACTTCTTTGTTGTATCAAGTGAATTTTTATGTAATAAATCATGTTTAAGTTGTAATAAAAAGAAGTGTTGTTATAGTTCGTATCAGAGGATAGGTTTAGTTATTTTTGAGATTAGGAAACCCTAGTAAAACCTTAGATACAAGACTAAGTATAATAGAAACATCCCTAAGTTTTGGTAAATACTAATTAAGTGGATTATAAAAAAAATACATCCCTGTCTGGATACGAGCAGGTAGAGGCGGCTCTGGCACAGATGTATCCTAGGGGTAAAACTCGAAAACACCGCTTTGAGCTAGACTCAAACGGGAACTGCTGCACGACAACGGGCCATGATGCACTCTTGGTTACGAAACTCCTGGGGGATATGTTTTGATAAATTCACAATCTTAGTATGAACCCTTATTAAGGGAAAAATGCCCCTAAGAATATATGTTAGAAAGTAGATCATGAAAAGCCAAGATTGAAGCCTATAGACTCATGAGATAAGGAAATAAAAGTTTATTTTTGAGTCATCAACTTTTTTCTTTGGATTACCCTTTATGTGTTACCCATAAATTTCCTTTTATTCCAGCCAATGGCTGGTAATAGGAGGACTCGGGCTAACAACCATTGTGAAGATCAATGTGATGACTGTTCTAATGAGATGCCAAATCTAATGGGAGCGAGAATCAAGAACTTTGTCACCCTTATCTCTCATCTAACTCATTTTTTGAATATAAACATGGGTCAAGAGGAACATTCACCCCCCCCTAAGAAAGAACAAGTCTCTATCGAGAGCATCATGAGACAAAGGCATCAAACTTTTAGTGGATCATCCAATCCTACGATCGCTGAACAATGGATCAAATCCATTGAAAAGATATTCTACATACTCCAATGTTCTGAACAAGATAAGGTTCTCCTAGCGGCTTATCGTATGGAGGGTGAATCTGATCAATGGTGGACGTTGATCAAAAATACTAAGCCTGAGGAGGAGATCGAGGCGTTAGAATGGAAGGATTTCCAGAAGATGTTTATCGATAAATATTTTTCGCGCACCCTCCATCTTAATATGGAAAGGGACTTCCTTTCCCTAAAGAAAAAATATGAATAATCTGTTGGAGAGTATGAGGAAAACATTATGAGGCTTGCAAGATACGCTTCCGGTTTTTTTGTCATCCCCGAATGCAAGGTTGACCGCTTCTTTGATGGGCTGAAGCCTAGCTTGTGGAAAGCATTAGCAATCCGTGACATTGAGAGCTATGAGGAAATTGTCTGATGTGCCCTCAAGGTTGAAATGGAGATTGGGGAATCACATGGGTATCATGGGGAAAAGAAGCGTAAGGTGGACTTCAATGCTGGTGGTCCGATCGATAAATCCAACGGTGCAATGAAGATCCAGTACCCCACTTGCCAAAAGTGAGGAAAGAAGCACCCTGGAAACTGCCTTAAGGGGACGAGAAATTCTTCACGTGTGGAAGAGAAGGGAACCTAGCTGTTAACTATTAGCAAGAAGGACCCACAGTTATGACAGAGGAGAAGAACGCTCCGTTCCAACCCCAACGCGTTGTTCAATGCTACAAATGCAATGAACTGGGTCATTTTTCAAATCAGTGCCCAAATCCAAGGGTTATCGGAGGCAACCAACAACCTCTAAGACTGCAAGGAAGAGCTTTTGCCATCACTTCTACCAAAGTGAACCCCGAAAACAAAGTGGTGATAGGTACGCTAGTTATTCATTCAAGAATAGTGAATGTACTTTTTCATTCAAGTTCTACGCATTCTTTTATATCTTGAAAGTTTAGTAGAACAATCCTAGCACCACCACAAATCATGGAAGTAAAGATGTCGGTGAGTACGGAAAATGGGGCAATCATTGCATCCCATGAGTATACGTCCTCCCCTGTTATAATCTGTGGATTTAATTTCCAGGTGAACCTCGTCATACTCCCTCTGGTGGATTTTGATGCAATTCTTGGCATGGATTGGCTTTCCTTATATAGAGCCAACATAAATTTTCGGGAGAGGGAAATCACACTCCATATGGAGAATCGACCACCAATTATTTACAAGTGCCAGGAGGAAGATTTATCTCCTTTAGCTCCATAATCTCATGCATGGATATTACTGCCTTATGAGAACGCATATCTGGCTCATATGATTGAGTCCTAGGAAGAAACCATCCTTGAAGAAATGCCTGTTGTGAGGGAATTCACTGAAGTGTTTCCCGAGGAACTGTCTAGTCTTCCTCCAAGAAGAGATGTTGAGTTATAAATTGAACATATACCTGGGGAACTACCAATATCCAAGACTCCATATAGAATGGTTGTTGTAGAGCTTCAATAGGTGAAGAAAAAACTACATGAGAATCTAGATAAAGGGTTTATACGCCCAAGTGCTTCACAATGGGGTGCACCAGACCTCTTCATCAAGAAGAATGATGGGTCAATGCGGCTTTTCATCGATTATCGTGAACTTAACAGAATCACGATAAAGAACAAGTATCCTCTCCCAAGAATTGATGACTTGTTTGATCAGTTGCATGGAGAACAATACTTCAACAAGGTGGATTTGCGGTCGGGATATTATCCAGTAAGGGTGAAGAAGGAAGATGTCCCCAAGACTGCTTTTCGTACAAGATACAAGCACTATGAATTCATAGTAATGCCTTTCGGACTCACTAATCATCCAAAAATATTCATGGACTTGATGAATATAGTCTTTAGATATTACCTTGACAAATTTGTGGTAGTATTTCTAGATGATATTCTAATACACTCCAAAACCAAGGAGGATCATGAGGAGAATTTAAAAACTGTACTAGAGACTTTGCGCAAGGAGAAGCTCTATGGAAATTACAACAAGTGTGAGTTCTAGTTGAAGGAGGTCTCATTCTTGGGCAATATCATCACAAGAAATGGGATATCTGTGGACCCCTCCATAACATATGCAAATGAGGGACGGATGAGGCCAACATCGGTAACGGATATCCGTAACGTCTTGGGGTTAGCTGGATATTATCGACGATTTGTGAGAAATTTATCACGATTGTCCAACCCTCTTTCCAAGCTAACTCAAAAGGGGGTAAAGTTTTCTTGGAGTGATGAATGCGAAGAAAGATTCAAGGAGTTGAAAAGGAGGCTTATCACTGCACCTGTTCTCACTTTACCCATAAGTGGGGAACTTTTTGTGGTATTCAGTGATGCCTCAAAGAAGGGCATAAGTTGTGTGCTGATGCAGAATGATAAAGTGATATCCTATGCCTCAAGGCAGCTGAAAATCCATGAGCGAAACTATCCAACGTAGGATCTGGATTTGGCGGCTGTGATCTTTGCCTTAAAAATCTGGTGGCATTATCTCTATGGAGAAAAATGTGAGATATATACTGACCACAAGAGTCTTAAATATATATTCACACAGAAAGAGCTTAATATGCGCCAAAGAAGATGGATAGAGCTCATAAAGGATTATGACTGTTCAATACATTACCACCCTAGGAAAGTGAATAAGGTGGAAGATTCCCTAAGTAGAAAGGATCCAGCGATTCTATCAATGATGAGAATTGAGAAGGATCCAATCTTCTTAGACTTGATGAAGATGGACGTGGGAATCATAAAGAAGGGAAAATCATCAATCCTTTCACAAATGATTGCTCAAAAATATCTTTTAGAACGGTTAATGGATGCTCAAAAGGATTATTTGAGAATTCAAGAAAAAGTGGAATCTATCAAAAAGGAAAAATCCTCAGAGTTTAATGTTAATGAGGAAGGAATTGTGGGGTTTGGGAAAATACTATGTGTTCCATCAAATCCGGAGCTGAAGAAGTAACATTTGGATGATGAACATTGTTCAAATTTCTCTATTCACCCAGGGAGAACAATAATGTATCGAGATATCCGAGAAAACTTTTGGTAGGATAATATGAAGAAGGAGATCGCTGAATATACATCAAAGTACCTGGTGTGTCAGCAAGTGAAGGCAGAGATGCAGAAGTATAAGGGGATGATGCAAACATTGCCCATACCAGAATGGAAATGGGACAAAATCACCATGGACTTTGTCACCGGACTTCCAAGGACATCCAAAGGCAACAATGCAATCTGAGTTGTTGTGGATCGTCTTACAAAGACTAAAAACTTTATTTCTATTCGATAGGATTTCTCTTTGGATCAACTGGAACTGATATATATTAGGGAAGTGGTAAGGTTTCATGGAGTACCACTATCTATTGTGTCTGACCGAGATTGAAGATTCACCTCTATGTTTTGGAAGAGTCTTCAACATGCTTTGAATACTGAACTGAACTTCAGTACGACCTATCATCCTCAAACTGATGGCCAATTCGAGCGGACTATCCAAACACTTGAGGATATTTTGAGAGTGTGATCGATGGACTTTAAAGGAGGATGGGATCAACATCTTCCTCTGGTTGAGTTCTCTTATAATAACAGATTCTACTCGAGCATCCAAATGGAACCATATGAACCCCTGTATGGGAAAAGGTGTAGAACACCGGCATGTTGGGATGAGGTCGGTGAATGTAAGTTTCTTGGACCAGAAATGGTCGAAGAAATGGTGGAGAAGGTGAAAACCATTCAGCAGCATATCAAGGAATCCCAGAGTCGATAGAAGAGTTATACAGATAATCGTCGATGAGACCTTGAGTTTAAAGTTGGAGACATGGTGTTTTTACACATATCTCCGTGGAAAAAGGTCATGAGGTTTGGAAAGGAAGGGATGTTAAGTCCAAGGTACATCGGCCTTTTCAAGGTTGTTGATCGTGTTGGGGATTTGGAATATCGACTAGAACATCCACCAACCATGGCCAAGGTGCATTATGTCTATCATGTATCCCTCTTAAGGAAGTACATACCACACCCTTCATATGTACTCTCATCTGAGGTGGTACAATTGGAAGACGATCTTTCTTATGAGGAGCAACTAGTGAAGATCTTAGATCGTAAAGAAAAAGTTCTACGAAATAAGATAATGCCCCTCATTAAGGTGTTGTGGAGAAACGAAATGTTTGAAAAAGCGACTTGGGAATCGGAGGAAAAAATGAATCTGAGTTACCCACATCTGTTTTAGTGTGGGAAAAGGAAAATTTTCGAGGGAGAAATTTCTTAAGGGGGAAATGTTGTAACGACCCAATGTTTCATTAATGGAAATCCCTATTGATCTAATTAAATGTCCCTTTATTAAAAATGTTTTTATAAGATGTAAACTTATTTGGTTTTATGTTATGAATTTTGACCATTTCTAATATAGCTGTTGAACAGTGATCACATGGTTAGTATAAATATAGGACTTTAACAAATCCAATTTACTGAGAAAAAAAGAAGCGATGGCCTCGTACGTTAGAATTGCACCATACGAATCCCATTAGTCGGAGCTCGGAAATGAGGTGGCATCCTTGTTCTTCTCTCTTGACCAAGACCATGCTGAGAATCATCATGTGAAGCTCAAACATGACCGTCTACGGGAAAAGTGGATGTTGATTGAAATTATCACTCGAGCGATGTTATCTGAGTCACCCCAAGAGTTTGTCACCATCGCACACCTTACCCTTAGGTCTTATGCGGCTATTTTAAGGAGTTATGTAACAAAAAAGTAGTACTATGTTCATGTAAATTATTTTTATATATATAATAATGAATATAAATCATAGTCATTTTTGATACATTGTAAATAGTTTTTAATGTACAAATTGTGTTTTTAGTAATTATTTAATTAAGAAATATATTTTATTAAATTAAGTGATTTTTGAATTAAATAATATTTTAATAAAATAATAATAATATTATTAAATAAATTTTTATTAAATATAAATGATTTTATAATTTTATGAATGAAATTAAAATTTTTATTAAGGTTTGAAATCCATTTCTGTCAAAACCCGTGAATTTTCGATAAATGATGGTTTTTATTTTAAAAGTGAAAATTCGCATATTTAGAAAATTATTTAAATAAAATAAATGTTATTTTTGGAATCAGGATATTGAAATTATCCAACGGTGAATTTTTCATAATTTTCTGAGACAGGCAAATTTTTGGGAAAAAATTAAATAACGTTTAAATATATAATGTGTCTTATGACATCATAATAACCCAAATGTGATGTAATAAAATACCATAATCCATATTTTAGTCCAATATAAGATTTATCATTAAAATAATGTGATTTTTGGTTTGTTTGACTTACTTTTCAAAGCATTAATGGACCCCTCAAGACATATTCAACACTTTTCCTTTTTAAATTAATTTCTATGAGAGTGTGACTCACCTCCACATAGGAAACCTTATTATTTTAAGAAGTTAGGACTTGGGCCTTATAAAATATTGTTTTCCTCTTCCCTTTTACAAAAAATATGGGAAAACCCATGGTATGGTTTGTGGTTTGGATTAATTTAATGTAACGGGACCCAAACCTAAATAATAAAGAATTCCCCCACCATTCCTATCTTAACCCACCCAAGATCCCACTTACTCATCACTAAAATCCCTTGGAGTTAGGCCAACCTCTGACCTACTCTCTCTATAATCCTCCCAAGGTTCCCCATGCTCCCAAGAAGCCTCTCACAAGCCTCTCTCTAGCCTTTGGAAGCACACTTCCAAGTAAGAGTTTTTTCTTCCTTTCTCATTTTTTGTCAATTTTATTTAAGTTGTATTTACCTTTTAATTTCAATTAAGAATGTTGGGGTATGGTTTCTCACATCCCCATACTTTCCTATTATTTTTTTAATTATGGGAGACCACTTTCTCTCTCATTAAATTACTCCCATGTACACCCGTTACTATGCCGAAATTTCGAAAGGAACTTCTCTCTCTTCTTTTACATTCAAGCAATACTTTTGTATCATGAATCTAAATTCCATTTAAATTGTTGGGACATGTATCTATATAACCTTATTACTGTCCATTACATGTAAATATGATGAGGAAACACTTTCTCTCTCATCAACCTTTTTTATGAATTCTTATGTTACACCGTTCCGCTGCCGAAATCGCACCGATTTTCTAAGCCAATGTCATTGTGTAGTGAATACCATGCACATTTCTCCAGAAAGGTTATTCAACATTATGCACATTTACTTATTTATTGTAAATTTTCATTTATGAATTCCACATTCCTTTATCGTGGAATAAATGATTATGTTTTATGAATCCATGTTTTATGATACATGTGGCACACTTATGCATTAAATGAAATGTTTAAGAAGGGTGAACCCTTATAGCGCTCCAATGCATTGGTTAAAGTATAGTATCATGATACGTCATGTGCAATGTGTGTTGACTCATGATAATGCAAGTGCAACGAGGTTTTACTCATGCTTTATGTGAAATGAGTGTTTACTCAAGCTCCATGTGCAATGAGCATTGACTCATGCTAATTCCATGATATGTGTTGTTGCCACATCCCCATGTTATGATTATCACCTTTATGTTCATGTCTCTTTTATTCTCTGTTGATTATTCCTATTTTCTAACATGTATTGTACTCCTCATGTTATTCCATGTGTACTCCCTTACTGGGCTTTATAGCTCACCCTTTTCTTATGCATGTCCCCAGGTTATCCCATGCAATGCTAAGTACGAAGGAATTTATTGGTCATGAAAAATAAGTTTTCAATAAAGATGGTGTATTTCATGTTTTAAGTTTTTACGTAATTATCCTAACCCTCAAAGACACTAAACTACTCGATCTTCTTTGTTGTATCAAGTGAATTTTTATGTAATAAATCATGTTTATGTTGTAATAAAAAGTAGGGTTGTCATACACCGCCTCCACCTATGCGGCCGACCACTACTGTCCTCCTAACTGACCACCATGGTGTTGGGAGGCTCTTCTCTTTAACCGAGACCAGTGTTTTCCCACCTCCACCGTCATCCGCCAGCGCTGGTCCCTAGTGCGGAGGCTTCTATGCTTCATCCACATGCCACTAGGTGAGCTTCTATGGTCTGTTCTGCCTTTCAGATGTTCCAACGGTCCTCTCAAGATGCCTTCACCGTTGTGCATCGCTTGTTTTCAAGGTTTTGTCAAGATGGAACAGACCAACATTAATGAACATAATGAAAACCAAGTGGCTGAGGTTCTATGTATAGATACCCAATGCTTGACATACATATACATTACAATACTTTTTCAGAATATCTAATACATAACAAAAACACACAGCAAAGGACCGTAATTGTTTAGTGTCTTTGGAAGCTCAGAATATAATCTTCTAATCTTGGTAAAATATATTCAACATCTCCCATAAAGATATTCTTTTTTCATACCGAAAACCATTATTTATATCATGGGGAAAAACATATAAAGGGTGAGCTCAAATTCTTAGTAATTGTAATCATGGAGAATATAAAACAATCCATATACATTTGAACTTCAAAACATCAACATAATTTTTAAAAATCAAAATCTTGAGCAATGACATAAAACATGGAAGTACATAAGGAGTAGATCATAATGGATCATCAATCATGATATAATATCTAGAAATAAATCATTTAATTGTTGGAAACCATTAAGCACATGTTATGATTTCCATAGTAGTCAAGGAATTGCTTCCAAGACCATCTTAGTTGACAGAGTCCCTTTTTGAATCAAGTTCACTCCCAATTCTAGTCCTGTATCACTGAACCGGATTAACTTACCGTTCCATCCATATCTATATCATGAGATATAAATCATTACAGAATGAATTGGAGGGTGATATAGGTCCCACCAATATCATAATGAAATCATTCTTTTCTATTCCACAAAATAAACATACATCATTCATAATAACCCAATTAATAAAATGGGTTTCATAAATATCATTCCGTCATAAAATAATACATATAAAACAAATGGATATCATTTCAACATAAGAGAAGTGAAATCATGTAAATCATCGAGGCATTATACATGAAACATACACATATGAAATAATGACATCTTAGATGGAAAATAGTTTTGATAAAGCACTTGAAATGAATTCTTGAGGAAAATATCCGTTCTTCTTAAAAATCATTTTCATTTCACAAAATTCCATTCAATTTTAAAAGAAAATTATTTAGTTGAAAATAGTCATGAAATATTGTAGAGTAAGCTCCATGAAAATAGGTTGTTATGAAACTGTAAAAATCCGTTCATGTCATATAAGTTAAAACAACATTCTTCTCGTACTTTTGCCAAAAAGTCAAAAAGTACCTCGTATGGTAAACAAAAAAAATATTCCTTACATACCATGTAGTAAAATTAAAAAATGGGTAAAAAGGAATTTAAGCATAAATTAAAACATAATCATAAAACTTGGACATGGTTGATAAATATAAACCCAGTAAATACTTATGTATAAGAAATCTTGGATAGAAAATAATTGATATTGCAACATTATCCCTTACCTTAGGTCTAATATACTTCATACGTATCTGAACCTCCTATATAATGATTTAAATAATGTCATTGAATTATTACAGAATCATATTCATTTTTATGATATCATATATGGTTCACTTATGACTTTATATTACCTGTTCTTTTTTAAATTCATGTTAAGGTAGCGTTTTGGGTAAAATCGTTTCATTTATCGCATGTGTTTTGACTTGTAATTATTAATATGATTACTTAGATCATTATTACTTAATTAAAGAATATAAAAAACGATTTATATATAATATATATTCATAATATACATATATATAATTGATTGATAAAAGGAAAGAAATACACCGTTCATGGAGACGGTAGGACGTACGTAAGCATGAACGTTGTTTTCGTTTCCTTATTGAATTGAATGGAATTATGTAGATGAAAAACAATTATATATAAATAAATCTAGTAGCATTATTATGTCATATAGTTGATTATTACTTATTATATATACTTTATAATCGTTCTTGAATTGTGATAATGGAAAATGAATCTCATCGCATCGTGGAGACGATAATCTGTACGTACGCACGAGCGATGATATCATTCCCATATTTATTGAATGGAATTAGAGTGAATGATATAATATCATAGAATATGTATGATCTTATAATAATCATATATAGTTATTCTATACACCATTATACCCATCCATGTAAGGTGGTGGTCGAAAAACCGATTACACCACGGCGTGGAGACGGTATTCCATACGTACACACTCGTGGTGATTTCGTTTTACTTAGGATGTATAGAAGGTGAAATGGGATTGTTTCATATTTATAATAAAATATCAGTATATTAGTGATAATGATGTTATTACAATATAATGAAACAACTAAAGAAGAAGAAGAAGAAGACGAAGAAATAAATTTGAAAGAATCGGTAACATATATTACCTCTTCTTCAATGCATATCTTTGAAACCTCTTCTTAGGGCACTAAAATAGGTCTTTGAAGAATACCATGACCTATAATATGTTGCTGAGGATGCTGAAAATGGAAATGGTCAGGGTTTGGCTGAGCTTGATGGCTCAAAAAAGTGTGAGGAGGAGAGAGAGGAGGTGCCCTTTGATAAGGGAGGAGAGTGGCACCTTTGGAATCCTCATAAATATTAGTTTAATATAAATTCAAACCCCACATAAAATCCTCCAAAAATGACTCAATCCGAATATTCGATGATATAGGGTTGTAATATCATCATCCAATCAAATTTAGACATATTTTGATCTTATTTTAAACCTTATCATTTTGATTTATCCTTTTTAATATATTTAATTTTATTTGTGGTAATAAAATTCTAAATTTTATATGGTTATAAATAATCACTTATGTGTTGTTAATTTTCCATTCAATATTATAATTTATCCATATAAATTATTGCGATGAAAAAATTTTTTTTTAATTAAAATATATTGTGTTTTTACTATTCATTAAAATATGAAAGTTATCAGAATAATATGAAAAATTTATCCAAAGTAAATTTTAATATCCTGATTCCAAAGAATAATATTATTTTATAAAATTGAACTTATAAACATGTCAAAAACTAGATTTAATGTGGGTTTGCCATCAAAAGGCGGCAAAACTACATTTTTTTAAAAATAATTATTTTACCCGAAAAATTTATTTTATTCCTATACTATATTCAAAAAAATGTGTAAGATGAATAATAAAGTTATAAAATTCATAATTTATTAAATAATATTCATAAAATCTAGTTCATAAAAATATTATAATAATATATCATTGTTTAGTGAAACCCGGTATTGCGTACAACACACGCTATCGAGGAAGGTCGAGATTGCATGTAATGAATGCCAAGTCAGGGTTGCGTGTAGTGCACAACTCCTTTGTTGTTGCGTATAACAAAATCCAACCATATTTCATTTATACATTGAATATATATATATATATACACACACTCAATGTCTCTTAGATTAACTACTTTCAAATGAACTTGAAATTGTGTGTAACATAATCAAAGAATAGTGTTGCGTGTACTGCAAGCTATTATGGTGTTCTGTATAGCGCAAGATAATCTTGGTGTAGCTTACCACAGAAGATATGAATGAAATTTAAAAGAATATATCTCATAAAATCTTGGGGTGTTACACTGTGTCTTGTTCGTTTGGCTCGCACACTCAGCTTTACCATTATAACAAATTGGGGTAAATTATATATAATATTGAAAATAATGATAATCCTCGTTCAACTCACCTACATAGACCTCCCTGATATTCAAGAACGAGGAGAAGAATCTTGGGAAATTCTTGAATTTAATGACAACCCCTAACCCATGAATTTTCAAGGGTATCAAGATCGTTGGAAGAAGGAGTGTCCCCATCAAAGTGAGGTCATTGGTGTTCTTCGATCTCAGATCATCATCATACAATATTCTGCCCTCAATCGGTGGAAGATGTCACAAAACATCACTAGATGTTCATTTCGTGGTGAATCCATGTCAAAAATCTACCCCAAGCCTCACCTATATAGAGGTGGAAAATGTGAGTGACTCGCTAAGGAATTAATGAGGTTTATTTAATTAATGAACCTCTTAATTACACGACTACATGGTTAGAAATAAAAAAGTCTCAGACAATTAATTTTCTTGGCATGTCATTGGTCCGCACCACCGCCACTCATCCGGTGGAGAAAAATAAATAAAATAACTTGTTATGTTATTTTATTATTTTTCTCTAAAGTACCAAATTTAAAATATTCTCCCAACCTACTGTTGTTGAAGTTAAATATCCCTCAGAAAAATACTAGCACTACATATTCAATGTTCCCCACATATTTTTAGTCCAACCCTTTGTTCAGAATATAGAAAACAATTCCTGGATATTTAATAAAGGTATCTTATTAAAAGCTCAGAAATTCATTCTCGGAACACTAGGCCTCATAATCACGCGCCTTCAAATATCGCAGACTCATAATAATTCCAACTATTTTTTTAAAAAATTACATGGAATTTTATGGCCTTTATGGTACAACGATCATTATATTTTAACAATAAATCTCATGGAGTTTCGGGTTTTGGAAAATGAATTGGATTATATTCCTAGAAACTAGAGGCTGAGAATGGTTTATTTTTTGTTTTGTCTTTTTGGTGACTGTAGGGCCTCAATATCCAATTATTAGGTTGTTTAATTATAAATAATGGACCTTGGTGGTTTTTATTATTATGGATGTTAGTAGTACTGATACTGCTAATATAGGGAGTAAAATTATAGTAGTGGGAGTGTGACCATTTCTCTGCTTGATTTTTGTGCGTGTAGAGCTGACCATGGGTTAGATGTGGTGGCATAGATATTAATGAAATGTATATGTGAGGTTCATGTTATGGATTCCAAATAAAGGAATGTATTTCCTTCTATATAATAGTTTTTGATTCATGCATTATCCTTGGGTTAGGGGTGCTTCTAGCTGAAATTTGAGGTTCCTATAATGGAGTCCTTGATGGGTGCAATAATGAATGTTGAAAGTCCGTTGGCGATAGTGGTTAGTGTTAGAACCTAATAAAAAGTTGGTAATGAACTGAAGTTGTGGTTTCTGGATGACCATGGAATGGATTTCTGTTAAAATTCATCTTGTCCTAGAATGGTGGTGATATAAGAATAGTTTATTTTCATCATTTTTCTAGATCATTTTATCGGCTATGGTTTGACATGGATTGTAAAATGAACATATTTAGTGGATTTTAATTCACATTTGGTTGTTTTGTTCAATGTAATGATCATTATGGGAGTAAAAATAACATTATATAAATCCATATTGTCCTCAGATCACAATTTTTTTGTGAATTCATGTATATTTCAAGTTTTTTCAGGGCAAATAAATAATGATGTTGTCAGTTGGATCACATTTAGATATTTTGGTGTGGTGTGTTGGAAAACACATCATAATTTTTTTGACAATGTAATCTTGAAGTTATAGTTAACCTTTTTTGATGATGGCGGTTCCTTGCAGAGTAAGATGGTTGTTGTGAGATAAAGCGTATAATGGTAATAACCATTGAAGAAAAGTGATCGGATGGTGACTTGAAAATTGTTGTGGCATGGATAGTTAATAATTTGCTATATCTTATTTCTTCTATTTTGGTAATTTTTGTGGGCTCAGGTATTTAGTGGTTGAGTTCTATGAGATAAAGGGTTTTCAATGGTTTTCTTCTGGTAATTTTAATGTCAAAAGAGGATATTTGTCCTTATGTTGTGGACTGATGAAGGTTAGGTAATTTGGTTGCAAAATATTCTGTTCCTTTTAGGTGACACCTTTTTTATGTAATTATCATCTTTAAGATGAAAGATATGTCAATAACATGTTACAATGGCTAGTTTTAGAGTTTTCATGAGAATCATTATAGAGTTTTACAAGTTAGATCCCCAAGTGTGGTGTAGAATATTTTTTATTACCTTATTATTTTGAGGTGTCAATGGTATTACCCAAAGAATCCATACACGTTTGATATTGGTACTGTTTTTTTGAGGATTGTGAAACCCTTGATGATCGTCGAGTTCATGTAGAGGATTATAGTGGGGAAATTTGTTTAGACAATTTATATGATTTAGATTTGAATATTATAATGAAATGGCCATTTTCCAGAAAAAACATGGTAGATATATGTTGAAGTGTGCTCCCCATGGTCCATTTTTATTATCGTGTGAATTTCATTGTTTTGGGATTGTATCTTGTGGACAAGAAGTTATTAGGTAGAAATATTTTAAGATACTTATATAGTTTTAGCATACATTCAAGTTTTAATATACAGTTTATTAAATGGTTTATAATCTATATGAAGGGACATGGGGGTGTTTCTAGGGTTACAAGAATATAATATAATGAAAATATGATGAAATATGATAGAAGAATTGTTGGTACATGGTTAGTTATAACAACATTCCATAATCATGTGTCTTTTACAAGGGGTAAATGGTAAGGAAACTATGTTGTTTTTCATAGGATATATTTTTGCTCAATCCCAACTTTGATAGTGGTAAGCCCAAATCCACCAAATAGTTTTTCAGAATTTTTATGTTGCTAGGAAAATTTGGTGTCTTATTTTCTTATTAGATAGTGGTATCCCAACGATTTCTTCATGGTTTGGCCAACCATGCGGCCAAACACTAATCCTAATAAAAATTGATGAAAATAGGGTTTCTTCGTTATAGGGATTTATGATACAACAATATATTTTCCCTTATATTCAACCCCAAATAGGAGGGTGAAAAAGTAAAAAGAAATACTAAAACCATGGATGATTCACCCATTATACTTTGTTATATGTATTGTTGAGGGTTGTGAATTGAATCTCCTGGTATGTCATCGACTACGTTTCAAAATATTTAATATAAGAGTAATGTTTTTTATTTATCTAACATTAACACTCTCCAAACCCTTATTTTATAGTGTGAAATTTTAAGTGTAGTTTGTGGCCTTTTATATTGATGAAAGGTAGTTGGTTTATGAGTTGTTTTCTATAAGCATGAGGTTTTTTTTCATAAATACTATTCCAAGATTATTAATTTCTTATATGTGTATATTGTTGTGCCTATATTATTACTTGCTCAATTTTATTATATTTGACAAATGGAAGGTAAATTGGGTATTAAATTGAGGTGTATGACCTTTCATAGACCTTGTTGTGTTCATTAATGATGTGATACCAAAACTAGCGATATATATATGGGGACTTCCAAACACTGGGAAGTAGAGAAATTATTTGGTAATCATTGAGTTAGGAATATTATAAGAGTTAAGGGTTGTAATTTCTCTTATATATGATGGGAGTGGTTTAAGGGGTGATTAAAATTTTCTTATGATATCGTCTTTGATATTCCAATGAGTTTTTTAAAAGGGTTTAATGGTTTTTTATTATTTTTGTCCAATTATTTTTTCATATAATGAAAATGCGGATTGAATGTTGATAATTTTTCAAAAGGTTGTTCAATCCTCAAATGGAATTGAAAAAGGGGATATATTAATGGATTTTATATAGTTATTTGAAATGAGTTCTGGTTTCCACATATTTTTTAAATCCTTTAAAGGTTATATTAAATTATTTTAAATTAATTGAATGAATTATGGAATCATTTATATTTCCAAAGAATATGAAAAATGTTTTAAATGTGGGTATATTGATTTTTTCTATCTATTTCAGTGTTCTATATTATAGGTAAAGGGTTGAGTTTTTTTTACTCTAGTACATGTTGTAAGGGAATATCGGGACTGTGGTAGTTGAAGTGATAAATTTTTGATAGTGATAGATGATTTAAGATAAATTTACATGTGGTAGATAGTATATTTGTTTTATTATATTGAGCCTTTACACCAATTGGTTTGTATTGAAATTTTATTTAGGTCCCACAAATGTCTTTTATATATAGTGTATTGGATTGATAATCCTTATCGTTGGTTTGGGAGACATTGATTCTCTAGTCCCCTCCAATTTTTCTTTTAGATTAGGATGTTTAATTGGGGATCTATTATCCAAATGATGGCATGGTTGAGATGCCTTATTAATGTTATATAATCCCAAATGAATGGGTATGATATGTTTAACTAGATGTCCAATAAAAGTATCTGTCACGACCCGCCCTCGGGGTCCGTGCCGTGACTACCCCAAGCCCGCCTTCCATAGGCCAGGGGCTGGCGACTAGCACCAAGGCGTAAATCCCAGTAAAAAGGGAAGTCATTGCCTTTGAAAATTAAACACACACCACAGAGTAAACAAGCGGAAAGTAAACACTAAACAAGCAGAGTACAACTGAAAGTGCGGAAAAGTAAATGGGCCAGTATACAAACCCAAACTGAAAGTAAAGTACAACTCGAAAAGGGAAAAACAGCAACTGAAAAGTAAAAGCTGCTACTCCGAGCTGTCCACTGGAAATCCCACCTGAAGGGTGGGTACAGATAGCTCCTCTGCTCCACGGGTCCCGTCGTCCGCTCCGTGCACGTCCCGCCCAGTGGTCCACCTCCGGGTACCGTCCCGCTCTACAAGCCTCAGCTAAGGTCAACGCTGTCCGTCGTCTGCAACCAACACAACGTAGTGCGGGCGAAGCCCGTGCAGGGGTGAGTATAAGCTACTCAGTAGGGACCCCGAGACCCCTGAAGGTCTCTCAAATCCACAAAGGATAAACCACGAAGAAAAGTACAATCACGAAGTAACAACCGACACTGCTTAGGTATATGCCCATACATATACCTAAGTCATCAATTCCGATACGCTCCAACCTCCGAGCCCAAGTACAACTCAGTCCACGCAGGAAAGCATACGTATTCCACATAGGAAAGCAAAACATAATCCACACAGGATTGCACAACACAATCCACACAGGAAAACAACAGGATTCAGCTCACACAGGTATACTTCTTCAAGGACGATAAAGATGATCACTGATACATCTAAGTCGTCGGACCCACGAAGGATCGATAGGTAACTAACCCCCGCAGAAGACCCACACAGGATCGGGCTCACACAGAACCTGTAGGCGCTGGCTCACACAGAACCGCTGAGCGCAAGGACCCACACAGGATCGGGCTCACACAGAACCTGTAGCACTGATCCACGTAGGATCGCTGAGTGCTGTAGTCGTCGTCGTTGAATCCACACAGGATCTCTGTACTGTCATCGTCGAATCCACACAGGATCTCTGTACTGTCGTCGTCGCAGTCACAGAAGCAGTCGTAGCAGTAGAACAGTCGCAGCCAGCTCTAGGGTTCCCGCACACAGCAAGCTCGTTCGGAGGGTCCGCTCCACGAGCCGAGAGGCTGATACAACAACTGTCACGAAGACCAGAGTTGATGTATCCAAAAGTTCTGTATCGACAACAGGAACTCAACGCAACAGACGGCGCGTCGATCGGACGCCCGGTCTGAGAGTTATTGGCATTTTCGTCTCCGGGGCCCGGTTGGTTTTTAAGGCAAAACCAACCCGACCGTACTCCACCTGCGTCCAAACCTCGGGCGGAGTATGCCAAAAGATCCGTCTCACTAAGAGGAACACTACGTGACTGACGGCACGTCAATCGGACGTCCGTAGCTCAAGATATGAGTGTTTCCGCTCCGAAGGCCCGGTTGGTTTCGTGAACGAACCAACCCATCCGAACTCAAAGTAAACCGAAACCTTGAGTGCGATATACCGAAACAACCGTCTCGATCCAAGGATCGCGTTACCGCAGACGGTTCGTCATTCGGAGGTCCGAGGCTCAAGTTATGAGCGAAAAACCGAATCTGGTTCGAAACGGGGGGTCCGGGTCCGGGCCGACCCGGCCCGACCCCCCCCCCCCCCCCCCGGGGGCGGCGCGACGGCGGGCGGCGGCGGCCGGCGGCGGCGGACGGCGGCGGCGGGCGGCGGCGCGGCGGCGCGGCGGCGGGCCGCGGAGGCGGCGGCGGCGGGCCGCGGTGGCGGCGGCGGCGGGCCGCGGGGGCGGCGGCGGCGGGCCGCGGGGGCGGCGGCGGGCCGTGGCGGCGGCGCCAGGCGCCGCACGTGGGAGGCACGCGGGGGCTAAGCCCCGCGTTTTGTCAAGGCGGCACGACCTTGTGCCGTGCCTTGCAACAAACGGCCCCCGCAAGTGGGGGCCGGCTGGAACGAACCGGGGGGGCTGTTGCCCCCCCCTCCTTTAATGAACCGCCCCCCTCATTAAGAGGGGGGTTTGTTGAACCAGCCGGGGGATTTATTCCCCCGGTTTAATGACATCCGGCCGGCCAGCTGGCCGACCGGTTTTTACCAACGGGAACGGAAATTCCGGTCCTGCCCTCGACTTCCGACGCCGGCGGCCCGGCCGCCGGTCTTTCCTTCCGCCGCGGCCCGGAACCGGCCGCGGTCTCCTCGTCCCGCCGTGGCCCGGAACCGGCCGCGGTCTTCTCATCCCACCGCGGCCCGGAACCGGCCGCGGCGTTCATCATCCGGCGCAGTGCGACGGCACCGCGTCCCTTCGCCGTGCTTTGATATTATTCAACGCGGCGCGACGGCGTCGTGTTCTTATTGTTACTTCCAAGGTGTGTGCGACGGCATCGCGTAAGATATTCGCACGTTCATCCGCGTGGTGCGACGGCACCACGCCACTTTCTTTCCTCCGCAAAATAATTAAACAAGAACGATGAAGGGGGGTTCGGCCGTGTTCGTGCGGTCCGGCCCCCCCTCTCGTTAAACATAATAACGCAACATAAAACATTTAAAAGTCTCAAGTTTGACATGCGAAAACCAGGATCAAGAAACGGAATAAATAAAAAAATTGAATCAACAACCCCTACCTCGGGTTTAAGATTCAAAGGTTCGGCTACGCTCCGCGGAAGACGGCGTCGCGGAGGTCGGGTGTCGCGGTCGACGTTCGTCAAATCCGTTGACGAAGTGTTATGCACGAAGAGACACGACGTTGGCGGATCTTCGTTTGCCGACGAAGAAGGTCCGAGGAGGAAGAAGAGGTCCGAAGATACCGGGTTGCCGAGTCGATGATCCTTGACGAAGTGTTGTCGTTCTTCGTTGAGGATGAAGACGTTCTTCGCCGGAGAAGATGAAGAGGAGCTCTCAAAAGCTCTCAAGGGAATAAACCAACAACCCATAAACAAATAAGATTACATCTTATTTTATTAACACATAACTCAAAAGAATTTCAAATGTTTGAAATTCAAAAGAGTTAACTCCCAAAATTAATTAAGAGTAACATAGGCGAATTAATTAGGGGTTAAGTACGTTGAGAGAATTTGAAAAGAAAAGGGGTTCGTGTGGGCCCCACCACACTTAATCCTCCCAAGGGAGGTTAAGTGGGTGTGGGTCCCACTTCCAACCTCCTTTGATAGGTTTTTAAATAAGTTAAAAATAAAATTTGTCTTACACAAATTTTATTTAACATAACTGAAAAACCCCAAAACCTAACTTTCAACCCCCAACAAACGCAACTCCCGATAAGGTCTCATTAAGGGAATATCGGCGCTGCGAGTTCATCGGTGCCCTCGGATTTCAATTCCGAGCACCGGATCAAAAGTTAGGAATTCCCGCTCGTTCGTTCACTGAACGTACCCGAGCCAAACTTCGGAAATTAATTCCGGGCACTCCGGGCCTCAGAATCAGGTGCCGTCAGAAACCGCGCTCTTGTAAAATTCTAAAGAAAATTAAAAAAAAAATTCCCTTGAATTTTACGGGTCTTTACATTACTCCCACCTCAGGGCTTTACGTCCCCGTAAAGATACAACAAAAACTAGGGAAACAAAAGAGGGTACTGAGCACGTATCTGAGCCTCCCGCTCCCATGTGCTCTCCTGGAGATTCTCGTGCTGCCATCTGATGCGCACAAGAGGAATCGATCGCCCACGAAGGACCCGCTCCTGTCGATCCTCTATCTCCACCGGGACCTCCGTAAAAGTCGCCCCATCGTCAACGTCAAGCTCCCCATGGTCAGTGATGTGCGTCGGGTCGTGCACGTATCTCCTCAGCTGGGATACGTGGAAGACGTCGTGCACCCGGTGCAACTGAGGTGGTAGAGCCAGGCGATAAGCCACCTCGCCAATCCTGCTGAGAATCTGAAAGGGTCCGATGAAGCGCGGAGATAACTTGCCGCCTCGGCCAAATCTCCGAATACCACGTCGAGGTGAGACCCGCAAGAAGACGTGGTCGCCATCCTCGAACTCCAGTGGCCTCCGCCTCCTGTCAGCGTATGACTTCTGCCAGCTCTAAGCTGTCCTCATCCGCTCCTAGATGACCTGGACCTTCTCTGTCGTGGCCTGGACCATCTCCGGTCCCATCAGAGCTGCAAGATTTCTCCTTTGCCGAAAAGAGAAATCTGGTCTCATCCCCTGGATGAACCACATTCTTTGCCTAAAACAGTCAATCCTAACATGGATGATACTAATCCATACTAAGGATGACGTCGTAAGGCCTCGACGCTACTACTAAGAGATTCAACCGTTACTCTCGCCTCCAAGGGTTGAGTCACACTGTCGGCATCAGTGTGTGGTAACTGGGCCTCCTCCAGTAGATGTCTCACAAGTGAGGGTCAAGTCAACAGCCAAAACTGGAACCTCTTAGTAACATTACGATAGAGGACAGGAACGAAAAAATCACAAGGTATGCGTCTTTTATTATTGCAGCTCGTAATACAAGACGCTACACAAAAGCAACAGGGAACCAGAAGTACAAAGGATGTATCCACTAGTTCTGCTCCTGTCCATCGGCTCCCAGAGCTCCATGATCGAAGGCCTCAGCTTCCTGAAGCTGAGCTCTCCCCTGTGGTCGGGGTGGACCTCCTGGTGGTGGTGGTGGTAGAGCCTCAAAGCGTCGTCCACCACCTGCTGCTCGGCCAGCTCCTCTGCCTCGTCCGCCTCCTCCCTGCAGACCGCCACGGTCGAACCTCTGCCTCTGCCTAGGTGGTTCCTCAACCGTCTGCTGCTCCTCCGCATGGCGGGTCGGGCAGTCACGAGCCATGTGGCCTTGCCCGCCGCATGCATAGCACTGTCTTCCACTCGAAAGACTGGCTCCGCGTTGTGTGCCCTGCACTGCTGAGCCAGTTCCCTGAGGTCTGGTCTGTCTGGACCCCTGAGTCATTCGTCGACTGCCTGTTGCAGATGACTCTGCAACGTGCCGCCCTGCGGTGGGTCTCTGTGCTGGTGTAGACTCAGCAAGGAAGCTCTCGATCAGAAGAGCTCACTCCAGTACTCCTGTCTGAGTCGGTATGCTGAGGGAGATCAGCGATGCCCTGATCTCGTGTCTCAAACCCTGCTCGAAGGTCCGGGCCTGGAAGAATGGGTCCCGTACCATGTCGGTCGAGTAGCGCGAGAGATCGATAAATCTCGCCGAGTACTGGGCGACCGTCATGCTGCCCTGCCGCAGCTGTAGAAGCTCCTGGATGCGCACCGCTCGGAGGGTGGCCGGGACGAACTCAGAGCGGAAGAGGCTCTCGAAGTCCGTCCAGAGCAAGGATGCCTCATCGTGCACCTGGAGCATCAAGCTCCACCATCGTCCTGCTGCTGCGTGTAGTAGGCTCGCAGCGAGGATCACCATGAGGTCTGCTGGTGTCGTCACTAGCCTAAACACTCGAACCACTGCCTCCAGCCAGTCCTCTGCTGCCTGGGGATCCGTCTCCCCGCGAAACCTGGGCGGTCGCTGGTGCTGAAACTCATGCAGTGCGCTGAGGCGACGTGCATCGTCAGCGGCTGCTGCTGGAAGCATCGGGGGATCGGCGGGTAAAGCTACCGCCGGTGCCACTACTGGCAAAGGGCCCTGCACCGAGGCCTCGTCGCTCGGTGGGCTGTCGTCTCGCTCGACTCTCGGAACCCTAGCTGGCTGCCGTCGCGAGGCCATCCTGAAAAGGAGAACAAGAGCACCACAGTCAGAACAGTATACCTGGTGAGCTGGCACAAGTAATCACAAGGAAAACTTGAGACTTTCATAATGCAGATCAGTATACCCGGTGAGCTGACACAAGTAATCACAAAGAAAACTTGAAACACACACGCAATTAATGTTTTCGTGCATTAAGTCGGAAATCAGAAGTCAGGGTCCTGGTGTACGGATACGTCGGCCGCCGCACCAACACTGGACTCCCTGGACTGATAACCACACTCAATACGCTAAACATTATTGCTTCAAATAGAAAAGATCAGAGTTCGCGGTAGAACCGAACTCCTCTGATACCAATTTGTCACGACCTGCCCTCGGGGTCCGTGCCATGACTACCCCAAGCCCGCCTTCCATAGGCCAGGGGCTGGCGACTAGCACCAAGGCGTAAATCCCAGTAAAAAGGGAAGTCATTGCCTTTGAAAAGTAAACACACACCACAGAGTAAACAAGCGGAATGTAAACACTAAACAAGCAGAGTAAAACTGAAAGTGCGGAAAAGTAAATGGGCCAGTATACAAACCCAAACTGAAAGTAAAGTACAACTCGAAAAGGGAAAAACAGCAACTGAAAAGTAAAAGCTGCTACTCCGAGTTGTACCCTGGAAATCCCACCTGAAGGGTGGGTACAGATAGCTCCTCTGCTCCACGGGTCCCGTCGTCCGCTCCGTGCACGTCCCGCCCAGTGGTCCACCTCCGGGTACCGTCCCGCTCTACAAGCCTCAGCTAAGGTCAACGCTGTCCGTCGTCTGCAACCAACACAACGTAGTGCGGGCGAAGCCCGTGCAGGGGTGAGTATAAGCTACTCAGTAGGGACCCCGAGACCCCTGAAGGTCTCTCAAATCCACAAAGGATAAACCACGAAGAAAAGTACAATCACGAAGTAACAACCGACACTGCTTAGGTATATGCCCATACATATACCTAAGTCATCAATTCCGATACGCTCCAACCTCCGAGCCCAAGTACAACTCAGTCCACGCAGGAAAGCATACGTATTCCACATAGGAAAGAAAAACATAATCCACACAGGATTTCACAACACAATCCACACAGGAAAACAACAGGATTCAGCTCACACAGGTATACTTCTTCAAGGACGATAAAGATGATCACTGATACATCTAAGTCGTCGGACCCACGAAGGATCGATAGGTAACTAACCCCCGCAGAAGACCCACACAGGATCGGGCTCACACAGAACCTGTAGGCGCTGGCTCACACAGAACCGCTGAGCGCAAGGACCCACACAGGATCGGGCTCACACAGAACCTATTGCACTGATCCACGTAGGATCGCTGAGTGATGTAGTCGTCGTCGTCGAATCCACACAGGATCTCTGTACTGTCATCGTCGAATCCACACAGGATCTCTGTACTGTCGTCGTCGCAGTCACAGAAGCAGTCGTAGTAGTAGAACAGTCGCAGCCAGCTCTAGGGTTCCCGCACACAGCAAGCTCGTTCGGAGGGTCCGCTCCACGAGCCGAGAGGCTGATACATCAACTGTCACGAAGACCAGAGTTGATGTATCCAAAAGTTCCGTATCGACAACAGGAACTCAACGCAACAGACGGCGCGTCGATCGGACGCCCGGTCTGAGAGTTATTGGCATTTTCGTCTCCGGGTCCCGGTTGGTTTTTAAGGAAAAACCAACCCGACCGTACTCCACCTGCGTCCAAACCTCGGGCGGAGTATGCCAAAAGATCCGTCTCACTAAGAGGAACACTACGCGACTGACGGCACATCAATCGGACGTCCGTAGCTCAAGATATGAGTGTTTCCGCTCCGAAGGCCCGGTTGGTTTCGTGAACGAACCAACCCGGCCGAACTCAAAGTAAACCGAAACCTTGAGTGCAATATTCCGAAACGACCGTCTCGATCCAAGGATCGCGTTACCGCAGACGGTTCGTCATTCGGAGGTCCGAGGCTCAAGTTATGAGCGAAAAACCGAATCTGGTTCGAAACGGGGGGTCCGGGTCCGGGCCGACCCGGCCCGACCCCCCCCCCCCCCCCGGCGGCGGCGGACGGCGGCGGCCGACGGCGGCGCGGCGGCGGACGGCGGCGGCCGGCGGCGGGCCGCGGCGGCGGCGGCGGCGGGCCGCGGTGGCGGCGGCGGCGGGCCGCGGGGGCGGCGGCGGCGGGCCGCGGTGGCGGCGGCGGGCTGCGGCGGAGGCGCCAGGCGCCGCACGTGGGAGGCACGCGGGGGCTAAGCCCCGCGTTTTGTCAAGGCGGCACGGCCTTGTGCCGTGCCTTGCAACAAACGGCCCCCGCAAGTGGGGGCCGGCTGGAACGAACCGGGGGGGCTGTTGCCCCCCCCTCCTTTAATGAACCGCCCCCCTCATTAAGAGGGGGGTTTGTTGAACCAGCCGGGGGATTTATTCCCCCGGTTTTATGACATCCGGCCGGCCAGCTGGCCGGCCGGTTTTTACCAACGGGACCGGAAATTCCGGTCCCGCCCTCGACTTCCGACGCCGGCGGCCCGGCCGCCGGTCTTTCCTTCCGCCGCGGCCCGGAACCGGCCGCGGTCTCCTCATCCCGCCGCGGCCCGGAACCGGCCGCGGTCTTCTCGTCCGGCCGCGGCCCGGAACCGGCCGCGGCGTTCATCATCCGGCGCGGTGCGACGGCACCGCGTCCCTTCGCCGTGCTTTGATATTATTCAACGCGGCGCGACGGCGTCGTGTTCTTGTTGTTACTTCCAAGGTGCGTGCGACGACATCGCGTAAGATATTCTCACGTTCATCCGCGTGGTGCGACGGCACCACGCCACTTGCTTTCCTCCGCAAAATAATTAAACAACAACGATGAAGGGGGGTTCGGCCGTGTTTGTGCGGTCCGGCCCCCCCTCTCGTTAAACATAATAACGCAACATAAAACATTTAAAAGTCTCAAGTTTGACATGCGAAAACCAGGATCAAGAAACGGAATAAATAAAAAAATTGAATCAACAACCCCTAACTCGGGTTTAAGATTCAAAGGTTCGGCTACGCTCCGCGGAAGACGGCGTCGCGGAGGTCGGGTGTCGCGGTCGACGTTCATCAAATCCGTTGACGAAGTGTTATGCCCGAAGAGACACGACGTTGGCAGATCTTCGTTTGCCGACGAAGAAGGTCCGAGGAGGAAGAAGAGGTCCGAAGATACCGGGTTGCCGAGTCGATGATCCTTGACGAAGTGTTGTCGTTCTTCCTTGAGGATGAAGACGTTCTTCGCCGGAGAAGATGAAGAGGAGCTCTCAAAAGCTCTCAAGGGAATAAACCAACAACCCATAAACAAATAAGATTAAATCTTATTTTATTAACACATAACTCAAAAGAATTTCAAATGTTTGAAATTCAAAAGAGTTAACTCCCAAAATTAATTAAGAGTAACATAGGCCAATTAATTAGGGGTTAAGTACGTTGAGAGATTTTGAAAAGAAAAGGGGTTCGTGTGGGCCCCACCACACTTAATCCTCCCAAGGGAGGTTAAGTGGGTGTGGGTCCCACTTCCAACCTCCTTTGATAGGTTTTTAAATAAGTTAAAAATAAAATTTGTCTTACACAAATTTTATTTAACTTAACTGAAAAACCCCAAAACGTAACTTTCAACCCGCAACAAACGCAACTCCCGATAAGGTCTCATTAAGGGAATATCGGCGCTGCGAGTTCATCGGTGCCCTCGGATTTCAATTCCGAGCACCGGATCAAAAGATAGGAATTCCCGCTCGTTCGTTCACTGAACGTACCCGAGCCAAACTTCGGAAATTAATTCCGGGCACTCCGGGCCTCGGAATCAGGTGCCGTCAAAAACCGCGCTCTTGTAAAATTCTAAAGAAAATTAAAAAAAAATTTCCCTTGAATTTTACGGGTCTTTACAGTATCATTGTTAAATTTAATTAGATAATGAATTCCTCTTTTGAAATAAAATTATGATACTTATTTATGCATTGTCGGAGGGTACCGACTTGGCCTGTACAATATACTGTGGTGGGTTTTAATTGAAAAAAAAATTAAAAAATGGATAAAAAATATTTTTTAAAATGTGGAAAAATATTATTTTGGTAACATGTTTATTTATTTCAAAATAAAAATGTATTCATACATTGTTTTGCAGACTAGTTATTCCTTTAGAAAAATTTAGCGGTGGATTGCTGAGTTGTACTCACACCCTACTCAGAGCCACCATAGATCTTGGGATCTTAAGAATATGTTACTTTTTTTGATATAATATTAGTATAGGGTCATGGTGTTTGGTTTTTGTATGGATTGATGGGATGGAATATGGGATTTCATGACTCTATTGGAAATGATATTGTGTTAAGATATTTTTATAATTTCAGTATTTAGGATTTTTATTATAATAATTTCTAACATGTTGTGTATAGATTCCTTGTTAATATAATGTTCTCACCTAGTATATTATTTAAACATACCCAAATGGAATGATGGAATTATTTTTTATTTTATTGTGGATAATAGGCCTTTTAAGGGTTGAAGGGAACCTATACATGACCCGTAGGCCCTTGGTAGAAGGCCTGATTGGCCCACAATACATGACCCGAAGGCCCAGAGGAATACCAATCCCAATTCATGACCCATAGGCCCTGACCACTTGAACATCCCCTCCCCATATTATGTGTCATTTATCACCTAGATCTCCACCATTCATTGTTTATCGGCTAGAATTTCACCGTACAAAGCTATATCGTGCCTAGTACCGATGGCGGTTTCCATAACCTTTCAATATTCTAATCTTGTTAGCTATGATTCTTGTGGATGCTAGTCAGGTTGCTCTGATCATCTTCTGTGGCCTGTTCTATGTGAATTGGTCTACTCCATGGTCCCTGTGTCCCGAAGTCTCTATGGCCTGAAGGCCATTTATGACATGAGACCTGTAGGCACAAACTAGGGGTAACGTTGTTGTCCTGATCTGTGAACTAGAAATAATGGCTACTAGACTGAGGCGTTACACATGATCACACTATATAAATACCATTATCCATTATAATGATATTATATTAGTCTCATTAGTCATATGATAAAATAATTTTACTATTATATAACAATTTACAAATTCTTATTTATTAGTATAATACATTTTTGTTGGGGTTGGTTTAATATCGTAAATTAATGTTGATAACTATATTCATTATTTCAAACACAAATGAATATAATGATACTAATAATTATAATATATGATATAAAATAATATTTTTTATTAATATCATTACATAAGGATATCACAAAATAATATATTTTATTATATATTAACTCTTGTTTATTAGTAAATTATCGAAAATATACTTTTACAGTGTTATATTATGGAAAACCATACCAATAACTTCAAAAATAAATTAAAATTTGAAAACATAAATCATTGATGAAAATAGTACACTACCATGAATAATCCATGAATCACGACCTTGGTATCAATGATCATGTATGCGCATTACCATTATGAATCTTTTACAAAACTATCTATATTTCTAAATTTTGTTAATGGAAGTAAATTATAATTAATAATATATGAATGTTAAATATGTTTATTTTAATATAATAAATAGTAATAAATAATTATGTGGTCAATAAATAAATATTTATTATTATTATGATTATTATACATGATGTTATAGTTATTTCATTTGATCATGGAATAATGGTATGCGTTATTTTTAAATATCCCATTAAAATAAATAATGTGTATTGTTAAATTACAATAATGACTGATTTAATATTTTACCTCTAAATAATTATATATTTTGTTATAACATATAATATAATTGTGTTTTCATGTCTTCCTACCATTATACATATTTCTCACAATGAAATAAAAAAATATCATATTAGAGGGGATGACCTTATCTCTTAAATTTGGTCAGTAATATTTATCTCCCATGTTCTTATTTTTTATTTCATTTTATATAATAATTTAATAGATAAAAATAATTTAATTTTTTAATTTTTTATTTAATTTAAATTTATTGACAATTATAGGGAAGGAATAATTCATATTTTTACATATATGTCCTTTTTTATTGATATGCCTTCATAAAGAAGTGTGAAAATAATCATTGTTTAATTTATTCAACATGAACACAAATTCCAATTGTTATATAATTTTATCATTATGATTATTTATTTTCATAATTTCTTAGTTTTTCAAATGTAATTTCTTACCAACATTTTTAATATAATTTTATAATTAAAAAATATTTTTTTCAAAAAAGAATTAAATTTATTCCTAGTTTTTTTTAAAATAGAAATATCTTACAAAATGATATTTCATAAAATTAAATATTATTTAATTTTTCATATTCACCATTTAAAATATTCATTAATTATATTATTCATTTTATCCCCATTTATGGACAATGAGTCAAATTATATTGAAATCATTATGGAACCGATGTTCACTTTTTTAAAATAAAACTGAAAAAATGCATTTAAAAAAATTTAATTATGTTATGATAGAATTATAAATTTTATAATTATTTTTGGAACATATATATATGTTTTATAATATTTTATTTGGGGGGCCAATATATTACTACCATGGATTGGGTAATGTTTTATATATCATTTGATCAGGATGAGACACTAGATGTTCTGAAAATCTAAAAACAATTATGTGGTAGTGGGGTTAAGCCTATGTATAAAAGGTTTTGGTAAAGTGGATCACCACTCCTATTATGATAATAAATATATGGTGGTTAAACATGACATATTTTATGAATTATTTTATTATGTTTGTCATCATTTATAATATCATGAAATGTACCTTAGTAATGTGAGATCATCACAGTTGACATATGGCACAACAAACCCATCAACCATATATTGTGTTATGAAAAAATTTGTATATAATAAAACATGATTTATATTTCATGTTTAATTATATATTAATACCTTATTTTATGTTATTGAACCTTGATTATGTAACTACTCTCTAAAAAAATATCCTATAGGTTTTTGGGTGTGAAATATTGGGAAGTGTTAGGGAAATTAATTCTAAATGATGTAATATGTATGAATGTTTTAATCATATGTTATCAATTGGTATCAGTGGGGTGTTCAATTATATGATGATCAGGTAAAAATGAATAAGAGGATATATCCAAAAATAACCTATTTTAGACTAAACGATATATTAGATGAACCAAAATTTTAATAAGATTGAACAAATGTTTCATAATTTAGGATATCCTAGGATTTGATTTCCATAAAAAATGTTTTCTTATGATAATAATTATTTCATAGTACTGATACAAATAATTATATTTATAGTAAATTATTTTAACCAGAAGAACTCATTATAAAAATATGATTTATAGAAAGGAAAATGATTTCCCTTATGAGAGACCAATTTGGATTGGTGCTAGACTAAAAAATATCACGTCAATTCCCACAAAAATATCAAAATCATGGAAAAAATAAAACCCATTTAGAATAAATTGTAAATTTACTATGCAAGGAACAAATCTCCCCCAATTTCATCATGTATAAACATATACCATATAATAGTTGGTCTTTTAAGTCACAAATTTTCATGAAATTGATCAACATAAAAGAAATTAATTTCATCATTCCCTTATTATTGGTGCCTCAAAATAATGTGATATTATTATATGATTTAGAAGTTGAGGTGTATCATTGGTATACAATAATAATGATCATATACAAGAAGAGTAAATTGACTCCATACAATGTTTTCTATTTAAAAATATATTACAAAAATTAATATTATCGTCAATATATTAAAACTAAAAAGTGTAATGATTCTATAGAGATGAAACAAAAGGAGGATAAATCCATTATTAAATATAAAGAAAACATCATGTGATTTTCATGGTAAATTTTTTTTATCACTATCTATGAAATAAAAATCAATAATTTCATTAGTGATAGAAAATTTTGTTTGAAATGTGTTAAATTATAGAAACATTGAATGTAATAATTTAATTTTTTGTAGTTCCCCAATTTTATTAATGGGGATAAGATACCTCCAATATTCTTTTGTTATGTTGAAATGTGGAAAATGGAGATTCATAGATTTTAAAATAATAAAATACATTGCGGAAATGAAATAACTCATTATATATTTCAAAAACGGTGGTGGAAGTATTTAGGATATTTATATAATGGAATATGAATGTTAATTATGTTTTGAACCGATGGACATCAGTAAAAGCATGTTCAAGATATACAATGTGGGAAACCAAAAATATTATTTAAAAAATCACCTAAATTCAATACCCACAATGTAATTTATTATCTGTAAAACTATTATAATTATGATAATATATGTGTTAAACAAATTTTTAATTATGAAAATTGATTTCAAAATCCATCTAAAAAATTTGAGGATGGAAAATACTATAATATCACAAACAATGGAGTGGGTAAAAATGATGTGGTATATAATACACACATCATCCACTCTAAAAATACATATTTCATATTTCTTTAAGGTACAAACTAGTATTTTTACCTTATAATAATTATAAATATATCAAGTCACTACCACAAATGCTTGAAATTTAATTATTATTGAATCCTCTTAATGGCATGATAATTTTGAACCATTTCTATTATTAATCTGTGAGTAAACATTTGGAAATGTTATTCTTAAAAATATTATAATACTCCATCCATTGGGATTAAATATAATAAATTTTAATGATTTTTGTCACTCTCTTCAAATTCTCTATTTAATGTTCTGATAATGGAATGACATTTAATATATTGAATTGGTATATTTTCATATACAAGAGAACGTATGAAAATAAAATCTCTATTTAATATTATTCCATTATAATGTTCTTAACACCAAATAATTTAGAGGTAATTAGCTTAAAATCATTTCTAGACATGTTACAATTACGATATTCTTATATATAGTAAATATATAGATATATTTCTATAATATATTAACATTCTACCACTATATCTTGACATTTAGCTATCAATAGAACACATATATATTTTTATGCCCATATGAAATCATTAATATAGAATTTTACATATTGAATTGAAATATTAATAAAAACCCTCCAAGAGAATATTTATATGGTTTTTTTGTAACAAATTTAATTATCATTGGGAGAACCAATCCCCTTGTAAAAAAAATCAATCAATGCATCTTTGCTTTAATGATCATGAACATTAATTGATCATGATCAAGAAAAAGTAACCTCTATTACATATTGATTACTTATTTTATTAAATACAAGGGAGTTAATAATTTACAAATAAATTCATTCAATAAATATATAATTAATTAAATTTCAATGGAAAATAATTAGTGAAAAATAAGGTATTTTCCATGACCTTATAACTATGGTCATAAAATACATCATTATTGGGTAGCCTATGTATGTAATAAATAAAAAAATTGTTTATTTATGACACATAACTCTATGTTTTGTGGTTAACTACCAAAAAAACATATCCTAAAACATTATATCACCATGACTAACATTGATTTGGGTGATATTATTAACAAAATTCCACATATTAAAATAATCATGGTCATAGTTTTCCATATGATCCCAACAATTGACGATAAAGAAACATAATTTGGTAAGAAGATATGTTATTAAATATATATATATATATATAATATTTGAAACAAATGATAGGTAATTTGATAATAGGGGAAACATTATGTCCTAAGATAAAATCATTATGAAGACTTATTTTTTAGTATTATGGAAAATGACAGAGTATATAGTCAGAGGTTTTAACCAACAACCATGGTCGAGGTCCATGGTTTCTGATTGTAGCTCTAGATATCTACAACTATGGTATATCCATAATTGTGATCATTGTCTATACCACTACCGTAATCCATGATAGGTGTTTTTTAGTTATAATAGACTATTACATGGTCAATGGGGATAAAAAAAAGAATTTTGGATCATGTAAATAAACATATTTTATAGTAGTGAAAATATATCAATCAGAACCATTCATACAAAATATGAACACTATAAATTCATTTCAATTCAATTTAGAAAATAAAATTCCTTATATATCTATATGGTTTTATTATTATATTGTTTATGTATTTCAAGAATAATTTTTCGGTTATCTCTCTTAATGAAATTTGAAAATATTTTAGTTTGAATGTAGATCATCATGATTATTTAAAGATTGGGTTAAATATTTTGATATAGGATAAGTTATATATAAAATTTTCCAAGTGTTAATTTATTTATAACCTCAATTTATAAGGTCACATAGTCATAAGAGATGGTATATATTTTTATCCTTTAATGATAACTATATTTATTCAAAAAAGAAATTATCAAGAAAAATATTCACGATCTAGTTGCATTGATATTTTCATTATTTGAATTGGAAAACTATATTTAATGTTAAAAGTGTGTGATTTTTTCTAATGATAAAACCCTAATGTATATATTCACATATGATGATATGTTTTTTCACAATAATATATTTTTAGTGTTAATTAATCATAATTATTTTCAATACATTAACACCTAGGGATGTTAATTAAGGTGATCAGTTCTCTAAGATCGAAGGATCCTAATACAATTTAAAATATAAGGATTTAATGAAATTCCATAGGAATGAATTTTAAATGGATATGCATTAAAATCAAAATATAAAAAAACATATCTTAAAAAAATGGTTTCTCACCTATCGGTGCATGTTATGTCCAAGGAGGAACAAATAGATGATTGAGATATATAGAAGAAGGTGTATAAAATTTATTATGTCAACACTGAAAATGATGGGATGTTGGGAAATTAATATTTGTCTTTAATAATATCATTGAGTATGTAGATTTTCTGTAATAAATATAGGTAATTATTTAGTATCCATGTTGGAAGCACCATGTTTTAGATACATCAAAAATAATTTCTAGTATGACAACTTGATGATTAATATTGTAGAGTGTATATTATGATTCATATAATTCGATCATTTAATAGAAAAATTAATCAAATCATTGGGTATCATAAAACCCCAACCCAAAAATTTATGGAAATGGATGATTGTCACCATGGAGTTCATTTTAGGAATTCCAATGACATCTAATGGATATAGAGCCTTTTTTGTTGATAAATTTTACCTTATGAAATCATCCAATTATAACATTATTTGTGGAGATATATGGATATATTATCATTAAAAGTTATACAAAACCAATGTGATAATGTTTTATGCACTAACACATTCAATATTATTCAATAAATATCATAGGTTTACAAATATTTTCTTGTTAAATATTCAAAATGTAGCAAATATAGAAATATGCTTCAAAAACTACTTATCGTCCTCATATTAATGGTTAATATATACGGCTTACTCACATTTTCATATGAATTTTGAGATAAACATTAATGTATTTCATTTAATGGTTTTAATAATTCATTTTATAAGTTTAAAAATTATATAAAAATAGTTTTCGTTATATATTTTAGAAGGAATCACAAGTGGTTCTATATGAGAAGTGGTGAATAACTCAAAAATGTTTGGGTTATTTTTGAGAATATAAACAACGAGTACTAGATCATTCTCAATGAATGAAAACAATATTCAACCCACTATTAACCATATTCGCAAAGAAAAAAATTCAATAGATGTGATGTAATAATAATCATCTAGGAGATGTGGATTTTAATATTTTAGAAATTTTATTTCATTGAATATAACTATGGAAGTGGGTTATGAAATTTATAAGGAAATAAATTTTATCCTTAGATACATTGTTTAAATTTAAATCCTCAATCATTTGGGTGTGGTATCTTATCCACAGTCACTTTTTATGACCATAAAAATAGTGCATGATGTTTTACTTATATCAATTTTTAAAATAGTAATACGTAATCTATCAGATGTATTCAACTAAGAGGAACATAAATTGTAACAAGAAAAATATTATATGTAGAACCATTACAAATATTGATTCATAGTGAAAATGAATAATGAAAAAAGAAAGCTCACATAGATAAAGATCAGTTAAATATTAATAAGAATTAGTATGAAGTGTGGGAACCTAAATAAGTAATGATAGAGAAGTAACAAAATTTTAATTTATCAGAGTAAAAAAAATGTGGTTGTGAAATTATTTTTAAGGTTATTATATTGTATCACCCAATGATTTCAAATTATATTTTTTCTTTAAATATATAAATTATGAATAATTGTTTTATCATAAGTAATTGAACTCAAACATTCCACTATAGATTTAACTGAAAGAAATGTTTTCATTGCGATGAAAAAATAAATTATTATAATATAATAATAAATAACAATTTAAATATTATAAGAGTATTTCAACCATAGGAAAATTAAAATACCTTAATGAATAAATATCATTGTGGCCATCCATAATGATCATAAAATTGAATTTAACATAAAAATAATGTGAATATTTGATAATGTAATAAGAATGTTTTGAAATATGTAATTAATAAAGATGCCTTATTATAGATATGTGTGTAAGGATATATATTGGAATGAAATATGACCATTATATTTATGGTTATTAGAGATATAATAATGGGCTATATGGATGCTATAAATATGGTTTTTGGATATATGTTCATTTGGTGTCCATTTTTCCAATAAGTCTATCAAATTTTTGTAGTTTTTGGTAACATATTACAAATAAAATAATAAATAATTCATGAATAAAATAAATATATATGATTTAATTAAAATATTAAATTATAAAAATATAATTTTATATGAAATAGATTATTTTTATTCTTATTATGATTTTATTTGATTTATATATAAAATTAAATTAAGTATTATATTACATTTCTATTGAAAATATATAATCTTTAGATTATAATTAATTAAATTTTATGGGATTGTGATTAAAATCATTTAATTTTTTAAAAATATACATTTCAAAGTATTTTTTTTTAATTTTATAATTTTTAATATAAAATATAAAATTGATCAGTTTTATATGATTAATATAATATAATGTATTTGTTTATAATAAAATTGATCATTTTTATCTGATTAATATAATATAATTTGTTTGTTTATCGATAAATATATTAAATGTTATATATTTAAAAATTGGTATCAAACAAATTTATGAACATTTCACATTATACCTTCGTTTTAATATTAAAATTGTTTTTTGTTAAAATGATTCTATTTTAAAGAACAAATCCATTTTTATTGAATTTTATTGATATATATTGGTGATAAAATTTGTAATTAGATCATAAAAATTCAGTAGGAATGTTAATTTTATTTTATGGAATACAAATCAATTAATGAGGTAAAATTTTATATAATGTCATAAAAGTCAACTGGCGAAAAATAGGTAAAATAATGGGAAAAAGATATTTAATATCACTGCAGAATGGAACAAATTATTTAAATGAATGAATAAATGGAAAAAATTCCTAATATATCTTCTAATTAATCACATTTAATTGAAAATTAGAACCACATAGAATAAGGAATAATTTTTTAGAAAATTCAATTTAAAAATAACATATAAAAAAAACTCCTTTTATACACCTACCATACAACAATTTATTATAGGTTTTATATAAAATAGAGAAACATTTTTCATATCCAAAATTTGTATTTATTTATTGGAATCATACAATTAAAAAAAATAACTATAAATCCTTCATTCTTATGGAACAAAAATATATAATAATATAATAAAATAAAAATGTAAGTAGTACATAATAATAATTTCTAATTACCATGTAATTAAAATATATTATACATACATAAACCACTATAATTATTTTGAATTAAAATAATTTTTCAGCTATGTTAATTATTTAATCATTATATTAATTTATGGTATTACTCATTCATTAATATATCATGTAATTGTTTATGATTTTACAAACATATACATGAATGGTGATATATTATCATGACTATTTATAGCATGAATGAGTACCATGATGCTGGTATGGGTAACATATTATATTGATGATTAATTTATGTTATGAATATAATTCTGTATGGGTGATAAAAAATTGTCTATCATCATATTGTAACTCAGGTTTATCAATAAATTTACAGACCCATTCTTGATAAATAACACATTATTGTGAACCATACACATCCCTTACATGAAGTGAGAATGGTACTATATAATTCATTAGGAATAAATTAATTTTTTCATTGTGTATAATATTGTAAAGATAAACAATGAATCTATGGAAAAGTTTGAAATCTATATTTCAAAGCATGTACAAAATAATCAATATTAATAATATATTATAGGGAAAATAAAATATAACTAATATAAATATGTGTAATATATAATTGTAATTGTATATCATAAAATTTAATAGTTATCAATGTTGTTCAAAAATAAGTTACTTTGATTTTAGTGTATATTATATTAGATTTTAAAGATCCTTCCTGTTAGTTTTGTGTAATATAAAGGGTTTACGTAGTGATATCATTTTTTATTCAATATATTTATTATTAAATTATAAAATAGAAAATAGAAAATTCCTTTCCCACTAAAACCAAATATATTTTATTCTAACTTGGTTATTGGTTGGTATTTTAGTCTTCTTAACATATCAACTCTCTTTCATTGGATAAAACTAAAAGAGATGCTTTTGTGTGGGACATCCTATACCTTTTATATTTCATCTTGTATAATTTAATATATATTCATATTATTTATTTTACTTTATAAATTTAATTATTTAGACATAAAATATTTTTAAAGGTAATTTTATTTTTAGTATAAATTCACTATACATGTTTTGAATGATTTTTTTAAAAAATTGTCATGTGTCTTTATCTATTGACATGAAATTAATTAGATAATCTTGAATAGAATAATCAAAATTAATGATTTACCCAATAAATAATTTTCCATTATTATAATTTTTTAAAATATTCTTTTTTAATATGTTCGTGTTTTTTAAATAGATTTGTTACCAAAAATTCTTTGTAAAATATTTTAATTTAATCAAATATAATAATGATTCACAATCCATTATAATAACACATACATTCATTTCACTTAATTTAGTTTTGGTCATTAATTATTAACTAGGGATATCATATTTTACAATCTAATCAAAACAAAAAGTATATTTATTCATATTATTGAAGTAAATATTTTAATTCTCTAATTATATTTTCAATAATTTCAAATATAAATTAATTCCTATTATCAACTATTTGAAATATTTCAATATGATATCACCGACCTTCTCCATTTTTATGAATTATTGACATGTTTTATTTAAATCATTATAAAAACTATTGATTAATCATTTCTTGATTAATATATTATAAATTTATGTGTTAGTTTATGTTATGTAATAAATATATATTATATATCACTATATTATAGGTGGGTATGATATGTCCCGCTAATTATTTTTAATTTAATATATCTAATGAGGTTAGGAAAGTATAATGATGATTATCCCTATCTCAAAAAGGATATGTGACTTAGTGTGAAAGACTATGTTTATTATGTTATAGGAATTTGGATGTACAATACATTATGATATGAGGGTCTTTGAGGTTTTCCTCACATATGTTACATTTTTTATTATTATGTTTGGATCATGTTCCTATTTCATGTAATATACCCACAACATGATATCTCTAAATTATATAATTATGTTTCCATACCACAATATACGATATATAATATTGTGAACAACTATTTTATATTAACTCATTATTTACTATCAATGCCTATTTAGGTATGAATTTATTCTCATTTGTCTACAGACTTGGATTATGTTTTTATACCCATGTGATAATATAATTCTCACTTTTGATTGTTTATTATTGTCTTCAATTAATACCCATGAAAATAATTTAAACTCCGCCTTTCATATCATTTTATTCAATATGACATGATGAAAACTATTTTATATGCTATTTTTATATGGGTATAAAATGTGAAGGTAATTTATAGATATTGATTATGTTTTTTGGTAAATTGATTTAGCTCTTATTAACGAAACTAAAAATAATTATATATTTTTTTTTTCTAAAATTGTTTGTTTTGAGAAATATTCATTTAAAATAATGAAATATATAATTATATTATACTTAGGTTTCATGAATATTGATCTTTAATATTTTCACATCCAATTCCAAGATACCCTATTTACCTGGTTTTTGTTTATGATAATCTATTTCTCTAATTACAGAAAGTATACCATTTAATGAAAATAAATTATTATAAAATAAAAATTTGATGAAAAATAGTTATTTGAACATGCATCCCCCAAGACATTGATTGTTAAAACTGGTATTTCTTGAAACCCTACTCACTATATCGATAAATCCTCCATTATTAGACTCTAGTATATTTTTAAATTTTAGTCAAGGATAATTCATGTTAATTAGCGCACAATAAACATAAATTCACAAAAAAATAAAAAATTGAAATGTTTTCAAGGATTATGAGATTCCATTGTTGTATTTTATGTGCATGAAAAATGAAATACTACAATTATTAACTCCATATGAAATATAGTTTAGTAGTTATAATTGTATATAAAATTCTAAAAACCCTCACCAAATCATATAAATGATTTTCATTATCAAAATATTGTAGTAATTTTATAACACCTCTAATGTTTTGGGTTCATTGTAAACAATCCTTTCCATTTTATCCTTTAGATATAAGGATCTAACATGTTTTGATCTTCTTAATGATGACACCTTCTTGGCATACCAATAAACCATCTACATATAAACTATAATGATTTTTATATTCTTATATAAGTGTTCCATATTCTTTTTTATAGTGGCCCTCATCTAGTCTTCAAATCACAAATACCATCTTTCAAATATAGGATTCCCCCCATTTAAATTTGTGTTTTCAAATTTCTAGTAGACGCTTGATGATTATTACCATAATTTGATAAAAATTTACATTACTATTCACTATATCCTAATTACATTGAAAATTATTTCCACTTACACATCAAAGAAGAAAAAATCCACATTACACTATATATTAATTATGAATATTATATTCCTTTTCACATTTTATCACATGATCCATACACCAATTAGGCTACATTAATTTTTGCATTTCCTCGATCATAATGTATCCCCAATAACCATGAATAAATCAGTGATTAGATTCACAAAATCTATCACATTATAATTCCAATAATCTTCCTCCTTTTTGAATTACATGATAAATAAAAATTCTGTATCATGGTTTATGGACAACTAACTTCTCTTCCCTATGAATTAAATTGAATTTAACCATAGATTTTATTAGAATATTAGTCAGAAAAAAATAGTTTGTCAGATTTTTTGTTGTTTGAGGGAAATTTATTAATGATTTTTTTGTTAAATAAATAATTTTCGATATATAATTAAATAATTGATTTTGAAATATTCAATTAAAATAGCAACTGGGATGGTATATTGTAGAAAAATTTAAATTCAATTATAGTTCCACATTTTTACCAATACTTCTTCTTATATATTGTATGAGATGGATTCCACTATTGATTCCTCTTCCTCCCATCAAGACATTGAGATAGTCAGGATATCCGTATTTGAAATATCAAATTGATCAACCCACTTTATGATGTGTGTAGAATTACATTGACCGATGATTAATCATGAAAATCCCAAATAGGGTATACATATTCACTAATTAAAAATAGTTCAATACATAATTACACATATGTGTGGGTGATCATCAAGAAATATCCATCCAACCTTATCATGTTCCATTGTAAAGATACTATAAATTTTTGGAGGGTGATATTCGGATCATTAAAGGAGGAAACTAAATTAAACCTATTGTAACCATATGAAAACCTAATTTGGTATTAAAATTGAAAAAAATTAATTTAAATTATAATGAAAAATAAAAAATTCATTTCAACTGAATGACATATAAATACAGAATCATTATATTTTTATCCCACCAAAAACATTCTTGATAACTCATAATTTCTCCCCATCATGGTTGGGGTAATTGAGTTTTCACTAGATAAGGAAGTAAGCAAAATCTGCAATAATAAAAAAAATTATGAAATACGAAAATAATGTATTTATGGGAGATTATATGGAGCATCACATCACTAATCAATCCATTCTAAATCATCCTCCATGGTTAAAATTATATGTATCTACATTGGGACCCACCATTTTCTTACATGACGATTACATCATTTTAATGGTAAACAACATAAGAGCATTACCATAAATGATAAAAAGGTTTAGCGTCCTTATAAAATTAATCACATATACAAATTTTATATAATAAAACAAAAAAATAAATTTCACAAAGTATTCTTTATTTTTATAATTATCACATTCTATTTAGTACATGTATACAACCCAGGTCATTTATCAAAGAAAGGGGTGAGAATATTTTTTCATAAGAGGTTGAATAAGGCTATTAATAAACATAAAATGGGTGAGAATAATCAAGGTCATCATAAAATAATAATATATCATTATCATAATCAGGAGATGAAAACATTATATAAATGAGTTTATTATTTAAATTCATAAAAACAAATCATAATTATTTAGTGTTCAAATATGAAAAATTGTTTTGATGAAAGATAGCATCACGTCATCAAATTATATATATAAATAATCCATACATCTTTATAGTGAACAAAGATAGCATCCTTTTTATGAATTTTTCACATTTACCCATGAGATACATCTCATTACCCAATGCATTGAAGAGATATTAAATTCCGGGTCCACCAATCACAATATACCATTTACATAATGAGGCATTCCACATAGAACATATGTTAACAAATGTAATGAAGTTATCTAGGAAATGTAATGTATTTCATATGTGTTTAATCAATTGGAATTTAATTAAAAATAATTGTGTTCTGAAATATATAATGTAAAAGAACCTATTTCGTATCAAAACATAATTTCTTTGTAATGATGTTATAAATCAAGATTATTGATGATTAGTTTTGTAAATAATACTTCTAGGGTAAAATCATCATATTTGTCATTAATTTAGACTAAATATGTGTATATCATTGAAAATAAATGAGATGAACAATGAAATTATATTTTTCAAATTTTAAAATAAAATAAAGAATGAAATTTTGAATCAAAGAGGAACAACCCAAATAAAGGGTGTTGAGTTCAATAATTCCCTTACATTATGTTTTACTTTGTTCTTCATATTCAATTAATATCCAAAATTGTAATGAAATTTTTTTTATCAATTTAAATTTCCTTAATATAATTATTTCTTATAGTATGAAAAATAAATTCAAATTTATAACACAATAAAAATTTTATAAATGAGTAATGAATGAGAAGAATGGTATTTATAGAAATTAAGGAACCCATACCGATGGAATAATAACATGACATTTGGAATAGTAATGTGGCCATTATGTATAATAATTTAAATAATATAATATAAACCCTATCATGGAATGTATAAACTAAAAGTATGACTGTTATAAATGACTATATGATAATGCTATATAATATTATTCGTTAGCTAATGTATTAAAATTATAAATTTAGATGTTGTGTTTTTTGAACTATAAATATTTATTTAATTATATAATTTGAATAATCACTTTAACTTAAAATTATTTTGATAAAATAGATTCATAAATTAATATTTTTTCATATGATTAATATATAATTTTATGATACCTTGACTTATTTTTCAAATGTATGTATAATTAGTTATAATTTAAAAATTGATAATTTTCTAATAAATTCTTATTTTTATACAAAATTATATTTATGGAATTTATGAAAATACTTTCATAAATTTGACATATGTGTTTTTTTCATTTCTATAAATGGTTAGGGATATTTTATGGGAGTCTTCAAAAATAAATAATTTTTTCATGAATAATAAAATACCGTACTTTAGGGTATTTAAAAAATTAATGAATTTTTGTGTAATGATGATTTTTTGTTGATTTAGTAACTCTAATCTCCTACCATATTTCTAAAATTAATATATTTAGTGATGGTAATAAAAAATATTCATAGTCATTAGAAAAAATAATAAACTATACAATAAAATAATAAAAAACACCCCTCCCCTATAAGTACCCCCTAGCCATATCGTCTCCTCACAAATCAAAATACACGTAGCATGACCAATGTAACTCACCAACCCTAGATTTCCAGAGTCGGTGAATTATTTTAATAAATTGGCATGATTACAAGGAATCATGTCCCAAAAGACAGATCAGTTTAGCAGTCTTGGAAATTAGATTACATAACAGAACCTTACATTACACTTTCTAACATACAAAAATGAAATAATCCTTTGAGAATTCCATTGTTCCCTTAACTTAAACCTGTATCTCATATATAAAACACTTCATGGGATCCTGGGAAAATAAAAAATAAGAAAGAGGTGAGCTTAGATTCTCAGTAAGGGTAAATAATTTAGCAAAAGTTAACATAAACAATAGGCATGGGGAATAATTGAAAACACATGCCATTAATAATAAGAAACATGAAAACATTATGACAGAAATATGAGATGAGTAAATTATTATATAATAAAACATAGTCATGGGTTTTCTACTAGTCGAAAATTCAATGAAATGTCAATATTATTTTCATAATGACCGAATGTATAATAAAAAATATTCTAAACCATTTTGTCAAGGCCTCGATCAAGACGTCTAAAAATGATTAAGGCCTCAGCCAAAACCATATATCAAATTAGGAAAGGCCTCAGCCAATTCCACATGTAATTGTCTCATGATACCTACCGATAAATCAATGTTCTATAGCGGGCACCACCCATCACTTACTATGTCCAATACATTCCACATATAGGAAGGTTGAAACTTAACATAAACATTCGTATTAGAACTAGAATACAAAATATCAATACTTTATCCATAATATAAGAATGGTATAAAAATAACACATTCATAGTCAAATATATCACAAAACATTAAATACAATATAGATTAATTGTATTATAATAAATAAACCTCAATCAAGAATAATTTCCCATAAAAGAGGTTGAAATAGTTGAAATGATTAGTAAAAATATTTGATAGAAATATCACTTTTTCATGAAATAATATAAAAGTCACATAATTTATAAATTAAGTCTTTTAAAAGATAGTTTTGAATCTATGTTTCCCATAACACAATGAATGTTCTGAATGGAATTAACATTTTAAAACATTCAAGTCCATGTAAATAAATCCTTAAAACCATTTTGAAAACATGGACATTAATGAGAAAGATTTAAAATAATAAATCTTCAAAACATTTAAATTGTTTTTTTTTGTAAAAAAGAGTCCCTATATAATAATACCTTTGAAAGAAATTTCATTGAAAATGAACATCGATAAGAAATATGTCCCAGCAAAAACTTACCCATAAAAAACCTCGAATAGTAATGAGATTGAGAAATTCACCCTTGCCTTGCGCTTTCTTTTGGTCGAGAGTTTGTTTATCCTATTGTATATTGACCATACTATGTTAATAAATTATAAAAGAATAGTATTTATATTTATTATATAAAAATTATCCATGTATGACTTTATACTACCCATTTAATAATTATTTCCATGTTAAATTATCATTTTGGGTAATAATCGCTTTCCTTATTGTATGTGTTTTAACTTTTTATTCTTGATCGTATCATTTATATCACGATTTAAATGCATATAGAATATAAAACATGATTTATATAACATATATATTTAGAATATAAATATTTATAATATACATATATATGAAATGGAAGGCACCATTTAAGGAGACGGTTGGTCGTACGTACGCATAAATGTTGTTTCAGTTTTCATATCGTGTTGAACGGAAGAATGTGAATAAGATATATGTATGTAAATAAATACATACATATATATATATATATCCCGTATCATTATTATTTCATATATTACATACTTATAAATAATATATATTTTTATAATCATCGTTCAATGGTGAACATGGAAATGAATCTCATCGCGTCGTGGAGACGGTAATCCGTACGTACGCACGAGCGAAAATATCATTCTTTATATATTAACATCATATATAATTGTTTGTTATATCATATATACATAATCATTAACATGTTATATTTATTATTTACATCAATAATACATCATTATTATACCCATCCAAATAATAATGTATTGAATAACAACTATACCACGACGTGGAGACGGTAAGCCGTACGTACGCATGTATGGTGACATGTCATTAATAGGATGGATAGTATAATGAATATGGTTTTACCATATTTATAATAACATCACAGTATATATAATATACTATATTTATTGTTTTAAAATAGAAACAACAACGAAATAATAAGTGGAAGGATAAATGATTTTGAAAGATGTGATGAGATATTTACCTCCTCTTCGTGTTTTTACTTTTGATTTGATCCAAATATCTGCATAGGTTAGTTTTCTGAAGAATGGAAGGCCTCTAATATGAAGGTAGAATAGTTGGGAGGTTATTTGGGTAGGTTTTGGCTGATCCAAAAGTCCTTGAAGGTGTGAATTTGAGCTATGTAGGAGTGCCCTTTTATAAGAGGGGTGATTGGCACCTTTGGAAAAGATTGAAATATTAGTTTATAATAAAATAATATTCAGTTTATAATGGACCCAAATTGATTTATTTCAAAGATATAGTAGGTATGGGTATAAATACTCTCATAAAATAGGTTTTTGACAAGTTTAGGGTACAATTTTAACCTTATAATTTAGATTTAACTCTAAGTTAAATAAATTAACTTTTACTGTTTCATCGTGTATTATTACACTATATGGTGAAAAGACATACTATAAACATCCAGGAGAACCACAAGTGGTTCATTAATGACATATATAATATTATTTCATCCTTTTTTCTGAACATTAGATTTTTAAGAATATTATACGAAGCAAAAATATAGTATTTGTTTTAAAAAATAATTTAGGTCAATTTTGACACTATTTGTTTTTTTGTTTTAATTAAAGTCATAAAAACCATATAACTTCAAAAAAATTTATCTCATCAACCCTAAAATGTCATATTATCCTATTAAATTAGTGGAATTTATCAAAAATTTAAACATACATTTATTTGGATATTTATAATATCAATTATTTTAATCATTCATTAATAAGGTAATTACTGCATCATCATTATGTTATAAATAATATAAATTATATAATGTCTACAAATTATAAATAAAATACCATTATGTATGAATTTTTTTTATAAATCTAATTAATGTTTATAGTAGAATTTATCATATGTATAAACCTATATTAAAATGTTTTTCTTATGAAAACTTGAATTTAACATGTTTAACTCTTCTGTAAATTAAATAATAATAAATGTCTTAATCTAATCCAAGTGGACCTAAAAGGTCATATTTTATTGCTACGGTTTTTTTGGATGAATTACACTTATCCAATAGAATTAGTACATGTGTAATGGAAATAATAATATCATTTTTATCTTAATTAGCCAATTTACTTTTAACCGTGGTAAATAAAAGTCAAAAGTCACTATTCACCAAAAATTATGTTTATCTCATTGAACTACATTTTACATAATTATATCAACCATGTCTCTCAGATTATTTAAATTAAATTCCATGAAGCAGTAAAAGTACGTTTTATGCGAATTTTCAAATGATTTTATAAGGTGGGTAAAAGACAGTAAAAAATCAACAAAGTTTTAATGTCTCTAAACTTATAAAAAAATTAATCCAATGAATTAAATTGAACTTATATAGTTATTATGTATATATTTTTGCTAAAAATAACTTTAAATTAAATAAATAATTATTTAAATAAAAATTTGGTTTAAAATAAGAACTCAGTGTTTTTCACTATTCATAAAAATTGAATGTTTTCAGAAAAATACCAAAAAATCAACATAAGAAAATTTTGATATTCTGATTTCAAAAAAGAGTTCTATTTTTTCAATAAAATAGATGTTTCATTTATTAATTTAATATTAATTCTTGTTGTCAAAATAAAAAAAACAGGTTTCTAAAAAAGTAAAAACTATCAAAAGATTGACATGTGTTTAGGTCAAATATAATTGTGAAATTACTTATGATGACTAATAGTGTATTTAATGAAAAAAATATAATCAAATTATAATTCCAAACCATTTAAATGTATAATTTAACAATATAAATTATTTTGATTAAAAAAGTTGGTTTTCGTTAAAATTTAGTAATTTTCACTATTCACCCAAATATAAATGTAATCGGAAAAACACCAAATTTTTTTCGAAACTATGTTTTTATGATCTGATTTTAAAGAAGAAGTTTATTTTTCTCAAATTGAATATATAAATGTGTCAAATATTGGATTTTAAAAGGGTTCTCTATTAAAAGGCGGGAACTTTCATTTTTTGAAAAAGTCTTCTTTTATCTGAAAAAATTTAATTTGTTCTTATATTATGTCTAAGAGACATATTATATATATGTTAAAATTATATAGAGTATATAATATTCAAAATCCAGTTAATACAATTTATAACTTCTTTTTTACGGACTAGTTTGGTAATGTGGTGGTGCACTCGAACTCGATATTGCGTGTAGCGCAAGCTATAAATTTCACTAATGAGATTACATACTATGAGATGTTTGGGTGTTACATTCTACCCTCCTTCAATAAATCACATCCTCACAATTTGGTATTTTAATTCGAAAATAAAATGTTAAAAATATAGAAATACCTTTTTGGAAAACGTAAATCCGAAATTGGGCCAGTAAAATTTTGTCTTAATAAGAGGGAAAGGAAAATGTAAATGTTACCACCAAAATATTATCTCAATTAGGAGAACATTGGTTTAAATTAGAGACATATAATTGTAAAGAAAATTCAAATATTAATAGGGAGTGATTGAGGTCATCAATCCCAATATATGATTCAAATATATTGACATAACAAATCAATAATCAAAACTATTATCAATACCAAAATACAGAAAAAGAGTATATGGTATTTATTTTCTTTTCTAAATTTTTTTTGGCTTGTTAAGGAAGCCAAAGATCAAATAAAACCCGCAGTGGCAGAAAAGTCATTTTCACCACTTACGTTAAAAAAATTCCTTTTTGTCGTTTAGTAAAATGCTTTGTAGAAAAATATTCTCCTTGAAATGAAATGTGAACGGGTTTTATACACCGTATAAAATAAAGTCATTTAAAAATCAAAGGATGCCTCAATGAACTATGATTGAGACAAAGACCCTTAACTAATTTTTGAGAATTAATTTAGTCATAAAATAAGAGGGAAAATATATATATATATACAAATGATAGGTACTGTTACATCCTTTAACTAATTCCTACCACAAACTCATCTTTTATTCAAAAAGATTTAAAAAAAATATATTCCATTTATCCTATGCGTATAGGGACCAAAAATATTGCATTTATAATTCACCTATCATACCTTTTAAAATATAAACTACATTATACAATCCATGACATCATGTTGGCCAATGGTAGGTGATGCACCCTTGTCTCCCTTCGGCTATGGGTTCATGTCTTGTGGCCTTACCGGACACGACTGGTTATCGCCCGACCTATGGGTTTTCCATTTTATGACAATCCAAAAATAAACTTAATAATTGTATCTAATTTCAATCATAATCCATTCCAACCATTAGAATTATCCAAAATAATTCTATCCAAACTCACAGTACAAAATTTATAAGGAAGTTAACCACCATAAAGATCCTTTTTACCACATAATAATATGTGAACACCTTCGTCATGTATTCTTTTAAAACATTGTAGCACCATAAATTACCATAAAACGTTATTTAATACATTCATGCTCCCTTATTATTGATAGAATACTGAATATATTCCTTATATCAAAATTTTTTAAATATTCCAACAATGATGAAATAAACAAATTAATAGTCTTTTCACAGGAAGCCAAGAATATCAAATATAATTTAACTAAATCATCCATTTATAATTCCAAAATCAATACCTAATTATAATAACCATATTAATTTTTACCTTTCCATAAACAATGTATTTTCCATAAATTTTATCTTACTATTATGTTAAATTTCATAGAACCATATAATCTCAAATCCTTAATAAATTAGTACTGCAGTACAATCCTTATTTGTCTACATAATTCATATAACTAGTATATTGTTGATAAAACACTCAAATGAAATAATTCTACAATAACAACATAAGAACACTTGATTGTTATCCAATAGCATCATTTGCAGTATACTCTGATGACTGGGACATTGATTTGCGTAGTGTCCCAATGCCATGTAGATGAAGAATTTTACATTGGAATCATTTTTCTTACCCTTCCAATCATGTACTTGGTGTCCTTTTTCTCCACACATATAACAAACTCACATTCTCTTAAATCATTTACCAAGTTGATTCTTTCCTCATTTATCACACATGAAAAAATCATCCCTTCCCCTCTTCTCTTTATCCATCTTTCTCTCTACCATCCTTTTCTGCTATTTCTTCCCATCAAAGCCATAGGTCTAAAACAATTCTTTACTTATATTATTAACACGTGATATTATTTCTTGATATGTTGAGAATACATTGGATACTATTTCCCATATAAATGATAACTTAATACTATGAAAGATATGATCCTTTTTACTCATTGGATCATACATATTGCTGGATTTCTCATTCCTTCCACTGGGAACCATTTCTAAATAATGGCATACCCTAGTTCAGTTTATGAATCGCAATGAATTATTCCAAACTTGTTAAATACCTAATTAAAATTGAAATTTTTATGGATATAATTAATTATAATATATATGTTCTCTTTGAAGAAGTATATACTCATAAATAATTCGTAATGGATTGTAATGAAAATTTGAATTATCCTAAGCATATCCCCTGGGGGTGTTGTAACCAAGAGTGCAGCAAAGCCCATTGTCGTTCACTAGTTCCTGTTTGAGTCTAGCTCACAGTAGTATTTTCATGTTTTATCACTTTGTACATCTGTGCCAGAGCGACCTCTACATGCTCGTATCCAGACATGGAAGTATTGCATGGAAAACTCACAAAATCACTAAATTACCAAAATTCTAGGAACTCCTTCTATACTAATACTCAATGTCTATCTTAGTGCAATGTTATCTAATCAGATATTATCTAAATCTATTTCCAAGTTGGTTTCTAAACTTCCTATGATACTAACTGTAACGCCCCGACCCAATATTCCTAGAGTTGATGCATTATTTTAATAAATTGGAATGGTTATAAGGAATCATGTGCCGAATATCCAATCAGTATAGCAGTCTTGGAAAATAAATTACATACATGAATGTTACATTACACATTCTAACATACAACAAAAAAACAATCTTTTAGAATTCCATTGTTCCCATAGCATAACCCTGCATATGATTCAAAAAACACATCATGGGATACTGGGAAAAAACATAATAAAGGGGTGAGATCAAATGCTAAGTTAGCGTAAATAATTTAGCAGAAGATAACATAAACAATGGGCATGATGAATAATTGAAAACACATGCATTTACAAACAATAAATATGAACAATTTATTGTAGAAATATCACCTGAGTAAATAATTCCATAATAAAACTTAATCATGGGTATTATAATAGGATAACAACCACATTTAACATCAATATTATTTTCATAATGTGGGAATGTATAATGTCGGAAATTCTGAATCATTTTTTCATGGCCTCAGCCAAGACATCTAAAAATGATTATAGCCTCAGCCAAAACTATATATCAAATTGGGAAAGCCCTCATCCAATTACATGTCTAATTGACTCATGGGACCTTCTGATACAACGTGGATCAATAGAAGGCCCCACCCACCACTTACTATGTGCAATAATTTCCATAAATAAAAATGTTGAAACATAACATAAACATTCATATTAAAACTAGAATACAAAATTTCAATACTTTAACCATAGACTATGTTTTGTATAAAAATAACACATCCACGGTCAAATATATCAAAAAACCATCAATAAAATTTATACTACTTGTATAATAATAAATCAACCTCAATCAAGAATAATTTCTTGTAAAAGATGACATAGTTTAAATGATCATCAAAAATCATTTAGATAAATATCAATTTTTCATGAAATCAAATAAATGTCAAATAATATATAATGGAATTCCTTTAAAATATATTTCTGAATCAAAGTGTCCAATTCTACATTTAATCATTTTAAAGGAATTAATATTTTAAGACATTCATGTCCATAATAAAAAATACTTAAAACCATTTTAAAACATGGTCATTAAAGAGAAAGGATTAAAAGAATAAATCATTAAAATAATTAAAATGATGTTTTCGTAAAAAAAATACCCTTGAAAATAATCCCTTTGAAAACTCTTTTATCAATAATGGACATGGATAATAAATATGTCCCTGTAAAGATATACCCATAAACAATCTCGAATAATAATGAGATTGGGGAATGAACCCTTACCTTGTGGTTTCCTTTGGTCAAGGGTACGTTTAAACTCCTGTATAATGACCATAGTATGTTATTAATTATTCAAGAACCATATTGAAATTTATTATATCATCAATTATTCATTTCTGACTTTATAATAACCATTTGATAATGATTTCCTTGTTAAATTATCATTTTCGGTAAAAATCTCTTTCTTTATCGTAAGTGTTTTAACTTGTTATTCTTGATCATATCATTTAGATCATGATTTAAATGAATCCAGAATATAAACCATGATTTATATATCATATATATTTAGAATATAAATATTTATATTAGATGTTTTTGAGAAATGGAAGGCACATTTTATGGAGAGGGTAGGTCGTACATACGCATAAACGATATTTCCATTTTCATATCATATTGCATGGAAGTAAGTGAATAAGATATATGTAAGTACACACATACATACATACATACATACATACATATATCTTATATAGAATTATTATTTCATATATAAAATACATATTAATAAGTATATTTTTATAATCATAGTTGAATGGTGAACATGGAAATGAATCTCATTGTATTGTGGAGATGGAAATCTATACGTATGCACGAGCGACATTATCATTCGTTTTGTAACAACTGGGTCCTGGTGACAGCACAACCACCCCACTATAACATTGTCGGCTGGTCATATCCTGCCAGGTACTGCCAGTTGCCCAGCAAACACGTGGGGCCCACCCTAGGGTCCACCCACATGACCGAACAGGACATCTAACTAATGATTGTCCCCAAAGCCGGACACATGTCCGTTGATTTGTTCTTTTTCGTCACTCACACAAACCCTGAGAAACATCCAAGAAGGTCACCCATCCTGATCACTAATCTAGGAAAAGCACGCTTAACTATGGAGTTCTAATCTGACAGGCTCCCGAAAAGTAAGGTGGACCTTGTTGACATTAGTTATATCATTAAGTCATTTAACCCTTTATCATTCAGAGGTTTTACATCCCCCCCCCCTCTAGAGCCCAACTTCCTCATTATGGGCCCTACATCTCAACCCAGGCAGTGCACTGCACTTAAGGCTGGGTACCACCTATGATATATAATTGGATTGTATATCATATATACATAATTGGTAACATGTTATATTTAATATTTACATCCATTATACATCATTATTATACCCATTCAAATAATAATGTATTCAATAACAACTACACAATGGCGTGGAGATGGTAAGACATACGCACGCATGTTTGGTGAAATGTCATTAACAGGATGGATTGAAGAATTAATATGGTTGTAAAATATTTATAATATGTAGATAGTGTATAGAAGATACTGGAGTTATTGTTTTACTATGGAAACAACAGTGAATGAAGAAGTGGAAGAAGAATAGAACTTGAATGAGGTGATGAAATATTTACATCTTCTTCGGGTTATTCATTTTGATTTGATCAAAAGGGATCCTTTGGTTAGATTTATCAGAAAAGGATGTCCTCTTTGATGAAGGGAAGATATTTGAGAGGATATTTGGAATGATTTGGCTGAACCAAATTGATTTGAAGGTGTTATATTGAGATAAGGGTGAGTTCTCTTTTATAAGAGTGGTGAGAGGCACCTTAGTAAAAGATTGAAATATAATTTTATAATAAAAAAATTTTCTGTTTATAATGGATCCAAATCAATTAATATCAAATAAAATGTGGTTATGGGTCAAAATACTCTCAACCAATAGGTTTTAGACATGTTTAGGTTACCATTTTAACTTTATATTTTAGATTTAACATGAAGTTAAATAATTTAACTTTTACTGTGTATTTTTTATTCTTTCACTTTATGGTTTGTAAAAATTTAATAAAAATCCAAGAGAACATCCAGTGGATTCATTAATGGAATATATAATATTATCTAATCCTGTTGCATTAGCATTATATTTTTATGAATATTATATCAATATATAATATAGTATTTGTTTAAAAAATTAATTTCTGTCAATTTTGACACTATTTGGTATTTTGTTTTTGTGAAAGTCATTACAAATTTATCACTTCAAAACAAATTATCTAATCAACCTTAACATTTCATATTAACCTATAAAATTAGTGTAATTCATCCAAAGTATCAAATTACATTTGTTTGGATATTTATAATATCAATTATTTTAATAATTCATTAATAAGGTAATTACTGCATCACCATTATGTCATAAACAAATTTAATTATTTAACATCTAAAATATATAAATAAAATACCATTATGTATGAAATCTATTAATATTTCTAATAAATATTTATATTCAAATTTATCTTATGTATAACCCTATATTAGAATGTTTTAGTTATGAAAACTTCAATTTAACACCTTTAACTCTTCTTTAAATTAAAGAGTTATAAATGTCCTAATCTAATACAAGTAGACCTAAAGGGTCATATTTTATTAATAAGGTTTTTTTGGTCGAATTAAACTTATCTAATAGAATTAGAACATGTGTTAGGGTAGTAATAATATCATTTTTACCTTTAATTACACGATTTACTTTTAAGTGTGGTAAATAAAAGTCAAATGTTATTATTCATAAAAAATTATTTTTAACTTATTAAACAACATTTTACTTATTGATATAGACCATGTGTCTCAGATTTTTGAAAATCAATTCATATAAGTGGTAAAATTAGGTTTTATGCAAATTTTTTAATTTTCCGATGAGGTAGGTAATGGACGGTAAAAAGTTCAATAAAATTTTTATATATCTAAACTTATTATAAAATGAATGCAATAAATTAAATTGAACTTATATAGGTATTATGTATCTATTTTGGCCTAAAATAAATTTATATGAAATAAATAATTATTTAGTAAAATTCAGTTTTAAATAACAACTCGGTGGTTTTCACTATTCATAAAAATTTGAACGAATTACGAAAAATACCAAAAATTAAGCCTAATATAATTTTGATATTCCAAATTTAAAAATGAAGTCTATTTTATCAAAAACCTAAAATATGAATTTATTAAATTAAAATTATTTCCTGTTGTCAAAACAAAAAAATGGGGTTTTTAAAAAAGTAAAAACAATCAAAATATTGACAATTGTTTATATCAAATTTAAATGTGAAATTACATATAAGGACAAACAATGAATTTAATGATAGAAATATAATATAATTATAATAATAAACAATTAAAATGTATAATTTATCAATATAAATTATTTTTATTAAAGATGTTTTTTTCATTAAAATTTCGTAATTTTCACTATTCACCCAAATATGAAAGTTATAAGATAAATCACCAAAAATTTATTGAAACAAAATTTTTATTTCCCGATTCTAAATAAGAATTTCTTTTTTAGAATTGAATATATAAAAGTGTGAAATATTGGATTTAAAAAGGGTTCTCTATTAAAAGGTGGGAAATCAAATTTTTTCAAAAAATACTTCTTTTATCTGAAAAAATGAATTTGTTCTTATATTATGTCAAAAAAACTCATATTATGGATGTAAAAATTATATCGAGTATATATTATTCAAAATGAAGTTAATACTATTTATAACCTCTTCTAGAATGGATAGTTTGGTAATGTTGTGGTGCACTCAAACTTAGTGTTGCGTGTAGCGCAAACTATTAAATTACATTAATGAGATAACATACTATGAGATCTTGGGGTGTTACAACCAATATATGCCAAACTATATTCCCATTTCACTTTTTCATGACTAATAAATATGTTTCTTAAAAAAATTAAAAAACTAGTTCAACAAAAAATCTCATCAAAAAGAATTATTAAAGAATTAATGTCCTCTATCATTTTCTTTTAACTTCTTTTCATTTAATTTTATTTTCTTATTTTCTCATCTCCTCCATTTAACCATGTGTAATGATAACTCAAGTATCGAATATATATTGTAATTTAATTTTTAAAATTGAATTATTCATCGTAAAACCTCTTCTACTCTTCCTTTTATTATAATAAAATTCAATCATTGTTCATGATTTGTCGATTTACCACCATTTTGGATGATTTAGTATCATTTACATTTCAAACCATAATGTATGGTCATAAAACCATTATATTGGTGGATAATGAGTATAAAATATATATTATACATTTTTTCTATTCTGGAACAATATATATATTATTATATAATAATATAAAATAGGTTCACTGTGATTGAAAACGGCCAAAACAATTCTAAAAGATTATCATTATTATTATATCTAACAAATAATCCTCGTATGGAGAGATTATCATTAATTTTATATGATCAATTAATATTAATAAATTACCTTGAATACAAAGAATTTAAAATTCTAGATAATTTTCACCAATTAATCATAATATTCCATACAAATATAAAAGTAAACTAATTGAGATAATAATGAAAATAAACACTCTTGAATGATGAAATTGATGTATATAAATCATAACAATGTCACTAAATGTAGATAATTAAATTTTAAAAAATAATATAAATGTATAACATGTTATTAGATTATTAATTAGTGACTCTATTTTTATTAACAAGGATATTAATGTGAATAAATCCATTGGAAAATCTATAAAGGGATTCTCCAAAACAATTTTGTTTCTGTGGGTTATTCTGCTTTTGTTCCAAATTTCAGTATGTATTTTCATTTAATATTCATACAAAATTATTTCGTCTTCCCTACAAATCATTATGGGATATACATGGTTATAGTCTGATTTTTTGAAAAAGGAATATATTATTCTGAAATAATTGTACCTTTTAAAAAACACATCTTTTACTTATTCTGAAATTATTTATTCTTAACTCATAAATTATGATTCATATAAATAGTATGTTATTATATTTTTTTTGGGAATCCCAATGATTATTCATGAAATAATTTTTTTTAGTTTTTCATGAAACCCATTTCCTTTCTATATGTTACTTATGGAAAACAAATTTATACATCCTATAGGGAATACACAGATATATAAATTTATGAAGTGATTTGTGAGAAAAAACTATATAGAACACAAATTCATTGTGTAATGTGAGATTAAAAATGATTTAATGATCCATATGAATGAACAATATTCTTTCATTTTTCACAACAATGATGATGTAATGATGATTCACATATGTCATACATGAACATGGTACTAGATTTTTGCATAACTATGTGGGGTAGTTCACCTCTATGTCATGATGTTATATTTTTATGAATTTCTATATTTCATTCCGTTATAAAATTCTTCCTTTGATTATGATGATTATTCTTAGAAATGATTTATTGATTCATGTATATATCTATCCACTTACTATGAAATAAAATCACACCTTTTTTATATATATATCCTATGGTGACAACATATAATAAAGAGTTAATGTGGGCCACTATGAATCAAGAGAAGATGTATTTAAATAATTTTATTATTTTAATTTTTTTTATTTCAATCAATAGTATTAATTTTTCTAGTACATTAAACCTTTGGATCCTTATTTTGTAACACTATTATATTATTTAATAATAAAATGATTTAATAGTAGTGTATGAAAATAAGGGTTGATATAGTTTTTATCAGATATCCATTTAGTTATATTTGGAATTTTGATTAGAAATTTTTTTTAATATCATTTATATGATAATATATATATGAAATCACCCAAGAATCATTGATTTTAAAAAATATTAAATATTGGTATCCAACCACATATGATGTAACACCCCGAGATTTTATGAAAAATATAATTTTTAATTTCATTAATGTCTTGTGTTGTACGCTACACCAAAAGAAGTTTGCTCAACATGCATCCCTAACTTGCCTTGCATTACACGAAATCGTGACCTTCCTCGATAGCGTGTGTAGTACGCAATACCGAGTTTCACTAAACAACGATATGCTATTAAAATATTATTAAAACTAGCCGTTATGAATAGTAATAACCACTTTTTGAAATTTTGTAAATTTTATTTTTCAAAAAGGACTTCAGTTTTGGATTCGGAATATCGAAATTACCTTAGGGTGAAATTTTGGTACTTTTCGGATAACTTTCATTTTCTGATGAATTGTGAAAATTACTAAATTTTAATTAAAAACAACCTTTCTAATCGAAATAATTAATAGTAATAAATTATTAATTTGAGTGGTTTTAAAGTTTATTTAGAATATATTTTTACAATTTAATAAAATTTTGGTCATTGGATGTAATTTCACATTTAAATCAGAGATAAACAAGTGTCAATCTTTTGATAGTTATTATCTCTTAAGAACACGATATTTGTTTTGACGATGGGAATTATATTTTAAATTAAGTAATGCAACTGATATGTTTTTAATTTGGTAAAATAGACATCATTTTTCAGTTCATAATATCAAATATAGATTAGGCCCAATTTTTGGTATTTTTCTGGAATCTTTCATTTTTTGATGAATAGTGAAAGCACTAAGTGGTAGTTAAAAAAAATGAATTTTTCATAAAACATAATTTTACCGCTTCTATGAGTAGAATTTCAAAAATCCAAGAGACACGGTTGATGTCAGTAAGTAAAATGAGGTTCAATGAGATGAAAATAATTTTTGATGAATAGTAACTTTTTACTTTTTTTACCACAGTTAAAAGTAAATAGGGTAATTGAGGGTAAAAATGATATTATTATTACCCTAACACGTGTCCTAATTCTATTGGATAAGTTTAATTCGACCTCAAACAACCTTAGGAATAAAATATGACCATTTAAACCCACTTGGATTAGATTATGACATTTTTTATTAATTTATTTAAAGAAGGGTTAAAATAGTTAAAATTAATGTTTAATAAGTAAATAATTTTTAATATAAGGTTATTCATAAGATAAATTCCACTATAAATATTCATTAGAAAGCTAAAAATATTTCCTACATAATGGTATTTTATTTGTAATTTTTAGACATTAAATAATTTAATTTATTTATGACACAAAGAAGATGAAGTAATTGTCTTATTAATGAAATATTGACATAATTGATGTTATAAATACCAAAATAAATGTAATTTGAGACTTTTTATGAATTCCACTAATTTTATAGGTTAACAGGACATTTTATTATTGATATAATTAAATTTTTTCGACTAATCAGTCTGTTATGATTTTCACAAAAATCAATTACTAAATAGTGTCAAAATTGACATAAAATAGTTTTCAAACCCAATATTATATTATTAATTGTTATTTTATTCCTAAAAATATAAGGATCTGTCTAATGACATAGATAAGGTTATAAATATTAATAATAAACAAATTCGGGTTCGTTTGGCTTCTTATAGTATGTTTATTAACCTTATAGTGTAAGAACACAAAAAGACAAGGTAAAAGTAAAATTATCTAACTTAATGTTAAATCTAAATGATATGGTTAAAAAAGGAACCTAAACTTTTCTAAATTCTATTTGATGAGAGTATTTAGACCCATAAACACATTATCTTAGATATAAATCAATTTGGATCTATTTAAAAACTAATTTGGCTTTATAATAAAATAATATTTTTTGTTATTCCAAAGATGCCCCTCTCCTCCCTTATAAAAGGGAACCTCCTCCCTCTCTTCCTCAAACCACTTTTAGCCTTCAAGATCGCTCAACCCCTGCCAAATTCTCTTATCCACTTACCTATAAACATAGTATAGGTCTAGGTATTCATCAAAGACCAATTATAGTGCCTTAAGAGAAGGACTCAAAGAGGCGCTTCAAAGAAGAGGTAATGTCCGTTACCGATTCTTTCAACTTTATTTCTTCTTCCACTTATTATTCTTAGGTTGTTTCATTATGAAGTAATAACATCAGTATCTATAATGACCCATACTTTACATACATTGTTAATACTTCAAAATTGAAGCATACTTATTATAACATATAACAAAACCACGAAAGGACTGTATAGGTATAGTGTCTTTAGAAACTAGGAAACATAAACAAATGGTTCATAAAGCGTCTACACGGTCTCCCATTTATTGCATCATATCTATAGTCCCTTTTGGAATATCTTACTTAATAACCTTCTTCCTGACCTGGGGAAAGAAAACATACGAAAGGGTGAGATCAAATGCTCAGTAAGGGTAAACAAACGAAATATCAATCACATCATATTCATAAGAACATAACTTTTGGAAATCTTAACCTGCAAAAGAGAGCATAATTTCGTAACATGGGATAAATCATAATAGTGAAATGTAATCCCAATAATCATAACATAAAACATGAAACTTTTTGGCATACACACATAATCATAGAGAATCATTTCTTATTAGTCAAGACTCATTGCCAAGACTATCTTAGTGGACAAATTCCATTTCTGAACCGAGTTCACTCCTCGTTTCAGTCCTGTTTCACTGAACCGGTATAACCTACCGTTCCAGCCATGTCTATCTCATGAGAAATAAAATCATTACCCAATTAATTGGAGGGAGATATAGGACCCAACCATCTCATAATGATACCATTCTTATGTGTGCCACAAAATCATAAACCATACATCATAGCATAACCCATGTAATAAAAATGGGATTCTTAAACAACATGTCATCAAAAAACAATTCATATAAGATAAAGGAATTCATAAAAATATTTCCATCACAACATAATCAAATCCATGTAATAATTGTGATAGAAACAGAACCCTTTATTATCTTAGATGGAAAATAATTTTGATAAAACACTTGAACTCCATTCTTGAGGAAACTATCCTTTCCACTTCAAAAACATTTTCCTTTCTTAACATGTCTTACAATTTTAAACTAACAGAGGTTGATTAAAAATAAACATTAAAACTTGTAAAGTAAACTTCTTGGAAATAATGTTTTTAAAATCCATTCATGCTTTATAAGATAAAAAAACATTCTTCTCGTACTTTTGTCGGAAAAGTCCAAAAAGTACCTCGTACGAAAAACGACAAACGATTTCTTTCATATCTTTTACTAAAAACTAAACTAAGGGTAAAATATGATTTAAAAAATTGTAGGTGAATGTAAATAATATTACATATTGTGGAAACATGGATGTGGATGATAAAATACACCCCAGTAAATACTAAAGTATAAACAATCTCAGATAAAAATGAGATTGTGATATTTCCCTTACCTTAGGTCTGTTTTGCTTCGTAAGTGTCCAAACCTCCTGTATACTGATTTAAATAATGTTATTGACTTATTCCAGAATCATACTTATTTTTATGATATCATATATGGTCATTTTATTAGCTTCTTAGTAGTAATATTTCATTTCTACTTGTTATTCGGGTGTTTATAACTTTTTGTTCTTATGCGTGTTTTGGAGAATAAATTCTTATTCTTGTCTTTAGGTTATAGATACCTCATTTAGAGAATGTTATTAGTGTAATATATATCATATTCATTCATTAAATTCATTTATATAATCATTATTAAATGAAGATCATGTAGAACGAGTCGCATCACATCGTGGAGACGGTATTCTGTACATACGCACGAGTGATGATATTGTTCCTATGATCGTGGAATTTTATTAGAGTGTATTTATACTATTTAAGAATCAGTATTACATTATAATTGTCATATATAGTCATTATTTACACCATTATACCCATCCAAGTAAGGTGGTGGTGGAAAATAGATTACACCACGACGTGGAGACGGTATTCCGTACGTACGCACGCGCGGTGATTTCTTTTTCCGTAGGATGGATAGACTGTGAAATAGGGTTGTTTCATACTTAATAGAACATATCAGTATATAATTGATACTGATTTTATTACTTCATAATGAAACAACTAAAGAAGAATAAGTGGATGAAGAAATAAAGATGAAAGAATCAGTAACGAACATTACCTATTCTTTGAAGTGCTTCTTTGAGACCATCTTTTAGGGTACTAAAATTGGTCTTTGAAGAAGACCAGGAACTCTAGGATGTTTCTAGGGAAGTGTATAGGAGTAATTGTCTGGGGTTGGACGAGTTTGAAGGCTCAATGTGGTGTGATAAAGAGGGGGAGGAGGTGCCCTTTTATAAGGGAGGAGAGGGGCACCTTTGGGAAAACTAAAAATATTATTTTATTATAAAGTCATGATCCGTTTTATATAGCTCGAAATTGATATATTTCGAAGCTAAGGTGGGGAAGGGTCGAAATACTCTCATCCAATAGAATTTAGACAAGTTTAGGTTCATATTTTAACCTTATCATTTAGATTTAACATTAAGTTAAATAAGTTTACTTTTACCGTGTCTTCTTGTGTTCTTATACTATAAGGTTGATAAACATACTATAAGCGGCCAAACGAAACCAATGTTGTTTATTATTAATATATATAACCTTATATAAGTCATTTGTCATAACCATATTTTTTAGGAATAAAATAACAATTACTAATATAATATTTTTTTTAAAAACTATTTTATGTCAATTTTGACACTATTTAGTAATTGATTTTTGTGAAAATCCTAACAGAATTATTAGTTCAAACCAAGTTAATTAAATCAATACTAACATGTCATATTAACCTATAAAATTAGTGGAATTCATAAAAAGTCTCAAATTACATTTATTTTTGTGTTTATAATATTAATTATGTCTATATTTCCTCAATAAGATAATTACTGCATCATCTTTGTGCCATAAATAAATTAAATTATTTAATGTCTAAAAATTACAAATAAAATACCATTATATAGGAAATCTTTTTATATTTATAATTAATATTTATAGTTGAATTTATCTTATGTATAACCCAATATGAAAAATTATCTACTTATTAAACTTTGATTTTAACTATTTTAACCCTTCTTTAAATAAATTAATAATAAATGTCCTAATCTAATCCAAGTGGGCCTAAATGGTCATATTTTATTCCTATGTTTATTTTTGGTCGAATTACACTTATCCAATAGAATTAGGAAATGTGTTAGGGTAATAATAATATAATCTTTACCCTTAATTACCCTATTTCCTTTTAACCGTGGTTAAAAAAAAGAATAAAGTTACTATTCACCAAAAAATTATTTTCATCTCATTGAACCACATTTTACTTACTGACATCAACTGTGTCTCTCGGATTTTTGAAATTCCACTCACAGAAGCGGTAAAATTACGTTTTATGAAAAATTCAGTATTTTAACTACCACTTAGTGGTTTCACTATTCATCAAAAATTGAAAGTTTTCAGAAAAATATCAAAATTTCACCCCAGGCTAATTTCTATATTCCGAATCCAAAAATGAAGTCCATTTTGAAAAATAAAATTTATAAAATTTCAAAAAGTGTTTATTACTATTCATAACAGCTAGTTTTAATAATATTTTAATAGCATATCGTTGTTTAGTGAAACTCGATATTGCGTACGACGCAAGCTATCGAGGAAGGTCGCGATTTCGTGTAAAGCAAGCCAATCAAGTGTTGTGTAGAAAAAGATTCCTTTGATGATTTATAAAACATAAAAGTCTCAGGTGTTACATTTTACCCACCTTAAAATGAATTTCGCCCTCGAAATTCGTCACATTGTAGCAAACAGATGAGGATACTTCTCCCTCATCATATCCTCAAGCTCCCATTTAGCTTCTTCTAATTGGTGGTTCTTCCATAAAACATTCACCAATCGAGTGGTCTTGTTTTGTAAGACTTTTTTGCTACGATCCAGAATTTCTATCGGTTGTTCTTCATAAGAAATTTCTTGCTCCAGCGGTACAACTTCTGAGCTAAGTACATGTGAAGGATCAGGTATGTACTTTCTCAGGAGAGATACATGGAACACATCGTGAACTTGAGAGAGATTCGGTGGAATCACCAATCGGTAAGCTACCATCCCAACACGATTCAGTATTTCGAAAGGACCGATATATCTAGGGCTCAACTTCCCCTTCTTTCCAAATCTCATGACTCTCTTCTAGGGAGATATTCATAAGAACACTTTATCACCCACTTAAAACTCTAGGTCTTTTCGTCGGTTGTCGGAATAAATTTTCTGTGGACTCTGAGCTTCTCTTATGTGTTGTTGAATAGATATGACCTTTTCTGCCATTTCATCAACGAGATTAGGTCCTAATAGCTTTCTTTCCCCAACTTCATCCCAGAAAGTTGGAGTCCTGCATTTCTTTCCATAGAGAGCTTCATAAGGATCCATCTGAATACTGTAGTGAAAGCTATTATTATAATAAAATTCCACCAAAGGTAGGTGTTGATCCCAACCACCTTTGAAATCCATAGAGCAAGATCTCAACATATCTTCTAGAGTTTGAATTTTTCTCTCAGACTAACCGTCTGTCTGAGGATGATAAGCAGTGCTGAAATTCAACTATGTATCCAGAGTATGCTAAAGACTTCGCCAGAACTTCGAGGTAAATCGTGGATCCCGATCAGATATAGTATAAAGTGGTACTCCATGCAATCTTACCACTTCCTTTACATATATCTTGGCAAGCTGATCCAGAGAGAAATCCTCTCTAATAGAAATGAAGTGTGCAGACTTTGTAAGACGATCAACTATGACCCAGATAGCATTATTCCCTTTGGATGTTTTAGGAAGTCCTGTGACAAAGTCCATAGTGATGTTTTCCCATTTCCATTTGGGTATGGGTAATGGTTGTAACATCACCTTAGACTTATGTCTCTCATCTTTAACTTGTTGACAAACCAAGCATCGAGAGACATATTCAACAACATCTCTTTTCATTCCATCCCACCAGAAGTACTCTTTCAGGTCCCAATACATCTTCATGCTTCCAGGATGAATAGAGAATGAAGAACTATGAGCCTCATCCAGCAACTCCTTCTTTAATTCGGAGATGGGAGGAACACAAACCCGATTCCTGAACTTTATTATCCCATCACAATCAAGGTTGAATTCAGGAACATTTCTCACCTTCTGTTGTAACATGACGTCTTCTTTCTGTGCCTCTTTAATCTTCACATGTATAGATGGTTGAACATTCATTTGAGAAAGATAAGATTTTCCCCTTCCATTATAATTCCAAGATCCATCCTTTGTAAATCCATAAATATTGGATCTTTTTTTATCCTCATCATGGATAAAATGGCTTGGTCTTGTCAACTTAATGCATATTCCACCATGTTTGCTTTCCCAGGGTGGTAATTGATTGAGCAGTCGTAATCCTTAATCAGCTCCAACCATCTTCTTTGACGCATATTCAGCTCCTTTTGTGTGAAAATATACTTTAAACATTTATGATCAGTATAAATATCACACCTTTCTCCATAAATATAATGCCTCCAAATCATTAATGTAAAGATTATCGCAGCTAACTCCAAATCATGTGTTGGGTAATTTTGCTCATGGATTTTCAACTGTCGTGAGGCATAAGCTATCACCATATCATTTTTCATAAGAACACACCCCAATCCCTTCTTGGATGCATCACTATAGATCACAAACATTTCTCCACTACAAGGCAGTGTGAGCACAGGTGCACTGGATAACCTTCTTTTCAACTCCTCGAAATTCTCTTCACATTCCTCCGTCCAGACAAACATAACTCCTTTCCGAGTCAACTTGGTGAGTGGATTAGGTAATCGTGAAAAATCATTCACAAAACGTCGATAATATCCAGCCAAACCAAGAAAACATAGGATCTCAGTTATTGTTGTTGGTCTCGACCATCTTTCGATAACCTCTGTTTTTGCTGGATCCACAGATATCCCTTCTTTTGGATTATGTGACCAAAAAATGCAACTTTGTGAAGCAAAAATTCACACTTGGTAAATTTGGCATAAATCTTCTCCTTTCTCAGGGTCTTCAATATAATTCTCAAGTGATCTTCATGTTCTTCCTTGCTCTTTGAATAGACAAGAATATCGTCTATAAATACTACCACAAATTGATCAAGATAGTCTCTAAAGACTCTATTCATCGGACCCATGAAGATAGCAGGGGCATTAGTAAGACCAAATGGCATAACTATAAATTCATAGTGTCCATACCTTGTACGGAAAGCCGTCTTTGGTATATCCTCCCTTTTGACCTTTATTTGATGATACCCTGAACGAAGATCAATCTTGGAAATGTATTGAGCTCCGCGTAGTTGGTCAAATAAGTCATCAATGCGTGGGACAAGATATTTGTTCTTGATAGTGATCTTTTTATGTTCTCGCTAATCAATGCAGAGTCTCATTGATCCATCTTTCTTCTTAACAAATAGAATAGGTTCTCCCCAAGGTGATGCACTAGGGCGTATGAATCACTTTTCAAGATTCTCTTGGAGTTGCTTCTTCAATTCCTGCAACTCAATTGGGGCTATTCTATAAGGTGTCTTTGAAATAGGAAAATCACCCAGTACGAGTTCTATTGAAAACTCAACTTCATGATTTGGTGGAAGACCCGGTAACTCCTCTAGAAAGACATCATCAAACTCCCATACAATGTTAATATTCTTATTCGTGAGTTTCTCACCAACCATTTGAGATAAATAACCTTCATTTAGTGGAATCAAGACCCATAAGGTAGAAGGAATTTCCAATGGAAGGTTATGTTCATCCATTCATTGATAGACGATCATAGATTGATCTGGAATATGAAATGTGACTTCCCTTCTTTGGAAATTGATATGATGTCCAAATAAAGAAAGCCAATTCATGCCAAGAATCACATCAAATTCCACTATATGATGGATCACAAGATTTGCAGGAAGCATTTTCCCACAAACTTCGATCAGAGATGAATTATAAAATTTTGATGTGACTGTTGTGCCATTAGGTGTTGTCACAGCTAAATCAACATCTAATTGTTAAGGTAATACGGTGACACCCTTAGAAAATTCTTCAGAAATAAAATAGTGGGTGGATCCAGAATCAAATAAAACATTTGCTACTTTAGAGTGGATGGTACGTGTACCTTTCACCACATTGTTATCATACTCCACATCGCTGATAGAAATTGCATGTGACTTTCCTTTGTCTTTACCCTTAAGAGTTTGTTGACGTCGACCATCATCATCCACCCTTGGATTAGGGCCTTTAATGGCATAATTCCCCATCTCATTGCACTTGAAACATTGAAGTGTAGTGGTTCATTCTTTGTATCCCTTCCTTTGTTTGCATCATTAGACATCTTGTTCCCATCATCGCGGCATTCGAATGCCCGATGACCTTCCTTTCAACATTTGAAACATTTACTTGCCCCTTTAAGGCAACTCCCTTCATGTTTCTTTCCACACATTGAGCATAAGGTAAATCTCATCTTCTTTTCAGTGTGCTCTTTATATTTTCCTTTGAATTCCATTTTCCTCTTCTTATCAAACCCATATGACTGATGGGTTACTCCAATATACATCTCTACTTTGAAAGCACATCGAACTATTTCCTCGTGTCTATTGAAGTCCCTTATGGATAAGGCCCTTCGAAGACTTGGTTTTATGCCACTAAAGAATCTATCGATCTTACTCTCAGGTTGGATAATAATACCAAAAGCGTTCCTTGAAAGTCTTGTAAAATTTTCTTCATAGGTACCAACAGATTCATCATCCTTTTGCATCAGTTCAAGAAACTCTTTCTCCATCTTTGTTCGGAGAATACGAGGGACGTACTTATTGAAAAATAAGTTCTTGAACTCGTCCCATTCCATGGACTCAATTTCATCCCTTTGCCTCATATTCCTAATAAGATTGCACAATTGATCAGCATATCCTTCCAAACGATACACTGCTAGGATGACTTTATCATGCTCAGAACATTGAAGAACTGAAAATATCTTTTCAGTAGTACTAATCCATTGTTCAGGAACTAATGGATCAGAAGACCCGCTGAAAGAAGGTGGACGCTGCCTCATGAAGGATTCAACAGAATGTTGCTCCTTCCTTTGCTCGTTTGGAAGTCCTGCATGATTCATAGCTTGAGAAAGTTGTTTGAGCATGGCTACAAGATTTTTCATTCCATCTCCCATAACGTTTGGTTGCTCAGGGGGACAGTCATTTCATTTCCCTTCGCATTCCGCATTAACACGATTCCTTCGGGTTCCAGCCATTGACTAAAACCAAGAAGAATAGTGTGAGAAACACTAATTATAATAGGAAAACCACATAATCATGAATAAAATTTCACACTTAAGGTCTTATCCTAGGTTATTCATGGCCATTTCTAAAACACTAGGATTGTGTTCTATGCTTAGAATTATCCTTAGGGTTCTTACTAAGGCTTTCACATCCTAGTTTCCAAAGGTTGACTATACCTTTCCTCTGATACCAACTATAACGACCCATACTTTACATTCATTGTTAATACATCAAAATTGAAGCATACATATTACAACATATAACAAAACCACGAAAAGACCGTATAGGTATAGTGTCTTTAGAAAATGGGAAACATAAACAACTGGTTCATAAAGCGTCTAAACTGTCTCCCATTTATTTCATCATATCTATAGTCCCTTTTGGCATATCTTACATAATAACCTTCTTCCTGACCTGGGGAAAGAAAACATATGAAAGGGTGAGCTCAAATGCTCAGTAAGGGTAAACAAACGAAATATCAATCACATCATATTCATAAGTACATAACTTTTGGAAATCTTAACCTGCAAAAGAGAGCATAATTTCATAACATGGGATAAATCATAGTAGTGAAATGTAATCCCAAAAATCATAACATAAAACATGAAACATTGTGGCATACACACATAATCATAGAGAATCATTTCTTATTAGTCAAGACTCATTTCCAGGAATATCTTAGTGGGCAAAGTCCATTTCTGATCTGAGTTCACTCCTCGTTTCAGTCCTGTTTCACTGAACCGGTATAACCTACCAATCCAGCCATGTCTATCTCATGAGATATAAAATCTTTACCCAATGCATTGGAGGGAGATATAGGTCCCACCCATCTCATTATGATACCATTCTTATATGTGCCACAAAATCATAAACCATACATCATATCATAACCCATGTAATAAAAATGGGATTCTTAAACAACATGACATCATAAAAAAATTCATATAAGATAAAGGAATTCAAAAAAATATTTCCATCACAACATAATCAAATCCATGTAATAATAGGGATAGAAATAGAACCCTTTATTATCTTATATGGAAAATAATTTTGATAAAACACTTGAACTCCATTCTTGAGGAAAATATCCTTTCCACTTCAAAAAAATTTTCCTTTCTTAACATGTATTAAAATTTTAAACTAAAAGAGGTTGATTAAATATAAACTTGAAAACTTGTAAATGAAGCTTCTTGGAAATAATTTTTTAAAAATCCATTAATTCCGTATAAGTTAAAAAACATTCTTCTCCTACTTTTTTCGGAAAAGTCAAAAAAGTACCTGATACGAAAAACGAAAAAAGATTCCTTTCATATCTTTTACTAAAAACTCACTGAAGGGTAAAATATGATTTAAACAATTTTAGGTGAATGGAAATAATATTACATATTGAGGAAACATGGATGTGGATGATAAAATACACCCGAGTAAATACTAAAGTATAAACAATCTCGGATAAAAATGAGATTGTGATATTTCACTTACCTTAGGTCTGTTTTGCTTCGTAAGTGTCTGAACCTACTGTATAATGATTTAAATAATGTTATTGACTTATTCCAGAATCATACTTATTTTTATGATATCATATATGCAAATTTTCTTAGCTTCTTAGTAGTAATATTTCATTGTTACTTGTTATTCGGGTGTTTATAACTTTTTGTTCTTATGTGTATTTTGTCGAATAAATTCTTATTCTTATCATTAGGTTATAGATACCTCATTTCCATAATTTTATTATTGTAATATATATCCTATTAATTCATTAAATTCATTTATATAATCATTATGAAATGAAGATCATGTAGAACGAGTCGCATCACATCGTGGAGATGGTATTCCGTACGTACGCACGAGTGATGATATCATTCCTATGATAGTGGAATTGTATTGAGTGTATGTATACTATTTAAGAATCAGTATTAATTTATAATAGTAATATATAGTCATTATTTACACCATTATACCCATCCACTAAGTTGGTGGTGGAAAATAGATTACACCACAGCGTGGAGACGGTATTCCGTACGTACGCACGCGCGGTGATTTCTTTTTGCGTAGGATGGATACATGGTTAAATAGGGTTGTTTCATACTTATAATAACATATCAGTATATTAGTGATACTTATGTTATTACTTCATAATGAAACAACTAAAGAAGAAGAAGTTGAAGAAGAAATAAAGATGAAAGAATCGGTAACAGACATTACCTCTTCTTTGAAGTGCTTCTTTGAGACATTCTTTTAGGGAACTAAAAGTGGTCTTTGAAGAAGACCAGGACCTCTAGGATGTCTCTAGGGAAGTGGAGAGGAGGAATTTGCAGGGGTTTTCCTAGCTTTAAGGCTCAAAGTGGTGTGAGTAAGAGGGGGAGGAGGTTCCCTTTTATAAGGGAGGAGAGGGGCACCTTTGGGAAAACTAAAAATATTATTTTATTATAATGTCATGTTCGGTTTTAAATAGCTCCAAATTGATATATTTAGAAGCTAAGGTGGGGATGGTTCGAAATCCTCTCATCCAATATAATTTAGACAAGTTTAGGATCCTATTTTAACCTTATCATTTAGATTTAACATTAAGTTAAATAAGTTTACTTTTACAGTGTCTTCTTGTGTTCTTATACTATAAGGTTAATAAACTTACTATAAGCAGCCAAAATAACCCCAATTTATGTTTATTATTAATATATATAACCTTATCTATGTAATTTGGATGAACCTTAGATTTTTAGGAATAAAATAACAATTAATAATATAATATTTGTTTTAAAAACTATTTTATGTCAATTTTGACACTATTTAGTAATTGATTTTTTTGAAAATCATAACAGAATTATAAGTTCAAACCAAGTTAATTAAATCAACACTAACATGTAATATTAAACTATAACATTAGTGGAATTCATAAAAAGTCTCAAATTACATTTATTTTGGTGTATATAACATTAATTATGTCAACATTTTATTAATAAGATAATTACTGCATCATCTTTGTGTCATAAATAAATTAAATTATTTAATTTCTAAAAATTACAAATAAAATACCATTTTGTAGGATATCTTTTTATCTTTCTAATTAATTTTTATAGTCGTATTTATCTTATCTATAACTCCATATTAAAAATTATCTACTTATTAAACATTGATTTTAACTATTTTAACCATTCTTTATATAAATTAATAATATATGTCCTAATCTAATCCGAGTGGGCCTAAATGGTCATATTTTATTCCTAAGTTTGTTTTTGGTCGAATTAAACTTATCCAATAGAATTATGACATTTTTTAGGGTAATAATAATATCAACTTTACCCTTAATTACCCTATTTACTTTTAACCGTGGTAAAAAAAAGTAAAATGTTACTATTCACCGAAAAATTAGTTTCATCTCATTGAACCACATTTTACTTATTGACATCAACCATGTATCTCGTATTTTTAATATTCCATGCACAGAAGCGGTAAAATTATGTTTTTTGAAAAATTCAGTTTTTTAACTACCACTTAGTGGTTTCACTATTCATAAAAAATTGAATGTTTTCAGAAAAATACCAAAATTTCACCCTAGGCTAATTTCGATATTCCGAATCCAAAAATGAAGTCCATTTTGAAAAATAAAAATTATAAAATTTCAAAAAGTGGTTATTACTATTCATAACGGGTAGTTTTAATAATATTTTAATAGCATATTGTTGTTTAGTGAAACTCGGTATTGTGTACAACGCAAGCTATCAAGGATGGTCGCGATTTCGTGTAAAGAAAGCCAAGCAAGTGTTGTGTAGAAAAAGATTCCTTTGATGATTTATATAACCTAAACGTCTCGGGTGTTACAGTATCACTCATATACTGATATGTTATTATAAGTATTAAACAAACCTATTTCACCATATATCCATCCTATGGAAAACGAAATCACCGCGCGTGCATACGTACGAAATACCGTCTCCACGCCGTGGTGTAATCTATTTTCCACCACCACCATACGTGGATGGGTATAATGGTGTACATAATAACTACATATGATTATTATAAAGTGATATTGATTCTGAAATAGTATACATACACTTCAATACAATTCCATGATCATGAGAATGATATCATCGCTCGTGCGTACGTACGGACTACCGTCTGCACGACGCGATGAGATTCATTATTCAAATTAACCATTAATGAATGATTATAAAGTATATATATTAAGTAATCATGAAATATATGACATAATAATGATACTAGATTTATGTTTATATATATGTATTCCGTCTACTTAATTCCATTCAACTCAATAAGGAAACGAAAACAGCGTTCATGTGTACGTACGGCCTACCGTCTCCATGAACGGTGTATTTCAATCCATTTACTGATCTATTTTATATATGTATATTCTGAATATATATTATATATAAATCATTTTTTATATTCTATAATTAATTAATCATGATCTAAGTAGTCATATGAATAATTACATTCAAAACACGGACGACAAATGAAACGATTTTACCCAAAACGCTATTTAACATGGAATTTACAAAAGAACAGGTAATATAATGTCATAAGTGAACCATATATGATATCATAACAGTGATTATGATTTTGTATTAAGTCAATTACATTATTTAAATCATTATACATGAGGTTCAGACACTTACGAAGCAAATCAGACCTAAGGTAAGGGATAATTGTGAAAATCTCATTTTTATCCGAGATTACTTATTCGTAAGTATTTACTGGGGTTATTGCTATCATCCATGTCCATGTTTTATAAAAGTGTATCCATGTATGTTTAAAGTCCTTTTATACCCATTTTGACGTTTACCCCATGGTATGTAAGGAATCATTCTTTTGTTTACCCTACGAGGTACTTTTTTAACTTTTCCGACAAAAGTACAAGAAGAATGTTTTTTAACTTATATGACACGAATGGGGTTTTTTACGGTTTTATAAAGCCTTATTTTCATGAAGCTTCCTCAAAAATATTTCATGACTATTTTAAACAAAATATTTTTCTTTTAAAATTTCATGACGTTTTGTGAAAAGAAATTGATTTTGAAGAAGAAAGGATATTTTCCTCAAGAATTCATTTCAAGTGTTTTATCAAAACCATTTTCCATCTATGATGACAATATTTCATATGTGTATGGTTCAAGTATAAAGTCTCTATAATTTACATGGTTTCACTTTTCTTATTATGACATGATGTCCATTTATTTTATATGGATTATGTGATGATGGATTGATGTTTATGAAACCCATTTTATTCATTGGGTTATGATGAATGATTTATGTTTATGTTGTGGCAGAAGTAAGAATGATTTCATTATGAGATGGGTGGGACCTATATCTCCATCCAATGCATTGGGTAATGATTTATATCTCATGAGATAGACATGGCTGGAACGACAAGTTAAACCGGTTCAGTAATACAGGACTGGAACGAGGAGTGATCTCGATTCAGAAAGGGACTTTGTCCACTAAGATTGTCATGGAAGCAATGCCTTGGCTACTATGGAAATCATGTCATCTTCTTAATGGTTCCCACAATTACATGTTTTATTCCAATGCTATTTTATCATTCTTAATGTTTCTTTATGATCTATGCCATACGTACTTCCATGTTTTGTGTCAATTCTCAAGCTTTTTATGTTTAAACATTATGTTCATGTTTTTAAGTTCAAATGTATATGGTATGTTTTATTTCATCCATGCTTACACTTACTAAGTATTTGAGATCACCCTTTTTATGTTTTCTTTTCCCGAGGATATAAAGAAAGGTTTTAGGTAAAAAAAAGGAAGATCTTTTTGGGAGATGTTGAAGATCTTTCACCACGATTAGAAGATTATGATACGAGTTTCCAAAGACAATAAACTATTACGGTCCTTGTGTGTGTGTTTTTGTTATGTACTATGTATTCTGAAAAAGTAATTTAATGTCCATGTACGTTAATCTTTGGGTCTCTACAGTTGGTATCAGAGGAATGGATTAGTCAACCTTTGGAAACTAGGATGCAAAAATTTTAGTGAGATCCCTAGAGATATTTCTAAGGTATGTCTAGGGATGTGCCTAAGGTTAAGTAAAGGTTATAGTACTATAATTACGATAACACAAGATGATAGATATTGAAGGTACTCACCCTTTATTATGTTGTTTTCCCTATCGTGAGTTTTGCCTCTCACACTAATCTTTTTGGGTTTTAGACGATGGATGGAACCCGAAGGAACCGTGTTGATCAATGTAATGTACAATGCAATGATTGTACTCCTGAACAAACAAATGTTATGGGAGATGGAGTGAAAAATCTTATTTCTATACTTACACAAGCTATGAATCATTCTGGACTTCCAAATGAGCGGAGAGGGGAACAATATTTTATTGAGTCCTTCATGAGGGAACGTCCACCTTCTTTCAGTGGGTATTCTGATCCACTTGTTGCTGAACAATGGATCGTTACCACTGAAAAGATATATTCAGTTCTTCAATGTTCTGAACATGATAAAGTCATCTTAGTAGTATATCGCTTGGAAGGTGATGCTGATCAATGGTGGAATCTTATCAAGAATACGAGGCCAAGAGATGAAATTGAGTCCATGGAATGGGACGAGTTCAAGAACTTATTTTTCAATAAGTACTTCCCTCGTATTCTTCGAACAAAGATGGAGAAGGAGTTTCTTGAACTATAGAAAAAGGATGATGAATCTGGTGGTATATACGAAGCGAATTTTACAAGGCTTTCAAGGTATGCATCTTGATTTGTCATCCAACCTGAAAGTAAAGTTGATAGATTCTTTAGTGGCTTAAAACCATGTCTTAGAAGGGCATTAGCTATAAGAGAATTCAGTAGCTATGAAGAAATTGTGCGTTGTGCTATCAAGGTAGAAATAGAAGTTGGTGTTATTTATCCATCTCATAGTTTTGACAAGAAACGATAGATAGAGTTGAAGGAGAAATCTCAGAATAATGGTGAAAAGAAGATGAATGTTTCCTTATGCTCAAAGTGTGGAATGAAGCATGGTGGAGTTTGGCTTAAAGGTACTAGAAAATGATTTAAGTGTGGAAAAAAGGTCATCGAGCACCTGAGTGTCGAAGTAATGGAAAAAGGTTTGCTAATGGTGTGAATAAATAAGAGACTATAGAGAACTCACCAACAACACTTCAATGCTTCAAGTGCAAGGAAAATTGTAATTATGCTAATAAATGCCCTAATATAAGGGTTAGTGATGATCGACATGAGCAACCACTTAAGGAAAAGGACAAAGGGAAGTCACATACGATCACTATTGTCGATGTTGAATATGAAAACGATGTGGTGGAATGATTAAGTGTTTATGTAACGAGATTCCAAAATAATGTTGTATATAGTATCATAGAATATTGGAATATTTATGTATTGGTCTATTGTGGTATTCAATAATTCTACTGTATCGGTAACCATGGAAAGTGATTGAGATATTTTTGGAAATAAGATGATATGCATATAATGAAGGGAAGACGAGAAAATGAATTTTTTAACAGTATTCATGAGCTCATGATTGATATAAGGACTAAGTGATATCATGGTTTGATTATAAAGAATTTTGAGAATTTTGGTTTGTGGAAAGTGTTAACTTTTAACTGCAATCATGTTTTCACTAAGGTTCAATGGGTATTCATTCTCAAGGGAATACATGATTAAGGTATTCACATGTTTTTAATTTGACCAACAAGATATATCTTATGATATATGGGGATAAATTATGGCATTCACGTGATTGTTATGTGACATTTCAAGTAATCAATTTTTATATACTATGATCTTGGAACGATGTATTTTAGATAATCGTAACGATTGGAATGGATTATGTAGGACATAAGTTAGTATTTTTCGATATTATTGATGGGATGTTATAGTAATATAGTTTTAGAAAAAGGACAACCTGCAAGACGGGCGACAACCCATCGCGTCGGACAAGGCTGTGGGAATCGAACCCACAAACGAAGTGCGACTGGCCTTTATCGCCTACCACTGGCCTACAGGAAGTCCCTGTTTAGTAGAAACTAGTTTTATTATATTAAGTAGTATAATATAAGATGTATAAGTCTATTTTAGGAACCATATATGATTAGTCTCACTATAGATGGTCTTACGTGTTTTTTGATAACTTTTCTAACCTTTTGTTTGAGACAGATGAAATGACCCCTCATTCTATCACATGATCTGCTAAAACATCACGAATGACACATTCAACTTCATTTATTTAATAGATGAAGTGGAAATTATCTGAAGAACGAATAACGGTGAGACTACACCAAAATCACGAAAGTATTTCTTCTAATTCAAATTTCATCAACTTTAGGGGAAATTATCTTGAAAAACAAAAATGTTGTCCTACCGCACTTATATCTGATGAATCAGATGGTACCATAGATCATCACAAATTTATGGCTTTGTGATTGCTGGCTTTTCCATAGCCATGTTCTCTACCACTCTCCATCAGAACATGATGGTTAGATTTCTCTTCCATATCCATATTTTCACCTATGTGGAAACCCAATTATTTGTTTATTTGGGTAACCGTTACATTTCATACTTTTTTTTAATGATTGGTTTTGGTATTCCTTTTTATGATGTGGGTTTCTATTAAAGAAAATTTCGAGTAGTAAACCATTTATAACCCCGGAGAATTTTGAGGGCAAAATTCATTTTAAGGGGGGTAGAATGTAACACCCTGAGATTTTATGAAAAATATTCTTTTTAAATTCATTAATGTCCTGTGTTGTACGCTACTCCAAAAGAAGCTTGCACAACATGCATCCTTAACTTGCCTTGCATTACACACAATCACGACCTTCCTCGATAGAGTGTGTAGTACGCAATACCGAGTTTCACTGAACAACGATATGCTATTATAATATTACTAAAACTAGCCGTTATGTATAGTAATAACCACTTTTTGAAATTTTTTAAATTTTATTTTTGAAAATGGACTTCATTTTTGGATTCAGAATATCGAAATTAGCTTAGGGTGAAATTTTGGTACTTTTCGGATAACTTTCATTTTCTGATGAATAGTGAAAATTACTAAATTTTAATTAAAAACAACCTTTTTAATCGAAATAATTAATAGTGATAAATTAATAATTTGAGTGGTGTTAAAGTTTATTTAGATTATATTTTTACAATTTAATACAATTTTGGTCATTGGATGTAATTTCACATTTAAACCAAACATAAACAAGTGTCAATCTTTTGATAGTTATTATCTCTTAAGAACACGCTATTTGTTTTGACGACGGGAATTAATTTTTAAATTAAATAATGCAACTGATATTTTTTGAATTTGGTAAAATAGACATCATTTTTCAGTTCATAATATCAAATATAGCATAGGCCTAATTTTTTGTATTTTTCTAGAAACTTTCATTTTTTGATGAATAGTGAAACCACTAACTGGTAGTTAAAAAAATGAATTTTTCATAAAAATTAATTTTACCACTTCTGTGAGTGGAATTTCAAAAATCTGAGAGACATGTTTGATGTCAGTATGTAAAATGTGGTTCAATGAGATGAAAATAGTTTTTGGTGAATAGTAACTTTTTACTTTTTTTTACCACGGGTAAAAGTTAATAGGCTAATTAAGGGTAAAAATGATATTATTATTACCCTAACACGTGTCCTAATTCTAATGGATAAGTGTAATTCGACCAAAAACAATCTTAGGAATAAAATATGAGGATTTAGGCCCACTTGGATTAGATTTAGACATTTATTATTAATTTATTTAAAGGAGGGTTAAAATAGTTAAAATCAATGTTTAATAAATAAATAATTTTTAATATAAGGTTATACAAAATATAAATTAGACTATAAATATTCATTAGAAATCTAAAACTATTTCCTACATAATGGTATTTTATTTGTAATTTTTAGACATTATATAATTTATTTTATTTATGACACAATGATGATGCAGTAATTATCTTATTAATGAAAAATTGACATAATTGATGTTATAAATACCCAAATTAATGTAATTTGAGACTTTTTATGAATTAAACTAATTTTCTAGGTTAATATGACATGTTAGTATTGACATAATTAACTTTTTTCGAACTAATCAGTCTGTTATGATTTTCACAAAATTCAATTACTAAATAGTGTCAAAATTGACATAAAATAGTTTTTAAAACAGATATTATATTATTAATTGTTATTTTATTCCTAAAAATATAAGGTTTGGGAAAATGACTTAGATAAGGTTTTATATATTAATAATAAAGAACATGGGGTTCTTTTGGCTTCTTATAGTATGTTTATTAACCTTATAGTGTAAGAACACATGAAGACACGGTAAAAGTAAAATTATCTAACTTAATGTTAAATCTAAATGATAAGGTTAAAATAGGAATCTAAACTTGTCTAAATTATATTGGATGAGTGTATTTCGACCCACCTCCATCTTATCTAAGAAATAAATCAATTTTTAGATATTTAAAATTGAATTTGGCTTTATAATAAAATAATATTTTCAGTTATTCTAAAGGAGCCCCTCTCCTCCCATATAAAAGGGAACCTCCTCCCTCTCTTCCTCGCACCACTTTGAGCCTTAATTCTCGACCAAACCCTGCCAAATTCTCTTATCCACTTCCCTAGAAACATAATATAGGTCCTGGTATTCTTTAAAGACCAATTTCAGTGCCCTAAGAGGAGGACTCAAAGAGGCGCTTCAAAGAAGAGGTAATGTCTGTTACCGATTCTTTCAACTTTATTTCTTATTCCACTTATTCTTCTTAGGTTTTTTCATTATGAAATAATAACATCAGTATCACTCATATACTGATATTTTATTATAATTATGAAACAACCCTATTCACCATCTATTCATCCTACGGAAAACGAAATCATCACGCGTGCGTACGTACGAAATACCGTCTCCACGCCCTAGTGTAATCTAATTTCCACCACCACATTACTTGGATGGGTATAATGGTGTAAATTATAACTATATATGATTATTAAAAAGTGATATTGATTATGAAATAGTATAAATACACTCCAATACAATTCCACGATCATGAGTACGATATCATCGCTCGTGCGTACATACGGACTACCGTCTCCACGACGCGATGAGATTCATTCTCCACATTCCCCATTCATGAATGATTATAAAGTATATATAATAAGTAATCATGAAATATATGACATAATAATAACACTGGATTTATGTTTATATATATGTATGTCTTCTACTTAATTCCATTCAACTCAATAAGGAAACGAAAACAGCGTTCATGAATACGTACGGCCTACCGTCTCCATGAATGGTGTATTTCGTTCCATTTACTGATCTATTATATGTTTGTATATTCTGAATATATATTATATATAAATCCTGTTTTATATTCTGGAATTAAGTAATCATGATCTATGTAATCATATGAATAATTACAAGTCAAAACATGGACGACAAATCAAACGATTTTACCCAAAATGCTCTTTAACATGGAATTTACAAAAGAACGGGTAATATAAAGTCATAAGTGAACCATATATGATATCATAACAATGAGTATGATTCTGGAATAAGTCAATGACATTATTTAAATCATTATACAGGAGGCTCAAACACTTATGAAGTAAATCGGACCTAAGGTAAGGGATAATTGTGCAAATCTCATTTTTATCCGAGATTACTTATTCGTAAGTATTTACTAGGGTTATTGCTATCATCAATGTACATGCTTTAAAAAAGTGTATTCATGTATTTTTAAAGTCCTTTTATACCCATTTTTACTTTTACCTAATGTTATGGAAGTAATCATTCTTTTTTTTACCCTAAGAGGTTCTTTTTTAACTTTTCCAACAATAGTACAAGAAGAATGTTTTTTAAATTAAACGGCACGAACAAGTTTTTTACAGTTTTATAAAGAATTATTTTCATGAAGCTTCCTCAGAATGATTTCATGAATATTTTAAACAAAATATTTTTCTTTTAAAATTTCATGAAGTTTTGTGAAAAGAAATTGATTTTGAAGAAGAAAGGATATTTTCCTCAAGAATTCATTTCAAGTGTTTTATAAAAACCATTTTCCATCTCAGATGAAATTACTTCATATGTGTATGGTTCAAGTATAAAGTCTCTATGATTTACATGGTTTCACTTTTCTTATTATAAAATGATGTCCATTTATTTTATATGGATTATGTGATGATGTAATGATGTTTATGAAACCCATTTTATTCATTGGGTTATGATGAATGATTTGTGTTTCTTTTGTGGCACAAGTAAGAATGATTTCATCATGAGATGGGTGGGACCTATATCTCCCTCCAATTCATTGGGTAATGATTTATATCTCATGATATAGACATGGATGGAATGACAAGTTAAACCGGTTCAGTAATACAGGACTGGAATGAGGGGTGAACTCGATTCAGAAAGGGACTTTGTCCACTAAGATGGTCTTGGCAGCAATGTCTTGGATACTATGGAAATCATGTCATGTGATAAATGGTTTCCACAATTAAATATTTTATTCCCATGCTATTTTATCATTCATAATGTTTCTTTATGATCTATTCCTTACGTACTTCCATGTTTTGTGTCATTTCTCAAGATTTTTATTTTTAAACATTATGTACATGTTTTTAAGTTCAAATGTATATGGTATGTTTTATTTTATCCATGCTTACCCTTAATGAGAATTTGGGCTCACCCTTTTTATGTTTTCTTTTCCCCAGGATATAAAGAAAGGTTTTAGGTAAAAAACAGGAAGATCTTTTTGGGAGATTTTGAAGATCTTTCACCACGATTAGAAGATTATATTCCGAGTTTCCAAAGACACTAAACTATTACGGTCCTTGTGTTTGTGTTTTTGTTATGTACTAAGTATTCCGAAAAAGTAATGTAATGTCCATGTACGTTAAGCTTTGGGTCTCTACATATGGCTTTAGAATTAATTTCACAATGGATTATACTGTTTATTTAAAATATTTCGACATATTTTTGGTTCAAGACATCTATATTTTAGAATATGGTTGGGATATAGACTATATTGTCCAACAACCCATGTGAGTGGAAATATATCTATTTTTCGAGTGACATCACCAATTCCATAAGAGATGGATTTCTACCTTTCATGGTGATTATTACTCATATGCCTTAGTCGTTGACTAATAAACAAAATTTTTTTTAACATCAACCTTCCACTAAGAGGTAGAAACTTTTAATCTATTATTTTATATGGAAATGACCGACGATTATTTGTGGATGTTATGATATACTAATCACATAATAGTGGGTTTACCCAATGTATAAGATCTTTTCTACACTTCACAGCTCTAAGATAGAGATAGAAACTCTATCCATTTAACATTTAGTAAGATATGCTAAAAAATTGAGGATTTTGAAAAATAATACAAAGACAATGGATGAAATATATGGTATGGAATGAGAATAAAATAAAAAATATTTCATAAAAGTATTTCCCTTGAACAATTTTCTATAGCTATAGAGATAATTCATATATCGAATGATTAATATAATTATTCTGTCATAGACTATGGAAAAATATATCATGGATTACATGATATTCAGTAGTAGTTTTTATAAAAAATGTTTTAATAAATTATATATTATTTGGTGGTTTAAAATCACACCATCGAAAGAAGCTTAATATTTGAGAATTTGGGAGTTATGAATAAGTTTTATTGATGATCTATCAATATAGAGATGAAATTGGGAGAATAATCCCAAGTCTATAGTGAAAATAATTTAAATATGGTAGATCAAGATAGATGATATTGTGTAAATGTTTATACAATAACTCAGCCACTCACAAGTTAAGAATTTTGGATGAAGAATCATGGGAATTGTCTCAAAATGTTGTGGAAAATCATTATATGTGAGGGAGAAGGCCACCAAGATCAAGAATTTCAAAGAGACACAATGATGGTTGATAATTTGATGGATTAAAGGAGAGGGCCACCAATGGTTCAATGTTTTATCTCTAAGTATCAATGAAATTATGAAATCCAGTGAACTGAACCTCAAATCCTCAACGGTAATCAGCATCAACAGACACAAATGCCAAAGGGGAAGAGGATATATTATGGTGTTATAACTTTTGTGGTGAAGCCCAAAAATAATGTGGTCATATCTACACAGATTTTTTATTTAATAAACAGAGACGTAACTATTTTATTATAATTTAATGTAGTCATTCATATAATAAATGAATAATAGATTAGTTCAAACACCACCACAAAATAAGTAGGTTGAGTTATCAATGAGAAAATATAAATGGGAATTTTTTCTATCAAACATATTAATTATTATTTGGTTAATGTTTGTGGAAGGAATCTCTGAAAAAATATTATCTAACTTTGGTGGAGATTGTGGCAACATTGGCCATGGATTGGATATAATTATACAAATACAACATCAAATGTTTGGAATGCATGGTCACTCGTCACATCGTGAGGCATCCTTGAATATTGTATAATTTGTAGGATGAGGATGAATGTCCTTATAAATCATTATCTATATTGTGGATATAAATGATTTATTATAAAGAATATCCTTCTCAAATCGTTGAAACAAATGATTGAATCATGCTTTAAGACATGGCTATTGTGAGTGACTAATGTGATGTGCTCCCTAATGAATTTACTAGACTTCCAACTAACTGATAGGATGAGTTCTAAATTGAACATATTAATTGATATATTCCTTTAACAAAGATTGTATATAGAATTACCAAATTTTATTTGGAGTAATTGTATAATCTTTTTTAAGAGAATATGTAAAAAAGTTTTATATTCCTGAGTACTTCACCATGTGGTGAAATAGTTCACTTTTTCATAATGAGGGAAGGATAAATGAACATTTTCATTTATTAGAACGTTTTTATCAAAATCATGATAATGAAATAGTTTCCCCTTCATGACACATATAAGATGTTTAATCAACTACATAGATACCTTTATTTCCTTAAGGTGGTCCTTCGGTCAGGATATGAAAAATTAATGGTGAGGAAAGAATCAATTCACATGAATGGATTTCAAACGAGGTACATACACAATTAGTTCATAATTATTCTATTTAGACTCACTAATTATCTAGAAAAATTCATCGGAAAAATCATTTTCAGAGAATACATTAACATGTTTTGGGTATTATTTTTAGATAGTATTATTATTTACTCCATTAGTGAGGCAAACATGATGATCATTGGAATACTATGCTATATATATTGATAAGTGTCAAAATTCATGCAAGGTAAATAAAATTTGATATCTATAGGTAATATACATCATTCTTGCGGAATTTTATCACTAGAAAATGATAATATGTGGAACCTTTAATGACATAGGGAATGAAAGAGAGGAAGAAAACAATATCTATCATAGATATCCATAGTTTCTTTATTCATGCATGGTATTTTAGATGATTTGTGATAAAACTTCTCGTGATTGTTAAACCTCCTAAACAATGTGATTGGGATAGGAGGAACATTTTTGGTTGACTAGTGATTATGGATACTACTTAAAAGAGTAAAAATGAGGCTTATCGTCATGCTAGTACTCACAGTTAAGAAAAATATAGAACACTTTGTGGTGTAAAGTGATGGTAAAAATAAAGTATTTGGATGTGTACCGATAAAAATGATAATGTGTTTACCTATGCCTCAAGGATGTTCATAATTAATGATAATTAATATCATACAACATATCCAAAGTTGGGCGTTTTTATCATTCATTTAAAAATCTGGTGATATTATCTATATAGGTATTTGGGTGGGATATATTATGATCATAAGACCCAAAAATATATATTCACAGAAAAGTAGAATAACATGCCCCAGTAAATATAGTTAGATCACATCAAGGATTAATATTTATCAATCCACTAACATCCTGGTAAGGAAAATAATTTGGATAATGGTCTATGATGAAATGATCCTATAACATTATCAATAAAGCGAACTGATAAGGATCCCATATTCTTAGATTTGAATTGTATGGACATGGGAATACCTAGGGAATCAACATCGTAAATCCTTTATCAAATTATTTATCAACCATCCCTAACGAGGAAAATAATGGAGTATTAATGAAATGATATGGAAATTTAGGAGAGTGTTGATGCACTCAAAAAAAGCCAAAGAGGTAAAAATTGATGAGGAAGGATTAATAAGATTTGGGTCACAAAATTTTTTACCATAATGTCTTGAGATAATGAAAAATTTTCTAAGTGATGCACATAGATCAACCATTTCTATTCAAACATAGAGTACATTGATGTATTGAGATCTCTAAGAGAAATCTTAGTGGGAAAATATGAATAAAGAGATAACTGAAAATACATCAATGTGCCAATTATGTAATCAAGTGAATGATGAACCGAAGATATCTAAGGGGAAGAAGAAACCAATACCCACAATAATAGGGATATATGAAATCATATCATTGGACTTGTTCCCCGAACATCTCAAGAAATCCCAAAGAAACAATGTTCTATGGGTTGTTGTGGAATATCTAATGAATACAGTTAAAATTATCACAATTTGAGAGGACATATCCTAATGTAAAAATGTATTTATATACACTATATAAGTGGTTAGACTACATGGAGTACCACTTTGGATTTTATTTGATCAAGATCAGAGATTTACCTCTATGTTCTAGAAAAGTGTAAAACATGCTCTAAATACTGAACTGAATGATAGAATAAATTATAATAATGAATATATTTTCAATCTCAGTGGAAAATTTAGAAAATGGAAAAAAGTTATAGACAATGTTATATTGACTTTAATGGATTATCATACCAATATATTCTTTTATTCGAGTTCACGTACAACATTTGTTTCCACTTGAGCATCTGAATCTCTACATAGAAATTCCTTTATGCGAAAAGATACATAACACTGGAAAGCTATTATGAAGTCAGGTAATTATTTATTAGGGACCTAAAATGGTATAAAACCAAAAAACCATTTAGTTGTATTTTTTTGTAGAGAAAATTGTCAAAAGAGATATAAAAACAATCTACGACAAGACATCTGGTTTACGGCTAGAAACATGGTATTCCATCTTATATATACATGAAGGGTGATCAAGATATTTGGGTATATGGGAAATTAAATTCCTTAGTACTCCATCCCCTTCGAGATTATTGATCATGTAGAAGATAAGGCCTATCAACTAGCACTTCCACCAGAAATTTTTCATGTACACGATATATTCCATGTACCCCACTTTATTCTGTACAGACCATATCCCACACATGTATTGAGTCCACAGGTGGTGCAATATGTAAATGATCGCCATTATGAGGTGAATTAAATGTAGATATAAGACTGTTGAGATAATTTTATATATATTGAAACTACTCACTTGGTTAATGTACTATGGTGAAACCATAATTAGAAAAGGGAAACATGGGAATCTATGGATGTGAGGAATTGGATATACCCTCACCTGTATTCAATATAGATTGTAGAAACAAATTTTATGGGTTAAATGTCATAAAGCGGAAGAATGTAATGGCCCAAAATATTATAAATTGAATGTACCATCTTATTATTATTTCATATAATATAAAATAATGACTATCTCTTTGATAACACAATTCATTCTTTATAAATTATGAATGAACGAGATGAGATAAATTATTAGACATAAAGACACTTATACTTATGGAATATTAATTTGTCCTTTGGAATACAAATAAGACCATTAGGAATAGTAATTCATCAAATAGAATAGTAACCCCAACTATAAAAGAATAAATATTATTTTGGAATATTATACAAGATTAATTTATATAATTATATCATTGTAAAAGTAAATAATTTTTAAAAAAAAATTTAATTTAGTGTTGCTAATTTATTTAAACAAATTATAATTAAAATGTTTTAATTTCTAGAATGATTTTAAAAAAATGGATTTTCATTATATATATTAATATATATATATATATATTTGTTTGGGATTATATGATTATTTTCGAACATAATAATTAATTTTTCAAATTGTTATAAAATCAGTTTAAATTTTAAAATATATATTTATATAATAAATGATAATTTTAATAAAAAAATTAAATTTTCATATATAAAAAATTATTTTTACAATATTCAATTCACTTTCAAATTGTACGTGTCGAAAAATGGTTATTTTTTGGGATTTTTATAAAATAGATTATTTTTTAGTGAATAAAAAAATATGTGAATTTACAATGTTTAAAAATACATTAATTTTTGGGACATGTATGACATATGGATGATGTAAGAACAATAATCTGGAATTAATAACCCTCTGTTTACTATATCTAGTCATTGGAGTAAAAAACATTCATAGTATTGTTTCAAAATAATATACTAATTAATAAAATAATTGAAAATCTCCCTTGACTCATATAAATACGGCCCACCCAACATATTCACTTCACAACACCAAATCAAACAATAAAGTAAAAATTGGAAAAATTTTATTCCGAAAAATCTATCCTAGTTATAAGTGCATACCAAAAAAATCGTTAAGGAGTCCCTCACGTGCAAGAATTCAAGTTGGAGAATCCACTTTAATTTTTTTTAGTTTATTTCAATTTTGTTTTCTCTCCTCAACTCCCCTTATACATGTTTTATAATAACTCTTTTATATTATATATAATATAATTACATTATGTTTATTAATAAATTCCTCAATAAATTTATTCTCTTCTCCCTTTTATTATATAAAAATTAAAATCATCAATAATAATTTGTGTATTTACCACCACCGTGGATCATGCCTTTTAATTTTTTTTAATCGCTTTATGAATTAACATAAAACAATTATATTGGATGATATATTTTTTCAATTCAATTTTATAACTTTTTTATGTAATTTAACTAAATTATATACATAATATTAAATAATTAAACAAAACAGGTTCGTTCTGGTTGAAAACTAAAATAATTATACTAAAAAATTATCATTAACATTTGATCAAATGAATCATCCTCATAACAAGAAAATAATAATATATAATATAGAATAAACTTCTCTAAGTTCATCGAAAACATATTATTTCAACACTGGTTAACAATCACTCATTTTTAACTATCTTCTGTTCATGTATAAAGGTGAACCTGTCATAAAAATCAAGAAAAAAAACTCTATCAAACTAGTAAATTACACTCCATAATTATTCATAATGGAAATAAACAAACATAAATAAATTATTAAAAATAAAAAAATGTAGATGGGGTTATAGACATATTATTTAATGAATCTATTTTAATTATCATGTATATTAAAGTGAAACAAATAATTCAGACATAATGTAAGGGGATTCATAGGCCGAATTTCCTATATTTTAGTTATTCTTCATTTTTGGAATATTTCAGTATTTATTTTCAACTAATATTAATCATGAATTATTTAATTTTCCACGAATTTTCATTTCGTGGAAATTCATTTGTCCAAAAATATTTTCTCACAAATGACTTTTTTTTCAAAATTAATATTTCTTTTTCAAAACACATATATTAGTTGTGTTGATATTTTATGAATTCACTCAAGATTATTGATTCTAATCCAATAAATTTGTATAATTTTATTATTTTTGGTAACCCAACTATTATTCCTGAAATAATGATTTATGAAATTCTTAGTATACCCATTTTTTTCAGGGTATAACTTATAGGAATTTTTTTATATGTTTTATGTATTATAAATGATTATGTAAATGTTATGATGTCATGGGTGCACTCATAATTATATATCACTCTGAAAAATTTGGTAATTCTATTTATATCATTAGATAATGTGATATGTATTTTAAAATAATTCTATATTTTGTCACAACAATTTTAACGTTATGATGAATCACATATTTTATGCACCATCATGCTTTTAGAATTGTTCACAACTATATTTGGTATTTCACTACTTTGAAATGATGTTTTAATTTTATGAATTTACACATTAAATTACATTATCAAATTATTACACTTCTTATTATGATGAATATACTATTATTATTCTATGATAACTATTATTATGCTCACCCATGTTATATTGATTCAAGTTCTTTTCTAAGCTCTTCTTGGGATTTTAGCTTGCCCCTTTAATTGATATATATCCATACGTGACGATTATACTATGGTGTACATGTGGTACAGTAATAATATATATAATATGGAATTAAAAAAATTATTTTTATTTTATAAATGTTATTTTCGGTTGTAGTTTTACCATTACACTAAATCATTGGTTCTCAGTTTTTGTAACTCTTTTATATTTCCTATCATAAAATTTTTTATGACAGTGCTATTGGAAAAAAGGTTATCTATATCAGTAATAAAATTTCAATCATTAATTAATAAATAAATAACATATAATATTATTATATCATTTATTGTAATTTTTTATTATTCATTTTTGTCCATTCTGATGAGTTATGAAGGTCAATTTATTCGTTTTTGGAGATTTTATTACTTAGTTTGGGGTTGGTTCTGTTGACTATAATAAAGAGAGTTCTTGTAAAATGGATGTAAAAGTATAGAAGTGGGATCAAAGGGTATTAATATAAATCCATAATATTAAATTTTCCTCTTGATTTTTTTTATTTTGAATGTTACGAAATGAAATGTTAATGAAAATGTTTTCTTTATCATGGTAATTTTTACGACCATCATGAACTAGTATCCATTTATTTAATATTGTGTTCATATATTTCTTCCAAAACATGAAATAAATAATCATTATTATATTTAAATATTATTTTATCACTATAATGGTATTATTACAATCCTTGAAGGCGGTAATGGAGAATAAACATTTATCATCAACAAATGTTGTGAATTGATACTTCAAAAATAGTGTTTTTATTTTTAGAATCAAAGGATAGTAGAAGAGATTTTATAATGTATATTAAATTATCATAATAAAATTATATTATATATGATACTAGATTATCATGTCTCTTTGGATAGGGTTAGTGAAGAGAGAATAAAAAAATTAAAATTGAGGAATTAATGATTTACCTCTCCAATATCTTCTCCTTGAGAACCATGTTATTGCACATGGGTTGTGGTATTTTGTTGTGACAAAAAGATCGTAGAAATGAAAAATGGACATGTTAAGGTATTTTAATATATTTTAGATAATATACAAGTCATGGAATGTGATAGAAGTTTAGGTGGCGAGGAGTGGTATTTATTTATTAATTAATGGTTGAGAGACACATGGAACATGTGACAGTTCAGGTATGTACTTCATCTAGAGAGACACATGGAACATGTCATGAACTTGAGAATCATTTTTTGGAAGTAAAATAAAATATGTCACTGCTTATATGTGATCATAGATATTTAAGGGGCCAATGTACCCTGGGATTATATTCCATTTGTTTCCAAATGATATGATATCATCCAAGGTAGTTTTCAAAAGAAAAAATTGTATCAAACTTCAATCATGATGTCCATTCAATAGTTGTCATCATAGATATTTTATTGAATCTAAGAATCATTTTTGCAGTGTTTAATGGGTTGATAATTTTCTGAAATGTCTTTCAAAAGATACTTTCTATGTATCATTCTTTCACCAACATCATCCATCATATTTTAGATTCATATCTCTTCCCATATAGAGCATCATTTGGAGATATTTAAAAATAGAGTAGAAGCAGTTGTTATATGAGAACTCAACCAATCAGAGAAGTTTATCCCAGTCGCTTTTTAATTCCATTAATAAGAATCTCTTTATTTCTCATTTCATATAAATAGTAAATTGAGATTGGATATCTGTTTGGGGGTGATAGTGTTTGATAAATTGAATTTAGTACACAAATAATGTTGACTTCCCCTATGGAATTTAGATGTAAACCATTAATCATGATCAGAAACGTTTGATAAAGTAATTCCAGGAAACATCAAAACATACTTCACATATATATTGGATAGTAATGAAATTGATAAATATTAATTAATATCAATGATGTCGGTAGTTTTTTTGATTATATCCTCCATAACACATTTTGCATTGTTTCCATTTCATCTTCATTGATCACCTATGACAATGTACAATATTATAGTATCACATTACCACATAGGCATTTTTAATGGTTTTATTTACCCTTTGGAATTTTGTGTTTTTGATTTAACATTCTATCATACCAAACACCATATGATATACTGTGAAATATCATTCGTTTTATTTTCCCAAATTTACTGTTCTAGATGTTCAAGGTAAATCATGGTACATTCACGATGGTTGGATAATGTTTTGAAATGTGAAGTATACAGTATCTCCCCCTTTATCTCAGTTAAAAAAGAAACATTATTCCAAGTCCAAAATATAATCACGTCATCATCATTAATATTAATCCCATGTATCATCCCTCCCATTACCAATTTCATAATTTTTTAATGCCCCAAATCATGGCATTAGTCATCTTTGATTTTCCCTTTGTTAGAGGGTTCAAATATAATTTGGTAATTGTAAGATATATTCCATGATGTTAGGATTTATGGATCCATTATTTTAATATCTATGAAGATATGGTCTTTCTCAATTTTTATTACAAATAGATTTTCAAATTCATTACTATAAGGGAATTGGGACCAATATTTTACATTCCAATACGATAATGAATAGTGGAGTCAAAGTTATTTATTTTCCCTAAAAATCTCTATTAATGAATATTGATCTACTTCTGTGTCAATATTTTATTACGAATAATTAGTTATGTATATATGTCACACTTCTCCCCATAGAGGTGTTTCGTCCATGTAATCATGGAAAAATCAATGTTTTTAACTCTAGAACATGAATCTGGTAGTTTTGATCAAGGATCATCAACGTTAGTAAGGCCTATATTATCAGAAATTCATTTTCCATTAGTAAAAAATATCATTTCTTTTATGACTGAATGTATATCACCCATCCTTCTCCACATGTTGGTAGAAGGAGTAAATGTGATGTGATTATCCTCTTCTTGCGTTCCTTTAATGTTTTCTAACATTAATTCAAAAACACATATTTTTTACCATTCTATGTTAACATAGTTACTCTATTTGGAAATAATGTGAAACTTCTCACCAAACATCAGTAGTACCTTTCCAAGACATGAATACAATAGAATTCCAGGTCACTTGTGGTTTCGGTCCACTAAAAAATTACCAATTTTTTTAAATAGTCCACAAAAATTTCCTCACTTTTGAACTTGTTCTCTAACAATGTAACACACTACGTTAAAATTGTCACATTATTAACTTCGAATAAAATTTATCGTTCATTAATGATACATGAAAAATCCTCATATATTATGAATTATCCTATATTCTATTAGAGTATATTAGTATATTTTAAATAAACACCCACATAATTTTATTAATGTATTATCTATAGTCTCTATTCAGATTCATAATGATTTTAGTGGCATTAATAAGTCAGAATGGAATCACAAAGAACTCCTAATGCCAATACCATTACCAAACAAGTATTCTGAGTATTTTCTAGATTCACCTTTAGCTATTAATAACCATAATTAATAACACCTTTAAAATATAATAATATCATCATTAATGATCGAAAAAGTTATCAATCATTCAAATAGGACACATGTTTTCTATATTGATCATATTTTACACCAATAATCATTAAAAATAAATGTTGATCCATAATATTACATTACAAAGAGAACCAAGGAAACACAAGTTGATACACTATGGAATACAAACCATTTCCCCAATTGTGATTACATATTATTCTTTATCACATCTAGTTTGATAAGGGGTATCATTTAGGGGAAATTTAAAATAGGAGAGGCTTCTAATATATGTTATATTGTGAACTCCAAATCATGATCTAGAGGATAATTGGGTAACTCATTAGAATATAAATTAATTTATTCTGTAATAATTATAATTTCCTTTATTTTGATTTTTTTCTTTTGGTGTACCCATTTGGGATTTTCATTGTTCTTTATAGGGAATAAACAACCAAAATGTTGAGGAATTTTACAATTGATATTAATGATCATCCATGAATTTTTTCAGGATCAAGGAGTGGTTTAGAATATGAATATTATTTTTTTCCCAAAAATATATGTGATCTATATATAATTAGATTCATCCCATAATATATATATTATGAATTACACCAAGGGATGTATTATGAGAGTAACTAGAATAATCATCCAGCAAACTCCAATGGTATTGGAGTCTAATGCATGGGTTACAATGATTCAATGACATGTTATTTCTATGAATATATCAAATTGAATTTATTAATGATTTTTTTCAATAGTTCTACTTATATGGTATAAAATAATAGAATGAATAGAAGAAAAATAAAATATAGATTTTTTTAATCATAACTGAATAAGAAATGTACATTGTATGACTTGGTTTTATTTTTAAACTTCTGTAGTAGTTATAGAATTATATTTCCCTACCTCCTTTGGATTTTTTGTACTCTAAATTTTATTACCCTTCTGGATAAGAGGTGTAGTGAAATGGATCCTAGGGTGGTACTTTCCATTCCCCATTGACATTGGTCAATTTCTCTATGTACCTCGCAAATTTATAGACACGGTGACCTTATCTCCTATGATTGATTAATTTACCCATCTATTTTATCATGTCACCATGATTCTTATTCACAAATATTTGACATGTGGCTGGTTAGACCATCTTTTCACCATTTTCATCTAACCCACCAACATGAAAATCATTTCATCCCTTCTTATTTATAAAACCATGTGACCATTCCCAGAACTCTATCTCGTCATTGAAGGAAGATCAATCCACTTCTTCTAAACTCAAAATGTATTTAATAGATAAATAATATATATTGTGTGGTTTTAAATAACAAATTAATTATATTTTTTCATTCATGATAAAAAATATTAGGGATATCTTTCAATACATGTCATGTTTTATTCATAATCTATGACCGATTATCTATCATTTTAATTTATATCCATTAATTATCACTCTAGGATTTTAGTAAAAGATAAAGTAAAATAATTTTTTTGAAATATTTATTTATATTCATCCCACATAATAACTTATATATCATCCTTTGGTATTGTTTTTTATCAACTACCCACATTTAATGGAATATCGATCAAAACGGTAAATAACCAGAGGAACGAGATCATCCTCAGAATAGAGAAACATAAATATATATTCCTAATTGAGTTGAAACACTATTCTTCGATTAGTGGAATAGTATATCCAATAAAAATTGATGTCCATTTCCACATAAATGTTTAAATATAATTTTTCTTCTTCTTGGGTGTTGGTATAAGTTCCACATATTTTATTTTATTATTCATATCCTACGAATGATAATAAATAATGTCCTTGAATTTTTTAACTTCACCATCAATAAAATTGCGAATCTCATTCCAATGAATATTTTATTGTCATCCACACACGTTTTTTTCCATGTAGTTTTGGGTTACCACCTTTAAATTAAATATAAACGGGTAGAATATATCATATGTCAGCCCAGAATGAATAATTTATTCTTTTTTTAAATTAACTCTTAGGTAATCTTATATAGAGTACCTATGATTATAGTTTTTCTAAGATAAATAATCATGGATTTTTACATAAACATTCTATTATCCTAATGTTGTTCGTTAATGTTCTAAATTCATAAATCCCAATTTAACAAAATTGTTATCTAATAGAAACTATAGTGAGAAAATTTTTATTACATGACTATTACATCATTTTAACGAAAAAAACATAAAGCATTAAAATCCAATATTAAAAGATTAAATTTATTCTTAAAATTAACCTCTAACATATCTTTTATACAATAAAATATTAAAATAAATTTTTTAAATATTATTTATTCTTATAAATTACATGATCTCCCATGTACATATAGCCATTTGAGGATATAAATTAAAAAAATTGGGGAGATAAAACCTAGTATGTGGATGCATAATTTCATTGATCAATATATCATGTATCTGAATAATATTCATCATAATAACATAATAATTATATGACCATTATAAGTATGAGTCTAAAAATTATATAAAAAATTATAATGGATAAATTCATATAAATTAAACATCGTGTCTTTGTGGTTAAGGACCACAAATTTTTGTGCAAAAAACTAGAATCATGTTCTCATATATAATATTTGAATATTCAAAATATCTTCATTATAAAGAAATATATAACTATGTTCACAAATATTCATCATTATTGTGTGAGATACCTTACATTACCTAATGCATTGGATTTCCATTTAATTCTAGTTCCACCTGTCACATCATAATATTTAATCAACCATAGATTCCTCATAGAATGTATATCAATCAATGTCATGAAGTTACCCCTGTAATTGATTAGAATTAATAAGGGTTACATTATTTATAATTTAATGAATAAACGTGGGGTTACCAAATGTAAAATTTAATGGATTATATTTGGTATAATAAACATCGTTTTTGGTGGAAATTTACTAAAGAGGAGTCATAATTAGTTTCAAATGAATGATTATTATGGAATGTCATTATAATATTCATAGAATCATAATTAATTTATGTATATCCCTTGAAAGAATCATGTAAAATAATGAAATTACATTTTAGGAAAACTTATATAATATGCATTTGGTTATTTGGAATGAAATAGGTATAAAACAATTGAATAGATTTGGGTTCATGAATCCCATAACCTTATGGATGAATTTCTTAGGAACTTTACATAATATCATGAATAATAATTTTTTTTCATAAATTGATAAATCCATAAAAACATCTACATTTGAGTAAATTATTTTAATTTGATAACATTAATTTATAGATAATTATAGTGGATATATATTTCAATGTCATCATTTTGGGAGTGTTCATTTCATTGATTATGGTTTATTCCATTTTTAAAAATTACTGTAGTTCTTGTCAAATGGAAGTAGAAAACAAGAAGTTTAATGATAAGTTATTAATATATATACATAATTTTAAATGGTCACACGTAACCTTATTAAGCGATATGAGGATGATACAATTTGTAATAAATTAATGAAAATGTTTAGTTTATCATGGCCATTTTTACAACCATCTATACTAGTTTCATTTAAATTATTATAATATTTATATATTTGTTAAATAAATTGAGAAAATTCATATTAGAATTTTTTTGACCATAAAAATGATTTTCTAAATCTCATTTAATGACATAATTAAAAACAAATACTCATCATCTATAAATGAGATAAATCAACAAATTAGGGGTGATGATTTAATTTTTATAATAAAAGGGGAGGATAAAAGATTCAATGATGGATATTCCATTGAAAAATTGAATTCGAGTATAAATAATGCTGGGTTTGTCATTCCTATATGGATATTGAAGGTGAGGATATAATATATAAGTTAAAAAAATTAAAATAGAGGTATCGATGAGTATACATATTTTTTATCTTCTAATTGAGAACTTCTTCAAAGAACATGAGGTTGGTATTTTTTTGAGTCTAGAATCTCATTGATTTTGGTAAGAGGTTTCAGTAAGGAATTGTGTAGAATTTGGGAAAGCTATATGACTTGGAAGGTGTGATGAGAATAGATGTATTTATAGGGGAAGTAAAGGGGTATTTTTTATTATTATATTCATCAATTTTATATTTTGGCTCAAGAAAATCAATAATGAAGATCTTTATTACTATTTATTTAAATTAATTAGGGATATCTCATGATTAGTGTGCTAATATCGGCTATACATCGTCTGTGACTATAAAATTAATGTATTTATATTATACTAAGAATTTTTGTATATCACTATTCCCAAAAAATTAACACTACGTTATAAAAATAAAATAAAAATTAACGCCAATTTATTTAACATATATATTTGAAAAAATTACACCAATTTCAGAAAATAGTTTTATAAATATAATAAATTAAATTTATAAAAAAACTCATAATTCCATTATGAAATATGGAATGTAATATTATATCTAAATTTTTAGAAATTTAAATAAATTATGTTCTAATAATATTATCATAGAATTATAATAAAAATAATATATATTTAGGAATTTAATATATGAAACTAAATATTCAATTACATAATTCAATTAATTAAAAAATATTAAATAATCATTTAGATTTTACAAAAATTCCCACACATAATTAATCATTTTGAAAACATTTGTTTACTTATACCATGTCTTAATTATATCATTTTTCATTTATAAGATACATCAATATTATATATACTATCATAGGTGATGTTTGTTGTTTTATTAGCCAAGAATACTATTCGGAATTTTCAAGTTACTATTTCGATAGTTAGGTTTCTATTCAATTGGTATTGGTACATTATTTTCTATAAATAAATATTATTTCATTCTTGAAAAATTAAAATAATATTTTTATTAGGTTCTCTATTTTATTTTATGGTTTTATTCTATATATCATAATTATAAGAAGAGTAAATTTAATGAAAAAATCATGGTTGTTAGAATCTATATCACCCCAAACACCATCAATAGGATAATAAATGGTTCAAAATCATCTCAGGATGTCAATGTGTAATAAAATAGTGTTTGGGAATAAAATACATCAGTAGGGTCCACTTCGAGGCCTTATATGCCACTTTTATATTTTATATAGTTATTTATTTTGTGAAAAATAATCGAGGGGGGAACCCAAAGAACATATTAGGGAATTTTATTAAATTTTTAATGATGAAATTTAATGTAAATAAAAGATATATATGGTTCACATTGTGACATTTTATGTCATTTACCATTTAAAAAATTTCATAACACAAATTTTCAATCGAAAATTGTTCAATGATTACATAAAAAACATACTTTTAAAATGAATTTATTTTACATCATGTTTCAATACTTGCTAGCCTATTTATATAGTTTTAATCCATGAAGATAAACATTACCCAATATTACACAGAGGGAAATCATTTTAATCAGTAATTTTTTAATAATTATGTTTGTTTGCTATTTACTAATTATACTTCCATGAAACATAAAAAAATTCAAATATTGTCATGATTAAAAAATTAGGAAAAATAAAAAATGCACTTTATATCAAACTATACATATATAAAACAAAAAATTCATTTCCCAACACTATAGAAAATTATTGTCCTCAAGAAAGAATCCTAATCATATGTTTAAGAGAAAAAACATAAAAATATTAAAATTGACAATCAATTAAATGAAATGGTAATTAATGGTGGATGTAGCATTCATGATCTATATAAAACATCAATTCATATTCACAATCATCAATGTTACTAATAATCCAATGTATTTTAGTTTTACCCTTTAAGAAAGTGTTTTTTACTTTAATGTAATTCATCCATATAACATAATTTATTATTCTAATTTTTACAAAATTTTGATTTCCCTCACAATGTATTCGCTTTTCTCATCAATCATGATACCAATTCAGGTATTATCATATTCAATAAATGATTACAAGATCTATTTCCATCCAATTTTATTGGATCTACACTCCATACAAGGTAAATAGAAAATATAAAAAAATCACGAGGCCATTGAAATTATGGTCTTGATGTCTGTACATATTAAGATTAAATGTTATAAATGTAAAAAATATTAAAAATAAAAAATACATGTCATTTATAATTCATAGTAAATGATATACAATGTAATTTTCACTAAAAATACAGTCTTTCAAATGACAACTCCCACTTCTCAAAACGCTATGTTTGGTCCTAATCTATATATGAATAAAAAATAATTTCTCCTTCTATAATTTTTCACTACAATTTTCTATAATATATTATATTAAAATAATTTTTAAGAGAAATTATTTAACAAATTAACACATACACCACAAAACATAATAAAATAAATTAATTTGTTTTCAAATCATCTTTAAATTTTTCAACAAAAAACAATAATTTTTAATTTTTTCAAGAAGGATAAATAAATTTAGTACATTGAATTCAACATTATCCCTTACCAAGACCCATAATAGAACACAAACACATTTTATGTTCAATTTAATTCATCCATAATAACGAAACACACCTCACCCACACACTTTTCCATTAGAATATCATTCAATATAAATAGTGGAGGGTTCCGATGGATATAAATAGATGGTAACATGGAAAATTCCAAACATGATCATCCATAGATTCTATGGGCTAGATGAGATTTATGTAAATGATGGTGTGAATTAAAAAGTATAAATAGTAAAAATTATGTCAGTCATAATTACTGTGATTTTTCACAATAATATTCATTAAAATCCACACTGACATTTATAGTAGGTGATATTCCCCAATATCACCCAAGAAATATTCTCATGATAGAAATGGTAGGTATTTTTATTATGAATCCTCTCAAGAATAGAACATCATAGATTCAATAAATCACTTCTGTGTTTCAATATTAAGAACAGAAAAATACAAATAAATATATGAAATAAATTATATGAAATATTAAAAGGAAGTATTATTTAAATAAATCATATAATTATTAAAAATAATGATTCACTTTATTTACACACTATTCATCCCTTTAATAAATAAGTTATTCATTTAAATCATTCCATGTTATTATATTTGTTATATAAAACAATTAATCATGGGACTCATAAGAAATTAATGACTCTTAGTCCGGTCAATAAATTCAACAATTCCAGCTGTGTGCATTCATATTTTATTGATAATAATCATATTTAAAAAAAAATTTCATTGAGATAAATAGATAATTAATTTAAAATTAATCTATTATAATTAATGAATCTTAAATCATGTTGCACATGCCCATTTCATTTATTTCTATTTGACAAAATTGTCATTTCATGGATTCTCATTTAACAATGTGAATTCTTATAACAAAATTACAATTTTTATTGAATATTTAATTTTAATTCCTCTCACATTTCACATAAAATATGATAGAACTAAAAATAGTAATAAAACACAATATATATTTTATTCGTATTTAATTGTGCATAAATAAGAATCAATGGATGATTATACTAAGGAAAAAACAATGATTCCTCCTAGAAAAACTTGTGAATAACACCACAGGATTAATAAAAATTTAAATAATAAAAATAATCATAGACTAAAATAGTCACCACCAAATAAATAATTTATGCAATGTTCTCAATTATGTAAAATTTACTTTTTAGATAAATGTATTTTAAAATGGAATAACTGCATTCAATCAAATATAACGGAAATAAACAACCTAGTGTGAATTCATCAATTATCTAGTTGAGGTATAGAAATTATCTAAACATTTTTATTTCTTGTTCTCAGTATTGAATTTTCATACCAATAATAATATGATTTTTTTCAATCCATACCATAGTAAAAAGACCCTTGATATATTGTTTTTCTACATTTGTTTCTCATTTTTCCAAATTTATATTATGGTACCATAATAGAAAATATAACTTATCTTTTCCAATGTGGTTTGTTCCTCTATAAACTATTATTCAATATTCATATTTTGCTAAATTTATCCTAAGATTTCATTACACTAATGACCTCATTTTTTGTTTTAAAATATGTAGTTTCACATAAAACATTTCTATTTTGAATGTGATGTTGTACACATTTACATTTATCTCATGAACATTTCATCTTATTGGTCTGAGAAGAATATATTTTTACCAGTATAGATTTATTTGAAACACAAATATTATTTTTCATGGCATTCCATATTATAATAAATTTACATTATATCCTAATAAATTTTTATTTATTAACATCTAGTTCCTTTAACGGTCATGTGATAGCCCTTCAATGGTTATCTTCTTTAATGATGTAATTTTCTATCTCATCATATTATTATGTTGATTATTATATACATTATTAAAAAAATTTACAGAATAGAAATATTTTATTTTTACTAATAAGTTTTTAGTCATTTATGGATATTTTAGAGCATACTTATTTTGTGGAATTTATTCCACAAAAATGATCCTTTATGGAAAATAATTTTTAATGAATTCCTAATTTTTCAATCAGTTATATTCCTCTATAAATGGATAGTCAGAAATGTGAATGGATTCATGACATATATTTTATTTAGTAATTTTTTTATTTAACATTACTATCTCCATGATCAATTGAGGGGTTACTTCACTAACGATGATGATAGTTTTTAAAAGAATAAATAATTGTATCCCAATTATTATTATGGAGTTTAATTATCATTTAACATCAAACATGTCATGTATAGTTTCTTTAGTTATGAATTATAAATAATTTAATTTTCCAAGGAAACCAATATATAAACTTATTGGTAAAATTATTGATATATTTGCATGTTTTACTAACATTGTGGCGGGATTCAAGTATATAATCTGCAATGTTATATTTAATTAGTGGGGAATAAATTTCATTAGTGATCCAAGATCACATAAAAGATCAAAAAAATGTTATGAAATAATTGTTTAGGGAGGATAAAATTTCTCTAAATCATTGTATTTTAATGGTATTAGTGGTGTGATAAGTGCAGAGACACTTTTTCTAAATACGAATTTCTCATTTCGTTCATGTCTCTTCCATTAACTATACAAATCCATGAGAATTTTATTCATAATTTTTTCTCGATGTTCTATATAATTGGAATATTGATTTTGATTTTTTAAATGTCACTTGAATCAAATTATGAATCTATTATTCTTATATATTGACTAAATGAGTTACCATACAAAATTATATTTATTGAAAGTACTTATTTGCTATTTTTCTACATGGGTGTTATATGATTCAGTTTCTATAAAATTGTCCTTATTAATTTATTTTTCTTTTCATATTATATTTGATAGTGGGGATGAGCATTGTAATTATGCATAGAATTATCTTGTGATTGTTGTTCAGATTGATAAATCTATTTTTTAATATTCAATTATAAATATTTTACCTCATTCCATTGGATTTGTGATTCATTTTTCAATTAGTGTACCTATATTTGTAGTTAAAAATACCATAACAAAACAAATATTTCTGGATAAATCCTTTAATGTGGTCATAATCCTATTAATAATTTCTCATTGGTGGGTTTTCTAAAAACCAGATTAAGGTTCCTCAAAAGCATCCTATTGAAAAGGCGGCGGTAGAAAGTGTTACTATTTTTACAGTGGTTGATTGGGGTAGAAGTTTTCATGGAAATATATTATTATTTTTAGATATCATATCGTAGATCAGTGAATGGTTCTAAAGGTAGATTCCAATATAATTTTAATGGATGAATAGATATATAATCCTTTTCTATCCCTTGAATGCCCAAACACATATCATTAAAATATGTTGGAATGGTGTGAAATCCTTATACCTAAGATTAATACAAATATCTAGTTTCACAAACCCCAAACATTTTTGTCCCTAACATAGAGAGATATTCTCAATAGATTGAATTAGATATGATTAATCTAACTTGCATACCTCATTGGATTCTCTAATTCATCTTCCTCTCATCCCAAATTGCAGTAAGTGTTGAATAATTTTTTCAATAAAAACTGGTGAATTTTACATTGTATTTCTTATTAGGTATCCTCCAGATAAGGTCTTGAGAAAATTCCAGTCGTTATCATGTATGGATTATTGAAATTATATTAGATGGTTTTTTATCATTAGTTTAATGTTGACTATTGGTACAGGGCTTCATGAACCACTTCCAGTACACATAGAGTGTGTCTTTGTATGACTAATCAATGTAATAGATCTCATTCTATTTTCATAAAATCCTAGAATTAAGGAAAAATATCTTTATGAAGAATCATTTTAGATTATCCTAATCATTTTATAATTTATTTTTTAGTTTGTACATCAATTCAATTACAATTCTTTATATTCAAAAGGGTTATTCCCACCACTTAACATTCTCTTTCATCATTCATCTTTCCTTAAATCATGAGAAGGAATATGTGAACTCATGTATGTGGGGAATTTTTTTATCATATAAAAGGAACTGAAAAATTATATTTCTCTTGAATCATGTTAATAATAAATTTAAAAGGAATTATTAGTGTATGTATATCATGTGAGTTCTGATGAATAGATAATTTTGGTGTGAAAATATCCCTAGGGTTATGATGGTATTTCCAAAAAAAGTAGGTTCATTGAGAAAAACTGATTTTATATTCGATATTAAAGGTATGTAGGAAAAAAATATTATATATAAATAAATATTTATTAAATTTCCATGTGTTTGTTAAATATCAAGTTAAAAATAAGTTAATTGGTCTTTTTAAATTTGTGTCATTCAATGGTATGATGTTTTTAGTCTGTGACTCCATGGTATTGGCTACTTTTTTATGTTTCAATTATCATGTGGATTGGAAAAAATATATTTCTGAATTCTAGTATAGAGGATAACCTTAGGATGTATTCATATGTATATTGAACAATAAATTTTTTTCCATATTTTTAGTTATATATGGAAAATTTAGTTTTTATTTGGGTTAAAAAAATTGGTAAATTTAGATATCATAAAAATAATAAATTATTTAATAGTTTAAAAACATTTATAATTTAGGTAATGGATACAACTAATGCAATTAAATATGGGTCTCTATTTTTTACAAATTATTCTTCTATCATCCGTTAATACTGAGATTACTCTATCGATTCCTCTCCCTCTCCTATCAAGATAATAATGGCGAGGTAATACCTATTTGAAATATCATGTTACTATACCTTCCCTCATATGTGTGTGGGGTTTATGTGGTCTTCTTGATTAATTTTTTCAATCCTTATTTAGTAATTTAATTCCCAAATAAACAATACTTCCATCCAAAATTCCACAAAATTGATGGCGATCGCTGAACACTCACTACATAACTATACCAGGATTAATTTTATAGAGAGTATAATTTGGTGGATGGAGATTCTGTATTAACATTTGAGTAAATTTAAATTACAATAATTTAATTTTAATAAAATCTATATTAGTAATAAAATATAAAATATAGAATTGAAACCCAAATTAATAATAACGAAAGGATTTCTATTGGATAAATTAATAATTTTTTTTATTTCGGTCCATCCTCAATATATATATATAAATCAATAGAAATTATCATTTTGGATGAGGAAATCATGATAATGAAAGATAAATAATTCATAACAAGAATCAAGGAATATAAAATATATTAACATGATAAAAAATCAATTTTTGTAGGACATTTTCCTATGTTTCCCCTCACTGATTGACTCTTCTGAATCCCCAGTGCTTTTTTATTTATTAGGATCCATCACACCCCAATTTCCATAAATAGGAAAACAATTGGTTCAATGTTATTGTGGTCTCTCAAGTGGTTATAGAAGTTGTTTAAGCATTAAATATTTAAAAGGAATTCATTTTGCATTTCTTATGGAATTAGACATTGTAATTAATTATTATAAACCATAAAAATTATAAGGGATAAATTATACAAAATTATTCATAATTTTTTTTGTATTCTAAATGAATATATGACGTATAATTTTGGGATTTATATGTATAACACCATTACAAGTTATTCCATTTCTATTATTTCATTTTTACATAATTTTTTACATCTTGAATTCGTCAATTTTTACATTTTAAATTCTTTATTTTTGACATAAATTCTTTTTTTGTCATGTATCTCTCAGTGTTGTCTAGTTTCTTATTCTTAGATCCTTTGAGTTTTTTTTTTCATTTCTGGTATGTCATGGGACATCATTTTTATCACGTATCATTCACTATTTAAGATATTTTTCAATCAAATGATTTAACATTCCATAAAATATTATGATCAATTAATATTGGAAGGATTAATCAATTAATAATCATAAAAAATAAATTTCAGATCCAAATAGACAACCAATAATATCTAAATCATATATAATAACATCTTCCAATATTCTCATGTGAACATCTAGTTGATCAACTCCGACACATTTCAGCTGAAAGCGCCATCAAAATACATTTACTCTATGAACTCAAATATTTATGATCTTCTTAATTTCCATTCATCTATAATGTCCTACATATAATGAATTGATGAATTAACTTTTAATCAATTATTGATCTAACATCCACGACCTAAAATTAATATTCATAATTCTAGTGTAATAATCGTCAATAAGACACTCCCATGAATTTATATGAGGGAGTGGAATTATGTATGTTGAAATAAAAAAACTAAATAATATTTTATTCAACTAAAATTAATAATATTCTACATGATAATTTTACAAATTAGACTAGACCAACAATATCTCACACTAATCCGGTTATCATGTTTACAGTAATATCCCACCATTAATCATCTATTTAGCCTCTGTCTATAATATCCAATTGGTTATTTAATAAAGGCTTCTTTCAATCATTGTGATTCTAACAAAAATAATGCCTCTTTACTTATAAAAAACAGTAGTATATCCTACAGAACAATTGAATCCTATATTAATTCTTTAATGGAGAGACATAAAATAAAATATGTTCATTTTGTCTCAAAACATCTAACCATGATTCAATCCTTATAGACCAATCCTCTATCCCATTTTTATATGGATTATCTAATTATATTTTGATGTTCATTTCCATAGTGTCAAAATTTATATAATGAAGCACTATCATGGACTTGGGGTTTTTGGTTCTTCAGATTGAGCATAGGCAAATTCCATACCATTTGTTGTCCTTTTAGATGAGAGAAATTATCCTCATCCTTCCAAATTTCTAGAATACCCATGAGAAGATCATTAACCTAATAGAAAAAATGTGAAACATTCTAGAATATATTCCCTCTGAACCAAGATGTGTTTTGTTGAATCCAGAATAATATTTGAAACAAGAAACATATAGTCCAATAATTTTATTTATAGTCTTCCATATCATTCATCATGAAATAATAAAAAACATTTTTTAGTCTTCTAGAACTCTAAAATTTATTGAACATATTAATATATTTAAAAATTTATTTTACAGCACATCATCATTTTTCCTCTATATTGGTCGATGAGGAAAGTTTATTTTAAAAAATTCATCAAGTGATAACCCACCAAAAAATTAAACATAAAAAATGACGACTAAAAATTACACTCTACTCTGATATTTCAAAATAACATTAAAAATCATAAAGAAAATCATAATTTCACCACTCTCAATATCAAGAATTCAAGAAAAACATGCATATTTGTAATTATTTGGGTCATCCAATTCATGGAATGAGAACAATCATTCTTAATAATTATTAATTTCAATTCATTAAAAAATTGAATATACCATATGTAAATTTATATTCCCTTATAGTATTCCTCATTCTCAAAGATTATATTATTCTAATCATTTCATATAGTACTATGAATTATCAATTAATCAATTATTGAGGTTGAAAAATCACATTTGAGTAACTATTAAAAACATGACACCTACATCTACTTAATGAATATTGATTGATAAAACCCTTGAGTAAAATTTATAATTCATTAATTTTGATTGGTGAACAATTTATGAATATTTTATACTACCCTATTAGTGAATGGTTAGAGAAACCTCTATAAATTTCTCTATTTCTAAATAGATTGATTGATCATCCACTGAATTTACTAACTCCTCATTCCATAAAAATAATTATTAATATTTTTAAAATTATAAAAAATAACATTAAATTTGATCATATCCTGGTTAGTTAATATTCCTCATGAAATTGATTTACACATCCACACATTATGTTTAACCATCAAGGGGTAGCATACCATCAACCTCAATGATTGTCTTTATCTATAATCAGGTCATCAAACGGAAACCTAGAACATCAAACAATTTTTTTTGCCAAAGTGTGAGGTCTCATTGAATATATATAATGAAAGGGATAATAGAATTCCATTGCAATCTCTTGTAGTAATGCTTTATGTCCTAGATATAATATAATTAACCTAACATGGTTCATGAAGATTATGTACAATTTGAATGGCAATATCTTAGCGACATTGTTGATTCCACCACCAACATCTAATGAAATTATTCCAATTACCTTATTTAAAAAAAATTTATATTGGGCTAGATATCCTATAACAACGATCCATCTAATTCCGTGAAAAATATCTCCTTGAAAACTCTACTACCATATTCTTCAAATAAGAACTACAACAAAGATCTGATACAACTTTATGGGGATGGGGAATCGTTTCACCAATCACTTGATTCTCCATTCAAGTAATCCAACGAATCTTAACATCAAAAACCTAGAACAATGAAAAATTATAACCATTCATCTAGTATGATTTTTTTTGACCAATATTGGGAGGTTCTAGAAACCCAACCCTGTATTAATCTATCCCTTTTAATAAGGTTCTTATCAACATATAATCTTCAATCGGATGAGAATACACATAAAAAATATCACAATAAACAAACTCAAAAGTAAAAAACGATAAACACAAATTAGAAACTATTTACAAGATATAAAAATTGTATAATAAATTTATAGTAAAATGAAGAAATAAACTTTTCATTCATCAAAAAATAGATTAAATGAGTTATTGGAAATTATAAAATTCTAATAGACCAACTCAGTTTTCCAAAATTTTACCCACCAACCCGATATTTTTTTCATTGAGTCCATCCTTTAATATTTCTATTTTATAAAAATACACTTCAACATTCAACTTTTTGGTATCACTATATGCCTATATTTTCTCTACCTACTACATAAACATCATTCCAATGCTTGTTTTTGGCCCTTCAGAATGCATCCCACATCCCTCCCAATTTACAGATTCAGTCACATATTTTACAAAAATAAGGTAACAAATGTCCATAGTCAGTCAACTAGTCACAAAATACCTCACCCAAAAGTATGAGTAATCTATTGGATCGAGAAAATGATAATTCTAATTCAAATATTCATTCTGACCATAATAATATGATTAATATTTCATGCTTAATTTCACTCTATTTTAATGATTTTGAATAATAGTTCATATAATATATGAATGAGGAAAGGATCAGTATACCACCATTAGTGATGTTACATAAATCACGTTTTTATGATTCTTACAATACCTGATCTAGGAATCAGTTCAAATACTTGAATATTTATCATCCAACGTCCACATTATTTCCTCTGAAACAATGAATGAATCCTTTTTTATATTATCTGGAATAAAATCCATAGTATTTCTACATATCATCATAATTACGGACTACCCATTAGACTAAATACATCTACAAACATATACTGAATATATACTAAATTCAGTCATACTGATCATCTAGGTTACTCAACATCCAACTACCTTTATCATGTGATCTGATGATATCTAGTCTTCATTTTCAATTTTCCATTATTTTGTTGTTAAAAATTATAATTTATAATTTATTTATTTTTTTCAATTAATTTAATTTCTGATTTAAATTTGGGATAGTAATTTTTTACATTAATGTAAAATAGGAGAGGGGGAGTTTACTATGACTTAAAGTTAGGATGAAACACCACATGTACTGCTGAAATAGTGAGATGAAACTCACTATACCATGGATAGATTGTGTAATTGTACACATGGATCATTTTACATTGCAATGTGACTAAAATCTGAGACAAAATCTAGTGGATGATATATATATAAACAACGCATGGTACCATAGTAGGGGCCATCCCATGGTAAATTATATTTCAATAATGTGATGAATATATGTTGAATTATTGTGAAGAAATATGTCATTTAATGCGTATATTTTCATTAATTGATTCATTGATTTGATAAACCATGGGGACAATAAGTCTACCATAGTCATATTTCTAGCCAGTTGAGTGAATAATGGGGCATTTTCACAATTTTTAATGTCTTGGACATAGTATTCCTAAAATAATTAGTATTTTAACCTAATCATGAATGTTTTTAATATTTGTAATCTATAGTTTACATTAGGATAAAATTTTCAGTAGCTTCAAAATATTGGCGACTTTTTTAAAATATTATGATTTCTTTATTTTTTTGAGGTTCTAATTTTATATTTTTCTTCAATGATCTATTTTCTACTATATCTATTTTTATTCCAAAAAATGTTTCATTCAATTTTTGTGAAATTTATTATTTCACTTAATACATTATGTCAATGGTGAATATGATTTTATTATGAATGATGATACATTATTTCATCATGATTAGATAATTTATTAATATGGGAGGGGTGTGTTTAAAAGAATTATGCAATCAACGTTCCAGTAATCTCAATCATCGTATGTTTTACCTTTTAGTGATTGGTTCAGATATAAAATTGTTTTCAAATTTTCATACCTGAATATGATCATGAGTATTTAATAAATATGAAATCTATTCCAAAGGATTGTATTGAGATATGTCTAGTATAACATATTTTTATTAAATATTATGTATTTTGTGTTATATAACTACCACATTGAATTTCATATGACCAATGGATATTAATTATTTCATGTAGAGTTTATTAATTTGAATGTAAGATGTTAGTGAATAATGAATGAAATTATATATAAAAAAATCTGTTAATCCACTAGTAGGAGAGGTTTCTATTTATTGTATCAAAATTTAGTTAAATTAATCTCAATCACCTTTTAACCATTAATTATTTTATATCAAAATGATTTAGAAAAGTTTCATTAGGATTGATCTATAGTACAAAATTTAGGGAACATATGGTTTCACCAACACTAAAGAATCAAAATTTAATCATATTCATGGGATGATAAAGAAAATCCATTAGATATTCACTTTTAGTTATAAAATGATTTATAAATCAAATAAATCTAAAAATTTCGAGTACCCATGTGGATATAATGATGATTTATGGGGTTTCATATTTTTGTTGCTATTGTGTGGAAGGTATAGTATACGTAAAAGAAAATAGAATTGTTTGTATCAAATTAGAAGCACAATTGTATGATTAAGACTCTATATACTATTTTGAGGATCCAAAATAGTTTAGAGAATCTTGATTTTGAGAATGAGATGTATCAATATCTATTTTCAACATTCTGACTTTCATTATGTGAGAAATGGAAGCCATCTTCAACTATTGATTCTTTAAACGATCAATTATCCCATGTGGAATTGTAAATAAGATGCCATTAAATTCCATACAATCATTCCATCGTAGACTACGATATACCCTCTTTAGATAGTGATGACCAAAGAATCTACCCAACTCCTATTCTAGAAAACACTATTGAAATTTACTTAATAATCATCAAAATGAATTAGAATATTGGGAAATTTTATGGATAAATTGTATATATTTTGATAGTAATATATCTCATCTCATGGATATTTGAGAAACATTTGGTCATAATTTAGTGTCATCAAATGAAATATGGATTTAATTATCATCTTTCTATTTATGGGATGAATAATATTATTTAAAATAATAATAATTTCATAACTTATCACGAAAGTTGATGGTAATTATTTTAATTTTATAGAAAAATGTTTCTCTACTATGCATGTGTGTAATATAAGATGTTATATCCACACATTACCTAAATTTTGTGGAAAATATTATTTGGAGGATTGGTATTGATCAAGGTGTCTCTGGGAAAGTAATCAAACCATGTTAAAAAAATTCCACTAAATGAATATTTTAAACTATTTATTACCACTTGTTGTGATAGTTTTAGTGGATGTATTAGATTGACGGAGGCATGTAGATGAAGACACCAGAAGATGGTAGGGGTCATCGTGATGAAAATTTCCATAATTATATACAATGTAATAGTGATCATAGACCCCCAATGGGATCCATAGATAATGTTGAAAAGAAAACCAACCTCACTATCAATTAAATTAACTTATAAATAAACCAAAGACCTTATCAATTCAATATAATCGGTGAACTAAAATAACACATATATTTGAATTAAAATAATCTAAGATTCATAGAGGCTGATAATCATGTATGTTATGATTATATGTATTGTAGAAAAATCATGTCTTATATAATAAAAACGTGAGTCCCCTATGAGGTGTATGACAATATAAAAAAACATCCAATATCTTATAACATTGTATCCATAGAAAATTAATAATCATGTGTAAAACTAATAATAATTTATAAACCATACCAATGAGACCAATGACCAATTTTCAATCCACCCCATCCACATGATCCATGACCATTAAACTAATCCCACAACTTGTATTCTTATAGTACCTTCCCCAACAACCATACAAATAAACATTCTTGATAATACCAAAATATCATGAAAACCAAACATATAAAATTAATAAAAAATTATATCTAAATGAATTCCTAATGAATAATATTATATTAATAAACATTTTTATTTAGAAAAAAAATATTTTATTAAATACACATTCATAATGTCGTTATGACATCTAAAAACATTCAAACAAATTACCATGTACATTTTTTAGTAACACATAGACATGTGACTTGGGGATGGAAATGTTTTGAGATAGAAAAAAGGATAAATATAGAATCATTTTATCATATATATATATATATCATTTTAATGTAACTACAAATGGATGTTATAGATAAAACAATTAATGAACATGTGGAAGTTTAATGATCCGGATAAATAGATACATGTAAAGAAAACATATTTATGAGGAGGATTTATGAAATAAAATGAATAATGAAGATAGAACTGAGATTTAGATTCTATATAAGAATAATATAGAGAACATACTCTATAAAAGAAACCCCACTCCCATTCAATGAGAGGATAACAAAATGTATACTAAGGGATACATATAAAAATTCACATTTATATTAAAAATGCACAAAATAAAAATAAACATAGTTAAATCTATTTAAAATTTACGATAAATAATAAATTATTCATAAATAATTTTCATCAAATAAATAAAATGTATTGGTCAAAGGAGTCACCACCCTTAGATATTAATGCAAGGTGTATATAAAATTAAAATACTGAATAAAGTCGAGGGCAGTGAAAGATTTCTCCATTCTATGACATATCAAATAATTTTATTTTTAGGGCACTTTTTGACATGGGTGAAATCATGAATGATATTAAAAAAAAATTGTGTAACAGATGATGTCGAAGTAGATGAATATAATGAGAGTAAAATTAAAGGTGGAAGATAAATTATTAAATAATCCTATCATTATTTTAGAGGATATTATTATATATATTATAATTAATATTTCCCCATCCATGTTCATAATTATTTTAATTGAATAAGAAAGAGATATGCATATAATATTAGTTAGAAACTAACATAAAACAACGAGGGATTAAATTCATTTCAACAAGGGATGAAAAATATTTATAGTCGATGAATATTTTTTCAATTTAGGGAAAGAATCAAATGAATGGAATAATTTGGTTAAGAACCATGATATATTCATCACTAATATAGAATATTATAAAATTGTGGACATCAAAAAAAATATAATTTTTATTGGAGTTGAATATTATATATATTATTAGTGACATAGTGATTGGATATGAAGAAAAATATAATGAAAAAGTATAAAATTTCCGCCTAGATGTTGTGTAGTGGATATAACAAGTTACAATAAACTCCTGATAAATTTCCAAACTCTCAATTATCAACCCACTAATGCTGGTATTTAATATACTACTAAGTACACTATGGTATTCATTCATAGAAACATAAGAAACACTACCAATCATTGTAAAATTTTACAAGATTGTGGACTTTGAGGATAAAATGATTAATATTTTGAGATGATGATTGTAAACTACAATATTCTAAATAACTAGAATCAATGGAATAATTCCACATTTACACCACATAAATTCTATCTAAATAATGAAGAAATCCAATACATAAAAAATGAGGCTCACCCGACCCATGTAATTATTTATTTAAGAAGGTGGTGCTGAAATTTATGGAAATTTGAATAATTTTATCAATATCATATTTTGAATGGGTGATCCATCTTTAGGGGTTTTTATGAATTGAACCTTTAATGAGGAAACAAATGATGGGAATCAGGTCATTAATACATGTATGATCATGGGATTCATGGTATATACAAATTAAAAAAATTGCACACAACCACTTTAAAAAATAAAATTCTATTTCTTTCATATAAAATACTTTTTAATGGTTAAAATGGTATTAATGATAATAAATTCTTGATGGGTATTATAGTTATAATAAAATACTTGTTTCTTAATAGAACAATTATTTGATACATCCACGTGAGAATATGGAAAATTTTGTTTTCTAATGATGTAATTTGGATTCTACAATGCACAATACACATTACAATAGCATATGACACATATATTCCAAGATATAATGGATAGTGTCATAGAAATTATTTTAGATTACATATCATTATAGTGGGATAATTTTAATATTTTTGTTCACAACAATGATATGATATTAATGAGATATGAGGAAATGTTAACAATTATGAATTGGGATTTGTCCAGTTTCATGGAACATTGATGAATTGTTCCTGATGATATATTTAAAAACAAGAAAAAATTGATATTGTGCATATTTAATTCATCATGTTTTTAGTAAAACCTCCACTAATAAATAGATTAAGAAATACTCTTGTTCATAGGGGATTAAATCACTTCATCATAAAATATTTCCCTAAGATGTTATGACTACTCAAACATTTATTGGTTAAGTATATGCCATTTTATTTTTAATAGTGTTATCAATATGGCTACAATATTATTAATGGTAAATTGAATGCAGTCACAATCATTATAGAGTCAGAATGGGAGAAGGATTTTGAGATAATGTGTAATTTAATAAAAATACTAATTGGTGTTGTTTTAAGATAATGGTTCAATTATATATTTTACTAATCTATTATTCAAATGACAATATCAATGATTCTCATTTAAATTACCAAACCACTAATAATTACTCTGTCATGACTTACCTCATTCATGATGATGGAAGGGAAGGAAAATAGCTCTTTCCTTCCATCCTCAAGATGTAGGAGGGATAATGACCCGCGTTTCCCACCTTCATTAGGCCCCATAGTATATATTTTCACCAAGGTAATAGAATATCATGTTATTTGGAAAGAATTACCCTTTTTATAAAAAATGATCGGGAGATAAGACGGAAAATCCTTGCAACACCAGAAACTAAAAGTAAAAGTATATCCATGAATCCATTCTCACATTAATTTTCAAAACTAAAGTTGATAAAAAGTATGACAAAACTCTGACATAATGTACCTAAATAAAAGAAACTATGTAAAAATGGCAACTATTTTTACTCCCAAGCTAGTAAAGTTTAGAATTGTCCTCATATTCCTCTTTGGAACCTAAAAATAGTTTTATTTATTTAGGGGGTGCATAAAATTATAATCAGTTTGGAAACAAAAGATACTTGTTCCCATGTGATGGAACATACTAATTCCCCAGTGAGAAAGTAGATGAACCTGAACACCTACAAAGAAATACTATCCAGTCTAACCTCACCAAGACTCTCTCACCAAAGTAACACAAGTCAGGTAATGTAATAATACAATCACATGTACATTTGGATACCCTGCACTACTTTTTCACTAGTAAACTAATCATTCCTGACGAACTAAATTACTTTCACTACCACTCTTCCCACATGATTTTCCACTACAGAAACATGTCCGCAAACACCTGGGCCACAAAACCTCATACAACGACACCTACATACACATGGGCCACAACAACCACAAACCTTGCCCGAAGTCACTTAGGCCATATCCCAAAAATACTTGTGAAAACATAAATGGCCAAAAAACACTAGAGCCTTATGCCCAATACAATCTTCTTCCTACGGAATCAGGGACTATGTTAAGGCTTATGATATTATAGCCTACTAGGGTACTGTCATGACCCGCCTTCACCAAGATGAGAGAAGGGACAAAATATTTCCATACCCTTCCTTCTTCAAGTTGAAGGAGAGATAATGCCCCACGAGACCTGTCTTCATTAGGTGCTGAAGTGGCGAATATCACCAAGGTTATAGAATCACACAAAAGATGGAAGGAATTACCATTTTTCTTTAATATTATTGGGAGGTATGATAGTAAATCCCAAAAACACGAAAACTAGGGGGAAAAAGTAAACCAAAGAAAACTATTCACATATGCATGTTAAAAAAGTAAAAGCCACATGTACAAGGAGACTACAAGGTAATGCACCAAGAAAGAAAAAAGAAAAACAACTACTGCAACTGTCCCAACGTCCGAGCTAGTATGGCACTACATGATCCCTGAAGTCCACCTGGAAACCTAAAAGTATTTTTATATACGTAGGGTGAGCATACAGGTTTTCTCAGTAGGGAAAACCAAACACTCTCATGTACAAGTGGGGAGGAATTCTAGTGTCCTATGAGAAAAGTGATAACCAAAGTACATGGTAAGGAGAACTATCCACCCCAGCCTCACCAAGGTACACTCCCCATGTAACACAAGTAAAGTAATTTATAGTAATATAACATTGATTTTTGGGTCCCCCACGCTAATTTCTCACAGGTTGTTGAATACATCCTACACATCGAACCTCTCCCACCATTCTCACTGTAGTCCCACTACCACACCCCGCCCGCACACACATGGGCCATCACTACCACACATCCCACCCGAAAACACCTAGGCCATCACTACCACACACCCCACCTAAAAACACCTAGGCCACAATAACCACCTGTAACCACGCACACAAACACCTGGACGAGATCAACTACTTCCACGACAGAAGACACCTTGGCCTCATCCTAAAGACTCTTGGGAAACAACCTGCCCGCACACACCTGGGCCAACCACCACAACTACCCTGCACGAAGAATCGTGGGTTATAATGGACCTCAAGCCATCACATCCTACTATAAGAGCCTTGGGTTATTCGGGAAAGGGAGAAAAAAGGAACTAATAACCAGCCACTCATAGGAGTGTTGGTAAAAACACCCTCCCCTATGATATGGGGGTGTTCTACAATACGTTCTCAACATGGGTGGGGAATGAATAAGAAACAAAAGAACTACAATTATATGTATAGTTAATAAGGACTCATACCAACCAAGGGATTCCAAAGAAAACCTGAGCAGAAACACCATCGTTACTATTCATTCATAAAAGAAAGGCACAACACTCACAGCCAAGTCAAAATTCATTCCCAAAACCAATTCCCCATTTAACTCATTCTTTCTTTCATGTTCAAGTGATCCCATTTAGGTTAATTCTACACTATTGGTAAACTCACAAGCATAACCACAATCCAGAGAGAGAAATATCCAAACAACAATTTATGTATTCACACCAAGTTCTATTGTGATGTCACAACAACATAGGGATCTATGAGATCCCTCAAAGTAATGGAACCAAACAAAGCCTCGAGATACAACCCCACACAGATTCAAATTCACATCCAACAACTGTGCCACAACAAAGGATCCCATCCTCATCCACATCACCCCATAAGTATCAAACAGAACACCAATCCTACTACTAAAACAGAGTAGGGAAACGTCCTGGTTCAATCACATCATTCATTAGGTTCTTCTTTCTATTGGTTAACCGGGGTGACCACAAAAGGATTTATGTTCACTGGGTATCAATTTAACAAACCTAGTTTATGTGATTAACCAATTCCGATGTTACAGTTATTTAATCATCTCAAAATACAAGGGTTCATTATTTCTTGAAGAAATGTCCACATATGACCATGATTTTCATTGAGCATAAGCCCATACATACCACAACATATAGCAATTATAAAAGAGTATAGAAAATTTTTCAAATGAACCCCATCAATATTTAACAGTCTATTTATTATCTTTCATAAGGTTGGGTTTTATCCATTCCCATTGATAATGTAGTGTACCAACACCACATGATACATAGTAAAGAGAGGTGAAGGAAAAATCCCTACTTGGTTGATCAAGGATTGAACTTCTTCTCCACGCGCCACCAACTTGTGATGCGTGAAATGCTGGGGAGGAACGTCAGGGACTCCAAGGGTGAGGAGGAAGGATCCTGTACAAGCGCACTACTTGACTCAGGAAGGGGAACTCCAAAATCACAAGGAAAAAAATAATACTAGCCATGTGAAAGAAGAAACAATTTCTAGAATGATATAAAGATGAGATCTCGTTGTTACAAGATATGGAAATTTGAACAGCTATAAAGTCATATTGTGGATTCAACAAACGGTTGGGTGGTTACGCACGATATAATTATTTTTTATTAAACAATTCTCCTCGGAGGGGTGTTTATAGTGGCTATGCGTTAAACATTTTTCGTTAACCATATTGAAATGCGTAATAGGGGCGGATCTGGAAGGTACGGGGAAGGGCATGCCAACGAGGAAAAACAACACGTTTTAAATATGTTAAGGGATTCCCAACTCTTGGGGGATTTTAGATATTATTTATGGTCTTTAAATGGCTTGAAATAAGTCATTAAATCATCTTTATGTCAAAAGATATGTTGCGGGAGCGGAAATGATAGGAAATGGAAAAGAACACATGGTTAGGACACAGTTCCACCGTCATGGTGCCACCCTCACTGTGCCACCATCATGCTGTCACCCTCACGGTGCCACCATCACGGTGTCACCCTCATGGTGCCACCCTGACAGATGTGTGACCGTTTCAGTAGATCCATGTTTTGGCAAAGTAATGGACGAGATGGGTCCAGGCCATTACTTTATATACCTCTGAAACTACTCCCATCATGGAGAATCAAAACTAGACCCTAAGAATATAGGGGTTCTGAACAACCACCTTGAAAGATACCCCTAAGGAGTGAACCTCGTTGACATCTAGGAACACCACTCCCTAATGTAACCAGACAACACTCGTGGGTCAAACTGTCTATTCATCTGGCTTAGGGAGTTTCTTCCTCCATGTCAAGATATTATCCTCTTTGGGTGGCACTAACTCACCCGCATGGGTTTAATCACATCCACTGTATTGCATCATGATTAGAGATCGGGTCCTCCCCTCCCCATTGTCAGGACTCTTCACACACATCCATAGAATAAGTAAAATGACATGTTCCATAGTTAACTAGGTAATGTGTTCCATTATAAACAAGTACAACCATAACAAAACAAAACTCAAAACAGCTCTGGGTACTGGGTGAGCATCTACGTCTCCAATTCCCATGTACTTTCTTCAAGCCCTCCATGCCTCCACAACACACGAACCAAATTAATGGTCCGTCCATGGATTAATTTCTCCTCATGATCCTAAATCATCAATAGTCTTTCCAGAAAAGTCACGTCGTCCTCGATATCTAGATTTCCCCAGTCAAGGACGTGTGAATCGTCGTGAGGATATCGTCAGAGCTGAGAAACATTGAAGACATCATACAATATCAGTAATGGTGGTGGTAGCTCTAACTGATATTCCACTTCACTGACCTGTCGTAGCACATCGAACGGTCCGATGAACCTGGGAGAAATCTTACTCCCCCTGCCAATCCTCAGTTTCCCACACTGAGGGGAGACCATAAAAAATACAGGGTCCCTGACCTCGAACTCCAAGGGTCTCGTTCTATTATTGGAATTTGACTTCTGTCGCTCTAGGGCCGCCTTCAACCACTCCCGTATAAGCTGTACCTTCTCTGTCATGCTCTGCACCACCTACGGGCCAAGAACATCTGCCTCCCCGACCTCTGTCTATCACATGGGTGAGCGACATGGCCTTCCGTACAATTCATCGAAAGAAGCCATACCAATGGTCGATTGATAGTTATTATTATAGGAAAACCATACTAGAGGAAATCGTCACACCCATGATCCCCCAGAGTCCAAAATACATGCTCGTAGCATATCCTCCATTGTCTGGATGGTGCACATTGTTTGTACATCTGTATGGTGGTGGAAAACAGTGTTAAGACGTAACTGGGTGCCAAAAGAATGTTGCAATCCTCTCCAGACCCATGAGGTAAACCGTGCATCCCTATCTAAGACTATCGATCTCGGGACTCTGTGCAACCGCACCACCTCATCCACATACCTCAGTGTCAGGGCATCCCCTATACTTGACACCTTGAACTCCAGGAAGTGATCCAATTTCTTAAACCGGTCCCTCACTACCCAGATAGCATCATATCCTCCTTGAACCATGTGTAGTCCTGTGACGAAATCCATCAAGATTTCATCCCACTTCAACTCGGGGACATCTAATGGTTGATACAGACTGCCTGGAGCATTGGTGTTCAACCTTCACCTGCTGACACTCTAGGGACCTGGCCACGAACTCTACCACCGCCCGCTTTACCCCAGGCCACCAAAACTGACTCCTCAGACCCTGGTACATCGTGTAAATTTATGGGTTCACTACGAGGTGTGAGTTGTGGAAGTCACCAAGAACACTTTCGTGCATCACCCCAGGAACAAACAACTTCCCTCAGAAAAGCATTTGATTCTGACCATCCTCTGTCCACTCTTACGGGGTATCTCCTAGGTTAACCCGGTCACACATTACATCACTCTCTGAGCCTCCCCATTGATACTCCTCCACCTTCCATAGGAGAGATGATTATACATTCAACTAAAATAGAAAAAATCTACTACCATCCTCTCTTACATCAAGTTTTAGGGAATCCAACTCCTCCATCGCCTTCCAATCATTTTTTGACTCTTGAACCGCATCCTTCTGCGACTTCCTAGTCAAGGCATCAGCCACCACATTCCCTTTTCCTAAGATGTAGGAAATCTCGAAGTCGTAGTCCATACGAAACTCCATCCACCTTCATTGCCGTAAGATTAGGTCCCGTTTGGAGAAGATATACTTCAAGAATTTGTTATCCATGAAGACCATGAAGCGCTCCCCGATGAGGTAATGCCGCAACAACTTTAGTGCGAATACGACGGCTGCAAGCTCTAGATCATGGGTGTCATAATTAAACTCATGGGGACGTAACTATATAGGCCCATAAGAGATCACCCCTTGTCGTTGCATCATCACACACCCAAGGACTTGTCATGAAGCATCACAGAACACTATATACACCACCCCTTCTTCTGGAAACCTCAGTACTAGGAAACTTACCGACTTCTCCTTCAGATAGCTAAAGGATGACTCGCACTGCCCATCCCATACGAATGCCTGGTTCATCTTGTTCAAAACATTCAAAGGGGCTGGAACATGGGAGAAGTTGGGTACGAACCTCCAGTAGTAACCTGGTAGTCCAAGGAAACTATGAACCTCTACCACGTTCATGGGTGTTTCCTAAGAAACAACTGCCTTGACCTTTGATGGGTCAATCTCTATTCCCTAATCAGACACCATGTGTCCAAGGAAGTGCACATCAGACGTCCAGATCATTCACTTGGGAAATTTCCCAGAGATTTGGTGCTGTTGGAGGACATCTAAAACAATTCTCAGGTGTTCAGTGTGATCCTCCTCTGACCTCGAGTTGATTAAGATATCGTCAATAAACATGACTACGAACCGATCGAGGTATTCCTAAATGACGGAGTTCATGAGTCCCATGAACACGTCTGGGGAATTCATAACATCAAAATACATGACTACAATCTCAAAGTATCCATACCTACACTTGAAGGAAGTCTTTGATATGTCTCCCTCCTTCACCCTGAACTGGTGATATCCAGACTGCATATCAATCTTAGAGAACCAAGCTGCTCCACTTGTCTAGTCAAAGAGATCGCCTATCCTTAGGAGAGGGTAATGGTCTTTGACCGTTACCGGATTTAGTCTCCGGTAGTCTATGCACAGCTTCAGACCACCATTTTCCATCTTTGCGAACAAGACTGAAGCACCCCATGGAGACGTACTTGGTCGAACCAAACCTTTCTTCATCAGATCGTCAATCTGAATCCGCAACTCCCGCAACTCAGAAGGTTCCATCTGGTAAGAATCCATCGAAATAAGACGGGCACTAGGTTTCAATTCTATCCCAAAATCAACATCACGTAGAGGGGGTAGAGTCACTACCTTTTTTGGGAAGAAATCCGTAAAATCATTGATGATCCCAGGGACTTCTACCATTTCTTCATCCACTAACTCCAATAATAGTTCAGCAAATAAGGAATAGAGGGGCTCAACTCACCATTTACCTTCCTGGTAACCCCGCTCTCCAATGAATTTCACAGGTCTTCCATCCATGTCTGAAAACATGATCATTCCTCAGAAGCAGTAAATAATGGTACATACAGAGAACAACTAGTAAATTCCAAGGATGACATTGTATGGATGTATCTTCAACCGTAAGAGATCCTTGATTGACTGATGTGGCCCTATCATCAGTCTACACCCTTGGAAAACATAAGACCAGTCGGTCTGACCTCCGACTGGCATGCTCAGTACTCGGGGAACTGGAAGTCTCTCAGCATCTAAAACCAGAGCATGGGATAGACTAGATGCAACAAAGGGAGGTGAAGCTCCGGTATCGAACCAGAAATAGGCAAGGGTAATAAACAAGCTAATCGTACCTCGAACGACTTATGGCCCTGCTTGAACTGTTACCTCTGTGGCATGAAAGTACCCATGGCCACCTCCACTGCCTCTCATACTGGTAGACCATCAAAATAAAGGTATTCCCCACTGCCTACATTTTTATCCATTCCGTAATCAATCAATCTCTTGGGATAAGAAACAAAAAACCCCTACCACCCCTTGTACCAATCCAATAGAAACATGTCTAAAACACACATCACATAATCACAACCATCAAACAAGGTGTATATAAATTTATATGATATGGATTTTTTAATTTCCACTTTTAATATAACATGGGAGATCAAAGAACATGTTTGATCTTGGGGAATCCTGTTATTTAAAAAATTGTACATGATTAATTAGATTTTATGTAAACTATTTACATCAAAACATCACAATGAAATGGAACACCACCAGTTCACAAAAAAAAAGACAACAAAAAATGATGATTTTCAAAAGGCAAACAACCACAATGCACTTAAAAGAATCAATGATAACAAAATAAAGCATTAGGACAACATCAAACCACACCGTAACCATTATTTTATTTATGCATGTAACCTTTCGAACATATTAAATTCTTTTTCAATTCTCATTTCAAGTAGTGTATCTAGTGATTCATTATAAGGAACTATTAATATACACACCCTTCATGATGCACAATTATAGAGTAGAAAAAAAATGACACTACATGTTGATCAAGGTATCGAGGTTACTTATTATTCCAAAAATAGTGGATCGCATGACTTATAGAAAAAACTCTAGGAAGGCTAAGCGGGATGGGATCCAGTATGGGCACATGACTCGTATATAGAAGAAGACTCTAAGTAAAGTAATAGAAATGAAAATGAATATGTAAGAGGTGAACTCGGCATAAGAAGAGGCTAGATCCTAAATTTAGGGAGACCATTTGGAGGTACTAGAAAGTATATCCTGGTTTGACAACGCGACATCATATATTCACAAATATAAAGTAATTTATTTTTACTAATTCCCCTCCAAAATGGTGGTGAGAGACCAGTGGCCTACTTTATGTTGATACATTAACTATAAACAAATAATTACATGTACGATAGGAGAAATTGGTAAATATTAGAAAATATGATGAGGGGATGTAACACCATTTGACGAGGCAACATAATAGTGCCACCATAAATAGTGTGTCCATGATGGTGCGGCCATGATGGTGCCAAATTAACCAGTTCCACCATAATGGGGCATCTTTAACTTTTACAACCATAAATGGAGTGATCGTGATGGTTCCACCATAACCAGGGAGATAGAAACTAGTGCGACCTTAACTGGACCATCATTTTGATGAAACCCTTTGCTGGAACCAAGTTTTTGGAAAACTCCCAAAGAAAGGAACTGTGACCCCAATGAACACTACAACCACTACATTTTCACAATGGAAGATCTATTTAAATATGGTTCATTACATAAGATACATATCTATCTATTCTCATCACAAAGAAAACAAAACTGAACCAGAAGAGACAGAGTTCAAACAACCACCTCTAAAGATACCTCCAAGGGATAAATTACCTTTTATTGAAAAGTTGAGGGTAAACCTCAAAAACATGGAACATTTATTTTACATATATTTTCCAAAAAAACTGGGGAGACACTAAAGAAAAAATACCCTAAGAAATCACACCAACACCATAAGTCACTTTATCCAGACATGTAGATTAGGCAGCTCCTTCTTCTCTGAAAAGATACTATTTGTTTTGGGCGACACTAACTCACCCACATAGGTTTAATAATATCTAAATTCATTCACCTTGATTTGGGATGAGGTCCTCCTTTCCCACACTTTATGAAAATTAACACACATTCAGAGAATATGGGGAATAACTCAACTCATAGCATACGTGGTCAGGAATTCATCATAAGAAAAACACAAAAGCTAAACATAAGAGGAAAACTCAAAACAGTTCTAGTTACCAGGAACACATATGTTATTATTTCTCCCATGTACTCCACTCGAGGCCACTATGCATCCATATCACACAAACAAAAGGAATAGTTTGTCCACAAAGAACCTTCTCTTCACAATCCTATATTCTCATTGGCCACTCCATGAATGTTGAGAATTTCTCAACATCAAAATATCCCCAATATAGAGCATATGATTCATCATGTAGTTATCAACAATGCTAAGATAAATTGAAGATGTCATGGATCCTCCTAAACCATTGTGTAAATGCTAGGTGATATTCCACCTTGTTGACTCATCCCAGCACCTCAAAAGGTATGATGAACCTAGGAGAAGGATTTCTCCCAATAAAAAACCTCTACTTCCCATGCGGATGGAAACCTTTAAAAAGAAATGGTCCCTATCCTTGAACAAAAAATGTCTCATCATATGATTAACATATGAATTATGTCACTCTTGAGTTTCCCTCAACCTTTAACGCACAAGATAAACCTTATTTGTCAATACCCAAAAGATTTTTGGGACAAGAACACCTATCTCCCCAACCTCTATCCAGCACACAGTTGAACGACACTGTCTTCCGTAAAAGCCTTTGAATGGTTCCATGGAAATGGTATAATGATATCTATTATTGTAGGAAAACTCCACTAGAGGAATTTATATTACCCATGATATTTTGATGTCTATACCACACATTCAAAAATTTCCTCTTACATTCGCATGGTCATATCTATCTTCACATCCCTCTAATGGTGGAAAGAATTGCAGAGACGTAGGTGGGTGCCAAAATAATGTAGTAATCCCTTCCAAAATTGTAAATAAATGGGTTTATCCTGATCCAAAATTCTGGATCTTGGAACTCCATGTAGTCGTACCACTACAACCATGCACCTTTTTTCTATGGAATCCCTTGCGCTTGGCTCCTAAATCACTATGTATTGAATTTATTTGGTCAATAAAGACACCACTACCCAAATTGAATCATAGCCTCAGTTAGCATCGGGGTTTCCTATGATGAAATCCTTTGAGACTTCATCACACTTACACTCAAGGACATCTAATGGATGCAATAGTCCTCTAGGAACATGGTTCCCGACCATCACCTACTGACACATTAGGCACATTTACACAAACTCCACTATTGCCCACTTCACTCTAGGCCACCAAAACTGACACCTCAAGTCCTAGTACATATTGAATAATATTGGATGTCCCTCCAGGGGTGAGTTATGGATCAAAATAAGAAATCCCTTGTGAATCTCCACCAGGACAATTTTATTCCCACACACAACATATGATTATATCTATCCTATGACCATCCCTCTAGAGAATCACCCTGGTTAATGCAATTAGGAATCACATCAAACTCTGACTCTTCCAACTGAGACTCCTCCACCTATCTTACCATAGAATATTTCACATTCATATAACACAGACAAACTCTACCGTCATCCACTCTCATGCCCAGATGTAAAGCACCCAACTCCTCCATCTCATTCCAAGCATCTTCAGACTCCTGAACAACATCCTTTTGTGACTTCCTACTAAAGGAATCAGCCAGCACATTCACCTTTATTGTGGTGTAGGAGATCACAATGTTGTATTATGGAAGAAACAGTATCCACCTACACTACAATAAGTTCCTGTCTCACGGGGATAAGATATACCTCATGCTCTTATAAATCGTGAGGCCCATGATGAGTTCCCTGAGGATGTAATGCAACCACAACATTGGCATGAACATGAACATTGTATGTTCCAATTCAGCGGTGTAATTGTTACAATAATGAGGGAATAACTTCCTAGACCCATAAGAGATCAATCCCTTCTACTGAATCAGCACATACCCTAATAAAAGACCAAATACTTCACAGAACACCTCGAAAATTACCCCTTTATTTTGGACACCTCATCACTGGATCACTAACTAATTTTACCTATAGATTGATGAAGGATTCCTACCACTACACACTCCATATCAAGGAATCATCTCTCATGATCAACATTGTCCAAGGAGCCATAAATCCAAGATTTCAGGTCCAAAGTTCAAGATGTAAACTAGAAGACCCAATAAACTTTGAACCTCTTCCACGTTATGGGTACTCTCTAAGAAACAACCAATTCATCAATTAATGGGTTCACTTCTATAACATTATAGGACACCATGTGTACATGGAATTTCACTTATCCAAATCCAGAACGTTTACTTTGAAAACTTTTCATAGTCTTGGTGTTGTCATAGGACCTACAAAACTATCCTTAGATTCCCGACATGATCCTCCTCTAATCTTGAGTAGATCAAGATGTCTTTGATGAACACGATCATGAAACAATCCAAGTAGTCATGGAAAACCGGGTTCATTTTCTCTGTGTACACAACAGTTGTGTTCATAATGATAAACGATAGGAAAACGAACAAAATGATCCCATACACACACATGAATGTTGTATTCAAGATGTCACCCTTATCCACACTCAACTAATGATATCCTAACCATAGATCGACCATAGAGAGCCAAACTCCGATCATAAAATGATAAAAAATTATGTCGATCATTGTGAGGTGTAACAGTTCTTGACGATCACATGATTCAGTCACTGATAGCCTAGGCAAATCCAAAGATCATCATCTTCCTTTTTCCAGAACAAGACTGGAGCACACCATGAGGACAAACATCGCTGTATAAAACCATTCTTTATTAGGTCTTCAACAATGGTCTACAAAATCTCACATCTTAAAAGGTTTAATCTGATAGGGATCCTTAAAAACCAGATTCACACTAGGTTGTAATTCCATCCTTAACTAAAAATCACGTCGAGGGGGTACTTTCAAAACATCTTCATGGATGATGTCTATGAACTCAATGAAAATCATTAGATATTCCACCATCTCGGAGTCTGCTGATACCACTGACAGCACAGCTAAAATAATTAATAGTCTCAACATGATGGCTTCTCTCCTGGAGAATCTACTCACCAATGAAATCTACTTGTTGGCATCCCATTTCTAAGAATCATACCCTTATCCAGAATCATTCGATAACAATGTGGATAGAAAATTGCCAAATGTCTCCTAATATGATATCTTATGGCTACATTAGTTGCATTGGAAGATCCCCACTGGACTGATGTGGACCAATCATCAGCCTACATCCTCGAAAAACATCTAATAGGCAAGTCAGAACTCAAACATGGATACTCAACACCTGGTTCATGAATGTATCTCTTCTTCTAGACCCAAGTCAGGGGCTATATTAGGGGAAACAAAATATTTTTAAGCTCTTGAATCAAAAAATTAATATGAAAGAATAATAAATATAATGATCATACCTCAAAAAATCTCTGGCCCTACTAGAACTGTTGCCCTTGCGGAATGAAACGGCCCACACCCAAACCCTATACCCCTCAGTTGTTGATCTGCTCCCTGACCACACCGTTATTGACATCCATGAGGAGAACCCATAAGTTAGCCTCCTCTAGAAACGTCCACCCTCAGTAGAGCGGTAGCTCACTGCCCATGTAGCTCGAATGGTGTTGTTGGAAACTATTGTGGATGAGGTGGGTGCTGAACCTTCCCACCCCCAATACAATGAACTCAGATAGGGAACTGATTTCGAAGATGGACATGGTTTCCCCATACAATGCACATCGGTCTAAGGATGATGGGGAAATGGCGAGACTGTGATATTAGAACTAGAACTGCTGAGGCCTACACCCCACTGATCAAAACGCAGAAGGCCTTAAACCTAGAGATAGTTTTCCAGACGGCCTTCCCCTTTGATGAACTCAGCTGGGTCCCCACTCATATTATAGCTAATTGTGATTGCATTTTTTCTACTAACTCATTATTCTTATTAAACATCTATGTATATAAGTAGAGTAAAAGGATTGAGGACCTACTAAAGAGAAGGTCAGATTGCATCCTTCATGTGTCATGCATGAAAATCCTCAATCAGAAATAGATCCAGATAAAAAAGAACGAGATCCTTGAACATGATCCCCATTTCCTTCCCAAACATACTTCCTTCCTAGAGGTTGATCAGCTCATGTATCGTTTCAAACATCATAATGGTTGAATGGAGTTCTATCCAGAACTCCTTCTCAATGTCATCCTTAGAGACATAGTCTCCTTCCTCTCCAAGAGGCAATGTGTCCATCACTGATGCATCTCTCCGTTCATCTGTCTTACTACTAGTGGAACCCAATACTTTATCAAAACCCAGATCATGTTGAAAGTGATCACCAACTCCTTGAGTCTTCTCACCGTCTCCTTGTTTTATATGCTTCCCTCATACAATCACATAGTCTAACACTGGAAGTGACATAGCATCATTTTCCACTAGTCCTCCTCCTCCTCTTGAATGGCCCTCCATAGATAAACCATATCAACATGATGGGACTCGATTTCTTGTACCACTTGTGGATGGTGTTTGGGTTCCATAGCTCAAAAACAAACATGAATCTCTTAAAAAAAAGGTTGTGTTGAAATTATCATTTTTATTTTAACACTTAATTTAAAATTAAATTTAATAAACTCCCAAAAACACTAGAACACATGTCATAATGATGCATGTACCATTCCTTTGGTCCCTACTATAAATTTAGTGTAAGATTTCCTGGTCATTTAGTGGGTCTAGATTCCATGAATCATATCACCGGGGTATAAAATCTTGTGTCCTAGCCAGTATTCAATGGACTATTTCACGCACCATAATATTATAACACTATGTACCTTATATCCCATGTACTACTCAATGTGCTTAACCCCTAACTCAATCCTATCTCTCAACCATCATCCTTTGATACCATTATGTCATGATCCACCTTCTTCCTGATGGATTAAAGGGTGAAATAGTTACATTCCCTTCTTTCCTCAAGATGAATGAGAGATAATGACCCCTTCAGTACCAACCTTAGTTGGCCCTAGACTGCAGACTATAATGATGGGTATAGAATATCACATAATCTTTAATGTGTTACCCATTTAATGAAAAATCATTGTGAGATATTATCATAAATATAAATAACAACCAAAACTAAAGGTAAATGAAAATCAAAGAATACACACCCACATGAATGTTGAAATGTAAAGACGATACAAAGTATGAAAAAAACCAAATAATGTACCAAAATAAATGAAACTAAGAAAAAATAGAAACTATCCTAATGCCCTATTATGTAAAGTCCATCATGGTCATAAAATTCCACTAGAGAACCAAAAATATATATTATATACTTAGGGTGATAAAACAAGTATACTCATTCGGGAAACTAATGATACTTGTGCACAATAGATGGAAAAAACTAATGCCCCTATGAGAAAATATTAGAACCTCAACAATCAACAAAGGGATAATAATCAGCCACACCCCGCCAAGACACACTCTCCGTAGTAGCACAAGTAATTAATGTAATAATATAATAACATCAACATTTGGGTACCCCACACCACATTCCCACTAGTTAACTTATCATTCTTAATGATCTAACATGTTGACTTTTCGTCTCTTCTCACATGCAATACCACTAATACAACCTACCCACACACAAATGGGCCTCAAACTGCACACTACCATTCCCGCATACACCTAGGCCACAACAACCACACACCACACCCTAAGACACTAAGGCCTAATCACAAATATAATTGGGAAAACATACATGGCCCACACACACCTATTTAAGATCCCATATTTCTGTTATTGTTTGTTTTTTCATAAATTTTAGGTTAATACATTTGTTTTAGTAAATTAATTATTTTCACAATACATTAAGATGGATTGGGGGTGTTCCAGGGGATTAGGTCATGGAAATGGTGAAAAAGGTGGTGTTCTTTGAAGTACTTATGGTTTATGCAAGGATTGAGAAAACATTCAAGGGGATACTATGCGGGTAGTGGTTATCCACATGGGTTTTCCATGATTTGGATAACTATGTAAAAGTAATGGTGTGCAAGAAATATCCTTTGCATGGTTTGTGCATGGATGGGTAGACAGTCTGGGTAAACTGTATGGCCTGGAAACTTCAAAAAAAATTAAAAAATAACATTACGAGATTTCTTCTACCACTTGGGATTTTCATTAATTCTTTTTCATCTTGCCCTAGTGAATCAAAAAAATATCTATGATATTTTCTTGATCAATCTCTCTTGTCTTTGGGCCGTTTGGAGTTCCATTGGATGTGGATTGATGATCCGGGTAATGTTAATCTCTCTCGTGCATTTATTTTCGATTTAGGGATTCAATTTCATCCGCATATCCATCATAGTCTTTAAAACCCTATTATTTTTATGAGATTTATGGTAAAGAATCAAGGGTAGGTTGAATCAGTTTCTATGGAACCATTGGAGATAGTTTTTACAAATGGATTCATGGAATGTGGTCTACATGTTATATCACTTGGCATATGTGTATATTTGTGCATGTAGGGTTTTTATTTCTTGCCCCCTTTGGACAAATTCTTGGTTCTATTGACATATGTTATATATTGGGTGTCTAAATGGTTAATTAAACCCATATTTATGTCAATGGGATGCAAGAAGGATGAGTCAAACATATTAGGGCCACCAATAGGGTGTGTTGGTATTACGTGGAACTAAAGTTATCTATGAGTAACTGGGATTTAGTCCTGCACAAATGCTTCGTAATGGCCTAATAACTTGTTGGGGAGCATGGAAATGAACTAAATATAATAATGTGAAATGAGTATAATGGTTTAAGTAAAAAATATGATGAATTTGTTAATGGACTGAGGAAAAAAATTAATTTTCCATTTATTTATATTTTTGTGATGTTTCCAATGATGTTGGTTGTGCTTGATGTGAGATGCTTGATTATTGTTAATGATAAACAAGCATGTGAACTTGGCTCTGTAGAGTGGGGTTACAACTTGAGGTTCTATGCCCACATGTTGAGATGAAACAAGGCTCTATATCCTCCCCTAAATGCATTGGTTAGGGAAGGGGATATAGTTCGATTCCTAAAACATTTTCATTCAATCTGGACTAAGGAATCATGGTTGGGATTGGGAGATTGTTATAATGTTATGTTTAGTGAGATATATCTTTATTTTATTCCCACATTCTTGAGAATATTCACCATGCCCAATCCATTGAACTCTTGAAAATGGTTGATTAATCATGAAATTCCTACGTATTGAACTCATATTCACTGCTAGTATAAATTCAATGAACATAGAATTGAATGGCATAATGAACATTTTATCCACACATGGAATCATTTATAAAATGCATGCACTATATGAATTTTCGGGATATTTTGTAGACACTGTTGGTGGTGGGATACTGAGTTATACTCACACCATTCTTGGGACGTCGTTGGGTATCCAATAAGATTTAATGCTTACAGGTTAGGACAAGGGAACATGCCCTATTATAGGGTGTTAAGTTAGACATGTGAAATGTTAGTGTGAGGTTATAAATGTAGAGTCCAGATCATTTTGGGGATTCTGCTGTTTCTATTCTTCTACTGTCTTTCTCACATGACATTATAGCATAAAATGATATATTTATATTGAATATGGCTGTACTCAGTATTGGGAATTGGTTAATTATGCTTGTTATTGATCATTATCTTTTGTTTCCATTATTTATCTCATTATCTATTGTGGATTACTATGGAAATTTGGGAAAAGTCTCCCCATTTTACCTATTAGTACCTTTGTGATAGTTGATGACCTCTATCATATTGAGAGGAATGCTTGAGGTCATGTAACTACCTGGAATGAGGAATCGGTATAGTGTCCCCTAGGCCGAGAATGTTACAAACTGGTATCAGAGGGGTTATATTCTATTTCTTACTATTTGGGAATGGTATACATGAGAGTAGGATTGTTTTAAGCCTTCGAAATGAGCTCGTTTTGGAGTGTAGCTAACCCATGTATGGGTGAAAACCTAGGTCACCATGGGATGGGATTGTGTTTCTTGTTATGTGTTATTACATTTGATGATATTTCACCATCAGGTGATGCACTTGTTGTGTTATTTGATGGTAATTTTATATTTCTCTTGTGGTTAGAAATGTATGAGGTTCACTATTAATGTATCATTCTAGGATATTATATAGGAAAGTTCCATAAATAATGATAGGCACAGACATTGAATTTCTGTGTGGGATATAATGGTTAGGATGCATATGTTTTCATAAAAGTAATGAAACTATGCCTAATGGGATGGTAGGAATGGGTAAAAAGAAAGGTAGAAAAGGGAATGTAGTAATTATAAAATTATGCTTACCAGGGATGAAAAAATGGATTAACATGGGGTAACATTAAATTAGAATAGGGAAATTATTTAGAATTGGTTAAAGGATTAGGCATGTGAGCATGTGAATAAGATACCATCCTAGCCATGGCCTTAAGAATGATGGGCTAGGGTAGTGATCATGTTGTGAGTGGGATCTTTAGGGTAGTGTTTGAAAAATGGTTTTTTGGTATGTTATGAGCTGAGATATATGATTCCCTTTATATAAAATCATTATAGTTTCTTTCTAAAGCTCATTATAGTCATTGTAGAGAAATTACAGCTCGATGAGATAAACTAGTTGGGATAAATGAGTACATTGCTGAGAATGCTCCACCAGCAGTAGAGAAAGAGAACATGGTGATCCAAGAATATAGGTAAGATCACTTTTTTGATGAATTTTCTTGTTTTATGATGATTAAAGAACAAGACCTAGGGTCGGTTTCACCGAGTATGTCTGAGTTGACGAGGGAGTTCCAGCAAAAACACCATCTAACCATTACGAAAGTGGGGTTCCATAAGTAGTAGTGTTCTGGATAGATTCAATCCAAACTATTGTTGATCATATATATAATCCTCTTGTTAAGTGAGTAATGTTGGAAGCCGATATGTTGAGAGGTCAAACAAAGCGATAGTGGAACAACATGGTCCAATAGGAACAGGTTGAAGGAATGATATCGAATGATTTTCAGGAGAAGTTCTTTGCTGACATCTACCAAAAACCTTTAGGTAGGAGACGGATAGAAATTTTAAGAGGTTGACTCAGGGGACAATGTCAGTGATGCACTAATCTTGTCATTTCACCGATTTTTGATGCTTCCTTCCGAAGATGATGGGATATGATGCAGTTGTGGTGAAACGCTTCCCGAATGGAAACAGAAAATATTTCATATCATAGGTTAATATATTTCATTTGAAAATATTTATTGATGTGGTTGAACATGCCCTTATATTGAAATGAAACCTGAATGGAGCTTCAAGATGTGACCATTTGGTGCAAGATGAGTGAGCAAGTGATGTAGATTCTGAAAGTATAATTCACAACATCAGATCCTTTTATTAGGGTTGAAGTCCAATGAGTATTCTGAAGAGAGGTTTTACTACTCAGGGTGGTCACCAAGTCTTATGTTATCAATGTGGAAGGTTTGGGCACAAGTATGACTGGTGTCCCCACCCACTAATTGAGTTCCGAGCATGAAGAATGTTTGTCAATGTGTAGAGGATCTGTAGGAAATCACATCAGTCAGAGAATGATAGAGGATCAAGACAGATTCCATTTGTATATAGGGGTTTAGTTACCTCGAATATAGAAGTAATATGGATCTACATGTGTTTTACTATAAGTGGCATTGGCCTTTGAGATCTGGGGAGAGACCTTCCTTACCAATAGAGCTATGTGGTGCAACACACTCAGGCTGATGCCCAGGGTAAAGTGTTAGTTCATCTCCATGCTGCTCAAGATATACTTGAAGGTGGTGAGGTAGGACTATGTACTGTTTGAGGTATGATTCTTAATGATTCCATAATTTCTAGTTTTTTATTTGATACGGGTGCTATTAATTTTTTATTTCAGATCAGTTGGATTTTGTGTTGGGAATAACTGTAGAAACATCATGTAGGGTAATGTATCTTAATACTACACTAGGGGTGCAAGTTGAGGATAATGAGAAATGTAAGGGTTGTTCCTTATAGATTGGTGGGTATCGTTTTATGTTAGATTTGTTTTTCCTAAAGATGTTATGTCTTGACTTATTCATAGAAATGGATTGGTTGGAATTATATCAACCCCATATCAACTGCTACTCACATTGGGTAACATTCACATCTTTTGACGGGAGCACTTTTGACCATCATGGTTAGTGGGATACTTGAGCATGCTGTGTGGAGCTGGTATGCCAACAGTTGGGGGAACTCACAACCCAAGTGGGATGACATATGTTTGATTTTGGGGAGAAAGAACATCAATTCATCCCTTCTTTTGTGGACCAGTTTTAGGATTTTCTTCATGAGGACATCTCAGGGATCTAAACTACTAACAGAATGAGATCTTAATGCATCAAAATTTAAGACAATCACATAATCCACTAATAAATGATAGACTCCCCATGATAAAGTATAATTGTATTTTTTATTAAACATAATAACCCGATGAGATCTCGTAAATAATAATTAAGTGAAATGAAACTAATAAGAAATTATATAATATAATTTAAATTTTGAAAAATAAAATATTTATTATACTATAAATTATCCCTCCTATCAGCTGGATAAAAATTTATTGCATCTTACGTCATTCAAAAACCCATAAATGTAGCATAATAATCCATTATGTAACATCCCAAAAAATGATATTTTTTAAATTTTATTTACAAATATCATAATAATACTACATATAAACATATACATATATTAGTAATTTCATCCATTTCATTAAAATTATAGGTCTTATTTAATTAATTGAACTATATATTAGTCATTTAAAGTATATTATATTCAAAAAATTGATATAAAAATAAATCAATTCTGAAATTTTACAGTTATGGACTCCATCAACTATTCATTCAACTAATTATCAGAAGACATTCAATCATTATATAAAATTTTATTCCTTAAATGACTCACTATGGTGATATAACTGGTAAACATTATTGTATTTGGGATATTTGGGTTATTATTATCATCAAAATTAAAACACAATCTATTTTCTATAAGTGAATGTAAAAAATTTGGTAATAATGTAATCTTATATTTACCAAAAATGAAAATTCATTTCTCTATATAATAAGAAGACAACACCTCTGTGGGAGGTTCATGAGTAGTCCAACAATTTTTTTCATAAATTTGTCATTCCCTTTTATAAAATTATTGTATTATTGAATTTTTAATAATATGAAAAAATAATTTTACCATGGTATATGTTCTTATGGATATGATTTTATAATTAATTTACAATGATTTAATAAAATTTCATGTTACTTCATAATATTAAAAAATAGAATATTTCCAACCAATGATGAAGAAAATATGTATGTAAAAAAATAGTGTCCCATAGTTCTGTATTTGAAAAAAATTATTCTACAATTTATAAAAAAACATATTAAAAATAAACTATTAAATATATAAATAAATTGTAAAATGAATGAATCATATATAAATTTATAAACCACATCTACAGAAAAAACGTTTAATATATTTAAATTTAAGGAAAATATATTGAATATATAAATATAATGAAACAAAAAATAATTAAAAAAATTTGTCCTTTTAAGACATATAAATATGAAAATTTAAATGAAATATGAATATATACAAGGATTAATGGGTGTCTTATTAATTATTTTCCATTGTCCCCTCAACAGGATCATTCATACTTTATGAAAGAGGAATAAATTATAGTAATTTTTATCATTTTAAAATCATTTAATAGTCAAACATGCCTCATGTAAACTCATAACATTGTAATCCACAAAACCAGAATGATTTCTATTCCCATGAATAATGATGAACTGGTAATCATTCTCTGGATCAATGACATAAAATAATTTTTTTCATGTGCCTTCATGATAAATGGTTTCTTTTTAGAACTACATGTTTTTACATAAACTAGTTTAAAACAGTAATCATCATATTTCATTCAACTATTAAAACCATCCCAGTTTCTCTAAAACACATTAAATAAAATCTTAGTATAAAAAATTTATAATATATATCTAATAGATCTAAAATATATCATTGATTAAAAAAATAGGTTTCTATGATTAACAAATGAAAAATTTATTGCATTATGATCAACCATTACTCCACTATTTTGGTCGATATTATGGTTGTCCTGATTTTTTTATAATATATACCCACTAATATCATAAAAATAACATGTTATCACATTATGATATGGTCCCCATGCAAACCACTTTAACCATTCTGATGATGATTTATATGTGATGGAATTTTCATTAAACAATTAAACAGTTTTATTTTTTTAATCCCTCATTAACCAATTTACCTTTTTTATATCATAAATGTATTTCAACAATATGTGATTATATTTATTTTTTATCCACAGAAGTGTTTTTAAAATAGAATGAATGTGTCTACAACATTCTATCATGTAGAATGAACTTTATCTTCAAACATTGAACCATTATTCCATTTCTATCAACATTCATATATTTTGATATATACAGAACCATATTCTCTACATAATAAAAATAATTATTTAATAACTTAATTAACTTTTCTGATACCTATTTTTAAACAATAAATCCCTTCATTTGTTTTTTATTTTTAACATATCCCTTCAACATTTTCATATTTCATTGAAAATAGTTAATCAAACATAAATAAACAGACCCACATATTTTTATCTTATGAATTTGATGAAATACAAGAGAACCCATTATATAATATAATTGTGGTAAATACAATAATATATGAAAAATTATATGAGTACATTCATTCTCCAACACATAAACAAATTTTAATCAACAACATTACTTTAAATTGATGTGAAAATATTACCTATCCAGCTGATATTATTTCTGATAGGTGTCGAAAACATAGCATTCAATGTGACCAGTTACAATTTTTTCATCAATACAAGAATTTCATGTATATAATTAAAAAATTCATTAATGGGCTAAAATTACTCACATTTAAATAATATTAATTGAGTAATTTAATACCACAAGTAAAATGATAAAACATTATCTTCTCAATCTTGTTTAATAAGGGACTGACCAGAATTAAATATGTTATGTTTCCATTCATAGTGGTAGATAAATCCAAATATATTCCCCATGATGTGAAGTCCATTATAGCAGTAAATCCATTTTTTTTCTTTTTTGTATGTCAATATCCTGATAAAAAAATTACTTATTTTTTTACCAACAACTATAACATAAATTTTATGTTTAATATCTACAAATGTTCAATAAGTTAGATCAATAAAATTTATTATTGGTTAAAGAATATTATTTTTAATTCACACCATGTCCATTCATTAAAAATGTTGAATTATTATTTTTCACCACTTAAGAATATCCTTCAACTAACAACAGTTGTGGGGAAGTACGTATTCATCTTAACAATTAAATTATTTTTTCAAACAATGTTAAAGATGATCAATTAGAAAAATCAATACATCATTCACCCTATCAATATTCTACCATGATATTAATAATATGAAGCATTTTCTTCAATAATTGGACGTGATTTATGTCTCTTAACACTCCATCTGGATAAGTTTTCATATACTATAAAAGTCATTTATAGTGAAAATTACAATAGAAATAAATATAAAAAAATATTTATTGTTTCCATTAATAAAATTAACATATGACATTCATTAATGATTATTATAATAAAAAAGTAGTGAATGATATACATCAATTTTGTTTTAGAGCAGTTTTGGACCCTATTCCCTCATAATCATCGATAAATATTTCTTATTCACGCTTATCTATTGGAAAAAAATTTAAACAACCAAGAAATATTCCATGAACTATGATAGATATTAACACTTTGATATGGATTCCTTCTATGAGTATATAATATCATTCATCCAATTCTATCTTTACTCCCCAAATTAGGAAATTTTTTATCAAATATTATCTAATGTGGGGAAATAGTAAGATGAAGAAAATTACCATTACATATGTACTATTCTTTATTCTATATTTATCATTTTCATCAATTTAGTTTTCAAATAGACACTTATATTGAGAAATTATATGATGGTTCCAAATTAATTCAATAAGAGGTTTGATTCTCAATAATGAGAAAGTATAAAATTTGAATTATTGGATTTTTTGGAAGGAATTATTGGAATAAATTATTGGACTGTAAAAAAAGGTGATTTAGTATGATGTTAGGTTCACTTACATAATAATTAATAAAAGATGAGTTATTTATCAGTCTTATAACATGATGTCGCGCACGTAGGAAATTTCAATAAATATTCATATTCAATCATATAAAAAATTAATAAATTAAAAAATATATAATTTTATAACCTATAACCATTGGTCATATTATTTTATTCACCTCATTATGGCAATATATAATCAGGTAGTTCTCTAGAATTATTTATTTTAAATTTTCAAGAAACTCAACGAAACATTTATGATAACACCCATTAATTTTCATGAATTTTAATAATCTCATGACTACAAATGAGGCATTATATTTTGTTTAACTGGAGAAAAATAATTTCTCATAATATCTATAGAATTTTTCATCAGTTTATGTTATTTATTGTTTCAATTCCAAAATTAGGAATTCTTTGTTCAATAATATCCCATGTTTCAATCTAAATATTTTAATCAACATTATATGTCCAATTTCCATTTCATTAATCATTATAGATGCAAAATGTTTAATTATGGCTAAATCAAAAATAAAGGACATGATCAGTGATTTAAAGGAAATTTAAATTTCTCAATTTCAAAGACATCTCACAAGGAAAGAAAATAAATTTTTTATTCAAATTACCACTTTAGAAAATTTACTAAAATCATCATATTCATTTTTGTTATTCAGCAGTTCTTTGGAAACTAATTTAATTACAATCCCTTAAATTTTTAAAATAAAAAATATAAAATAATATTATATTGTAAAATATATGAATTTAAAAATATATATTTTATACCAAAAAACATGTAATCTAAATGATTTGTAATCAGGTGGGAGAGATAAATTATTATTATCAATCAAATAAAATATAAATTACCTTTTGAATTTATTTTATATAAATAATTATTTATAAACTATATTTGGTGATCTTAGTAATGTAATATGTACAATGTTTTCATGTTTAGATTCCATTTTTTTAAAAGACTATCATGATACATTGCTTTCATTTAGTAAATATCCTTCCAAATAGTAACCAATATTATTATTTTGTTAACCTATAATACATAATGTTAAACATGAAATAAAAAATTCATTATCAGAAAAAATATTAAATTTAATAGGGTAAAAACTAATGGTCGAATGAATCATTGAATATAATATAAAGAAAATATAAAAATCTCACTAACTAAAAAATATTAATATATTATGGTAATATGGGAGTGAAATAAAGTAAAAATTAATTTTAACCATAACATAATTTGAAATTATTTACCAAAAATGATTCTACTAAAATATTAAACCCATAAATTCATCTTAATTGTTTGTTTCATAAAAATAAATAAAAAAACATTTACTATCTGGTAATATGCACCAATTTTATGAGTAACCAATAATAAGACCAAAATATTATATGTATGAAAAATAATTCCTAGTAGCTATCCAATCGAAAAATTATGAACAACAGTTATAAGTTAATATATTTCACTAAAATTTTTAAATGAGACAATAAGTGTTATATTTTATCTTTTTTCAAAAAAAAATTACATATCTTCAACATTTCCAATAATTTAATTTAATTCATTTATGTTATATATATAAATTTAAAATGATCCTTTATAACATAAAATAAATGCATTATCGATAATAATATAAATTTTGAATTTTTTCATTGAAACAACCCATTAATGATAAAATTATAGGAAAAATACATTACTTTTTATTGAAGGAATAAGAGATGAAATTAATATTTAAAATTTAAAACAACAGTAATATAGATCAGTCATATTACCCAATAAACAATAACCAAATCTAAAAATAAAGTAATCCTAAATCAAATTTCATGAAAATTGTTGAATAAGAGAGATTATATATATTTATTATGGATAAACATTGCAATACTTTTCATATATGAGAAAAATTACCCAAATATAAACTTGAATAAATATAATCAGCACAAAAAAAATCAAAAATAAATAATCAACATACCAAATTCATATTTTGATGATGTGATGTTGATATAGTATATAGATATACACCCTCAAAGGAGTTTATAAGAAAAATATAGAAATATTTAAGAATCATATTTAAAATATTGAATATGAAAAAAGATATAACAAAAAACAAGAAACCATTATTTTTTTATATGAATATGATTTTCATGAATGAAATATCTTCATAGATATTGGAGCTAAGATGATTATTGAATGATTGAAGACCAACAATGGCTGAAATATATTTAAAATTTATGAATATTACATTGAAAAATCATTAGGTGATTGAGGGTTTAATGATTAACAGAAATAATGACTTCGTTATAAAAATTTATTAATAGACCATTAATAAATGATGAATGGGTTAGGATTAGGTATAAATGAGTGAGAAAATATGATTAAATATGGATAAAATGAAACAAATTGAGATAAAAGAATGGTTTGTAGAATCAATGCCATTAATGTTTAGGAGGAACTAGTGGTTTGGAATATAATAAATGAGGCTTCATGATCATAAATTTTCTTATATTATTTTAAAATTAGTATAAAATAAAGCTGATGTTGAATTATTTTTTACGACTCAAAGTTATTTTTTGAAAAAAACAATATTTTTTTATTTAATTCTTAAAATAAGTATAGATAATATATTAAGAGTTAATACTTAGAACCTCTTACATTAATTTATATGAAAACCAACATTCCATATTTCTTCATAAAATGTTTAATTTAATTTTTTAACTAACCATAAAATTATAAAAATGATCTTTAAATAAGTTTTTTTATAAAAACATGAATTAATTTTTTCTTATTGAACATTTAAGATAACATTATAAAAAATTGATTTTGTAAATATATCATTACATTAAATATTTCAACTAGTGATTATAAAAAAAATCACAGTTTCTACAACTAAAACACAATTTCTCATATTGAAGGTCAATTGAACACTCATTATATAATATTTATTTTCCACATTGACCATTTATTTGGAAAGAATATTTTTAATAATGACCAAAAATATTTACCTTGATATTATTTGTAGAATATATTCATCACATTAATTTTTGTTTCTAGTGAATTTTCTAAATCTATATGGAATCACTATAAACTCATAGAGTTCATATCTCTTATAGAATATCATCTAGTGAAAAAAAAATTATCATTACTTTCATGTGATGATATATAAAATAATGATAAAAATTAGGGAAGTTTTAATCCCCTTGATATTAGTTGAAGATGTCACCAATCAATAATAGTATAGGATGGGATTTTTTTAGGGTCTTTATTATCTCGTGAATTTAAATTAAATTCCACACTGACCCATCCTTCATCTTGGAAAAGATAATGTGTGCACCTGATCATGATTATTTTGGGAATAATAACCCATTAACAAATTAACATATAGTTTTTTCTTTATCTCTTCAGATTATATAGGGTCGATATTATATGGTATTATATATAATTGTGCTTATTTTGGAGTGGGTTCTATTGAGAACTCTACCATAAGATATAGGTGAAGGAATGTAAATTTTGTGGTGAATAAATCATTATATTCCACTATAATGGCAATTTCCTCATCATTGGTGCGTTATTTTTTATATAATCATTGTGAAATGATAATAATTTTCATTATCTACCTACAACTATAAAAATATATAATTATATAATAGTGATTTATAATCATCCCTATATTTATATAGGTTCATGGGAGGGCTTGAGGTATAGAATGTTACTTTCATTTGTTAAAAATATATGTGATCTATGTATAGTGGTAGAAACCCCATGTGTAATATACAGTCAAATTATAAAAAAAATAATTACTATTTAATTTATTTGAATAATCATCCTAGTGAATTTGACTATGGATGTTTCCAAAATTTATTTAAAACATATCACCACTATGTGTTTACATATATATTCCCGCCTGAATAGATTAAAGAGGTTATTCAATAATTCACTCAAAAATGCATGATATAAATTAATTAGTAGAATGTGAATTTTATAAAAAAATGAACCTATATATAATGCATGGTATGTGAACATCCTAATATTTCATTTTTTTCTCCACATTATTGATTAATAAATATTATTTTATTTTATCATTTGACATAAGTATTTTATAACATATAATACCAAAAGTTTCCCTTTTAATAGTTCACTACTATGTATGATTCCTATGTTCCTTATTGATAAATCATTATCCTATTGCTGCAAAGGAAGGACGAATCTTATATTCAACTATTAGAATAATATTATTCATTTTTCTTCCTCAAAATTTATGATATTTATTTTATTCTCTCCCACAAATGAGTCATTTCCCTATTTCATTAATGCAATTATGATGGTTTCCATTAAACTTCATTCACGTGTGTGTGATTTAATCTTCATAACTCCTATATCATTTTATTCCATATGAGGATACACAATAATTCATTTCATATATTCTTATCTAAAATTAAATAATTAAAATGGATCACTACATTGAAAGAAGAACATAAAACATACGCAAAAATCCCAATGTTGTGAATATAATAATATTTTTTATGAATTTGTTCTAAACCAATAAAAAATCTATTTATTTTTATATAATTTATGATATATAATATGTATAAATACCTCATAAAACATGTTATATTATACTTGTATTTTCTGATACAATCAATATAATTTTAATTAATCCCTACGAATTATGTATCTAACATGGTACGGTGATTTTTAAGAAATTAATATTCATGAAATATCTACTAAATTCCATCCAACTGCATTGATTATTCTATATAAATATTCATTATAATCTTGAAAAATTTCCACCTTCGATTCACCTCTCGTTCTAAGTGATAGATGATTAGAGTGACATTATCGTTATCCTAATAACAATGTAATTATAATATATATTCTATGGAGGTTAACCATTATTATAATTTTACTGGGTAATAATATCTACAAAATAAAGATGGTCAATTGAACAAGTTAGAGTCATTGTCTATATATTCTCAGTTTGTTAAATATATATAATCTACTTGGTGTAGGTTAATATATTTATATTCACCATATTTGGTATCTAAAATATTTATGTTTTGAACTCCCTCCCCAAATTAATTGGTAAATTTATAAAAAAGTCATTTCATTGTCCATAACATGGTTTTGTCCTCAATTTTCAGGTTTCCAAAAATTATACAAAATATAAATGGTTATAAAAATACATAAGTAAATAAATCCAAGATAAATAATATAATCACATTTGTAATTTAATTTTAATTTCATCACATATAGGATCCTTATATTTAGAAATATCTTCCATTTAATAACATATATATGAAATTATTTAATCCCATATTTTATCTTAACTTTTAATTAAAATATCATTCATTAAATATTAAAAACTTATTTTTTGATAAATCACACGGCAACAATAAATTATTAAAAGGAATGGTTTAATATCTTTGGAAAAAATGATCATTAGAGAAAAATACATGTGAACATTTTAATTTTATTTATTAAATTATTTATATAATTCCAAGTGTTTTATATTTGCATTGTTACATTTAATAATATTAGGATATATAGCATATAATGGGTGAGTTTAAATCCTAGTAAGGGGATGGATAACATAAAATATCATGATTCGAGATTAAATGTGATGACATGGGTGATCATGATCGTCATAATAATATCATCAGCATAAGATAATAATGAAAAGCACAAGGTATTCATTGTATTGATGCGTATAATGGTACGCGTGATTAATAATGAGTCAATGAAAAAAATTTAACCAAACATCCCCCATGTACACAAATAATATATGTGATGAAATCAAAAATTTGTAAAATATGTGGAATAATAATATCTTCGTAATGTATAATTATAATCTCATAAAATATATTATATTAACTAATATACTAGATGGATATTTTATTTTGATCCCACTAGTCATATTATTATATAATAATAATAAATCATCATATATATAATGGAATGTATACCTTAATAATTAAACAATAAAAAACCATGAGAAATTCATGAGTTATTTATTTATGTTATAAATCAATAATACACTGATACATTTGAAAAAAGGTTGGGGAATATTATTTTATTTTGGAAAGGGTAACATTTGAAAATAATACAGCATACTTCTTGTTGATAATGGCAACAAACAGAAGAATAAATATTTAGAGACATGAAACAATATATTTATCAAAAATCAAGAAGGTCTCTATGAACGAATTTAATTATAGATGGATCAAATATATATATATATAATGATAAAATCTAATGGAATGGGAAATAAATTTAGAGGATGTTTTATGAGGAATAATTGTAAATAGATAGAAGAAGAGTATACAAACCCAAAATCATTTTTAATAGATTATCCTTACCAAGATTTACATTTCATTCATACAAATTATAAATTTTATATAATAATATTTGATTATTGAAAGAATATTGTATAATTTTAACTCATTTATTAATTCTATTTTTATATTTTTTATTTCATTTTAATGAATTTTTTTCTTGTTATTAAATATTAATTTTTTTTGATTGAAACAGTTATATAATTAATTTAGATATTTTTAGATATAATTATTTTGATTCAATAATTTCTTTTATTAGTGAAATTATCTCAAAAAATAAAGGAATTAAATAAAATTTCATGTTCAAATATAACAGATAATTTATACAATCTAAACATGAATTTGATACAATAGAATGAACTATAAAAATTTTTATAGTCAGATAAAAACAATTTTTAATTGATTTTGGAAAAAATATGATTTTTATATATGATATAAATGGATCAAAATGGTTATACAATAAAAGTATAAAAGTATTATATTATATTATCGATTACTAAATATTTTATCATGATAGAGAAATAGTGAAAATAAGACAATAGACAAGAATAGAAGGAAAATTGGGTAATGTTGGGATACCTATTTATCAAAGTATTACTAATTTTCTAGGGAACTAAATGAATTGAGGACTAGGGTTGGATAACCCTAGAATATATAAAATGGCATATTAATACATAAGATTAGTGATTTGGGAAGTAATTAATGTTTTAGAAGTTGATGAGAATTTATTTTTCCCATTAAGTAAGAGGCAATGAATATAATTGATAAGTGGTGTATATTTAGGTATAAATGTTGAATATATTTCTATTTCTTATGTAGAATGGGTTATATAGGCTTTCTAAACATTATGAGTTATATATTATATAAATAAAATTTTAATGACATTATAATAATTCTTATACTAAATTTATTTGGTCATTTATAAGAGAATGAAGAAATATTATTATATAATTCATATTATATTTTTCTAAAATATAGAAATCAGCTTTTAGGATCAGATTATAATTATTTTAATTGTATTATGTTGTTTATATATTATGTTATGGGTCGATCCACCCACAATATAATATATTATGTAATTTTAAAATTTTGGAAAATGCTATAGAAACACATAGTTTATGTATACATTTAATTTTAACAATTATCTAAAATTAATGTTTTCATGAAAATTTTTTAAAAATAAAAATTATGTAATTATTATATTATAATTAATAAAATTAATATCATTTTATTATATCTTTAAAACATTTATAATTTTATTTCATAAAAAAATTAATATTTTTTAGAAATCATTAAAATACACAATACCAATAATGTCCATTTCAATTAATATGATATTATAATTTAAAAATTTACTTCATATATATATATTATAGTTATTAAATAAATTATTTCTTATGAAATATTTATTATAGGTTATATAATTTTGCAATTATGAGGTTAATTTTCCTAAAATTAATGTTAATATGCAAAAAATACCTTTTTATTATTGTATATATCATTTTGGATATGCAATTCAAAAAAATGGCCTCTTATTTATACTATTACTCAATCCCTATAATTATCTTATATAATGACTAGTGTTCTCCTTAGATCTTCAATTTATGATGAAAATTTGAATTTTTTTTTTCTATGAGAGGTAAAATTGTCATTTTTATCCACCATATTATCTCTGATAAAATTTCAAATCAGTGTATTTTTCTTGAATAGGGTGTTTATTCTAGGATAACAGTACAGTGGAAATATGTGACGTTCATATTTTGACAAAATATTTAATTTTTAATATATTTAATTTATATTTATTCTTACATGATAGGGTTTTGATATATTGTGAACATACTGTCAGATTGATATTCTCACTCCAGATTGGATACATGAATTGGGGGATTTTTATTCCTAAATTGTAAACACATTTTAGGATCGGGGACTCAATACGTGAGTTCAAAATGTGTTTTAATTAGTTAATTAATTAAAATTAATAAATTTTATCAACCCCAACCCCTTGGGTCTTGAAATGAAATGAAGTAAGGGAATGATGCCAAACATTTTTGAAATATCTGGACTATGAGGGGGAGAATGATATTCCACCGTTCTTCCTCCATAGTAGAGATGAAGACAAATCTATGTGAAATAACCTCTTTCAGAATATTTGGACTAGAAAAATCAATTTTTAACCACGAGGTAGTTAGATTTTTTAGTTTTATGGCATGATTTGTTGATAATGAATTGTTTTAATGTTTTAAAGACTTACTTTGATTTCTATGAAGTATATAGAGATTTATCACTACATAATCTGTGAAAATTTGTTTTATGAGGTTTTTAATGGTGTCCTATTAATACATATTTAGTATGTGGATTTTGGGTTTTTTTAAAACCATAATTTGTTAAAAAAAATTTAGAAGACAAATATTTTGTATGTAAACAACAAATAATTTAAGTACACACCATATAGAAGTACATGACTATTCATATTCCCATGTGGAATTGTATTTATGAAGATGAAAATTTTTAATGTACATATTGTTTACTATAGGAGAATTTCATGTAGTGGGACATGGACATGTGGAAACGAAGATGCATTTACGCACCATGTGAGGTTTACAAGGTGGTGTAATAGAACACATGTTGACACGATGTTCACCCTCACTATTTAGTTATACACATGCATTACAAAGTCTTCTCTAGACATGTAGAATAACATTTCCATGAGCATATTTGAGAGTATATTTCATGTAATCTGATGTAAATGCTTTCTACTATTTCCATCATAGTTGTTTTTGTAATTTTGTTCCCTGGAGTAACAATTGGACTAGTGAGTTTCCATTCTAAGAAATTTTTCGTAATGATCACAATGGTGGAATCATTTATGTGTTTAGAAGTTTGTGGATGTAATTTAAAACTAAAATAGTACATAATTGTGTATTTTAAAATAATCTAAAATCAGATTACTCATGTGGTTTTATTGAAATATCTAACACCTGGCTGAGGTTTTTAAGTACGATGTACATCCTAACCTAACAATTCTGTGAGGATATATTTGTGGTTTATTATATGGAATCTAAAATGTAAAATAAAATAATATCTATGAATAAATATTGTTTTACCC